>CM023450.1:83788746-85022634 GCA_013339765.2 Haemaphysalis longicornis
TCCGAGTACTGAGGAATGTAGCGCTGATAATACCCCGTCAGTCCCAAAAAGGAGCGGATAGCAGTCTTGGTTTCTGGCTGCGGGAATTCGCTAACCGCCTCTACTTTCAACTCGTCAGGTCGCCTCCTGCCCTTTCCTACCACGTGCCCTAGGTACCGTACTTCGGCGCGAGCTAGCTGGCAGTTAGCCGGCTTCGCTGTCGGTCCAGCGTGTGTCAAACGTCTAAGGACATCACTAAAATGGTACAGGTGGTCTTACAATGTATTGTAGTACATAGCAAGGTCGACTAAGTAGGGAACAGCGTATTCTTCAGCCCCCTGCAGAACTCGGTTCATCAGCCTTATCCCGCACTTCTCCAGGAAGCCCGCAGTCAGAACGCTGCTGAACACTGAACCCTGGTAGCACTGTATCTCCTTAGGTAAGGCCACTCTAGAAAAAATAGACAGTAGTGCGTTGACTACTTCTACCGAGCTCTGCTCCTTCATTGGGATCGCCTCTGGAAATTTGGCTGGTGGACAAACAGCGGTAAGCAAATACCGGTAGCCTGATTTTGTCGCTGGGAGTGGTCCCACAACGTCTATTACTAGCCGGCGAGAAGGCCTCAGAAATGAGCTGAACAAGCTAAATGGTGCCTTTCCCTTCTCGTGCGGTTTTCCCACTCTCTGACAGGTGTCACACGCTCTTACGTGGTTCTCAACTTCTTTGAAGCATCCTGGCCAGTAAAACTCCGTTAGGAGCCTATCTTTGGTCTTCCGAGTTCCTAAATTCCCCGACCGACCAACTCCGTGACAGAGATCAACAATGTCATGCCGATACTTAGTCAGGAACTACAATCTGGTCAACGTGCGACCTTTTGCATCCGGTACTGGCGGTGCAAGATGCCATTTTTGACGGGGAAAACTGACATTCTTCCTCGCCACCCCTTCTCTGACTGTGTTTCAAACCTCCTTAAGGCTAGGATCGCTTTTCTGCTGCTCGATGAGCTCGTCTCTTGTCACTTTCTCCCGTACATTGTCTAGTGATTTTGATACAGGCAACACGAGCAGCCCCTCTTCCGATTCCCATTCAGCTATATCAGCGCTAGTCTCCTCCGACCCATCTCTCTTTTTTTCAGTAGGCGACGGGATAGTAGGCTCCGCTGTGCTGACTCCAGCTGGTGCTGCTGTACGCCCGGCGAAACTCGGTTCTTGGTGCTCTAGTTCGGCTGCTAACGCGCGTGCTTTAGCTCTAGTCAAGGCTTGGACTGTTCCCTCGTGAAAACTTTTCCCTTGCTCTCTAAGCAGACGGTCGGGCCGATTCGAGAACAAGTAGGGGTATTGCGAGGGTAGCTTGTCTGACACCGCCGCTTCCGTCTCTACTTCTCCGAACGGCCCAGTGATGACTACTCGAGCTACCGGGAGACAAATGCTTCCATCTTCCAAAACCGGCTTAATCCATGTGCACTTGCCATTGTAGTCTGCTTGTGCCACATAGTCAGGGTGCACCAGATCAATGGTTGCCCCACTGTCTCGTAAGACGCGGCATGGCTTTCCGTTCACTGTTAGGTTAAAAAGGTACGGACTAAGAAGCTCCTCGCTAGTGGCAGAGTCACAAGTATACGAAAGGGCTGGTCTGGGTCTACGACAGCCTACGGCAATATGACCGACCTCCTTGCATTTGTAGCAGGTAGGTGGTTGCCTAGCGTCAAAAGGACTCTTTTTGGAAGAACTCTCCGAAGCCTTTCCCTCCTGTTTGTTTTGTGATCCTTGACTACTTGCAGCGAAGTCCGCCTTTTTCTGTGCCGTCATACCTGCGCCAGACCCCTGCTTTCCCGTCCAAGGTTTTCCTCTATCTCCCGCTTTTGCTGGAGGAACCTCGTCCCTTTCTCCCCGGCGTGACGCGTACTCATCAGCCAAGTCGGCAGCTGCCTGCATTGTTACTACTCCTGCCCTATCTTGGATCCAGAGCTTCATTGGCTCGGAAAGCTTAGAAAAGAACTGTTCGAGAGCCACTACTTCAAGAGCCTTTTCGAAGTTCCCGAAAGCGCTGGCTCCCTTCATCCATTCTACCAAGTTTACCTTCAACTCGTAGGCAAACTCAGAATACGTGCTGCCCTGCTTCTTTGTCAGATTGCGAAAACCGCTGCCGGAACGCATCTGACGAAAGTCGGAACCTCTTTAGAAGGCTATCCTTCACTTTGTCAAAATTGTCCGCCTCCTCCACCGGAAGCCGCACGATCCCATCCGCTGCTTCACATGGCAGCAAACTTAACAAATTTCGAGCCCATGTGCTACGGCCAAGCTTCGCTTTTTCACAGGTTCTCTCGAAGTTCACAAGAAAGAGGCCCACATCTTGCCCTACTTTGAAGGGTTGCATTAGTTTAGATAAATCATAAAGATTTTGTCTGCCTGCTACCTCCACTCCTTGAACCTCAGCCATCTTCCTCGCTTCCACTTCCAGGCGCAACTGTTCTACCTCCAGTTCTTTTTGCTTTAACTGGCACTCCTGTTGCTTTAGCTGGCACTCCTGTTGCTCCCGTTTTTCTTGTCGTTCATGTTGCTCTCGCCTTTCCTGACGCTCGTGTTCCTCACGCTTTTTCTCGCGCTCCTGTTCCTCTTGCTTTTGAATCTCATTCCACGTTTCTTTGATATCTTCACTGCTCAGGTTCAAGCCCTCGATAGCGCGAACAATTGCGTCTTTCTTCATCCTCGAATCTGCTTCTGCTCCTAGCTCCTCCCCCAGAATCAGCAGCTGATTCTTCAACAAACGCTTCCAATCCATGACAGAGAACTAGTTTGGTGCGGAGGCTACCCAGAAGTTCCGGAAACAACTGCTTCTGTGGTAGCCTCTACCAGCGAAAAGATTGCACTTCTATCTTATCAGCCTGGCAACCAAAAAACCAAAGCCAGCACTCACCAGTCCACAGCTGTCAGTCTCCGTGATCTCGGCGTGTTGATCATTCTCCGTCCTCCAGGCTCAGATCCCACCGCTGCCACCAGTTGTAGCGAGTTGTTGCGAGTTGTAGCGACCGCGGTCTGCTGGTAGCGGGGCCGGTCGCCGTCGCTTCGTCGAGCCAGGACTAGGGGAGAGCTTAGAGCAAACTCAACGGGTTTATTTACATTTTTACAGTGAGTTGTCGAGATGAAGACAGAAGACCGATCTTGGCGTTCCGCAGCACGCCCTTTTTGTTGACCCCCGATCCCTAGTTCCCTAGGTTGGGGATCCCCATACGAAACAATGCGGACCAATGGTGATGTGTAAGTTCCTCGCTGTGAAGCACCGCCCTCGGGTAGGGACACGCCTTTCAGGTATGTCGGCAGATGCACGGCACACACACACACACACACCCTTGCCACTCGTCAGGAGCCTGTAGTAGAGGGGAAGAACAGAAGACGCGCGGGCGCCGCGTATCCTTTTGGTGTCCGCCGCGCGCTGCGTTCCCAGGGAGCCTAACAGCACAGATTAACAAGGTTCGTGGAATCACTCCGGGAAGGGTTAATGGCTTGACCATTGCCACTGCCTTCTTCGCTGTGCTGTCGCCGCCACTGGGTCCCATTGTCCGGTCGTCGCCGTCTGGGCTTTCACGCGCACACGCGTTCAGTTGCTTAGGCCGGGGGAAGAGCGCCAGCTCCTTAATCCCTTTGGGGCAACAACACTCAACACCGCTCAAAAGCCGCTGTCAATCAGTGGCCGCCGCCGCCGCGTTGCCGGCTTCCTTTCGTTTCCGTCGACAAGCGGTGGGGAGGTCGACCGGCGGCTGACTGACCCGCGCAAACATGGCGCCAGTGAGTCATAACACGACGCACATACCCTGCCGGTGGGTGATGTCCTGAAGGGGCCTCCCTTTAGACATCGTTTTTCTGCTGCCCCAGATGGGATGATGGGCGTTGAAGTCACCGGTCAAGATGTGCGGTTCTGGTGTAGTACTGATGATGTCTTCTAAGCGATTTCAGTCCATTGCTACACGAGGTGGAATATAGGCGGCGATAATGGTGAAGGAGCAAGCCAGCGCCGCGAAATGTGACTGACACGTATTCATTCCGCGCATCCGGTGAAAGACCATATGCTCTATTATGGTGAGGTCATTTCACATGGCCAGTAGAACTCTTGACATTTTTACGCAGTCAGGACCACAGAACTGTGTAGCTAGAAAGGCGTTTGTCTTCCAGCAGTCGCGATTCAGAAATAGCGATCACCGGAAAACGATTTTTTCATGTGAATTGGTGTAGGTCCAAGAGGCGCTGCATGAGTCCGCAAGCGTTCCACTGTAAGATGGTAGCTTTATCTAAAATTTCTTGTACTCTTGGAACTGTGATTGCACCAGCTGTAGCAGCTAACGCCATTGCGTAAAGAGAGGTGAAACGTAATCCAGGAGAGTCAGGATAGCCACGCCTACCGGTGATGAAAGGGGGGGGGCGCCGATATGCGCACAGCCTCTACTAGACCGGATATCACAGAGCGCAAGCCCCCGGAGCTATAGTGATCCTTTGGCTCACGCTGCTCTCGCAGAGATGCTCGACGAGCAGGCTTCGAAGTTCGTACAGCTGGAGTCGGAGTCGGATTCTCGTATGATGGCCGAGCAGGCGCGGCTGTCGAAACAAGGGTAGCGACAACTTTTGAGGGGGACTCATCCGTTGCTGCTGCAGCTCGTACTGGCAGAACTGCTGTAGGGGGATGCTGCTTCTGCGATTCATGATGTACGACTGGCAGAGCTGGAAATCCTCCTCGTTATTAATGAACCCGAGACTCGCAAATGTGTTCTCTTGCTTTCTCCAGTGTTCCTTATGCCCATCCTTACGGCATTCCAGTAGAGCGTATTTCGCAGATTTGTAGTCAATGTTGTTTCTAGACTTTATTTTTAAGAAAGATTTCTCATCACGGTGGACAGAGCAATGAACAAACGTCGATTCACGCTTTTTGCTGCAGTTTGGGAATTTAGGATTTTTAACTGAACAGAATTTTCGGTCACGAGTACCTCCGCACCGGGAACATCGGAGCGGGAGTTTGCACATTTTCGCCACATGCTGGAACAGCTGGTAGATTTTGCATTGTATCGGTGTCTCTACGTGATAATAGACGCGATAGAGCGTGTAACCGATGACTACATGCTCTGGTACTGTTCCTGTGGCGAACGCATTCTGCACACTCTTTGATGATTTTTCCAGTCTACGGGCGGATTCGACAGGCGCTCTTACAGGTAATGCACTAATGATTTCAGGGTCAGAGAGCTCCTTAGCCACTCCCCTGATCACGCCCATTCCGCAATTGCTCGGTCTTGGTTCATAGGCTTGGTCTTTCACGCCAGCAATGGAGATTTTCAGGAGACGGGAGGGCGCCACTTAGCAGCCGAGCAGTGCGGACGTGTTCCACGAGCGCTCTGTCCTTTTTCGCTAATTGCGCCGGTTAATCAACTTGAATTCTAATGAGAGTGCATCGATCGTGTGTATGAAGTTACGCGGACCATCGGGGTACCCAATTCCGAGGTAGCGGATCATTTTTTTGACAATTAGAGCCGATTTTGTGGCCCGCGAGGAGCACCCGTCGCTAAGCCTAACGAGCACCCGGCCTCGGCCGTGGTAGGCGATAGGCCTAAGACCACTCCACGGAGTCTCGCTCACCAAATTATAGCTATTAACGACCCTGTCGCTAATTGGAAGAGCGGACACTGACCTAAAATGTCGACCGTTATGAGAATCGAAGTCGACGGCGAAGAAATATCGCCAGAGCAAGTATACAAAGCGCCGGGGTGGAAAATCGCCGGCGAGAACTCAGGCAAAAAGGCGAAGAAAAGCTAAGCCTAACGCCAAGTAAGCAGGCAGGCCAAGATGGCGCCGAAGTCAGCAACGGTGACAGCCGACGTGGCGGAGCCCTCGGGGGCGCCACCGGCGAAAGCCCACGTCACCGGAAGACGGGGAGTGTAAACAAGGGGAAGTTGCTGCGGGCCGCCCGCATGCCGGACCTTCCAAAAGAAGACATCAAGATTGTGATGAGACACCGGGGCGGCCTCCAAGTAGGGCAAGTGTCCCGAGTGGAGATCATCCGAGCCAACGCCTTGGCGGCGCAAGTCGACAGCGCGGAGGCCAAGAACGACGTCGTTTGCTCAAATCTTCAGCAGAACATCGTTGTCGTAAGCACACCGAAGAGGGAGAATGCCGACAAGTACGCCCAGGTGGAGCGCATAGTCATCAACGGGACGGTCCACGAGGTGACCGCGTACGAGTCGGCACCCCACGGTACAGTCAAGGGAGTCATACGGGGCATCCCGCTAACGGACACCGCCCAAGAAATACAAGAGCTGGTGGTCCACGAGCACTACCCGACGGCACTTCAGGTGAGCCGGATTGGCAATACCACGTCTGTCGTCATCGCCTTCACGGGGCCCAAAGTCCCAAACTAGAACCGCTACGGGAACCTGCTGATGGAGGGCTCGTTACACCGCAAGCAGATAGATGTCTGCTACCAGTGCGGCCGCGTCGGTCATCGCATGGACGTGTGCCCCAGTCCCCAAAACCGCATCTGCCGGGGATGCGGCATCGCCAACCCGGACTCAGACCACACTTGCATCCCCACGTGCGGCCTGTGCGGCGGCAAGCACCTCACCACCGACCGAGCCTGCAAGGCACGATTCAAGACACCGTACGTGGTACGACACCGGCGCTGGGAGCGCCGCCGGGCGGAAGACGAAGAGAACCCAAGAAACAAAGGTCCTACAGGGTGACCCAAACGTAGCAGCTCTTCGCGGAGCCGCTCGAGAACACCAACCCCAACCCGCAAGGGCGAACACCAGAGCCGCCAACGGTCCCGGTCCCGGGACGCCCCAAAGGGGGCTCGCCGCACCCCATCGGCCGGCCTGCGGGGCCGCCGCTGGGAGACGGTGGCGAGAGGCGACAGCCGGAGCAGGAGCGGGCGACAGCAAGAGTCCCGTTCGAGATCCAGGTCCAGGTCGAGAGCCCGGGCCGGGTCAAGTCGACAGAGGAACGCCGAGAAAAAGGTGGGCTGGACCGACAGGTCTCCCGTCGCTCTCGCGAACGAGAAGGAGTTTCCTCCTCTCAAGCCCCCTCCCTCTCCTCCCCCCGCAACCATGAATCAAAACGCCGAGACAGAACTCAAAAAGCTCATAGAAAGGCAAAATACTCAGATCCAATTGCACAACATGCAAATCAGGGCACTGATGGAGAAAATGGATGCGCTAGCTAGCGGCAGGCCGCGGCTCGGGCAGTCAAACCGAACGAAGCGTCCGGGGACGCTAACGCAAAGCGCAAAGTGCCACGAAGGGACCCACCCTGCTCTAGTATCCCGCGAGGAGATGCGAGCCCGTCCACGTCGGAGCAGCCGAACCAAGAGGAGATGGACGCCGAAACCTCGAGGCGCGAGGAGACGGCGACGCCACAGTCTAGTCAGAAACAACAACCGCCGCAAGGGGGCGACATGGCAGCGATTTTAGCGGCCATCAATCAAATTACGGAACAGTACGGCGTCATTCGAGCCGAACTGCAAGCTATGGAAACTCAGGTGAAGGGCATGTCAATCAAGCAAGAGCGGCATGCCGCCAAGATGGCGGCAATGACCGCAAAGAGCCGATTTGCAGCCTTGAAAAAGGGTCGCACCAGTAAAATCAAGGAGGAGACGGTTGCGAGCAAACGCGGCCGCGTAACGACTTCGGACGAAGGTGAGCCCAAACCGTAAGAACAGATCCTGCGGGGGGGGGGGGGGGAGACAACGTTACTTTACCAATGGAACTGCAGGGGTATCCGCAACAAGGCTGCCGAACTTCAACTACACATTGACGGCCTTGACCAGAAGCCGGACGTGATTGCGTTACAGTAGACGCACGGCAGACCCAGAATACCGGGATACGTGTCCTACACGGACCCGACGTAAGGGGGCACGGCGATCCTGGTGCGCAACAACGTGGCAGCAACCCAGCACCTTACGGCGCAAGAGGGCTGCGAGCACACCCTGGTCGAGATCCACACGAGAACCACCGGAAGCAGCGAAAAACTGTTCGTTATGAGCGCGTACTGCCGACCGTCACGCAGGAAGTACGACTTTGACAAGATGGTGAGCTAGGCGAAGCAGTTGGCGGGGAACAGGCCGCTCTTATCCTCGGCGACTTCAACGCCCCGCACACCACATGGGGCTACAAATTTCAGTCCAAACGCGGAAAGGCCCTCGCGAAGGCGATGGAAGACCAGGAGATGTCACTCCTCAACGAGCCGGGCGTTGCGACTCGAAGGGGTAACAGCGCGAGCCGCGACACCGTACCCGTACCGGATCTCTCATGGCTGGCGGGATCCTTAGACGTTACCTGGCGCAATGAGGAGGTCGACCTCGGATCGGATCACAACATCCTGAGCGTAACAATCAAGGGACCCACTATCCGGGCGGCTGTCGGCAAGGCCAGAATCACCGACTGGGACCGCATGCGCAAGTGGACGGAAAAAGCGGAGGAGACTCCCGAGGAACAAGCGGAGGACACCAGCCAAAGGACGTACACGGAGTGGGCGAAAGACCAAAAAACTGCGCTCGATAAGTTCACGCAGGAAGTGACCACAACGGCGCAGACAACGTTCGTCGATGCCAAGCTCGCCCACATGTGGGCGGCGCGACACTCCCTCACGCGGAGGTGGAAACGCCAGAGACGCAACAAGAAGCTGGTCAAGCGCATAGCCCTGCTCAACAAGCAAATCTCTGAATACGCCGCCAAGCTCTGCCGCGAAAATTGGATGAGCACCTGTGACGGACTGCAGGGCAAGCTGTCGGCGCGAAGGACCTGGTGCCTGCTCAGACACCTGATCGACCCGCTAAGCAGCAAGTCTGCAACCGATCGCGACCTCACCAAGGTGGTGAACGCCTACGGAGGAGACAGTCAGAGACTCATCGCAGACCTCAAAGCAAAGTATCTAAAGACGGAAAAGGGACAGTTCCCGATACCTGAGTAGTACGGGGGACCGGAAAATGCGGAGATGGACGAGCCCTTTATCATCACGGAGCTGCTAACGACAATTGACGAAAGCTACAAGAACAGCGCGCCCGGCACGGACGCCATAACATACAAATTACTGAACAACATGAGCGATGCAGCGGCTCACGAGCTCCTAAGGCACATCAACAGAACCTGGGAACGCTCGGAGCTGGCCGCAGAGTGGAAAGAGGTCGAGGTGAGGTTCATACCCAAACCGGGCAAGCCTCTGACGATCGAGAACATGCTACCGATCTCGCTAACGTCCTGCGTGGGCAAGGTCATGGACCGCATGGTCCTCAGAAGACTCGAAGGATTCCTGGACGAGACGGGCCAGATGCCGGCGACCATGTACGGGTTCCGTCAGCACCTGAGCACGCAAGACGTCCTTGTCCAACTGCACGAACTGGTCATCAAGAAGGCATCCAGACACGCACCACGCGGAATACTGGCACTGGACGACGTGTCAAACTGCAGCGTGCTTAAGAACTTGCGCATGACGGGCTGAGGCAGTAGAACGTACGGTTACGTCAAAGACTTTCTGACAAAGAGAACGGCGACCATCCGGATAGGAGCGGAACAGTCGGATTCAATAGAGCTCGGAGATAGGGGCACCCCTCAGGGATCGGTCTTGTCGCTTCTGCTCTTCAATCTGGCCCTCCTGCCCCTGCCTCAGTTACTGAACGAAATCGAAGGCGTCGACCACGCGTTATACGCCGACGACATAACGGTGTGGACGAACCGCGCGGGGTCCGATGCCTGGGTGGAGGAAGCCTTGCAGAGAGCGGCAACGACCATCCACTAGTACGCAAAAACATGCGGCCTGAGCTGCGCCCCGCAGAAGTCGGAGCTAATCTTGGTGCAACCCGGCAGACCGAAGAAAGAGCCGCCGCCGAATGTGGTAGTCACCATCGAAGGCACAGAAATCAAGCCCACGCAGCAGATCCGGATCCTAGGACTCCTGCTGAGGGACGACGGAAAGGCGTACGCGGCTGTCAACAAGATTAAGACAACGTCCGAGCAAATCCTGAGCATGATCCGCAGGGTCACCAACAAGAACTGAGGCATAAAAGAAGACGACGCCCTGCGCCTGGTCCAGGCGTTCGTCGTGTCGCGCATCACGTACTCCGCCCCGTACCTCCAGCTAACGAAGGCGGACCGAGAAACGCTGAACACGACGATCAGGAAAGCGGTAAAGCTTGCCATGGGCTTGCCCGTCCACTCGTCCACCCAGAAGTTGCTGGGCATGGGCAAGCACAACACGGTGGAAGAAATGGTGGAAGCCCACCTTACCAACCAAAGAATACGGCTGAGCCGAACCGAGCACGGCCGGGCCGTTCTGCGCAAGGTGGGATGGAAGATCCAACCGCAACTGACAACGGAAAGGCTACCCCAGGAATGGAGGGATGCAATAAAGACGAAACCGCTCCCCAGGAACATGCAGCCGGGGAGAAAACGACGAGAGACGCTCCGCGAGGGCTAGAACACTAGCCCGGCAGCTGGAAGAGGACCCGAAGATTCTATACGCGGATGCCTCGCTCCCCAAACATGGAACCAGAGCGACGGCGGTCGTCACCACCATCGACAGACTGGTCACCAGCGCGTCGATCAGAACGACGAACCCGTCCGAAGCCGAAGAACTGGCCGTGGCCCTCGCCCTCGCATAGCCGGGAGCGAAGACCGTGGTCACGGACTCTAAGATGGCCTACGCAAGCTACCGCAAGGGAAGGGTCTCTCCTGCCGCACTAGCGCTTCTGTCCAGACGCAGGCCACCGGGACGAGCCATATAGCTCGTATGGGTGCCGGCTCACTCGCAGGTGGAAGGCAACAAACTCGCCGACCACTACGCCCGAGAACTGACCAACCGGGCCGAGGACGAGCCGGGACTGCCGCGCCCTGTCACGAGCTACAGAGACATTACCGAGCTATACTGGGAAGGCAGGTGTAGGTTCCCCGGACCTCACCGGCCCCTCAACAGGAACCAACAGACGATCGTACGCAGAGTACAGGCGGGGTGGCTGGCGCATCCCATCCTCTTACACAAAATGCACCCGGAGGAGCACGATATCAAGTGCCCGTTCTGGAAGAGCGAGGAAGGCACCCTGACGCACGTCATAGCCGAGTGCACTAACCTCAAGAACCCCCCACCACCCTTTCCCCCCAACTTCCCCAACCCCAATCCCAGAGAGCGATGGGAGACCTTGTTGTCCAGCCCCGACCTGACGACCCAACTCGCGCTGGCAGTCAGGGGCCAGGAGCTGCTGGATGCATATGGGACCCGCGAAGAAGGTTCCACCCCATATGGTGCCTGCGTGCACTAACCACTTAATGGGCTCGATTAAAGTTGATTCTCTCTCTCTCTCAGGAGACACTCTGGTACATCAGCATTGCGAGTGTCAATGGCAAGCACGTTGAGGCGATAATTTGGACGTACTTGTGGCACACCATCTGGAGCCGGAGTATCTAATCCTTCCATGACAGCAATGGGGCTGTTGCGAGTGATATCCTTCGATGAGTCGACGGGTTTAATCCCCACAACGACACCATGTCTCAGGGGTCTTGCGGTCGTGCTGACATCAAGTGGCCTGCAGGCACGCTTAGAGCCACGGCAGCACTTTGTAGGAGTCACAGGCTGAAATGACTTTGACTTCTCAGGTGGAAAAACGGTTTCATTGCCGTAGATGACCGTTGCAATGATGAGTCGAAAAAATCAGACATGTCATCTACGTCATCTGGCAGAGTGTGTTCGCACTACCACCACGCAACTAATTACGATTATTCCTTGGCTTCCTCTTCCTGTAGTTGTAACAAAAACCATGTTGGTGTAATCGGCTTATATGTGGGCAAAACTTTGACACAGGACTTTGACATAGTTTCTCACTATAAATCAACCAGGCAGCTTAAAACTGGCACCCCTGAATTTTTTTCCCTAGATTGCAGTTTTGCTAATAGGTAAAAATTCATAGATGTGGGTGGTAAGTACACAGTTGCCGTCCTCTTACAATATATTGGAGTGCCACAAGCAGTGTAGTGGGTTGCTTGCTTTTCATGTTGCATATAATTTATACCACTAATGTAGTTAACTCTGGAGTTCTCATTAAGCTCTTCAACAATTTACCTTTCGTATAGGGATATTATATTACCTAGTAAGTAAAGTGACCTTAATAACCACAAAAACGCGCTAAAATGGAGGGATGAATGGGAAATTTTTCTTAACGTTAAGAAAGGCATCCTTTTTTCTATAACTCAGCAAGAGAAGCATACCTTACCTCGGTAAAGGCCGCCGAGAAGCCCATTTCCGCCGCGGCGTAGTAGTGGGCGTTGTCCACCGCCTGCAAGTCTGTTGAGATACAAAGCGTTTCAAGCGCGGAACACTTCAAGTGCTCGGCTTGTCGTCGTAGCTCGCTCGGTGGACTCAAGTAGAGCCACAAGGCGTTCCGCCGTAGCGGCTGTTGTCGCGGCGTTACCCAGAGGTTTGGAAAGCCAAGCTGTTTATATAGTCATAATTAAGCGTTCGAAACTCGCGAACCTCTAGCGCGTCTCATACATCTCCCCGTTGTTTAGCGCAAAGAAATCTCTAGGTACATTTGAGGCAAAATATACGTAATTAGCCGGCAGCGCCCCCGCAATTTAGTTAGGAACGCCACTGGTTTCGCCCAGACTCTGTGTGCGCTCCGAGTTCCGCATGTATTGTATTTTAGTGCGGTTTTCCTTCTGTGTCGGTGCACATCATTGTCACGACGTGTTCCGGAACATTACCGGGATCTCCTGAACAAATTTTAGGACTCTCCGAGAACCATTGGTGAAGTTACGGCGTTCTTTGTCTGGACCACGTTGGGAGTAGGCCTAGACCGTTAGGCCTAGCGACCACCTCGTCTGCATCCGGACGGCTCCGCCGATCAACACCGCAACGAGAGCCTCACAACCCGCAAGATGAAAGCATTCACTCCTGAACAAGACAACCGGTTCCGCAAAACTTCCAAAACGAGGGTGAGCAATCCTACATTTCGCAAACTCATACTTCGTTTCCAGGACGGTTTCACGATTAAGTCGTTCTTACCCCTAGACCTTCGTCACGAACTATGCCTTCGAGCCTGATTCACAGCGAACGAAGCTACCGAGCTCAAAGTAAGCATCTTACATGGCAAAAACATTGCCGTCTTGTTTGCTCAAGAGCCGTCCGCAATCTCCAAACTTAAAGGAGCCATGAAGTGAAAACACAAGTTTGGTTTATTCAAAAGATTGCCTCGTTAGAGTCATACTGACATCACTTTTAACGTAGACTTCGCTCAAACAAGCAACATAATTAGGAACAACAGGGAATGGCCATGCGACCCCCCAGCTCATTTCCCGCAACAGAACCTATGATGTTATACGAGCCAGCTCTGCGATTGGCGGAGGGCGGCACACGCAGACGAGAATTAGGTAGAGCTTATAAGCTAGCCGAACGAGCGATTTGCGCTTAAATGTAGGGCACATTCTTTATAAAGCAATAAGAATGGTGGGACGAACAGTGGAAGTTACGAAATCACATGTAAGCATAGAAGTACTGATGCGTACTGCTGTTGGTACTGCGCGCACTAAGCTTGGTTTAGCTGCACAGCACTGCGGGGCTTTGGGGTTGTCTCAGACGACACTTACGTGTCTTACGTGACCATATTTGTCGACTAGCACTGTTTCAGGAAACGATTATTTTCTCCCAGACCAAAAACAAGCCAGGTTTAATTACGGTCAAAAACAAACCAAAGGCAGAAAACGGCTTGCCACGCTGTAGTGGCGCCATCTAGGTTCAGAACGAGGTTTCTCGAAGACAGGGTGGAGACACCGTTTGAACGGTCCCGTGTCGCTGCAATTGGGTCAACGTTCTCAACGCGTTGTTCTATTCGTTTCTCACGATACCTAGCAACGCGAAACAGATAAGATGGTTCAAACTTCGCCAGTAAACTGCGTTGCGGCGATAATTTTGATGCGGTTTTGACACAATGACTTGCTTCGGCGGTGAGCGAGTGACCCAAAATGGCGGCGCCAGCGTATACGCGTCTCTACCATGTACGGCGGGCGCGTGAATCAAGGTATTCTAGGCTGCGGAGCGATTGGTTCCTGTGATGTCATTGCAGACCACGAAAACAAACAATTTAGCGGGAAAATCAAAATTTGAACTTAAATTGATTAATTTCTCAGGAATAAAGCATCGTTTGTATCCGGACAAGCGCTGGGGGCACTATAAAACACGAAATCTTTCGAATAAAACAAACTTGTCTTTTCTCTTCATGGCTCCATTAAAAACTGTTCCTTCGTCACGCTCAACGGAAAGCAACAATGCATCAGTGTCTATGAAGCCGCCAACCGGGAATCATGCAAAGGAGTGATCCACGGTGTGGCCGCCAACATGCCTCCCGATTTTCTGCCTAAACACCTCAAAGCTGTTGGATACGAAATCCTTGCCGCCCGTATGATGGGCTCTACCCAAACTGCGATCATCACGTTCTCCGGTACATACGTGCCTGTAGAAGCAGACTACGACGGTGGTCTACACAGGTGTACGCCACGCAATCCACGCACCCAATACTGCACTAAGTGCCTTAAGCGCGGGCATTGAGTTGACGTCTGCACAGCAGTGTCCTACCCTCTTTGCCCTAAGTGCGGATCAGCAAAGAAAGATGAAGAACATGAATGCATCACCAAGTGCGCTCTTTGTGGCGGCCCGCATCCATCCGAAGACAAAGAATGCAAGGTCCGACGTGAAGCAGACGCCGTGACAAGGCTTCAAGCCTACCAAAAGAGGCTTGCCATCCGGAAGGCGACGGAATCACCGAAAGCATGCATGTCCCAACAAGAACTACCGACCAAGAATGACAAGGCATCAACAGAGCGGGCGTCACGAGAACCCCCACCCAAGAATGGAAAAGTATCAACAGAGCAGGCGTCGTATCAACATCGAGCGTCCACCAGCACGGGGCTTATGCAAGTGTCGAAGCGCACTCAGGACTACCGAACTGGTCAGGTAAGTCAGCCACTCCCTGCTGTAAAAAATCGTATAGAAACGAATGCCAGGTACCTATCGTTTGCACATGCACTGAAAGGCAAGCACACTAAGAACACCACCCCAGACAACACGCCAAAACACACCCCAATAAATCTTGAGGGAGGTACTCAGGAAGACCCGACGTCATAATCTGCCGACATGGACGCGGAGAGTGAGAACAGTGCCCACGGCACTGAACAAGCGCCTCTCACCAAGAGAAGCAGATCCCAAACCCCAAGCAGGCCATCGTCTACCCGATCACATGAACTCAGCAAAAGGGTGGAGGCTCTCGAAAAGCAAATCGCCGAAAATGAGAAACTAGTGGAGCTCCTACTAGAGAAACAACACAAAAATGTGCGAACAGGCCAACGCCTTACAAGCCGCCTGCTTGGCTTTGCAGATAAATTTCGAAGCTCAAGCACAGTCAATTGCTACACTAACCAACCTGATTACTCAGCAAGAGCAAACATTTGAGGCACGTGTCCTGAAGGTGATAAGCCCTCTTTTTACCAGGGTAGAACAAATAGCATGCCACCTTCAGCTCCCCCCACCCACAGTTACGATGAAAACACACAGCAATAAGGATATTCGGATCCTACAGTGGAACTGCCGTGGTTTCAAAAGGAAAACTCTTCCATTGGATCAAATTCTTACCCCACTCTCCGGACATCATCCCACTACAAGAAGCAGGCAAGAACCCGGAAATTCCAGACTACATGACGTATCAAAGATGCCACAACATCGCCACTCTGGTCAGCAAACGTGTGCCTTCCAACATTGAACATGACACAGATTCAAGCCTCACAATATCTGTGTCTACATAGCAAGGCCCTATTCACGCTACCACTATATGTTTACAGCCCGCCAAAATACAAGATACAGGAAGTAAAAGAACTCCTCCGCCCAATGCCTCACGTGCAGGTTATGAACACCTCTTTGCAGGCGACTCCAACGCCCCGCACACAGCTTGGGGCTACCAGAGAAACAGTACCAAGCGCAGCAGATTACTTCGACTGCTACACGATGCAGAATACACGGTACATAACGACTTCACTGAATATACGAGATTGGGAAATTCTGTCGAGAGAGACACCAACCCGGACCTCACAGTCTCCACAAGACAGCTTAACACCAATGGTCCCACACTCAAAAATATTTTGGCAGCGACCATGCAATCATACAAGTGATCATTCAAGCTACGCCGAAGCGTCTAAAGTGGAAGAAATAGCACACCACGAATTGGCACAAATACAGGCTAGACAGACAAGGCTGCGACCCACCTACTATAGACGTCTGGACTGAAGAAATCAAACAAGCAAAGAAACACAGTAAAACATACTCGCAGACGGAGGACCAACCAGCAGTGGATAAACACCTCTCGCAATGCTGGGAAGCAAGAACGGCGCTGGTAAAACACTGGAAAAAGAAGAAGACTAACCGTAAACTTAGGAAGCGGATCAATCAGCTGAACGATCACATACAAAACTATTCAGCGCAACTACGTCATGATCAGTGGACGGAAACGTGTGAACAGTTACAAGGCACACTTAGCACTGGGAAAACTTGGAGGATACTCAGAGCGCTCATCAACGCGGATGCGACAAAAACCACGACGTAGCACAAGCTACAAGCACTCATGCAAGAACATGAAAACGATCCGGACAAGCTCATAGAATCCATCAAAGACTCACACATCCCAGCACTTAGACAACCACAATATGGGCCTCCTCGATTTACCAGTCCTGGACGGTCCGCGGGCAGTCCGAGGACTGCCCCCGGACCGGAAGCCCCAAGCAATACATGGGAAAAACGAGTGCCGGATCGCGTCTTGGGCAGTCCGCGGACGATCCGGGACTGATAATCGAGGAGGCCCTATGCTGAGCATACGGGCGCCCCAGATGAAAGCATCGATGAAAAATTTGACATGACATAACTGAAAAGCACTTTCAGCCACTGCAAAAAAACAAGGCACCGGGTCCAGATGCCATCACCTCGGCGCATCTAAGGAACCTAGCGGAAGATTTATCGGCACTTCTGAGAGAAATTAACAGTATGTGGCTGGGACACCAACCACTGGCGAAGCAATGGAAGATTGGGAACATGATTTTTATACCCAAGCCAGGGAAGCCAATCCGGCTTGAAAACCTATGACCGATCACATTAACCTCAAACGCCGGCAATATCATGGAACGTATGGCCTTGTACCGCCTTCAAGATCATCTTGAAAAGAAAAGGGCTTTGCCATGCAACATGGTGGGGTACCGTGAAAACATTTCCACACAGGATGCACTACATCGGATCTACGAAGACATCACTAAGGAACCTAGCAATTCGCAACTCAAAGCTATACTAACATAGATCTGAAGAAAGCTTTCGACTACGTGGATCATGATGCAATGTTAGAGGGACTCGCTGATACTGACTGTGGGGCACCTCTCTATAATTATGTCAGGGACTTTTTACGAGACAGAGTACTCACGGTTGGAATTGGCGAGCACACATCACAAGAATTTCTACACCCGTAGCGAGGAATACCTCAAGGTTCCGTACTATCTCCTACTTTATTTATTCTGGCTATGCTGAAGGTTCACAGAGCCTTGGAATTGGTACCAGACGTCCGTCACGCCCTGTACGCGGACGACGTTACCGTGTGGGTCAACACAGGCAGGCTTGGGAACATACAAGACCTGCTACAACAGGCTCTCGATGCTACAGAAGCTGCCGCTGTAAAGATAGAAAATGGTTCGTAGAGAAAACAGAGCTTCTGGCAGTCCATAGTCATCGATGGGAACATCCAGAACTTCGCTTATCGTCGAATGGGCACAACACCATCCCGGGTAAACACATCAAGGTACTAGGAATGCCATTACAGAGTGACGGCGGAGGACACATGGCGGTTAATAACATTATCAGACTGGGAGAACAGATTTTGCACATGTTTTGGAGAATATCTAATAAAAACAGAGGACTCCTAGAAGACGACCTCCTTCGTCTGAGAGATGCACTCATCACGTCCAAAATCAGATATCAAATACCGTACGTGAATATCAATAGAACTCAGGAGAACAAACTTGACACGCTTTTGCGGAAGGCCATGGAGATCACTTTCGGTGTTTCTTTGTATGCTAGCACCAAGATTCTACTCGGACACAGGCACCATCAGTACACTCCAAGAAGTATTGGAAGTCCACAGACATAACCAACTGGATCGACTGCGAAAATCCCCGCAAGGCCAGGACATTCTACGCGCTGCGGGCTACAACCCCGTACGAACCACTACCGGAGAACTGGCTATATTGAGAACTGTTGAACCTCATTCAAACAGCACCTATACCGAGAAATATGGACAAAGAACGCAACCCAGCAAGAGGACTCATTCGGGCCAAATTTTATGCCAACAAAGCCACCAGAGACGCGCATCAGATCCATGTTTACACCGATGCAGCAGTGCAAGGATATAGCTATGGCATAGCATTCACGAGCAGTTTAGGCCAGGAAGCGAGAAACCAGGGCAGCGGCTTTTCCGTCGAAGAAGCCGAGGCCACTGCAATAGATTGGGCAGTCGCTATAGCACTGCAACACAGCTCACTCTTAATAACATATACACTGACAGTAAGAAAATCTGCACCCTTCTGACTCAAGGCTTCACTCCGAAACCAGCTTTCGAAGAGCTTAAACACCTTAAAGTCACGATAAGGGAACACTGGGTACCGGGAAAAACAGGTTTGGCAGGAAAAGAAAGAGCAAAGCTGCTCGCCCGCGAAGCGCTTCTCCGGGTACCTTCCAACTGTAGCCAAACGCAAAAGCTCGTGACCCCGCGAAAACTACAACTTAAAGAATACGCAGACAGCAAACGCAACTTGACTCCATCCGCACAAGAAATTGTTCACGCAACAGCAAACCACCATAAGGCTGACGCAAACGCAAACGCTACTCACACCCGACAAAGTATACATGTACAAAGGCTGTATAAACACTTCCCCCACCAGTGTGGGATGAATGTCACGTACCGATCAATCAAGAGCACATGTTATGGGTATGCCCCAAGGTAGACAGAAGCAGTATCCGCAGGGAGTTCAAGTCAAGGATATGACGGAAGCCCGTCTGGTCGGGATGCATTTTGAAGAAGGAAGACGACGACGCCGACCACGAGTCCTTTCGAGTTTAAAAGGAATTTACGTTTCGGCTTCCACACGGAAGCCTTGGTCACAATCCGCAGGGAGTGGCTGACTCAACCGGCCACGCTAGAGCAGCAGCTATCGTTGGCAGGCTTCGTCCAAAATACCGTAGGCATCCCGCCTTCCCGACAAGATGCCTGGAAGACCCACCAAGGAGGAAATCCAGTGGCCCCCTGGAATGAGGAGACCTTAGCCTAAAGGGCAAATAAATTTTTTCTCCCTCTCTCTCGTTGAGTTGGTTTCTAGATATTAAGAGAAAAAAAAAATGGCAGTGCAACACCGGCACGTGCGGCAGGAAAAGCAAGAACAAAAAGAACAGAATTCCCGCTGGCTCGGTTTGAGGCAGGGGGTGCGCGAGCATTGCGAAGGCGGGAAATTAGAATTGCATTGGGTGGTAGCAGTGAGCGCATAACGGCGCTACAGCCCATTGTGGCGAATCACTGCTCTGCACTTCCTACAGTTTTCACATTGAGTGGAACGGCTTTAATTT
This sequence comes from Haemaphysalis longicornis, assembly GCA_013339765.2. NCBI lineage: Eukaryota > Metazoa > Arthropoda > Arachnida > Ixodida > Ixodidae > Haemaphysalis > Haemaphysalis longicornis. Next base: position 83,808,381 of record CM023450.1, read on the forward strand.
TTTTTCTAACTGGTCATTTTCGGCACAATTTCCACCGACACCACCTCTTCTCCGCAGAAATATCCCGGATTTAGTAGGCATTTGTGGGACGTCTTCTGCAGGCCTCCTCTGAAGGTAATTACGTCTGCACTTTCCCCCTTAGTGTATTGCGTAGCTTTCAAAGACGATAGTCTTTCTTGGGCTACTTAAACGTTTTATTCAGAATGTCATACTTTCTCGCTCTGCCCGCGTCGACCACCCTGCGGAAGTATAATAGGGCGTTGCGGAGAAAAAGGCAAAATACACCAGGCCGTGAAGTATAAGACACCACCGAGGGCGAATAGTTGCTTTCGGTTTCCCTGGTTGAACTCCAAGGGGGAAAGCACGCAGTTCTTGCTTGGATAGTGAAAGATTGAGCAGAGGGAGAACGGGGCACAATAGAGGGAAAGCGATTTTTATTTCGTGTATCTCCGGTGATATTGATGAAATTCTCGAATTATTGCGGAGCGAGATTTGTGGGGCAAGTTTTCACCGTTAAACGCATTCGAATGGCCGGTGAAATATGTTTCAGAGCTTCTATCGGGAGGTTGTTTCAGAGCTTCTTTCACCTAAGGCTTCTGCGTTCACTAAAGGGACACTGAATTAAGTCTTGCCAAGTTGTAATTATGCATGCATTGCGCAGTTTAACGCATGTAATCCATTATATGACGGTTTGTCGGAAGTAGACCGCCAGTTTATCTCTAATCAGGTGCAGGAGAGAAAACGTCACGCGCCGTTCGCTGTCGCCGTACAAACTGCCACAAAGATGTCCCACTAATTTCCAATGTGTTTTCATGCTATCGCAACTTTCGAAATTGTGATATTCAGCGATTTTATTTGTCATAAGAACATTTAGTTTCTCTGCGCAGAGACTGCACAGGCTAGGCATGCAAGCGATCCGCTAAACTGTCATGTGTCGTCATAGCTGGCATCAGAACATCGGTGGAAGGGAAAGTGCAAGGGAAGTGCCACTTGTGACAAAATGTTGGAAAATTGCAGGGGAAAAATGAGGACGTGGAGTACCGCATTTACTCGCATAATGATCGCACTCACGTAATGATCGCACACCTGCAGTTTGCCATCAAAGTTCGATTTTTTTATTTCCCGCGCAATGAACGCACCCTGAACTAGCCGCAGCAATATGTCGTATTTGTGCCAAGTCTAGCTGATGATGGTCGTGCGTCTTTGATAGGGGACATGGTTCAATATTAGCTATATCAGCAAGCATGCGTTCAATATTAATGAGGAAGAAACTCTCACTAAATGCACGTAATGTACTCACAAGACAAAGAAAAAAACGCGCTCAGGTTGCTGCGTGGGCAGCCATGTCTGTTTTGATGTCCCTCACTGTGACAGTGGCAGCCACTTATTGGCCGAACTGTTGTCACCTCGCAGCAAACTCGTTCCGGCACGTTCCGCAATTCACGACAACACTGCATTTCGCATCACTTTGCAAAGCGACTGGCGGCGGTGTGCGGAGATTGATCAGTTTTGTTTATCAGTTAGTAAAAATTTTTACCAACAACTTGCTCGCGTTTTCAGTGCTCAAACAAGTTTCGGGAAAATTTACCCCGCGTAATGAACGCACCCCTAAATTTGCATCGAATTTTCTGGAAAGAAAGTGCGTTCATTACGCGAGTAAATACGGTATTCATCCTCGACTTTATTTTGGTAATGTTTGCAGCTTACTTCAATGCGTGTCTAAGGAGCCAAAGCTTTCGCTTCGCTTTTGAGGAAGGCAGGCACAGCGATGTGGTGGTTACAAAACAAAGTAAGTATATACTCACAGAAATCGACGAGCGGAACTAGCTTCTTTGGTTTCTCGAGGTTTTTGTTGAGAACGTAGCAAGCGCCGTTGGCTAGGTAGATGCCGTGGTACTGTTGGTTTTTCCAGAGAGGTGCACATACCTGAGCAAGAAAGTAGTTTTTAAAGTGAAGATCTTTTATAAGTACACGGCTGGAGTCATCATTACCATTACGATAGCGGGGGGAACGTTTTAGGGGTTTTCAAAGCCCGAGTCTAAACCCAAGGAACACGGCCAACATTTGTTCAGTTCACGTTTTGTAGCGTAAGCTACACAAGCCGAGGTTCAGCAGTTTCGCGTGGACCTTGAAGGGCCGTGCTGCGCAAGCGCTAGGAGCATTGGATTGGATTGAATTGGATTGGATTGGTTTGGATTGGATTGGATGAAATCCAATCCAATTGGAGTACGGGTGTGTAGATAATTGCGTCTGCACGTCATAGCCGGGGCAGACGCACTGGTGCCGGCGCGTTCCCAGCTGTGCGCCTCCGTTGCGCAGTAGGCAAGTCTGACGCTGCTCCGGAGGCGCTTGATAGCCGTTTCGCGTGGCTCCTGGAGAGCCGTGCTGCGCATGCGCGAGGAGCAGTGACTGGACTGGACCGGACTGGACTGTATTGGATTTGATTGGATTGGATTGCATTGGATTGAATTGAATTGGAAATCATTTTAGCAGCAGTAAGCATGATAATCAGCTAATCGTAGACAACCAGAAAACCTAAGAATAACCAGCTGAACCTTAGCTCACGCTACGTATATCCTGGCATAGCCGAGCTAAGCCACTGCAAATTTTTTTAAGAGAGTCAGAAGTGCCTCCTCTGTATCAAGCACAGCTAAGTCGTGTGCTCTTTTTCGTCGCGTTTGCTTGTGAACGCTTTGATTTTCGAAGAACGCTTTGTAAAATCCGTTTTTTACGCATGAAAATTGAACTCGACACAATCATCGATGACGGAAGTACGTGGGCCGCTCGACGCTCTACCGTGAGAGATTCATTAAGGACATTTTGGCGCTGAAACCGACATTGTTATTTGCGGGTCAAGACAGACCGGCCACTCACTAAATAATACAAGAAAAAACAAATTTTTAACCAATATTACAACCCGCCGCTTCCAAGACTACCGTCACCTCACTCGGGGTTGGCTTGTTGCTCTGATAAACTGCGGTGTCAGAATTTAATGCCCGAGATTAATCGGCTATTATCCCATCGGACACTGGAGGAAAAATTAATCGGAGTTTGTAAATTTTCTCCCAGCTGTAGAAAGCAACACAAAAAAATTACACCATCTTCCCACGTGGGAACCCTGAGGGGATGCAAAGCCGTGGAGTAGTAGCGTGTTAATTGGTTGTTAGAATAAAGACACGTGTAGTAGCGTATTAAATGTCTTCTTTATTTATCGAGTAGTGGGGAACGTTTTGCGGCTTCTCGTTCTCGAAGCGAGGAATCCGCTGTTCGACGCTGGCGTTTCGAAGCGTTGTCACGTTGCCCAACGCCATCTGGATCAGCTACTCGCCGCTGGCGTTTCAAAGCGGCTTCTTGTTCTCGAAGCGAAGAATCCGCTGCTCGACGCTGCCGTTTACGTACGGCGTCGCCAGCTCTCCTCTGCGCAGCCTTGTCTTCAGAGGTGCTCGCGGTTCTGACAGTGTGCTGGCTGGCACTAGTGGAAGGTGTGCCAGCCAGTCCGCTGACGGAATCGTTGGCGTCCATTTCCAGTCATCGGACGGCGCAGTACCGAAGAAGCAACTGACGGAGCGCGGACGAGGTTTATTTGCAGAGCAGAGGGAGTGGAGAGGAGGAGCAGCGCGCATGCGCGTGATTGGACAGCTGGTGTGGAGAGGGGAGAGGAGGAGCAGCGCGCGTAGCCGACAGGGGGTGTGGAGAGGAGGAGCAGCGCGCGCTAGCGCACAGGTGGTGTGGAAATGGGGAGGGGAGAGAGAGAGCGGCGTTATCACAGATGTTGTGGAGAGAAGGAGAGGTGCGGACGCCGGACGACGGAGGGTCGACTAAGAGATGCTTTGCATCTAAAAGAAAGAATCTCTTGCTTTACAGAGAGATAAAAATGATTACAAAAAAAATTGCTGCGCTGCTTTAACCAAAATGGACGCTCCCATGCGCATCCCGTCAGACATTCGTAACAAAATACTTGTCCCGCCTATCCGAAGCACGTGCACCCCATACAACAAAGGATGACGACAATCCTGGGTCCATTTAAAGTAAAAAAAATATTGCAACAGGCCTGACACTCACAACACGAACGTTGTCATAAATACGCTTAAAGGGGTCCTGAAATACCTTCCGCCGATGCATGGATGTACATGTACCCAAATAAAGCAATGTATTTGCAATCTCCTCCCGCAAGAATTATGTTAAAGCGATGAGTATTAGCTGAGAAATCGTAAATCAAAAACCGCGCATTATCGTCGCTCCGCGTTTCCTCCTCCTTTCGACTTACTCTCCGCTGTTGACGGCGCGCGAGCCTTGCCTCCCATGATGCTGCGCTCCGCAGAGGTGACGTACTTCCGCTATTGTCGTCTGCTACGGACAAGCTTTGTTGACACCATGAATCATGCACTCCGCTCAAGGCTGGAAAAGCGAACGAAAAAAAATTCCCCCGCATTTCCCCGAGGGGGAGAATGTGAAAGTGCGAATGCACGGTTGTCGGCCCGCTTGCGGCGCTTGCTCTCGGCCCCCGCAGCCCACCGCCTCGCCGCCTTCTCTTCCATCTCTTCCATCGGGTTTGTAGTATCACGTGTACACCACGCAGTTATCAAGCCGCTATAACGCCGCTGAGTCGCCAACGCACGCCGCTGACGACGTAGTTTGAATGCGTTAAAGATATAAGGCGCGTCACTAACGCTGATATCACGTCGCGTCCGTGGCTTGGTCGGTAGAGCGTCGCGCTGCAGCCGCAAAGTCCGCGGATCGAAACCTGGCGCCGGATGCTGTTTCTTTATAGAGGAGCACTGCGGACGCCGCCGCCGACGCCGGCGGTGGATGGTTTGGGGTCGCTTATTCGCACTTAAAATCTGGCCGCATGTATGCGGCGGCCTGGCCTTGCCGTTTCGCGGTGTACGTTGCTGGCGGCACATGACTTTTTATCGGCGGCGAACTCGCAGCCGCACAAGGAGGGTCGTGCGCTCGTTCCCTTGATGCACCGCGCACTGTTTATCCAAAAAGCGCCGTATCAGATGTGGCCCCGCGGGTGCCGGGTCTCATTTTGCGGCGGTGGTAATTCCTGCTGGCGGCATGTGAAGAAGTCATAGTAAATCGATACAGAACCCGTGCACAAAACGCTTCAATCATGTGACCAGTTCAGCTTGGGACGACGCGTGGTGGAGAGCGGCAACGTTGGCAAAACATGCTCCGTCGCGGCTCTGAGCTTTCTAGCGCTGGAGCGAGCGCCATTTCTTTGACAATCTCAAACATCGGTTGCCTTGGCAACAAGGCACAAACCGCTCCAGAAGTCCGTTACGGTTGCGTGATCCCGGTTCAGCTTGGGGCCCCACTTCGCGACATGTGGGCACTGCAGGCGTACCACTCACTCCCATTGGGAAGTGCGAGATGCGTTTGGCATTACAGGAGGCGATGGTGTATGTGTTGTGGGCGCCTTTGTTTCGCGATGAAATGCGACGTTGTGCTTCTGCGGGTGGATAGTGCTTCCCATGGTTTGGATTATCTTTCTCGTGCGACGTACGACTCAATTTCGCATGGGGTATGTGCAGTGTGCGTGGCTAAAAGCCATCGGCTTGTGCGCCAGAGTTAAGTGACTTGCTGTTCGTCCCCGCAAACCGCGCGTGAGGTGAGTACCGAATTTACGACGGGCAGGAGGCAACCCATCCTCTGTCAATTGTGGTTAAGACTTTCAACGCATGTTGTGACGTTGTGTTCGTTAGAAACGCATCTCTGGATTGTTTTGAAGTTGAATAAAATGTATGCGTCAAACCCGGGCATTCGGCTCAGGGCGTTCTCTGCGATTGCACGAAATAAGTGCCACGGGGCTTCAACGCTTTCTTTATGGAACGTACTCAGGTAACAGAATATCCATGTCGTGTTATGGCCGTGTTGCATTCAATACAAACGGTTAAGCGTTTGTTTTACACTTGTTTCGTTTGTCGTAAAATGCCCAAGCACTCCGCTGGCAGATCAGCGGGCTAGCCGACGCTGAGCAGACGACTCATCTCTTTGCCGGAAGTGCGTGAAAAAGCCGCCCAATAGCAGGATGTCTAGCTCATGACGAACATCTGGGAATCGATGATGTAGACATGTGAAGATGGCGGCGCCCAAAAACACGAAGGGAAGGGTGAGAAAAAAACGACAAACTTTGCAACAAAAGTGTGAGCTTTCCGCTGCGCGTACAAGAGTAATACTTGGCACAGAGGACGTTGACGACCCAATTTAACGGTTGCGCTAGTTCATTTAGTGTGCTCAAAATGCCTTTCAGGGCCCCTTTAACCCTTTGATGTCCAGTGTTGCTCAGGAGCAACAACTCAAACAATATTTCTTTCTTTCGCACTTTGTGGTTTTTTTTTTACATTTAGCCCCATCTATTAACAAACAAAGGATCCCGGACCTTCAAAAATTAAAGAAGAGAGGGCAGGTACTTCCGTGTTCTAAAAAAATATTGTTTAGATGTGTCAACTCGCACCGAGCCGAGTGGCTCAATGGGCTATAGTGACAGGTAACCGAAATTGTGCAATTTCGTCGTTATTACAAATTATACCAATACAAACTTTACGTCATTGTCTTCACTTGAACCATAAACCATGGGGATCAAGGTAGCTCTCTTGTTGAAGTGATATATCGGCAGCCAGAGCCGTGTTTTCCAGTGACCAGTGCGTCCTTGTGTCCGTCCTAATGAACCAATGTTTTTTTCTGACTTCATATTTGTGATGTCGGAAGTCCTTTTAGATCATAAAAAAAACTTCTCAAACGCATAAGCAAAACAATAGGTTTTGGGCATCAAAGGGTTAAACGTCACGGCGTCCATCATAAAAATCTGTTTTGCAATTTCGACTTTGTTAGGCCAAATTTAGCTTGACTATCACTGAATACAAAGAGAAGGCAGATCTTCGTCTCCGGGGAAATTCCAACTCATCATTTCGTCGAGTGCATTTGCGAAAGGTGCGGTGTGTTTGTGCTCTTTCCTGCTCGTTTAGACATTCACACTTTTAGCTACACTCGTTGCAGGATAGCGCAACGGCGGAGCACCGGCTACGAGGGGAGTGTCGGGCCGTATGCGGGTTTATTGCTTCGCGCAGGCAGATCGTGTGACGACAGATTCTCCTTCTTTGGCTCGTTGTTAAACAAGAATTACAGCCCAGCGGAGCAAACAGAAAAAAGAAATGCAGGCGCGAAAATACAACAGGATAAGATAAAGCGTTACATTTCGCGGACCCGCCTAAAGCAAGAAAAGTAGTTGTGGAAGCAAACACTCTACTGTCGTGAATGTTTTGTCACTGCAGCGTCTGAAGCCGGATAGTACAAAGGCTAGACCATTTGCCAGATAGCGTCCTGCGGCGATATCGTTTCTTTACAGAGCCCTGCTTCACGTGTTTCTCAGTGTAAGTTTGCTCTTGAGAAGTGAGAACGAACCGTTTACAGGATTTTCTAAACATAAGTTGCTACATAAACAACCTAGCAACTAAGTGGGCTGTAGCACACATAAATGGCAGTAAATGAGGGCAGTGGACAAATACTTACCACAACGTTGCCATCGGGTGACACATCTAGAGACATTCCCAGGGTCATGTTGTCCTTCAAGTCTTCGTAACTCATGCTCGCAATTTGATTGTGATGTTTTTCATTACCTGAAATGGATAAAGAAAAAAACAAACAAACTTCTTCTACATAGCCAAGCTTGATTGAATTCCAGTAAGTGACAGCTTAAATGACGCCCAGGGATTGACTTAGCGCCTTCATCAGAAAGCATTCGAGCTTAATATTCAACATTCAGTCTATAAAATTTTGTCGACTCACGTAACGGAGTTCTATGTTTCCGTACGTGCGCCTCTTATGCTCATAGTTCAAATATTGCTTGGCTGATTTTTGCATTGCGAAGTTTTGTGTTTTTACGGCGCGCCATCGGCAGATTTTCCCGCCAGATGTAGCCGAACTGAAAAAAATCCCCGGCCATTTCCACTAGCGTGAAACCTGGGGAGGGGCGGAGCATGCAGTGTATAAGTGCGTTCTTGGTGCCTTCGCGTTTTTTCAAACGGAGATGAAACCGTTGGGGGGTAGAGGTATACAGCTTTGCTGTGAAAGTCTCATGTCTTTAAAGCACGAATCTCTCTAGCGCGAGGCGTAAACGAGTTTTCCGGTGTTTTAGTACCGTGACTACATGGGGCGACGATGACGATGACGACGACGACGGGAGACGCCAACAGCCCCAGATTTTAAGAGGCTTAGCCCTTAACATGCGGCACCATGAACGGACGGGCGGGGTTGGGCCCGATTCAACCTAATCTCGAACGACCTGACTGTCTAGACAACCGAGTTCCGCTCACCGCGCGCCAATCCCAGTTTTGTGGCCTGGAGTAAACACTCATAACGAAGCGATGTAGCGAGAAAACTGGTTTTGTTATAAGCTATACTTCGCTAAAAGCGAATATAATTTGTTCTTTATCCACTGCAGTGGGAACTATGATACATTTCGAACAAAGCGAGATCTCGCACCAAGCGACTTCATTCACAGCCAGGGTTTACTATATTTGGTTTTGGTGTTCGGTCCGTGCACGTGGTTGTGACTCGCGGGAACCAAAAATTACTGATCTGCAAGACATCAGGACGATGCACAGCATTTGCTGGAGGAAGTGTCTTTGTTGGACACCGCTGTGCTTCTGCATTTTGTTATGGCGGGGGGCCAAAAAAATTGTCCCAGCTCACGGAAAAGGCAGCGATGGTACAGGATGTTGGGGTTCCAGATGAGGCACCTGCCGGGATTTCAATTTCTTTTTTAATGCGGATTACTTTACTACTCTGGCATATTAGAGACTTGCGGCAAGACAATTGGTGTATTTTGTAGTTTTTATGAATTTATTAATTGCCTGCAACAGTTCAGCGCGACTTTATTTTTGTTCTTTATGGATTTAATGTTTTGTTATATTGTTTGAGTGGTCGCGATTTATTAACATGTTAATTACATGTTGTTGGACCACTGGGTCCTTCAGCTGCGGCGCGATGCTCAGAAAGCGGAGTGACATGTCTTGATAGGATGAGGCTTTAATGAAAACTGCCAGAAAAAGCGGGAGCGAGCCGGCGCAGCCACGAGAGCATGCGACAGCTCGGGAGGAACATAATGGAAATGATGATGGTCGACGTCGTCTGCTGCCGGTGAGGAAAAAGAAGTCCCAATATATGTTAATACAAGCTGTAACAATTTACACGAGCTTGTAAACATTTCGTGTATAAGGGACCTTAAGAACCGTCTTCAAGTTTCTGACATCGCGCTGATAACGCATGCGTGGTTCCCAGACAGCTTATTGAAAGCCGTTTTATCGAGCGCTGTTTCATTAGAGGGGTTCACGTTTCACGAAAAACCATTTTCATTATTATAGTCTTCCTAGGGCTGCATAAACGCGAAAATATTGGTGTTTGTCGGTTACTCGAATCAGCTAGAAATGTTGCTGGTGGGCCTGATCACTCGAGGACTAGTGACGCACTATGAACTGGTGGGTAAGGAATTGGTGAGTGAAGACGAGTCTGCTTCCTAATCTACCTTGAATGTTGAACTGACACTCGCTTTGCATGCAGGCTTTGAACAAAAACAAGGAAAGGGCTGGGAAAAAGGGGATATTTTCGTAAGCTACCCCACGCATAGTTCAACCGCCTCCACCTCATCTTCCCCATTCGACAACCTTCCCTCTGTGCTTAATGTACCTAGCCTGGAACCCTATACCATTAAGTAAGGGCGTGCCAACGCAACACAGTCTTGCCTCCGCTTCTCAACCCCACCTTAGAGCAGTTGCGAGGCCCATAACCTCAGCCTATTCTCGACGAAAGAAAAAGTATCTATTCCCTCTCGCGACAGCTGAGGGTGTAGAGGCACTGTCACCGGCGTTGCGTGTACTCATAGAGCTTACCTGTGGCGTCCACGATGAGTTCAGTGCACGGCCGGCCCGCTTCGAGTAGCGGGCAGCGATAAAGAACGCCAGGCTCGTAGATGCCTGTCCAACGGGGATGAGAAGAGTTGGCCCGAATGGCGCCTACCAGGGCTCTGTAGACGAAGTATGGGACGGGGGATCAAGGTGGCGAAGAGTTTGTCACGTTGATACGACGATGCGACCATCATTGATGCGACCAACATGAACGACAGACCAGTGTGCACGGCTTTTTAGTACACGGTGCAAAACCCGGGGTAAGCCCAATACATGTTATGAGGGAAGCTATGGCAGCACGTGGAGAATACGGCAAGCCAAATTGGCAGCAGAAAAAAAATCTCGGGCCATCTCCATTAACGTGAAACCTGGAAAGGGGCGAACCGAGCAGTGTATAAGTGTATTCTTGGCGCCTTGGTGTTTTCCCTAACGGAAATGAAACCGTAGGGGGGGGGGGGGGGGTGTAGAGGGATACAGCTTTGCTGTAAAAGTCTCGTGTCTTTGAAGCACGAAGCTCTCTAGCGCGAGGCGTTGGAAAACGAGTGCCCCGTGTGTTGTTTTAGTACGAATTACGTTCTAGCGCGTGGCGTTGAAAAACGGGTGTCCCGGTGTTTTAGTACCGTCACTGCACGAGACGGGATACAACTACGACGACGACAGCCGGCGCCGACAGCAAGAGGCTTCGCCCTTAAAAAACCGGTAGAGAGAGAGGTGGATGGATGGATGGATAATTAGACGGGCTAACGGGTATTCAGTATTTATTTCCATTGAAATACGAAAGCCTCTCCCACAGACCTCCGACCGCTTCAATCCTGCGTCGTCCGAATCTATTCTTTGCAAAGAATTTTTCTTATCTCATCCGTCCATCGACTTGACGGTCTTTTTCTGCTTGTAGTGCCTTTATCGATAGCCACTCGTTACCCCTGGGGTCCAATGGTCGCCCGTTCCCCGCATTACATGTGCAGCCTAACTCCACTACTCTATTTTAATTTGATGCGGGATGTCCTCGGCACGAGCTTGCTTTGCTCTCTAATCCCAGACACTCGTTTCCAGCGGTTATAAGCTGCACTCATATCATTTTTTCGGTGGCTCACTGAGCCGACGTAAGTTTTCGTTCGAGATGCTTAGAAATTCCCCATGTTTTACCACAATAGGTCGTCACCAAAAGTGCGCATTCGTTGCATAACTCCTTTTAAATAACAGAGCTAGCCTTCTCTTAATCGCTTCAAAATGTTTGCCGACTGCTTTCCGCGCCATAGCGATTCAACGCGTAATTTCCTCTTTATGGTTTGGACAGGCACTTACAACTTGCCCAAGATAGTCATATTCAACCACCTCGTGTAGTATTTAATGGCTTAAGCTTTTTGTATGTACATTTATTGCTACCTTTCCTTACTTTCCTCCGGCCGATGGATTGCTCATAATTGTTATCAGCAGGCATTGCCGCAAGCAGGGGTCATTTCCTCATAAATGCACGCGCGACGGCATATTGCTCGTGCGTCATCCCGGACCTCCTCTCTAGGCCAGGCGTTGTCATCGCTGCCCCCTATCAGGCACGTGCTGCGCGCTCCCGCAGCTGTCAATGGGTGAGACGAGCATCCTGTCTCCGTTAGATAAGTTCCGTGTTGCAAGTCGATGCCCCGCCGGCTATATGACATCACTCGGCTGCGGAATAAATGGACAAGGAACAACTGGTCTCGGAACAATCGGAAACTCCCAAGCCGGAAGAAATGGAGGATCGGCTGCCCGGACGCATGGTCGTCAGTGAAGGAAGCAGCAAGAGGGATTATATACCGTCCCCCATTACACCGAATTGCGGCTAATTGGAAATCGGCATCGTTTAAGCTATGCGAAACCATAGTTGTTTTGTTTAAATCAAAATGATTGGCCAAAAGTTATAAATCCTATACCTATACCATCTTTTCTTAGGCAAGCGTACTTCATTTAAAGGTGCCATGAGGAGAAAATACAACTTCGTTTAATTTGAAAGAGCTGGGATTCAGTATCTCACTCAGCTCCATTAGAGCCACAAAATATGTTTTTTTAACGAAAAAAAAAAGCAAGAAGGATTCAAAAACTTTCAGATTTTGTGACAAAGTGACATGTTATGAACAAGAATGACCTCATACAGGCCAACAATAAAACATAATTTTCAGTGCGTTAACTGCACGTTAGCATTCAAGTGATGCGGTCAAATGGAACTAGAGGCCACATTACAGACGTCCAGTCATGTGTCGTCGCGACAGGTCAGTGAGGCGGCCGCCAATCGCGCAAACAAGGTTCCGTGACGTCATAGAAAAGTTGCGGGAAATTAGCTAGGGGGTCGCGACTGCTTCACACGTTTTCTTTAATATCTCCGTTATTTGTTCGAAGATTGCGATGATACTGGTATAATTGTTATCTGGACTAAGCACTCTTTCTAATGAACCCAACTTGTATTTTGTCTTCATGGCTCCTTTAAGCTGAATGTCGGGTATAGGCAGCGCTTATTTTATGACAAAACAATTATGCCAGAATTATTTCCCATTTACAGGCTATTTAGATTAATGACATTAGTAGAACCTGTGTTGTGATTTTTACACTCGATACTCAGCGTGCGCTTTGAAAATGTTTTAATAAGATGTTATGTCGCCGCTAACGATAGCGTAACAGATCACAAACTGATTCATTCGGTTCTAAAATCATTTTCAGCTACCTTTCATTTTCATTTTCAGTTTACTTCAGCTACCAAAACTTAATAACCTGAAAATTTTCTGGAAACAGTTATATCTGGCATATATGGCTTGAACGCGTAAGAGTTGTGGCTTCCGCTGGCGTTGCACACCTCCCGAGCGCGTCGGCGGTGTTTGGGTGGATAAATGAGCTTAACAAACGTATACGTGGGAGTACACTTCATGTTGAAGAACTTTATGTTTTGAGACACCGCGCGAGTCATTCCGTAGCCCCGACGAATGCCAGGTATACTGATGGCTTCATTAGTGAGCTATATTGAATTAAAAAAAAAAATACCGTTGCGGAGAACAAAAAAAAAAAAAAAAAAAAAAACATACGCGTCTCTTTCAAGTGAATCATGACGAGTGGGCGAAGCACTGGAAATCGTTGTTACCGTAAATCACCCGTGGCGTTGCCCACTCGCGTATGTAAATGCGTGACAAAACGTGTGTACTGTATATACAATTCCAATCCAATCGAATCCGATACAATTCAATTTAATCCAATGCAATCCAATCCAGTGCTCATTGCGCATGCGCAACACTGTGTGCACGGACGCCAAGGGACAAGCCACGGACAAAGCGAGGTCTTAAGGTGCTTCGCCCCAAAATAAAAAACGGTGACGAGACAAGCACTTGCCCCGTCACCCTCTTTCCATTTGTCTTTGTGTTCTCTGCGCTTAATTTTTGAGCAACGTACCAAGTTGTCCAACAGAGTATATTATTCTTAGGTCACTCCGTAACCTGAAATACCCCCATAGATTGTAAAGTTTGTAAGTCCATCCGACCGTGCGTCCCACGTGTCCAGTTTTTCCTGTACATGTAACTCAGCGCCGCACAAAGCAGAAACGGTATAGCTAACGATGGAAACATTACTTGGGCACTTCTCAAAAATTGGAGTGTGCGCGTACTTTTCCCTGCCTATGCATGTCGGTCCACAGTGAAGGGCAGGGTCATCCTCGTCGCACTCCTGGCATCAGTAGGGATCAAAGTGGAACGCCCCAGTGAGGGGGGAATTTCCGACTGATGGGATAATCAGGAGTGTGATGACGAGTCAGTGCTAATCATGAGAAGTGGTAGGATTAAGGAGGTATAACAGCAGCACAGCACCGGATCAAATTTAACGAATTTATGCGAAGAACAAAAATTATGCAACGCCTTGGGAGATGCACATGTTTTCTTTCTTTTTTTGTGCAGATAATTCAAATCTCCTGGTAATCTAACACCGAGAATGGTTGAAACGCGAAGATTTCTTTGTGCGAAAATCGATTGATTGTGGGGTTCAACGCGCGGACGCAACGCAGGCGATGAGGCGCGCCGTAGTGGAGGGCTCCGGATTAATTTTGACCACCTGGGGATCTATAACGTGCGCCGAAATCTCGTACACACGGGCATTTTTGCTTTTCGCCTTCATCAGAAAACCGGCCCCGGCCGGGAATCGAACGCGCGACCTCGTGCTCAGCAGCGCAACGCCTTAGCCACTGAGCCACCACGGCGGTGTGTGCGAAAATCAAATGGCGACGTACCAACGTCCAGCCCCTGCAGTAAAAGTCAAAGTGCCGACGATCAAAGTGCAACCTGCCCGCGAGTCGAAGTTCAAACTCAGACGACAGCAAACGAATTCCTCCGGAGAAAGCTGAGCGCAATCGTCGTCGTTAGACGCAGGGTATTTGAACCTTGTTTGAAAAGAGAATGCGGTAAATACGTACTGTGTGGTGTTGCTATTAATTAGGTTTAAAATCCGAACTTCTTCGACCGTGTCGGAATGGCCCAATCGGATAGACCTCGGCTTCGTAACGCGAGGTACCCAGGTTCGATTCCGAACCCGAGAAGCGTTTGTTCCTTGTGTCGTCGTCGTCATCATCATCATCGTCGTCGTCATCGTCACCATCATCATGACCATCATCATTCGGCGTCCACCTGTTGCATAAAGTTGCCTTTTCTACAGTGCATTTTGGTTGCAACACCACCATCAGTGAGACGAAGAAAGCTTCAATTTGATGAACGTACGTAGTTACAACAAGGTGTGCAGCACAGTATGTTGTTGCGCGTTATTTCAGGCAACGACAATAGCCTGAAAGCAGGACTAACAAGTGTGACTTTCAGAACGCGAGTGCTAGTGCTGTAGCTCCCTTTTCTTCTTGTTCCCTTTTTGTCAATTCGGTCTTCGCGTACTTCCAAGTTTTAAGCGTTAAGAAAAAAAAAAAGAGAGAGAGAGAGAGAGAGAGAGAGAGAGAGAGAGAGAGAGAGAGAGAGAGAGAGAGAGAGAGAGAGATAGGAGAGAGAGAGAAATAACTTTATTGCGTGACAGCCAGTTATCCAAGACGGCGGCCAAGAGCCCTTGGGCTCTGGCAGCGTTTTCGGCCAGCTGAATGGCCGAGACTTGATCCACTGGGTCGAAACTCAGCAATGCGGTCCCCCATTGCTCTACATCTAGCGATTTTTCAACCTAACGTTGTCGCCTGTGGACAGGCCCAAAGGCATGTGTGCTAGGTCTGCCCTCTCCTTACACTGGTGACACTTTTCAGAATATTGCCCGGGGTAGCAGTAACTGTACGCTACCGGGTTGGGGTACGAGCTCGTTTGCAAAAGTCGCCAAGCCATGGATTGAAATTTACTGAGGGTAGGGTGAGCTGGAAGGAAGCGGGCACTCTCTAGCCTGTAGTAGATGAGTGATGTCTGTGAAGGACACGAGCCGATCCTTGCGCGAACAGCGAAGTGAATGAGCGGCTGTGATCATCATCAGCTCGGACTGAAAATCCTCGAGCGGCGTCGTGCACGTATTCGTTCCCGGAGTGTGCCGGAGTGTGCAGTTGCCCATATTAGAAATATCTTGCCGGAGCGCTGAATATTGCGAAGTCCAGTCCTGAGAGTCGCGGACGCCTTTTGGGAGATGCGCCCTCTTGCGTAATTTATAATAGCAGATTTGAATCGCTCACCACGTATTTGATTTTTGAAGAGGCCGTCATTGCCAAGGCAACGGCCGCCTCTTCGCCCACCTCCGGTTCGCTCGTGCGTGCCGACCCGGAACTTATGGAATTACCCTGCCGATTGACTACCACCAGCGCCATGGCATCGCGATCCGGGTAATCGGCCGCGTCCACGTATAAACCTTGTCCACCAAATTTCCGAATCGTTTGTACAGGGCCCTTCCCCCTTGCCGGTCTGCGTTCCAGATTGTGGGCCGGGTGCATGTTTTTAGGGATCGGTGGAATGTGAATTTGTTCGCGCACTTCGGGATCCAAGTGTACCTTGTGTGTGCCGGTTCGAGGGTAGTTGATCCCCAGGGATCCGAGAACATGCCGACCCGTCGGGTGTTAGCTAAGCCGCTCCCGTCGAGCTAGCCTTTGAGCCTCTATTAAGCGTTAAGAAATATTTTTCTCAAATTCGATTGAACTGGACGCTATATTGTTACAGACTACCTTTTCTGTAACGATGAGGCAAGTTTCATTGCAGCAAGCACAGTGTCACAGAAAAAAAGGCACGTTGAATGTCTTATATGATCGACTTGCCCCAGTTGAAAAAGGGACCATTTATTCCAGGACCACTAGTTTCGGGGCCAGTTGTTCCTACACCTGTAAGCACCAACGGTTTTGGAGACGACTTGCATGTATCCCTCGTGAATGCATGTTCCCCTGATGCGAGCAATGCTTGGGGACAAGGAAAGGTAACCATGGATCAGAAAACACTCATGTAGAAAACATTCGAGCTGAAATTGAGAAAAAAAATTATACGTCAACCCGCCCCCGCGACAGTCGATGTCCAGCGATGGGGTTGCAAAACCACTACTCCTTCTGAAATGTTATTAGTTAAGAGTGATGATAGGGGTAAGCACTTTGTTGTCGCTGTACTGGACCGTGATGGGTTCCGCGACAGCATTCGTAACATTCTTGGCCAAGACCAAATCTAACACAATCTGTATCGTGTAGTTGGAGGATAGGGCCCGCTAGCATGCGAAACTAAAGTCGTCCATGACAAAAGCCCGAAACCAGTCATTGTCGAATTTAGCAATGTCAAAATTGAAGTTGACAGTAATAGCCACCTATCTCGTTTATTTCTCAACCATGTAGAGTTAGTTCTGTTGCATGAAGGTGTCCATGTCTGTTTGGATTTTACATTGGGGATGTTGACTGTGAAGGTTAGGATGCCGTCACTTATCTCCACACCGCACACGTCCGCACACTGTGTGTCATTGGACACTGGCTCTGGAGCTAGTTTCTGTCCGTGCGTCGACTCAGTGCCATTTACACCAACTTTTGCGGACGATGCCCGTTGTAATTGTACACATGTCTTCGGGGTAGGTGGCTCGTTCACAGAAACGGTCTTTGACTTAACGACGAGGAAAGACAGATAGAAAAAAAGACAGCCACCTACCCCGAAGACATGTGCACAATTACAACGGGCATCGTCCCGTTCTTGACTGCCAACCCTTATTTATATATATATATATTTTACCCCCCGGCCGTGACTTGAGTCACGGCCCGGGGGTTAAAAACAAGGTCCCCTTCATCTCGGGTAGTCCGAGTGGCGCTGGCTACCACCCCAAAGGGCAGGAAACAAAAACTACCTTAAAGGGGCACTGACACAAAATTTTGAAGGCGAGATAACTTCGGAGATAGATTGGTGGGAACACATATACATCATCTGCAAAATATCAGTGGTGAATACAGCCTAGAACATATTTAAAATCAATTTTGAAGTGTGCGAAACGCAACCGAGCGGCCAGCAGATCCACCCGCGCAAGTGTAAATAAACAACATCCAAACACGTCACGAGTTTGTGTTTGCCGCTTCCGCACTGCCGGCTCGCCGCTCCAATCGGAGGGCCGGAGGGCGGAGCTTCTGCTCTCGAGAACGAACGACCCGATCGTTGGCGGCGGAGGCGCCGTGATTTCGTCAGCTCATCGGGCAGCTGGCCGCGACCAAAGTTCTACAGCGATTCCAGGCACTCTGTTTCTATTACTGTTTATTACCATTGGATGCGGAAACGCGCCGGAGGCACGAAAAGCCCACTGAGCAAGCCGCACGGTCGCTGTGCAGGCGGCGGCCACGGCCGCGAAGTGGCCCACGCCGGCGCAGGTAGCTCGAGTGATAGCTTGTTACCGCTGCACGAAATTGTCCCCAAGTCCCGACCATGGTGGCTTACATGAGAAAGGAGTTAATGATGCCATGGCGGGTTGCATTAAAATTGTCATCTGCACCGCTTACGAGAGCGGCACTCGAATATCCGCCGCAGTGCTAAGCCGAACACATCTGTAGGCGGACCTGTAGGCAGACCGGCCGGCTGCTCCCAGCGCGCGTCTTGCCACCCACCGTCTCGAGCGTCGCGCGTCGTTCGTTAGCCGCGGTAGCATTTGCACTCGCAGCGCCTGCGTCACATCCACGGTCGCTTTTTAATTAGGCGCCTCAAGAGATCAGTACGGGGGGGCATTCGCAGAAACTGCCGTCGATGCGGATTCGACAGTGCTACGGCGGCTGTGCTCTGTAACTGTGATATCCCTCCGACGGTCACGTGGTCAGCTTTGTTCACACAAAATCCACAAAATCCATCGTTTCGCGGCACTCGCTGAAACCGAAACTGCGACTGGCCGCATTGAAAATGCCTCTAATTAAACAACCGTCGCACGCTGAAGCAAATGAGGTTTCTACAGGTTGGGAGAGAGCACTGTCCAGCTCGGACCCTGATGACCAGCTTTGGCTGGTGAAGAGAGCCCAAGAAGCCGGACGGTCTCAAGGGGTCCTGGAATAAGGACTCTTCCCCAAGGCGAACTTCTTCATAGGGACGTTTATTCCTCCTCCTCCTTCTACAGGTTATAAGTAGGTCACTAGCTACTTATCGCAACAAAAAAAAACAAGATGCAAAATTTTTGTGTCAGTGCCCCTTTAACATAAATAAATACCCAAGAAAGTGGTAAGGAAACAGCCCCGCCGGTAGCGTAGTGGTCACCGCACCAGACGCGTATTCTGGATGTCGTCGGTTCGGATCCCACCCGGCGGGAATTTTTTCACCACTTTCTGTCTCAAAAAATTCATCTGTTTCTATGACCTACCGCATTTTCCCCTTTGCCTTCCGATGTTTCCTTGACTGCCAACCCTTATTTCTGACTTAATTCAACGAGCCCTCATTTTCCATTCTGCTTTGCTACATGCATAGCGAGGGTCTCTGTTCTGGCAGTCTTGGTGCCACAGGGAGCTTAAGAGGGTTCAACGCTGGTCGATCACTTTCGACATGTCGTAGACACTCGAGTCACGGCCCGGGGGTTATAAAGAAGGTCCCCTTCACCTCGTTCACCTCGAGTAGTCCGAGTGGCGCTGGCTTCCACCCCAAAGGGCAGGAAACATAAACTACCTTAACATAAATACCCAAGAAAGTGGTAAGGAAACAGCCCCGCCGGTAGCGTAGTGGTCATCGCACCAGACGCGTATTCTGGAGGTCGTGGGTTCGGATCCCACCCGGCGGGAATTTTTTCACCACTTTCATTCTGTCTCGAAAAATTCTTCATTTGTTTCTATGACCTACCTACCACATTTTCCTATATATATATATATATATATATATATATATATATATATATATATATATATATATATATATATATATATATATACATATATATATATATATATATAAGTTTGCAAAGGAATCCTTGGTGCGAGAACTCTGTACTTATTACAACGCTCCCTCTTCATCTGTACATTATCATCATTGCTAGCTGACGCCACAGCACTTCGTCCTCATCCCCTGTACTTATAATCGTGGTGTGTGCGCGTGGTTTCTTCGCTCGAGCTTCCGAATAAACGTTCGCCCTGAACAGCGACCTCTCCAGTGAACCTCGTCCTCTCAATATAAATGAACCTCTCCTCTCATCTCTCTCTCAGAGAGACAGAGACATCTTTATTTGTCTTTCTATAAAGGCTTGTGCATCGCTGGGGTAGGGCTGCTGCTACCAGTCACCCCCAAGGACTGCCTCAATGTGTCTGAGGAAATCTGCACGCTTGCAGCTTATTCCCGTCTTCCTGTCTGATGTGATTGACATTGCGCATCTATAGCTTGATGGTCACCCAGTCTGTTCCAATCGTGGCGTCTCCCCATCGCGAGTGTTCGGGCTTTGATGTGTGTTACATCCCTTGCACGGTGTCCGTCGAATATCAACCGTGGGCACTCGTTACGCCTGAGATGTATCCCAAACTATGTACGTAATTTGCCTAATACGTCAACAGTACCATTCACGAGGCCCTCCTTCCCAACAATGTGGTGGACAAGCGCGCAGCTTTTACCGTGACCAAGCGTGGTGGTGTGAGGCCATTTGTTCATTTCTGTGTTTGGACCCGTACTGAAAAAAGTAGTATTCCTAGTGCCCATGAAAAAAAAAACTGTCCGATGCGGCTCATGCTTTCTTCCCTGTATTAATCCTCACCCCCTTCCTAATCACCCCATCCTCCTGCTTCGACCCCGAGTCCTCCTTTTCCGTTGTTGCAACGTTGTCATCCCACCGCTGACAACCCGTTGCTGCGTACGGGAGGGCCCGACCCGAGCGGAGCTCCGTCACCATCGACATACGTTTGGTAGCATGGGTGTGAAGCGAGCGGTCAGCCAATGTTGCAGCCGTGAAGAAGTCCAGAAGCCGTAGGCTAACGTAACTGTTTACTTCATAGCGAGAGGTGAGCCGAAGCCAAAGAACAATGCCCCGACGGGCGAGGTTACAGTACAGGACTCGAGCAGAGTGACAGCATGGATTCACTGTTCAAACAGGAATGGGTTATAGCGCTGGCGGGGGTCGTATTTATACCCAAAAGCGTCAACGGTCAAAACAGCGTTCCCTCTAGATTGTGCACACAGCACGAATGTCACAGACAGACACAATACTCTTTCGAGAGTTCGTGAGCAGTCGGTAGCAGCGGCGCACGCTGAGTCCGAGAGAGGGACGAGAGGAGGACTCCGCTGCGAACGCGGGGCTCTCGTGTCTTTGGGGCGCGTCTCGACGTGCCTCGCCGGCAAGCGCCGAAGTTTGAAGCGCGCCGAAAGCGAGGCGTCTGACCCAGGCTTGTCCAAACGTAAAAGCATGAGTCACCGACACGGTGGGGCTTGTCTGAAAGGCGCACGTAGTGGAGTCTTCGCCGCAAAGCCGAGGAGTATTAAACGAAGCCCAACGGCGGGCTCAATCGTAACACCGTTTTGAAAGAAGAAGAAGAAGAAGAAGCAGTGGTGGTGGTAGTAGCAGTAGTAGTAGTTGTAGCAGTAGTAGTACTACTACAACTACAACAACAACTAATACTACTAATATTAATAATTACAATTCGGTGTCAGAGACCGCTGCAGACGTGCTGCTCTAAGGTTACGTGACCTTGCGGGAGTTTTTGCACACGGGCGGATGCAGAGGAAAATCCTGGCAACTAGAGGCTAACAGCTTAGCTGTAATAAGCTTAGTACAGGAGCAAGAGAAAGCTGCGTCGTGAATCTGCTTGCATCGGCAATTAATCTTTTACCCGAGCAAGGACAGCCAGCCGAAGTGAAGGCATCCCGGTCTAGGGATGCCTTCTGCACGGCGAGGCCCATTCGTCAGGCTCTGCTCGATAAATAAAAGTATTTATTCTCTCTCTCTCTCCTCTCTCTCTGTCGTTGTTTTGCACGCTGTTGCCAGGCTATTCTCCGAACTTGATGACGCGGGATAGGAGTGGTTGGAAGCTGCCTGAGGAGGCATTCGTATTGCAGTCGACATAAATCGGCTGGTTATAATTATGCTGTTAAGGGCCGGTACGACGCTTTAAAGGGACACTGAATTGATATGTAAACATTGTGGGATTACTAGAGCAAATTGTAGTCCGGAGTCCCCAGGCCATGTTTCGACCACTCTGGGCGCGTTTACGCGATTTTATTTAGTAGAAAAATTAATTCGAAAATGCTGTCCTCCTCTCTTTACGCTCGCTCATTTTCTGTGGCGTTTTCGTGTGACGTCGGGAGGAGCCGAGCTCGCGAGTGGCTGCGCTACTGCACGGCTCCCCGGCCTTCAGACAGAGTCAGTCAGCCCAGCGTTTCGTCCGCCGGCCGCCGACGGGTCGTCGCAATTCGTTCGCTCAGTTGAAACGAAGCCAGGACACGTTTGTGAATGGAAGAATGTTCCTTTCTTTACTCGGTTAGTCTGTACACTGTATCTAGCTCCAAGTCAAGGTCGCTTCACACAAGCGCTGCACAAGCGCACATGCGACGCTTCGCTGACTGGTACGCCAGTAGGAAAATATAAGGCCTCTTGAAGGCGGGAGAAGAGTCAGCGAAGTCAATATAGGTACTAAGGAAATAAAATCAACTGATATTTTTACCGGACAGCGCAAAACTAGGGTGCGGGAAGCACTTTTTTGCGCTGGGCGAACAAGCGCAGCGGCCAGCAGCACGACTACGCATCTGCGAACGCTTTTCCGTCTAAGAAATGCAATTGCTAGACGTGAGATATTGTGGAAACTTGGGGGATGCTTACTGCACGAGCGCAAAACAACAAATAGTCACCTAAGCTGCTTGGAATGCTAAAACTAAATAAAAGTGTAAATTGGTTATACATTATATACCTTATATTTCCAAAACTCTAAAAGTATAAGTCACCGGGGCCTGACGGCATAATCTCGGAATTCTATCAGGTGTTTCGTGAAGAGATCAGCCCGGTATTGGCGGCGGTCTTTGAAAACATCAAAAGCACAAAACTGCTACCACCCTCCATGCGGAGCAGTAACTTAGTCCTCATTCCCAAAAAAACCTACCATAACACGCCACCCAACGTGGAAGACTTCAGGCCTATCAGTCTTCTTTCCACCGACTATAAAATCCTAGCCCGCATCCTGGCCCAACGCCTCGAGACAGCCCTTAGTAGTGTTGTGGGTCCTCACCAGACATGCGGGTTTAAGGGACGCCCCGTCAACACCAACCTGCACCGCATGCGGACCATCGGTGAGGTGGCGGAATCAGGCATTCATCCCTTAGCTGTCCTACAACTCGACCTTAAACAGCCTTCGACCAGGTTGACCACGCCTTCCTGTTCACGCTCCTCGGTCAATGTGGGGTAGGGGATACAATGGTCGAGTGGATAAAAATCTGCTACACCGCCATCACCACCAGCATCATCATAAACGGGGAGGTGGGGGCGCCCATCGACATCGGAAGGTCAGTCAGGCAGGGCTGCCCTATGTCCCCGATCCTTTTCACATTGTATATTGAACCACTTTGCAGGATGGCAATAGCGTCCAAGTCAACCAAAGGCTTGGTTCTCGGCGACGAAGAGCTCAAGGTGTTGGCCTATGCGGACGATGTTGCGTTTGTGTGCTGCCTCGAGAGAGCAGGCAGGGGAGGTCGTCGCACTGGCGAGGCATTTTGTCGATTCTCGGGGGCCCAACTCAATCTTTTGAAGTCAGAGGGCGCATGGCTAGGGGAATGGCCCACCAAACCACAACAACTCTACGGAGTTCGATGGAGGTAGGCCATCACCCGCTACCTCGGGGTAAACCTAGAAAACCGCACAGCCACCGCCCCCAGGTGGCAGACGAAACTGGCAGCTGCTGGAAGGAACTGGAACCCTGGAGAGCGCGACATATTGCCCTCTTCTCTAGGGCACATGTCTGCAACGCCGTAGTATACCCAGCCATCTTGTTCGCGGCCCGAGTCCTCGACCATTGACGCAGGCTCAGTGGCCAAGTTACATCGGTTGTTCGCTGTTTCTGTCTGGCTATCGACGTATGAGCCCATGCGCCGCACCAACGTTTTCTGGAGCGCTGAAGCCGGGGGGCTTGGGCTCGTTAATGTAGAGATTTAACTAACCGTGCAACGATTTTTGTACTTCCGAGATCACCGAGATGGCTTCCTCCAGGCAGCAGTGCAAAATGTAGGCGCGTTGCACCTCGCCCCTTGGCTCGCAACAACAGCGTAGCTCCTAAGTGGTGCCCGTGCAACAGGTTTTTACAGAGAAGTGGCGGGGGCGGTGTCCCTCTTACAGTAGCGCTTCTCGTGGGAATACCTCTGCTCAGTGAAACCAAGGAAGCTGTATTGGGACCTCGTAGAGCCGACCATCCCACCGCCCATGTACCGCCTGCCACCCCTTGGTCGGCCGAGAAGTGACGTCCTGAGGCGAGTACGGAATCTCCCTATCCCGACCGGCTCGAAGGACTTTTTCTTCCTCTTTCACACGTGTATACTGCATACAAAGGCAAGACAGGAGGAACGCGGTTTTGTTTTGCCGGGAGGGGCCAAATGTCTGCTGTGCGGAGGGAGGGAAACGGCCGAGCACGTATTCATGGACTGTAACACGGCGTTCTACTTCTGGGATGAGCTGCAGTGCTCCTTCAACACGTGCTGGAGAATCACTTGGACAAATCTGCAGTTCCTAGACGCGGCCTCGGAACGCCCGCTCCTTCGCGACTGTGTCCACGTAATAGGGCTCCACTCGCTATGGAGGGCGAGAGTCGACGCCGTCGAATGTACTGAACGCCCCCGACCGGCGTGGCGGCACTTCGTCCATAAGGCACAATGGGCAATTGCCGCCCTCGACGGGGATGAGGCAGACTCCAAGCTACGCGACGCACTTGATCGGGGAACGCGAGCACTCATGGATTTCAAGTCACAACAGCAGAGGAGATGGCACGCAATTTGAGGGCTAGCCCCGGGTAACGCTGGTGCGCAGTTATACCAAGAAATGCTTTACCCAAGAGCTCTATTTTCTCCCTTCCCTCTATCCCGTTCACTTCAAACTTTGCACAATGACACAGTAGCCCTGTTGGCAATCTGTCTTGCTTAAGTTTCACAAACGCTCTGTGACTTCGCGGGCAATACTCCCCGATTGGCTTACAGTTACTTGGCAAAGCATTCTGACCCTCTCCTCGCATGATAGCCGATCGTCTCATTTTATGTTTAAGCTGAAGCCATGTTCTGATGTGCTCGGAAACCACTGTAATCACTGAATACGGCTCTTTATATATTTGTAAATAAAGTTATTGTTACAAAAAAAAGTCACCTGTGGCCGAGTGGTTCGGAGCGCTAGGTATGTCATCGCAAGTGTTTTGCAAGTCACAAGTTCGAATCCCCGCGGGTACATGCTTTTTTTTTTGGTTAACTTTTTCGTTTTCCGCCGATGTTTTCTATACTGAGTTCACATTTTTTTGGGCCGCAACGTTCATTGCTTCACGAACTAGTTCACAGAACGCGAGCAGGCTGGCACTGGCGCGCTAGCGAGTTCTCGTTGGCGTGCTGTTGGCATAAGCACCGACTGCTTGCGGGCAGTGGGCACAGGCCAGAATCAACAGACCCTTGGCCTGGTGCGAACCAAGGAGGTTAAAAAAATTGCAAATTTTTTAACCTCCTTGGTGCGAACACACTTTTTACGATACAGGCATGAGTGAGGCAAGCTCCAAATATGGGGGAAAAGCGCATGGCATTAGAGCGTCTGCGTGGACGCGGAGGGCGTTCATGCACTGCGTAGGCCTCGGCTAGTGAATGCTACGATTCCAAGCCGTTCTGTAAGGCTTATCTTATGCATTTTACAGCCGACAACAGGGCAGAAGCGCGGTGCGATGATTACTGAGATATTGAGAATGCCCATCCAACAACGCCATCGGTTGTGTTTTACAAAACCGAAACCGAAACCAAAACTTGTTTGATTGCTAACCTTGAGTATCGTCCTATCCCGGTGCCCCCTCCTCCCAACGTCACAGCCTTAGTTGGTGCGGCCGCCGCAAACCGCGCATGGTAGTTTTTCTTCTTTCGCGCTTTGTAATATAATTACCGATTTGTCAACCGGATAAACGATGAAAAGTGTGCAAATTTGAGCCAGTCTACGCAGTGCAAGCAAAAAGGGAGCTTGACAAATTCACTTCAGTGTCCCTTTAAACTTTTCATACCATGCCGAGAATGGTCCACCAGTTGTCCGTCAACATCTTCCACGTCTTGGCCAATGCCCCGATTTCTTTATCTGAATTTGCTTATTAACACGAAAGTTTTTTTATTCCCGGATACACAAAGATTTCACCGAGGTAATATCCGTCACGGAAGTGACGTCAGTGCAACGGAGCAAGAGGCCTGTAAAGGGTGCACCCCTGCACACAGGGTCTTCTTGAGGGGAAGCAACATTTAGTACGTTATGTTCGTTTTCGGGTTTTATATTTTAACACGAAAGTGTTTTCTGCCGCGATACCACAAGATTTCACTGACGTCATATCCGTCATGGAAATGACGCCATTACGTCTTTGCCGAAGCGACCCGCCAGCAGGACGTCGCTCGCCAAGCACACCCACAAGACAGCCGCCGACCGGCAAATCATGCTCAGCTTCAGATTTTGCTGCACATTTCACTCTAGTGTTTTACCGATTCCTATGACAGAGAAATTAACCAAGGTTTTTTTTTACAGATACTGACAATCGTATTTGAGTTTTCACCAGAAAGGGCCTGTACATCAGACGAACAAATGAAGCATAATGATAAGAACTCTTCAACTGGCATAAGAAATCCATACGGGTGGACACGTTTCAGGGACTAAACGCGTTTCAACGTGGGATGATCGTCTTTTGAGTGGGAATGCGGCCGGCAACAAGAATGGCAAAAAGCGAATGCCTAGGATTAATAAATTTCTTATTATAGTTATTGCTACACTGCGCAAAAAAGGTTACATGAAGATGAAAAAACGATCTTCGTGTACGGTTAGAACAAAAGCACGTTGAAAGACATAGAGGGAACGTTACATGACAAAATTACGAAATACCCAGTGTTTCGTGTTATTTATGGTCTCCCTGGAAGTGGTGTTTTATTACAACGGTAAATTTTTTCAGTGAAATGGTGTTTGTTATGGAAGGATATCTCCTTCACTTGTTGCTAAGGGGAAGAATAAATATCTAAATGATTCGGTGTGATATGAATACTCGTTAAGCCATCCAGCGTACTTGTGGGGAGTTATTCTTGCTTGTGGAATAAAAATGTATTTGGCGTAAATTAGCTGGTACAAGAATCATATACCTTCGCTACATGGAAAGTTCCAATCGACAGTTGAGTACCTACAAGTGCGTTCTGTATATAGAGAATGCCCCACTCGATAGACAATTCGTTCGAAGACCTAAAAGGCTTGGTAGCAGAGGTACTAGTAGGGCAACTGTGGCTCTGTTTTGAAGAGTTAGAATTCGAACTTTTCTAATAGGCTCAGTGGGTGAGTCGTATGACCAGTACTTTTTGCATGTTTTTCCGTGTATTCTTTCTAGCCCGTTAATTTTGGGGGACAGCAAAGGGGAACAAAACAACATTAGCGTATACTAGAGACCTGACGAAAGTCTTGTAACCAATTATTTAGTTTCCGCAGGGGCTAACCCCAAGGTTCGTTCAAGGAACGTCAAACGCGGTTGAGGTTACATTTGATATGCGAGAGTTCCACATAAGATCTCAGGTTATTGTTAGGCCGAAAGGTGAAAACTGAAGATGGTGTTTTGACATGCCACCTATTTCGTGAACACGAAATAGGTGGTATGCCATTAATGGTGTAAAGAAATTTAGAAGTGTGTGTTTTCTCTGATTACTGAACAAAGTGGATTTTTTAAAGTTAATGGATCATTTGCCACGGCAAATGACCAACTGCAGTTAGTGCTCCAGATTGATACAGTTTGCAGCGCTTTGTTTAGCTCTAGGGAGTAGGAAGAAACTTTGCAATGAGCCTGCGAGGTCTGCGAGACCAGCAGCCGGACTTGCTACGCCGGATGTGGACGAAAATGACACGAAGAATTCGCTTACACACTGACATAAATATAAAAACAGAAATTCAATCGATCTAGGGAAAACAGTCATATGATAAAGAATTTACAATGTTCTGTCAAGTCCGGCGTCACGAAGAAATGTTAACACTGCTTTTGTGGCGCTGCGTGCCGTTTCTGGAGTTGAGCCCGAGCCAAAAAGTCTCCAGATAGAGCAGGCCCAGAGAAGCCTTCACGGTGTTTCCGTTTGAAAGAGAGGATATGCGCAGAGAATGTGTTGGAGGTCCTCGAGTTGCACAGGTTGGGCACAGGGGGTAGGATGTCTGTGCAGGAGTTCATAAAGAAAACTCTTCGTGTAGGCCACATTTAGTCTGGTTCGATGCAACACGGCTTCGTCACGCCTACGCAGACCGCTAGGCATACTGAAACTCCAGGCTGGGTCTATTGTTTGCAGTGGGGCGTAAGTATTGCTTATGTCAGCCAGAGTGAACGCTGGGAGCCTTTCACTACCACAGAAGCAAGAGCAGCACCATCTCGCCTTGTGAAAGGTACTGCGGTAACTATCGATGATTTTGTGTTTCTGTGGTTGGTCTTTATACGTTAGCGTCTTTTTTTCACCACGCTTTTTTGCCTAAAATAATTATTGCGGGCGATTTCTGAGCCGATCCTAGCTTTTTGTTGATGATAGGGACTACCTAAACGTGATAATTTTGGTGTCTGTCTGTCTGTCCGTCTGTCTCTCACTTTACAAAAAAGTGATTGGGGGGGAAGAAGAGCGTAGCGGAAGGGATGAATGAGATGATGATGACGATAATATTAATGATGACGGTGGCAACAGTAATAGTAATAACAATGACAACGCAGTCCATTAAAAATAAAAATATTCCTTATGAACGCCGGGCCTAATTATATCTTATCTTTTCAGTTCACGCGTCGTCTTTTCCAGGCGGCGCTAGCCGGTAAAGGATTCCCGGTTCAACAGGTCCGACATAATCGGACGACGTAAAATGTGCGTTTACAAAAATAAGAGCAGGCTCGAGCGATGGCTCTCTCAGCGCGTACTCACTGCATGCCGAAGCCGGCGCTCCTGTGCAGCGCGACCGAGTATCCGAAGTGGCTGCCTGCGGGGCCTCGAAGGAGCACGGGGAAGTGGGTGTCCAGGTTGAAGCCCGCGGCCCACGGCACGGCCAGCAACAGGGTCCACCACAATATTAGAGGTCGCGGCGCTGAAGAAGGTTGGCATGCCATGCAGCCCGCCGGCCGTGGAGTCGCCTGTTCCGGACGGTGAGCCATTATTGCGCCCGATGCACGGAGTTCTTTCTGAGGGCAGCGGACCACGGCGGCTACGACATGCGATGGAAACCGCGTGCTACGCCTGCTGATCGCGGCGCAGTCCATTAATAAATGCCGTGACGATAAGAACCGCGCGCTCCTCCGGGCACACATCCGTCACTCGCGACATCCGGCGGCAGTGGCGTGGTGGTTAGTCATTTTACGGGCTCGAAGGCCCGACCCCACTAACGATACGAGGGACAAAAGCGAAGCGACTTGTCCGCGACACTCAATTCACTATAACAGGGTAGACTCTGGACCGTTTGGTCTCGACCGATTTTGATGGCCGATTTTAATGGCCACCAGGGAGACTGACACCGCGTGATTTCCAGACGTCTTACTTTGCCGAAGCAACAGGGAAATTATCATGCATCGGGACAGCACGCCAACCAAAAAGTGTAAGTGTATGCAGCGCGCGTAATGTTCAGTTGACTCCTGCGTCCCAGTTGTGCCGTAAACGGCTGCTATGCATTACGTTATCTATTGAGGAAATGCATTGGAATGATGAAAAAATGTCAAGTTTTGTTTGATAGTGGGCACTTGCAGCCTAATGACATGAACTGTAAAGTGAAAGCTTGATGAAAAGCGGGTACGAACTTGGAGTATATAAATAACAATCAATATCTGGACGTGCACATTTCTAACGTTTTCTTTTGTTTGAAAAACTTAGTATGGTTTACTTCCGATGTTACTCATGGTCTCTATTCATACGAATGCAAGAGTTGTGGGGAGTCACGGAAAAGGGCTGATCTACATTACATGATATGGTCCGGTTCCGTTACGAAAAATGACCCCCACAGCAGTAGTCCAAAGCACCTTTCATTCAACATAAGTACAATGGAGCAGTTGGAGACCGAGCTACTCAGCTGTGACATGGATACACAAACCCGGCTCGTCCAGATGCCACGACCGTCGCCAGGGAACAAGAGCTCCTGAGCGACGGCTAAGGAATGAAACCGCTAAGCAATGGGCTACCTCAAGCAAGTCTACCAGGGGCGGGCTGTTAGACTGGCAAATATATTAGTGACAAAGACGGGAGCCCGTATAACCGCCCTAACCAAATGTTGCGGCGATCTTTCCGCGATCATCGGCGCGTTCTCCAAGTTAAGATGGTATATACTTAATCAAACTTGCCGTTCACATTTTAAGTGAAAAATATACTAGGAAACACCGGGCCGTTCGTTTTCTCCATATATTATTCTGCTTCACGTATCCGTATTCACCCTTGTGGACAATATTTGAATTGAAGGAGAAAAATGAATGCGTTCGCGTGGAGTGCCTGTTCGCAATTTCCGAGGGAAATATGATCTCGCAATTTTTGCTGAGAGTGGGATAAGGGTACGGGAATGCCTGATTAGCGGTCCGTTAAAATTGTGCAATGTCTTCATAGGTGAGATGTCGTGTGAGAGCTGCGTGATCTTAGGGGCTCGGTTGGTCAACTCGCAAATCTATTGATGAGCGAAGTTGTTGCCATTTACAGATGAATGAGCAGGCGTGTGCAGAATGACAATTACATGCGTTAGACGATAGCGCTAAAGTAGCCGAAATCGTTGGGGCCGTGCTTTTCCAGAAGAAACTTCGCCAGGCTGGGCGAGCATCTGTGATGGTGATTTGTTTAGAGGGTTGAGTGAGGGTCGAGGCAATGGTGGCGAATTCTTCGGCGTCCTGAGGGCAGGTCGTCTGTGTAGACGCGCATGCGGATAAGTTGCTTCTGGATGTTGCCACTGCAGCCATGCATTGATTGATTGATTGATTGTAGGGTTTAACACGCCGACGCAACGCAGGCGATGAGGCGCGCCGTGGTGGAGGGCTCCTGATTAATTTTGACCACCTGGGAATCTTTAACGTGCGCCGAAATCTCGTACACACGGGCGTTTTTGCTTGTCGCCTCCATCAGAAAAGCGGCCGCCGCGGCCGGGAATCGAACCCGCGACCTTGTGCTCAGCAGCGCAACGCCTTAGCCACTGAGCCACCGCGGCGGGTGCAGCCATGCATGGTTTTGTTGTCAGCGTAGCAAGCTGCATCTGTGTAGGATACGACGGAGCGAATGGCCTGTAGGCACACGTGGGTGTGGCTGTGCGCGGTGTTTCGCTCGGGATGAAGGTACAATTCCTCGGGAGGACTCCGACTGAAATATGTGGGGATCCGCAGGTGGGCCCGTTCCAAGCGCGTCGTCGTCTGCTACTGTGCTTCACTCTGCTGTTTTTGCCTTTCTTCTCAGCGCTGAGACTAATTCCGAACTAGCTAGAGCGGCTGAACCAGAGACCACGCTTATCGTAGCGGTTGCTGTACGTGCCA
Organism: Haemaphysalis longicornis; assembly: GCA_013339765.2. Classification (NCBI taxonomy): domain Eukaryota; kingdom Metazoa; phylum Arthropoda; class Arachnida; order Ixodida; family Ixodidae; genus Haemaphysalis; species Haemaphysalis longicornis. Next base: position 83,839,332 of record CM023450.1, read on the forward strand.
ACGAAGAGCGAGCTAGCAGGATAGTATGCACAAAGGACGACAAGATAACATGTGATAGAAGGCTTCAGTGCAAGTACTGAGATACAGCTTGTTTTGAGGTACCGAGATGTCAGAGATGTTTCCTCGAAATCAGAAAAAAAAACATGCAGATACAGGGATGCACTTATTAAAGCAATTTAGCGAAGTATCAGTGATTTTTAAAATGTTTACTCTGCGGTCCTATGGAAATACATTTATAGATGTAGCTTGATGCAGACATTGGCTACGCACTGGAAGTTAAACATGTGGATCCAGTTGCTAACGTAATTAAATTCTAGCGTGCGAACTCATATTAACAAAGAAAACGAGCACATGCGCGCAAACGTGGACTCATTTTTTATTACAAACTGTTCGCCATCAAGAAAACGGCGATAACCACACTTTAGCTATGCAGCTTCTCAAGCAGATTTTTCGAGGATCGCCAAATTGGTGCCAGGATTATTGCACTTTTTGCATTGAGGTATTGCATTATTTGTATAATATGCACACGCGACATTTTTTCCTAAGCAACAAAATTTATTTATCGAAGGTGCTACTGAAAAGTTAAAAAAAGTTTCGTTGACTGGAACGAAAAGGTTCTTGTCACAGCGAGAAACAATCGCCTATGTGGGTTCGGAAACCAGAATTATTCGGACATGCTGCTTGTATAATTGTGGCGTTTAAAAAAAACAATTGGTGTGTCTATGGGACCCTACAATCACTTCCCCGTTATGGGGGATTACGAAATCCTATGGAGGTATCGTCGATAATACCTTAAGCATCAATCGAAAATATTGACAACTGAACGTTCATCTTCCTTTGCATGCATGCATTTAAAAAGAAAGAAGAAAAACCGTGGCGCAAACTAGACGTGGACGAAGTCTAGTTTGCGCCACGCTTTTTCTTCGTTCTTAAAGTATGTACCAACTAGCTCAGCAACAAGTTTTGTTAACGCATTTATCAACGTTTTGTTTTATATCTATGCATTATTTCATTTCTAGGCTTAATCGCACTTTTTTTCAAGTGTTTAGAATAAATCTGCTGATACAGAAGGAAAACCAACTTTTGTAGACGTGAGAGGATATCGCGAAATAAACATTTTATTACCGTTATCAGAAATACAAAGGCAATTCCGAATTTCAGAAGCAAGTAACGTGTGTCTTGGCACAAACAACTATTTGCACCATTTCTTGCGCGGAAATGCGTACGATAAAATACGATAATCAATTTACCGAGATTCCTACGTTTGGTTCAGTATGGTATAATCTATATAGACAAAAGGTATTTCACTACTGAATACAGAACAATACTTCAAATAAATCTAGATATAGAAATACAGATACCAGAAATTATCTTGAAGTTACTGCTCCGATATTTCAATTTAAGGGTTTCTGACTAGACTTATAGCGAACACTATGAGAGTGCTGTGTCCTGTTACGTTCCTTGATGCCACTGGTGCCGTGTTCGCCCCTGGGGGTACGTTACGGTGTCACGTGAAATAAGTGTAAAAAGTGAAATAATGTTGCGAATTGTTTTTCCTGGACTCAAACTTAGGCATGATGTCGCGGTGTGCATTGCGTGACAACAACGCGTTGAAGAGTACCGCCAAGTGAGTAGGTGTACACATTTGAGCCAGATCCACCTAACGCGAACTTGAGAAGCAAGCGGAAGTTTGTTACCGGACCTAAATGCAGCGCCGTCAGAGCTATAATATGATACATTTTACATGTCAGCTAGGGGTAGTTTATGGCCACAAGTAACTAAAAATTATGCTGTGAATTTGAGCAATAGTAGGGAATAAATTTGGATTTGGCTCATATTGAATTGAAACACTCAATTTGATACTGAATTATTGTGAAAACTTTATTTAAATTGACTTTCAGGCATTATGCGATTGAGTTTTGGTGAAAAAGGCATTAGAAGTATGCAACAGGGCTTCAAGAACCGTAGAACTATTTCAAGGAGAGAATCGGAGTCCTTTGGTTCCATTAGCTGGTCTTTTCAAATTCTTCCCTAGGATAATTATCTTGCGCACGCCTCAAGGCTGTAACGAACTAAGCAAGCTCTTCATTGTTCGGCCACGAATTTTCAAAATTCTTCACAAGAAGGCTGCTCATATCTTATTCACCTCGATGAAGTGGTTCGTACTCTCAGAGCGGGTAGGAGGGGGGGATTTGCCAGGGCTTGTAAGCGGCGACTATTTAGTTCAGTAGTGAAATGGTAAATATAAGAGTAAAAAGGAGAAACTGAAACTAAAGCGTGGCAAACTGTTCGCATGGCGACGCAGTGAAACATCCCCCTCGCGAGGGGCACGATCAAATGCAGAGCATTTCCGGGGGCGCACGACGTTAAGTAGTTTGAGTTACGTTAATGTTGTTGCACTTGTGGCAACTGCTGACGAGAGAGCGCTCATCAGCAGTAATTTGAATGAGTCAACGATATAGGGCGCGTTCGTAGCGTCCCATTCTGTGTCGGTTTTTTTGCGCAGTGGGTAGAGCACCATGTACATTGCGTTCCGCCCGCAGGGTCGAGGGATCGAAACCAGGCGCCGGATAGTATTTTCTTTTATATAGTGTAGGGGGAGGGGTGCGGACAACGACGGTGCGGACTACGACGGGACAACGCGGGTGACATCGTGAGTTACTGAAATGCTCTGCATTTAAAAATAAATAGAACTAGAGTTATTTCGTAGGAACAGGGTAGACGAAATTAAATCATTGTTTTACATCTCTGTTTCATTTCGTTCACTTCTTCCGTTCACTTCGTCGTTAAGACCTGGGGACCGATCTTTCGCCGATCTCCTAATTGCCACCTGAATTCATAATAAGCCAGCTTCGAAACGCAAAAAACACCCGAAAACACCCACGAAACAGTCTCAACACACAAGCCAAAAAGCAAATTCCCATTGGGCAAATGCATTTGCCTCATTTTGATCCGTGAAACAGCAGGATATGGCTCATTTACAATACGAACTACGATCTGCGTTAACGTTTCCAGGGCGTCTTCTAAACTATACTCACGCCACCCGTTTTTTAGGGAAAATTTGCGAGTTTTTCTTGTCAATGAAGCTTTATCCGACTCAGTTTCGGTTTCTGGATCTAGCTCATTTCGAAAAAAAAAAAAACGCCTCATTAATTTACATGTGCGCAAGGGCCTCCAACTTCTTGGAAAATATTTTCGGAAACAACAAACGGTCTATTTTACACAAACATCACAGAGTAACAAAATCGGGCAGGGTAGCTTTTCGCTTTAGGACCAGGATTGCCTAGTCATCCGAGCCCGAGCAGCTTGCTCTAGCATTCTGGCTACACCGTAGTACAGTTATACTGGAAAAAAAGTATTATAAAAAACACAATTATTTTGCTACACTATAAAATAGGAAATCCTATAAAATACAATCTTCCAGTAGAGATATATTCCTATCATTTTTTTCTTTTATTTATATAAATATACAACAGTGGCGAACACGAAATCATCGCAACAGCTTAAGAATGCTGCAATTCCCCTCTTTATTTACGCATAAAATGGCGAAACAGAGTGATGATTCCCACTCGGCATGAAAAACAACTGCTATAGAGGTTTAAATCTGGCACAGTACTCAAGTACCAGGCGTGCTCAACTAAGCCCACATTCACAGACACATTTGCCTGCATAACCAAGTTGGACTAGTCACTGCACGTCATGCTTTAAAGCAACGGAAAATAGAACGACCAGTTGGCTGCGCGACGCAGAAGTCTAGGGATTGGTGAAACTAAGTACCCGCCATGCCTCCTGGCCACTTAAGTGAATAAAAAAACATCCGGAGTAAGCCTTGTAAGTATAAATCATAGGCACAGGAGGTGACTGCGGTGAAGATTAAGCTCGGATAGAAGCATGATCGTTAGTTTATCTCGGGTTAGCTCAGATTCAAACCGACTTTGTCAAACTATAGCGTCCAAATAATGAATCGCTTCATATTCACATCAATAAGTTTAGCAGTGACTATCTCACGAGCCGCAGTTCACGTTATCTCTAGGTGCGTTAGCCCCTACTGAAGTGACGCCCCTGGTGACGTCACTTGTCTCTCTGTTTTAGTAGTAACGCCATCACACGGGGTGGCGTCAGTTCCTGCCACACAAAGTACGCGGCTACACAGCGGTAGAGTGGGCAGGTGGTCGCAAGAAATCCTTCATTTAAAACACATCACACCTTTCGTATTTCTTGAGCGTAGAAATTTAGGTGTAACACTTGTGCCACCAACTACAATACGCACGTTCTGGCATGGAAACACCAACTCCGTGAATATTTTTTGCATTCATAGAACGACATTTTGGTGCCCTACACATAGCCGTAGTCCAATATGCGTATGGTTTGGGCATGGATGAATAAAAATGAAATTTATTTTGAGAGTCATTAAAGTTCTAAGTGTAGATGCATCTTACCCATCTGACCTCTTTTTTGTCGTTGGATCGGCCCTTGATTTGAAATGACTGAGAATAAACGTGGTAATGACGTGGTTTGAAATAAACGTGGTAATGACGAACTGACGAGAGACTTCGGTAATTCATTTCGATTGGTATACTTTGTATACTGTCTTCGAAACCTTCCTCAAAAGTTGTAGTCTACACCAGTTGCACACAAAAAAAGTTCGCTATCAGCTCCACCATCAGGTGGACTCATCTAGTATGTTATTAGTACGTAATCCATTGATTTTTCACGGTTTGTGTTACTTGGTTAAACACAGGCGTATTGGCATGTCCGCGCTTGGCACTGGTTCCTATGACGCAGATCCCCTATTGTACGTTTGCGAGGGCATAGCGCCTCAAGTCACAGGTTTATGGTAGCTTTTCGCTGGTGAATATTATCGAGTGAGCAAGTTCATGACAGGTGACGTTGCTTCAGTAATATCTCTGGGAAGTCTGCAACCTGCCAGTTTTATAAGGTTATTATTGAACGCAAGATAGTGCTACAGAAACCCTCACACATTTTTATTGCGTCGATGTGGAGTTTTTTAGCACCCGGAGAAAACCGAGCACCTTATAATATCTAGGCACTCTTACAGCACGTTGCTTTCGCCCTGAAGCGTGGGCACTAGGTGTTAACGTTGCGTTCAAGGCGCACTCTAACATGGACCAGCACTTGCACAGCATTAAGGCAGGCGTGGCCGGTGGCTTGAGAGCCGAGAAGCCTCAAGGAACTTTTACCTTGATGCTCGCCATTTTGTACGCCCAGCGGGCGGAATGCATGTGACATGTTATGCCTTTTTCGCGGCCTATTACAATAAAAATTCCAGAACACATAAAAGCAGACCGGGTGAGTGTATAGAAGGGTCCCCTCAGTGATACAGAAGCATTGGTAAAGAACGGGGAACAACAATGCCCTTGAAGACAACAGTCTGAAGGAGAAATGAAGTCAACTTGCATAGCAGGATTTGTAGAGCGATGCCATGTCCAGGAGGAAGTATTGCAGCTTTCACTTGTCCCAACAACGCCAAGTACTCACACGTGAAACCACCACAAACAGCCAGAAGCACATCACGTAGTCACCGAAGTAGGCACTATGCTTGCAGTCTTCACCTGTGCACGCGGTCAGGAGGGCGTCTTGATGTCTTCAGCGGTGGGGTTCCTCTCCTCCTGGAGGTAGCTGAAGTTTACGGTGCCCGCCATCATGCTCTTGCGGAAGAACTCCTTTTCTTCCTCTACATCAGCCTCGGTGACAGCGAACTCGTCCCACTCGTTTCCGTCCTCTTCGCTTAGAAACTTCTCCAGGGCCTCCTTTTGTTGGCGACGGAAAAAACCCACCTACCGAGAAAAAAATAGTTTTGAACGATTTAGTGCACACAAAAAAGCCTATGTATAAGCTACCCAGCCCACAATCAACTAAATCCCAAAAAGGCGTTCGACGTGATGTACGTACATGAACCAGTCCGGCTACTATGAGTGAGAAGAGGAGAAGTCCGGCGAAAGCACTGGCTGCGATGATCCAATCGGCCACCTTCTCCGCTGGTGGCGGGCCTTCCTTTTGGAACACCGAGGCCACCTGCACGCACGTTCATTCCACGCAGGTAAGAAGGGCAGCCTCGACTGCGATAGTGAATGATTTCGTCGAGTTCTTATGCGCAGCATTCCTTGCCGGCTACGCCATGGGCCCCAAACATGTAACGCCCTGCATTTGCACAAAAATGCATAATTTGCAAAGTTAACACCTTTTATCGTCATACAAATGTAATTGTAGGTAATTGGTCAAGGGTAATTTTAAAAGGCAAAAATGAAATACAGTAAAAAATTACAGGGGGGTGCTTATAATGTGTGCCAGGTGTGTGAAGGTTAAAGCCTAGTTGGACCTTTTGTATATCTGCTCTGAAACTTTCTGTCACGACTGAACCATTCCCTTGCGCAGCCCCCTCCGAAGCTCGTTCCGCTTTCTTTCCCTCGCTAGGAGAATCCTGTTCGCCTCGCGAGATTTCGTTCCCCTGTGAATACAAGCCGGCCAATTCCTGTATGCGTCGAGCATTCATTCTATTGGTTTGAGGAAGTGCTAAAATAGCCTGGCTGTTTGGTCTTCGTAGTGCGGGTCTAGCGTAGTGTGCTCGATCTTCACCATTAACAAAATTTGTGCTGGCCCATCATTTTGTTACTGCAAAATGTTCTCTTGGCATATTCTACGCATTATTTTCGTGGTTTAGTTACAATAGCGTTATAATTAAGCAAGCGGAGATGGCTGACAAATAAATAAACAAAAATAAAATGCAAACTGAACTAATGAAATAAAAAATACCGATTTTATACACCCGCTTCCCAAATGAGGTAAAATGAAATGAGCCACAAAAAACGACGGAACAAAAAAAAATGGAAATCAGAAAAACTGGCTGACCGTGCAGCACATATATGTGTTTGTGCTTAGAGCATGGCGACTCAGGTCTTTGCCTTCAAGTCGTCTTAGATATAACGAAAGAGGCGCCGTGAATTTTCAGTCATGTTTGTAACACAGGAGCTGTTTAACTTGGCCGTAAGTTGTGCAACGCGAACAGAAAACCTAAAGTTGAAAAGAAAAAAAAATGCGACCCATGCTGGAAATTGAGCCTGGGTCCCTCGGGTTATGAAACTGGCGTTCTTCTTATTGAGCTGTCGTCGCATTCCTGGCGGTCAGCATTATTTCCTTTGGGTTTTAGATGCAGAGCATCTGATTCACTCGCCTTGTCCCTCCGGCGTCGTCGTCGTCGTCGCCGGCGTTGTCCGCCCCTCCCCCATTCTCCTTGCCGCGCCAGCTGCGCTCTCCACCGCTCACCCCCTCTCCTCTCCGATAGCGAACACTCTCTCGCGAGGGGCATTGGATTGGATTGGATTGGATTGGCTTGGCTTGGCTTGGATTTGGATTGGATTGGATTGGATTAAAGTGGATTGTGTTGGATTGTGTTGCGTCATAGCCGCGGCAGACACGCTGGGGCCGGCGCATGGGCAGTACTCTCTCTTCCGCGGTTTCCTCTCCTGCGCGCGCTGCGCATATAACCGGTGTGCCGTTCTCCGGCGAAGCAACATCCACGCTTGGCTCAAACACCTAGAGTCCACGCCGCTTTACAAGTACGCCAACGTCGTCATCGACTGGGACCGGCTTACGCAGTCCCCTCAACGTTATGCGCGCTATAAAACGCGGTCCCTTCGCCGCTCCGCCTATGCGTCGCATCTACACAGGGGTTCCCGTGAGGGGAGGTGGGAGTTTTTTAGCGTTGGTTTTGAGCTGCTGGGCCTCCGACGAAGGGAGAGGGGCCGCCAGCTCTGCTGTTCCTCCAGCCTTGCACCACTAGCGCAAGCTGCGCCAATTTTAGGTGCGGAGCACCTTAGCACCGCCCAATGTCCATCCGCGTCCGTGCGTATAGCATTTACAATCGCAAAAAATCACACAGGCACCGACAGGATTCGAGCCTGTGTCCGGTAGACCAGACAGAGTTAGTGTCAGTCGTCTTACACATTGGGCTACGACCGTGAGTTAGCACCCGAGAGTCAAACGGCTTACTCCCTCGCCTGTAACGGTGCGGAGTACCTTAGGACCTCCCAATGTCCGTCCGCATCCATCCGTGCGCACACCACCATCAAGCGAAAATCAAGCAAAATTCGATTTGAGCCGTGAGTTGCAGTCTTATTTGGGGAATAATCAAGGTGCCACTCACGGCTCAAATGGAATGACGGTCGGGTCGCAAATCGAATGTCACTCGGGGCGCAACTTGGATGTCATTTCGAGTTCCCGTACTCCGCACCGTCGCCATCATCCACGGAGTAGAGATGCTGCCATTTTTTAGACTTCAATCTCCCTTCACACTTAAGAAAAACTGATAGCGCCTGTAATCTTCGGACTGTGGAGTTGCAACTTTTGCCGAAGATTTTGTAGGAACAACAGCACAAATGGCTCTTCGATTGATTGGATTGATTGTAGGCCGACGCAACGCAGGCGATGAGGCGTGCCGTAGTGGAGGGCTCCGGATTAATTTTGACCACCTGGCGATCTTTAACGTGCGCCGAAATCACTTGGTCGCTAGATTTTTCATGTGGCACAAATCAAGTTTTCGGTATAGCAAAACAAACATTATAAATACACGGTAGAGAAGCCTTACGCGGATCTCCCTGCGAGATTGTGCGTCAGTCGTGAAAGTAGTGTTGTCCAGAATCTTCAGGAAACCTTCGGAGCCAACGCTGAATGCATGCCACGTACCCTGGAAAAGGTTCCAACTCCAGTTACCATTTTATATGCACTAAAAAAACTACTGTACATTGCTCGGAGCACAAGTGATATTTGGTTAATTCAGGTACTGAGGCGAGACTCAATTACAGATCAGTCTTCGTCAGCCGATAAAGTGATTCTTCATTTAATATTGTCAGTTACATTTCTGCTGCTTGGTATTCTTGATACGTTATGCCATGGCAGGATGAACGAATCGTCACGCTTCATTCATGGCTGAGCACATTTCTTACACCGTTACACCACCCTTACACACACATAAGCAAAGTTCCCACACTTGCACATGGAGTTATCTGGGGCTGCGACTGCAATGTCGCGGCTATACTTATTACTTCGCCAGTAATAAGCACAAGGCGATCTCATATTTAACCCATCCCATCTCCGAAGCCAGTTTAACCGGATAAGACCAGTTTCCCCACAGGTGTTATCAAGGTGAGCGTCAACCACTCTGCGCGTGCCCAGGCATCGCCTAACAACGGATGCATGCTCCCATCTCCTGCAGGCTGTGCGTTCTTGTGCTCAGCGTTTAGTGAAACAAGGAGGAGCTCTTGCTAATTGGGCATTATTTCTTCACGAATTCCTTTGGTCAGGTTAGCTTGGCACAAAGAATGAATCTCTCGCAATTGGCGCACCGCTCCCTACTTTACATATATGCGGCCACGATGGGTGGCCCATTGGACAACTGGTGCCGCGGAGTGCTCGAGCCTTCGCGGCATTTCGATGGTTCGAATCACCATGATGCTTTGTAGAAACAACGCAATTTTTTCTTGCGATTAACTGAGACAACAAATTAAACAAAAAAGGATCGCTGCGAATGCTAGTTGCTGCACAACGCCAGTGCCTGAGCGAATACTCACGGCTTGTCTCCTGAACTCCTCCATGTCAACGACCACGGACACTACGGTCTGCGCTATTTTCCGCTGGTCCAAAAATGGTCCGAAGATGCACTTGACTTCGTCACACAGGGATGTCTCGCAGTTCTGTGGGAGGAAGTAACGAAATGTTTACAGGTGCAGAAGTTACGAAGTTTCACTATGTGCCATCATGATGTATCTCTGTTACATGTATATACAAACGAACAAACTTAACGCCATGGCGATTATTATTCATCACGGTAACGGAAGACTACGGAGGCGTAAGTCGTTATGTAGTTTGCTCCTCATGGTTACGTAGGCGTGAGTAGTTGGGAAAATGTACCGCGCTCGAAGTTTGCATTGAAAATAGAGGCCAGTTGAGTGATGTGCTAGGTTTCGGGTATTACTCCGCGGGGTTCTAAAACATGAACCCATACCGTGCATAACTCTACAGAGGCAACATCTTTGGTGACTATGCTTGTACAAAAAGTTTAGAGTGCCTTTCAAAGTTGTCTTGGTACTGCGTAAGTCGAGCTAAACAGCATGCCTCACGCAAAAATCGATAACATGTTTCAGAAATCCTTGGCTATATAAGACCCCGAGAAATGAAGAATACTAGCGCTGCGGGCGGCGACTTTTGTCTACCCAAACAAAATGTTACGAAGTGTTACGCGAAATTCTCTCGCTTGCAAAAGAACGAATTTAACAACGATTTCTTGAATGCTTGGACCAGAGGTTTATACCGGGCAAACTTTCCCGAACCACTAAATATGGAGACACACTTCAGACTTGTTTACATTGTTCGGGAAAAAGAAAATATTAGGCATATTTTAAGCAAGACATCAATACGTAAGTGGTATTTACAGTTTTCTTATAATCAAATATACATGGCTGCTTTGATTTTGCGACGCCAAATAAAAAAAAATACGCACTGAAAACAATTTTGACCCAAAAATACAAAGAGCAGGCGACGACCCTGGACTATGGTGTACCTGGACCACGGGGCGGCGTCCCAAGTTCAAAAGTCACGAGAGGTTCCAATATAGATGGCGCGGGAGCAGTGGAACGCGTGAAAATTGAACTGACTGTAGAAAATGTTCCGATGTTGAAAACGTACTGATGCACCATCATACAAGCGATTATTCACAAAATGCAATATTGTCCCAGCCGCAAATGGTTACGACTATCGATTTTACAAGTTATTTAAACAAGAAAGTAAATGTGGTGAAGGTTTTATTCAGAAAGTAGCTGAACTGGAAAGAAATGTAGAAGCATATAAGGCACGTCATTTTGAGCCATGGAAAATTACCACTTGTAGAACTACATGCGGTCTACAAATGTAGTTAAAAAAACAGATTACCTCGGATATTAAACAGTTTGAATGCTAGAAACGTCAAGCTTCAGAACATCAATTTTGTGGCATTACGAGAGCAGTTCAAAATGTAGTACATGCCTTTTCTTGCCCGTTTTCTAATTTTTAATTGGCTAGTTCAGCACCCAATAAGTTATTGGCAAATTCGTCACCTTGGGCTATAGTGATGTTAATTTGTTCATTGCGTTAAACAATTTGTCGATTTGTGTCACTGTGCTAATTTTGTGTTTTGCGCGCTATCAGCCGCAGATATGTAATAACAGAAATTTCGTAGTCATCCTTTTTTTTGGCGGCGTGCCTAACACAACGTGTACAGTGATCTTTCGTGTTTTTCTTTATCGCAAAAAATTATTTTATTGCTCAGTGTATGTATCATGCCAATGTACGCCAATTTTATGTATCAAGCCATTATGCATTTTATGTATCATGCCAATGAAGGGGGCCCCGTCAAGCTGACTTCTTGCAGCTTTTTCCCCAGGCCTCCTGCATCATGCAAATGATGTGAAATAAAGTTCTATTCTATTCTATTCTATTCTATTCTATTCTATTCTATTCTATTCTATGCTATTCTATATATCCTCTGTGGTTATGGTAGGAAGAGCTAAATAGGAGCAGAGGACTGTTTCAGATGGGCGGGGGAAGGAAGAGAGCTATTCACGCGGCAGGGGCGAGAGAAGACAACCGTCTTTCGACGACATTTTGCAGTGAAGTGGGCAGGTACGCGACCATTTGTTTTGTACTGATTCACTGCTACGGACCACTCTGTCTGCTTTTGCACTGAATGGGGCCATTTTGTGCATTGTCGTTAGTAAAACACAATGTACTAATAGAATTACCAATGTTACATTTTACGTTTCGGTGCACCAGGCGCGGGAATGTTTCTTTCAACACCCACATGAGCTAGTAAAAGCAAAAATAAACCAACTGTATTGTAATTCTATCATTTAAAAACAAAGCAACTTCAAACTGACAGATCGTCTGCTGCGCTGCTGATTGGGGCCCCCGCATGTGCGACCTCGTTCAGTGGCACTAGGTCGCGGTTTCGATTCCCGGCCGCGGCGGCCGCTTTTCTGATGGAGGCGAAAAGCAAAAATGCCGTGCGTACGAGATTTCGGCGCACGTTAAAGATCCACAGGTGGTAAAAATTAATCCGGAGCCCTCCACTACGGCGCGCCTTACCGCCTGCGTTGCGTCGGTGCGTTAAACCCTACAATCAATCAATCAATCAATCAATCAATCAATCAATCAATCAATCAATCAATCAATCAATCAATCAATCAATCAATCAATCAATCAATCAATCAATCAATCAATCAATCAATCAATCAATCAATCGTTCAGTAGCAGTGGCTCGGAAGACTACAATATACAATAATAGCGTTTCGCACAGAACCCCAGTCTGTAAATAGCCAGTGCTGAACAACCCTATTGAGGACAACAACCGGAAACAAATTTTGTAGTCTCCGGTAGGGGCTTTAGAAATTCCGTTGCATTTGTCGAAGTTCATCGACTGGCACATCGAAATAAATGGCCTTTTGAGTTCTGCTTGCAGTGTTTGTCACTGTTGCTGTTTTGTTTGCATCTATTTCAATTGTTCGCTTTTGAATTGAGCAAATAAAATCATTCTCTTAGTATCTGCATTGAAAACAAGGATCACAATTCATACACGCGTATAAATTTTGATCCAGGAATACCTCAGGGTAGGAGAGACAGGTGCAAGGTTGACAAAGAACATTTTCGCCAAGTTCGGCGCGAGAACAGACGCTTGTCCTAACTTTTTTTTTAAACCATAAAATGATTGCCTTTTTGCATGTATTAAATTTCTGCCACCTTTTCATGAAGCCTCTTTTTTAACCCTGGGAATTTCAGTGTATATCACTTAAGCCATGTCCAGCCCTGCAAGGGTATAATTCTTCTCATGGCTACACCTCGCATCCCGGGAGCGCATTTAGAACGCACATTCCCACGTACAACACACTTCGCTATTTAGGGGCGTTTGGATTTACAATGACTGCCTACGGCCTCCCCCTACTAAACAAATGCTCATAAGACGTTTCACGACTACCATTCTTTTCTGATCTGCATTCACTAAACTATGCAAAACTAATAACAATAGCAGTAACAGTAGTTCAGAGAGGCGATATTAGGGTGTGGTAGCTATGGTTGCGAGGTATGCCAATTTCTCTCAAATCAGCGTTGATCGGGAACGTACCAAGGAGGGCACGTTCTGGCCGGGGAGCTTGGTAAGCCTCTCGGCGCGAGGCGAGTGCTCCTCGGGCACCGGCCGCTGTACACGGCTACTCAGGCTGCCGTTCCTGGTCGAGAATACGTCAGAGTCCAAGTCGTCATCGCTGCTATTTACGGCCTGGTCCATGGTGCTCATGACAAATCGTCCTACGTTTAGGCATGTTCCCGGAACAAACATGTCTCCTTTCAGAATCTATGCGGGGAAAAAGAGACAGGTATCAATCACACCTGTTACGTGCGATAGCAACAACTCGGCCAGCCCTGACGGTTTTGTGTTCGTCGGCCTTTTGGGCGTAGGAAAGGCAACACTGTATCCTCTATCTTCTCCTTTTGATCCTCCACACCACCGCCATGACCCCCACAGCAATGACAAAATATAATTATAGTCGCAATAATCGTCATCGTCCTCGCCATGATCATCCTAACAATCATATATGTGGGCATAATTGTCCATCCTGGTCCTAGATTGTGCCTGCTCACCATTGTAATTTTCCCCACGAGAATGAAGTGGTGGCCCCTCCCGTGCGGCGAGCACATATATTTTCCTTCCCCCTGAAAACCGATGTTTTCTCTGCAATTTTCCGTCGACACGCCAACAATCAGCGAGCGTTTCTCTATTGATCCCGCACAAGGGAAGACACATCACAAGCCTCGAGACACTGCAGATCTCCGGCACGGGGTGACTATTAAAGAACTTGTGCAACCTTGGTCTAAGGCCTACTTGAGAAAACTCGTTCCTTAAATTTAGTTATTTGTATATACTACAGCGTTTTTTTCTCTTTGATATATACACTGTTATATATAGCGTTATTTGGACTTGTTTATTCTCCGCCATTCCTCTGTATATTTTTTAACGTATCCGAGTGTGCTCATTAAAGCACCTGGGTTTCTTCAGTTGTACGTCTGTGATTACATTTACCTTATCACAATATAAAAAAAATAAAGCAAGCTCGTACTCACGCGTAAGACTTGAAAGTAGCGAAACTGTACGCAACGTTCACAATGATCACGACGGTTTAAGTCTATGATTGCAGGCGATTTGCTTCTTATTTGCTGCCGCAACGACCTTTACTCACTCATCGTTACTATAAGTGTGAGCTTCCTTCATTTATTTGGAAGAGATAATCATTGGACATAAACTTGGAGGGGCGTACGATATGACGTGTCTTTCTCGTTCCCAGCAAGTGTTGCCACGATTACGGCGAATGCTGGATTTTTTTTTTTTTGGCCACTCTTGGTCAACCTCCCTTAATGGCCATGCTCGGCATTCTTGGCCAATCTGTCGAAGTGGCTATGCTCGTCACAATGTTAGACCTATGCTTTGTATAATACATAGGAAATGTAGTAATGACTTTGCTTTGTGCTATTTCTCCATTACGATTGTGCTATTATACTTAAATTTGTGAACAGACGTGTTATTATGTACGCTGTAAATGGGGTGGCTGGTGGCTGAGGCCCCTGTCAGGCCACGTCCGCCTTTAGTCTCAGCCTCCCCTTGGTTTTGCCAAGAAATAAAAATCAAATACTCAAATACTAAAATACTCAAATACTTTCTTGGTATGTTAACTGCGGACACGAAAATAACAATTTGCTAAACAGCTTCGCTGTTAAAATAGCTTTTTTCCATTTGGGGGTGTGACGTATACTGCTCAATTCTACCGGCGAATGCAAGGCATAAAAAATAAACCATCTTTGTCGCTGCTTATTGATGGAATAGTCGTTTTCCTGTAGATGCTCCGTACCTTAGTGGTACCGTTATAACAGTATTGCATTATCAGTAACCTTGCCGTAATTTATTTTCTGTACCAGTGAGGAACTTGAAATCGAAAATCAAAACTGTTGGTAGCAACAGACAGCACCAACATGCAAAGGGCTGCCTAAATTATCAGAGCATAATGCGGTGTAAGACAAATTATGGAGCTGAGTGTGAAGCTTGGCAACTTTTCATGAGAAGTACCCATGCGTGAACGAAGTGAGAGTATGTGTGTGGTCTGTCAGAAGATTGCCAGCCCAGTGAGCATTGTCAGGTTGTACGTGGGGAGCATTTCTACAGTAATGCATTACAAAGAGCATTATTCTTTCAGATAAAAAGTGTCTAACACAAAGCTTCTCTAAATATAAATGTATGTAAATGATCTAAAATGACCTAACATAAAACCTGCTTGTCTTTCTAGAAAACTTTTAAGGTACTGGTGAATAATAAATCAACAAAATAACTTTAGAATGCAGTCGCTGGCCACCATTCAGTTGCCGAAAATTGAGGTTAGTATGATTACCTCGATTTCTTTGACATTGGTGATTGGTTGCTCTGACTTGCTGAAGGTGCGTGGCACACGAATGGAGAGCTCGACCTGCTGAATTGGACTCGCATATTGCTTGGAAAGCTGGAAAAAACAGTGGGAAAAGGACGTGGCATCGTATTTCCTGGGATGCATTTCCGTTCACTCTTCAAACTTTATCAAAAGGCGTGAAATGCCTTACCACGAAACGATGTTCCAGTTCAATTGATTTGGTCAATCCATTGAAAGTGACCATTTCCGGGCTCGCCTTCCTGCGAAGTAGGACAGGATAGCATTCCGGCTCTGGACAACAAATACCGTTAAGAATGTATGGAAAAGAACGCTGAAAATGCGAACGAAGCAATCTAAAAAACGCGCCAACCCTGCACCACGCCTTGCATGTGCGCAGACATACGGAATTTGCGAAGTAAATGCACTTAATCTCTACAATATTGTATATTTGCATCATTGGAGAGAAGGAACAAAAGAAAACTTGAAACAGTAAAATATTCCAAGGTATCCGGCCACTCGTAGCCAAATCTGACTTTAAAGAACTCACAATTTATAAAATCGACGTAAAAATGCCACGCATTAGAAAACAATTCCCGGACTTCCTGCAGATTTATTTCATTTCAAATCGCTTGCAAAAACATTATATGCAACTCGAATATTGGCGTATGAAAAAATTCACAATGCTCGTTATTCAAATGTCACGCATGTCATAGCCGGAGCCCATCTTCTTAACATTGAATTACGATCGCTTAGTCAACGTCCAGCATGGGGTTAAACTATAATAAATAAATAAATAAATAAATAAATAAATAAATAAATAAATAAATAAATAAATATACCTTGTCGAATTTTTAGGGTGGATGCTACGCTTTGCTCAGGCTTCAAAAGCGCGCAATACGGCATTTCTCGGACATGTTTGGTACCGTTTGCTCATTTTAAAGGGGGTACTGGCTGCGTGTTGCTCCTTTCGTTCCTTATCAGCCTCGGCCTTCCCATTCCGTCTTCTTTTGCCGCCTGCTTGGCCCTGAACTCGCGCGGCACTACATTTCACACTGCGCATCATAGCGTACAAGCAGCAACGTGTCGGTTGCCAGCATGCGTGGGAAACATCCCCACGAAAGCAACGAGCATCCACCACCGCCTAGACTTGACGTCGTTCCGTGCGATAAAGTACGCTGGCTGCGCCACTGCAGCCGACGCCAGCACTGCCTAGGCTTGACGTCAACCCTCTGTAAGATGTGTGTTTAGGCTTAACGTTTGGCAGCCCTAACGTCGAGCTTAACAATTTGCGAAACAGCGTCAGGCTCATTGTATCTGTCAAGCTGTAAGTACCGTTTGACAACATTAGGTTTCGGAGCGTAATGATGAGTGGGGTCGCTGCTGCGGCTTCATATTACGTTTGTGGAAGCAAGAGGTTAAAACGGCTTTTTCACTAACTGGGAGAAAAGGAGCGCGCGCCCCTTGCGGCTTCAAAGCGCTTGACTGATAAAGCACAAAGGGCGCGTGCCGTTACCTTCAACCTGAGTCATAGAAACAAGGCGCTGCGTACGTGGTTGGACGCTGCTTCCGGGGCGTTTCACTAGATGGCGCAAGCCGGCCTAGGGTGCACTGGTTGACCCTCTTGAGATATATAAATGCATCGTATGGCTGGAGGGGGGACACTGTAGGCAATATATTGAGTCTTCATCATCTTAAGTTCGATTTCTCGCACGTTTCCGTATTCTCACTTTATTAGAATATGGCTCGCGATCCTTTGCACCTGACTCGTTTCG
The DNA here is from genome assembly GCA_013339765.2 of Haemaphysalis longicornis. Classification (NCBI taxonomy): domain Eukaryota; kingdom Metazoa; phylum Arthropoda; class Arachnida; order Ixodida; family Ixodidae; genus Haemaphysalis; species Haemaphysalis longicornis. Next base: position 83,856,598 of record CM023450.1, read on the forward strand.
AAGCCAGATTTTCGTAAAACTGTGCTGGCGCTATATCACTGCATGGTGAAGTCACATGATGTAAGGTAATCTGCACCAATAAGTGGTGTCTCGCATACCTATCTGCACTATTCCTAAATAACCACTCTTTTTTAGCAGTTATGATTTTCGTCCTTAAATACCGCACGCGGCCAACGTATTATATAAGGCCTTCTGGATTCCCTGTTTATTGCCCTCGAGGACATACCGTGGCGCCACCTACGAGTGACTTCAATTATAGGACGCCGGGTTATGTTGTCGTCTGATATAACACATTTACTGTGCTTATGCGACCGCGAGTTGTTTGTTGAGGCCGCCGTCTGCTCCCTCTTCGTGGTTTTGATGCTAATTACACAAAACAGTGGACTACGGACCTAATAATCCGGGCGAGCAATCAGCCACTCGCTTGTTCCCGGCAGCACCGCCTCGTCTATAAGTAGTTGCTACCATCGCGACCCACAGCTTGCGCGTAGCTACATAACGCCAAGGACGATGCAACTGATGCCGACAAAAGTGCGCTGTTAATTCATTATGATATACTTACGATGTGACATGTACGAGACTGTGTGTGCAACAAAAATAGACCTCGCAACAGCGACGGAAACGTGCCGCTCAGTTGTGATCTCACCGCGCAGTACCGCCGCATTCCTGGTATATGAGCTACGCGAGGACATCGAGCGGATTGCTTCGCCGTACATGCTTATAAGTGCTAGAACGATCTGCAGTTCGGCTTCAACAGTGCCTATTTCCCCTCCAATGTTTTTTAATAATTATGCCCTGATTTGATTAACGAATCACTGCCGTACTCCGTACGGCTGATATGTTTACTTTTCGTGGCAACTTCTCCGCAATGTATGAATGGTATAAACGCGAGTTTTCAACGCCTTCGAGAGGGTTTAGACGTGCGCATGTTTACTTCTCATTAGGACCTGGCCGTGATAATTCATAATCGCACCGTGAGCTTTTGTGTGCTTACAGTGAGCCTGCATGCCTTTCTCTAGCATCAACTTCGTGAACTCACGTCTGCTCACAGAAGGCGAGGCTGTGTACGAGGCGAAACACGTCGTGGTATGATCATTTGGGGTAATGGGGAGTTTCAGAATAGGGGATCCAAGCGTTGGGGGCCCCCAAGAAGTTAGGGGAGCCCGAACAGCAACACGCTCGCGCGCGACGAGTTTTAGAAGAGGGTCTTCTCCAAAAGCTCGCCGCTGGCTTCGGATTCTCGGAGTCGGATGTCGGGAACTATAGGCTTAGCGTCGCGACCGATATTTCATCGCCGCTATCCTTGCAGTTGCGAATGACAGTCCCCTAACACAACCCGTTCGCCGGCACCGCGTGTGAACGGGCCGACGGTGCCGGGACTGACCTCCGCGCGGCCGGTCGGCGTACATCGCGGCAAATATTTGAGCATCAATTTCAAAATCACAGCTGATGACACTACCTAGCACAAATTTTCACCACACTAACATCCACTTCCGCGATTGTAGAACTTCTTTTCCGCGCTCAGTGTGATTTAAAAAAAAAATTGGCCGCGTATCTGCTCCTTTCGTTCCAAATGTCGTCAAAAGACGATAGTCTTTGTAGGCATTTGCCAAGAAAATGCCCCCTTCGCGTTCCTGCTCACCTCTCATGCTGTTCCTGTTCCAGTCGCGCTCATCCCAAGGTAAACACAGTAAAGGTTTGCTCAAGGCGATCTGAATTTACCGCGTTCCACTGCTACAAACGGGGTTCGTCGATGCCAGCGCTGCAGTACGGCGGAGACGCGCGTGTATCGAGGCGGCCGACTTCAAGGTTTCTAGAACCGCTTTGCTGTGCTCCACGTGCGTTCCAAGCAGAACGTGAAACCTAGCTAATGGAACCTTTCTTTGCTGTTGCCGCGTGATTTCTCGTATGCCGCCCGGAGGTGGCGCGGGCAACCGCAGGCGGTACGCGTTGTTCTGCAGTAGATGTAGAATATCATTTGCTAATCTAAAAACCAAGCATCCATGAATTTTTTAATAAAGGAACATGGTAAATATCCCTTGTGTACTAATTTCCTGTCTTATATTTGCGTAATGTCTTGTTCTTGTTCAACAAAGTTGACAAGTATGAACATATAAACCGGGCTTAGACGTTTACATTTGGCTGTGAGTATATAAGACTATTGCGCAGTAAGCATTTTACTTTGGCCGAGTGGCTGAATCGAGTTACAGACAGACAGACAGACGGACAGACAGACAGACAGACTTACAGACAGACCAAAATTTTTGGGTTTAAGTAGCCCAAGAAAGACTATCGTCTTTAAAAGCGGCGACAGGGCTTTGGTGTCGCGACGTGCGTCGGTTCGAGTCGGTTCGTGGGCCACGCGGGCGGGCACGGCGGGCGTGTGTGCGGAGTGTTTCAGTGTGCAGTAAACGCTTCATAATTTCCTGCTTTATCCATTTCTTGCCAACGACAACCGAAATCTAGAAATTTAGCCCGGCGATCGTCGTAGCCTGCAATGCTGATCGGGGAAACAAGCCGCAACTTACGCTTACACCGGGCTCGGTTGCATACGCCCGCATACACCACCATGCTAAAGTTGTTTGCGGGCAGCCTACCACAGGTGATACGGTTATAAAGTCCCCATGAGGTCAAACAACGCTTCACGCACTGAGAATTAACTTTAATGCGGAAAAGTAACACGGAAATACACCTAGAAAGCGCGTCCTAAACGAAGCGTCACGCGCTGCAAGCCAACTACGCAGCAAGGTAGGAACAGGGATCCTATAGGTGACGTCAAATGGTCGCAGCGCCGGCCTCTCCAGTGGTGGCCCGCGGGGCGAGTAGTTTACTGCACAAGCGACTTTACTATAGGGCCTGAGCAAGGTGCATTCCTGGCGCACTGTGAGCCCAAGAGCTTACCCCAGCACGGAGATGTCCGCTTTGTGAACGAATGGTAGAGTGAGAACGACCTTGTTGTCTCTGGGCGAGGCCTCCTCGCTGGTCGTATTTGCCTCGGCGGTCAAGTCGAACGTGTCTTGCACTTGACTAGGGTCCAGCTTTAACCGGAAAAAGGCCTGCGCAAAGAATACTACGTCACACAAGTTCCGTGTTCGTCGAAGGATTAATGTACTTTCTTTCTAAAGAAATAGTAAGAACAAGTGGTGTACGCGTGGTGTTACTTTTAGTTGGCAGGATCCCCCATCCCCAAACCAAAAAATAAAACTAAAACTGAAAAGTTGCAGTGACATGTACGTTTAAGACAAATGTACGACGTGATGGCGTAACTACGACGTAGAAGGAGGGTTTTGGAAGGGAGTTGCTCTGTTTACACATTTCTGCTTTGCAAGCACTGAAGGTCAGCCAAGTGAGCAAGACTAGCCTCAAATTTTCAAATCGCCGTGGCATACAAAAGAAAGACGACTTTTACGCTTGTGTGGCTTAAGATGAGGACGCAAACGGCTGCGGTTGCTGTTGTTGGTAAGTTTCAAGAGAAAGCAACACTGTTCATGGTGCAAAGCGCTTATTATCTCGTCCTGGCCCATCTGGACGTTTTAGTTTTTGTTTAGAGAAAGGTCGAAAGAGAGTACTTTAGTTTAGTAAAACATAGGAGGGGGGGGGGGGTGGCAGAGGGGTGCCAGAAATCCAGAGCCCCGGATGCAGCAGCTCGTTCCATGCCCTCTCAATCAGCTCAGGTTGATTGTGAGGTGACGACCTTGTCAAGGCTGCCTCCCATTTCTCCACGAGAGTGTAATATGCGATGTTTGAGTTATCTCCTGAGCGTACCCTTGGACAAGGCTCGCTTACGGGGAAGAGGGTAAAGGTTTTCCGCATTTAGCACAGTTTTCAGTTGATGCCGTTTGTTTCCTACGAAGCATTTACGCCCATCTAAATTTGTGAATATAAATTGGTTTTTATCCCGCGAATAATTTGTGATTTTTGACCCTTGACAGCTTTTTTGTGGCCCGCGAAGGATTGTGTTCCCACGCACAGAAATGGAGACATACTCCATACTTTTATGGGAGATGAGTGTGGCAATCTTGGTAGCAACAGCACGCAACGTGAGTGCCGTGCTCCTTGGACAGCAGCCTCGATCCCTTCCAGACCCTCGCCTCCGGGTGTCCATGTAATTTGAACCTCCTTCCTACTGGATGCGGGAATCTTCCCGAAGCATTTGAGCGTTCTGTCTCCACTTATGTGTAAAATGCTATAACAAGAGTCTCCAATGATGCTTGTGCTTCTTCGCCAGTTTCTGCTTCTACAGTTTGTGTGAGGAGGAGGGTCATGCAGTCACCTTGATTGCCAGGATAGTCCAGTGCGGCGATTTTTGCCTCAGTATTTTTCGTACATTCAGGCGTCCGTGTATACTGTGTTGGATGGTTTTGGTACTTTACTCGAAGATCCTGGATTTCTGACTGTCCTTGTGTAAGTTTGGATCCAATGATTTCGGTTGGGAATTGCTTTTATGCGGAGCCGCTTCATCAGCGACATGTCCATCAGGACGTTTAGTTTCGTTTCCACGGGGTCCCTTCTTGCATCCGATAGCCCGCACCGATATTTTCCCTTAGCCTTTTCCTTTCCGCTGTGGGAGTGGCTCTCCTGATGTCTTCAAAGGTATTATAAAGACACACTTTCAGTACCTTTTTATGGACCGTGAAAATTGCGAGGCTGAGGGTTGCCTCATACGCTGTCCTGATGATGGTGTTCATATTTGGTTTTCTTCGGTGTGGGTAAGTTTGTGGTAAGGCAGGCTATACAATATCCGGCTCACAATAAGAGCCCGCGTGGGTCTTAGCCTTTCTTTTCTCACTCGTGCTGTTCTCCAGATTAGGCGCTTTACAATGTGGCTCGATTCGTTGACGATTTTCTGTTTTGGCAATTGTGAGAATGGCTTTCCCGCTTGTCGGTAGGGCCATGTCGAGGATTCTACCCTGAGGGTTCTCTGGGATGACATGCTTTAATATTTAAGCGGTCTTTTTTTATCTTGGCTGCGTGGTGGCATCATTCGTTTGCCCCACACACCTTCAAGCGGTGACAGAGTCACAGAAAATTAGAATAATAAATGAAACATTACTGTAATTAAAAGCTATATTTCTTACTAGGAGACATGTTAGTCGTTTGTGCCTGTAATCTAGACCTTCCTTGGTTTTTGAGACAAGGGCGGTAACCTTCTACGCCCCTTCTAGTTAGGTGACACAATGTTGGTTCTGATATTAGTTACCATGGGAGAGCCGCTTTGGTGGGATGCCGTTAGTTGCGGGTACGACTCACCACGGGCTGCTGAGCATTGCACCACCGGAAGACAGTAGAACGCACTTGGGCGCCGGAGCAGCGCATGCTGAATTCACGCATATTTTCTTTTGTAATCTTCTAAACTACTATCATTGTCCATTTTTCCACTTTTGGTTGGTGATGCGCGTATGACAGATTCAGGCGAGCCTTATTTGCATCCGCCTGCCTTATTCCAAGCTTTCGGTGGCCGGCAATCACGTATTTCCCCGGACACTTGTTGAGCACTGCTGAAGTGGACGGCAACAGCCACGGCAAAATCGAAAGATGAGACTAATAACGCTATCGCGTTAAAACAAAAAAAGAAAAAAAAGGGCGCAGCATGCTCTAGTGGTGCAAGGCTGGAAAAACTGCAGAGCTAGCGGCCGCTCCTCCTTCGTCGGAGACCCGGCTGTTCAAAGCCAACGCCAAGAATAACCCAAAGGAAATAAGGATGCGCTCCTGGAATGCGCTGCCACACTTAATGTGACCGGCCTAAGGAACAGGAGACGACAGCGTCAGATCTTGTGCCTCTTCAAATGGATGAAAATAAGCATTACGGCCATTCAGGAGACAGAGCTCTGCAGAGATGAGGACATATCGGTAGCATTAGAGCCTTTTTTTAGAGCAGTATAGCGTTTGTGTTAGCCACTCCGCAGGCTTTTGTGGGGGATGCTTCATCTTCATCAGCAAGAAAATAGGGTTTTCCTGTATCTCCTGTAGTACCGAAACTTCGGGCCGTTTTATGTGCTGTGACTTTGTCATTGCCGGTGTTGAGTGGAGTGTTATTTGCCTACAGGTACCCGTGAACTGCAAGCAAAGAAAGTCCTCCTCATGGGGGACTTCAATTGTGTCTGTAATGTGCAGGTTCGTTCCAGGCCGAGCGTGCATTATGACCGTAGTGCAGCCACCCTGGCTTATCTAGTGCACGAGCATGATCTCGTTGATGTTAGAGAGGGGAAATGGAGTTCCGTGCACTTCACTCACTTTCAGTTGAGCTCTAATGCACGCCTGGATCAAATTTACATTTATGCAGAAGAAATTTCAGGGATTTCTGACTACAATGTGCGCCCTATTTTTATCGCCGACTACTGTGTGGTATCAGTTTACTTGGGTAGATCAACGCCGCGTGGTGTGCTGACTCAGTGGGATATATGGAAGTTCAATGCCTCCTTACTGGTTGATGAAATCTTTTGCAGAAGCATGTGGGAGTGTTTATACAGTACTCTCGCAATAGCTGATCCTTCATTATATGAACAATGGGATCTTTTTGAGCAAGAGGTGAGAAACTCTGCCATAGAAGAGTCGGCTCGTCTTGCGATTCTAAGACGCTTTCATGTACGTGAACTTTCCCGTACAATGGTGGAACTTCATGAACCGGAGGCAGTAATGCCGGGATCAAGTCTAGACAAAATTGGCATAACTAAAGGACAATTGCAGCAATATGTTATTGAAACATACCACGGTGCTTTAATTAGGTGCAGAACACGAAGGTTTTTTGACAGTTATCCCACTCGACGTTCGCTTTGTGATGACCGCGAATCGGCTCTTGCAAATAAGGTAATTGAGAATGCATATAATGGTACTAAGTATACCGAAGCAACTGATATTGGTAGCTCCAATGTCATGGGTCTAGAGCTTGACCTTAGTTCTCTTAATGGCTTACTTCCAAGACTTGCGGACGACAATTGTGTTGGGGTTTCCGGCCATTTTACGCTGGAAGGAATTAAACTTGCCATCTTTTCGCTTAAGACAAACGAGACCCCTGGACCGGATAGACTAAGCGGGGAATTCTATCCGAAGCTTTCTGATATCCTTGCTCCAGTCCTCTTGGACATATTCGCAGCCGCATATGGTAATGGTGTTTTGCCTTTCACTTTGAAAGACGATAGCCTTTTTTGGGCTACTTAAACACAGAAATTTTGGTCTGTCTGTCTGTCTGTCTGTGACTCGATTCAGCCACCCGGCCAAAGTAAAATTGATGTTGCGCAATAGTCTTATATACTCACAGCCAAATGTAAACGTCTAAGCCCGGTTTATATGTGCATACTTGTCACCTTTGTTGAACGAGAACAAGACATTACGCAAATATAAGACAGGAAATTAGTACACAAGGGATATTGCCGTAAACCATGTATGGTTTGTTTATTTATTGTTTGTTTTTACTGCCGGGCCACGCCCGGCTGTGTTATCTGCGTTCCAAACGAAGCGCGTCTTACATTCTTTACTTTTATGCCGCACGGGCTATCACATTCAGATAAGCACACTGTTTCGCCCAAACGTCACTAGGCCAGGATAATCTTCTGTGATCTATAATGTTTTGGATGTGAATCGACGGTTTGAGAAACACTCGCGCCGAAAGATAAAAAGCCTGCAGAGCAGACGCCTCGGCATTCGATTCTGCGACGCTCGCCGACGCAAGTCACTTTGTTGACCACTGCTTCGCCGCCTCTGTATTCTTTTGAGTTGTTAGGGGAGCACAAGTTCGCTCCAATAAACTTGTTTCTCCTTCAAGACAACTGCGTCGTCCTTGGCTTCGTGACATCTGGTGAAGGTGCGGGGTACTAGCCTCCGTCGACGCCCCACGCCCCCGACCCAGCCAGCGGCCTACTGAGATCGATGAATACCTGTCCAACACCAACCGAGGACCAGCCCGCTTCAACCGGTCGCCGTCGCCCTACCCATACCAGTCGCCCAACCGCCGTAGCAATGCTGACTTCTCACGTGGAAGGTCCCTCAGCCCAAGCGGGGGAAACTAAAAGCAGCAACTTTGGGAGGTAAAGTTGCACAACGGCGGAAAAATGAACACCCTCCAATGACGCAGCGACTCGCTGAAGACCATGATTCACGACATGCCCCGACCCCGACGACCCAATCTAACCCTGACGTGACTCCCGACCACGACGACAGCAAAACGGCGCGACGTGTACCCGACATGAGCGAACATGCCGATGAGAATACAACGAAGACCACGAAGCACAGTGCCCGACCGCCAAAACACATACGACGCCACGACGCACCCGGAACTCGAAGAAGGCAGCGTCCGACGTTCAGCTGTCCATCGACGGCTTTGAAGTAGTCGCCCTCATAGACACGGGAGCCGACTACTCAGTCATGAGCGGACCTTTTGCGTCTAAGCTGAAGAAATTTATGACCAAATGGGACGGTCCGCACATTCGCACAGCAGGAGGCCACCTCGTGACGCCAAGTGTAACGTGCACATCGCGCGTCACCATAGACGGCACAACGTACCCTGCGGCGTTCGTCATTTTGCCTAACTGCTCCCGCGACGTAATTCTTGGAATGGACTTTTTGATGGATAACGGCGCAATAATTGATCTGCAGACCAAGTCGATAACTTTTTCCTCTGATCACTCCACAACGCCGCCACAGAACCCCGATCCCCATGCTGCTTTAAGAATCGCCGATGATCATGTCACACTGCCACCCCGCGCAAGCTTGATGATCACCGTCTACTGTGAAGATGCTGTTCCTAACGTCGACACTATCGTAGAGAGTGACCAAAGGTTGCTCCTCGACCGCGGTGTCTCCGTTGCAAGAGGCATTGCGCGTTTTACGCAACGCCAATCCCAAGTTTTGGTCACTAATTTCAGCGAGGAATACCAGCATTTAAACAGGGGCGCTGCAATTGCGTTCCTCGAAGAAACGCAAAAAGCAAGTGACGTGATCGCGGTTGCCGACTTGGAACGCGCACCCGAAGATACCTTCAAGCTTCCGAATCCCTTCGACGTGAATCCGGCGTTACCGCAAGAAGAACGGAAGAAATTGGATATGCTGCATCACTACAGAGAGTGTTTTTCGTCGAACTCAAAACTACGTCAGACACCTCTAGCGAAGCACCAAACAATAACCGAAGATGGAGCCCGACGTATACCCGACAGCCACCGTACCGCGTCTCTTCACACGAGCGGGAAGCCATCCGGAAGTCGACGACATGCTCAGCGACGACATTATACAGCCATCGAAAAGCCCCTGGGCTGCGCCGGTCGTAGTGGTGAAGAAAAAAGACGGCACATTAAGGTTTTGCGTTGACTACTGGCGACTGAACAAAATCACCAAAAAGGACGTGTACCCCCTGCCACGAATCAACGACGCCCTCGACCTTTGCCATGCGAAGTACGTCTCATCGATGGATCTGAAGACCGTCTACTGGCAAATTGAGGTGGACGAGAGAGACCGAGAGAAGACCGCAATTATAACCCCGGACGGCCTATACGAGTTCGAGATGATGCCGTTCGGGTTGTGCATGGCGCCAGCAACGTTTCAACGAGTCATGGACACGGTGCTAGCTGGTCTGAAGTGGCACACCTGCCTCGTATACCTCGACGATGTTGTGGTATTCTCCCGGACTTTCGACGAATACCTTCCAAGGTTGCAGTCTGTACTCGAGGCCATCCGTACATCGGGGTTAACGCTGAAGCCTGAAAAATGCCGCTTCGCGTACGAGGAACTAAAGTTTTTGGGACACGTCATCAACGCCGCGGGAGTCCGGCCTGATCCGGCGAAAACTTGCGCCATAGCGAACTTCCCAAGACCAAAAGATAAGAAGGGCGTGTGGAGATTTCTCGGACTATGCGCATACTACAGGTGCTTCGTCGCAAACTTCGCCCACATTGCAAAGCCACTCACCCGCTTGACGAAAGATAGCACCCCTTTCATCTGGGAAAATGCCCAAGAAACAGCCTTCTGCGAGCTGCAACAATGCCTGCAAAGCCCGCCTGTGCTCGCGCATTTCGACGAAAACGCCGAAACGGAAATGCACACGGACGCCAGTGATATAGGCTTGGATGCCGTCCTCGTAAAAAAGCAAAGCGGGTGCGAGAAAGTAATCGCCTATGCCAGCTGTGATCTGTCCAAGGAAAAAAGAAACTACTCAGCCTCTGAGAAAGAGTGCCTCGCGATTATATATTGGCCATTTCAAAATTTCGCCCATACGTGTATGGAAGACCATTCAAGGTTGTGACAGACCACCATGCGCTGTGTTGGCTCACCAATTTGCAAGGACCCCTCTGGCCGTCTTGGTACGTGGAGCTTGCGCCTGAAAAAATTCGACGTTACAGTAATCTATAAATCCGGGAGGAAACACTCCGACGCCGACTGCCTGTCCCGTGCCCCCGTCAACCCACCACCACAAGACTCCGATGAAGACAGCGCGTTCTTCGGAGTCGTGACAGAGAGCGACCTGGCCGCCCAGCAGCGTGCCGACCCCGATCTACGCGTCATGATCGACTACCTCCAAGGATGCAACGTTGCCGAGTCCAGGGCCTTCAAACGCAACTTACTTGCATTCAGCCTGAAAAACTCCGTCCTCGTGAAGAAGAATTTCAGCCCCGGAACGAGAGCGAATTATCTTCTTGTCATCCCGGCAGATCTTCGTGACGAAATTTTGGAAGCGTGCCACGTGACCCGTCTTCCGGACATCTCGGCACAGCTCGAACAATTGGGAAAATCAAGATGAAGTACTACTGGCCCCGCCTTGCATCCGACGTCACACATTACGTCCGGAGCTTCCGTGACTGCCAGCGATGAAAAACGCCACCGACGATACCCGCCGGACTTCTGCAGCCGATCGGCGTCCCATCTAGGCCCTTCCAACAGATTGGAATGGACCTTCTGGTCCCGTTCCCTACATCCCGATCCGAGAACAAGTGGATTGTTGTAGCGACAGACTACATGACGCGCTACGCAGAGACCGCCGCTCTTCCGAGGGGGACAGCACAAGAAGTCGCCAAGTTCTTCATAAGCCAAGTTGTGCTGCGACATGGAGCCCCGGAAGTCCTAATCACGGACCTCGGAACGGCCTTTACTGCGGAGCTGATGAAAGGGATATTAACGCTACAGCAACACGGATCACCAAATAACGACGGCGTACCACCCCCAAACGAACGGACTAACGGAACGCCTGAAAAAACAATCGTGGATATGCTGTTAATGTACGTCGACGTTGAACATAAGACATGGGACGAAGTGCTACCGTATGTCACCTTTGCGTACAACACGGCTATCCAGGAAACTACGCAGATGACGCCGTTCGAGCTTGTCTGCGGAAGACGGCCGACTACGACGCTCGACGCCATGCTTCCGCACGTAGAAGACGACGACCTCAACGCTGACGGCCAAGGATATCTTCAGCGTGCGGAGGAGGCCCGCCAGCTGGCTCGAGTTCGTACAACAGACCAGCAGCTGGTGAATGCCGGGCGCTACAACCTCCAACGCCGAGACGCCGAGTACCACCCTGGGGATCGTGTGTGGGTTTGGACTCCAATCCGTCGACGCGGACTAAGTGAGAAGCTTGTGCGACGGTATTTGGGACCCTACCAGATTCTACGATGTGTCGGCCAACTTACGTACGAGGTGACCCCCGATGGTGATTCCGGAACATCACGACGACGCACGTGGCCCGAAGTCGTCCACCTGGTTCGCTTGAAACCTTACTATGCAAGATGACGGACTTTTTTTTGGTTGTTCGTTCGGACTGTCTTTTATTTTAGCTTCGGGTCGATGCACTTTTAGAGGGGAGGGGGGGGGGGTAGTGCCGCAAACCATGTATGGGTTTGTTTATTTATTGTTTGTTTTTACTGCCGGGCCACGCCCAGCTGTGTTATCTGCGTTCCAAACGAAGCGCGTCTTACATTCTTTACTTTTATGCCGCACGGGCTAGCACATTCAGATAAGCACACTGTTTCGCCCTAACGTCACTAGCCCAGAATAATCTTCTGTGATCTACAATGTTCTGGATGTGAATCGAAGGTTCCAGAAACACTTTCGCCGAAAGATAAATGCCGGCAGAGCAGACGCCGCGGCATTCCATTCGACGACAGTCGCCTGTGCAAGTCCCTTTGTTGACCTCTGCTTCGCCGCCTCTGTATTCTTTTGAGTTGTTAGGGGAGCACAAGTTCGCTCCAATAAAGTTGTTTCTCCTTCAAGACGACTGCGTCGTCCTTGGCTTCGTGACAATATTTACAGTGTTCCTTTATTAAAAAATTCATGGATGCTTGGTTTTTCGATAGCAAATGATATTCTACATCTGCTGCAGAAAACCGCCGCCTCCTGGCGGCATATGAAAAATAACGCCGCAACAGCAACGCAAGGTTCCACTAGCTAGGTTCCACGTTCTGCTTGGAACGCACGTGGAGCACGACCACGCGGTTCTATAAACCTTGTAGTCGGCCGCCTCCATTTACGCGCGTCTCTGCCGTACTGCAGCGCTGGCATCGAGGAACCCGGCCTGTAGCAGTGGAACGCGGTAAATTCAAATCGTCTTGCGCAAACCTTTAATGTGTTCCCCTTGGGATGAGCGCGACGGTACAGGAACAGCATGAGAGGTGAGTGGGAAAGCAAAGGGGGGCATTTCCTTGGCAAATGTCTACAAAGACTATCGTCTTTTGACGACATTTGCAACGAAAGGAGCAGATACGCGGCCAATTTTTTACTTAGGGCACACAGTGTTAAAACTGCGAATGAACACAAGCTGAGATTGTAGAGGGCTATGGGCCAATCTCCCTCTGCAATGTGGACTATGAATTGTTTGCGAAAGTCTCATCTAGCCGTATTCAACATGTAATTTCTAGTTAAGTTGAGGCTCACCAAACAAGCAGCATTCGGAAAGATGCATCCAAACAAATATAGATATTGCTCGAACTGTATTGGAGCGCGTATCTGTTTAGTTGAGTCTCACCAAACAAGCAGCACCCGGAAAGAAGTATTCAAACAATTATACATATTGCTCGTTCTTTATCGGAGTTTGTATCTGATTCGATGGAACAGGTGGCCCTTATCCAAATTGACCTTGCGAAAGCATTTGATCCGGTAACTTGTAATTTTTATTCGCACTTTTGGAAGCGGCTGATTTAGATGATGTGCTATATTAAGGCATTTAGCTTTGCTACAAACATTGTACTACACAACTAGTCGTAGCCAGTTCAGATCGGGTCGTCTGTTAGACAGGGCTGCCCACTTTCACCTCTATTGTTTGCACTGTACATGGAGTCTCTTTGTCTTAGCATACACCATAGTCAAGGAGTACGTGTTTTTTTTAGTTTCATGTGTAGTTGAAGTTTTTAGGGTATGCCGATGACACCGCCTATTTTTCTGCTGACAAGCGTAGTGTTCAAGAAGCCCTTATATTGACTAAGGAGATTTATGACGTGTCTGGAGCGGCCATGAATATGGAGAAAACTAGGGGTTTTTGTTTGGCCAGTGGGGAACGAAACCTTCCAAATTTGCGGGTATTACTTGACACAATACACCGCTTGAATACCTTGGGGTGCCTTTGCACCAAATATAGAACTCCGGACCACACTAGTCTTCAGCACTCACGCATGTCAAGCGCGCCTCGCAGGCATGGATGAGGCGATAACTTTTTTTTATTTGCGTGTGCGCAAGTCTGATATGTCTTCTTCGTAGCAAAGCTTGTTTATGTGCTTCAGGAATTGCACTGTGCGCGGGCGAAAGTCCAGGCTCTACACAGAGCATTTGCTACCTTCGTGTGGGGATCTGAGTGGGAGTCAACGCGTAGGGATAATTGGTTTCTTCCTTTGCTGTCTGGTGGTGTTGGGATAATGCATTCGTTTGTGCACCAACTTGTGCCTCGGTTTTCTACTATAAGTTGGCAGATCATCCACTTTTACTTGCTATACTTCAAAAACGCATAAGTTACCATTTACCTTTACTTCTTGTTTCTACGGGTGAGGAAAACAGGAAGCCTCTATGGGATTTTCTATAAAAAGTTTTGGACACTTTTCATTCCCTTACCGCATGGTTTTCTCTGTAGTGTTTGCTTAGCCTTTTAAGGAAGGCTATGATGAACACTTTAATGGATAACCTGTTCCTAGTGCCCGTTTATCGCCAGCCCTACGTGCGGGACCATAATAACAGTGTTTTAGATCGTGTCAAAAATCATTCGTGCCGCCAAATGCCAAAACGTTTTTCTTTAAGCTTAATTCGGAAACGCTTCCAGCTAAAACTTGGCTGTGCGAAAAGGAATGTCGATCCCTTGGTCAGACAATTGCCGCTTGTGTAATCAACCAGACTACGGACCATTCTTTTAGGCTGTGCTGTGACAGGGTTGACGGGGTGTTTTTCTGGGATGTTGGGCACCACACACAAAAAAAAGACATTGACATCCCTCCGTACACCATTCGTTTCTTGCCATTTGAAGAAGTTAATAGGGTGCCATATGACGTTTTTGTTTCGCTAGGGTTGTTTACCTTAGTGAAAGTGTTTAGTGTTTAATGAAAGGGCCGCATGATTGATCAGCATGCGGAGCCCCCTAGGCCAACCACGCGCATTGTTCGGGAGCAGGCAACGTTAGTGCGGAGCGTGTTGCGGTGCAGAGCGGCATCTTTTGGATGCGCGCATCTGCATGCCTGAATTTTGAAATGATGCCAGTATTCGTTAGACTGATGCGCTCTAACGTGGCTATCTGGGCGTGTTGGTTTAACATGATTAGGAGAAGACAGCGCGGTTTACACACGGGCACAGGGAAGTGTACTTGACACACACGAGCGCTGATGTGCTCGCTCTTTGCTGTCTGTAAGTATTCATATTGTGTATTGATTGTCATGCCTGAATTGGTCTAAAATTTCCATGCACTGAAGAAAAAAATGCGATAATAGCTCAGTCGGATAGATGCCAGCGTCATAACGAAAGGGACGCCTGTTCGATTCCCACCACCGGAAGCGTTTTTTCCTTAATTGCAGAATTTCTGTTCACGCTGGAAAAATCACTACCGTGTTAAACAGCTCAGCTGTTAAATAAAAAATTGGAAACGAACGTCTCTCCTGTTCTATTCTATTCTAGTCCACTCTTCACCTCCGATTTTCATGATTTCATGTTTCCATCTCTCATCTCTCCAAATGCGAAGTTTTTTTTTATTTATGTCGGCGTACGACGCAAGAAATTATGAACATGAACCATATACAGTTTCGCTGTAAAACCATTCAAGATAGAGCCAATGGCCTCATTAATTTGCCCTTGTCCCCAAGCCCGATATAGCTTTGTTCTAAGCGATGCTTATTTGGTGGTTTTCCGGGTATTTTTAATATCCGCGAAGAAAACTACCAAGTTCCCGCGTGTATTTAGCGCGAGGCGTTCTATAGCGCGAAGCGTTGGAAAACTATCGTCCAGGTGGGTGCTCTTTTATCAAGCAATCGCCAACAAGGTCGCCAACCGTTAAAAAAATGGTTTGGACTTCGAGCTCATGCGTCTCCTCACTTGGATATGCATTTGGAGTATATTAATTATCCATATACAGGCATCGTTTTCAGGATGTCCGTGGGAGTCAAAATAAAAGTGCGTGTCGCATATGTATGTGTATTTCCTAGGAATTACCGCCGTCAATGTTCGAGATAAATTTACTCATACCTTTCACCTAAACTATTTATCACATCTACGTCATGCGCTAAACCACTTCTCTGGTCATCCACTTTCACAGAGTGGAATGGCTTGAGGTGTTTTTCTAATAATCTTGCAGTCAGCATTGAACTGTGCAGATGCCGATCAGTACGCACCGTGTTTGAGGGCCTGAGAGGGTTTCCAGCGTCGCAGACAATGCGCATCCCTCTGTTGGTCCGAGTCCTGCTGGACGCTGCACTGGTCTTTGTAGACCACTTGCACGCTCGCGGGAAACGTAATCAACACGCGCGCCAGGTACGCCGGTTCAGCCGTGCGTCCGTTCTCCACGAACACCAGGAGCGACAACTCCCGACGCTCCCCGACGACCAGGGGCGACCCGCTGCCGCAACACGGGTTGGAGAAAAAAAAAATGGGTGAAGTTTAACACTCGAAGATCTACACTCTAAGAAAAAAGGGTATGGTAGTTTCTCCCTTAAGGGTGGAACAGGAATGTATCATATATTGCTCCCTAAGAGGTAGAAAGATTCCCCCTTTAAGAGGGAGGAGCGCGTTACTACCCCTAGGAGTGGAGGAAGATTTCCCCCTTTCGTGAGCTAATAGAGGAGTGTTCCTCCCCTGGCAGCGTCACCCAAGCAAGGCTTGTCATGCGAGAAAGGCCTAGCGAGCTGATCGGTTTGAGGATCGAGGAAGTACAAATACGTAGGTTACCGTGGTTGTGTGCGCTTAAAATGCGCTAAAATAACAAAGAAATTACCTACCGAGCACCAGAACTGCGGTTAGCAAGCGATGTCGCCAATCGTATATGCGCGACTTCTTGCATTCGTCTCGCTGCGCGCCCCGCCTACGCGTTCAGAGCGAACGCGCCGCCGTAAACAAGTAGAAGTCATACCGATTGCTTCCAAAATGCCGCCTTTATTTCCGAAAGGCTCGTAACCCCGTCGTTCACCGCACTCGAGATCACAAGCATCCAGTGCGGCCGTTTGAGAACAACCAGTTGTTGTTAGTCGTCTTACCTTGCTACAACCGATGCATCAAAACGCGGATCGCCTGCAATCTCAGCGCAAAGGCAATGCAGGCAACACGAAAAACGTATCCGTCGCTGTCGCAACCATCGCAATAATCGCAACGTCACAACCGTCCGAGCGAGGAGATGACAATGCTCGCCCCTGGCGTGCTCGAAGTAAAGCAACCGTAAACGTTTTAAAATGACCGATAGATGACGCAAAAAAAAAGTAGGGGTGGGGAGGGGCAGCTACTAAGCATCACCATCAGTGGGCACTTGACATCAAGGCGTTTTTCCTTGGTTTCCTTTATGGATACCGTATTTATTATAGCCAACATCACAGAGACCGCATGTGGGCGGGCACATATTGGGAAGAAACAGCACAGCACAGCGACATACACTTCGTTAAAGGCACTGCCAACGCACAATACACGCAACACACAACATCGCAAGCATAATACACCACAACATATAGTACACTTTACACATGTCCGCGTGATCACAAGCCACAACTAAACATTGAAACGGCGACAAAGTATTTATAACCCTGATCGCCGAGAATGCAGGTAGGAACAGTGAAATCGTTGCTTGTTTCGATACCCACGGCAGTGCGTAAGCCTTAGGTGGGTTTTGTTATTTCATTAAATGTAACCCGTGCAATTGCAAACTTTTATTAATTTGAGGTTTTGTAAGAAGCAGTAAAATAGCTCAAAGAAGAAAAAACGTTTCACGAAACAGTGCGGCATGTATGTTTGGGTAATGATACTTATTGCCTCACCTTCGCTATTTTACCGTAGAGCGCACCGCTGGTCTGGCAACCATTCAGCCAAGATTAGAGTGTACTAGAAGTTTTAGAGTGGCCCGACCGCCGGCCCGGAGCGGTGCTCCTTTCGCGCAGAAAATAGCGGCGGCGCTGTAGTCAACGACAACTGAAAGCGGCGGCTGGCCGCGCGCACGGCCGCGCGCCCTGCCGTAGGAAACGCTGCTGCTGTACGCGCGGAGCGCTTGAAGCTTGTTCCGAGGGACGTCCGACTGTTTAAATATACTGTAGATGCAGTGGAGTGTGGGTAGCGAAATGAGAAATAAAGGCTGCGGCACATTTTCCGTTAATTTTGCCCTTTCCGATCGACAACAAAAAATTACGGTTTTATCGATCCTTTGGTGCAGTATTGGTAGCGGATTGTAAATTAAGTAATTGCAGCGACATTGTCGCTATTACAAATTCCCCAATAAAACTTTTTTTGCGTGAAACGGCCTAATATGAACGAGTTCATGATTGCTTTATGATTCTGTCCTTGTTATGCTGCTGGATGGACATATATCGTTCACACAAAAAAATGAAAAAAATATGAGGCCTGGAATGATGGCTTTTCAGAAGATTTTTTATTATGGTGTAATTTACGTGGTCCACTTGTAATAATTAAGGATCAGCGTGGTGTTAATGCATGCTGTCGCCTGACCCAGCAGAAAATGACACACGCAAGCGAAAAATTGTTTTAACTTAAGGATTATCTTGGCTGTTAGCCCAGTTGTCCCCAAAACCTTGTTTTATTGCAACTATTCTCCCAACATTATATTTTTCTTACCACCTTTAATCTGGTTCATTGATTGATTGATTGATTGATTGAATGAGCCGCGCTGTAGTGGAGGGCTCCAGGTTAATTTTTCCGACCACCTGAAGATCTTTAACTTGCGCCGAAATCTCGAGCAAAAGGGGGTTCCGCTAGCTTTTCTCCTCCATCAGAAAAGCGGCTGCCGCATCCGGGAATCGAAGCCGCGTCCTTGAGTTCAACAGCGTAATTCAGTTAAGAAAAGTCGAATGAAAGAAACAAAGTTTATTCACAAGTATACTGATCAGAACAACTACACGCACATAAAACCAAAGCAAGACATAGATAAGATCATTAACAAATATATTCATCGCGACAAAAATAAAATATAACGCGGGCAACTATACACAGTCTATTATAAAAGAAAGTTCAAAGTTCAAATAAACGGAACTGGTACTAAATACACACGCATTTTCGATGGCAACGAAAATGAAATGTAACGCAAATAATCATACACAAAATCTATTCAACAAAAAGAAGTACAAGAACGCTAGCATAGAGATTTACCTGGGACAAAAATACTTTGCTTACATTTTGGGGCGAACGCATTTTCAGAACTTCGCATGTAATCACAGGACTTGTTTAGACTTTTTATATAGAAATGCATCCGTGTCACGACGTAGAACCCAACCAAGTATGCAGTCAAGGTCTCACTGTGCTGGCCGCAACCAATACCGGTGAAGGGGAAAACTTTCCCGATACCGAACGTGAAAGATTAACTCGATTTTGTAATCTCAAAATATCTGTCAAATTGAAACTTTTTTCTCCGTGCATAATTACCTCCCATAGGCGGTACGCAATTGCCCCCATTTCTCTCGAAACGTTTTTTTTCCTAGGACCACGGATATCTTGAAATCTTGACAGAGAGGACACAAAGCAAAGTTAGCACAGGCAGTTGATAATGTCCCTGTTCGAACGCTTAGCTCCCACTACTACGCGCCAAACGCGGTCGTGAATGGCAAATTTACGCGAAGTACGCGCTGTGCATAACCGACCTCCCCGTTACCGGAATGCTGTCTGTCGCTTACATCGTTTTGAGATAGCTACATGTGGACAACGCAGCTGATCATGCTGACGACGAGGAGCCTTCAGAAGTGCCTACAACAGAAGAAACACCAAACATGCAACGTCTGCTTCACAACAAGATAGAAAGTAGCGTTGGCGACCAACAACCGATGTGATGCATTGAGCAGATTGAGAACGCTTTTTTGGGATGCAGATGCGAACGCAGAAAAGGCGAGGATCATATAAGTTCTTTCTTTTGCAATATTAGAAATTGTTTTCCCTGCAAATTATATTTTCCCTTTATTAGGAAAGCACCTATTTGCAGTGGAGCTATAAGTAGCACCAGCTGTTATTTCAGTGACCTGGCCACAAACTTTTGGCATTCCACATTTCTTAAAATTTTCAGGCAATTTTACGACTTTGAGTTAACGGGAGCTGTATATCAAGAGCGTTTTCAGAATACGCATCAGGAAATGTGAAAGTATGGTTAGGTGGAAGGCGTCGATAATTTGATGTTGGGTCGTACTA
The DNA here is from genome assembly GCA_013339765.2 of Haemaphysalis longicornis. Classification (NCBI taxonomy): domain Eukaryota; kingdom Metazoa; phylum Arthropoda; class Arachnida; order Ixodida; family Ixodidae; genus Haemaphysalis; species Haemaphysalis longicornis. The sequence goes on from CM023450.1 coordinate 83,876,368, forward strand.
GTTTAAAATTTTCACAAGCGGAATTACAACGTACGGCGTTTACTCTCTAAATTAGCTGCCCAAAGGCGTGGATTTGATTTCCTGCCACGGCGGCCGCTTTTCTGATGGAAAAGAAAAGCTAGAAACGGCCGTGTATTCAAGATTTCGGCGCAGGCTAGAGATTCCCAGGTGGTCAAAATTAATCCTAAACCCTCCACAACGGCGCCCCTCATCGCCTGTGTAGCGTCGGCACGTTAAACTTCATAATCGATCAATAAATCAGCTGCCCAGGCGCCAAACACCGCAGCGAGCAGCGCAAATCTTGCCGCGCGCAGGCTAGGAGCTGGGGCCGGGAAGCGGCGGCTGTTCAGTGGTTGAGGACAGCAGCGCCGCCGCTATACCGGTTTATTTTCTGCGCGAAAGTCGACCCGGCGGAGCAATGGGAGAGGCCGCCGCTCGGGCCACTCTAAAACTTCTAGTACACTCTACCAAGATGTTGCTGAATGGGGGCCTCTTGTTGTTGGTAACTGATGCTTCAATATGCTGCGGTTCGTGCTCGTTGACGAAAAAAGGGGCAGTTTGCTATCATCGCTGACCTCTTTTACCCTTGGGCGTCAGTATAAAACGTCCACAAATGCAGTGGTAACGTTTAACAGGGCGCAGGCGAGTCGCCCCCAGCAAGCATGCAGCGGTGCCCACAGAATGTGCTTAAAACACACGGCTGGCGAGTCGTGCGTTACCGTGGCGGGCACATGGTAATAATAAAAAGAAAGACAGCGAGAAAACAAGCAAGCAGCACATCACAGGGGAGGTGTTGCTCATAGTCGTCGTATGCGCCCGATCGGCGAAAGCCACAGAGCAACGATGAACGGTTTCGTTTCGGCGTCGGCGCCGGCAGCAGATTGCAGACGACAGGGCAGAATATTTCCTCCCCCGTTTCGGTGTTTCGTAGAGGCCGTACAGAGGGCGCTACGTGTAATTAGCTAAAGGGAGAATCTCGCTGTTCCGGGGGAGAAAACCCTCGATTTCATCCTTTTTTATACCCTTTTTTCTTAGAGTGTAGTTATCAAAAGCGAAGGGTGTGCTTGGCTGAGTTTTGCAAAGACTACGCGAACAGTGTTTTATGAAAGAGACATCACGCCTACCCCCCTTGTGCTCCGGATGGCGGCGGGCAATCAATCGCGACAGAACGGACAATTGGCCTGCTTGGTAACTGTTTATTTGGGTTTTGAAAGCGCTCACAAAATAGGGAGGAAGGTAGAAAAAAAGGCAGGCTATTTAGCGCCGTGCCGTCTCTTTTGTTCTACCCTCATCCGTGTTATGTAAGGGCTTTCAATACCAAGATGATCAATGGCCAAACTGAGCGACGAAGCGCAGGCGAAGCAGTGGTTAAACCCTCAACTAATCACGTGGTGCCGCAGCGGTAAGGCTCCGAGCGAGCGCAGCTGTGTCGCCTTTCCGTAGTAGATTACGTGGAGTGACGTCTCACCTGCCAAATTTGCCCTTCGGCTCATTGCGGCGAGAAGAATGACCATGCTCGAATTGGCGTAGTACAGCTTTCGCTTAAAAGAACGATTCATAGTTTTTTCACACGTACTGAACGAGGACGCCGCAAGACTGCATATGGGGCTGAAGGGCGAGGTAATAAACGACTGGAAAAGGGGGTATATCTAAACGTCTACACGCATCTCTTGTAAATTCTGGCGCAGGCTACTACAACAAATGCTGCTGACTTTGCGGGCCCTTTAGAGTTTAGCTTAAGTGATGCAGCAGTTATGCCTAATTACTTGGTCTTAATGCAGCAGACGGCAAGAAATGCGAAATGCTATGCTTAGGGCAAGCGTGTGGATGATTTTACGGTGCAGCAGATGTAACGACTGTTCTTTGTGACATTTAGTATAGCGCTGTTGTCAATATTGCATTTGTCTATCATCCCATTGAAGAGCATTTATTCATTTTCCAATGGTGCACTGTGTTAAATGTGATCGGAAATGATCAACTTGCTGTGTAATTTCTTCAGCTCCCCTCGCCCATAGGGGGTCTCCGCTGCTTCTAACCGCGTGCCGTCGTGGTAATAAGCCACAACTGTAGCACCAGCACATCCAAAGTGACATCCGGCACTGACCAGCTTTGAGCATCCGACCAAAGTTAAAAATACGTTTTCGGTATTCCTACTATGCTCAGGAGCTATTTTACGAGTTTTCTATTTGGGGAGAGTTTCGATAACGTCAACATCTTGGAATTGCGGCGGAAATGACAGCGCGATGGTTCTTACAACAATCTGTCGACTGTTTCGTTTCTGACAACCATTGATAATATCCCGCAAAGTGGAATTGTGGTACTTACTCGTAGTTCGTAATATTTGCGGTCAACTTCATATCCGCCCGGCACACGTCGTCGGATCCGCAGCCATGCTGGTACGGAATCTGCGCCGGAAGACACGTGGGTTGTATAAAATCCCGCCGGCCCTCTTCCATAGACTTCAGAGCTTTAAAGGTGCCATGAAGACAAAATGCAACTTTGTTCAATTTGAAATAAGATAGGCCTTTGTAACTCCCTCAGGAGAATTTTTTCGAGATCCGTTTTTAACATCGAGATCCGTTTTTAACAAAAAGAAAAACGCATGAAATATTAAAGGGACTCTGCAACAATTTGGATAAGCGCTTTCACGCTTTCCTTCGCGTCTGGAACCTCCGCGAAAGCTATAGCTTGTATTCATTGGCGAGGCACGCCTGCAGGCAACCATGTGAGTGCGCCGTTACTGGTTACGTCGGGCTCCGCGGGATGGCGGTACGTGTCCGTGCTAAGCACACGATGTGTGTTAGACGTTCCAAACTCTACCCCACCGAATGCAAAGTAATGCCTCGAGTCCAATGTGAGTGCGAATAATAGCGTCTCTGTTGACACCACCGTTGAGAATCGGGTTGAAATGGAGCGGACGACGCCCACCGGTGTTTGTTTTTCTTCGACGTGCGGGCGCAGTAGCACCAGCCGCGCCATGTCCGCATCAGCCATGTCCGTGGCCGTTTCCAATGTGGCCTAGCGAAGAAATTTACAGCTAAACTTTTCAATGAGCACGGAGCGGCACTGCGTGATTTTTTCCATTCCTGCTTTGTTTTTGCGGCTTTTTTTTAGTTGCTATCGAAAAGCGTTCATTGCTGCAACTACAGGAAAACCGGCCAACAGCCGCTACATGGTCTTAGTGGCGTAATTCGAACCGTCGAAGAACTTCAAGACCGGGAAAGAGAGAAAAATATTTTAAGCGAGTTTACAACTTCTCTTATGGGCGCAGAGCAGTAATTTTTGGCTGAGGTACTTAATCTCGGTACTTGACCCCCCAATCTAAGTACTGGTTGTGTTGGGTGACTGCGTTCTGCAAGCATTTAGGATTTTAAAAAGAGTGTAAAAAAGTGTTGCAGGGCAACTCCTAAATTTCCGCAAAACAAAGCAGGAATGGGCAGCTCCTAAATTTCGTGTTACAGTGACGTAATGAGGGCACTAGTGATGTGTCTGCACGTTCGCATTCGAGTGATACGATCAAACAGAACTAGAGGCCCTACAACAATTGCCAAGTAGTGTTTCTAGGCAGTTGTTTATATATGTTGGCGGCGGCCAATCGCATAAACAAGATTCTATGGCCTCAAGAGAATTTGCTCGGAAGTGGCTGGGGAATCGCCACTTCTTCATCCGTTTAGTTCAATATCTCTACTATTTATTTTAGTTTGCGATAAAATTGCCATCACTGTTATTGGGACAAAGAAATCTTCTGAATACCCCAATCTTGTACTTTGCCTCCATGGCCCCTTCAAGGAATGAGTAAAACGAGACAGGACGAGGCTTACCGCGCTGGCGTTGCTGAGCGGTAAGTTCCTTTCGGGCACGGGGCACGTCGGACACCAGCGCTGGTCACCGGCGTCACGAAAACGGTACTCCAGAAACACGGCAAACGGTATGAGTGGGTTGACAAGGTTGTCCTGAAACGAGAACTCGTTATGAGCAATACGTTAGAGACACTGCGTTAAGAAAAACACACACTGCTTCTCCATGCTTTGTACGAATGCAATTTACAGAATCTCTAGCACGTAATTTCGCCGGTTAAGTTCCATGCCGAATTCTTTATTTGATTGGCCAACAAAGTTATCATGTGACTTGTTTCATTCGCCTGCCGTTATACCAGGCAAGATTTAGCGACGTTTCACTGTACAGTGCTTCAGATATTTGATATAGAAAACCACGTGAGCGTCAACAGATTTGCTTAAAGGAGCCATGAAGACAAAATACAAGTTAGTTTTATTCGAAAGATTTCGTGTTTTATAGTGCCCCCAGCGCTTGTCCGGATACAAACGACGCTTTATTCATACAGAAATTATTCAATATAAGTTAAAATTTTGATTTTCCCGCTAAATCGTGTGTTTTCGTGGTCTGCAATGACATCACAGGAACCGATCGCTCTGCAGCCTATGCTAGGGTGCCTTGAATCACGCATCCGTCGTACAGAGTGGAGACACATACACTGGCGCCGCCATTTTGTGTCGTTCGCGCGCCGCCGAAGCAAGTCATTGCATCAAAACTGCACTAAAATTATCGCTGCTACGCAGCTTACTGCCGAAGTTTGAATCATCTTATGTGTGGCGCGTTGCTAGTTCTTGTGGGAAACGAAAAGAACAACGCGTTGAGCCCGTTGACCCAATTGCAGCGGCACGGGACCTTTCAAAGGGTGTCTCTACCCTGTACGGCAGTACAGCGTCGAGGTATTCTACTCCAACCTAGATGGCGCTACCATATCGTGCCAAGCCGTTTTCTGCCTTCGGTTAGTTTTTGACCGCATTTGAACTTGGCTTGTTTTTGTTCTGGGAGAAAATAATCGTTTCGTGAAACAGTTCTCGCTCGGCAAATATGTTCACGTAAGACACCGTTGCTTGCGTCAATCGGCCAGTGTCGTCTGAGACAATCCCAAAGCTTCGCCGTTCTGTGCAGCTAAACCAAGCATAGGGCGCGCAGTACCAACAGCAGTACGCATCATATGTTTACATGTGCTTTCGTAACTTCCACTGTTGTCCCACCATTCTTATTGCTTGAAAAAGAATGTGCCCTAAATTTAAGCACAAATAGCTCGTTCTGCAAGCTTATAAGCTCAGCCTAATTTGCGTTTGCTTTTGCCGGCCTCCGCCAATCGCAGAGCAAGCTCGAATGACATCATAGGTTCAGTTGCGGGAAATGAGCGAGTGGGTCGCATGGCCATTCCCTTTTTTCCTAATTATATAGCTTATTTTAGCGAAGTTTACGTTAAAACTGGTGTCAGTATGATTCTAACGAGGCCGTCTTTTGAATGAACCAAACTTGTGTTTTGTCTTCATGGCTTCTTTATTAAGTGAATCCGCAGAAAGCATATGCCTCTGGAAGCGTGATGTGCCAGCTAGGCTACTCCCATGATCGTGAACCAGTCGTGAGTTTCAACACCGGAGCTGGGAGAGCATTTCAGTAAGTCTACTGTAGGTCATGCGTCACGCAAGGGTAGGAGCAGGTTCCCAGACCCACCGATAGAGGGTGCTATGGTGTCACAAAGGCGCGTTTCTCTCCCTCCCGATGGGGATGGGAGCTTACCTGCCGATTATTTTGCGTGAACCGTAGAATTTGTTCGGCGACACAGCTGCCGTTCTTGGGCGAGCGCGCGTAAGCGTTCGAGCCGACATAACAGAACCACAGCTCCGCCGTTTCGGCAGATTTCACGCGGGGCGGAACCGGGTTTAATCTTTATTAATTGCTAGCTGCAGATATAGCGTACCCGTTTTGTGAGAGGCACTTATCAACATCCGGTTTATCAACATTTGGCGTTTTGACGGGGCGAGCGAATAACAGTCACAAGACTGCATCGTGCTGCTAGAAACAGCCAAGCATAAACGCTGATTCGTCCTTCTGCTTATTGTGCAAGCGAGACCAGCTGTTTAAGCTTATTTTGCGTGCTCACCCCAGGCATCTATAAGCTAATAAACCAAACTCACGCGATATTTGTAAAAATATAAAAAGTTGCACAAAATCGTTTTTCAGCGTAACGTGCAATCATCGCAGTTTTCTGTTGAACCAAATTTAGTCCAGACAAAAACTAACACTCAGAAAAACTACGATCATATGCATGCTTAAGTATCGTTTATTTAGTGAAAAATAATGGTTAATTTCTACCAATCAAGGAATGTAGATGAATGGAAAATCCCAATTTGAAGCAATAAGTTTTCTCGTTACATGCAAAAAATCTGTCGACTCATACTAAATTTTTCTTTGTTTCTTTACACCATTGTTTTTACATACGGCAGCACAACTTACACGTGTTAACCACAGAATGGGCAGAACAATTTTCTTCCCCCGCTATCACGCCTTGTTTGCAACTTTTGGTGGAAAGGAGAGTCCGGCATGCCGTGGGAGGCAACATCGCGGCGTTACGATTCCGCGCGAAGTGCTCCGGCGTTACCCTGTGCGCTCGGTACATGTTTTGTGAACTGTGGTGAAGTTTACACCTGTGTGTAGCGGTGAAGCCAGCTCATTCCGCGCATTAAACAAGTTTCTTCAAGCCTGAGACCTGCCGGCAGGCGCCCTCGAGCCGCTGATGAGTCACAGACAGCGGCGCGATAGCTGCAGGGACCGACAGAATCCAGTTCGAGCGAAGCGTGTTCCAACATGCTTGTGAGCGGCGGTCGTCCGGTGAAATCCTCCTTTCCCCTATCACAAGACCTGGGGAACTCTTTATTTTGTATTTCTACTTTTTGTTCTGAGCGCAACACGCTAGAAGCCTGACGACCGTTGGGGTTTCTGGTTATAAATTCTCGTCCTTTGTCGAGCCGAGTGACAAAATCGGCGGCAAAGTTGCGAGAAGTAAGTCCTTCAGAGCGAGAAGTAAGTCCTTCCGAGTCATGTTGTAATAACTTCCAGTGGGCTGATCTTGTATCATCGCTGTCCTCTTTTCGGCATGCATTAAACAAGGTAAGTTTTGCTATCAGCTCTTCGTCGTTCAGAGAAGAGGCAGCCTTCGGCTCGCCGCTCGTTCACCACGCTACCCTTACATGACGGAGGTGATAGGGGATTGGTTCGGGAACACTTTCTCCAATGTAAAATGGGCAAAAATTAATGGAGAATTTCTCGGTGGATATTTAAGAATGCGTGAGCACCTATTCATTCTCCCTAGCGAATCTGAATCTCGGACCCGTGCGAACACCTTGTTGCGGCTTTAGTAGCCCGGAACACGGCTTTTTAAGCACGCCCCCCGCACATCGGCTAACAGTGCCTTTCGTTGAGACCCTCTGAATTTTAGCCTTGCTAGCTTTAACAGCGGCCTTGAATGCCTGCCGCTCCTTTTGCTGTCATCCAGTATCGGCATAATTCATTGCCTTCATGCAGTTTCCATCCTCTCTTGCCGACTACTCGGCCCTGAACTCTGTTCGCTCCATATTACAACGTGTTCCAGCGGGGCGCGTCCGCCACCGTTTCGACTTGACGTAGCCCCCTGCAACGAGAAAACCCGGGATGTAAATGCAGCACCGGCTCAGCGGACGTCCCCCTCTCCGCATGTGCTCTACCCCTCTCTCTATCGATCGCTTTGTCCATGGATCGACGGCGCAAATTTTCGCCACCATGCCCCAAACGAGAAGAGGCCCAGATTTGCACAAACATAGGATCCCTCGTACAGATTTCAAAGCCACGCGCAAGCGCGCGCATACATTCACACACGTTTACATACATACATACATACATACATACATACATACATACATACATACATACATACATACATACATACATACATACATACATACATACATACATACATACATACATACATAGCGCCAACATGGATACATACGTGCAAACGTACTTGCGTACATAAACACAGGCACATATGAGGTTGAGCGCATCTATCTTTGGAGGATGTACTTTTTCCAGACGGACGTTGGATCACTAGGCAAGAGATCTTAAGGCTGGTCCCCCAGTTCTTAAAGGACACAATCTTCTGTGGCGCTTGGTGACTGACCACAGATAGAGTTTAACAGAGGTGCTGCTCGAGCGGGAAAGTTGCCGACACTCTCGGCAACGCTAGGTTTGCCTGTGAATTAGACAGACAGACAGACAGACAGACAGACACACAGACAGACAGACAGACAGACAGACAGACAGACAGACAGACAGATGAGTTAGCGCCTTACGTCAAGGTAAACGAGCCTCTTTTCGCAGGTGGGGCGTCCTTTCGTCGCTAGCACCAGCGAGCTGTAGTTGTCCACTCTGGCAGGCCCGTCTAACATGAAACCTCGCGCTGGGTGGTTCTTCATTTGCTTCACGTCCAGCGTCAGTTCTGTTTCTACATCTGCGGCAAGGAAACAAACGGTAATTCGCAAGGTTTTTTTTCTTTTGAGACGCTTTGAGCAGTGCAAATAAACCTGCTCGCAGTTTGCATTAGACGGCCAGGAATAACTGAGCCAAATATTACACGTGCACCTAAAGCGGTAAACAAGCGAATTGCTCTGAAAGACGCGAAACAACCCACCGCGCTCTCTTCAGTTTCCCTCATTAGAGAGTTTTAGCAGTACGTATGCTCCGGCCGTTCCGTTCGTTACGTTGCTACCGGGTTTACCGAGACCCGACTGCGCATGCGCCATTTGTTCCGTACGCGGCCGGCGTCTCTCCCGGCGCTCTGCTTCCGTGTTACCGTATCCGGAGCCCGCAACCGGCTTGCTCGGGTGTTGGGAACTTTAGGCTTAGCGTCCTGGCGAATATTTGATCGCCGCTATCTGTGCAACTGCGAATGACACTCCGTAACACAACGTTTCACCTCACTATCATCCCCTTTCTCGCATGTGAAACTTTATTTGAGCTACAACTGCCGTGAGCGATCGGTGACCGAGACATCTGCGTAGCTGTTTCGATGCTTCCGCGCAGGTATCGCCGTCTCTCGGCCGCTCGCCGCACCGTGCGCCGCGGCATCCACGGCCGGTCAGCATAGGCTTGCATCGCGGCAGATATATCTGATCGCCGCTTTTAAAATAAGCCCTGAGAACAATCCCTAGCAGCACAATTTTTCACCACACTAACACCTACTTTCTCGCAGGTGGAACTTCGTTTTAGTGATCAGATTGATTCGGAAGAGCAGCGACAATTCGGTTGCTACCGTGGTCTGCGCCGGTTCGAGCGGCGAGCCGCTGAGTGTGCCGAGCTGGCAGGCGCGAACGGCGTGTGCGCGGACTGTTTCCGATGCAGAAAACGCTTCACGATTGCCTGCTTTATCCATTTCTTGCGTACAAACCCGCGGAATCTACAAATTCAGCTCAGCGATCGTCGTAGTTGTCCATGGGGCAAAAACAGTGGGCGGAGCGACGCCGACAGCGCATCTCATGCGCGCATCGGGCCATATGTGTCTCATATTCACGCGTACGACTAGTCGTGGCGACAGTCGTAACGATCAGTCGAATGCGAATGGCGTGTACTAATCGTACATGTGTCTAGCGCTTCAATCGGGTAAGGTCAAGGTCATTCCTCCACGTGAACGGCGCGCGACCATGTCGTCACCTGCGCTCGCTATGGTGCCGTCGCCGCCACCGCAGCCCCTGCCTCACAATGCGTCCGGCCGAGCGCGATTTATTTTAGATTTGCAATGCTTTAGGGGAAACTGCGTTCTTTATTTACGTATTTTTAGCGTGTGGATTTTTGCAACAACTCGGCTAATCAGCCGTCACACGGAACGAACGGTACGACGCTACGGAGTGCTAAAACACGTTTTCCGTCTCACTACACTCGAGCCCGGTACGTGCGCGCGCATGCGCAGTCGGGTCCCGGTAAACCCGGTAGCAACGTAACGAACGGAACGGCCGGAGCATACGTATACTGCTAAAACTCTCTATTATGCACCACTCCCGCTGCTGTATAATTACGTCGTTACAGCGGTGGCTGTCCCATTGGCTGTTACTGTTCAACTTCACAGTTTATTTCTCGCATTTCCTGTGACAATCCGCCGTCGTCGGCGCTGTAAACGAACCTATTCTATACCTGAACCTGTACGATCAGTTTTGGCGTTTCCTTTGTGTTTTTAGTGCATGCGTAGTTCGAGTGACGAACTTAATATTTGCCTTTCAACACGACTACTCAACAACTAACGTTTATTGCTTCAAAAACGCCAGCCTGAGCGAGCGCTTTCCAGCAGGCAGCCGTACTTTCTTTTTTCTTGCACCAGATCGGAATAGACCCCTGTGCGTAGCGGAGAAAAAGGGCAAACTCAGCGGCCTGTCGTATTTCGAATGCCGCTGCAAGAGAACTCCGCAAGCCACCGCCCACTCCTGGAGAGAGCGCGTAGCTTTCGTCGCGTAGTCCGCGGGCGAGTTGAGAGGGAACGATTATGCGCGATTTCTCATCCCGCATAGGTTCTGTAATCGTGAACGGATTTTTATCATTCTTGCGGAAGGTGACTGCTCGTAGAATAGACTTTATTCCAAAGTACATTAAGAGCAGTCGGTGGTAAGTGCTGCAGGTCCCCCAAAAGGGACACTAAAGACAAAACCGAAGTTTGTCTAAACAGATAGCTTGGCGTCCCTAGTGCCACTAGATAAGATACAGAGCACCGACAGTGAGGCACGCAAGTACAGCTCGCTGTAACGCAAGGATGAATGCAAGTGAGCAACGGTGGTCATTTTGGTGTTCATCAGTGTTGCCAGATTGCCGTTTCTGCGGCCTCACCGTTAACGGTCATACTTCTGCTGCTCAAATGCTGCGAAGCGCGTTATCTTTCATTCGCGTTCGGAACGACGCCTGGCACGCAGGCGCAGAGCAGGAAGGACATTCTGAGACTACCACAGCTGATTGATAGAAAACGCATAAACAACAAAATGGCGGTGCCCATGAACCGTCGCAGTCTAAACAAATGTCACGTGATGAAAACTGACCAATGATGGCGGCGGCAGCACGCAACAATAGGAGAAAAGAATGCCGATACTTTGTAACCTTATGCAGTGACACTAGGCGTCCCCAGAAAACGAATATGCCAGTGTCGGGGGCAGTACGGGGCAGTCGAACTTTCGTCTGAGCCCAACTTGCTGGTTACGTTCATTGTTCCTTTAATTCACTCTGCTGACAATACCTTTATGATATTCCTATTCACGTGACACTTTAGAGTAAGTTAGATTCGGGTCGCTGGTGTACGAGCCCGAGGCTGTACTTCATGTATGTATGTATGTATGTATGTATGTATGTATGTATGTATGTATGTATGTATGTATGTATGTATGTATGTATGTATGTATGTATGTATGTATGGTATGTATGTATGTATGTATGTATGTATGTATGTATGTATGTATGTATGTATGTATGCGTGCATGCATGCATGTATGCATGTATGTATATATGTATGTATGTATGCATGTATGTATGCATACGTGTGTGCATGTGTGTATGTATATATCATTACAACAATGGAAGCACGGATTCTATGTGGGGCGTAGTTACCTATTACCATAAAAATCGGCTTCCATCACTCACCGGCTGTGTCGTTCACAAATTTTCCGGAGTACTCGACGCAGGTTGTCATATTGAAGCATGAAAACGTGCCCACTCCGGAAACTTCGCACTTGCTGATGTTAGCTGTTATCATATCGATTTCTGGCCTGATGGAGCCTTTCAGCTGCGCAATCGGCCGAGATCTGATAAAAAAAGTAAAACGTACAGGCTGCAAACGTTTACCAGACATGTTGGGTACACAGGCTGGGTAGTGTTTCCGTTGAGAAAGTTGTGTTTCTGACGAGACACTGTGGATTTCCAGCCCGTACCTTTATTTTAATGAGCTATTCTTTTATAACCGTATATCAGAACCCCAAATTATTTTTACACGTATTCAATGTTTTTAGGATAATGCTGCGAATAAACACTCTATTACAGAATTAAGAAAGCACACACGAACACACTGAAACTATCCACAAGTTCCTTGCCAGTTGATAGCAGCAAAAATAAAAAACAAAAAAAAACACGAGTTATCAGAACAATATTCAGCTACTGAGGCATCAACTCGTGGTTAACTCAGGATACACAACAAAATTCTTTGATGTGGTGGTGACTATTTCAGCAACAAGAAATAAAATATGTAATTAGTTTTTGTTAAGCTATTTTAAATGCATTTCCAAGCCTTTGTACTTGGGTAATAATTTACGATAAAAACTTTCACAACACAAAATAACAGGAACAGAATGCTCTCACTAGTTAGACAATGTAACCATTTTAAAGGCGTCTTTGATCGTGTTTGAAGATAAATAACTGCTCGTTATGTAAACGGGTTATTCGGGGAAATAAACTCATGCACTCACCTAAGCAGTACAGCGCTGTCTGTCTGGTAAGACCCGACAATGGTGTCTGTAAAAGAAATTTACCTTGCTCACATTGTGAGTGAGTGAGTGAGTGAGTGAGTGAGTGAGTGAGTGAGTAGTGAGTGAGTGAGTGAGTGAGTGAGTGAGTGAGTGAGTGAGTGAGTGAGTGAGTGATGAGTGTGTGAGTGAGTGAGTGTCTGAATGGGTGAGTGTGTGTCTGACTGAGTGAGTGAGGGTTTGAGTGAGCGAGTGTCGGTGTGAGTGTCGGCGTGACTGTCTGAGTGAGTGAGTGAGTGAATGACTTGAGCGAGTGAGTGAGTATCTGTGCAAGTGTCTGAGTGAGTGATCACAGGGTTTAAAGGCGTAAGAAAAAACGCGGACACTAGAAGAGAAAAAAAAAAAACAACCAAGACAAACGAAGGCGCTTCGTTTGTCTTGGTTGTTTTTTTTTTTCTCTTCTAGTGTCCCCGTTTTTTCTTGCGCCTTTAAACCCTGTGATCATGTCGAACCAACTGGCCCACATTAAGCTATTGCTAGAGTGAGTGAGTTTCTAAGTGAGTGATGGTCTGAATGAGTGAGTGTCTAAATGAGTGAGTGTGTCTGACTGAGTGAGAGAGTGTTTGAGGGAGCGAGTGTTGGCTTCGTGTGCTGGGATTGGAGATTTCATCATCAGGGTCAGCTGCTTTGTGGCTTCGATCTGCCCGCCAACAAGCAGGTCAAATGCTACACCTTATACGACGCATTTCACAAAAGTCTGGAGGCTCCTGCTTCAAGATGGCCCGACTCTTGGTGCGGTCAATACTTCAGCCGCGACTTGTCTATCAGGCTCAATTCCAGCATATGACCCAAGCGGAGTGGGCCCGACTTGAAGCAATTAATAGAGCTGCTATGCGGACGATCACCTGCCTCCCTCAAATAACGCCTATACCAGCTCTTCAGGCCGAAGCTCAACTTAACACCCTGGATGAGCTTGTACATCAACGCCGCTCCGCACGCCAGAACAAACTAAATTTTGTTCCGGAGGCAGCGGCGTTGGCGATCTACATGGGCCGTTCTCTACCCGCCTTACCAGCCCGCCCTGTAGCTAGGCCGCCCTGGCTGTATCATCAAGTGACCGACAACCGGCCTCTCATTCGACTCCACAGTCTGTCGATGGGAAACGCAGTCGAGCAATCCGCGGGTGTGTGCCATTACTAGCGACTGCGAACCTGCCCCAGGTTGTAGAGGTATTTGTGGATGCTGGGGCCCAAGCCGGCGTTTTAACTACAGCGATCGTATGCCCCTCTCATCCAGAAGCAAACCAAAACAGTGCTTATGAAACCTCCGCACCTGGCCTTCTATGCTGGCGGAGCTTACAGCCATCCGGGACGGACTGCAAGCTCTCCTACCGGCACTTCTTGAAGCTCCTGGAAGTTTTACGGCACAAATTTACACGGACTCAACGGCGGCCATACGGGATTTGCGACATGTAGCCTCCAACTCGTCTGTCTCAAGAGACATTCATCACCTGCTGGACACGTGGCCCTGCCCTCTCCGACTGTCGTGGATACGGCGTAATACTATCACCGCTCATATTGCGGCGGATAGTTTCTGTCACGTTACGTCGGTTCCACGGCCCCTGCCCTGCTGACAACTGACCCACATGACCAATTTGTCCAACTAAAGGAAGATCTGCGTCGCGCCACACGTGCTCTCATCCCACCGTGTGGAACAGACCTTCCCAGTGGGCTCGCTCGCTGGGAGGAGGTCCTGCTGCGTAGACTACGAGTTGGGTGGCCCTCTCTCCTGCGGTAACCCGGGCGTGGCCACCGCGATACCATGCCCCGTTTTCCACGACCTGCCCCTTCTGTACGGCTCCTGCCAAAGACGCCGACACCAACCACCTGCTATGGACGTGCCCTTCACTGAGTGCAGCGAGATCCCGACACCTTCGCGGCACAGGCCTGCATCCAGGGAGACCCCCCGATCTTCAGCGATGGCTGTGGGGGGCCCCACCACCGCTGTCTTCTGGACTTCATCCGGGAAACGGGTGCAAACTTGTACCTGTAGGAACTTATGCCAAAGGGCATACTGTCGCAATTTAAAAAAAAGTGTTGGCGTGAGTGTCGGTGCGACTGTCTGAGTGGGTGAGTGAGCGAACGACTGTCTGAATGAGTGAGTGAGTGAGTGAGTGAGTAGTGTCTTAATGGGTGAATGAGCGTCTGAGAGAGTGAGTGAGTCCGACACAGAAGCATGTGGAAGAATCAGTGCTCTGATGAGCAATCATCTGAACATTAACATCTTGTTGTTGCAGCGGTGTTATCAACTGCGTAAACATTTTTAGGCAACAGGTACAAAGAAAAATCACAGGAGATGTGCATTAAACAAGGCACGAGTGAATAAAAGATCCTACCGTTGTAGTGATTAGAGTCGACGTCCCGGCCTTTGGATATGCTGATGCCGAATCCTTTTAGTGGAGATCCGATGCGCGACGAGACCATGCTCGCGTCTATTCTCTGCGCAGGCAGCGCGAGCACAAAGGAAACGAGAGACAACAAATAGCGAGCTCAAGGTAACAATAAAATTTGGTGTGATCCGAGATTTGAATAGCGATAATCACGTCGTATTGCTCTTAAGTTGTTCTCCAACAATTATGTTGTTGCTGCCTTTTATAAAGGCACCTTCCTATGATTCTCCGTCTTCGGGCTTTACGCAACAGTGTTTATTCCGAAGGCCTTTTGTGCATATCTATTAACGTGTGTTGGCGATATACTACCCTTCAACGGAAAAGGAATGAGAGTGTAATTACTGAAGCACACCATTGCGCGCGCTTTTGAAGTTAACAGTGTTTGTAGCAGAGCAATTTACACTAACCATTCAGACTAATGTTGGCAGTTAAAAAAAGCCCCACGTGAGTTTGCAAAATCTCTGTCCATAGCTCTTTCACATATGTTTGAACGTGAAAAGGGAGAAAAAAGAGCCTTTAAAAATATGAAGAAAATGCAGCCTATAAGCTTGCTTCGCTGCATATGTAGTTGGAAGACGATTTTCATCTGCCTCCCCGCCTTCATAACACACCCACTCTCTCTCTCTCTCTCCCCCTCCCAACCCACCAGCTCTTTTCCTTAAGATTAATGCGGACGGTCACGTAGACAAACAAGCGCAAACTTTTCCACTTGCTTCATTGGTTGCTCGCTCAAAAGATTTTTTTTGTGCTTTTATACACTCACCGACTTAATAAGGCAGAGGTCAGCTATTATACCTGATACATACTGTCTTCCGATATGGTGAGAGAACGGAGAATGAAGAATAACAGCCCAAATTTAACAAAAACGAAGGCAGAAGAATCCGCCTCTTTCACAACCCCACTGCGCATGCGCAATCCCCTAGCGGCCAAGTTTCTAAGCAGTCCGGCAGGGGCAGCAGACGACATTCCCCACAGCTCCCGCACAAGCGGGAAGGGGTCGTGGTTGTATTTCCATCGTTTGATTTTTTGTGTGTGCTCGTTGTGCGCGGAACAATGCCCACAACTTGTGCTGCGTTCCGCTGTAACTCGGAGTGCCGAAAAGGGAAAGGTGTCGGCTTCTATCGCTTCCCGTCGGCCGCACGCGATCGGCTACGGTGGCTTGCGTTGCTCGGTTCGGCTCGGGTGATGGGAATTTTAGGCTTAGCATCCTGGCGGATATTTGATCGCCGATATCTGTGCAACTGCTAATGACAATCCGTAACACAACTTTTCACCACAATATCATCTCCTTTCTCGCATGTGGAACTTTATTTTAGCTATAACTGCCGTTTGAGCGATCGGTGACCAAGACATCTGCGTAGCCTGGTTCGATGCTTCCGCGCAGGTATCGCCATCTCTCGGCCCCTCGGCGCACCGCGCACCGCGCGCCGCGGCGACCGGTCAGCGTAGGCTTGCATCGCGGCAGATATCTGATCGCCGCTTTTAAAATAAGCCCTGACAACAATCCCTAGCACAATTTTTCACCACACTAACACCTACTCTTTCTCGCATGTGGAACTTCTTTTAGCGATCAGATTGATTCAGAAGAGCAGCGACAAGCGCGGTTGCTACAGTGGTCTGCGCCGGTTCGAGCGCGCTGAGTGCGCCGCCAGAGCTGGCAGGCGCGGCCGGCGTGTGCGAGGACTGTTTCCGAAGGCAGAAAACGCTTCACGATTGCTTGCTTTATCTGTGTCTTGCGAACAAACGCGCAGAATCTACAAATTCAGCTCAGCGATCGTCGTAGTTGTCCATGGGGCAAAAACAGTGGGCGGAGCGACGCCGACAGCGCATCTCATGCGCGCATCGGGCCATGTGTCTCATATTCACGCGTACGACTAGTCGTGGCGACAGTCGTAACGATCAGTCGAATGCGAATGGCGTGTACCAATCGTACATGTGTCCAGCGCCTAAAGACCGTGTGCGAACTGCCGGTTTTTGTTGAGCTGGCGATCGCAGTTCATGCCAGACGACTCCAAGTACTGATCGCTCTGCTGCTCGGACGGCACACGGATCTGTCCGAGTTTCTCCGCCAGCCCTCATTCAGTAATTAGAAGCCGCCTGGTATTATGTGATGACCAGGGGCTGTCATCTTAAGGCGCTATAACACCAACACAGAAGAGTAACTTCGGCTGCTCCTCGCCGTAATGTGGGATTGCCGTGCATACAACGAGAACGCAGCCGGAGGAAACGCCGGCGAACCCTGCCGCTTCAACTTCCGCTAGGCACGCTAGGTGGCAGCACACCGCAATGAAAGAGGCGGATTAAGCCGAAGAGAGCTGCGTGCCGTTGTCTTCACCTAAGGCAGTTGTCTTTCTCTCACGGTGATTTTTCACTCCTCTGGATTACCCAGTCGCCGGCACGGACTGTTAAAGAGTGTGCGTTCAATTCGTCCAACCGGGTAAAACTGAAGATGCTCTCTTGCTTGGGACTCACCTGCGCGTAGGCGGTTTTTTCATCCCCGAGCGTGGGCGAGCCGTGGTAGATGTAGACGGCGCCCACATCGTTCTCGTACGGTGCGCCGACTGCCACGTCTGCGGAAGCAGCGAAGCGAGGGGGGAGGATGGCAGTCGACCTTTGGTAGCAATTGTAAGCCAACAAACATTTTCGTGAATAACGCACAGGGTGAAGCTCAGGGACAGTTAACAATGGCTGTGCTAGTTTCGCTACACATAGTGGGGGTCATAAGCTAGGTTGCGTGATACTTTCGTCTTTATTAAATGCACACAATAAATGCTGAAAGATTTCGCGTTTTCGTGCCGTGCCCCTTTGGTCGTTTCGTGATATTTCAGAGGATCGTCAAAACTAGCGGGCGAACTGAGCCTGATTTTACTCGATCGTCGCCACATTCGTAAAAACCCTTTCTCATTGGCTCTTACTTTGCTCGCAAAGATGGGATGCCATTCAGAAAGGGGTCATTTTAACGCCATCTTGGTATGGAGGGGTGCTGGCAAAGTCGACCACCAAGCCCTTCCCTGTTTGCCGTCCCCAGATAATCTTGTCGGTGGGGTACCACCGTCTTGGAGAACATGTAGAAAATGCACACGCAATGGGTCAGCAAAGAAGTTTGTGGCCGCTGTGTCCTGAAATGCAGCGTAGCCAATCGCGCTAATAATATCGGGCTTTTGTCGCTTGCTTCTGCGCGTATACACACATATACGCAGTAGTGCGGAGTTCGTAGGTACGGTATGTTCTTGCATTGCCCCGCATGCCCGTTTTGACTGCGCTTGTGCGCCAAGGCCAAATGTTTACCGAGACTGAAACTGCAACAAAACGTTCCGCCTGCGGTAAGGCATCCTATTTTATGATGTCTGTAATTGTTTTCGGAGTCTTCAGCGTGTAAGTTGGTTTGGTTAGATTTTTATTCCGTTCGGCGAAATTCTCGCGCACCTTGAATTCCGTCCATGTTTAGATCTCCGATGTTGGCCATTGCTGTTCCGAACCGGGCAGCCTTGGCTCGCTGTCCGTCCACGTGACCGGACGCGTACACTTCCTTTGAGGAGGAAAATAAGGGCAGAAAGTTCGGGAAGGCAGAATCAGGAAAAGGCGGGCAACATGAGCCTCCGGTGTTCGGTGTTTTTTACTGTTGCAGACACTGCATGAGGAATGGGGACAAGACTATTGCAATTATTCAGGTGGAGTGCCTTGCAGTGGCGTCCATACCTCGGTAATTTGCACTCAGCCCAGTAATACCGCTATTTAGTTATGCTTCCGCCATGCCTTGATCTTCTGTAACTTTCATTATTACAAAAGAAAATACTTCCAACTAATGGTCACAGTACCGCAAGAAGCTGCAATTCGCAAAAGGCTGTATACCCTTTCAGACTGCGTTCGTCCTCTGACATAAAATGTTATGTCTCTGACATAAAAGGACAAATGTTGAAATACCTTACTCTCGTATAAGGGCAGATTCAAGGTGTACTCACCATGCCGTGCTTCGGAAGACGTAAACGCGCCCTTCGTCTTGACCCCCGTCTACGGTGTATAATGGAGCACCAACCAGCAGATCATCGACACCATCCCTGTTCAGATCGATGGCTAGTAAGGACGCCCCGAAGTACTCGCACATCTGTGGAATGAGACCACAGGATGGTGATATCAACAATGAGGCTTGTGAATCGTTCAAGCAATATCGAGCCTCAGGAGAAAAGTAGGGCAAAAAATGAGCAGTGGCTTAGCTCGGCTATGCCAGGATATACGTAGCGTGAGCTAAGTTTCAGCTGGTTATTCTTGGCTTTCCTGTTTGCCTAGGATTAGCTTGATTATCATGCTTACTGCTGCTTCAATGACACACACACGGTATACGCATTATCTGACACATGCATATTTATCAAGCGGCTCCGACACAGCGTCACCAATCGCCCCAGAGCTAAGCTGGTTCCACAGGCTCACTCCGGTGCTGCTGCGGCGCACGAGGCATCGGTTGCAAACCCGGCCACCCCTCGCATGATCATCAAGTGGACCGGGCCGCAACGTGCGGAACGGAGGTCGGTGAAGACGCTGGGCGCGTGGGGTGTATGAGACAGGCCGGGCAGTGAGAAACGTTCTGTGCGCCGTGTGACGTCACTGCTCCTCGCGCATGCGCAGCACAGCTCTCGAGGAGCCACGCGAAACTGCTCAACCTCGGCCAGTGTAGTTCACGCTAGAAAAGTCGCACGGAGAGTATGCGTTGACCCGCCCATTTTTCTACACGTACTGAACGCACGTGCACAACAAAACCAACCGTCATGTAACTGTACATGATCTTGAAATTATAAATTAATGAGACTACTGAAAAAATCGTTGCTTTTGAGAAAACCACGCATTCATACGCTCAAGCTTTGCATGAAGGTAGCACTTTATTAGCTACGTATTCCTCTTTGCATCTGGAGAAGTAGAGGCGTCCAGGTAGTTATTTATAAATCAAATAAAACACTTTTACCCTTTGGTGACCCGGGTTGCATACGCGGAAAAATCAACGCTGTGAACGGCGGCGCCACCAGTTTTCCTCGGGCTTTGTAAAAAACAAAAAACCTAGTTGTGGTAGACAAGTCTGTCTCTGTCTGTCTGTCTATCTGTCTTCCCCCCCCCCCCTCTCTCTCTCTTCATCCTCTCCTCTCAATCCTCTCCTCTTCTCTCAGCTCTCTCGTCATCATCGTCCTCTCTCGTGTCGCTCCAATCTCTCGTCCATCGTCCTCTCTCCGTCATCTTCTCCTCGCTTCTCTCTCTTCTCTCTTTCACTGACTTGCCTAAATCACTCAATAACTCCCTTCTTCCCTCACTCACTCCCTCACTCGCTCACTCAACTCACTCACTCCCTAACGCCCTCTTTCACGGACGCACGCCCGGCAGGAAATGTGAATTTCCTGCCAACGTTTTCCTAGCAACTGTGCATCTTAAGCAATACGACTAACCACCACGCACATTTACAAATCAAAATACCGGACATTGTGTTATGTATCGTTGCCTATCAGGGAATCGAAATATCGTAAAATGTACGTGTTATCGCGTAGGACGCAGCAGAACGAGTTGTGCAGTAACATCGCAATAGACTTGATGCAAGTGCGGCAACATTCATGGGAAATATTTAGGCATCCCAAGCAGATCGATACTATTAAATGGCATGCTCTTAATTGCGACATCATTGGAAATATTATTGAAAAACATAACCGTTGTTTCACGCAAAAGCTTACCTGCGATCCTAGCAGGCGGCTGTTTATTTCTACGCTTCTATTGTTTCCAGGGCCATCGATACCGAAGAGAAATACCTGTCAATAAAGGTAAAAGTAAAGCATAATTCTTTCCGTTATATCATCATCATCATCATCATCATTTATTAAACCCTTAAGGACCCCAGAGGGGTATACATAAGGGGGGGGCAGAAAATCAGTAGTGCATATGTGGTACAAGAAAAATACGTTGGGTACATGGTTCATTAGACAATTTATACAACAACAAATCTAATTAGAGAATTTAACAACAACCAAAATAATAATAAAGTAAAGAAGGCAGCTGCGGCAAGTCTTGGGATTATATAAAATTAAAGTCTAAGGTGAGATAATAATAATTCTTTGAATTTCGTCGGATTCCGTTCACGGACAACAGAGTCGGCAGCTTGTTCCATTCTTCGATGGCACGTGGTAGGAATGACATATTGAATGCGTTAGATGAACCATGCAATCGTTGTATGCTCACGGAATTGAACAGACGGCGTGAGTAACGGGACGGTGTGAGCAAGAGGGAAGTACGGAGATGGTGAAAGTGATAATACAGTTTGTGGAAGAGGCATATCTGTCCGATTTCACGTCTAATTGTCAGAGAGGGGAGGGAGAGGGATGCTTTTATGTCGGTGACGCTGAGATGCCAGTCATATTTAGAAGTGATGAAGCGGGCTGCGCGGTTCTGAACTGATTCGATGGCATTGATTAGGTACGACTGATGAGGGTTCCAAATAGCAGATGCGTATTCTAGCTTTGTTCGGATGAAGGTCTCGTATGCCATTTTGCGTATGGTTGGGGGCGATAGTGAAAGGTTTCTTCTAATGTAACCAAGCGCTTGGGATGCTTCGGCAACGAGTTTTAGTATGTGTTCGGACCAGGTTAGGTTTGTTGTTAACAGAATTCCCAGGTATCGGTATGATTCTACTAGTGAAAGGCAAGTTGACATTAAAGTGTATGTGTAATTAAGTTCGGAACGACAACGAGTTACGTGCATGAATTTGCATTTCGATAAGTTGAGTGTCATTAGCCAAAGAGAGCACCAATTTTCTATCTTATGTAAACCTTTTTGTAGTAGTATTTGGTCTTCGTTGTTACTTATTCGGCGATAAATAACGCAATCGTCGGCGAAGAGGCGGATAGTTGATGAAATGCCAGATGAAATGTCATTGATATAAATTAAAAATAGCAGCGGACCAAGAACTCAGCCCTGCGGGACGCCAGACAACACTTGAGCAGGGGATGAAGGTTGGCCAGCAATGACAGTGAATTGGCTGCGGTTAGTTAGAAAAGCTCTAATCCAGGAAAGAGTTAGTGGATCAAGACGAAGACACGAAAGTTTGGATAGTAGTCTTTGGTGAGGGACGCGGTCGAAAGCTTTCGAAAAATCTAAAAAGACGACATCAGTTTGGAAAGAGGAGTCTAAGTTCAGATGAAGGTCAGTAGTAAATTCGAAGAGCTGGGTTTCGCATGACAACCCGGGCCGGAAGCCATGTTGTTTTTGGTAGAAGAAGCGGTTGATTTCAAGGTGGCACGAGATGTAGAGTATATAATATGTTCCAGTAATTTACAAGCTATACAAGTTAGTGAGATAGGACGGTAATTAGAGGGATCGGAGCGATTGCCTGCCTTAAATATCGGTGTTACTTTACTTATATTCCAATCAGACGGAAGGATGCCAGTAGAAAGGGATTGGTTAAAGATAATAAACAATATGCGACTCGAGGTAGCGATTGTGCCTTTGAGTACCTTCGCGTTGATGTTATCAGGACCTGGTGCACTGGAAAGTTTAAGGTTGTTGATTAGTTTGGCAATACCGTCCACCGAGATTGTGATAGGAGGCATTTGGGTGAATTCAGGTTGTAGAAAGGGTAGGGGACAAACGATTGGGGCTCGTGAGTGAATACAGAAGAAAAATACGAGTTCATGTATTCGAACGCTCTTCCAGAGGTACAGGCGAACCGCGGCAGCCATCAAAGAAATGTATGGGTCTGATTAAGTCCAGTTTTTAATAGATTCCAAAATTTTTTAGGGTTAGATCGAGTATGTTTAGAAGATCGGTGTGAAAAATTGCTTTTGGAGCGTTTTAGTGAAGCTGTTATATTGGCGCAGGCAAGCAAAGTAATCTTTCCATCGTTTGTTAGATTTCGACTTTTTAGCAGTGCGGAAAAGGCGTTTTTTCTTCTGTGATAGTCGTCGTAAATGATTAGTGTACCAAGGCTTGCCTGCGTCCACCACGAATACAGATGAGGGGCACGGTTTATCAGTTAGGGCGGTAATTTTTTTTTGTTGAACAAAACCAATTTTCATCAACAGATCTGCTAGGAGCACCCGGGCAAAAATATGGTAAAAGTTTTCGAGTTCAGTATTAATGACTTGAAGTTTGCTTTGCTGTAATCACGGATGTATTTCCCTGGATAGCTGCCGGAGGGGAATGGGGATGGACAGGGTAAATAAGATAATACGGTGGTCACTAATTCCATCAACACAGGAGAATGACTGGCCAAGCTCGGGTTTTGAAACAAGGACTAAGTCTAGAATGTTAGTGCCTCGGGTCGGAGTGGAAACTGATTGCGTAAGGTTTAGGTTAAGCGTGAGGTTAGGAATTCTTTCGCCTGCCTTGAGGTGCTGTAAGAAAATTCCAGTCTATATCAGGGAAGTTGAAGTCACCGCAGATTATATAGTTAGCGTGCGGAAAACGAGTCTGAAGGTCTAGGAGGACGGAGTAGAGGTCGTCGATGAAGGAACTGTCGCAGTCAGGCGCACGGTAGCAAGCAACTAGAATGTCTGTTGAAGTAGGAGAGGTGATATTCACGCATAGAATTTCGTGACTGGTGTTAATGGGAACGGGAAACGAGGTTACGCAAGATTTTATTAGAACTAAGACGCCTCCCTCCCCTCCGTCCAACCCGGTCAGCCCGGTATATGGCGAAATTAGATTGATTGTGAAGCAGTTCATCGTTGGAGATGTCGCTGCTGAGCCAAGACTCTGTTAGTATGGTGACGTCGGTGTTGCTATCGTCAATGAAGGCTTCCACAGTTTCCTTTTAGGAAGATAGCTCCTGACGTTAGCCAGTGCGACGTTCAAGGTATGACAAGCTGGTGATGTACGAGGATATGGCAATGACGGGAGAGGATGAGGAGAGGAACACGGAGGGAGGGAAGCCTGCGATGACCGCTATGCTTTAACTCGATTACGGTATCACTTTCAGCATCGTAAACAAACTGTTTCTTGTTCATGTGTAGCCTGTCAAAGCGAATTTTGAATTGATTTTTTGTGGGCTCGGCGTAGAGATACAGCTTCTTTCGAGCAAGTCTGACGCGTGCAGAGTAATCTTCACGTACTGCGAACTCTGTATCTTTAAGCTTGGGCGTTGCAGACAAAATTTTTGATTTATCTTTGAAGCGGGCAAGTTTTACAAGTTTATATGTAGTGCAAGTTATGTAGCGGGCAAAGTATATGTAGCGGGCAAGTTTTATATGTAACGGATAGTAATTGTTGCGATGGAGTAACCCCAAATCAAGGCTCTCGAGGAAAGAGCATGTTCATGCACACGGTATCAGGAAGTGTGAATTAGTACGATCTCATAAATACCGTGTCATAAAAAGAGCATTTTTGAAGCTGTTTAGCAATTGTGTTTCGAAACACTAAATCGAAGTGAAAAGTGAAGCAGATACTTTTGCATACGCATTGATACTCCATGGTTACATTTGGGATTCTCTCAGACAGTGGCTAGAACTTGGCGCTACAGTTTCCCGTGCGTTCCACATGACATAAGCATGATGTTTTCACAAAGACGAAAAGAAAATTTTGGTCGTTGGTGACACTAGCCACGGGCGTAACGTGTCGATGAAAGCGGCAATGCGGTATGTTTCGTATTTGCCCTTCATGCTTATTCATCTTGCCTTGCTGTACGTACTGCACTGTTCCACGTCCATGATGCAGCTTCTGATGTAATGTTCCGCTTACCTGACCCTTGCAGTCGTTGCCCCGCGGAGATCCGACAGCGACGGTCAGTTCGCGGCGCCGGAAGAACATTCCCGTTGCGACCGAGTAACCTGCACGTAAAAGTGGGCAACTGTAGATACAGCAAATCTTCTCTTCTCATTTTGCACACTTGATTCCGCGATCTGCCACTGCTATATGTTCAGCTACACCCGTAGGTAGCTACCAAAAGGACCACACATCGCTAGATGTAATGATTAAACGGACAACTTTACGACAGCTCCGTCCCATAACTTCTTGCTCTCATCAAGAAGATAGCCTGTCTCTGGTTCGGTTTACCGCGCACAGTGGCGTGGCAAAAACAGTATTTACATAGGAGAAGCTTTACAACTAATTGGCTTATGCTCGGAAACCTAAGGAGGCTCGGATATCACAAAGACCGAAACACAATGCGATTCTTCCGTTTCATGTCCCTTCCTTAAGCGTTATTTGTGCTGTCGGCAGTTTTTTTTTACACATTCGAAGAAAATTAACACCACCGGTGAGTACCTTTGTAGGCATTTTCCTCCTGGCTACCCAAGAGCATGTGATGGCTGGTGAGGTTCTGGTTTTTATCATACCGTGTGATAGAGCCTGAAACAAAGTGAGGACCGTTGGGTGGGGAAAAGAGACTTTTCATCACAACAGTTCTTTGTTTTTTTTTTCAGCGAACAGCGAAAAAGAAACCGGTACGGTTGAGAAAAAATAAAAACACACCTGAAAAATGATTTTTAAGCCTAGCTTTCTATGCCTGACTGATGGCGTTCGATGTAGTGCCAGAACGCGACGCACTGCAGAACAGTAAACTTTACTCAATAGGTTTCACAAAATGATGTTGATGATAAGCGAAGGCACATCGAGCCCTTCAAGAGAAAAAACGCTTCCCATGGTCGAAATCAAACCTGGGACTCTCGAGTTATGGAGCCGACGTCTATTCGATTACGCCACTCGGACACGGTCGGTCCAGTTTGGATTTGGGATTTTTACTTTGACTCCGGTTGCATGAGATAAAGCCTTGCTTTTTAACCATCTTTCTTTTTGAAAAAATGGTTAAGGCAAGTTTTGAGAGCTCAAAGTCAGCAATGTAGCGGCAGTTCTTTACTTATATTTGTTTGAATAATTTAACTGCGGAACGAAACTGCACATAATCTCGGATTATGTTCATGTTCGGCAACGAGAAATGTAATAGATCTTCGTAAAGCCAAGATTTCGACCACAAGAACGCACATATACTTGGAGTTAGGAAAAGGAAGCAACAGCAGGGGGAGGAGATAAGCAATTAAAATTTCAGTAACGTCATGGTGACGTTTTTTTTTTCTTTCCGCAAATAAATATGAATTTACACAGGAAAGGTGGATTGCTTAAAAAAAAAAAAACAGGTGTGCTTTAATCAACACACCGCTAGGCCTCTTCTGGGAAGGTCTGTAATTTTCAAGACTGAAAAATACAACCGCAACAAGGAGTCTGAGTTTCGACTCGTCCCCCGTTATTATTTTATGTCGTATATTCTGCCTAAAAAAGTCCACTAACGGCTATTTCTTTTCCTGCATCATGTTGCCTACAATTATTCACTTTAACTGCTTTGTGGGCTGATTTTATAAAATACGTGAATGCAATGTGTTTTCTACAAAATAAATGTAAAATATAAAATTTGTCGCAAATTTTTCCTTCCTTTCTTAAGTTAGAGTAAACACCCACCCATTAGTGCGAACGCGGATGGGCCGTTACTTGGTTGAGAGCTTCTATGATGCCAAGGGAGTTCAATTCAACACAATTGTATCGTATTGACATAACAAAGTGACTAACCTTCCCATTCGCTGAAACCAGGTGTCCCGAGCACCAGTCGGCCATCCTAAAGAAAGGGTGAAGTTACAGTTTTAACTATATAAGCCATCTATTTCCTGAAACTGCAGGTCAAAAGTGTGGCTACAGAAAGTGTGCATTTAACCTTGTGACAGCAGCTAACTTAAATATCAGCCGTATAAAAGCTCGTATCATAGCTTAAAATGCATCTTTCCACTATCTGTGGCTGCTGCTGTCTATGTTCCGCACAAAAATCGGGAATTTTTTGCTACTGTCCTCTGGACAGGCATTGGTCGGCCCTTAAAAACGTATTCCGTAATATGTATAAGAAAAAAAAGCAAGAAATGCACATGTCTGTCATCCTCCCGAACACTATGGCTACGCAGTTGTGGAAGATCTCTAAAAATAAGCAAAATCAGTCGGGGCATGCATAATAGCCTTTTGGCTGTATTCAACTGAGTTTCTCGGGCGACCGAGATTAACAATGGTTCGATCCCTCATTTGCCCCAACCCCGCCCCTTAATCTAGCCAATCACATCGCAGAACGGGATGTCATACAAGGTGTCCAATAATTTCGAAACTTGTTTAAGAGCGTGAATACGGCTAAAGAACCTATAAAATGCTTCCAAGTACTTTGCGTTGCGTTTTTCAATCACTGTGTTCTAATTAAAGCTTCAATAACAGGCCTCCCGGTGCTGAGCCTAGGAGAATCTTTAGTCTTAATTAATCACAGAAACAAGAAGTTTGTTTCGCGTCAAGAAAAACAATGTTCTACCTCCACGCAATAAAAATTATTCATTCAGTTCATGTAGTTATAACAAAAGCAGTGTTGCTGTAACTGTTTTATACTTTGGCAAAACATTTGAGAGGGTACCTGACGATGAAGTAACTACGGCGTGTGACTGGTACCTCAAAAAAGTTTGCCTCTTAGGTTGCAGCTTAGCTAATCGATAGAAATTTATAGGTGTGGGCACGTAATTTTCGGTTGCCTTCTGCTTACTTCTGGAATGCCACAAGGCAATGCAGTGTGTCCCTTGCTTTTTATATTGCATTTATTTCGTCATTCAAGCATGACAGAATATTTCTAGTGGGTAATTTTAACTTGCCTAGCACTAATTGGGACTCTGCTTTTGTTAGAATCGAACAATTCCCGCATGCCTTGTATCTACAGGATATAATGATGTGCCATGATTTGCGCCAAGTAGTGAAGACACGAACACGCGTCGACATGAACTGTGCTTTTGTACTTGACTTTGTTTTTGTAAGTCAATCAATGGAAAATTATGATGTCTTCATTGAAAATGGTCTTGCTGACTACTATATGGTGTCTTTTTGATGCCCTGTGGGAAATTGTGTACTGCGCATCGAGCTAAATGCATCTGTGTCAAAGATGTTTCGCATGCCCAAGATGAAACTGTGTTAGATTATTTAAAACTACGCTTAAGTAACTTTTACGGTCCTGATACTGCCCACGGTCCTGATACTGCCCAGAAGACATGTTCTTTCAAGAACATGTCTTCTCTGTATCGAACATTTCGGGCCAGACAAGGGGAGCTAACCCCTTGGATTTCACGGGATATTTTACACTTCAAAACAAAATTAAAACGCCTGAAGCGAGGAGCGCCATCACATGACATGATTCACGCCACCCAAAGAGCCCTTATTCAAGCAGTAGGGAGCGCTAAACAGAGTTATTTTGAGCACGAGTTGCTGAATTTCATTTGGTCTGCTCCGCAGAAATTGCGGACCGCGTTGTCGAACAAAAGAAAACTTATCGAAAAAGTACGTCACGATGACGCGCTCCTCGTTGATAAGGCAGACATTCTGAGCGTTTCAACGCTTATTTCCAGAGTGTATTTTTAATGGCACATAAGCGTATGCTCCAAATTATTCCCAATTGCAGTATCAATGCTGATATTGTCTCTATATCTGCTGTGAGTTCTATGCTTCATAACCTAAAAACTGACCTGATTGGATACAGATCGTTTTAATTTCCCGTTGCGCTGAAGTGTTATCACGTTTTCTTGTGGCAATTTTCAACGCCTCACTATCTTTTATGCCTTATCCTTTGATTGGAAAGTCGGACGCATTGTGCCCGTGTTTAAAAAGGGCGATTACAATTTTCCACGTAATTACCGTCCTATTTCATTAACATCATATTGCTGGAAAATTGTAGAATCCATCATAGCTAACTACATTTCGAAGTTTGTGAATGATAACGATTTATTATCCTCCTTCTTACATGGTTTTAGAAGAGGTTTTTCTACTGTCACCCTATTAACCTTTATTGTTCAGAGTTTTGCAGGACTCCTTGATAAGTCTGACCGGGTCGACGTAATTTTACTAAATTTTCGGAAGGCCTTTGACCTTGTTTCCCATTCGAAACTCATGCACAAACTACAGTCAGCTGGACTTCCGGCCTTCCTGACAAACTGAATTCCTCCTTATCTATCCGACCTCACGCAATGTGTTAGTATTGAGGATAAATGTTCTCAAGCCTTTACCCGTCACACCTGGCGTGCTGCGAGGTAGTGTACTAGGACCTTTATTGTATCTGATATATAATAATGATATTGTTGATGTGATTGCCAGCCCAATACAAATCCGATTGTTTGCGGATTACTGCATTTTTTAACAAAATAATTTGCCACGAGGATCAAATGCATTTAAATTCTAACCTTTGTAGCATCCAAACATGGTGCACAATGTGGAACAGGAAGCTAAACGCCGAAAAATCTATTTATGAAAACTACTAAGGACAAAAACAGCTTGTCGTTTTCTTATGAGCTCCCTACACGGTTCTTTCATAAAGTGAGTTCTTACAAGTGCTTTGGTGTCGCCATTACAAACAAATTAATTTGGAATCAGCATGCTTCCATTATCTGTCCTCTTTTCGCAAGCTCTGCTTTCTCAGACACAAACTAAAATTAGTTCCTCCAAGTGTTAAACTACTTGCATAACCATTGATTATATAAGGCCGAAACTCGAGTACGCATGCTCAGTTTGGGACCCGAAGAGGCAAAAAAAGTATTCAGTCCCTTGGAATGATACAGCGCAAGGCTGTTCGCTTTATCTCCCCAAAATATCGTTTGACAGCTAGACTCACCCACTGCTCTGATGAAGGAGCATGGGATCCAAACACTGCGGGCACGCCGTAAAATAGAAAGTATTAAATTTCTTTACCAGCTTAAGAGCAACATACTTGGCATTAATCCTGATCAGTATATACAACCATTGACTGCTCGGCGTACACGACATCGACACTGTGCATTCCTGACCCCCTAGAGTGCCAGAATAAACGTCTTCAAATTCTCCTTCTCGCGCAGCATATCCAACTGGAACGATCTACCCGTATCTCTTCGCTCCGGCATTGATGGGATTGAACATATAGAAAATTGAGACAGCATGTTTTTACGGGCCACTGTATTTTACCCTGTGTTGTCGGTTTGTTTATACGTGAATGATTATACCCCTCCTGCTTGGTCCCCTTGGGGCCTGCAGTATGCAATAAATAAATCAAAGAGAGAGAGAGAGAGAAGCTCTTTATTAAAGAAGGAAAGGCAGAGAGGTTTGCCAACATGCGTACGTCGACATGCTACTCTGCAGGAAGGGGAACGGGGAGAAGACAGATGAGTAATCAATAATAACATTGTTCCCACTAATGTTATTTACTCTGGTGTTCCGAGTCCACTCGTTGCAAATGATTGCACTTTGTATGAGGATAATAAACTTAACAATGGTCAAAGTGACCTTAATAACAGCCTCATTAACATACTACAATAGAGTGATGAATGGGGAATGGTTTCTGATGGAAGGAAAGGTGTCTTTCTTCCTGTGACTGCGCAAGCGAAGCATGCCATTTACTCACCTCGGTAAAGGCTGCCGAGAAGCCCATTTCGGCTGCGTAGTAGTAGTAGTAGTACTTGTACGTCTTCCCTACGACCCGCACCGTCTGAAAATCTGTTGAGATGCACTGCTTTATTTTTATAGCTGGTAGCCTGCAGCACAAGTCACGTCGATACCACCACTCCGTTCGGAGAAATATCCCGGCTTTAGTAAGCATTCGTGTGACTACCCTACTCTGCAGGTAGCTCTTAAGATAGTTAATTATGTCTGCGTTTGCACCCTTAGTGTACTGTCTGGCTTTTAAAAGCGATAATCTTTCTTGGGCTACCTAAACGCGAACGTTTTGGTCTGTCTGTCTGTCGGCCTGTCTGTCTGCCTGTCTGTCTGCCAGGCGGGAGGGGAGAGCGGAGGAGTTACGTGGCAGGGCGGCACACGGCCATCGTCTTTCGATGACATTTGCACAGAAGCAAGCAGATACGCCGCCAGTTTTTTAAAGATGATAGTCTTTCTTGGGCTGCTTTAACCCAGAAGTTTTAGTCTGTCTGTCTGTCTGTCTGTGACTCGATTAAGCCACCCGGTCAAAGTAAAATAGGTATTGCGCAATAGTCTCATATACTCACAGCCAAATGTAAACGTCTAAGCCCGGTTTATATGTTCATACTTGTCAACTTTTTTTAACAAGGACAAGACATTACGCTAATATAAGAAAGGAAATTAGTACACAAGGGATATTTACAGTGTTCCAAAAAATTCATGGATGCTTGGTTTTTCGATAGCAAATGATATTTTACATCTACTGCCGGAAACCCCCGCCTGCTGTTGCCCACGCCACCTCCTGGCAGCATATGAAATATCAAGCGGCAACAGCAACGAAAGGTTCCACTACGAATGTTCCACGTTCTGCTTGGAACGCACGTGGAGCACGGCCACGCGGTTCTATAAACCTTGAAGTCGGCCGCCTCGATTCACGCGCGTCTCCGCCGTACTGCAGCGCTGGCATCGAGGAACCCGGCCTGTAGCAGTGGAATGCGGTAAATTCAAATTGCCTTGAGCAAACCTTTAGTGTGTTTGCCTTGGGATGAGCGCGACGGTACAGGAACAGCATGAGAGGTGAGCGGGAAAGCAAAGGGGGGCATTTCGTTGGCAAATGTCTACGAAGACTATCGTCTTTTGACGACATTTGCAACAAAAGGAGCAGATACGCGGCCAATTTTTTCTCGTATATTCTCCGGCTTTCTGTTACGTTTTGGAGATTTTTTGCCTACCTTTTTAAAGACGATAGTCTTTCTTGGGCTACTTAAACCTAGAAATTTTGGTCTGTTTGTCTGTCTGTCTGTCTGTCCGTCTGTCTGTCTTTGACTCGATTCAGCCACCCGGCCAAAGCAATACAATGCCTGCGCAATAGTCTTATATAGTCACAGCTAAATCCACCCGTCCTGGTCCGGTGTAATGTTCATACTTGTCAACATTGTGGAAGAAGAACAAGACATTACGCAAATATGAAACAACAAATCAATACAGAAGGGATATTTGCAGTGTTCCTTTATAAAAAATCAAACATGCTTGACTTTTGCGAAATTAAATACTTCATCAACTGCAGAAAAAGAATTCACTCCGCCGTCGCCTGCTGTCGCCCGCGCCACTATAGCTTCTGGCGCCATTTTAAGAAATCAACCGGCAACAGTTACGCAAGGTTCCACTAGATAGTTTCCACGTTCCTCTTGGAACGCACGTAGACTAGGGAAACGCGGTTCTATAAATGTTGAAGTAGGGTGTCTCGATTCACACGCGTCTTCGCCGTACGGCAGCGTTGGCATCGAGACACCCGGTTTGGAGCAGTGGAACGCGGGAAATGTAAAACGATTTAAGCAAACCTTTGGCGTCTTTACCTTGGGAGGAGCGCGACGCAAGAGGAACAACATGAGAGGTGAGCGGGAAAGCGAAGGGAGGCATTTACTTGGCAAAAGTCGATAAAGACTATCGTCTTTTGACGACATTTGCAACGAAAGAAGCAGATACGCGGCCAATTTTTTCACTAGAATCCCCCGATTCCTAGGTCCGCGCGCTTTTCCGGAAGTTAAGCATTGCGGAGGAAAACACATATTACTCCATGTTGTCAATCATCAAATACCGGCGCGTAGCGAAGAGTGCCTTCGGCTTCTCTATTTGTGCTCTTCGAGGGAAAGCGCGCAGTTTTCGTCGCGGATACTGAAGCCTGAGCAGAGGAGGAACGGTGCATAAAAGGGCGAACGCGATTTTTATCTAGTGTAATTCCGGTGACATTGATCGAAATTTCAAATTCTTGCGGACTGAGATTTGTGCGGCAATATTTTACCATCATAAGCATTCCGAATGGCCGCCGAAAAGCGTTGCAGGGCCCCCTTCGGAAGGAAATTGTGTAAAGCTTCTGCGCCTGCTAAAGCAACACTGAGCTGAGTTGTCCCTAGTAATATTGATGCAGACACCGGGCAGTTTAACGCATGTAACCTACGACGGTTTGTCGAAAGTAGAACCTCAACTGATCTGTAATCGGCCACAGAAGAGAAAACTTCATGCGCCGTTCGCGGCCTCCGTACGAACTACCACAGCTACGTCTCACTGGTCCCCAATGTGTTTTCATGCTATTTCAGCATTATAAATTTTGATATTTACCTATTTAATGGGTAATACGAGCTTTTAGTTTCCCTGCGCAAAGTTAGCACAAGCTAGACACGCAAGCAATCCACTACATGCCATGTGTCATCATAGCCGTCGGCATCGGCCGATCGGCGTGGAGGAAAGCGTGAGGGAAGCGACACCTTCGAATGCACCTTCTCGTCACGCAAACGCACGACAATGGTCCGGGAAAACTCAGAACGTGGGGAATTCTTCCAGACTTTGTTCTGGTACTGTTTACAGCTTACATCAAAGAAGCCAAACCTTTCGCTTCGCTTATGACGCAGGCGCAACGATGTGGTTGTTACAAAACAAAGTGAATATACTCACTGTAATCGACCAGCGGAACTAGCTTCTTTGGTTTCGTGAGGTTTTGGTCGAGTACGTAACAAGCGCCGTTTGGTAGGTAGACGCTGCGGTAGAATTGGTTTTTCCAGAGGGGGGCGCATACCTGTGAAGCAAAGTAGTTTTAACATGACAATCGACCAACATGACAATCTAAGGAACATGACAATAGAGGAAGGAGGATACCAAGGGCCGAATTCCCCAAAAAGGTGGCGTCGTTTTGAAGCGACGCGTGTTCGCATGCAAATGCATGTATTTTTGGGTTGGGGCGTCGCTCTGGGAGTTGGGAAAGTGTAGAAAATACACGGGGTGGCCCCCTGAATGTCCACCTTGCCCAGCAGGCAAAACGACGCGCAACACGGAGCTTCGCTTTACCCCGAAGTGACACCACAACCCAAGAATACACGAATTCTGATGCAAATTTCCCCGCGCCGCTTCAAAACGACGCCCTTTTTTAAGTGCAAAGCACTTTATGGGCTCGCTTTGTCGTCTTAGCTCGCTACCGGTCGATGCGACTGCCGGAATCAGGCGATACAGAGAGATAACGGACCCAAGCAGAGCCTTCTGTACCGGCTTCAGGGAGTCACGCTGAGGCTTCGAAAAACCACGCGGTTTAAATGGTCATACTCGCTCGAACCGCGTGAATCGCTGGCGATTTTCCTACATTTCCCCGTTGTTTAGCGCAAAGAAAACTTGAGGTACATTTTCAGGCAAAATCTGTGTATATAACCGGCAGCCCCAGCGTTAATTTAGTTAAGAACGCTCGTTGGGTTGGTTGTTACGATAGTAAGCGAAAAAAACGGCCGCGCAAGAAAACAAAATGGTGCGTTCTAAATGGCGCAGAAAGTCACCAGCCACGCAAGAAAAAATTGCGCGTTCGAAATGAATCAGAAAGGCTCCAGCCGCACAAGAAAAAAATTACGAGTTCGAAATGACGCAGAACAGTTCTAGCATACGAAATTAAAGCGAGAACAAAACTAACACACTCCCACTGGCGTAGTTTCGGGCAGGGGGCATGCGAGCACTGCGAACGCGGTAAATTTGAAATGCATTGGGTGGCTTCAGTGAGCGGCTAACGGCACTGCAGACCATTATGGCGAATCACTGCTCAGCACTTCTGACAGCATTCACATTGAGTGGAACGGCTTTAATTTTTTTTGGAGAATTTGGCCTCAGGACCTTCCAAAGGCCACGTATAAACAAAAGCAACACGCCGAACTTTTGTTTAGTTCCCGTTTAGTTCACAAGTTCCTCGTGTAACACACAGCTCGGTTGTATGTTGTTGTTTAATGTATCCGATTTTCAACACTATGGTTTTCAAGGCTTTGCAGAAATCGTTTAGCTGATCAAACTCTTCTCCGGAAGAATCTTCACTTTCACCCGAGACGAAGTATGTTTTTGTCTTTTGATGTTTTACTGTGATCTATTTATTAACGAGATTTTTGCTTTAAAAGCTGGCAATATTATTGACGGAGCCAGAAATATCACCCTCGCATAAAGTAATAAAAATAGAATACTGGTCCTATTTCTTCCTTGTTTGAAGGGCTCGGCCCACCCCGTGGGAGTCAGCGGCCTCCCTTGCCATTCAGATAGGGCCCGTTGATCTTCAGCGGTAAAGCTGTGCAGTGCGGCCTTCCACTGCATGTCCTTGTGCATGTTTACTAATTGTGTCCTCTTGGTTTGTAGGGATCAGCGGGTACTTCCACGTATAGGGTGAGAGTGTAGCTGACCCTAAACAAAATCTAAATTTTGGTTCATATACGTCGGGATACGTCCGGTGATAGAGGACTGGATTTGGAAAGGAATTTGTACGCAGTATAGTCATAGTGCTGTATACTGGAAAGTTTATAGAAGTGAAGTTACTTTCTACAGTAAGTAACACAGAGAACAATCGTCGAGCAAGCAGTCAAGTGAAGTTCGCATTTGCCTCCTTTTTTGGCATATATAGTTCTAACCACTCCGCTACTCGTATAGTAAACAAGGCTGAGAGAGCAAAAATATAACAAATGCGCATGGCCCCATATATGACCCTCGTCACTTCGGCATTCCTCATGCCACCTTGCCAAGCCCTAAGGAGAAGGTTGAACTTCGTCTCCGGGAAATTTACAACCCCTTATTTTCTCGAATACGTTCGCGAAAGGCGCAATGCGTTGGTGCTCTTTCAGCTGTTCGTGCAGCTGCTCGTGCAGTTCGTGTGATCGTTAGAAGCCTCAGTCGCTTCAGGAAAGAGCAACGCCAGAACACTGTGACGAGAAAAGGGACCGGCCGTTTACGTTTTTATTACGCCGTGCTTGATTACGCGGGCCGACAGATCCTCATTCTAAGGGCTCGTTTCTTAACAAGGACAACCCAGCGGAACAATTAAAAATGGAAATAATACTACAGGATGAGATAAAACGTTGCATTTCATGGCCTCAGCTGAAGCACCAAGATAAACATTTAGACGAGCACTACTGGCGTTAATTTTTTGTGTCTTCAGTGCCAGAAGCGGGGTTGTACAAAGGCTAGGGCATTTTCCAGATAACACCCCGCGGAGAAATCGTTTCTGAGGGCGCATTGCTTTGCACGTCTCTTAGCTTATTTTTTCTCTGGAAAAGTGAAAACGAACTGTTTACAATTTTTTTAACATCAATTACCACATGAACAACTCTTAACGCTGTGCCCCCATAGCACACATAAATGGCAGTGACTAAGGACGGTGGACAGAGACTTACCACAACACTTTCATCGGGTGACACATCTAGAGACATTCCCAGGGTCATGTTGTCCCTTAATTCTTCGTAGCGCGTTTCATATGTATCGTCACGTCTTTCGTTTTCTGAAAAAAAAAAAATAATAAACGAAACACAGCCTTTCTTGACAAGGCCATGGGGATAAAATACAACTTTGTTTAATTTTAAAGAACTAAGGTTCAGTACCTCTCTCGGTTCCTTTCTATCCACAAAGGACGTTTTTAACAAAAAAAGCATGAAGTTCTGGAAAACTTTCAAATTTGGCGATACATTGACGTGTTTTGCACAAGAGGGACGTCATTAAAACCAGCACTGAAAAAACAATTTTCAGTATGGAAACTTCACGTTAGCATTCAAGTGATGCAATCAAACGAAACTAGAGGCCCCACCACATCGTCCAGTCATGTGTCTTAGCGATGGCTTCATTAGGCGTCCGCCAATCGTACGAAGAAGATTATGCGACATCAGTGAAAAGATGCCTGAAGGCGGCTAGAAAGTCCCCACTGCTTCTCCTCTTTTCCCTCATATCTCAATTATTTGCTCAAATTTTGCGATAAAATTGGTGTCATTGTTACCGGGACATACCAAACTCGTATATTGGCTTAATGGCCCCCTTAAAGGCCAATTGCACTCAAATTTTTCTTTGTCCAAATTTGATTCAAAGAAGCAGTCTAAGCTCTTAAAATCACCTTGGTGAAATCTTAAGCTTCGTAAGCACACAACACACTAGGTATCGTCGTTCAAAGTAGCTCCGTGCAGACGACGTTTGCACCTGGCGGAGAGTTGCCGAAACAAGTTCCGAGCGGCCTGTGACGGAGGTCGGGGAACCTGTCCCGCTTCCCCGGTGACTTGGACAGCGCTCCGCCTGGCACAGGCACGCGTTCGCCCGAGGTTTCTCTGCTACACCACCGCGCTGTACCGCCGTCGCCATCCCACGTTTCAAACTAACCGCATAGGTAGCACTATCCGCCTTTCTTTTTAAGGAATAAAAGAGATTAGAAGCCTAAACTATACGAGCGCTTGCTAAAGTTCTGGAGCTAGTAAAACTCTTTTTACTTGAAAATAATATTTCTATTAAAAAAACACAGCGTGACATGCCTTTCATTTGTCATTCCTATTGCATCTATCACACAAAAAAGTATCTTTTATAAATTCTTGACCACTTGCACTTCCGCGTCCTTGGGCTGGGCCAACGCCACCTCCATTGCTTAGACCTGTCCAAAGTTCTTCGGCCTAACTAGAGTTGTTGTACCCACGGATATAAATATTTCTTCTACATTTGCCTCCCTCGCTAAGTGAACCAAAATCAGCCTTGCTCGTAGTAATAAATACATCCGGACAAATATCTGTCGTCGTCTTCGCGAAGTGCGAAAGCTAACAAAACTGCTCCTCTCATAAACGAGAAACTTGATGTTCTTTAATCCCGAATTTTTTTCTCAATCCCCAAAGGAAGTATTTGCGTTTGTGCAGCGCTAGATGTAATTTACTTGAAAGTAAAGTGTTTTCAACCGCACATGCCTCTGGTGAGAGTAGAAAACAGCGTTCGTGTTTTAGTGCATCATTGAGCTGTGGAAGCTGGCTTATAGTTCTAGACCCCTTTTATAATACGATTCTCGATGTGCAGACAGGGGGAAAATATTGGGCTGATATTCACGATGCTGGTTGCACGTAATGTGTAGTAAAAATAGGGATTCATTTCCGATCGCGTGCGGGTTATTTCCTTCAAAGAGAGCGATGGAACAGCCGACGGGCGGCTAACCAAAGCTGGTTTTCGATATCGTACGAGCAGCTAGCTTTGTAAATCACTGGCCCGCTTTTTTACTCGCAATGCCAAGGATTCCTACAACGGCAGTTATTCTGACGGAAAAATAACTGTCGTATGGTCTGCTTCATTTCGATTGATACCAACGCGATGACGGATCCTGGACAAACGTTAGGGGGAGTTCTTCTGTGAAAATAACAGTGCGAAACGCGACGCTACCACGCGCATTTGAAGGCAGCTCTGAGCAGCCGCCGGTTCTAGTGTGGTCGCTTCCGTTACATCACGTACGTCACGTCCGGCCACTGGTAATAGCTGCTTTTTCTATTCAGTTTCGGTTCCGAAAACGCCAATGTCGCGAGCCGCTTGCGTCGCGCGTGTTCAGGTTTGAAACGTAGTATTTTGCATTAGGACTCTCTCTATGTGTACTATTAGGCGACCTTGTTTAAGTTGTCGACAATTTAAGTGCAGTTGGCCGGCACTCAGATGGTCAGGCTTGATTGGATTCAAAGTGACAAAACATCAGAGCCCACTATTCGATAGTACTCAATATACACAGTTTAGTGGACTAGTGTAACGGTGTCCCATGTTTTCGTCCGTGCGCTTTTTATGGTCGTAGCCCAAATTTTGCTTGACTGTTTTTGTCATGCGAATCTTTGTTTTTACGGCATCGCCGTCCGCAGAATTTTTCCCTAGAGGTAGTTAAACTGTACCTTCGGAATCCGAGACGGGCAGGTTTCGAGGTTAACTTGAATGGTTACCATTCAAGATAACCTCAAACGACCTGCCTCATAACCTTCTAAAATCCGGGTCCCGGCCACCGCGCGTCGCCGCAGTTTCGTGGAGCATTTATTTAATTTTGGTGCTCGGTCAGTGGTTGCGGGGCGTGGAGCCGAAATTGACTGCCCTGCAAAACGGGAGGGGAGGGGGCTGTGCTTTTGCGTGTTTCATTTGCAAGAGGCCAGCAAAATTGCCATCATTGAAAAGGTATAGCGCTGGTAGAGGAGGTTGGGCTTCCACATAAGGCAGCACCTGCATTTCAAACTTCTTTTTTGATGCGTGCAAGATGGTGTACTCAATGGACTATTTAGTCATGGGAGGTATTATCTGGTAGGCGTGAAGGATACCCATCAGAAAGTTTTATTATAAACTAGCGGTATTTGATTGATTCTGGGGTTTAACGCGCCGACGCAACGCAGGCGATGAGGCGCGCTGTAGTGGGGGGCTCCGGATTAATTTCGACCACCTGGGGATCTTTAACGTGCACCGAAATCTCGTACACACGGGCGTTTTTGCTTTTCGCCTCCACCAGAAAAGCGGCCGTCGCGGCCGGGAATCGATGAACTAGCGGTAGTACCCAGCGATGCCCGGTTGGGCCACTATACCAATTACACGAATGAGTGTTACATTTGTTGAGTTATCTCTTTGCTCGGCAGACATCGCAAGTTATACTAAAGTTCGCTCTCTCCCTCTCTATCTCCCTTACTTGTATTATCTTGGAGTTGTACACAATCAGGAACTCCTGCCTGCTTTAAATGTATGGGCTCCTCTAGAGGCGTGTGGTTATTGGAAACGGCTGCAGCTCGTGCTTTATTCAAACTATGCCGAAACAAATTGTATACCAAGATTATTAGAGTTTGAGTTTGGGCTAGTTGGTAGCGGTGAACCGTAACTTCGTGTAGCGCCAGAAAAACGACAGGGGACTCAGGGAGGCGACGGGAACAAGCGCTTGTGCCCGTCGCCTACCTGTGTTCTCTGTCGTTCTTTTTTTGGCGCTACACGAAGTCATGGTGTACCAAGATGGTGTGCTCAAAGGACTACTTACTCATGGGGAGTATTATCTGGTAGGTGTCAAGGATACCATCAGTCGAAATTTTATAATAATAACATGGGCTTCTGCAGGAGCATTGTGGTTGTACAAATTCCCAAGAGATAGCGAGCGCGAAGCATTTATAACCAAAAAAAAACAACGACTGAATATATCAAGAGGCTGAATAGTTATTGATAAATGTGTAAAACAGGTAATCTCCCAAAAATTTCCATTCTCCTATTTCACAACTGTTGAGAAGAAATCATGTACAACAGATTTTAAACATTTGTATTGGTTACCCATATAAACAAAAAACTGTTCGATATCTAAACTGACCTGCGATAAATAAAAAAGTGAAACATTTTCAGTGCTTCTCAATCTCTCAGGGTGTATAATTTCTTAAAAAGGCCGCCAAATTGAGCTCCTACACCGTAATAATAATAATGGGCTCCACATTTTTCAACTTTCTACAACCAGCAGCTTGGCTAGGCGTTCACATCAAATGTTAGGCTTTTCAGCCCTTCGTAGGTGTAATTAAAAAAATATATTTTTTCAGCCTTTCAGCGGTGTCGCAGGGCGAAATACTTAAAACTGGTTTTGTGCATTTTTAGGGGTAACGTTTATAAGCACAAAAAGGGCATTCTAAGCAGTAGAACATATATTGGGGAATCTTTGAAAACACCCAATTTTCTCCGAAATGCAGATTCGAGCTGTTATTGTTGGTTACGGAAAAACCATAAAACAACTCTTTAGAGATTCTTACGGGCTAAATATATCCGCAAGAAGCACTTCGATATCTTAAAGGGTGAGCGAGATAATAAGGAATTTGGAAAAACACAATTTCCCTTTTTTCCTCTGTTAGAAGCGTAATTTCTAGAAATCCCGCCTTGTCGAGCTCCTACGCCATGAGAGGAATACCCTTCGGTAGTCTCAAGTGTCTAGGTCCAGCAGTTTTGGTCGGACGTTGACGAATCAGTCAGTCAGTCAGTCGGTCGGTCGGTCAGTCGGTCGGTCAGTCGGTCGGTTGGTCGGTCGGTCAGTCGGTCGGTCGGTTGGTCGGTCAGTCGGGTACTTCATTTTGTAGGTGTGGATAACAACTTGTGTCAAAATTTACCCCAGTTTTAAACATTTCCTTCATCAAGGACATGAAACACCGCGCTCATTCTCCTGGAACTGTAGTATAAAACGCGTACGCGGTTTCCAGGCGACGTATTGAACGCCATGTTATTGAATGCTATTTCATTGAAACGGTTATCTTTTCACCTAAAACTATTTTAAAGACAGTATATTCTTCCTCCGACTACAAAAACGATAAAATGTTCACCTGTCTGTCTGTCATTTGAATCAGCTAGGCGGTGAGCCTGATCACTAGCCGGCTGCAGATACACTGGGAATTGGTGGGTAAGGAATTGGTGAGGGGAAGACGCGTCTGCTTCCTAATTGACCGTGAATACTTAACTGACACTCGCTTTGCATGCACGCCTTCAAGGAGAGCAAAGAAGGGGATGGGAAAGCGGATGGTGGGGGCTTGAGCCCCCAAAAGCTAGCCGATATGGAGTGCCTTCTATAGCTGGGGACGCGCATTAGACCTATATACCAAGCGCTTACTTGTGGCGTCTACTCGGACTTCTTCGCATGGCTGGCTCGCAGTGGTTAGCGCACAGCGGTAGAGAACGCCGGGCTCGTAGATGTATTTCCTCTTGTCATCAGAAGAGTTTGCCCGAATGGCGCCAACCAGGGCTCTGCGAACGAAGAAAGGAGGAAGGAATCAAGGGTATGAAAAGTGTTTCAACTTGATTCGACGATACTACCATCATCGATTAGAAAACAGACGGGTGGGCAGGGCTTTTTAGTACACGTTGCAAAACGCGGGGTAAGCCCAACGCATGTTATGTGGGAAGGAATGGTAGCATGTGGGCAATACGGCAAGCGTAAAAAAGAACCTGGTCTCTCCCTCTCCCTTCTCTCTCCTCTCTCCCTCCCCCTCTCTTTTTTTTCTTTCTCTCACTCAATATATAAAGGAAAAGGCGGATGGATGGATGGATGGATGGATGGATGGATGGATGGATGGATGGATGGATGGATGGATGGATGGATGGATGGATGGATGGATGGATGGATGGATGGATGGATGGACAGGTCACGGTCTACTGATGTCCACTGAAGAACGAGGGCATCTCCCAGACCTCCAACTGCTTTTATCCTGCGTCGTCTGAATCCATTATTTGCAACAAAGTTTATCTATATCATGCCTCCATAGAGTTATCAATCACATTCTGCTTATAATGGCTTTATCGATAGCCACTCGTTACCCCCGGGTCATCTGTTCCCGCCGTTACTGATCCGGGGTCGTTACTGGTTGTCAGTTCCCGCGTTGCATGAGCAGCCTAACTGCACTTATTGCTTTTGCTTTGAGCTCGGATGTCCTCGGCACAAGTTTTCTCTCGAATCAAGCAGGCGCGTAGGGGGGGAGTGTTGCTTCGGTGTCAGAACACCCCCAAAATTTTCAGAGAGGTGCATTGCCCCCTCTATTCCATCCTCAATTCGGCCTCATTTTCGTCCACGCTATTCACAATACGCATAGGCATATTAATATGTAAAACACACTGGCGATAACTGTACTCCCTCATGCGAAATTCGGACGCAGCGATAGCTTCCGTCTTACCGGTCACGGCGCATATCTGCTGCGTCTCAGGAACTCAGTGATCGCGTGATCAGTGAACGCACTGCGACGCGCGTTACTTTGCTGTTATTTCGTAGCGCATCACCGCCGCCGGTCAGCTGTTG
Organism: Haemaphysalis longicornis; assembly: GCA_013339765.2. Lineage (NCBI taxonomy): Eukaryota > Metazoa > Arthropoda > Arachnida > Ixodida > Ixodidae > Haemaphysalis > Haemaphysalis longicornis. The sequence continues at coordinate 83,918,576 of CM023450.1, forward strand.
TTGCAAATCGTATCTGGACCTGCCGCGCAAATCTCACGTGGTTCAGATTAGACATGCACGGGGGAGCAGGCAGCATGTTGTTGCAAATTGTGTTTGAACCTCCCGCGCAAACGTCACGCGGTTTGGATTAGCGGCGAACGAAACAGCGTCTGGGGAAAGTGTCAGGGCCATGGCGGCGAGGCACGAAACAAGGGTGAGGGGGAGGCAGTAAGAAATATGACGCCACACCACGCGTGCCGTCCTCCTCCTCACCCTTCGCCAGACACTCCTGTCCGTTTTCATTCAGTCGTCCCTGCTGCGTTCGCTCACTCGGGAGCACGTGCATAAACGACGACACCGCGAAATCCAGGTAACGGCTGCGGAATGGTGGCGGCCTTAAACGAAATAAAAAATCAGTACGAAAATGAAGACGAAATAATGTTTGCTCACGGGATAAATTTCGTTTTGCTTTTGTTTTGTTACCGGTGGCGTATAACACCTCCGAAAAATATTTCTGGATGTGCCACCGAACCCAAGACACTGGTTTCCTTCTCCTGAGCGTCCCTCGTATCTTTCTTTCCATGATTCACTGGGTCGACCTACAGTTATGATTACCTAGCGGGTCGACCTGCTGCTGGTCATTGGTCATTTGTTGAAATGCTTTGAAGTTTGTAAGATGATAAGGGTCGTCACATATTTGTGGTGCTTGAAGGTCCTCGATTGCGAACGGTCTCTTGTCGAACGGTCTGCATAGAGTGACTCTCACTTTTCTATATCGTTCCTGTTGAAATGCAGTGTTCCTGAACACTGAAATAGATAACAGTTCGTGGCCGTCCTTTCTTTTATGTTATTAGTAAGTCCCCAAGTTTTACCGCCATAATTTATCACCCGAAATGCGACTCACGGGCTGTGAAGCTCTGTTTTTAATAACAGAGGCAGCCTTCTGTTCATTACTTCGGAGTGTTTGCCGAATGTATTCAACCCCATAGTAATTCTAGTACTGAATTCCTTTTCATGATTTGGACGGGCACTTGCCCACGATAGCTAAATTCTCCTACATTGTTCCAGTATTAAATTGCCTAGGTGAAGGGCGCGCTTTCGGCATGTCCATTTCATGTTACCTTTCCTTATATTCTCCTTGCCTGTGGATTGCTCATCCCGCAGGCATTTCCGCATTTAAAGATTATCTCCCTTTTCAGGCACGCGTGGCGCCATATAACCGGTGCGACTCATTCCTCGCCAACACGTCAAGGGCGGGGATTTCCAACGCTGCCCCTTATCGGGCTCGAGCTACCGCAGCTGTCACTAGGTCGGGCAGGCATCCTCTCTCTGTGAGATAAGTACCGAGTTGCAAGTCGACTTGCCGCCACGGATATTTCAGTACTTGAACGAGGAACTAATGGATCCGGAACATTTTGTCCTAGAAGACGGCAACTCTCTCTCTCTCCTCTCTCTCTCTCTCTCTCTCTCTCTCTCTCTCTCTCTCTCTCTCTCTCTCTCTCTCTCTCTCTCTCTCTCTCTCTCTCTCTCTCTCTCTCTCTCAAGAAGGAAGAAATGGAAAATCGGCTCCAATAACGCATGGTCGTCATTGGAGGAATCAGCGAGAAGCAATTATATGCCTTTACACATTGCACCGAGAAGCAGTTAGTTAATTGCAAATCAGCACAGTTTCAGCTAGATCCGTGTAACAATTCACTATATTTATTTCTAGATCAAGTGATTGGCGATAAATGTTTACACGTCTATATTTCACACCTTCTCAAAGAAACGTTGTTCATTTAAGCCGGATGTTGCGTATGGACACGCGCTCACTTTATAACAAGCTGAAAATCTTTCCCATTTATGGACAATTTAGTGGTAAAACCCGTGCTGGCATTTCTACATTCGCTACTCTTTCTGCGCTTATACATTTCTTTTCGAATAAACCTGTAATGTGGCCTCTAACTGCCGTGCAACTGATACTAAACCTATTTATTCAGTTCCTAAAGAAGTTTTTATTGCATTGATTCTGACGTTTACTGCAGCTACTAGACCTTAGCAACCTGGGGACGCTTATATCGGTGCATGCGGCCTGATGACGTATGAATTGTGGCTTCCGCTTGCATTGTACCCCTCCTGCGCTTCGGTGTAGGTGTCATATTTGCGTATAGTTGAGCGCGGTTAATTAGCCAACGCGACGACTGGCGGCACATTTTTTTCACTCAGGGACACAGCGCGAGTCATTCCGAGCCCCCGGCGAACACCAGGTAGAGGGATAGCCTCCCTTGGAGCGCTATATAATAAATAAAACAAATATACAACGCCTAGAACTGAATTCTTGCCCTTTCCTCATTGCACCGAATAGCGGTTCATTTATTGCAGATCGTTCCAGTTAGATCCGGAGAAGCACGCGTTAGTTATGTAGTTTTAGAGCCAAGGTATTGGCGGGAAATGCTTAAAATGTTCTGTTTCGCCTCTTGTCAAAGAAGGATTCTTTATTTAGGTCGGATGCTGCGTAAAGACAGCGGTCATTTTATAATAGGCCGGAAATCTATACCTTTTACTACCAATTTTGATGATGGCATTAGTAGAACCCGTGTTGTGATTTCTACATTCGCTACTTATCCTGCGCCTCAAAATTTCTTTTTGAATAAAGCTATGATATTAACGCTAACCATTGTGCAACAAACAGCGAACCCAGTCATTCAATTCTAAAACCAGTTTTTTTTAATGTATTGATTCTAACGTTTACTTCAACTACCAAATCTAACAACGTGAAAAACTACAGGGGGCGCTTATATCTGCGTACGTGGTTTGATGGCGCAAGAATTGTGTCCCCCGATGGCATTTTACACACCCTCCACTTCGGTGTTGTTGGCCTACTTCCTCGGTTCAGCGCGCTTTATTAGTTGACGCGAAAACTGTCGGCACACCGTATACGTCCATGCACTTTCCATTCCGAGACACGGCGCGAGCCATTCCGAAACCCCTACGAACACTTCCCTATGGGCGCTATATAAAAAATATAAAGCGCAAAGAACTCAATGACGTAAAAAACGGCTACAGGACAAATGCGGTCGTTCAAGTGCTGGTCCTGTCACCTCCTTCCTCGTTATGTTCTTTACGCTCCATTTTTAACAATGTACCAACTTGCTTAGGATTGCTTTCCTTATTATAGGTTACTCTGTAAAAGAGAAAAGCCACTGAGCATACGGTTTGCGAGCCTATCCGACTGTGCGTCCAACTTCGCATTTTAGGTGTGAAGCCACTTAGGGGCTTGGGCTGTCGGTGTCTCATGTCGTCATCGTCTCACATCATCGTGGATGTAGTCACGGTACTAAAACACCGAGACACTCGTTTACGCCTCACGTTAGAACGTAACGCGTACTAAAAGAGCACATCGGGACACTCGTTTTCTAACGCCTCGCGCTAGAACGCTTTATGCTTCAAGCAAAGCGGTACACGTATACACCTCCAAGAGTTTCATCTCCGTGGGCAAAAACGCCAAGGGGCCCAAAATACACTTTTGTGGGCACAGTTGTTTGGATTTTAAACCTTGAACGTAGAAGACATTGCCTTTCTTAAAAAGAAAGATTTGCCTTTCAGCAATCTTTCACTTCACCCACGATCATAATCATTTCAGAAAAAGTTGGCTTTCCTGCTGGGTCGCCATCACAGAGGCAAAGAAAGCTTCGCTTTAAAATTGGAACTGCTTGGACCATGTAGAAATGGCGCAATCGAGTAGACATCGGCTTCATAACGCGCATGACCCAGCTTCGACTCCGACCGCAGTAAGCGTTTTTTTTTTCTTGAGGTGCACAATGTGCTTTCGCTTATCATCATCATCGTTTTGTGAAACGCAGTATGTAAAGTTAATGTTGGCTTTTCTGATGTGCTTTCTGGCGCGACATGGCACGCCATCAGTGAGGCATAGGAAGGTTCGATTTAAAAGCTATTCTACAGCGTTGATGGCGCATAACACCTCAAGAAAGGCAAAAATCCGACCCCCATGCTTCCGTGAAGGCGGTTGGGACACGAAACATGATCTCCCCGACAATGAAATAAAAACAATAAGCAAATCTCTGCAGCCGTTTTACAACACCTTAACTGAATTTAGGAGAACAAAATGATGCGCCATCCAGGCTCCGCGAAAGAGGATGTCCAGCGAAGTGGTTGCAAAGCCACTAGAACTGCTGTTCGTGCATGAAATGTTTTATTGGGTTATACTAATGGTAGTGGTAATCGCTTTATTCTCGCTATAATGGGTCGTTACGTCTTTCTCGACAATTTTTGTTACTTTCTTGGCCAAGATCAAATCAAAACGGTTTCTGTGTAGGGTGGTTGGGCCATTGGGGCCGTTGTAGCGAGCTTATCTAAAGTTGTCCGTGACAAAAGCTAGAAACAACCAGTCATTGCCGAATTTCGCAATGTCAACATTAAAGTCGCTGATGATTGTCTTTGGTGGGCCTCTTTCTAGTCTCAGCCATGCCAGGAGCGTTTGCATGAAGGAGTCTATGCTTGTTTCGGAATTTTTCCGGTGCTCTCGACTGAAGATTATCATTCCGTCACTTATCTTTGCACCCCACACATTCGCAAAGTCGGTGGCCTTGGTCTCTGTCTCCAGCGTTTGGCAGTGAATCCCGAAGACGTCGAGAGGCAAATGTTCTTTTGCGTTGACGGCTACACCGCCGCTCCTTATGCGCGCTTGCTGATGGCCTCTCTCCCACACGTTGCACCGCTGGTCGTTCCCTTTCGCTTCTGGCGAGATAAAGCAGGTAAACGCCTCGCGCGCCAAAGACACGTGCAGCCTTGACGTGAAGACATCGAAATATGGGCGGATACTTGGCCTAACACAGCGCTGCTGTAAGTGTATGGGGTTGGAAGGGAAATTGTGCAATAGCGGTAGGAACAACAACAACAACAACAACAACAACAACAATAATAATAATAATAATAATAATAATAATAATAATAATAATAATAATAATAATAATAATAATAATAATAATAATAATAATAATAATAATAATAATAATAACGATGATGAAAGCAGCTCTGAATCAAAAATAATATTCCCAGGTGAACGCCATTGTCTGCCCAATTTTATGCACAATCATCCTCGCGTAGCCTTTTCCCAATGACGTTAGCCCGTCGGGGATTCCCGGCTCAACAGGTCCGACGAAAGCTGACGTATAAGGCGCGCGCTTACAACAACCCAAGTATTGAATGATGGCTCTGTGAGCGCGCATACTCACTGCATGCCATGTTTGGCGCTCATGTGCAGCGCGACGGAGAATCCGAAGTGACTGCCGTTGGGGCCTCGAAGGAGCACTGGGAATTGGGTGTCCAGGTTGTAGGGGGTGGCCCATGGCACGGCCATCACAGACACCAACAGGGCCCAGCGCAACATTAAAAATGGTGGCGCTGAAAAACGTGGGAATGTCATGCCGTCTGCTGGCCGTGGAGTTGTCTGTTCCGTGCGCGGACTTCTAGAGGGCAGCGGAACACGGAGGTGCCGACATGCAGTGACAACCGCGGCTGCCGATCGCGGCACGGTCTTTAATATACGATGTGACGACAAGTACCGCGCCCTCCTCCGGGCTGACATCCTGAAAGAATGGCGTGGTGAACGTCATATCCTGGGCCCTGATATTCGTCCCCCATTGTGGTATGAGGGGCAAACGCGAAGTGATTGGGCTGCGCCACTTATTCACTGTAGTAGAAAATGGTCTATAGCTATTCCTCTCGGCCTATTTTAGTCGCCGCTGTCGATTGTTCTCTAGGAATCCAATGATGCGAAAGTACACGGAAGGTACCGTACGTCGGGATGGCATGCCAACCAAAAGTTGTAAGTGGATGCTGCGCGCGTCTAAATCAGTTGCATCTCAATGCTGTCACAATCAACTGCAGTTCATTCCGTTCTCCAGTGAGGAAATGTGTATAAAAATGATGCAAAAATCGCTTAATTTTTTTTGACAAAGGGCACTAGAAGTATCATGACAGAAACATAAAGCTTAGATGAAAAATTGGTGTGCGAACTGGGAGTATATAATATTGTAGGCGCCGATGTAGTCGTGCGGCTGACCCTACATTTATTTGCATACGAGTTTCGGTGGCAGCAGGAACTCGTGAACCGAGGAGCGCCCGTAGAATGCGGCTGAGTAATGCAGAAGCCTGGATGTTCTTTTTCGCGTGGCTCGTCGTGCGTGTCGGGGCCACGCGCTGCTGACGATGGAGGCAGTGGCCAATGATGAACTTATCTCAAAAGTCAATTCTGCCAACTCAACCACCCAGCCAAGCAGAGTGAAGTAGAATTGAACTAACAGAATTAAACTACCAACATTGATAAGATCGCTACTCAGACTTTCAAAAACAGGTTCTATTATTAAACACAAGCCGCAATATTTGTAACCAGAAATTGCTTTTTCAATACTTGTGGATACTACAGCATGTATCTTCTGATAAATAAGTGAGTATGGCTTGGTTTTACGATTTTTTAAGGTCTCTCGCATCTTAAATTCCGTCCATGTTGAGGTCTCCAACGTTAGCCATTGCTGTTCCAAACCGCGCAGCCGTGGATCGGTGGCCTTCCAAGTGACCAGATGATTGCACTTCCTTAGGCATGGATAAGAAAAACACAAACTCATATTATGTATAATCTGAAAATAATACAGACTGGTTGGCTGCACAGAACATATGTTACATCACACGCAAGCAGCGGACGTTCCTGCTCATACGCGTTGTCCAATACACTTCTTGGTACTCTGTGAATATGTAACACTACACTATATAGGTGTTCTATGAGCGACCACTTTTCATTATCCTTCACCATTTTCATTTGCGTCCTTTTCTTGCTTTCTGCCTCACTATAGAAGTAAGACCATTGGCCTATCACCATTTTTACGCTCATGTTTTTCATATTTAACATTAGGTAGCCTTAGTGCTGAACCTAACGACATCAAACTTATTGTATGTCAAGTTGCGGTACGGTAACGACGTTAGACCTCAAAGTGTGACGTTAGGTCTAACGTTGGACTATCGCATAACCGCATATCCCCTTCCTCTGCTGCGCCAGCAGTTCGGGACTGGTTATATTTTGTTGTTCGGACGCCACCTTTGCTCACGCGAACTGTGTGCCAGAAAGTAAAGTCGGGTTCAAGCAGACAACCGCAAAATCCAGATGGGTAGGCGAGTAATATGGTCTCGCACTAAAAGGCACGCCACATGAGCCTGCAGTATTCGAACCTTCTAAGTGTAACAGACATTGAAAAGGAGATGGGGTAAAACAGACGCAATTCGTCAAGTGGCACACCCAGCGGTTACGTCTAGTACCGTCTACTTTGTTCCCAGGTCACGCACTGTTCAGTTATGCTCACGGGATACCTTGATATCGTGTATTTTTAGATCAATAACAAGGAAATAAGACTTAAAACAAAAGATCATAGCCTCGTTTGAAAAAACTACACTTCACAGGAGGCTGACTATCCTCCCACGAGGGCACACCCAACTCTTGCAACTTTAGAGTTGGGTGTGCCCTCGTGGGATGATAGTCAGCCTCCTGTGAAGTGTAGTTTTTTCAAACGAGGCTATGATCTAATGTGCGGAGATGGAAATGTGACTGTGTTTTTCATCTCGACGTCCCAGGTATTTACAGATGGGCAAACCTTATTCAGTCTTACTCCCATACAAGGGCAAATTCAAGATTTACTCACCACGCCGTTGCTTCGGAAGACGTAGACACGCCCTTCATCTTGGCCATCTTTTATGCTGTACAATAGTGCACCAACCAACAGGTCATCGACACCGTCACTGTCCAGATCGCTAGCTAGTAATTACGCCCCAAAGTACTCGCACATCTGGCTCATGAAAGCACAGGATGGTTATATCGAGAATAAGGCTAGTGGAACGTTTTAGCAATAATTGAGGCACAAGGGAATGGCCGGGAAGGATGAAGATTATGCATCGACCCTCGTCTTTTTTTTTCATATCTGTAGAACGCAAAAAACAAACCTGTGACACCAACAGGCGGCTTTTGATTTGCATGGTTCTGTCATTCCTTGGACCGTCGATCAAAACAGAAATACCTGTCAAAACCGGCGGACATAGGCACATCGCTTTCGTACACATGGGACAGAGAAAAAACTGTGGTTGGGAAATAACCCCACATCTAAGCCGTACGACGAAGGAGCGTGCTGAGGTACGGTATCAGCAGTTATGAATACCCCATCTATAAAACCAATGTTTCCATTTTCAAGGTACCTACTAAATTGGATGTCCAGTTATTATACGGTAAGAAAAAGACATTTTTGTAGATGCGTTGATATTTGGGGTAATATCATGGATTCATACAAAAAAGGTTTAGAAAGCAGAATTATGAGCTAGTGCCTTACTATTGGCAAATCATTCAAGAAGACATACACATGCAATTTTCACAGGGTCGAAAAGGGAATTCTGGTAGTGGGATACCTTGGTAATCGCTTACGGTGTCGATGAATGCGACAATGCAGTGCTCTTTGTTTGTAGCTGCCCCACAAGCTTTTTTTATTCTGCCGTGCTGTGGTGCACTGTTTAACATACGCAAAGCAGCCTTTATTTGCGCGCTTCCCTTACCTGTACCTTGTAGTCGTTGCTCCGTTGGGATCCAAAAGCGACAGTCAGTTCGCGTAGCCAGAACAACCTTCCTGTAGCGACCGAGTAACCTGCGCACAAAAGTGGGTAGCTGGAAACAGGGCTCTTTTTGTCACCAACCTTCGTTGCATGACGAATGTGCGGCGTATGTGATTTTCTTGTCTCTTGAATTGTTGCCCACGTTTGATTCTGTAACTTCAAGTGCCAAAGTCAGTTACGTGCGTGCATCACTCGTAGAATGCGCACACAGATCCAAACTTATTATGAAGATGGTAATGATGGTAGCTCTTAACCGAAGCGTTTTGCTAGTGTCAATTTGTTTAACCTTATTTCATTCGATTTACTCCGCACAACTGAATGCTTGAAACTTTGTATACTTAGGACAAGTATTAGAACTAGTTGGTCAGTGCAATAAAACAGCAGGCAGCGTGAGTAAAATAGGGAGCAAAGCAAGAGATTGATTGATTCATAGGCTTTAATGAGAAAAAGGCAAGGCACCTGGTGGGTAAGGGGAAATAAAAAGGAGGGAACAGCATATGGATAATTGAAAAGTCCCTTTCGGTTCTTGTATGCTTCACTTGAGTTAAACCTGTAATTTGGTGTTTCTGTCTTCGTCTTTAACACCCTATTGGCCAATATGTTTTAGGTATTAGGCAAAAATAAGACTACCGGTGAATACCTTTGTATGCATCTTTCTCCTTACTGCCCAAGAGCATGGGATGGCTAGTCGGGGTTAGCTTATTGTCGTATCGTGTTATAGTACCTGAAACAATAAAGGAGGGTAGTTAAATAAGGTTGAAAATGCCTATTCATCACAACATTTATTACAGTGGACGTATAAGAGTGAAGCATTAAGGTAGAAGAAATTTTAAGCATTGGTTCAAACACAGTTTGCAGCACCTAAGTGCAGCAATGTAATGCCATTGCTTCACGTAACCTTCGTTCATTAATTTACAGTTATATGCCGAACGGAACAGCAGATAATTCAGGATTACAATTATTCGGGCAATCGCGGAAACTAATAGGTTTCAGTGTTCTTATCAATACATACAACCGTATAACAAATTCAAATTACAGTTTACCTCCTGGTAACATTGTTTCTTTCAGCTAGTAAAGCATAAACTAACATGCAGAGTGCATATCGCTTCGAAAAAAAAACATACTAAATAACAAACCTCAGCGCTTCCCTACCTACTCTGAGAAAGGCTCTTCATTGGAATAACTAAGACTGTAAATGATATAATACACTTGAATTGTGACTCATCAACGTGTATATTTTGTCAAGCCCCATCGAGGGCACCTAGTCTTGTTATTTTATTCTATGTATCATGTTACCCATACCTTAATCAAATATTTTCGATGTTCTGTGTACTGATCTTCATAATATACGTCAGTTTGTTCTATTTCATATTCGAATATATCTAAATGAAAACATTTGCTGCATTTCATTCTTATTTTTTGAGTGGCTACGGCAAACAAGTATCAATATGAACACGAAGGGGCCACAGTTAAATGGAAAAATTGTGTTCGCTCCGCTTACTCGATAATTCCTCTTAACGGAATTCACCTCAGCACAATACTCTACATCGGCATAACATACTACCACCCTTGACACTTGTAGAAACCGGGTGCTCCGAGTACCAGTCGGCCATCCTAAAAAATAGGGACCTACACACCCTTTGTGTATTTTCTCTCTCATTTTCAGAAAAGGCAGGTCAAAGGTGTAGCTTCCAAAACAAATACACGAAACCTTCTAACCACAGCTAACGTATACTTTAGCGGTGTATAAATAAGTATGAATATGTCTTAATTCAGGAAAATGTATTTTCTGGCGTTTGTGACTGAGCTTTCCTCTATATTCTCTTTCAAAACTGTGACCTCCCTTTAACACTTTCTTGAAGACATTGACCCTCAAACCCGTGTTCCTAAATGAAACTAAATCTGAGAAATGCCCCCATCTTTGCATCCTTCAGAACAGTATGACTGCGCAATATGTTCAAGATCTAAAAATTTACTTAAAGTATTTATTGAAGACAAAGTAGTCTTCCAATTGGATGTATTCAGCTGAAGTTCAGGCACCATAATCACGATTGTTTGATCTCCTTTTTGCAGAGCCCCACGCAACCAGGCGATATGACATGAAAGCATGATGTCAAATGAGGCGTTGACAAATCTTTAAGCATGCTTCCCGGTGTTTTTCTTGTAAAGCTCAAATATTAGGTTTTGCAGCGGTAATAGGAGCATGTTGAATATTAGGTAAGGAAGGACAATGTTAAAAAAACGGCATTTAGAAAAATATATTCAGACACAACAGAACTAATTACAAATATTAATTTGCTTGCTTCCTGTAGTTGTAACAAAAGCCGAGTTGGTCCAGCAGAGCCAGCCGTAAGCGAGAAACGCCATTTTAGGGAGGGCTTTTTTGAAAGACAGTGTTTCTTGGGCTACTTAAACCAGAAATTCTGGTCTGTCTGTATGTCTGTCTGTCTGTCTGTCTGTCTGTGACTTAATTCAGCCACCCAGCCAGAGCGAATCAGAACCTGCGCAATAGGTTTATGTACCCAAAGCCAAATCTAATCGTCTATGTCGGGTGGCAATGTTCATACTTCTCAACACTGTTTAACAAGAATGAGGACATCACGCAAATATAAGGCAAAAAAATACACTAGTGTTATTCGCAGTGTTCCTCAGTTAAAAATTCATGGATGCTTGGACTTTGCGATAGCAAATGAAATACTACAGCCACTGCTTCACTCGGTCGCCTGCTGTCGCCCGTGCCACTAAAGCTCCGGGCGGCAATATTAGGAAAACGAACGGTAACAAGTAACGAAAGGTTCCGTTAGATAGGTCGCACGTTCGGCTTGGAACGCACGGCGAATAGCGAAACGGGGTTCTATAAACGCGTGAGCAGGGCGCCCCGAATCACGCGCGTCTCCGCCGTGCGGCAGCGCTGGCATCGAGGCACCCGGACTGGAGCAATGGAACCCGGTTAATTTATACGCATACAGTTTGATAAACTCATACGTATACCTAAACATATACGTATACAATTTGATAAGCTCATGTAACGGTATTCCCTACGTTTCGTGCGTGTGCTTTTTATAGTTGTAGCCCAAATTTTCTGTTGACTGATTTTGGTAATGCACATAATCAGGTTTTAAAGTAGTGGCTATCCGTCAAGTCTCCAGCTAGATGTGGCCAAACCATAACTGGAGCATACTGGAATACGTACGCCCTAAAGCAGGTGTTGCTGAAAAAAAAAAAAAAAAACTAGCGTCAATATGGTAACGACTATAAGAAAAAAAATTCTGCAGAAATGCGGAGAATTATGTACTAATGCGTAGCATTCTTATTCCGCTTGTCTTGAGTGCGACTTTTTTTCAGCCAAATTTTTTGGTTTGTCTAAACCTGTCCGACCGAAAGATTAGAAGTGAAACTTTCGCTAAATGTGAATTATTGTGGAAATGCAGGGCATTACACGCTTCACCATTCTCTGTGATCTTGTATAGTTTTACTTTTTTTAGTGTTTCCCAAGTTCTTTCTACCAATTATCTCATTTACGCTAATGTAACGAATATAGGTGGAACTTCCACAACATCTGCATTTTGTGGTAATTCAGGTCGTTGTACGATTTCCCATTTTCCGTATTTTTTATTTTTCTATTTTTTCCAAAATTTCTTTCCACCAATTATCTCTATCTAAGCTATTATAACACTTATAGATGGAACTTTCGCGAAATCTGCATTATTGTGGAAATGCAGGGCGTTACACGGTTGCCGTTTTCCGTAATAATATTATATTTTTCTTATCTCCTTGGTTTTTCGAAATTTCGTTCTACCAATTATCTCCATGTACCCTATTATAACGATCACAGGTGGAACTTTCGCGGAAACCGGATTATTGGGGATATGCCATGCGTTATACGTTTCGCCATTTCCCGCAATTTTCATTATTTTAGTCAATTTTTTTAGGTTAATCAAAATTTTGTCCGACCAATTATCTCCAGTTACGTTATTGTAACGATGAAATTCGGAACTTTCGCGAAATCGGCATTGTTGTGGAAATGCAGGGCGTTACACCGTCACCATTTTCCGTAATCATTTTATATTAATGCGCAGCATTCTTTGCCGGCTACTTCCACAGCCAGGACGGTGTAACGACTGCATTTCTACAAAAATTGATATCACGGAAGTTCTACCAGTAATCGCTATTAATAGCGTAAATGGAGATAACCCGATCGCGCGAAGTTTTGAGCAACTAAGAAATAAGAACAATATAAAAAATGCAGAAAAAAGCCAAAGGTGTAATGCCCAGCATTTCCACAATAATGCAGGTTTCGCGAAAGTTCTGAATGTAATCGTTATAATAATGTAAATACAGATAATTTGGTCGGACGAAATTCTGAAAAAAAAAACATAAATAATAAAAAAAGTAGTGGAAAATGGCGAAACGTGTAACGAATAGCATTCCACAATAATCCAGTTTTCGCGAAAGTTCCACCTGTCATAATTATAATAGCGTAAACGGAGATAATTGGTAGAACGAAATTTTGAAGAACTACGAGAAATAGGAAAACTGCAAAATTGCGATAATGGGTGAAGCGTGTAACGCCTTGCATTTCCACAATAATTCAGATTTTGCGAGAGTTTCACTTTTAACCGTTATAATAGCGTAAATGGAGGTAATTGGTCGGACAGGATTAAGAAAAACCAAAAAAAATCGAATGGTGAAAACTCACACTCTAGACAAGCTGAATAAGAATGCTACGCATTAGTAGATAATTCTCCGGATGTCTGCAGAGTTTTTATCTTACTTCTTAGTTTTCGAAATGTCGTTCGACCAATGATCTCCATTTACGCTATTCTTCAAGCGATTACAGGGGGAACTTTCGCGAAATCTGCATTATTGTGGAAAAGCCATGCGTTATACGTTTTGCCATTTCCGTATTTTTTATTTTTCTTTTTCTCATTTTTTCAAAATTTCGTTTGAACAATTATCTACATTTACGTTATAACGATAAAGTGTGAAATATTCGTGAAATCTGCATTATTGAGGAAGTGGAGGGCGTTACACGGTTCGCCATTTTACGTAATTATTTTATATTTTTCTAATTTCATTAGTTTTTCGAAATTTCCTTCGACCAATTATCTCCATTTACGCTATTATAACTAACTGCATTCCAAATGCTCAATTACTGCACTATAAATAATGTGCTGAGGAATTTTTTTTCACTCGTTGTAAGAGATATGGGCCTTTATTTTCGGGGTTAATATAAAGCGAAGTGTACTATGCCTCACTGATGGTGTCGTTCATTAGAGTAAAATGCACTGCAAGAAAGCCAACTTCGCACAAAACATCTCACAAAACGATGGTGATGCTAAGCGAAGGCACGTCAAGCGCCTCAGGAAAAGAACGTTTTCCGTGGTTCCTCGCGTTAACCGACGTCTATCGGATTGCGCAATTCCGACATGGTCGATATAGTTTGGATTTTGGGCTTTGACTCAGGTTGCATTGGAGAAAGCTTCGTGTTTTAACCATCTTTTTTTAAGAAAAGGGCTTTGATTTTTTAGACCTTTTAGATGCGACGCTGAGAGCATCTCTTGCCGGCGCCTCTGTCACTCCTGCGTGCGTCCGTCGGCGTCGTTGTCCGCACAGTTGCGCCCCTCCTCCTCTCGTCGTGATACCGCGCCCTCTCCCCCAACATCTGTGGCGCGAGCAGTGCGGCGCGCTCTCCCACTCTGCCGGTGGGCGGCGCTGCGCGCGGCGCAAGCGCGCTGTGCGCATGTGCAGCGCCCTCTCTCTCCGCGGTCTCCTCTCCTTCGGGCGCGCTGCGCATACGTTTCACGTAATTCGAGTAATCGACCCAACGGAAACGCACAATGGAACCCCCTTCAGCGTCGCATCACACCAGGGTTCCCGCGAGGGGAGGTGGGCGTAATTTTTTTTAGGGAATGGGGACCACTTTAACGGTTCTATAGTCATGAGGCAGTTCCCCAGTAACTATCGCTATTGTTAACAAGGCGACCTGAGTATGAGCACTGATTTGTGAAAAAAATATCCAAAACATCCTGTCGTCCAGCCAAAGTAACTTCAACATTTTTAAGCAGATTTAGCGCACCGTTATAAGTGATAGTTTTACTGCCAATAGGTTAGTGTATCTGTTTAGACACTCGAGTTCCACATAGAATAGGGTGACACGAAAACTGGTTTGAAATACCTTTTTTTTCATAATCACCCGTCCGTACTTTGTAGTTAACTTGTAGTCTAGGTATGCTCCCTTCCCTGGTATTTTACGGATTTCCGCATAACCTCCAAATTCTTAAAGAATAAATTTTTTACTAGGAGGCTTTTTTACAAATCTAGCCTGGATGGTGCCTTGAGAGTCCAGGCATTAAGAAACGCCATTTGTCAAGATAGACATTACAGCAGCTGCCTTTGATATATACCTTTATGAACAATACAGTGACCATACCCATATTTACTCCGATGGCTCCGCAACAACTATAGTTCTTCCGACGCTGTTGTCATACAACGAATGTCTTTTCCTGCCAAATTCAACATAGCCCATCCGTCGTCATCCACTGTCAGAACTTACAGCCATTCTTTGCGCCCTTTACGCCTCTGAGCAAAACTTGTGCCGAAATAGGTGATCTGTGATTCGAAGACTTCCCTTCAGTCACTTCAGTGTGGGCCTTAGGGACAAGCCCTGACAGAAATCAGAATATTTTACGACCGTTAGTTCCAAGCGGGTCATGACATTGTCTTTCTCTGGCTTTCCAGTCACTGAAGCATTACAGTCTAGTTCACTTAAAACAATGCCCAAGTGCCAAGAAAATCTTATCGTTATAACCGATAATTGTTATAAGCGGGTTGCGAAATAAATAGACGGAACACAGCTCAAAATATTTTATTCGCATGCCGGCAAGGTCGTACTACTACTAATTTGCAGGAAAAGAAGCCACAGTCGGTCACTTTTGTTTGCCGCGTGTGAAGCTAGCGCAAATCTTTTCCACGAAGCATCTACAGGGGCTTCATCTAGCTGAGGTAAACGTCCTTGGCGGAAACAAAGTTCCCGAGGGACTGCGTCACGCATTGGGCCTCCTACGAAGACACTACCTGAGTACGCTGCGCAAACGCGTCATTAGAGTCGTCACTGTTGAACTTTTGGTGCACGATATCACCGGATTCAATCGTTATATCTGATATCGTGGCACTGGAGCATTGTAATAAGTGGTTTATTTTACCATAGAAAGAATACAAAAGTTGACGGTGCCATAGCTGTTCATCGTTATATCCGATATATTGTTATAAACAGTTTTATTATAGGTGGACTCGACTGTATAGACAACAATACTGCGGACGGTGCTGCCCTTGCAGCTCATCAAAGAGCGACGACCATACGCATTTTGTTATCTACAATGGACTCAGATAGAGAGCTCCGGGTTGCTTTTTCAGGACATGACACTTTCCAAATGGACATACTCAAGAATTCACCAATTCAGGCATCGGCGCCCTTGACCCGCACCTTCAACGTCCCCTCCTACTGTCTTTGCTGTCCCTGCGGGTGGCATTCACAAATGCTTGCTTGGAAGCGCGCAGTAGTGGAGGGCTCCGGATTAATTTTGACCACCTGGGGATCTCTAACGTGCGCAGAAGTCTCGAAAACACGGGCGTTTTCGCTTTTCGCCTCCATCAGAAGAGCGGCCAAGGAAATCGAACGTGCGTCCTTGTGCTTAGCAGCACAAAGTCTTAGCCCTTGAGCCACCGCCGCGGGTCGCATTCCCAAATTGCGGTCTTCCTGTTCGATGGTATTGACACTGTGCGTCTATAGCTTGATGGTCCCCCAATCTGTTTCAATCGTGGCGTCTCTCCATCACGAGTGTTCGAGCTTTGATATGTGTTACATCACCTGTACGGTGTCCGTAGAATGTCAACCGTGGGCACTCGTTCCGCCTGAGATGTAACCCAAACTACGTACTCAATTTGCCTGAACACGCCAACCACAGCATTGACGAGGCCTTCCTTCCCAACAATGTTGAAGGCAAGCGCGCAGCTTTTACCGTGAGCAAGCGTGGTGGTGTGAGGCCAATCGCTCATTACTGTGTTTGGACCCCGACTGAGAAAGGACGTATTCCCAGTGCCCATAAAAAACTCTTTTCGATGCGGCTCATGGTTTAATCCTCACCTCATTACTTATCACCCATTCCTCCTGCTTGGACCCAGAGTCCTTCTTTTCCTTTTTGAAAGAAAAAGCAGTGGTGGCAGTAGTTGTAGTAGTAAGTACTACTACTACTACTACTACTACTACTACTACTACTACTACTAATAATAATAATAATAATAATAATCAATCAATCAATCAATCAATCAATCAATCAATCAATCAATCAACCTTTATTTTTGGTGCCCAGGAACAACCCTAGGGTCTTGGTACTGGTACACCATATACAAGCATTCATAAAAACAAACTAAAATCAAGACAACACAACACAGGAAACCATATATACGAAAGAAACAATAAGGTAAAAATAGTTACAGAGATCCCGGAAAGCAAAACAGCAAAAAAAAAAAAGGAAGCCTAGTGTTAGAAGCCATGACACCCGGCCAGCAAAACGTTGAAGGAACGTGAAAAATTGAAAATACACAAGCAAATACTCAATGAACATGACGGAGATAGATTATACACATAAAACAAAGGTTTTGTAACAAAATGTTAGGAAGTTTCAAAATTGAAAAACGAAGTTCAGCGTTACAAGCACTGACACTTAAACCGACAGAAATTCAAGCAACACAAAATTAGGAAAAGTGAAAAACAAACAAGCAAGATGATGATTTGCATAAAATAAGTACGGAACAGAAATACGGCACATAAATGACATAAAGGCACTTAAGCTACAACAGTTTTCAATTCATTAGAGAACAAAGACAAAGAGCTCTGGAATATATCAAGACGATCGGAATATTCATTATATGCACATTGTATTCTGCAGATGGACGAGCGTCGTCTACTTAAAGCATCTGTTCTGAAAGTTCGAAATCTTCGGAAAAGTTTGTTCGGCAAGTTGACATTGATAAGTGCAACCAAGTCATCACACAAAATATCACCATGAAGAAGTTTATAAAGAAAGATAATGTCAGCTCTCATTCGTCGATACCAAAGGGAAGGACTACTTTTGAGACAAGACATGCTGCCATTTGCGTCTTTTTGTACATGACGGAAACGGTGCCTAAAGATAGAAAGGAACTTATTTTGAACCCTTTCGATGCGGTCACTATTGGACTTGCAAGTTCCATTCTAAACAACAGAACCGTATTCGAGAAGAGGTAAGCAGAGAGCCGAATACAACTTTAAGAAAGGAAGATGACTATTAAACTCTCTAGAATACCTGCAAACAGCACCCAGACATCGAAGAGAGCGTCCGGTAATTTGTGTAACGTGGGAAGAGAAAGTCAGAGAAGAATCAAATAGTACTCCCAAGTCTCGAATTTCGGTCACCCTCGGCAGTGCAGTGCTTGCTATTTTATAGGAGTATTGCAGCTGTTGAGTTTTCCTACTATAGGAAACAACTTTCGTTTTTGAGGGGTTCAAAATTAAGTAGTTTTTGGTGCACCAACGATGGAATGACACGATATCAGCCTGAAGATAATTACAGTCCTGAACATTACGCACTTCTCTGAAGATTTTCATATCATCAGCATACAAAAAAAAGAATTTTGAATGACAGAAGCAACATCGTTAATGAAAATGGAAAAAAGAAGGGGGCCCAGAACGGAGCCCTGGGGTACACCACTGGTTGCTTCGTATCTAAATGATGTTTGACCATTAACACTTACATAGCAATATCGCTCCTGGAGATAGCAACGTACAAGACCCACTAAAGAAGCGTGAACATCTAACAGAATGAGCTTGGCAAGCAATAACGAGTGGTTGACTACATCAAAGGCCTTGCTCATGTCACAGCAGACCGCATCAAGCTGGCTTCTACCAACGACTGCTGGGACAGCCTGCTCCATGAAGCATGCGAGGTTTGTGGAAGTTGAGCGACCACGCATGAAGCCATGTTGATTAGGAATGAAGACGTGTTTAAGTGAGAAACACAAGACCGTATGAAGAGATAACTCGAATATTTTAGAGGCAGAACAAAGAAGCGACACTGGCCTATAGTTCATGGGGTCGGTTTTTGGGCCTGATTTGAAAACAGGGAATACACGACAGATTTTCCATGAGCGAGGGTACGTGCCAGACTGGAGACAGTTATTAAATATTGAGGTGAACACAGGAACAAATATATTTGCATACGTTTTTAGAATTGCAGCAGGAATACCATCTGGCCGAGAAGAAAACGAGGGTTTTAGCCGCTTGATGCTGGTCCGCACGATGTTCTCATCCAACTGGAAACAAGCGGAGTTACCGTCCTGGTGACAAGAGACGCTGCCGTCATCACTACCACCGCTAAGCCCAAACAAAGAAGAAAACTGACGAGCAAAGCAGTCTGCCGCATCTGCAACCTCATCGCCGTTGGAATCCAGTAGACGAATAGATTCTTTCGTTGTACTAGATCTAGAATGAATGTACTTCCAGAAGGCTCCCGGCTGATGAGTTGCTTTAGCTTCAACTGACGCCAGGTACAAAGCATGATCACGCTTGTGCAATATTTTGCATAGGGCACGTAGGCGCCGGAACTCCTGAGCGAACTGATTCGCACCAGAGCGCTTCATCTTTCTGTGCGCACGTTCTTTGTGTTTCAGGGCATCCCGCAATTCAGAAGAAAACCAGTGTGGGAACTTGAACTTCTTTGGTAAATATTGCGGGATGTATTTCTTCATACCCAAAAGCACAATCTCAGTAAAACGGTCAACTTGTTCATTGACATCAGAGTGGTCAATGACTGTTGACCAAGGGGCGGCAGAAAAGTAGCCATACAGCCCAACGTAATCTCCCCGGGCGAAAGCGTAGCGAGGTTGCGCATTGCTTGAAATTACAGAACGGTGGAGCATTGTAGGAAGGCAACAGGAAATAGAAAGAGGAGGATGATATTTGTCGGGTATTACTAAAGCACAATCAGAGCGCGACACATTAGCGCCATCGAAGTTTGAAAAGCACAGGAGCAGAATGTTTCCACTGCAGTTTTTAATGTGATTACGCTGTGCCATGGAAGTGAAAGACGAAAAATCTAGTAACCTATTACCCTTCTGTTGAAAGTGGTGGTTGTAGTGGGAACAGGTGAGGTGGCTCCACTGAACGCCAGGAGCGTTAAAATCTCCGAGGAGGAGGACCTTGAGGTCGCAATGAGTAGTGAGCACGTGTTCAATGGAGGAGACTAACTTATTGAACGCGTCAGGAACTACATCAGGAGGAACGTAAAAAACACCAACAAGAAGTTTTTCAGTTTTAGAGATATGAATTTCGACCCATAAAGACTCACCTGCGTTTTCAATATCGCTACGTAGCACACACGGGAGAGATTTGTTAACTGCGAGAAGTACCCCGCTCCCCTTTTGTTTGCATCCCGTTAAGGCACGATCATTACGATATACATGGTAATTTTGAGGAAAATAACCATTGGATAGAATATCAGGGCACAACCAACGGAAAGCAAGAAGCCAGAACATTACCAAAAAATTCAGTCGCCTTAGTTCGAAGACCTCGCACATTCTGATAAAAAAACATCTAAACTAGTCATTATTCTTTTCCTGATGTGTTGCGCTCAGAGCTGTGAAGCGTGCCTTCGCTAAACATGCCTCGAAACTCCTTAAAGAGGCAGTCTTTCGGCCAAACAGCGGGGTCATTCAAGCGCTCGAAAAACTCTTCACTGACGGAAATATAAAAGGATGCGTACGTGTCAAATTTAGTAATAATAAAAATAATAATAATATAATAAAATTTAATAATAATAATAATAATAATATTTCCGAGTGAAAACCATCTGCAAACATGTGCTGCTCTGTGGGTAGGTGATCTTTGAGTTTTCGCACACAGACGGACGCAGAGAAAAATCCTCGCAACAGGATGCTAACAGCTTCGCTGTTAAAAGCTCAGTACAGGAGCAAAGGAAAGCTGCGTCGTGAACCTGCTTGCGTCGGCAATTAATCTTTGACCCGAGCAAGGACAGCCAGCCGAAGTCAAGGCTTCCCGGACTAAGGATGCCTTCCCCAGGGTGAGGCCCATTTATCAGCCTCTGCTCAATAAATAAAAATATTCTCTCTTCTCTCTGTGTCCTCTCTCTCTCTCTCTCTCTCTCTCTCTCTAGCCGTTATTTTGGACGATGTTCCCAGACTATACGGCGAACTTGATGATGCGGGATAGGAGTGGTTGGAACCTGACTGAAGATGCATTCGTATTGCAGTCGACATAAACCACTGGTGGTAATTATACTGTTAAGGGCAGGTACGAAGATCGATTCGGCCGGCTGGTTGCCATGACCGTTGTGCAAATTCCTCCCTTTTTTGTATGTGTTATGGCTTCAGTGCCATCCTCCTTTGCGCTGTCTCCTCTAACCTTGTAGCGATCGCCAGGAGGCGGGTCCACCACATCAAGCGGCTTATTTGGAGCACTGATCGGTCCCTGCAGCACAGCGGGGTACCGCCATCTTCTCCGCTCCATGCAGCCTTAATGGAAAACCTAGACAGAAGCGTGCTGCACCAGCCTCCACCTGCTGTACCATGCGACCCCCCTTTGGGCCTACAGTGCCCGCCAGCCCCGAAAAAGCTTGCCGTCGACCAGGCTTCAGAGGACTCTGCGAGTTCTCGTGATGACGTGGTTGAAATGGAACAGGTGGCATTCACTCCTGTCACGGACAAAACAAAGCGGACCGCCGTAATTATGGTTGTGTTTCCACCGACAGCAGATGGATGCCCATTCTGGAAAGTCAACCCCAACATCTTGGCCTCTGAGGTCGTGGCAACCGCACAGAAAAAAAAGTCCTAACGCATCGGTTGAACAAGGACGGAAGCCTTATGGTCACCGTATCAACTCTTGCTGCTGTGAACCTTCTTCTCCAGATCTCCAGCCTTGCCGGTATAAAAATGGAGGCTCGTGTACCCCACTCCTACATGGCGACTTAAAAGAGAATCCAAGGTGTGCCCCTCGAGTACACGGACGAAGACATTGGACACTACCTCAGCAGTCAAGGTGTGATATCTGCCCGCAGGCAAGTTTCGTATGGACGTAATGACGAAAGTGTTGTGACTAAATCGCGCCGACACTCAGTGATCTTAGAGTTCAAATCTGACTCACCACTCCCAGAACAAGAGTTTCTCGGCTTTTGCAGTTTCCCGGTGACGAAATACATGGGATCAGCGACGCAATTTTTAAATGTCAGAGACATGGACATATCGCCGAGAATTTCCGAGGACCAGTGCATTGTAAAATATGCGCTGGAGTTCATTCGCACAACGATTGCACCTCTAAGACCCAACCTCACTGCGCGAACTGCGGAGGTGCGCATCCCGCGTCGTATGGAGCTTGTCCCAAGAAAAAGGCTGCTACTGTTGCTCGCAGCGTCGAGCAAATTCAGGGAAAGGCTCTCAGCTGACGTAAACCACCGCCAAACCCTGAGGCTGTGTTTACACCGGGGACGACCTCATCAAATGACCCACCGCTTCAATGTTTGCTACTGAACCAGCCCTATGCAAGAGCCGTCCAGAACGAACACCATACACAAGTTCTCAAAACACGCCAGATGCTCCTGAGGGAACAACCTCTTCGCCGCAGCGACGTCCTCGTAGGGAACATAAGGCGGCACACCAGTCCGCCCAACTAGATGTTGTAAGTTTTATCATATGCTGTTTGGGGCTATCAAAGCACTGCTGCGAGCCAACCCCTCCTCTAAAAGTGATCCTGAAGTCGAGGCCGTCTTGGCTTTAGAGCCCCTGGTATCATCTTCCTTCAAGGCATCGTTGCGTGGTTGTGAGGTACAAAAATGCTGACTAAATGGGCGATCCCTCTCCAACAGTGTCTTTGAAGTCCAATCTCAAGAACTGCACTATAGTTCAATGGAACGCCCGCGGCTCACGCTCAAAACTTGCGGATTTTTGCCAACTCGTACTGACATATCAATTCCTGTCCAACGTAATCTCCGAGTCTTGCGTTGGCGGCCACTTTTTTCTCAAAACTTATTTTCTTTATTTGCAGCGCCTTACCGGAGTTAGTCGGCTATTGACTGGTTTTCGCAAAGATATACAGGCTGCTGCGGTTTCCGCTACTCTTCATGAGAATGAGAAATGTGTGTGTGCCAATACTATGATTGAGACACAGCGGTTTGCGTTTATTGCCGCCTACCTGGAACCAGTAGCTACCTTCGATATTTCCAGGCTTGAAAATGTCATCGCTAGCATATCCCCACCTCACATAATTTTCGGAGGCTTCAACGCACACAACGAAATGCGCGGTAGTGCACAAACCAATCATCGCAGAGCAAGGCTTGCCGAACTACTCGGAAAACATGGTATTCAACGATGGAATGACGGCAGCATTTCTTACCAAAAAATCCAAAAGTCAGCAGCTTCATCGATCTTTCATTTGTCTCAAACAGCTTCATTCAAAAATATACTTGGTGTACTGACCTTGAGACGAGAGGCAGTTATAACTTCCCAAAAAGTTTAGAAACAAGCTACAGAGCGATTTAAAGAGAGCGAAAAGAAAATATTACGAACAGCTAATTTTTCACATACGAGGCCAGCCTAAAAAGATATGGGACACTGTTAACAAAATAACAAGTAGAAAAAATAGCCCAGCCACAATTCACGCATTTAGATGGAGGACCGGTAGAGACCCTTCAGCTAGCCAACTGTATGAATACTCATTTTATTGATGCTGGTGCGCACCCAACACACACTGATAACGGCGGTCGCGACGGGACTGGCATTCCACGATTGTCCAGCTCTATCTTTCTGCAACCTACGAATGATACCGAAGTACGGGACCATATCGGAAAAATAAACAATTATGGAGCGGCAGTAGTTGACGGGTTTTTATCGAGTGTGAATAAGCGTGTGCCACTAGAAGTAAGTGACGTGTTAGCGTACATTATTAATCTATGTCTGTCCACCGGTGTTTTTCCTGGAGAACTAAAAGTTGCTAGAGTGACGCCGATTCATAAAGGGGGAGCACACCTAATTACAGGCCAATATCTGTCCTGACAGTTTTTTTCAATGTATTTTAGGGAGTAATCTATAATAGACTATCGAATTTCTTTCTTAAACACAATGTAATTTCGAAGGATCAATATGATTTCCAAAAATCTAAATCAACAGAGAAAGCGTTACTGTACATTAAAGATAAAATAATTGCAAACATTGAGAACAGGCAGTTCACAATTGGACTCTTTTTAGACCTTACAGAAGCATTTGATTGGATAGATCATAATGTTTTGCTAAATAAATTGGAGAGATATAGAATACGTGGCGTGGCAGGTAACCTTTTGAAAAGCTAACAGTTTGTTCAACTAAACTCCATTGTATCAGACATGTTAGAGCTAATACAAGGTGTCCCGCAAGGTTCCAAGTTAGGCCCGTTACTGCTTATAGTTTATGTAAATGACATCATAAATATAGAAGGTCCGCAAGAACTTGTAATGTATGCGGATGACACTAACGTATTCTTCACATCTGATAATAAAATTAAAGTTCACTCAATGGTAAATGTTCGCTTGGAGCAATTATCAAATTGGTTATTAGATAATAAATTGCAACTTAACGCGACAAAGACAACTTACATGATATTTAGGCCGCACAATAAAAAAATTGGGCCCATCTCCCCGCGAGGGGGACTCGAGTAAATGCGTCGCATAGGGGTGGGTGTATTGCGTTAACGTTTAGTGTTTGGGGAGTTGGTGGTAGTGAATGCGTTGTATTAGCAGCTTCTTGACGTAGTTTGAATGAGTCAAGGATATAAGGCGCGTTCGTAGTCTCCCATTCTGTGTCGGCTTTGTGGCGCAGTGGGTAGAGCACCATGTACATTGCGTTCCACCCGCAGGGTCGAGGGATCGAAACCAGGCGCCGGATAGTATTTTTTTTTATATAGTGTAGGGGGAGGGGTGCGGACTACGACTACGGACGTCAACGCGGGTGACATCGTGAGTTACTGAAATGCTCTGCATTTAAAATGTTGAGAAAGAAATCCCCATTATATTCAACGGAACCAAGTTAAACCGAGTGACAGAACACAAGTTCTTAGGTGGTTGGTTTCAAGAACAACGTTCGTGGAATACCCATATTGCTCACTTGTCCACCGTACTCTCTAAAAGTATAGGTCTCATATATATAATCGGCCATTTGATACCACTATGGTTGAAACAAAACTTATACAATGCTCTCATTTATTCGAAACTATGCTACGGGATTTTGGTGTGGGGGACCCCAACTAAAACTAATTATAACTGGCTTATTGTATTGCAAAGAAGAATTTTGCGCATATATTTAGATTATCATGGCTGTTACGCAGATTTGAGGACAAGTCCTTTATTTACTGAATATTCAATGCTTCGAGCTGACCAAATCTATTACATGAAGGTTCTGCACACCATTTGTAAGCAAAAGACCCACAATCAAGTTAACAATAAATCTTCTGGCTACCATCTCAGGCATACAATACGGCACACTCCGAAAGTAAGAACGAACTATGGTGAGTAATCTTTCCTGTACCAGTCAACTGAAATATTAAATAAATTGGGAGAAAAATTAAACTTCCACGCCAGTGAACTTACGTTTAAAAACAGGTCAAAGTAGTGCTATTTAAGCAAAACGCTTGCAATACTGATATATGATTAAGGGTTTGAAATATATGTCCACATGTTCCCCTAAATGTGGAAATTGAAAACTATTTCAAACAAAAATACATTTATACGTAGTTGTAACATAGTAGTGTAACTGATGAAACATGCCTACGAATTACTGCGTTTATGTGTAGATGTGAATTTTAGACCTATGCTTTGTATAATACGTAGGAAATGTAGTAACGACTTTGCTTTGTGCTATTTCTCTATTACGATTGTGCTATTATGCTTAAATTTTTGAACAGATGTGTTATTATGTACGCTGTAAATCGGGTGGCTGAGGCCCCTGTCAGGCCACGTCCGCCTTTAGTCTAAGCCTCCCCTTGGTTTTGCCAAGAAATAAAAATCAAATTTAATATCATACCACGATGTGTCTGCGTCACGGCGCGAAACCAAATTCAGGCGCACAGACAGGGAAGCTTTCGAAAACCGTGTCGACGGAGAGATAACCGGTCCCCTACTTCGGTGGCGACCTACTACCAATCATGGCTCGTTGTATAAAGGAGTCTTTGAGAGTCGTACGGGAGCGCCTTGTTATGAAAACTGATGCAGAATACGAAAGGCTGCGTGCTATCCGTAAGCGCGCTGAGCGGAAGGCTCTGCGTACTAAAGATTTAGAGCATTTGAGGCAGGCCCGCAAATATCAAAGACTTGTAGACGCTCTTTGGAAAAGTTGCGTTGACAGCGGTGGCGTGACTTTTGTACTAAATCGGATGTCCGCCAGCCTCTCTCTCGTATATGGCGAGTCATAAAGGGCATACGCCACGACAACCCGCAGCCCAACCCATTCGGGACATTGTCATTACACGAGGAAATTTCCCAAAAAGAAGTGGCTAAGGAGTACTGTAGGCTCCTATCTACGATTTCTATGCCTCAAGTGTCCTCTCTACGTGTTTCTGACACAATGCCACAAGCCTCGGTACCTGCCATGGGCATTCTATCTTCGATAGGTGAGCTGAATGCGGCAATATCAAACGTCAAAAAACGCTCTTCTCCGGGTTGCGACGGCATAACATATGAGGCGATTTCCCACCTCTCTCATCCCACCCGCGTACGCCTTCTGGAGTATTATAACTCGACGTGGCTGCGGGGTACTGTTCCTGCAGAATGGAAAAGAGCCAAAATTACAGCAATCATAAAAACTTGAAAACAACAAACGCGACATGACTCTTTCCGTCCCATAGCTTTACTCTGTATTGTGAAAATCATGGGAAAAAGTATATTTAAAAGAAGGACTTGGTACATAAAAAGCAGGAATCTTTGCTTACCTGAGAAACCCGGTCTGCCATCGGCAACATCCTTGCCTTTGGCGATCTAGAAGAGGGATTACACCACGGACACATACTAACAGTGGTTTATCTAGGTATAAAGTCAGCATTTGATTTGGTCTCTCATACAGCCATTCTAGAGCCCCTTGCTGCTCTTGGACTTTCTGGGAAGCAGAGGCTCCAGAAAGCTCTAAAAATATATCTGAATACCTTGCACCGAAGCGCCTCTGCTTCTCACCTGAAAAGAGCGTTGTCATAGCATTCCCCCGTAAGCGGATGACTCAGTACCCATTAATCCTTGGGGGTCGTTGCCTGCATTATGTCCGCACTCAAAGATACCTTGGGATAACCTTGGATCGAAACCTCTCCTGGGCACCGGAGGTTCGGGGACTACGTCCTCGCATTTCCGCGGTGGCGCAAGTCATTGGGTACCTTGCCGAAAGTCAACGCAGCAGTGAACGTCGATCGATGGTGCTTCTCTCCAAGGCTTATGCCGCTGGCTTGCTGCGTTACAGCCTGCCTGTTTTGCAGCGGCTGACGACCACAACCAAAAAGCAGCTTGATGGGGCAAGAAATAATTGTCTGGGCACCTGCCTTCGCCTTCCTAGAGGCTCTTCCTGCGCTGGTACCATTGCGGAGGCTGGTTGCCTGCCCTTAGATGTTTTTTGGCTACAGGAAACATTCCGAATATACCTGAGGTATAGATTGCACACAACAACAAATCTTTTGACCCGTGTTGTACAGCGCAAGGAAAGTTCCAGCATCGCAGAGATGATAAACTCTATTAACATATCTGTACCATGCTAAGCGCGACCGAACATGCCGACTGATTCCCCCCCCCCCTGAACTCTCTCACCCGTGTGCATAAAACTCAGCATACTTGGTGTCTACTCGAAGCAAACTCTCCCTCAACCTCGCCTCTTTCAACTCGCGCTTGCCCACATCAGTGGCCGTTATTCACATATGGCCCACATTTTTACGGACGGTTCATGTATGTGCACCTCCCCGTAGTTCATCTGGCGTCTACGTTTCGTCAACCGGCCAAGCGCTGTCCGAACGCCTTGAACGTGCAACCTCATCTACGTCGGCCGAGCTTCATGCAATTAAGCAATCCCTCCGCTACATTCTTCGTCAGCCATAAGCAGAATGGGCTATATTCACGGATTCGAAGACAGCGCTGCAAACCCTACGGCACGCCCGTTGCTTCAGCCTTCACGATAATGTATCCCGCGCCGTCGCCTACCTGCACCAACTAGCCTACGTCGTCAGGCATCGTGTAGCCTTACAATGTATAACCACACACTGTGGCATTCTCAGCAACGAGAAAGCAGATGAGGCGGCTTGCAGAGGGCTACAACTGCGCAATGTAAGGAAAATTTTCTTTACAAAGCACGAGGCTACAGCGCTAGCGAAGCAGCTTGCCTTAGAGGAACGAAATCACCTCTGGTCTTTCCCCGAAACTCATCACCCCTTTCTGTACCATATAGGCTGTGACCTGAGAATGAGGCCCCCAGACCGAATCCCACGTCGACTTGAGACGCTTTACCATCGGTTGCGCCTCAACGCAGCACTTACGAACTCCTACCGAGATCGCCTCCGTCAAACCACAAGCCCATATCGTGATAACTGTGGTTTCCCAGAAACTGTTGAACACATCTTATTAGAGTGTCCGGCGTACAACCAGGAAATGAACCACCCCGCCACGAAGATCGAGTGTGCCTCAACAACGGACTTTATCATTGAAAGCTCTTCTTGGACCATCGTCCTCTCCACCATTCCAGCGAAAAGTATTAGATGCAGTGTTTGATTCTTTACACGACATCGGCGTCGCAGAGACAATGTAGAACTATACACCGTCATCCTGTGAGGCCACCTGGACTTTTAAGTAACCCACGGAACACTCCGCGCTACCTTATTTTTTACCTCTTGCTTTTTTCCCCTTTCTTTCTCCCTGTTTCCTTTAGGGCCTTTATTCCCTTCACCCATCCCCGCCGAGTAGCATGTAGGTGAATACATGCCAGCAGACCTATCTGCTTTCTTGTAATCGAGACTTCTCTCTAGCTCTCTCTCTCTTCAAATTTTTCATACCATGCCGAGAATGGCCCACCAGTTGTGCGTCAACGCTTCCCCCGTCTTGGCCAATACTCCAATTTCTTTCTCTCAATTTGTCTATTTATTTTTACAGGTGCTGACAATCTTATTTCAGTTTTTAGAGGAAAGGGCATTTACATCAAACGAACTAACGAACCATAATGATAAAAACTCTTCAAAAGCATAAGAAATCCATACGGGTGGGACACGTGTCAAAGACTAAACATGTTTCAACGTGGGAGAATCGTCTTTTCAGTAGGAATGACAGGCGGTAACAAGAATTGTAAAAAGCGAATGCCTAGGAATAATTCATATCTTAGTATACACAGCGTAAAAAATGTTAGATGAAGATGAAGAACGATCTGCATGTACGGTTCTAAAAATGCATGTTGACAAACATACAGGGAATCTTACATGACAAAATTACGAAATTCGGAGTGTTTCGTGTTATTTATGATCTCGCTGCAAGTGGTATTTTATCAGAGCGGTATAGTTATCCAGTGAAGTGGTGTTTGTTAAGGAAGGATGTTCCCTTCACTTGTTGCTAAGGGAAGAATAAATATCTAAACGAGTCGGTGTGAAACGAATACTCGTTAAGCACTCCAGCGTGCTTGTGGCGAGTCATTCTTGCTTTTGCAATAAAAGTGTATTGAAAATTGAGGATTTCGCCGTAAATTAGCTGGTACGTGAATCTCATACCTTTGCTACACGGAAACTTTCAATCGGCAGTTGAGTACCTACAAGTGCGTTCTGTATATAGACAATGCGCCACTCGATAGATAATTCGCTAGAAGGCCTAAACGGGGTACTAGTAGGGCAGAGGTACTAGTAGGGCAAGTGTGACTCTGTTTTGAAGAGTTAGATTCGAACTTTTTCTGATAGGTTCAGTGGGTGAGTCGTATGACCAGTACTTATTGCACATAAATCGAGTTGTTTTTCCGTGTATTCTTCCTAGCCCGTTAATTTCGGGAACAGCAAAGGGGAACAACACAACGTTAGCGTATACTAGAGATCTGACAAAAGTGTTGTAAGCAATTATTTAGTTTCCGCGGGAGCTAACCTCAAGGGTCGTCCAAGGAACGATAAACGCGACTGAGGTTACATTTGATATGTGAGAATTCCACTTAAAATCTTAGGTTATTGTTAGGCCGAAAGGAGAAAACAGAAGATAGCGTTCTGACATGCCACCTATTTTGTGAACACGAAATAGGTGGTATGTATAAAGAAATTCAGAAGTGTGTCTTTTCCCTGATTATTGTGAACAAGGTGTAATTTTGAGCGTTAATGGTCATTTGCCAGTTAGTACTCCAGACTAATGCAGTTTTCAGTGCTTTGTTTAGCTCTAAGGAGTAGGAAGAAACTTTGTAATAAACCGGCGAGGTCAGCGAGACCGGCCGCCCGACTTGCTACCAGGGTGTCGAACGGGAATTTTTTGGGGTTCGGTTCGTGTTCGGGTTCAAGCCGTTCGGTTTCGGTTCCGGGTCGGTTCCGCAGCACCATGTCGTTCCTGTTTGAGCAGGTTCGAACCGGTTCAGACGTGTACAAACGGGTTCGGAGAAAAAAAAATGCAGGCGCGTTTTTTTTAGATGTGACTGCATCTTATTCACTCGCCTTGTCCCTCTGTGGTGTAGTGGCGCCCTCTAGTGGAGCGCCGCTCACTGTGTGCGCTTGGTTGTATGAATTGTAACTAGATGTCGTTGCTGTGGACGCACGTGACGGGTCACGTGCGTATGCGTCTCGGTGCCGTCTTGTTGAACAATAAACGTTCTCTTTGGGTTCTGGTCTTGGTACGAGCAGGCCGCACTCTTTTCTTCTTGGGCTTGTGGGTGGGCCCGGCGGCCGTCCCTCGCTCCGTCGCTGCCGAGGCCGCTCGCCGTCGCCCACGACACAACATCTTTTTGGCGACGAGGATGGGATCATTTTCTTCTGCTGCGACGACATCGTCGACGGGTCCGGCAGAATGAAACGTGAGTGCGTTTGACCTCGCTCGAGTGTGACTGTCCGGCGCGTCTGGCGTCGCGAGGCCTAGCGTTCTTTGTGCTGACGCTTGTCGAACCATCGCCTAGGCCTCGCCCTACTTCGTTCTTCTGCTTCTGCTCCTGCATCTCTCTCCTTCCTGCTTGGCAGCATGGGCCTCTTCGATAACCTGCCCGTTTTCCTCGAATTGCCGGGGCCGCCTCCGATTCCGTGGCATAACTGGAAAAAATTGTTTCAGGCCCATCTCGAGGCGGCTGGCGGCAGCGACTGGAATGACGGACGACGCGCGTCGGCGCTCGTCAGCGTTTTGGGTAGGGAGGGGCAACGAAGGTATTTTGCTGAGGCGGAGCAGGACGAAGCAAGGAGGGACGCCGCCAGTAACGTGACCGACGCTAATGTAACCAGCCCTATCGTGACCGACTCCGCGACCGACTGTAGTGTGACCGCATCCTCGGCTCCGGCCATTTCGAAATTCGACCAACTTTTGGAGCAGCTGGACCGGCTCTTCGCTGCGTCCACAAATACCTCAAAGACATCACTTTCTCGGACATCTTTAGCCGAGCGCTGAAGGCAGCGGGCCGGGACCCTCTCCTTATAGTGGGCGATTTCAACGCCCCATGTAAGCTCTGGGGGTACCACAAGGAAGAGAGGCGAGGTAGAAAGCTAGCGGAGTTCATCTCCACGCTGGGCATAACTTTCCACACGGACCCCGTCCATCCAACGCGGATCGGTAACTCGGTAAGCAGGGACACCTGTCCCGACCTTACCCTCACCAAAAACATCAGACATGCAGAATGGATCAACACCGAGGACACCCTCGGAAGCGACCACTGCATCGTTAATACCATCGTCTACACACGTCCCTGCAACGCCCCATCGCACAGGCGCGTCTGCCGGACTGGACGGCGTTTAGACAGTCCCTCTCGACGCCGACCAGTGTACTCGAAACCGGATACGCTTCGTGGGCCCACACCCTAGTAAAAACACTTCACAAACACGAACGGCAAATTCAGCTGTCGGAGAGGACGACCGACGTGGACAATCACCTCCTTCACATCTGGGAAGCACGGAAAAGTCTCACCAAGAGACTGAGTCGCCAGAAACATAACCGCAAGCTCAGGTTGAGAATCAGAGCCCTCACCCAGCAGGCGGCCGAGTATGCTGCCCAACTAGCCGATTCTAACTGGGTAGAGCGATGTAACACTGCAGCAAATCAAATGTCTAGCCGTAACACGTGGAGGCTTTTCCGCAGCCTCATCGATCCCCTCCAGTCGAGAGGTGAGATGCAAAAGCAACTGCACCGAGCATTTCACAACTTTCAAGGATACTCGACCCAGCTGGCCCAGACGCTCAGGGACAAGTATCTATGCCAAATCCAAGACCCCCGCGGGCGGGAGTATCTCTACGCAGGCAGGGATAATACGGAACTGGATCGTCCGTTCCAACTTCACGACCTACGGGCCGGTCTTGCAAAAATGCGCAGAGGCACCGCGCCCGGGCAAGACAAGACTACGGTAAAACTCTTGGCCAATCTCCCGGACTCGGCGTACGAAGCCCTTCTAGAATATATCAACGCTATCTGGAAAGGAGAACATCCTCTCCCTCCGGACTGGAAAACGTCGCTCGTAACCTTCATCCCGAAGACGGGCAAACCCATAAACACAGATAACCTGCGCCCAATCTCCCTCACGTCATGTGTGGGCAAACTGATGGAGACCATGGTTAGGGATCGTCTTTCCGAATATCTGGAAGAGCGTAATACTTTCGCGGACACTATGTTTGGCTTCCGACCCCACAAGTCGGCACAAGATGTGCTTCTGCTCCTTAAGCACGAAATCATGGATCCGGTCGAACACCCTAGCAACGACAAGGTTGTCGTAGCCTTAGATTTAAAAGGGGCTTTTGACAACGTAAAACACAGCGTCATCCTCAGTCACCTTAGTGAGACCCATTGCGGGAAGAACACTTTCAACTACATTAAAGACTTTTTAACAGACCGCGCGGCCCTAGTTCGCGTACAAGACCAGGAACACGGACCGTACGCGTTGGGAACACGGGGCACGCCACAAGGCGCAGTGCTGTCCCCGCTGCTCTTCAACCTTGCAATGCTCCATCTCCCCACCCATCTGGCTGAGGTTGAAGGAGTACAGCACACGCTGTACGCCGACGATATTACCATTTGGGCAACAGAGGGCAACCTAGGAGAGCTTGAAGAACGCCTGCAAACTGCCGCAAACATAGTCGAACGATATGCTATGCAATGCGGCCTTCAATGCTCACCCCAGAAATCTGAATTCGTACATCTCCGTTCCTCGACTAAGTGTACGACGCCAATACATCTCTCTCTGGCCCACGGTCCCATCCAAGAGGCTAGGGAGATCAGAATCCTTGGACTCTTTATACATCAAAACCGCAGAGCGGACACAACACTCCAGAGGCTCCGCAAGGTCGGAGAGCAGGTGGGCCGCATGGTTCGCCGGGTCTCCAACAGGCGGGGGGGACTTAGAAGCAGGGACGCGATGCGACTCGCGCACGCTTTTGTTACGAGCCGGATACTTTATTCGACGCCGTACCTGCACTTGCGGAAACACGACGAAAACTGTTTGGAGGTGGTCCTCCGGAAAATCATGAAGAGGGCGCTGGACCTCCCTATCACTACCTCGAGCGCGAAGCTTCTAGCGCTGGGCGTGGTGAACACGTACCGGGAGCTCCGCGAAGCGCACCTCACCAGCCAATACACTCGTCTAGCACAGACCGAGTCCGGCCGTCGCCTCTTGAACCGGATTCACGTGCAACACAACCACTGCACGGAGGGAAGGGTAAGAGTGCCCGAACTGTGGAAAGGCGCCATCCGAGTTCGACCCATCCCTGCGAAAATGGACAGAGAAGACCATATCGGGAGACGCGAAGCCCGGGCGAAGGCTCTGCGTCGCCACTATGGCAACAAACACGGAGTGTTTTACGTGGACGTCGCGGGTCCTCCACGAGGAGGATGGTACACGACCGCGGTGATTCACGAGGGAATGCAGGTGGACGGCCTCTCGTTTAAGGCCCCTAGTGCAACGCATGCCGAAGAAGTAGCGATCGCCCTCGCAGCTTCCCACGGTTCGTCTAAATTCATCCTATCCAATTCGCGAGGAGCGTGCCGGAATTTCGAGCTAGGTTGGATCACCACCACCGCTCAGGCAATACTTCGAAGAGCTTGTCGGGACAAGGACCCCACCTTCCGATATCTCGTTTGGACTCCAGGTCACCAGGGCTTACCAGGGAACGAGGCTGCCAACTCGGCCGCCCGCGCACTCAACTACCGGGCACCCGGCGTAAACCCAAAGGACCCAGAGCCAGATAGTTATCCACTATTATCATTTAAAGACATCGCCGCCCAATACAGGGAGAAACATCGTCTATACCCGTCCCCCCTCAGGGGGTTAGGCAAGGCCAACGAGCGAACACTTATCCGCCTCTAACAAATACGCTGCTGTGCCCGGCTGTCATGAAACACTTCGACCCTTCTTTCACTGGCCTCTGTCAGTACTGTGGGGAGGTGGCCGACACCTACCACATGGTATGGGCATGTCAGAGAAACCCTTCCCTTCCCCCTAATCCCCACCCCAAAAGAGAGGACTGGGAGGCGGCCCTGCTCGGCTGCCTGGACCTACCGGCTGAACAGGCCTTGGTTCAGCGTGCTCGGACAGCGGTCACGACCAATGGGGTCCCCGAATAGGGACTCCACCTAGTATTGTGAGGAGGGTGCTATCCAATAGGGACGGCTCTCTCCAAGCTACCTCTCTGTAATATATCAGTTAATAAATCTTCACATCCATCCATCCACAAATACGCTTGTTGAACGACATGAGTTCACAAGCCGTCGTCAATTTCGGGGGGAAAGTTTTTTAGAATACGTGACCGCTCTAAAGGAGAAAGCCGTACGTTGCAAGTTCGGGCTGACGTACGCGGAGCGCGTCCGAGATCAAATCATACATGGAACGTCTAACCCCCAGGTTAGAGAAAAGCTGCTCGCACATGGCGAAAAGTTGTCTTTGGAGAAAGCTGAAGAGATTGGTCGGAGTTTTGAATCTTTGTCGTTGGCGAACCAAGCCTTCGGTTCGCATCATCAAGTACAAGCAGTAGGTCGACGAGGAGAAGGTGGCGTCGCGGAAGATGACAGTCGGGGAAGCCGCCGCGCTCAAGATGGCGGCGTGGAGAATCAAGATGGCATGGGCCGCCGGGGAGGCCGGCGCGCTCAAGATGGCGGCACAGCAATTCAAGATGGCCTGGCCAGCCGGGGAGGCCGTGACGTCATTCCACTGGGTTCGGGAAGGCAAGATGGTGGCCCCCAAGATGGACGCTTCCATTCGCAGTCAGCTGCAGAGTTTCGCGGTACAGTCCAGACGAAGAAGTTTGCAGGCAAGCTTCAGTTGTGCGAACGATGCGGAAATAAATGGCATAATTCAGCATTTCAAAATTGCCCAGCCAGAAATCTGCTCTGCAACTCTTGTAATAAGTGGGGACATTTCGCATCGATGTGCCGTAAGCCGGCACCAGTGCATCGAGTTTCTTCGAGAAGCTACGGGATCCGCTTCGACACCGGAACCTGTAGAGCATCCAGCATCCACGGAGATCAACGCACCCGCAAGATCTTCCGTCTTAACAGTCAGCACTTCTTCTAGAAAGGACTTAGTCTTCCAAGCGGAAGTCAGCGTCAACAATCCTCCAAGAAAGGACTTAGTCGTTCAAGCCGAAGTCAGCGGAGTGACCATGCAACTCTTAGTCGATACCGGAGCATCCGTGTCGTTGATGACTGTCGAAGATTTCAAGCGTCACTTCAGTAAACAGCATGCGCTGTCCAAGGCTTCCGTCAACTTGTGGAATTTCTCCAAACAACGTATCGGCATCCGCGGCTCATTCCAAGCTCCTGTTCAAGTCTTGCAACGGTCTTGCTCCGTCACATTCTACGTCACCGACAAAGGGACATCTCTTTTGGGGCTCGACGCCATCCAGCAACTGGGCATTCAGATCGACGGTGCGTCTCTTACGTGTCGACTAGCATCGGTGTGTGTAGTGCAGTGTCCCGTGAACGTGCCCTCGGGTTTCGAACATCTCTTTAACGGCGAGTTGGGTCTTATCAAGGACGTCTCGCATAAGATCCAACGGCGGCCAGGTGTGACTCCAGTTGCATCTAAGCTACGACGATTGCCTCTTGCTCTCCGTGATCCAGTGTCCAGCGAGCTGCGACGCCTGGAGGACAATGATGTCATTGAACGTGTCGACGCCTCGGAGTGGGTTTCGCCACTCGTCGTCGTCCGGAAAAAGAACGGTGACATTCGGCTGTGTGTGGACCTCCGGGAACCGAATAAGGCAATTATCATTGATGGGTATCCTTTACCGCATGTTGAAGAGCTGTTGCAGATGTTTCATGGTGCTGTTTGTTTTTCTAAGCTTGACTTGGCGTCGGCTTATCATCAGTTGTTGCTGGAAGAGGGCAGTAGGGACTTAACTACCTTTGTGACTCATGAAGGCTTATTCAGGTTTAAGAGGGTGTGTTTTGGTCTGGCGTCGGCGCCTGCGGTTTTTTAAAAAATTATGTCTCAGATCTTAAAGAATTGCAAAAATGTCGTTTGCTATCTTGATGATTTTCTTGTGTGGGGAAAGACTCAAGCTGAGCATGACGCGAGCCTGATTGAAGTCTTAACATGTATAGCAAATAGTGGCATGAAGTTGAACGACAAATGTCTGTTTTCGGTCAAAGAACTTGATTTTTTGGGTCACAAGATTTCGGCTGAGGGCATCTCACCTTTGGAAAGCAAAGTAAAAGCTATAGTACATGCTCCGGCTCCTACGGACATAAAGTCACTACAATCATTTTTAGGTCTTGCAGGATACTATGCTAAGTTCATAAAGAACTATGCAGAGATAGTTGAACCACTTCGCCTCATTCTCAGGAAGGGTCAGACGTTTTGTTGGTCTGATGATGCTCAGCGCAGTTTCGATCAGTTGAAAGCGTGCCTCACTTGTTCTCCTGTCGTGAAGGTTTTTAATCCTGACTTGCCTGTAGTAGTTACTACCGACGCATCTGATGTGGGAATTGGCGCGGTACTACAGCAGCGGTATGGTTGTAGGCTTGAAACAGTAGCCTTTGCTTCTAGAACTTTGTCCGAGACTGAGAGAAAATACTCTGTAGGAGAGCGCGAAGCGCTGGCTTGTTTGTTCGCGTGTGAAAAGTGGCACATTTTTCTTTGGGGCTGACGGTTCACACTTAGAACTGACCATCAGGCTATAGTGGCTTTGTTAGCCGCAGGAGACTCAGGTCGGAGACCTTTAAGGATTTCACAGTGGTCAGCTCGTCTGCTGTATTACAATTTTGACATCGAGTACTGCAAAGGGTCAGAAAATCTTGTGGCTGACGCTCTATCGAGATTACCCATTCAGACCGGTCAAGAACTTGTTAAAGAGGAAGAGATAGTGTCACTAGTAACATCAGTAGTCGATAAAGAAACCGTGCAGCTGGCAACGAAGGCAGATGTGACGTTGCAGAAGGTAGCAGAGTATGTGTCCAAGGGTTGGCCTGATAAGAAAAAGGTACACAGTGATTTAACTGCTTACTTTCATGTAAGGGATGAACTTTCTGTTGTGGACGGATTACTCATGCGTGATGACCGTGTAGTCATTCCTTGTGTACTGGTACCTACGTTTCTCGAGTTAGCACATGAAAATCATCAAGGAATAGTACGAACGAAGCAACTTCTCCGGGAACGTTACTGGTGGCCTCAAATGGATCGCAATGTTGAAGAACATGTAAAGCATTGTCACGTTTGTCAGCTGGCAGACAAGTCTGCTAAGCCTCATGTAGCGCCGTTGCAGCCAGTGGAATGGCCTGAAGGGCCTTGGCAAAAGTTGGGAATGGACATCGTCGGTCCGTTAGATGTGTCGTACCCCCGATTTCTTGTTACACTAGTCGATTACTACTCTAAGTGGCCTGAGGTTCTGGGCACAAATTCCATTTCAACTGAGGATGTCATTAAGTTGTTGGACTGGTCTTTCAGTCGGGAAGGGCTCCCTGAGGTTTTAGTGACGGATAATGGACCCCAGTTTGTCTCCAAACAAATGCAAGAGTATCTAAAAGAGAAAGGTATCCGCCACGTGTTGTCGTCGAATTATTACCCTCAGGCTAACAGCCAGATTTAACGGTTTAACAGAGTTCTCAAAGAACATTTACAGGTAGCCAGACTTGAAGGCAAGGATGCTTCGAAAAGCATTACACAATTTCTTGGGTCGTATAGGGTCACACCACATTCAGTGACAGGTCTTTCTCCAGCTTTTTTGCTGCATGGACGTCAGCCTCGTTCCAAAGTGGATATTAGCAACTTCAGGATACGTAAAAAGGCAGCAGAATCGGACAATTTCCTGCCTCATGTTCGGAATCAGGTTTTCACGAAGCAGCATAAAGCTAAACAGTACTTTGACAGAAGGAAAGGTGCGCAGCAGACCCGCATAAAGGTGGGAGATGTCGTGAAAATAAAATTCCGTAAGCAAGGATTTCTGAAGTATAGTAAGCCGTTGACAGTGCAAGCTCAGGTTGCACCTTTCACCTTTAAGCTCAGTGATGGAAAGATCTGGAACGCTTCGAAACTCACAGTCGTTCCGAAAGGAATTGAGATTGGCTCGGCACCGTATTCCTCTGAAAATGTTGAACTTTCTTCGAGGCATAAAGAGTTTTTATACTCTTCGTCTAACTTAGACATTTGTGACAGTCAGTCCCCTAGTCTACCGTTGACAGATGGGGCAAACCCCAGTGTCCAGACAGACTCTGATCTGTCAGAGCTTCCTTCCAGTGCAAGGTCTGGATCCGTTGTTCCTCAGGAAACGGTAGAATGTCAGGAAGAAAATAGTGAGCAAACAGATCCAAATAGCCATGTAGACAACACAAGGGAAAATGAGGGGGCGTCTGGGTCGTCATCATCGTCTACGCGTCCACGCCGTAAGACTAAGCAGCCTCAGTGGCTTCGCGATTATGTGCGGTAGGGGGTATACGTACGGTTCATGCCTTGCGTCATGTTGAACGTGTCATGTCTGTGTTGAATCGTATATCATCATTGAAAATGTTTTTTGGACGGGTTTTTTTTTGGGGGGGGGGGACTTATAGAACTATCGCACGCGACTGATACCCTGTTGTGTGAGTCAAGTGAAAGGAAGATGCAGACATTCTTCAAAGCACGGGAGAATGATGTGGAGTGTGCATTTAAGATGCTGTATGTATTTCGCAGAGTGTGCGAACTTCTTTTGCACGGGGAGATGATATGGTGTAGTGGCGCCGCAGAGTGTGCGAACTTCTTTTGCACGGGGAGATGATGTGGTGTAGTGGCGCCCTCTAGTGGAGCGCCGCTCACTGTGTGCGCTTGGTTGTATGAATTGTAACTAGATGTCGTTGCTGTGGACGCACGTGACGGGTCACGTGCGTATGCGTCTCGGTGCCGTCTTGTTGAACAATAAACGTTCTCTTTGGGTTCTGGTCTTGGTACGAGCAGGCCGCACTCTTTTCTTCTTGGGCTTGTGGGTGGGCCCGGCGGCCGTCCCTCGCTCCGTCGCTGCCGAGGCCGCTCGCCGTCGCCCACGACACAACACCCTCCATACGGCGTTGCCCGTCCGCACCCCTCCCCCTACACTATAAAAAAAATAATAGTTACCGGCGCCCTGTTTCAATCCCACGACCCTGTGGGCGGAACGCGAGGTACATTGTGCTCTTCCCACTGCGCCACAAAAACCGAGACAGAATCAGATGCTACTTACGCGCCTTATATCCTTGA
Source organism: Haemaphysalis longicornis (assembly GCA_013339765.2). Lineage (NCBI taxonomy): Eukaryota > Metazoa > Arthropoda > Arachnida > Ixodida > Ixodidae > Haemaphysalis > Haemaphysalis longicornis. Next base: position 83,958,077 of record CM023450.1, read on the forward strand.
CTCATTCAAATTACGTCAAGATGCTACTGATACACGCATGATGGGGCAATGATTAACACTTTCAATAAAAGAAAAGCTCCCACTTACAGCAACAATGATGGAGTAAAGGTCGTTGCGACAGCGAAGCCCCAAGCATACCACTTAGAGAGATTTACCAAGATTGGCCAATAAAACATAATAATAATCATAAAACATAATAATCATACGCGTTCCCGACACGTTTCACCCGATTTCAGAATCGATCCAACGGAAACACCAAGTGAACGCCACGATGCGTCGCATCTACACAGGGTTCCTCTCGCGGGGAGGTGGGCGCGATTTTTTCTGTGATTTTTTTTTGTGCTCGGTTTTCGTTTCCTTTTTAAGTCGGTATAAAAACAAAGTCATAATGTAGGTTTTTTTCTGCAATTATATTGTCTTGACCAAATTAAAGCGACCCTGCCACACTTTTTTAAACTTTTTTCTACACCTTGAATGCTTGCAGAGAGCAGTCAACCAACACACCCAGTACTTACACTAGGGGGTCACAAAGGGCCTCCGCCGAAAATTACTGCTCTGTCCCCATCAGATAACTTTGAAACTTGCTTAAAATATTTTTCTCTCCTTCGCGGTCTTGGCGATCTTCTATACGATGTCATTACAGCGTGGAGCGGCTATTTGCCGGCTTTCCTTAAGTTGCAGCAAAGAACACATTTCATAGCCACTTTAAAAAGAAAACCACAAAAGCGAAGCAGAAACGGTAGATATCTCCTAAGTCTACGCTGCCGTGGAGCACGTCTCACGCGGTCTTGGAATTTCGCTCTCCCCCTCATACTTTCGTCATACTTTTATCCTCCGCTTTCCGGTTCGCTCTATCTTTAGTGGCGTCTTCGATCTCGCGGTTCCAATGAGGCCGACGCTGAGGGACTACGCGAAACCACAGGAGCACGCGCTTAAGAGCTGCGCTCTAACGCATGGCTCTGCGTAGCCACCGCTATGCCACCCTGTGATCCACCCCCCTTCGCCGACCAGTCACGGGCCGCACATAGTGTCCGAATAACGCATCCTCGCCGCAGTCTTCTGGTAGGCAAACATTTGGCCTCCTGGCCAGTGGGCAACGCTCCTGTGCCTCCGACGCCTCCCCCCTCGGTGCGTCGTCGCCAGAATCTTCTGGCAATGACAAAAGATTCAACAATATATTCAGACGCGAGGTAGTGTACCGAAATGGAAAACTAGAAATCACAGTTCTGAGGTCTCTGAACCGCTTCGGAACGGTTCCTTCGATTCGTTCGGATTCAGATTCAGTTCCAAAATGGCGAGGATAATACGGTTCAGGTTCAGTTCCGTTTCCGGGCAAATATTTGGGTTTGGTTCCGGTTTTCGGTTTGGTTCCGGTTCTGGTTCGACACTTTGCTTGCTACGCCTGATGTGGACGAAAATGACACAAAAAAGTCGCTTACATACATAACAACAAAATCAGAAACACATGCGATCTAGGCGAAAGAGTCATATGATAAAGAATTAAGATTTTTATGTAAAGTCCAGTGTCATGAAGAAATGCTAACACTGCTTTTGTCGCGCTGCATGCCGTTTCTGGGGTTGACCATGGACCAAACAGTTCCCGGATAGAGCAGTTGAAAGCGAGGGCATGCGCAGAGTGTGTTGGAGGTCCTCGCGAGCTACACGGGACAGGATGCATGTAGAAGTTCTTAAAAAAACTCGTCGTGTAGGCCACATTTAGTCTGGTTCGATGCAGCACGGCTTCGTCACGCCTACACAGACCGCCAGGCATAATGAAACTCCAGGCTCGGTCTATTGTTTGAAGCGGGGCGTGAGTTTTGCTGGAATCAGCCCAGAGAGAACGTTGGTAGCCTTTCACTACCATAGAAGCAAGAGCTGCTCCATCTCGCCTTGTGAAACGTACTGCGGTAAGTATGCATGATTTTGTTTTTCTGTGGTTTTCTGTACATGTTAGCGTCTTTCATTTCGCCATGTTTATTGCCGAAAATAATTATTGCTTGCGATTTCTAAGCCGATCCTAGCTTTTTATTGATGATGAGCTACCTAAACATGAGAATTTTGGTGCCTGTCTGTCTGTCTGTCTGTCTGTCTGTCACTTTACAAGTAAGTGATTGTAGGGTGAAGAGGCGCGCAGCGGAAGGGATGAATAAGATGATGATGACGATAATATTAATGATGATGGTGGCAACAGTAATAGTAACAACAATGAGAACGCAGTCAATTAAAAATAAAAATATTCCTTGTGAACGCGGGCCTAATTATATTTTATATTTTCAGTCCCTGCGTCGTCGTTTCCAGGTGACGCTAGCCCGTCAAGGATTCCTGGCTCAACAGGTCCGACAAAAACGGACAACGTAAGGTGTGCGCTTACAGCAATAAGAGCAGGCCCGAGCGATGCCTCTGTCAGCTCGCGTACTCACAGCATGCCAAGTCCGGGTCTCCTGTGCAGCGCGACCGAGTATCCGAAGTGGCTACCTGCGGAGCCTCGAAGGAGCACGGTGAAGTGGGTGTCCAGGTTGAAGCCCGCGGCCCACAGCACGGCCAGCAACAGCGACCGCCACATTATTAGAGGTCGCGCCGCTGAAGAAGGTTGGCATGTCATGCAGCCGCAGGCCGTGGGGTCGTCTGTTCCGGCCGGTGAGCCCTTATTGCGCCGGATGCACAGAGTTCTTTTTGATGGCAGCGGATCAAATTTTGATCATGCAATGGAAACCGCGTGCTACGCCTTGTGATGGCGGCGCAGTCCATTATTAATAAATGCCGTGACGATAAGCACTGCGCGCTCGTCCGGGCACACATCCGTCCCACGCCGGCATCTGGCGAGAGTGGCGTGGTGGTTACTAATTTTAGGGGTTCGAAGGCCCGACCCCACTAACCATACGAGGGACAAAAGCGAAGCGACTTGTCCGCAACACTCAATTCACCAAAACGGGGGAGACTCTGGACCGTTTGGTCTCGACTTATTTTAATTGCCGCCATCGCTATTGCAACGGAACAGGGAGAGTGATACCATAGCTAACATACTGATACCGCGTGATTTCCAGACGTCATACTTTGCCGAAGTACCCGGAACTTATCATGCACCAGGAGAGCGTGCTAACCAATAAGTGTAAATTTAGGGGCCATGCGCCATCTTCTCTTAAATCCTGCGTACCTGTTCTGCCGCAAACGACTGCTATGCATTCCGTTTTATATGGAGCAAGTGGATATGAACGATGAAAAAATGTCGAATTTTGTTTGACAATGAGCACCGGCAGCCTAATGAAACGGACTGTTAAGTGAAAGCTTTGATGAAGAACGGGTACGAACATGGAGTAGATCATAATAACAATCAATATCTCTACGTGTACATTTCTAACGTTTTCTTTAATTTTGAGAAAGCTTGATGGTTTACTTCCGATGTTACTCATGGTCTCTATTCAGATGAAGGCAAGACTTATGGCGAGTCACGGGACAAGGCTGATCTACATCCTGTGCTATGGACCGGACCCGTAATAAAAAATGACCGACACAGCATTAGGCCAAGGCACCTTTCATTCAACATGAGTACAATGAAGCAGTGGGAGACCGCGCTACTCAGCTGTGACATGGCTGCACAAACCCGGCTCGTCCAGATGCCACAGGCACGCCCAGGGAACAAGAGCTCCTGAGCGACGGCTTAGGAATTCGCTAAGCAAGGGCTACCTGAAGCAAGTGTACCTGCAGGGGTGGGCTGTCAGACTGGCAAATATTAGTGACAACGACGGTAGCCCGTATGGCCGTACTAATCACGGTTTGCTGCGACCTTTCCGCGATAACCTGCGCGTTCTTCAAGTTGATTGATTGATAGATTGCAGGGTTTAACGCGCCGATGCAACGCAGCCGATGAGGCGCACCGTAGTGGAGGTCTCCGGATTAATTTTGACCACCTGGAGATCTTTAACGTGCGCCGAAATCTCGTATACACGGGCGTTTTTGCTTTTCGACTGCATCAGAAAAGCGGCCGCCGCGGCCGGTTATCAAACCCGCGACCTCGTGCTCAACAGCGCAACGCCACAATTTACCCCCAATAAACTTGTTTTTTCCTTCAAGACCGCTGCGTCGTCTTTGGCTACGTGACATCTGGTGAGGGTGCGGAATACATGCACCCTAAGCCCTCGTCAAGCTGACAAGCAAGCTCAACCCCTGTCAGCCGCCGACAGCAAGGTCTTCAGCCAGAGTTTGGACTGCTTCCGGATAAAGTGAAGAAAGAAGACGTCGTGAAAACCACCATGATAAAAATTCCCCGCATTTCCCCGAGGGGAAGAATGTGAAAGTGCGAATTCACGAGTTGAATTTGCGCGGTTCGGTAATGTTCGCGAAAGAGAGATCACACACACACACACACAACTACAAAGAAAGAAAGATGCATTTATTCACAGACACCTATTTGTGTTGTCGTTGTACTTAATTGCTAGAGCGGATCTCAGCTTTGAAATTTCGTGTCAGTACTCCTTTAAGCGGGTGCATTATCCCTTCTCACGCCCGATTCCTGGCCAATCCCCCACGTGGGTATGTGCCATGTCAGCGGCCAGGCAGCGCGCGCCCATCTCCCCCCGTTGCCAAGGAAGACGAGGAGATTCCTGGCCGATCCCCCACGTGGGTATGCTATGCGGACATCGCCGGTGGACGCAGGTTCAGGGTCGCTTAAGAAGTGCATTCGCACTTAAAATGCGGGCACCATTATCAGCGCTACTGATCCTGCCCTCGTTCTTCAGAAACCCAGGGAGCCCCATCATTCCATGGGTCACCTTCGGAGGATTCCGAAGACTGGTTGGAGCAAGTCGGACTGGTCAGGCTGTTTACCCGATGGGACGACGCGGAGACACTCAGGCAAGTATTCTTCTACCTTGAAGATTCATCACGGATCTGGTTCGAAAACCATGAGAGCCCCCTGGAGTCTTCGAATGAATTCAGAAACTAATTTTAACGACGTTCACCACAATTGTACGGTAAGAGCGGGACGAAGTCTTGCTGCAGATGCGTACAAAACGCCCTAACGAAAGCGTTGTTGTGTTCGTCGAAAAGATGAACAGGCTTTTCTGGCGTGCGTACACTTGAATGGCGGAAGAAAAGAAGTTACGCTTCTTAATGCGCGGTGTGAAGGAAGAACTGTTTGCAGAACTTCTCCGCTATCCGTCCAAAACCAGTCACCGAATACGTGATCGAAGCCAGCACCATTGAGAAGGCCCTCGAAATGCGTGTGAAGCAGTATGACGGCAACCTTGTTTCCAGGGCCAATGCGATCTGCGCCGACAGCATGCGGATTCCCACAGATAGCCTACGCGAGACTATCCGCACAATAGTGAGGAAGGAGCTGCGGAAACTTCTCCCAACGCCATCGCAACCCCAAGTCACTTCCCTTACCGACGTCATTAGAGAAAAAGTGCACCAAGCGCTGGGAACTTCAACGACTCCAGAAGCACCCCGCGAGCCGCAAGCCATGGCCTACGCGTAACGCGACTGCTGTCCGTCGACCCACCACCACTAGACTCCGATGAAGACAATACGTTCTTTGGAGTTTTGACGGAGAGTGACCTAGCTGCCCAGCAGTGTGCCAACCCGAACTTATACCTCATGATCGACTACCTAAAAGGACGCAACGCAGCCGTGCCTAGGGCGTTCAAATGGAACTTACCAGCATTCAGCCTAAAAAACTCCGTCCTCGTGAAGAATAATTTCCGCCCAGAACGAGAACGAATTATCTTCTTGTCATCTCCGCAGATCTTCGTGACGAAATTTTGGAAGCGTGCCACGACGACCCGTCTTCCGGACATCCCGGCACAGCTCACACTGTTTTAAAAACCAAGGCGAAGTACTACGGGCCCCGCCTTACATCCGACGTCACCCGCTATGTCCGGAGCTGCCGTGACTGCCAGCGACGAGAAACGCCGCTGACGAGACCCGCCGGACTTATGCAGCCGATCGCCGTCCCATCGAGGCCCTTCTACCAGATTGGAATGGACCTTCTGGGCCCGTTCCCTACGTCATTATTCGTGAACAAGTGGGTTGTCGTAACGACAGACTACATGACGCGCTACGCAGAGACTGCCGCTCGTTCGAGGGGGATTGCACAAGAAGTCGCGAAGTTCTTCATAAAACAAGTTGTGCTGCGACATGGAGCCCCTGAATTCCTAATCACGGACCGCGGAACGGCCTTCACTGCGGAGCTGATGCAAGGGATATTACGCTACAGCAACACGGATCACCAAAGAACGACGGCGTACCACCCCCAAACGAACGGACTAACGGAACGCCTGAAAAAGACGATCGCGGATATGCTGTCTATGTACGTGGATGTTGAACATAAGACTTGGGACGAAGTCCTTCCGTATGTCACGTTTGCGTAAACCACGGCCATCCAGGAAACTACGCAGGTGACACCGTTCGAGCTTGTCTACGGAAGACGGCCGACTATGATGTTGACGCCCTGCTTCCGCACGTAGAAGACGACCACCTCAACGCCGACGTCCAAGGATACCTTCAGCGTGCGGAGGAGGCCTGCCAGCTCACTCGAGTTCGCACAACGGACCAGCAGACGGTGGATGCCAGACGCTACAACCTCCGACACCGAGACGCCGAGCACCATCTAGGGGATCGCGTGTGGGTTTGGACTCCCAGCCGACGACGTGGACTCAGTGAGAAGCTTCTACGACGGTATTTCGGACCCTAACGGGTCATACGACGTGTTGGCCAACTTATCTACGAGGTGATACCCAATGGTGATTCCGAAACATCACGACGATACACGCGGCCCGAAATCATCCATGTGGTTCGCCTGAAACCTTACTACGCAAGATGAAGGACTTTTTTGTTGTTTGTTCGTACTGTCTTTTATTTTAGCATCGGGTCGATGCACTCTTAGAGGGGGGTGATGCCGCGAAACATGCATTGGGTTTGTTTATTTATGTTTTGTTTTTGCCGACCGGCTGCGTCGGGCTGTGTTATCTGTGTTATCCGTGGGCCAAGTGGAGCGCGTGTTCTATTCTTTATTTTTTTATGCCACATCTGTTATCTCCTTTGATAGGGAGATAGGGAGAGTGTTTTGAACTAACGTCACCAGCCTAGAATCATCTTTGATTTCAGTGTTCTGGATGTAATTCGATGGTTCGAGAAACAGTCGAGCCGAGAGATAAATGCCCGCAGAGCAGACGTCGCGGTATTCGATTCATAGACACTCGCCTCCGCACGTCACTCAGCTGACTTCTGCTTCGCCGCCTGCGTGTTCTTTGAGTTGTTAGGGGAGCACAAGTTCGCTGCAATAAACTTGTTTTTACTTCAAGACAGCGCCGTCGTCTTTGGGTACGTGACAATACCTTAAGCATGAATCGTAATTATTGACAAACGAACGTTCATCTTTCTTTGCATGCATGCATTTATCAACATTTTGTTTTATATCTATCTGTGTTTTCATTTCTAGGCTTAATCACAAATTTCTTCAAGTGTTCAGAAGAAATCTGCTAATGTAGAAGGAAAACCAACTTTTGTAAACGTTAGAGGGTATTGCAAAACAAACAATTATAACCGGAATCGGAAATACAGAGGTAATTTCGGATTTCAGAAGCAAGTAAGATATGCCATGCAACAACAAGCTATTTGCACCATTTTTTTGCGCGGAATTGCGTACGATTAAATACGATAATCAATTTATCAAGAGGCCGACGTTTGGCTTAGTATTGTATAGTCTATTTAGACAAAAGGTATCTTACTACTGGAATACAAAACAATACTTCAAATAGATCTCGAAATAGAAATACAGATACCAGAAATTATGTTTAAGCCACTGTTGCTATACTTCAATAACAGGGATTCTGGCATACTTATAGTTACGTTACATTATGCCACAGTTGCCGTGTTCTCCACAGGGGGCTGCTAACGGTGTCACGTGAAATAAGCGTGAAAAGCGAAATGATGTTCCTAATTGTTTTTCTGCATTGAGACTTCAGCGTAATGTCTCGGTGTGGATTGCGTGACAACGTGTTGGAGAGTACAGCCATGGGAGCAGTTGTACACATTTATTTACATGTGCGCAAGGACCCCGAACTTAGAAAATATTTTCGGAAACAACAAACCGTCTATGATACCCAAACATCATAGAGTAACAAAATCGGGCTGAGTAGCTTTTCCCTTGAAGACCAGGATTGCCTAGTCATTCGAGCCCGAGCAGCTTGCTTGACCCTTGTGTCTACAACGTTGTACAGTTATACTGCAAAAATACTATTAATGACAAGTATTTTGATACACTATAAAATACAAAATGCTCTAAAATACAATCTTCCAGTACAGCTACATTTCTAACATTTCTTCTTTATATAAACATGCAGCAACGCCGAACACGAAACAATCGCAATAGCTCAAGAAGGCTGCAATTTCCCTCTTTATTTATGCATAAAATGGCGAAACAGTGAGGATTCCCACTCTACATAAAAACCAACTACTAGATTTTTAAATTTGGGACAGTACTCAAGCACCAGGCATGCTCAACTGGGCCCAAATTCGCAGGTACATTTGGCTGCATGTACTTGAGACTGGCACTGACCAGTGCATTTATAACCAAGTGGGACTAGCCACTGCGCGTCGTGGTTGGATGCGCGACACAAACGTCAAGTAATGCTTAAAAATAAGCATCCGCCATGCCTCCTGGCCACTTAAGTGAATAAAAAAACAACCGTAGTAAACCTTGTAAATATAAATCGTAGGCACAGGAGGTGACTGCGGTGAAGCTTAAGCTCGGATAGAAGCATGATCGTTAGGTTATTTATTTATTTATTTATTTATTTATTTATTTATTTATTTATTTATTTATTTATTTATTTGTTTGTTTGTTTATTTATTTAAACATACTGCAGCCCCTTTGGGGCTATTGCAGGAGTTGGGGTAGGTACAAAATATTGAATTAGGAAAACCAGGATACAGCCATACATGAATAAAATATACAGACTATTTGCCACACTGTCAGTGCAGGATGTGAAATGAACGTGACAGTAAAGAAAACTTATTATGGCAAGGTCAGATGTGTACATATTGAGAGATTATGTATAACATACGAAACACAAGTATACTGTTCGCACATCAACATGCCCTACAAATAACACGTTTTTACACCTATGCACTAATACACAAAGTTTGCAAAAAGAAACAACACACAAAAAATTATTAACAAGGCATACATTAGTCATTTTCAAGTGCTTCCAAAAATTTTTGTGATTGAAGGGAACGGACGCTGCCTGGCAATGAATTCAATGCTTCTATGGTGCGGGGAAAGAAACTAAACTTAAATGTGTTGATGCGTGGGTGATAAGGGGAAATGTTCAGGGGGTTACTGCTTCTTGTTGTCGAAGGCTTGGCCAGGGTTATATACTCGGAAGGTGATAGAATGAACGACGCGGTGAAAAAACTTTAGTCAGTCGATGTGTCGGTGGGCAGACAGTGTTTTTAGGCTAAGCGATGGTAGGGTAGCAGTTGGGGGAAAGTTGCGGTCGTATCTGCGGCAGATAAACCGGACGGCTTTCTTTTGTACAATTATAATCAAGGGATAACTCAGATTCAAACGGACGTGGACATACTGTCGCGTCCGAATAATGAATCGCTTCATCTACACTTCAATAAATCCAGCAGGGACTATTTCAAGAGCCGCAGTTCATGTTATTTGTAGGTACGTTAGCACTACTGAAGTGACGCCACTGGTGACGTCACTTGTCTCTCTGTTTTAGTAGTAACGCCATCACACGGGGTGGCGTCAGTTCCTGCAACACGAAAGTACGCGGCTACACAGTGGTAGAGCAGGCGGTCGCAAGCAATCCTTCATTTAAAACGCATCACACCTTTCGTATTTCTCGAGCGTAGAAATTTATCTGTAACACTTGTGCCACCTCAACTACAATACGCAAGTGCTGGCGTGGACACACCAGCTTCGTGAAATTCCTTGCAATCATGGAGTGATAATTAGGTGCCCTAAACACAACCGGGGTCCGCTATGCGTATAGTTTGGGCACGGGTGAATAAAAATGAAATTTACTTTGAGAGCATTATTGTTCTAAGTGTAGATACATCTTACCCATCTGATCGCCTTTTTTGTTATTGGACCGGTCGTTGATTTGAAATGACTAAGAAGTAAACGTGATAATGACGAATTGACAAGTGACGTCGGCAATGCGTTTTGATTGGTATATTTTGTATACTGTCTTCGAAACCCTTTCTCAAAAGTTGTAGTCTACACACGTTGCACAGAAAAATATGCTCGCTACAGACTCCACCATCAGGTGGACTCATCTAGTATGTTATTAGTACGCAATACGTTGATTTTTCACGGTTTGTGTTACTTGTTTAAACACAGGCGCAATGGCATGTCCGCGCTTGGCACTGGTTCCTACGACGCAGATCCCCGATATTACGTTTGCTAGGGAATAGCGCCTCAAGTCACAGGTTTATTTATATATATATTTTTACTTGTGAATATTATCGATTGAGCGAGTTCATGACACGTGACGTTGCCGCAGGAACGCATCTGGGAAGTCCGCAACCTGCCAGTTTTACAAAGATATTATTGGATGCAAGATAGTGCTACAGTACCCCTCACACATTTTTATTGCGTCGATGGAGAGTTTTCTTAGCACCCGGAGAGAACAGAGCAATTTATAATATCTAGGCACTCTTTCAGCATGTTGCTTTCGCCCTGAAGTATGGGCATTACATGTTAGCGTTGCGTTCAAGATGCACTCTAACATGGACCGATACTGGCACTGCCTTAAGGAGTGCGTGGTGGCTTGAGAGCCGGGAAGCCTCAAGGAACTTTTACCTTGATGGCCGCCTTTTTTCACGCCCAGGGCGCGGAATGCATGTGACCTACTTTTCATTGTTCAGTACGTATTAGAATAAAAATGCCGGAACACATAAACGCAGACCGGGGGAGTACATAGAAGGGTCCGCTGAGGGGTACAGAAGCGTTGGTAAAGAAGGAGGGACAACAATGCCCTTGAAGCTCACTATATTAACCGTTTGAAGAGGACATGAAGTCAACTTGCATGGCCGGATCTGAAGTGCGATGCCATGTCCAGGAGGAAGCAATGTACCTTTCACTTGTCCTAATCGCACGAAGTACTTACACATGAAACCGCCACAAACAGTCAGAAGCACGTCCCGTGGTCACCGAAGCAGGCACTATGCCCACAGTCTTCGCCTGTGCTCGCGGTCAGGATGGCGTCTTGATGTCTTCAGCAGTGGTGTTCGTCTCCTCGCGGACGTCACTGAAGTTTACGGTGCCCGCCATCATGCTCTTGCGGAAGGGCTCCCTTTCTTCATCCACATCGCTCTTGCTGACAGCGCACTCATCCCACTCATTTCCGTCCTCTTCGCTGAGAAACTTCTCCAGGGCCTCCTTTTGTTGTCGACGGAAAAAACCCATCTACCGAGAAAGAAAGACTTTTGAACGATTTCGTGAACTCAAAGAAGCCTATTTATAAGCTACTGTATACACCCAGCTCATAACCACCTAAATCACAAAAGGCGTTCGACGTGATGTACGTACATGAACCAGTCCTGCTACTATGAGTGAGAAGAGGAGAAGTCCGGCGAAAGCACTGATTCCGATGATCCAATCGGGCACCTCCTCCGCTGGTGGCGGGCCTTCCTTTTGGAACACCGTGGCCACCTGCACGCACGTTCATTCCACGCAGGTAAGAAGGGCAGCCTCGACTGCGATAGTGAAGGATTTCGTCCAGTTCTTATGCGTATCACTCCTTGCCGACTACGCCATGTGCCCCAAACGTGTAACGCCCTGATTTTGCACAACAATGGATAATTGGCAGAGCTAACGTATTTAATCGACATAAAAACTTAAATGCAGGTAATTGGTCCAGGGTAATATTAAAAGACCGAAAAATGAAATATGGGAAAACAATTACGGAGCGCGCTTATTGTGTGTGATGGGCGTGTGAAGGGGAACGCCTATAGCTGTACCTTTTGTAGATCTGCTCTGAAACTTTCTGTCACGACTGAACCAGTCCCTTGCGCAGCACCTTCCGAAGCTCACTCCGCTTTTTTTTCCCTCGCTAGGAGAATCTGTTCGGGTCGCGAGTTTTCGTTTCCCTGTGAATGCAAGCAGGCTACTTGCTGTGCGCATCAAGTATCCCTTTTTATTGCTTTGAGGGAATGCTAAAAGAGCCTCGCTGTTCGGCTTTCGTAACGTGGGTCTAGCGTATTGTGTTCGATCCCCGGCATTGCCGAAATTTGTGCTGTCCCATGATTTTTTTCTACTGCGAAATGTTCTCTTGGCATATACTGCGCATTTTTTTCGTGGTTTGGTAACAATAGCGCGATATTTACGCACGCGGAAATGGCTCATGGTACAGAATAAAAAATCCGCAAATACACAGACAAAAATAAAATTAAAACTGAACTAACGAAATAAAAATGCCATTTTTATACACCCCCCCTCAAACTAAAATAAAATGAGCCAAAAAAATAAGACACGACGCAACCAAAAAAATGGAACTTGGGAATACGGCCTGATGGTGTAGCTTATAATGTGTTTGTGTTTCGTGCATGTATCGCCACTCAAGCCTTCGCCTTCAGGTCATCTTAGACATAACGCAAGTGGCGCCGAGAACTTTCAGTAATGTTTTGAACAGCGGAGCTGTTTAACTCGGCCGTAAGTTGTGCAACGCGAACAAAAAACTTCCAGTTGAGAAAAAAACAGTTCCCCTGGTGAGAATTGAGCCTCGGTTCCTCTGGTTATGAAACCGGCGTGCACCCTATTGAGCGGAAGAGCTCCCTTCGCATTCCAACATTCAAACATCTCATTCCAGGCGCACAGCCGTATTTCCTCTGGGTTATTCGCAGCGTTGGTTTTGAACTGCCGAGCCTCCGACGAAGGGAGAGGGGCCGCCAGCTCTGCTGTTTCTCCAGCCTTGCACCACAGTGCAAGCTGCGCCAATTTTTCATCTTCAATCTCCCTTCACACTTAAGACAAACTGGTCGAACCTGTAATCCTCAGGCTGTGGGGGTTGCAACCTTTTCCAAAGCTAGTGTAGGAACAACCGCACAAATGGTGATTCAATGAAAAACAAGACAAATAATTTGGCCGCTACGTTTTTCATGCCGGACGAGTAACGTTCTTGGTATAGCAAAACAAACTATATAAACACACGGTAGAGAATCCTTACACGGATCTCCTTGCGGGATTGTGCATCAGTCGTGAAAGTAGTGTTGTCCAGAATCTCCAGGTAACCTTCGGAGCCAACGCTGAATGCATGCCACGTACCCTGAAAAAGGTTCCAACTCAAGTGAGCGTTTCCTGTGCACTCCAAGAAACAACTGTACATTAGACGCAGCTCTAGCGATATTTGATCACTTGCGGTACTATTGCGAAACTGAAGCACAAATCAGCCTTCGTCGGCCAATAAAGTGATTAGTACCATTTATTCGCCGTTATACATGATATAATTTTCCCAGTTACGCTTTTCGTATTCTTGATACTTTATGCCATGGAAGTATTAACTAATCGTCCCACTTCATCTATGGTCCGACACATTTGCCACACAGCTACACTCCCCTTACACACACATAAGCAAAGTTCCCACACCTGCACTCTCCGCAGTGGTAGCACAGCGGACGATTGTCGGCGGTTCGCCATACGTCCGTCTTCCTCGGCGCCTGGTTTTGGCCTGCAGGGGGTCGGGCGGGCGACAGTGGACGGCGGTAAGGAGGGACTTCTTGATGACGGGTAGGAGGAGAGCGGGGTCGTCGAACAGCCGCTGAGTAGTTTATAGCTTGAGGCTCACGTGGTACTTCGGAAGGCGTAGAAGTCCCCAAAGCGAGTTGAATTTCTTCCCGGATCACGTCGCTCATAGAGGTGACTTCGGGTTGCGGCGTTGTTGGGAAGAGTTTCCGCAGTTCTTCCCTGACGACAACGCGGATTGTCTCACATAGTGTTTCAGAGCTAAGAGCCCCGGCATCGACCGTGTCCGCAACTAGCGCATTGATGGGACGGTCGTACTGCCTCGTGCGAATTTCCAACGTCTTCTCCATGGCGGCCGCCTCGGACGCAAATTCGGCCACCGATTTGGGGGGGTTGCGGACAAGGCAAGCAAGAAGTTCTTGCTTTACTCCTCGCATCAGAAACCTCAGTTTCTTTTCTTCCGTCATATCCGGGTCCGCGCGACGAACTAGTCGCTTCATTTCCTCAACGAAGATTACGACTCCTTCGATCGGGTGTTGCCTTCGAGTTTCCAGCAAAAGCGCAGCACGTTCTTTTCTCACCACGGTCGTGAAGGTCTTAAAGAACTCGCTTTTGAATTGTATCCAGTCGGTCAAGGCGCTCTCGTGGTTCTCGAACCAAGTTCGAGCTGCGTCCTCCAAGTAAAAGAAAACATGCCGGAAGGTTTCTTCATCGCCCCACCTGTTGAAGATCCGCACGCGCTCCAGCTTCTCCAACCATTCCTCCGGGTCTTCAGCGGGAGCTCCTCGGAATGTTGGCGGTTCCCGGGGCTGCTGCAGCACGATTGGCGACGTTGGTTCTTGCACCATGGTGGTGGTTGCGGCAATCGTTGTCTTGGGTCTTTCTGGCAGGAGGCCGAACTCGGGCGGCAATCCTTGCAGTCGGAGGCTGGCTCTAGTTGGACTGGCCTGGCGGCTTCCAGAGGTCATACGGAGCATAAAGGGTGCCTACCCAGCACCTCCACCAGATGTCACGAAGCCAGAGACGACGCAGTTGTCTTGACGGAAAACACGTTCATTGGAGCGAACTTGTGCTCCCCTAACAACTCAAAGAATACACAGGCGGCGAAGCAGCAGTCAACAAAGTGACGTGTGCGGGCGAGCGTCGACGATCGTAATGCCATGGCGTCTGCTCTGCTGGCTTTTATCTTTAGGCGCGAGTGTTTCTGGAACCGTCGATTTACATCCAGAACATTGTAGATCAGAGAAGATTATTCTGGGCTAGTGACGTTAAGACGAAACAGTCTGCTTATCTGAATGATGTAGCCCGTGTGGCATAAAAATAAAGAATGCAAGACGCGCTTCGCTTGACACAGATAACAGAGCCGAGCGTGGCCGGCAGCAAAAAACAAACAATAAATAAACAAACAAACGCATACATTGTTCGTGGCAGTATTATTGAATTGAGTGCAACCGTAGGCGTTGGGTGGGCATCCTAGTTCGGTAGTCCCCGCCGTGCTGCGGCGGCTTGGTCGCGCGTTGAATGGAAACTGAGCTACTTAAAAAGACGCTAAAGGCTGAATGAAATGTTTTATTTTAAAGATTATACGCTTGTTATCTCTCTCGGCTTTTGTTTGACGAGCAAGGATACGTTATTTGCTGAGAAGTAAGCAAATAAAGCAGGCATTTCTCTCTCTTGTTGCCCTTTCATTTGTTCGTGACGTAGTCATTGCTTCCCAATGTGGGAGGAGGAGGAAAAACTTTAAAGAGCTGGTAGGTCGGTGGGGTCCTTAGTACAGGTTCTACCCGCCGTCTTCTCCCTTGAGTGAGGCACTTATACGGTTTATAGCGTAAACGGTTTGCGAAAGGCGCTGTTAAGGTGGCCACGGTATAGCTTTAACGTCTACATAGCATGGCCGATCCCGACAATGTTTCTCTGGCCGAAGAGGCTGGATTGGACTTTTATGATTTTTACCGACGGAATCAGATATGGTTTTAAATGCTCGAGCGTACAGTGTGTCGGTATACCGGCCTCCCAGACACCACAGAGTCGGCTGCGAGTGAAGCCGCTTTGGAAGCGACAAGCGCCGTTTAGGAATGTCAAGCGTGGCGTCCGAGCTAGCGCCGCTCAGGCGGGCATCCTTACCTCACCTCGTCGGGCGATCTCAGCCATCTGATATTATCTGTGAAATAAACACTATGCTCCCGGCAGCCGCATCAAGTAGTCGGCGTTGCCGCCCTCCCCATGTCCCAAAAAAACAAGGGCACAGCGACGCACGCTTTACGGGTTATCAACAGCGGCTCACGGCGAACAGAAGAGCACAAGGTATATATAGAGTCGGTCAGTTGAACACCTGATGTAAGTACCCTTCACGGGCGATAACATCCCAACCGGGCAAGGCTACCCATCACCGATTGCAACGTTCACGCGCAAAGCACGGGAGATTAGAAGCTCGGGCGCTCACCGTCGTAGGTTATTGACTTGGCTATTTGTGCACCAATGCTTTTCCAAAAAATGAAGGAAGCTTACACTAACGCGTAAGACTTGAAGGTAGCGAAGCTGTACGCAACCTTCACGACTATCACGACAGTTTAAGTCCACTATTGCAGCCGATTTGCGTCTTCACTGCCGCAACCACCTGTACTTCATCTTTGTTGCTATAAGCGTAAGCTTCCTTCATTCTTTCGGCAGTTAGAAGCACTGGGCATTAAACTTAGGGACACAACCCTACATGGTTGTGTGCTCGCACAACGTTATATAATATCGTGGAGAGAGCCATAACTAGAGAGTGACGTGAGCAGATTGCGACAGCGAATGTGTTTCCACGATTACGGCGAACGCTACGGTTTTTCTTTCCTAAGCTTAGCCAATCTCGCTAAGTGGGTATGTTTGGCTCGACAAACATGCGCCGGTGACGCAGGGCAGTCGCCGTGGGGCACGGACACACGAGCGCTCTGCATTTTGTTGGCCTGTTAAACTGCTCGGTTTTGCTGGGTTTTAAAAGGTCGCTCGAGGCCCCCGCTCACGTGCGCGCGCTCACGTGTGCTCGGCATTTCCTTGGTATTTGTAACTGCGGACATGAAAATCAAACGGTTTGCTAAACAGCTTCCCTGTTAAAACGAAACTTAAAGCATGATGACTGACCGAATAGCGAGAAAACAGCCTCCCTCGCAATTTATAAAATCTGTAGTATGTGCTCTTTAAATAAGATGTGCTAATGAAAAGCTTTGATTTGCATTTATTTTACATGCTCAACCACGTAGAAACTGTTTATTTCAGGAAAACATTTATGGGTGCTTCTGGAATTAGTTCTCGTCGTTCAAATATTTTTGTGACGTTACGAACCGCGGTATCCCAAACGCGTACGGGGCGTCGAACCTTTTTTCGCGTTTCTGCCATGTTCTGCCTTAATATACAACTCTAGTTGCAAGAAGGGAGTATTTAGGTTCTCGGCACCGAAATCTACCAACACAGGCCAACCTGTTTCCACCCTCTAGCGTCCCTTTAAACTTAGCAGCCTGTATTCCGTCAAAGCAGCTTTTAAACCAGTATAGTATGACATCCTCGCAAAGTGGGAAAAGACCAAAGATATCGCGAGCTTCGTCACAATAGGCTTAGAAAGGACAATACTACTCTTCTCTAGAAAGGACACTGAGAAAATGGCAAATGGCAGACTGGGGTGTGGCGACGGCTGGATCCTGATCTTTCACCAGTGCTGTGGCTTACAGCCGATGTTACCCAGATCTCTATTCAGATGAATGCAAGACTTGTGGGAAGTCAGAGGGCACAGCTGATCTACATTAACGATATGGTCCTGTCCTGTTATAACATTACCCACAAAGCAGTAGGTCAGGGCATCGTTTACTGAACATAAATACAACGTTAACGGATCAGTGGGAGATCGCGGAACTCAGTTTTGGCATGGATAGACACACGCGGGCCCGTGCAGATGCCACGACCGCCGCCACGAAACAACGGCTGCCGGCCGACGGCTAAGGAATAAACTTTGGCAAATACATGTTGATCAATCGGGCTCGAGCTACCGCAGCTGTCACTAGGTCGGGCAGGCATCCTCTCTCTGTGAGATAAATACTGAGTTGCGAGTCGACTCCCCGCCACGGATGCACAACAAATGGACCCGGAACATTTTGTCCTAGACAACACGGCAACTCCCAAGAAGGAAGAAATGGAGAATCGGCTCCAATAGCGCATGGTCGTTATTGAAGGAAGCAGCGAGAAGCAATTATATGCCTTTACACATTGCCACCGAGAAGCGCTAGTTAATATCAAATCAGCACCATTTCAGCTAGATACGTGGAACAGTGCACTAGTTATTTATTTGTATGTCAAGGGATTGGTGATAAATGTTAAACGTTTATATTTCACACCTTCGTCAAGAACATTGTTCTATTAAGCTGGATGTTTGCGTACGGACAAGCGCTCACTTTATAAAAAAACTGAAAATCTTGTCATTTATGGACAATTTAGTGAGTAAAACCCGTGCTGGCATTTCTACATTCGCTACTCATTCTGCACTTATAAATTTCTTTTCGAATAAACCTGTAATGTGGCCTCTTACCACCGTGCAACTGATAGCAAGCCTACGTATTCAGTTCTTAAAGCAGTTTTTATTGCATTGATTCTGACGTTTACTGCAGCTACTAGACCTTAGCAACCTCAAAAGCTACTGGGGACGCCTATATCTGGGTATGCGGCCTGATGACGTAAGAATTGTGGCTTCCGCTTGCATTGCACCCCTCTGCGCTTCGGTGTTGTTGCCATATCTGCGTATAGTTGAGCGCGGTTAATTAGCCGACGCGACGACTGGCGGCACATTTTTTTCACTCAGGGACACGGCACGAGTCATTCCGAGCCCCCGGCAAACACCAGGTAGAGGGACAGCCTCCCTTGGAGCACAATATAATAAATAAAACAGATATACAACGCAAAGAACTGAATTCTTGCCCTCCCTCATTGCACCGAATAGCGGTTCATTAATTGCAAATCTTTCCAGCTAGATCCGGGGAACGACGCGTTCGTTATGTAGTTTTAGAGCAAGGTATTGGTGGGAAATGTTTTAAAATGTTCTGTTTCACCTCTTGTCAAAGAAGGATTCTTTATTTAGGTTGGATGTTGCGTAAAGACAGCGCTCATTTTATAATAGGCCGGAAATCTATACCCTTTACTACCAATTTTGATGATTGCATTAGTAGAACCCGTGTGATTTCTACATTCGCTACTCATCCTGCGCCTCAAAATTTCTTTTAGATGCGAAAGCATCTTATGGTTTCGGTATGCCCCGCGTCGGCGTCCGCACTCACACTGCGCATGCGCAACTCTCCTCCTTGCACCCACAGCTGCGCGATACTACACTATAAAAAAAGAAACAGTTAACGGCGCCCGTTTCGATCCCGTGACTCTCTTGCCGCAACGGGAGGTACGCGGTGCTCTTCCCACTACGCTACGAATCAGGGACAGGAGCAAGTGCTACGAACGCACCTTAAGTCCTTGACTCATTCAAACTACGTCAAGAAGCTACTGATACAACGAAGGCACGCGAAGCTGACCGTCAACGGAAACGACGAACTGAAAACTTTAGAGGAGGGATGTTGAATTTCCCGTGGGAAAGCTGTGGCGGGAAGCGCCACGCGCCTTGCAGCTCAACCAGCCCCGTCCGCAGCGCCTCTGATGCTGATTGTGGCAGGATGCCCCTAGGAATTGGCCAACCAAAGAATCCATCACGAGATAGGTTCGCGTTCAACCACCGTCGTCATTTTCCCGTAGGGGAACCGCCGAAGAAGAAGAATGAGAAGACAAAGCTGCGAAGAGGAGGGCGGTACATTGCTCTCAGCCGGTGCACCAATGTCAACAACCTTTACCTCACCAACGCTGACGGAGACTACCGATTCTACCACAGAGACAACATCGACAAGAACATGATGGACGAGTTTCGGCGCCTCGAGAACCACCGCCTACTCACCGTAACACAACAACACTTATTGCGTACCTTTGCCAACGGTGTGGACCCGGACGCGGAATTCCCTCTGGCGCTAGTAAAAACCAGATCACTCAACATAACGGCAACACAATGGAACCACACGGAACCACCACGATGCTTCGCATCCTCATCAGGGTTCCCCACGGGACGATGGTGTAATTTTTTTGAATAAATTCTACGATATTGACGCTAACCATTGTATAACAAACAGCGAACCCAGTCATTCAATTCTAAAACCAGTTTTTTTAATGTATTGATTCTAACGTTTAATTCAACTACCAGATCTAACAACCTGAAAAACTACAGGGGGCGCTTATATCTGCAGCGTACGTGGTTTGATGGTGCAAGAATTGTGTCCTCCGATGGCATTTTACACATCCTGCACTTCGGTGTAGTTGGCCTACTTGCGCGGTTCAGCGCGCTTTATTAGTCCACGCGAAAACTGGCGGCACACCGTATACGTCCATGCACTTTCCAATCCGAGACACGGCGCGAGCCATTCCGAAACCCCTACAAACTCTTTTCTATGGGCGCTATATAAAAAATATCAAGCGCAAGGAACTCAATGACGTAAACAAACGGCTACAGGACAAGTGCGGCCGTTCAAGTGCTGGTCATGTAACCTCCTTCTTCCTCGTTATGTTCTTTGCGCTCCATTTTTTAACAATGTACCAACTTGCTTAGGATTGCTTTCCTTATTATAGGTTACTCTGTAAAAGAGAAAAGCCACTGAGCATACGGTTTGCGAGCCTATCCGACTGTGCGTCCAACTTCGCATTTTAGGTGTGAAGCCACTTAGGGGCTTGGGCTGTCGGTGTCTCATGTCGTCATCGTCTCACATCATCGTGGATGTAGTCACGGTACTAAAACACCGAGACACTCGTTTACGCCTCACGTTAGAACGTAAACGCGTACTAAAAGAGCACATCGGGACACTCGTTTTCTAACGCCTCGCGCTAGAACGCTTTATGCTTCAAGCACAGCTGTACACGTATACACCTCCACCAGTTTCATCTCCCGTGGGCAAAAACGCCAAGGCGCCCAAAATACACTTTGTGGGCACATATTGAATTTTAAACCTCGAACATTGAAGACATTGCCTTTCTTAAAAAGAAAGATTTGCCTTTCAGCAATCTTTCACTTCACCCACGATCATAATCATTTCAGAAAAAGTTGTCTTTCCTGCGGGGTCGCCATCACAGAGGCAAGGAAAGCTTCGCTTTAAAATTGGAACTGATTAGACCATGTAGAAATGGCGCAATCGAGTAGACCTCGGCTTCATAACACGAATGACCCAGCTTCGACTCCCACCGCAGTAAGCGTTTTTTCTTGAGGTGCACAATGTGCTTTCGCTTATCATCATCATCGTTTTGTTAAACGCATTAGCTAAAGTTAAAGTTAGCTTTTCTGATGTGCTTTCTGGCGCGACATGGCACGCCATCAGTGAGGCATAGGAAGATTCGATTTAAAAGCTATTTTACAGTGATGTGGAGGCAATACAGTATGCCAGAAAGCAATGCTTTACATTTTTATTGAACTGCAGCATGTCAGTGAAAGGTGATGTCGGTAGGCAAATAACCACATCAAGGATTGGTAGTTGACTGACCAAAATACAGTGACATGTTCTGTAATGTTATTACACTTTGTATCATATAAAGACAACGAAAGACAAATATAATGCTTAAGCCCAGAGCACATTGTGTTCCATATGAGGCTTTTCCTGCTGTTTCCCGTTTCTCGGCCGTGCTGTTCCGCTAGAGAAACAGCACGACCGCCTCGATCGGCTCACGTCGCAGCTTGGCGCGAAATGCCGCAGGAGCTATTCGGAGGCGGACGACGTCTTCGCGTCGCTCAGCTGTATATGTTCACATGTACAGCATCTGGAGAAGCCACCGGTATCACACGTTGGCTAGCCTGTTTTCACTTTTGCATGAACGACCATGCCTTTGATACTGCGGGTTACGCGCCTGCAGGCGACTTCCAGCAGTTCTTCAGACGACTTAACCGCACGCAAACATGGCATGAAACAATTTCCGCCCTCTGCAGCTACGCCAGTGGCTCTCTCCCGTATCGTGTTTAACCAGTATCGGTACTGGTAGGTGGTGACTCCGTTACGCCTCTCTTTTCCCCACCTCGGGGGATAGGTGTCTGAGCACTGTTTCGCCTGTTTCGATGCCTCGCCCATCCGCTCCTGCCACAGAACACGTGTCAGGGTTGCCGTATTTAGTCCTAGTTCACGAATCTTTCCCACGTAAGCGCCCATTCTCCAAATACGGGCTTTTTTTCAGCAGTACCTTCCTCAAAGGCCATGCATCTCTCCAGTGCTACGGAACGTCTTCGGCGCACCGCTCTCGCACTTATACCGCCGCGCGGTTTGCTGACTTCGCTGGCGGGTGCCCCGTCAAGATGAGGTCTTGTTCTGACAGCTTCGCCTACGGGTGGCCCCCGCGCCGGCTGTGACGAAGGCATGGCGGGCCTCAGTACCATGTCCCATTTACATCGAGGTGCCCCTCCCGCTCTGCTCCTGTCGAACAGGACATCGCGGAGGACTTGGTGTGGAGCTTATCCTGCCCCACATATACGCCTCGCCTCCTGAGGCCCCGCGTACCCGGCGGGCCCGCCATATTTCCTTCAGGGACACGCGGTGCGCACCATGGCCGATCCAATTCCTGTCGATAATCGGGACTGTATTTATATATATCGTTCCCTATTCGGTAGGGTAAAGATTTTCGCAATACAACAATCGCATCGGTAGGAAAATAAGTTTCGGGCGACAAGCTGCCCGAAACAACCGCCCTTTTGTGAGGCGTGTGTGTGCAGAGGACCTTCAATACGCATATCCTTGTTGATAGGAAGGCACAAACTATGTGCTTAGACGGCTTGCTTATCTCCAGGCACACTTCTTTTAAACTGCCGTGACTCTAATTATGAGAGATGGACTATTATCGACGCAGCAAAGTGGCAAGAACACGGCGCAATAATGTTTTCCATTACCCCTTAGGTCACACATATACGACTCAGGAATCTGCGTATACTTTGGTCGTTTGAATTACTGACTGGCAAACTATTTCGCCCTTTCCATGCCTCGTGGCAACATGCCCTGCCTGCTGACAGTCATACGTACCATCAATTTTCTGTCCTCGAAAGTATTTTGCTTTTTTTTTTTTTTGACGGTTCGCTGGTTGCTGAGGTGTTTTTCCTTTCTCTCGGACAGTCTGCGCCCTGCAAAGGCGATAGATTTCGCGCGCCCTTATTCTGCGTGGCCGTACTACCTTTAAATTATTTCCCCTGCTTAAGTTCATAATCCTTTTTGCGTGGTTTCCGTCATCATGCTTACAAAAGGAAACAAGATCCGCCAATGACGCTGCATCTGCCCACGACGGGCTTTATGGTTGTGACGCCCGGACGAACCCGTTCCCAGTATTTCACCTCCTCGAGGGCGACGAGCCGGCGTTGACACTGTTGTAGCCCAAAACACTGCATGGTGCAATTTCTCGTGATCCTGGGGTGCGCCCGCATCTTTTATCCACAAAAAAAACTTCAAAGCGCACAAATAGACGTGGACAAGAGAGACACCCACACGCAGCTTTTGTTCGTTGTGCGAGTGGCGTCGTGTACAGAATCCCGTTATCATGCAAGTCTGTGTATGTGGGCCAAACTGGACGCTGTTTAAACATTCGTTTGAATGAGCATGCGTCAACTGTGAGAAATTCAACAAGCGCCAATTTGTCTGCTCATTGCAAAAATTTTCCCGCATTTCCCCGAGGGGAAGAATGTGAAAGTGCGAATGCACGAGTTGAATTTGCGCGGTTCGGTAATGTTCGCGAAGAGAGATCACACACACACACACAACTACAAGAAAGAAAGATGCATTTATTCACAGACACCTATTGTGTCGTCGTTGTACTTGATTGCTAGAGCGGATCTCAGCTTTGAAATTTCGTGTCAGTACTCCTTAAGCGGGTGCATTAGCCCTTCTCACGCCCGATTCCTGGCCAATCCCCCACGTGGTATGTGCCATGTCAGCGGCCAGGCAGCGCGCGCCCATCTCCCCCCGTTGCCAAGGAAACGAGGAGATTCCTGGCCAATCCCCCACGTGGGTATGTGATGCGGACATCGCCGGTGGACGCAGGTTCAGGGTCGCTTAAGAAGTGCATTGCACTTAAAAGTGTAAGTGTCACCCGTTGTTTGGTGACACAGAGGTGCTCTACGGCATAATGATCAAACTGTCAGAGAATTGGTAGAGGCATACTTATCAAGGAACATAGTGACAAGTGTATAAGCAAATCATCCGTTATTCTTCACGGGAAGGAGCACGCTCTAATCGGCACAATGTTTGTTTATCTGCTTTGTGTTCATGTAGAAATTTGTGTTTTTCAATAAAACCGGCAGTTGCGAGTTAGCGCGTGTGTGTGTCCCTCCTCTTTGTCCCCGTCTATTTGTGCGCTTTGAAGTTTTTTCGATATCATGCACCAACTAGCCCAACTTGCGGTATTGCTTCTTTTATCCACTCCTGCATGTTGTTCGCCATCTTATGGGCGAACTCAGAACATCGATGCTGTTTTCTCTTCTGGGCCTCCTGAAAGCGTTTCCGGAAAGCTTCTAAAAGCTATAAAATGCCCTAATGAGTCGAAATCCCGTCACAGAGTGTCCGAGTCTGAAGCAAGGAAACGGTCCTAAAATTGCCGACGGCGGAAATAGAACGAGGTGACTGAGTGAAAAGAAACTTGGGAACAGTTGACTCAGGATGTGAACTGAATTCAGTGTCTCCGGAATGCGAGTCCACCACATATCTCAGACGCCACTACCGATACAAGACTTAAACTGACTAAATGTGGATGTAGCGGCACACGCAGTAGCGACGTACGCAGGATTTCGTTTCAGGGGAGGCCAAATGAGGAAAAATGGAGAACGTGAAAGGAGAGTTAGACAAGTATAAAAACGACGACAGAACGAGAAAAAAAGATAGCAAAAGGAAATATAGGCACTAAAACGCCCACAGGGTATCTTGTCACATAACTTCAATAATTACAATTGTTAAATCTTAAGATAGCATTAAATGATTATTTAGCGTTTTTTGGGGGGTCGCTAAGCAACGCAGCAACCATGGTACAGATTAGGCTACGCTGTTTCAATAAAAATATCGCGACCGCGCCACGTTTTACTTAACTGTCAGATTATCTCGTCCAATTTAACTCACAGTGAAATTTCGATATCGGTTATGGTCGTGTAAGAGCAGACATCAAAGCGGCATATAGGGTTCGTGTGTAGCTTCCCACACAAAAACAATTATCGGTAGCCATTATTTCATGATAGGCCATAGAGGAAAGAAAGCATTTGGAGAGGCCCCGCTATACACCGGCGAATTTGGAGGAGCGCGGAAGAAGTGACGTAATTTTTTCACGTCCACTGGAGGCCGCTGGAAACCGCGTCCTAGCAATGGGGCCGAAAGTCGGCTCACCGAGGCCCTACGTCACTGCAAGGCCCAGCCCGTAGCCAATGGTCGGCAGGCAGAGGCGAAGCAGACGACGGTAGAGCGAGCGAAGGCGGAGGAGGCGGTGCGAGCGTGCAAAATACAAATAAAAAAGGTCAGCCTACCAAACGGCGTTTCCGGCTTCAGTAGAAGTGACGTCATGGCCTCTCCTAAGCCTTTCTTTTATCCATGGGATAGGCAGAGTTAGTGGCGTTGTCTGTACCCCCCCTCCCCGCAGTATCGAAAATTTCTGGGGACAGTACCGCGGCCCCTCCCCTGCGTAAGCCAATCATGTCTGTAAGGTTTTCCTGTGCCTTTAGGTCAACAGCGATTGGCAATGCGCACATTACAAACGAAGACAATTGGACTCGCTATTTTTATTCACTTCCTAAGATAACTGCTGTTGAAAAATGTACGTGCCGCTATGAACAACACATATAGCTAAATAATTATCTAGATGTGCGTTGTACAAAATTGTTTAAAGCAACTACCGATATAATGATTCCCCTTCAAGCTCATGTGTGAAAACGGTGTTCTCATGCCCGAATCACACATAAAAATACTGGTGAGATTAAGGATTTTAATCTCTTTTCACACACCCTGAGCATCACCATTAGCACTATTTACTCCCCTTGAAACCCTGGTCTAATCTTTTTTTCCGCGCACCACTGTTACTTTAGCTCATGTTGTTCAGCTCTGTTTCGCTAAATTGTGGGCAATGGGATGTTTTCATTATGTGCTTTATTTTATTGTCTTCTGCTGTAATTTACCTGCTTGTACTAAAGCTGCTCTTTGGGCGTGTTTGTTTGACAAATACAGCGCACCAGAGGTGAGGACAGAGGAAATACTGGACACTTATGACTGCTGTGTAAGTGTAGACTTCCTTCTGTCTCATTTCTGGTGTGCTGTAAAACCCTGGCTTTGAAGTCTCAAGATCAAAGCTT
This sequence comes from Haemaphysalis longicornis, assembly GCA_013339765.2. Classification (NCBI taxonomy): domain Eukaryota; kingdom Metazoa; phylum Arthropoda; class Arachnida; order Ixodida; family Ixodidae; genus Haemaphysalis; species Haemaphysalis longicornis. The sequence goes on from CM023450.1 coordinate 83,984,167, forward strand.
TCTCCCATGAAGTGATAGCATGTTTTCCTGGTGGCCTGTGTCAAACATGACACCTCAGACTTCAAGGCTGAGACATCAGGTGCACTGCGACAGCTTATTGGCTTCAGCAGTAAATCGCAAGAAAAAGTAAAAGCAAAGATATAGAATATCTGTAGAATAGGAAGCCTGTAGCAATTCCGTATAAACATAAGCCTCGCACAGACTGAAAAAGCTGGATGAAAAAAATGAAGTTAAAGTTTGTTTTCGCACTACTATCAAAACTGAAAGGCACATGCGGCAAGGTGAGCGGAAGGCAGGCAGGTGATAAAGAATGTGGCATGAACCATAGGCAGAAATACGTTCAATTGAAAAGTTCATGGCCTACAAAATCCCAGTGTCATGTCGGAAAGCGTACGGTGGATGAAGTGGAAGGTATGTAAACGAACACATCAGAGAACACCAATATTCAAGCCAGAAGATACAAGTGTTAAACAATTTACCACTCCCCTACAAATCGTATTAGTGCATACAGTATTACACAGCGCACATATTGGCTTGTGCCAATGGTAAGATCTCACGAGAGATCATGAAAGAAGATGCGTGCGCCAATACAATGTTAATCCTGCTGTCTAAAAAGAAAGAAAACGTCATCTAAGGAGGCTTCAGCCACAACAAAGGAATATATCTAACAGACCGTTGCCCGGCATGCCATACGCCAGTGTTCACAAGCAATAATGTTGCGGTCAACGTAGGTTTCTGTTTACTTCCCTCTGTTTCTTTTTTCTTCTCGGCGCATGCGCGAAATTTGCTCCTCCAACACATAGTTCACATGTGTTTATTGCCTTTTTTGAATAGAAAATACAGTTGAAAATTTTCACCTTGTCCTGTCCTCTTAATTCTCCTTTGGAAGTATGTTTTTTCCCGTAAAACCACGGAGTTACTTTTTGAGTTTCGGTTAGAAGCAGGGGAAAACATGTGGTTCTTCGGGAGTGGGGTCTCAGCCAAACCTTTCCCCCCCCTGTCGGCTTTGGAGTCGCTCCCGCTCGGTTCTATGGGGAGGAAAACGCTTCTCACAAAGTTTCTCCGGGCTACTAAAAATTTGGCGACTAACCAATTTGGGGGCACGAGGCGTTAGACGGCCGACTTCAAACAGGGGCGGTACAAGGCAATTGCATTTAGCTTGGCGTCTTTTTCTGTCGGTTCGGTTCCTGCCCAAGGAGACAGCGCCTTCTGGCGTTGCCGCCTGTACTGGGGGAAAAATAATCCTGTGCTCACCATCCTTGTCGCTACTTGCTGCCGGTCTGTAGCAGAACGCTTCAATCCCATCTGGTTTTTTCAACACTTCCCAACGCGCCCTGGGAAAGCAATGGCGTCATGTCCGAAAAACCATGACGCGTAAACACGGCCAGCACCGGCGCCAAAGTCGCAGCCAATGCATCGGCTACGTCACGGGAGCCCCGACGTTTCGGCAGTTTGGGGCGAGGAGTAGATGATGTATGGGCCCGCTCTGGGTTCTGTGCGGGCAGAGATTAAATTGATTGAAAGTATTAATACCTGAACGGTTACTGTTGAAACTGCTGGGGTATTCTTGATAAAGGAAGTTTTACATAGTTATCTAGCTTTTGAGACTTTGTGTCACTACTTTCAATACTTATCAAGGAAATTCGGGGTTGGGTTCAGTTCAAGGGAGGTGGCTTTGGATGGCTTGGGGTTTGCGTTGCCGGACTTCCGACGAAATCTTGATGTTCTTTTGCATTTGCGTATTTTAGGCCAGCAAGTGGTTGTGGGGGCACTTCCCAGAGAAAAATTGCTGAGTGAAGAGCGGGGATGTCTCAATTGTTCTCTGACTTTATCTGATTTTGTCTGCAGCTAAGGCCCCTGAATTATCTGCATCATACCACGTCATCTCCTCTCTCTCTTCTTCCTCCTGGGCCCCTGCTGGGTGAGGGTGCACATTGATTTAGTTTCGGCGACTAATTTGTCTGATCGGGAACTGAACCCAGGATTCCGCCCAAGCGCCTCCGCGGAGAGCAGCGCCTTCTGTCGGCGTGTGGCGGCGTGACGCTCCGTAACTTAGGAAGCGAAAATGAAAAATCAATAGCTCCTTTCACCCAAACCACTGAGCTAATTTTTTGTATACAGAACAGCATTCACTCTCATTACTGGTATATTTTCAATCATGTAATCGCTTTTTTTAACATCAGGCATATAACTTTTTGTCAATTGCGTCTATGGGCAGCTCTGAAATATGGCCACTGGCTCCTAAATCGAGCACTGTGTCGCCTGCAAGATCAGATATCCAATTGCTCCCCGGATTTGAGTATACAGTATGTTAAATTAAGACGCCATAAAATTCCACGTGATTGGTAAGAAAAATGTTACTGGGCACCCTTTTTGTCTGGATCTGACCCAGGTTAGAGGTTGGAACTGTGGTGCCTCTCTGTGTTGCCTCCTCTACAGCCCCCTTTACCTCCTCGGTCGGCTCCGCCGCAGCGCCCGCTCGGCTCCGTCTTTTCGGTGCGGCGTTTCGGTACAGTGCGTTTCGGTACGCTTTTTCCCGGGCGCATAGACCTTTGGACAGGGCTTTCGGGACACGGACCTTTGGAAGGGTTTTCGGTAAAAATGGCGAATTCCGGCATGGTGTAGGCTCACGCGTTGTTTATGTGTTGCGGCTCGCAATTCGTACCGTATTACAGAGCGTTCTTGTTCGAAATTTCCCCTGCGTTATTTAGGCCGGGGGCAGTTGATCGTGCGGCCTTGCCAAAAAAAAACTTTGTTTAATTGCTGAACTAGCGGGATATTGTAGCATTTATAAAACCTAATTGTTCTTTTCTTTTTGTAGCACTTTTTGTATTTTTGCGAATCATTCTTAACACCCTGAACTCGTCCACCGGCATGTCGCATAGCATCCCAGGGGGATTGGCCAGGAACCCCTCGTCTTCCCTTCAACGGGGGAGATGGCGCGCGCTACGGGCCCTGCTAATGGCACATACCCACGTGGGGGTTGGCCAGGTCGGGCGTGAGAAGGGCTAATGCACCCCCCTTAAAGGAGTCTGCACAAATTTCAAGCTGAGATCCGCTCTGCAAAAGTACAACGACAACACAAACTAGGTGCCTGTGCAACATGCATCTTTCTTCTTTTAGTTGGGGTGTGTGTGATCTCTCTTTCGCGAACATTACCGAACCGCGCTTCAACCGTGCATTCGAAACTTCACAGCTTCCCCTGGAAAGGGGGAATTTGTATATAACAAATAGGACAGTATCACCGATTCCTCGGTCGTGTTTTGAGGGACTTATTATCGCTTTTTCTTTTGCAAAAATCAGTGAGGTAACTATTTTATTTTCACACTTTGCGGATCCCCTACGACAAAGGTGCGGAAATGAGGCCACTGCGCGGAAAGGGAACCTGTCCTTTTTAGACCCAAAAAATGTAGGCAATTTCTGGCATTCCGCATTGTATGCTTGGTTTTTTTTTTTGAAAAAACGCAAGTGCTTAATAAGGCGTTTTTAGAAATCATTAGAAGGCACCTATTAATTGTCATACCTGTCACCCTCTCCATCTATGTCGTTCCCCTTTCCCATCCTCAAAAAGTAGCAGGTAGAGACTATACGATAAAGGCCGCGCTTCTGCTGTTCTCTTTCTATCAATAAGCATTCTATCTGCCACTCTACGCCGCACGCTTCCGATCACCGGTTTCGTAGTTCACAAGGCTACGGCAGGGTTGCCAGTGTTGTTTTATCGGAAGTTGAAATGGCTATAATGTTCGGTTCTGCAGCATTTTTACAGAAATTTACACTCCCCGTGCTTCAACTTTGGAACGTTCGTAAGTAGAACAAGAAAGGTAACGAATGTTTTGTTTTAATTCAAATAGCATAAAGTAATTGTTCTCGCGCTCAAGGCAATACATCACAATATTACATGCCGCGGATTCAGTTAGAACTTTCCCTTGCATAATTGGCGGGCGGCTGAACGGGAAACGAATAGACAGGCGACGAACAACAGAGGACGCCAACTTTGCTTTCATGACCCCTCATGCCTCCACTCGTTGGATCGACCGGCCTTTTCATTAAAAGGGCCGTACTGAAATATCAGCGTTGCCCCTGCAAAAGTTTTTCTCTTTGTCGTTGCAACAAGGTTTAATTGAAAAGGACCAGGTTTCCTTCACTCATTAAAAGCATCGAGCGACTCGCAAACTGTCACAGATGGCTGCTAAGGAGACCACAGCGAAAAATGGGAGATCATGGGAGATTCTTTCTGGCGCCCCAGTCGGATAGTGATTCCTTGCGTCTCGCACATGCGAAGTGGAGCGCGCGCAAGTGTTATTGACCCAACTGTTGCCAGACATCTGTCACACCTAAACCGATAAACGTTCGTTCCTACCACAGGGAGCACGCAATGCTGTCGACGCCTGCCTACACAAAATGTCGGCCAGGTCCCATGTTAAAATTATACCCGGCATGCTCGCTAGCCGGAGGCGGAACGGCAGTGCCGTTGAGAACAACCATCGTTTCGCTTTTTGGCAAAACTCAGGGCAACTTCAATCGTTGATCATGGCCACTTAGGTGTCGACGGGCGCTGCATGGGGCTCAGCGGCGCCTTTCCCTCAGAGGGCGTAAAATCTCTGGGCGAATGAGACTGGTCATTGTGTCCTCGGGGGCTTCTTTGGTGGCTCTTTGTTGTGCAGTAAAGAGATTATGTCAGCTCATGGTGCATGTATAGCTATAGCACTGCCATGCACCCGGCCACAGAATCGACTTCGTCGGGACGGCCATCGTCGAGAACGAAAACTTGGTGGAACAACGTCACAATACCTTAATCGTTACCTTGGGACTCTACTTTTGTGTACACGCATGGCCTGCGCTAGACAGAGAGGGGCTTTGTGAGATACCTAACGCGTTGAAAGGCTATCGACGCGGCAGCAGGCTGACCCCAGTCACCCCTGAGAAAGAAAGCTGGTTGTGAAACGTCGGCTTCTCCATTTATTGTACCATTGCTTGCAGTGTAATTATAGCTTTTCATTTGTAGCCTCCCAACCAGACAGGTCGCAGCCAAAAGTTTACCTTCACTGCATGTTGTGTGGGTCCTACAGAGGAAACCAATTGGTACTGGGCCTACCCAATTTCCCATTGATTCCGCTGAATGACGATCATTGCGACCCCACAAGCACGTGTGCATACGAACTTTTAGAGATATTCGAAGGCACGTCATCCCGCGGCTCACAAAACTTGCACAACATAGGCAGTTTTTTTTTTCTTTTTTCGTACCACCGGTGTTGGGAGTCTAAGCTACTTTCTAGTAGTCGACCAAGTGATAGTAACAAAAACAAAAGAAAAGTGATTATGAGCGAGCTCTTTAATAACAAAGTTTTACTCGCAAATAATTGCAAATCGGCACGAACAAACTGGGTGCGAGAGTACAAGCTTTCGCGTTTCAAAGGCCTTGGAGATTTTTAAAGGTCGATAGTCGTGCTCTTTTGTCTCAAACGGCATTTCAATCAAATGGTTTTGAAAAACGTTGTGTGTCAGCTCAAAGGTGGCATTTTAGTCAAATGGGGATCCGGACATTTCAGTGAAGGACATTTCGGCGCAGACATTTCGGGTGGACGGACATTCGGTGCACGGACATTTCGGGGGTCTAGGTCTTTTCGGTACAGGGCATTTCGGTACGGTCTTTTCGGTACACGGACATTTCGGTGCACGGATCCCATTTCGGGGATCCTGGTCTTTTCGGTACAGGGCGTTTCGGTACGGTCTTTTCGGTACACGGGCGTTTCGGTACAGGACATTTTGGTACAGGGCGGTTCGGTACAGGTCGTTTCGGTACGAAAACGAATTCGAGCGAGCGTTTGAGGCAGCGAAATCCGCGCCCGTTGTTAACATGGGAGTTGCAAGCACGCAAATCGAACGTGTTTATTACAACTGTTGTTGCTCGTAATTTTACGTTATTTTAGGCCAGTAAAGAGATAAAAGAAAGGACACCAAACAGGCACTGAAAGTTTATTGACGAAACCACCATGTATATATAATACATCCATGGAACGGAAACAAAAGCCCACATATATATGACATACTTTTCATGACGTCATACCTTTCACTTTTTTTTGGAAGCTCGCAGATACTGCAGATGCTCGTTTTCGGAGAGGACTTGTTTAAAGCGGTAGACACATGAACGACCGGCGCATGCGATTCGCATGCGACTGATGGTTACGGCTGATTGTTGGGACGGGTTTTGGCGGATCAGTCGCATGCGAATCGCATGCGCCGGTCGTACTTAGCGCCTGTCTTGCGTTTTTCTTTCTGTCCTTGTCGTCTGAGCTGTGGAATCATGACGACGACAATTGAGTGCTGTTGCGGCCGTTTTCTCGATTTCCCTGGGAAGGCCGATATGAGTGCTCTTGTATTAAAACACGAAGGTTCAGGGCCTTTTATTCTTACAATTTTCGCATGCAGGAAAGTCTGGCACATCCTGCACCCCAGACGGACAGAAGGGTTTGCGTGTTGAGTCCACACAGAAAAGCTACACTTTTAAAATGTTTTGAGCGGGTTTCCAAGTTATCCGATGTAAAAGGGTTGAGATTTGGGCGAGTTGGTAATAATGCATCTAAAAAAATACTGCGCGGAAATTAACGGAGTTCTCTGCTGTCTTCGTGTGTGTTTGTCCCCGTTAATTTGCGCGCAGTTTTTTTTTTTAATTATCCCATGTGCCTGGAGTCGCAATATTACTGCGTAAGAATGTATGTCTGCAGCAACAATAAGTGTCGAATTGGTCACGCTGGAACATGTAAGTGTTATAGTAGATTAAATGTAGATTGGTAGCTCCCAATTTTGTGAGGAATAATCGAAAAGAAAAATCACGAGACATTCCAGGTGAATGTGGATTACCAGCGAAGCTTGTCTTGGTACGTGACACGCAGGTGGCGCCAAATTTACCGGAAAGGTGTAAACTAATTTAATTTCTGTTGAAAGTTCACGATGGGCATCCTCAAGGAAGACATATACATTTATCCACGCACTTTTATTTTGACTCTAGCGAACGAGCAGACGGTGCATCATATTAACTAGTCTACTGATGGTGCGGATCGAGTGTTGAGACGCATAAGCTTGAGGTCAAGAACGGCGAGTGACATTGGTGGTGACCGTGTACTGACAATGCCTACACCGGGACATTTTTTTTCGAACGCCCCACGATAAAGAACGCCTCACTCTTCAGATACGTAACTTTTTGTTTGCATACATGCAAAATACAAAAAACACTATATATTCAAATGAGCTTCGCCTAAAAAATGTATTTGTCATGAGGCGGCTCGCTGTCGTTGTTTCGGAAGCCGGTTCCGAAAAGAGAGGGTGTGGGTAAAGCGGGGCTTAGTCGTTGCGCTGCTAAGCACAAGGACGCGGGTTCGATTCCCTGCTGCGGCGGCCGCTTTTCTGGTGGAGGCGAAAAGCAAGAACGACCGTGTGTCCGGAATTTCGGCGCACTTTAAAGATCCCCAGGTGTTCAAAATTAATCCGGAGGAATCCACTGTGGTGCGCCTCATAAAACGTGAAGCGGGGATTTCCCCCTTTTGACCTAACGCTATTGCTCGTGACCCCCGCACTTCTTTATGTGTATCCAACATGAATGTTTACCAATTCACTCCAATTCGCGGATTGTATTCGGCCTTGTAACTGGAGTACACATATTCGGGGTGATTTAAATTCAGAATTTCTCTACAATACGTTTCGGAGTTCATATACAGTGAGCACTCATGTTAGCGCAGTGTCCTTGTTATTCTTATATCGCCTCAAAGGCGTTCTGCTGTGGTAAATGGCGTGTTGGCAACAGGAATTCTTATTTCTAGAAAAACAAGAAAAACGGAAAAGAAAACAGTATATGTGAATACTTTTAAAACGAATAATTCTCGCGATTACCACGGGCTTGGAGGGCGACCGACAACATAAATTAATGAAGCCACCTAAGGTTAGGAGTCTTCATGCGATCGATATCGTTTGCAGGAAATGCAGTAAAATTTAATATTCATCAGACGCGATATCCGTGCAGTGAATTGCAGTTTTTGTCCTGCCATGAGGTGAGATCCTCATTTATGTGTAGGTTTGTTTTATGCGTTTCTTATGTTTAGCGCTCATTTTTATATACCCCGTTCACGCATTACTTGTTACACATGCTAAAACTTGTACTTGTGTCTTTTTTAGCTTACCTTACTCAATGACTTATCGGGGAAATTGAGAGATAGTTAAAAATAAATAAATAAATATATGTAGAATATTACTCATATGGAAGCTAAGCCCTTAGTTGAAACACTAGTTACAAATCTTTATCTCTAGTGGTGTGTCCGTGAGTTCGCATCGTGCGGAAAGGTAATAATGAGCAGTGACAGAGGAATTCTAAAACTAATTATTGATACGTCACGATGTCATAAAATGAATCAATTCCAGAACTTCATTGAACTAGCTTAGGTGACGCACCGGGAACATCGCTCGCAGGTACTGTTTTGAACGCGTTTTGAAATTTCATGCTTTCTGCTCACGTAATTAGATGCGTCCCTGCAATTTGAATTTTCTCAAAAGCCATTCAAGAATACCAAATTTCGGAAGAAAGAAACGGCGGCTGCTGTCGTAGCATTTTTTTACTCGAAAATATCGTTCCGCAGTTGTAGCTGTCCGAAATAAGTAATTATTATCGAATGCTTTTTTTTTTTCTGGTGGTATGAAATGTGCGATAAACAGGAAAATAGCGTCGTAGATAGACATAAGCCGTATATCTAGTAGTTGTCGTGAATTACTTCGCAGCGGACAACCTTTCCAAGCTCCGCCAAAATCCTAACGCAGAGGGCATCCGCTTTCAGAGTAGAGGGCAGCGCAATGAACGGGACGAAGCGACGACGAGACAAGCACAAAGCGCTTGTGTGTGTCTCGTCTTCGCTTCGTCCCAACTTTTGCTCCAACCGGCTCAAGCTTCAACTATTCTGAGGCCTCCGCTTGCCATCCCACAATAGTCGCGGGGGAACTCTATTGAAGTGACTCCCCGCTCACAGACGAACAATTAACTTGAGGAGAAGGAGTTGACCGCGCCGTCGCACTTGACAGTCAAACCGGTCGAACGCCGCGACCCGCCCCGAGAAGAATGAGGGAAAACAGCCGTGTAGGCAAAATTCCATTCGACGACGGCACGTGGTGGCAGCTTTGAGAACTAGGGGCGCTTGGGCAGGAATCCTGGAGGGCCAGTTGGCCTTGCTGATGGCTTGAATGGTTGCAGGCAGGGTACGGTTAGTTTTGGATACGTTGGGTACTTCTTCATGGAGTCTGTATCTGTTATAAAATCACCATTTTCTTTTAGGGGGTTGGACAAGGACTTGACGCGGGTGAGCTAGATGTAAGCTCGGCCCACGTGATTTGCAATATGTGTGTGGAGTGACTCTGGCCTTTGCTCCGATTTTGGCGCCTGGGTGCAGATTTATGGCTTCTTCTGCTTTGTCTTCTCTCCTGGTTCCTGCTGCTTCCCCAAACGAGGGGATCAGCCTGGAGATTGGTTGACTGGGTTGGGCCGACACTCCTTGCTTTCCATAAATGCCCTTCCCCGCATACTGCACATCTCCTTTCAAAAGGCTGATTTGGGCAGTAAAGTTGACAGCAGCCAACGCACATGAAAGTTTTGGCCATGGGGCATACAACCTTCCTATGCTTAGTGCATGGCAATGTTCTGCATTAAATAATGGTTTTCATGAAGTTATAGCAATGGTGCCTCCCTCCGGCGAAAAAAAAACAAGGTTGTAGTCTTCTGCCTGAGACACAAAAGGGTGGAGTTGTGTTCACCCATTCTTCTAGCTTGGGTGCGTGTGGCGTGGGCACAAACCACTTCCTGATCACTCGGATTCGGGTTCGGAGGCGTTGCCGTGAATAACTCCATGCGCCCAGTCGTACGGGGAAGTTTTGTAAGCTCTGAACTCGTACACATTGTCGTTGATGTGAAGCTCGGTCAGTGTGGCTAAATCGTTGGCTGCTGATTCGTTGTGGGTGCCGATAACTGCAATGTTTTTACCCGGGTGGATGCGAACTTTCCACGCCTTGTATATCGAGACCGAGTGGTGATTTAAACGGCAAAAGAGAGTTTTACGGAGCTAAAATCTGCAAGGCTGAGTCCCATAGGTCTGATAGCAACCACGTAATCGCTCACGGATGTCGGTGAGTCCTGGCTTTCTTAGTGCGGGCGATGACGAGCTCAAGGAGTCGGCGGGCGTGGCACTCGTCGGCTCGGATAAGCCTTGCTTGACGTATTTCCACCTATAACTGTTTTCCAGTTAAAAGAGGGGCCAGTAGGGGTGTTTTCAGCGTCTTGATCATCCATACTTGCAAGCGAAGAAGCGAAGGGCATCGAGAGGAATATAGAAATAACGTCGACGCGAACGCCTTATGGCGACCACACCATTTTTCTTTATGATTATGCCATACATACGTTTTTACGGGAACATAAAGGTAATATACACTGGAACTATGGTTCTATTCTAGTTCACTGTACCATGGTACATAGCGCTTTATATTTCATGTATCTCTATGCTATGGTAGAGTGAACTAGAATCAAAACGGCGTTAAGGGGCCTGATTCTCGACTGCACAAATTCACAGTGAATTCGCCAAGTTTTTTACGTAAGCAAGACGTAACAAAAAATAAAGGGTTACACCAAGGAAGGATGGGATAACTTTTATTTACATGTGCCCAAAAACTTCAAACTTTTTTTTGAAAAGCCTTTGAGTAAACAATGACTGGCTATTTGGCACATTTGTGACTGTGAGGACAGTAAAAAGAACTTCTGGAAAAAACAGCGTTTCCAACATAACTGTTCGATGATGCTTCACTAAACATAGAAAAAGAAGAAATATGCTCTTAGGTGTCGCCTTCACACAAAAAATTGAAATGGAGTAACAGGGGTGTGGCTGCAGTCGACAAAAATGGTTTATAAGACACTGTAATAAATAACCAAAACAGTATTCTCCTGCTCAAGTTGGCACTCACTGCAGTTTGTGCAACTACTCCTTAAAAGCTGGCACAGTACAGGCAACTCGAAATGAAGCTGTGCCTGATAAATAGCGTAACCGCACAATGCCAGAAGGATAGATAAATAAAAAGTATCCAAAATAATGAAATGCAAGTGCTAAATGGTTACTTTCAAACTAAAGTGTGCATGCACATAAAAGGCAACACAGTCCTTATCACATCATGATTGATTGATAGTAACGAACAAACATGAATCTAGCTCCTGAAAGATGGAAATAGTATGGAATGGCTCAAAAAGTAGAACGTTGTGTTGACTACATCCAACTATATTGAGATAATGATGAACGTGTGAGCTCAAAAGGTTATTGCACCTACACAAGATGTTGTTTGTGCAAAGTACTGCACAACAGTCTTCCAGTAGTTTTCTTAAAATTCTTTTTTTGTAAATATACTAAGGTGTAAACCTATATCTATTGGAAAACCTTAAAAGAGCTGCAGTTTTCTCCTGTACATATTTAGAGTATGACAAACATAGTGATGCTGCACACTCGCTTTGAAAACCAACTTGTACCGCCTTAACTTTGGGAAAATTACCATAAGTGCTGTCAGTTGAACAGTGCTTAACAACGGCCAAGCCACAGGTACATTTGTTTGCATCCACATGAAACAAGAACATTGATTAGGGCATAAGTGCAGCGGGACTAGTCACTGCAGGTCATGATTTCAGGGAACAGAAAAGAGAGCTCGGTTGGCATTACAACAAAAGTATACACATACACACCAGCACCTCTGGCTGTACAAAACTAATACATAGTGGGCCGTGTATTTTGGCCACTTTTATAGATACAAAAATCCTTATGAAGTTCCATAACTATAAATTGTATATGCAGGAGATGTCAGCCGTGAGGGTGATAGCCCAACAGAACTGCGGTCGGGTAAGGGTTTAGTGACTGACAGTTGGCTCTGTAATGACGAATTACTTTATGCCTTGCTTTAGGCAAGTAACTGTTTTATTTATTCCTCTATTACCTACTGCTTTAGGCAAGTAACTATTTATCTCAAAAGTCAGAACTAATTTAATTCGTCGGTATATTAGCAATTCTGAAGGGTCGTTTTTACGGCATCACTTCAGGCATCACTATTTTTAGTAATACGACAGCATTGCATTGGATGACGTGAATTTCTTCCACACAAAACTGTCTGCGTAGCATACTTCCGGACTGGGAAGGGTGCAGGAAGTCAAAAGCAATGTTTTATTTAAAACACCTAATACCTGTGGCATTTCACGAACTTTTAAATTTCTATAACATATGTGCGATCTCATGAAGTGCTGGTGCAGACACTTTTCAACTTACTTGCATGAATCTCTGGAATTCTCAGTAAGCCATAGTGATTTTTCAGTACTCTCCAGTTAAGTATCCAGTGTTCGTCATATGTAGGGTTCTGGTAAAGAGGCCTGAATCCCTCAAGGTAAACAGAAACGAAATTTGTTGCTAGGAGTCATTAGCGCTGCTAGTGCGATAATTACATGTTCAATCAGACCTTTTCCCATTGGATACACCCTTGACTGGTTGTTTGCTGTTTTTTCTTATTCGTGGCACACGCCCATGAGGGGAAAGAGCCAGGAAATGGGCGTTTTTAGGGGCTAATGGGCCCACTTCATAAAACTACAAAATGAAAACGCTTGGAACAAATGAGAAATTTACGTGATGGCGAAGAATTGGCCAATTATGCCGACAACTCACCTTGAAGAGTATAGTTATATATGGGTGTAACTTACCCATATGCACACACGAAGAAAACTAAGCTCTCTATGAACTCCACCATCAGGTGCACTTATATAATAATGTAAATACATAATTCATATAGTTTTCATGCTTTGCATCACCAGCATTGCAAATTGTTGGTTAAACTCCAGGGCTACTCGCATGTGAGCGCAAGACATATAGGTTATTCTATGATGCAGTTCGACAATTGTATGTTCAGTAATGCTCAGCTTCTTAACAGAGTATTTTCATAGAGCGGGGTCATGAATACAGTGAGTGAGTGCGTGACATATGATGTGGCCTCAGTGAAGTCTTTGGGAAGTCTGCAAGCTAGCAGTCGCATGAGGTCAGCTATCAAACGCAAGCTGGTGTTACACTGCCGTTTACGCATTTTCATTCACGCCAATGTATATATATCTTCAGCAACAAGACGGCCTGTACAACGTATGAGGTCCAGGCATTCTTAGAGCCGCTGATTTCGCCCCGAGGTTAAAGTACCAGACGTTACCGTTGATGTTCAGGGCACGCCCTGACATCGGCCAGCCCTGGCACCAGGTTGTGTGAGCCTGGTGACTTGAGTGCCTAGAGACCTCAAGGCTTCTTTCTCTACCTTAAGCTTGCCGCCCATCACCCTTCACGTCGAGGAGGTGGGATACATGTGTCACGTCGTGCCTATGGTTAGCTGTTTACCACTCCTTACAGCTAAAATGCCCACAGACTGGGACAGTATGTAAAAGTGTCTACAAGGTGATATGCAAGCATTGGTGAAGCACAACAGATCACAGTGCCCAGAAGTCTGGAGAGAAGCATGCAGCACACTTGCATGACTGGGGCTGTGGAAGTGCATCACAGTCCAGGAGGAAGCATGACGGCTTTCACTTTCCCCAGTAGTGCCAAAAACCACACATGAAAGGGTCGCACATAACCAAAGGCATGTCGCATGGTCACTGACTAATGTACCCGACCTTATCGTGGTCAGGCAGGTGCTTTGAGATCGTCGGCACTGGTGTTCATCTCCTCCTGGAGGACACTGAAGTCTATGGTGCCCACCATCATGCTCTTGCGGAAGAACTCCTTTTCCGCCTCCACATCGGCCTTGGTGACAGCAAACTCGTTCCACTCGTTCGCGTCTTCTTCCTTTAGAAGCTTCTCCAGAGCCTCCCGTTTTTGTCGACGGAAAATCCCAGCTGCCAAGAAATAAATATGGGAGATGTTTAAAAGGCTTCTCACATACACAGCAGCCTGATATAATCAAAACCGGCTAAGCAGGTGGTGAACTTGTCGAGGAATTTTCAAAGTAGGATATATGCCACATATCATATGGTCTGCTGCTAAATTTCATCAGTCACCAATGGCCAATCTTTGATTGCGTTACACTAGGTAATCAAGGCTTGGCACTGAGGGATGATTAAAATGCTGTGTATTATAGTGGCACTGCTGCCATTTCGCTTAGTGGTGGCTTTCAAATGTCCTGACGTATAATCATGGGGGTGCAGAAAACTCTCCACATAGGCTACTGCGAACATTTAGGTACCATGCTAACCAACAAAAATAACATGTACCTGGGAGCCTTGGCACTACTGAATGCCATTAATGGCTTTCCTGCTTGCTCGATTGGCAAATTGTTGAGAGCGTATAATGTGATTCAGGCATGTCTGGCTACTGTTTGCTTTGTTACGAACAGGGAATGTGCGATGTGGAGTGAATAGTTTACACTGTATGTTTTGACTCAACTAGTTCAAATGGTGCAAAAGTGGCCCATGTAATGTACATACATGAATTAGTCCGGCTATGATGAGCGAGAAGAGGACGAGTCCCGAGAAAGCACTGACTGCGATGATCCAAGCAGCCACTTCCTGGGCTGGTGGAGGACCCTCCTTTTGGAACACCGTGGCCACCTGCGCGAATTTGCAGTTCACACTTGTGAAAAGGGTAGCTTGAACAACAATTGAACGAGTCCTTTTTGGCGAGTTTAGTTGTCCTGCTCACTGAAGCATTTTATGATGAGACGCAACGCCACTGCGTCCCCTACTCATCCCCACAGTCTACAATCTCTGGGTAGTGTCTTACGTCGTCACCCATCTGACTTGTGGTCTTGTACTGTGTATGTTCGAGGTTTTATGCTGTGGTAAGGCTGAAGATTGCATACCAACATGGCGCTAGCGTCCATTAAATAAGTTAGCGAAGTGGCGGTCAGAGAAGGGACTGCCGCATTCATCAAGCATGGGTAACACACTGAACAATCCTGTGTTATTTAATTAGCTTTCCAGAATAGCTGTGTGAAGATTGGATACTTACAGAGTATTGAGGATATTCTATCTGGGATCAAACAGAATAGCAATATTTGAAAGCTAAATATTTTCGAAGTAATTTTGAAGTTTGAAAATACAAATAGATACTTGACAGTCACTTGAATCTTCGTAATGAACTCCGATACAGTGAATTACCACCGTATCGACTGCACAGTGCACAAAGAGTTTCAGATGGGAACCCTACCATCATACTGCTAGGAAGGATGCTAGGGAGCATTTGAGCTATTTTAAAAGGCTAACGCAATTTTTTGTGCCTTGCATACACGTCCCAAAGTATGTGCCCTTTAATTCCTACAAACTTAATGAAAACTTTTTGGAACTGACCCTTGCTGTTGTTCTGTTCACATGAGAGCTACTCAATAAACAATGCAATTAAATAACAGTAATATTGATACACACCGATATTATTGATATACATCAAGTAATATTGATATAGTACATCAAGTTTGACTCAATCCTGTAGTCACAAAAGAAGTTCTCCGAACCACCATCTCAAACTTATTTACGTTTGTTGCCGCATTTTGTGTTATCTCACGCAAGAGTTTTTACTGAACTTTTCGCCTAAGTTTTTTTCTTTTGTATTAGTTAGTGAAGGACACCCACAAAACTATAAATTTAAGTTTTCATATCAGCGATCACAAAGTATCCGCTGTGACTGGATACTAACTAAACCCATTATATTTGCATTCCCTTCAAAAGAAAAGAAAACTACTTTCAAGATTTAAGTTGAAGTACTTGCTTCAAACAGACTTGCAAACTTGGCTCACTTAATTATGCAGCAATAAAAATCACAGCTAATGTTACAGTGCGCGCCACTTTAGCTTCTGAGCTACGTACACTTTTTTTATAATCTGCACTGAAACATTAAATAAAAGCGCAGGAAGAGACGCGGAATCCAGGCACTGCGGTTGACTGCGGAGTCGTTAATTTTGTGAATATAAAAAGAAATGAGAAAAGGCATACTAAATGGACTCATGATAAAACAATGTGCAGTAATAGAGTGTTGGCACTAACACAATTCTCATGTCTCAATTCCTGCGATATATGAGAAATACATAACCTTGTCATCATCAGTCTATAGGAGTTGCGCCTTCCACCAGGCGTAATGTATGAACAACCGTACAAACATTGATAAAAAAGAAACAATCTGTAGCGACGCCATCATCATTCTCTTCATCAGCATCACCATCATCATTACTATGAGCCGGCTAGTGCACAGGACACGCTTGGCATTCATCTGGAACGGCACCCTGTTCAATTCTTCCAGTCCTTGCCATAGTACAGCTGTCGGAACCTCAATAAACATCGGCTTGGCCACACTGCCTTGTCGGCCGCCCACAAGTGATTGGGCTGCTACCCTTTTATGAGAGACTTGTCATGTTTTCTCAACAGCAAGAAAAGAAATAGGTGCTATAAGTAGGGAAGACTTACGCGAATTTCTTTGCGGGATTGTATGTCAGGCATAAAAGTAGTGTTGTCTAGAATCTTCAGATAACCTTCGGAGCCAACGCTGAATGCATGCCACGAGCCCTGAAAGATGTTGTGGGAAGATGTTAACACTTACCGTGCACTCTAAGCAAACAACTGTTCATCACATGGTGTAAGCAGCATTGAAGGTATGTCACGAATTATGGTACTTAGTCCTGTAGAAATCACTTTTCCTTCAGTTTAAAACTATCTGTGCGAAGTCAGGTGATTTTGCTTTGTGGTCACCGTCAAAGGTAGGGCGAACGTGACTTCGGTGTTTACTCATTTTTAACCACAACCTGAGGCACACTGACATTATGTAAGCAGGACCAGTTGACAGAACGTGGGAAGAAATAAGGCATCAGGCCTGATTACGACCTTACTGCTACTTTTTGATTGTAAGTATGGCAACAGTGGGTAGTCAGTTTGATAACTGGTATTCAGCATAACTGCCCGAACAGCACAGTAGTCACCTGAATCAAAGATAATGCTTTGTCAAAACAGCACCTAATATTTATTGCGATTAAGTGAGACAATTCCTGAATCAACAAAAGCTTGCTGCATTCATAAGCTGCTGCACAATGCCTGTGCTTGGGCCAATACTTACGGCTTGTCTCGTGAACTCCTCCATGTCAACAACCACAGACACTAGGACCTGCGCTATTTTTTGTCGGTTCAAAAATGGTCCGAAGAAGCACTTGACTTCATGGCACATGGACGTCTTGCAGTTCTGTGGGGGAAGCATTGGGAGTTTTACTATAGGGACAAAATTTGCTATGGGCCAGCATGTTCATTAAAAATTCTACAGGAATTCAGAGAATTATCTACTAATTCGTAGCATTCGTATGCCGCCTGCCTAGAGTGTGAGTTTTTTCCAGCCAAATTTTTTATCTAAATCCTGTCCGAGCAATTATCTCCAATTACGCTATTATAACGATTACAGGTGAAACTTTCGTGAAATCTTCATTATTGTGGAAATGCAGGGCGTTGCACGGTTCGCCATTTTCCGTAATTATTTTATGGTTTTCTCTTTTTTTAGTTTTGCAATTTTTTTTTACCAATCATCCCCATTTACGCTATTATGACGATAACAGGTGGAACTTTCGCTAAACCTGCATTATTGCGGAAATGCCTTGCGGTATCCGTTTTGATATTTTCCGTAAATTTATAATATTATACTAATTTTTAATTTTTCAGAATTTTGCCGGACCAATTATCTCCATATACGTTACTATAAGGATTACATTTGGAACTTTCGCGAAATCTTCATTATTGTGGAAATGCAGGGTGTTACACGGTTCGCAAGTTTCCGTAATTATTTGATATTTTTCCTATTTTTTGGTTTTTCAAAATTTCGTCCAACAAATTATCTCCATTTACGCTATTATAACGATTACAGGTGCAACTTTCACGAAACCTGCATTATTGAGGAAATGCAAGGTGTTACATGTTTCACCATTTTCCGTAATTTTTTTTATATTTTTGTTATTTTCTAGTTTTCAGAATATCGTCCGACCAATTCTCCCCATTTACGTTATCACAGCAATTACATTTGGAACTTTCCCAAAATCTCCCTTACTGTGGTAATGCAGGGCGTTACACGGTTCACCAGTATCCGTAATTATCTTTTTTTAAATTTCGTTCGACCAATTATCTCCAGTTATGCTAGTATAGCGATTATAAGTGGGAATTTCGTGAAATCTGCATTATTGTGGAAATGGTGGGTGTTACACGTCTTGCCATTTTCTGTAACTTTTTTTATATTTTCTTATTTTCTACTTTTTCAAAATTTCGTGCGATCAGTTATTTCCAGTTACGCCATTATGCGATTACAGGTGGAACTTCCACAATATCTGCAGTTTTGTGGAGATGCAGGGGGTTACACCATCCTGGCTGTGGGCGTACTCGGCAAAGAATGCTACGCATTAATAAACATATTTAACACTATGCCGATCACCCTGTCTCCTCGTAACTGAAGCCCACAAAAGGATCAGTCTTAATGGGGCTAATCTTGACTATTACGTAGATACAAGTGCTCAAGTGTTTTGAGAAATTATCCTGCACAATTAAAATTTAAGCTACAAGCTGCTGCCTGAGAAGTCTTGGGTTTAAACTGTTGATTAACGAGGTTTTAAATGATGGAGCCATAGGGGCTATAATCTCTTAAGGCAACATCTTTACATATTACGTATTACATTAATGTATGTATTACAAAGCTTTTCAAGAGTTCCGGTAAAGTTTTTCTGCGCGGTTGTAGGTCCAAGTAAAAAGCTTGGTCAGAGTGAAACTCAATAGTATGGCAGTTCAGGTATAGTTTTACTTGGTTCCTGAAGAATTGAAACTGTAGCTCTACGGGCAGCTGATGTTGTGTACCAAACAAACAGTTACGGAGCATTAGGTGAAGTTCTCCTGAGCGATCACTGCAAAACTAAAGTTCGTGCCTCATGTAATATCACACATTGAAGAATAAGTTCAGGTAGGTCTATGAAAATTCACCCCTTCGCAAAAAATTGCTGAGCATAAAAAATAAAGAATTGGCCATGGCATTTAAATGGTTGTCTTTGAGAAAGTGGTTCAAATGAAATCACCGTTTCTTGCATCCATTATGCTGGCCCCTTCAGCCACAATGCTGACCAATTCCACCACCTTCACTTCAAAATCGTTTGGCACTATTGAGAAATCCTTTAAAATGCTTTAACATACAAATGCCTTTTCATTAGGTCTTAATTTATTCATTTATTCATACGGCATTTTTTATGTTCATATTGACTGTATTCTCTGGGCCGTTGTTTGCGCTAGCTTGTATGAGTTGTCCATTTTGCATATGCATGTTCCACTAAGGCACCTTCCGGATGTTGAAGGCAAGAACAAGTCCTTGTTGTTTTATCTCTGTTAATAACTTCATGCCGACGGAGCCGACACAGACTGGCCTATCGCATCAACTGTGCGCATCTTGGCTCCTCCAGACAGCTCATACTTGACATTTCGGTGCAAAAAGGCTCCCTGCCTACAGACAAAAAAAACATTTAGGCTTGAATGTGCAAATTATGGAGGGTAAATAATGTCGTTGTGTAGTGAGAAGATCAATTTCTACATTAGTCGTTAATTGTAATTACTGGTAGTTGTAATCACTATAATTACAATTAAAATATTCTGTTTGCCTGAGACGTATATTTTATGTCGTGTAGTTTAATGTTTGTGTTTAATTCTTGTAGGCTGCATGAGTGCTTGTCAAATTAGCCCGAGCCGTGCTACCTGCGCGATCTAATTGTTCATTGTAAGGTTTGGCTAGTTATTTTCGTTATTTTTCAGCCTAGTTCAAGACAGCGCAAGTACATACATTATCCTGCCATTACAGCTGCACCACCACTGGGTCTAGCACAGCCTCGCTGCTGTGCCATACGTTATAGCCGAGCTTTATACATACGTATAGCAAATTTTTAAGGTTAGGGCGTATGCGCTCCTATGCCAAATTCAAAGTCGTTTCACAAAGATGAATGCAAGTGGTAGCGCTTGAGCGGTGGGGAAGTGCCGCTTGATAATGCACGGTAGCAGACAACGCATTTCAAAACTTCGAATACTCCTTGTGTGTGCTCGTACCAACGGAGGGCACCACGGCGACCATTGATGTAATGTGCGCTTCTACCGAGAGAGGGAACCACTGCGACCATTGATTTTGTATATATTCCAAGGGAAATAAAGCGTTGGGATCAATTGCCTGTACGCGACGTCGTGTGCTTGTGGGAAGCATGCCCTGCTACAAACCTGTCTGATGCGCCATTCCACCACTCTCCTAGGTGTAGCTTGGAAATGCATTTTCTTGTTTGCATAGAATTCTTTTCCTCTATAACCATGATAGAGATGATTTTCACTCTGGCGAAATGGCGTTGCCTAGCAACGATCTTACTTGGGTGATGTCAAAGCATTCTTATGGCTTAAACACGGGCAGATTCATTTTCTTCAGCACAGATTGACAGGACTTACGCTCCCCTATTGCGAATCTTTAAGAGAGTTGTGAGAGGAAAGGGAAAGGGCATATACGCTCTGGCCTGCCAGTGCGGATTAATTGGAAAACAAGGAGGCATAGGTACAGAACATTCTTTCAAAGCAGCGTTAAACGTGGGCATACCAAGGGTGGTATATTCTGGTAGAGGAGCTTGGTATGCCTTTCAGCATGAGGCGAGTCGGCCTCAGGCACAGACCGCTGTACCCGGCCGCTGAGGCTGCCATTCTTGGTTGAGAGAACGTCAGAGCCTGAGTCAGCACCGCTGTTCCGTAAGGTCTGGTCCACGTTGTTACTGACGAATCCTTCCACGTTTCGGCATGTTCCAGGAACAAACAGGTCCCCTTGCGGGATCTGTGAAGAAAAAAGAGACAGGAGATAGTCGCATTATGGGAAGTGCAATGGCAACAGTGGGGCCAGCCCGGATTGTTTTTCGTTCATCCGCCAGATCGCAGGTTGAGACGAGGTTCAGGAGACGGAGAAAAGAAAAGGCAATACCTTCTACCCACTCCTCCTTTCCCTCCCTCTCGTTCACACCCTCACCATCATCACAACACAAACCAGAATGCAGGAACATAATCGCAACCATCATCCTCATCACCCTCATGGTTGTGCTCATCCATCTGGTTCTGGATCGCACCTGCCACTCCACGCAAATTTGCCTCAAGTCAAAAAAGGTACCTATCCCTCTCATGTGGCAAGCCCAGACTTGTGCCCCTACTCCAAAAACCTGCTGTTTATAAGTGATTGCGGGTTTCATTCAGCATGACTGGACGGGATGTTGCATTGAAAACTACACTGCGAGATTGCTTCTTCATCATCATCATCATCACCACCGCCACCACCACCACCACCAGCCTATCTACCCCCACTGCAGGGAAAAGGCCTCTGCCATTAATCTCCAATTATCCCGCTCCTGTGCTAACTGCGACCAATTTATCCCCGCAAACTTCTCGATCTCATCTGCCCATCTAACTTTCTGCCGCCTCCTGCCACGCTTGCCTTCTTTAGGGATCTACTCTGTTACCCTTAATGACCAACGGTTATCTTGCCTTCGCATTACATGCCCTGCCCACGTCCATTTCTTCTTAATTTCTACTAAAATGTCCTTAACACGCGTTTGTTCCCTGACCCACTCCGCTCTCTTCTTGTCCCTGAATGTTACACCTATCATCTTCCGCTCCATTGCCCGCTGAGTCATTCTCAATTCAAGTTGAACCCTCTTAGTGAGCCTTCAAGTTTCTGCCCCGTAGGTGAGTACCAGTAAGATGCAGCTGTCATACACTTTCTTCTTCAGGGACAATGGTAGGCTGCCATTCATTATCTAAAAATGTCTGCCGTACGCAATCCACCCCCATTCTCATCCCTCTAATTATCTCTGCCTCATGGTTGGATGTTC
The DNA here is from genome assembly GCA_013339765.2 of Haemaphysalis longicornis. Taxonomy (NCBI): domain Eukaryota; kingdom Metazoa; phylum Arthropoda; class Arachnida; order Ixodida; family Ixodidae; genus Haemaphysalis; species Haemaphysalis longicornis. Next base: position 84,006,082 of record CM023450.1, read on the forward strand.
AGGATAAGACAAATCCCGAAGGTAGGGTGCAAAACATTGAAACTCTTTGCTGAAGGGTACAAGTTTTTTCTTTCAATCGAGAACAGATTATGCGAATAAGTTATTCGCCTGAGAATCTGAGCAGCCTGGGTAACGAGGCTTGTAACGTAAATCAGTGAGCGTTATAAAATTACACGATCGCCTGGCTGGAAGAGAGCAGCATTTCAACAGTAAGGCATCGTGGCAAGTAACATTTAAAGCTTTTTGGCAGAAATTGTCCAATGAGGAGTTTATGCCAGTGATGCCAACCGGCTACACAAAGTAGTTAAAATTTACTAGATGGGCTGACTTCCGTCAGGTAAAAACTGTTATTCATCAACCGGAAGAATGAATAGACGACCCTAAAGACATTGTTTGGACTGCGGGTGGATAAATATATTTTTCTACTGCTGATCCCATTTTAACAGGCATGCTTATTTGTCTACAAGGTGAATTAGGTACTGGTGAATAAATAATTAAAGATATCTTTTGGATTCACTGGTTGGCCCCGTTAAAGTGACGAAAATTGAAATTGCTATGAATACCTTGATTTGTTTGACATAGGCGATTGGTTGCTGCGACTCGCTGAAGACATAGGGCACATGAATGGAGAGCTCAGCCTGCTGAATTGGACTCGCGTATTGCTTGGCAAGCTGCAAGAAGGGGAAAAAGTGAAGACATAAAAATTCATTTCTTCGCTGCAATTTATTTTACGTTTAGTATTCAGAAACATACCTCAGTTAAAAAATGACAGACTGCCTGGCTACACCAACTGCAGAATAGCATGTGAAAATGGTGTACGTTCCAACTTATAAAGCAGCTTTGATACACCAGAGCACGTATGTGTTACCACGTGTGTGTGCAATACTTTGCTTGGCATCACTGTACCAACGTGCGCGGGATTCACCCTATACACACAGATATATTATGGTTAACCCTTTGTGCTCCAGGTTATTGGTTGGGTGATTGATTGAACTTATTGACAGACTGAAATGGTTGAATAAATTAGTCAATCTTTAAAGCATTGTCTAATGCACCCCTGCAGGTATGGGCTGCTATCAGCGAGCTTGATTCGACGTTGGCACATAACCCCATCCCGGCCCCTCTTCGGCTGCGCCGCCAGCAATTCGACCAGCTCCTTAGCAATGGTGACGCCATTGCCAAAGCTTTTTCTTACATCCACGAAATCCACGTAAGTATGGCAGAAACGCTTTTGCGCTAAATGTGGCTTCCTAAATGCGCGCTCAATAACTTACCACAAAACGATGTTCAAGCTGAATTGACTTGGTCGCTGGGTTGAAAGTGACCACTTCGGGCCTGGCTTTCCTGCGAGGTGAAACGGGAAGATATTTCAACTGGGAACGACAAATATTACTGAAAAATTACTGTAAAATTCAACGAAGAATACAAGATTTTTTGTCACAACAGCTTTTTGCATTTGAAACGGCACGCAATAACAACAGATGCAAATCAAATAATGGTCTATGCAGAAAAGCAATGATTATTGTCATTCAAATCTTACTCATGTCAAAAAGCAAAGTCTACAATTGTGATGCAAGGTTGCTAGCCTAACTATTCTCATGTCCTCACATTACATCACTTCCTGAACTAACCACCCAACCACCCAAACACCGTTTACCCTTTGTATACCTGAATAACTTCCAGCTTTATTTTTTAAACAACCAAGAACTAAAATGATCGCACGAATGACGTCATGGTATCGGATATTTGGGAAATAAATCAATAACTAAAGAAATAAATGAATAAGTATTGCAGATTTTCAGTGACAGAATTGTGGTATGGCGAGCAGCTAAACCACTTTTGGCAACCATGACTGACAATTCGGTGGGACAGGGTGTTTCACACCCTTTCCGCCATTTCCCAGGGAACTGTATTATTATAAATTAGGTGAGCTCACATTGTCATTCAGTAATTTTATGATGCCGTCTTCCAGTGGGTTAACTGACAAAGTACCCTCAATCCAAAAGATACTGAGCCAATGCGGAGGTGTAGCTTTTTGCTCAGACAATTTCCAGGTGCGAATTTCCAGGTTCTTTCATTAAATTTTCTTCAAATTTCAAGTTCGCAAATTTGTTTCATTCTAGCCCGAGAGGGCTAGATGCGTGATGAGGAAAAACTTGTTAATGAAAGAGCGCTTCCTTAAGAGGATTCCTTAATGAGAGTGCTGCGCCAGCAAGAAAGGAGAGCGAATGCATCTGTTGCTAGGCTATGCGTGGACGTGCACGGAGAGGTTCACCTTCTGAGTGAAGAGTGCTGAGCAAGCAAAAAAAACTACACCATCTTCCGAACCCTGAGTAGTATGCGAAGCAGCCATGGGGTCGACTGAAGTTCCCATTAGTTTTCAGTTCGTCGTTTCCGTTGACGTTCAGCTTCGCGTGCCTTCGTTGTATCAGTAGCTTCTTGACGTAGTTTGAATGAGTGAAGGACATAAGGCGCGTTCGTAGCACATGCTCCCGTCTCGGTTTGTAGCGCAGTGAAAAGAGCGCCACGTACAGTCGGCAAAAGGCTTGTCTATAACGCGCGAGCGGCGTGCTCTGGACTGCGCGGGAGACATCTAGTGATAACGCCTGATTTGAGGCCGGTAGAATCGTGGCCTCCGCGATCGGCTACCGGCGGCGCGCAGCAACGGCGCGCCGCCGGCTGCAAATCGCGGAGGCCACGGTAGAATGTGAGCATGCGCGGCCCGCATCAGCGCGATGGCTGTTTCCGTTGTCGCTGTGCCCGTCGGCTTGGGTTTGGTATCTTCTTTTGCCGTGAGAAGCACTGCTTGAGCTGCCGAGCCGGGAAACAATAGTGACGATTAGCGATTGTTAGTACAGCGTTGGCTGCGTTTAACTATGTGAAACGCCTAATTTTCGTGCCGCCCTACGCAATTTATGCAGGAGTTTTTTTTTCTGTATGGGAGAAAACGAACAACAATCGCCGAAAACGCATCGCTGCCGGTGTTCTAGAGTGACTAGATATCGGTCCGTGGTCGCTTAATTGGACAATGCATTAAGTATTGTGGCGTTAGCCCGTCAGCAGTGGCGTGCAAAGCCGAGCGCCGAAACCGGATAGTGGGTGCACGCTGTACTCATGCAGCGTATTGGCAGAATGATGACGCAATGAACAGCTGTGCGCCAGAGCTAATGCCGACAAAAACCTCGCAGAGCATGGGCTAAGGCGGGTAATCTCAGCTTTTGTTTCCTGGCCCGGCAGCGCAGGCATGCAGCGCTTATTACGGTCAAAGAAGGTTTGGAAGCAAAGACGATGGGCGAAGCGAGGAGGGATACAGCAATTGCGCTGATACGGGCCGCGCATGCTCACATTCTACCTATCTCAAACCAGGCGTTATCACTACGTGTCTCCCACGCAGTGCGGAGCACGCCGCTCGAGCGTTATAGACAAGCTTTTTGCCGACTGTACCTTCTTTTGCGGCCAGAGAGTCGTGGGATCGAAACCGGGCGCCGCCTAACTATTTCTTTTTATAGTTGACTGCGCTGACGTCAGCCCAAATGCTGACGGGGCTGAAGAGACGCGCATGCGCAATAGAGTGCGGACGGCGGACAACGACAACGAAGTAGGGAGGGACACAGCCCCGAGCATGAGATGCTTCGCATCTAAAAAAAGGAAGATGCGTCCTTCTTGGTGGCAGAAATGTTACTGGCGGTGCGTTGCGCCACCCTTCTGGGTTGTTTCGCTCGCTGCAGTACGGGTCTTGTGTGTGTTTGTAACAGTGTTCATGTACGCATAGACCAGCACGCCTGTCAGTTGATCATGCAGGGGAATGCTGCATGAAACCTACATAAACTATGAAAATTTTGTGTTGTCACACGTTAAATCCAAAAATTAGCGATATTTTTGCTCGTTCAACTAACAGGCCCATTTGCTTAAACTATTAAATTTTTGTTTGTTACTTATGCACCATTTAATTTTATAATAGTTTAGTCAAAAAAATATCCTAATAACACCATCTTAGTACAAACAGCATGCCACTTTAACACGAGTATACCCTGCTGAGGGATTAATCACCAAGGGTCAGCGTTCTGTTTTGGTGCCTATTTCGAATTCACCATATGAAACGATGCTGAAATTTTCTTCCGGACCTACGTTTGTGCAAGACAGTAAAATGAGGCTTTAAAAACTGCATGGTGACCTTAATGGTATGAGGCAAAAAACGTCAATAACTTGGCTCCGCCAACAATGCAGTATACCCAAATGGCCAGTCTCTTAAACAGTTGTGTTGTGCTTAAATACTGTTTCTGTAGATGGGCTATGTGTTATATAAGGTGCTGTACTGCACAAACGTGTCATTTTGCCAAAACCCAAAAAATAGTATATCGGGTGCATTCCAAGCCCAAACGGCTTGTGCGCCAGCTCACCCGAGCATGGAGATGTCCGCTTGGTGAATGAAGGGTAGGGTGAGGACGACTTTGTTGTCGTTGGGTACGGCCTCCTCACTGGTCGTTGTTGCCTCGGCAGTCAAGTCAAATGTGTCCTGTACTTGGCTCATGTCCACCTTCAACAGGAAGGAGGCCTGCGCAAAGGGTGCGCAAAATGACTTCTGTGTTCATTGATCATTGAGTAGTAGAATAAAATCTGTGGCAGTAACAGCAACATAATCATAGAGATGTGTGCATTGATGTGCATGCAAATTCACTCGTACAGACACGCACACACGCATGCACTAATACACACACAGGCATGCACGCAGAGAGAGAGAGAGAGAGAGAAAGGAAACTCAGCAGCCTAGAACATCAAGGAAAGCAGAGGGGAATATTTGAACTGGGTTATTTTTTTTCTTTGTCTGTTTTTCAGCGTTATATTAACATTACAATCAGTGAAGTTAAGCTGCTTTTTATTTTGTTAATAGAGAAAGGGGACAAAAACACACACTCAGTGTGGAGACCAAACACATGCCTTCTGATTACATCAAAGCCATTACCAATTCGGGTATCTGGGCGACTGTGTTTTTTTCCACTTTCAGGGGTATTTATGATTAGTACAACTTCATCTTACGTTTGAGAGTGATAGCACGCACCGCTCCGACAACTCGGGGTGAAGCTTGGGTACCATCTTTTTGCACCTGTACCATGACTCAAGCCTCTACAAGGGCTAGACCAATGGACTGATGGGATACACTTCTATGCTTCCTTTGGCACCAAGACTGCCTGGATCAAGGCCTCGCTATGCTTCCAGCCTAATATGGTTAGGAATGAGGGGCCCATTGAAGGAATACAGAAAGGAAACCCAGCAGTCTAGAACACCAAGGAAAGCTCTGACAACGCAGCTTGGCCGCTCTCCGCTCCCAATGCTTCTGCTCTTTGGTAGTAGGTCCTGTAAGAATGTCCTGATAGGGCTGACTACTGAGGAAGATAGGTAGGGTTGGAGGAAGAAATAAGTTGAGAAACAAGATAAGAAAATTAGGGGAGTGCGATAATCACTTTTTAAGACGTTCAGCGATGAGATGAGGGAAAAATGCAAATTAAAAATTATTGAGAATTTATTGGTGTATTTTTAAGAATCCATGAGAATCTTGCCCCTATGTTGACGAACGGAGATGAAATGCTTGAACACATGCTCAAATGCCACTGCAGCCACTGGGAGCTCCCGCTCCCTGAAATACCCCATGAGTAAACATTGCCTGCCGCGTCACACGCTTCGCACTGGGAAAAGTAGGAATGCCCTCTTTTACTGTTCACCGGTGGTGTGACGCGCACCAGTGGACATGCTGTTAGGCCCTGAGAAAATTGCGTATTACACAAACCTGTGCTGTCCGACGGGCGCTGGCTAAGCTGGGAGCATGCGTGAAGACTAGGGAATGAATTTAAGCAGGAGAGAGCAGCAGGAGATACGCATTGACTGAAGCCTCCTTGACAATGCCCTTTTGTTTACTATTTAAGGCAGCTATCTCCACGTACTCGCTCCACTTTATTTTTGTGTTGTGCAATCTTTCGGTGTGTTACTGCCGAAACATGCGGATCGGTTCAGAAACTTTGCCAACTTGCCCTATCTATTGCTCACGCAGTAATATAGAAAGCTTCAGTACTGTAGGCACCTAAAGTTATATTAGGACTCATGGGTTCAATACAACTGTTTTGTTTTTTTAGTCACCGTGTGATCAGCGCTAAACTGTGCAGCGACCGGATGAATACATACGGTTTTTGTGGGCCTGAGCGGGTTTCCAGCGTCACAGACAATGAGCGTCCTCTGTTGACTTGAGTCCTGTTGGACGCTGCACTGGTCCTTGTTGACCACTCGAACACGCTCGGGAAGCGTGATTAGCACACGTGCCAGGTACGCGGGGTCAGCCGTGCGTCCATTTTCCACGAACACGAAGAGGGACAGGTCACGCTGCTCACCAACGACCAGGGGCGACCCGCTGTAGACATGCGGTTGTGGAGAAAAAAAGGTTAACCTCGCTTCCAGTGGAATAAACGAAGATAATCGGAAAGGCTTAGCTGGTGGTGCAGAAGAAAGAGAATACGGCTGGAAAAAGGGTATACATATAGATACCCAGACGCTTAGCGATTTCAGCATGCCATATTTCGACAACCTCGATGCAGACTCTTCAAAAAAATGTTCGGGATTGAATTGGCCCTCTTAGACTTATAACTAATGCAGCAGCTGCACCTAAAAAAATTAAAGCCGTTTCACTCAATGTGAAAGCTGTCGGAAGTGCAGAGCAGTGATTCACCATAATGGGCTGTACCGCCGTTATCCGCTTACTGCTACCACCCAATGAAACTCAAATTTTCCCCCTTCCCAGTGCTCGCCTCTCCCTGCCTGAAACTGCGCCAGCGGGAGTTCTGTTCTCTTTGTGCTTTTATCCCCGCATGTGCCGGCGCTGCACTGCAACATCTTGCGTTTACTATCGTAAGAACCAACTCAACGGGCGTCCTTAACTAAAGGAACGCGGGCGCTGCCGGTTAATTACGTATATTTTGCCTCAAATGTACCTATAGTTTTCTTTCCGCTAAACAACGGGAAGATGTATGACACGCGCCAGCAAGATGTATGACAAGCGCCAGCGCTTCACGAGTTTCGAACGATTATGACTATATGAACCGCTTGGCTGTCGAAGCCTCTGGGGGTACGCCGCGAACAACAGCGTTACCCCGGGACGCCGCCTTGGTTCTCTATATACTTGGGTCCAGCAAGCGAGCTATGACGACAAGGCGAGCGTCTAAACTGCGCTGCACTAAAATGTTGAGCCAGAACAGGTGAGCGCGAGAGGTGCGAAGAGCTGCGCTTGAGACAAGCATGTGGATCATTGTACGGGACAAGCAGCCCCCACATATATATCGGACCAGCAGACGCAACGTTGCTATTTGTTATTTTTTGGTCATTTCCTAATGATGATACCTAACGCTAAGCGTGATCCAAACGGCTAAAACTAGCTGTGTCATTTCCTCACCTGCACTCGCGCACCTTTCTACTTTGTAGGTGGTCAGCACCATGGGTGCAGCCAGGGGGGTGTTTCGGTGTTAGAACTCTCCCGAAATTTCCAGAATGCTGCATTCCCACCTCCCCTATATTGGCCATTTAATACGTAGCATTCTTTGCCGAGTACCCCCCCCCCCCCCCCCCGCCAGGACCATGTAACGCCCCGCATTTGCACAAAAATGCAGATATCGCGGAAGTTCCACCTTTAATCGCTATACAGTGGAACCTTGCTGGTACGTCCACCGGACTTACGATGACCCGCTTCTTACGACGGATCACCGCAGCCCCGGCAAACTCCCCATAGAAACAATTCATTAAAAACCCGATGATGTGATTCTCGGGTGCGCTCGGTCCACTTTATACGACGGACCCCGGCACGGATAAGCCGGCGTTTTTAAATCTTTTACACCGCTTCGCTGCCTCGTCCCGACCTTTTTTTTGACGCTGCTTGATGTGCAAAGGTCCGCGGGCGGGCCAGACCACTTGCTGAACAGGCGCAAGCAAGCAGGCGGGTACTCGTGAGCGGGAGTTAACCATCGACGGCCCCACGCAGCAGCAGTACGCCAACGCGCCCACCACGATAAGTCGAAGTTCAGGTGGTAGGCGGACTGTGAATTTGAAGCTCCCATCGAGCCGCCGACGAACGCGAAAACACATACGACGCAACCCCACGGTGATGACCGAACACCCGCTTTTCCCGCCCGCTCGATCCAAGTTTCTTCCTCTCAAGACGCCCCCTCTACCTATATCTCTGCTCTCTGCTTATCAGTGTCTTTCAAAGCCGCGTTGTTACTCCTCTCCTTTTGTATACAGTGTCTCAATTCACGCGCGTCCGGCGCAAGGGTGGAGACACGTATACGGTGTCACCGCCATTTGGGTCAATCGCTAGCCGCCGCAGCAAGTCACTATAGCAAGACCTTTGCCGCAAGGCGGTGTACTCTCGAAGTTTGAATCATCTATTTCGTTTTGCTGGATCTTGTCGGAAACGAAAACAGTTGTGTGTTGAGCGCTTTGACCCAATAGCGACGGCACGGGACCGTTCAAAGGGTATCTCCCCCATGTACTGGAAAGCCGTTTTCTTTTTGTAGTGCAAGCTACACTACGCTGCCTCGGGCAGTCTTCGCGGGGTGACCACTTTTGCCCTTGAGTGCTAGAGGTCAAACCACACCCTCTTCCGCAAGCTGCCGGCACGGAGCAGCGGCCCTATAACGGGGAGAGATAGGCGGCAGAATAGAGATAGGCGAGGAGGGAAAGGAGACGTGTGCGGGACCCGCGCGCGGGACATGGCGGAGAAAGGCGAGGAGGCCGCCGCCACAGCGATAAGCGCGCACCACGAAGGAAGGCCACGCGGCCACGTGCTGCTCAGAACCGTGTGCGATAGAGGAAGACGTACATCCAGCTCTGGTTGTATCCAGCTCTCCAGGCGAGAAAGGGGGAAAACGCTACTGTTGCGTACAGCTTCGCTACATTCAAGTCGTGCGCATTAGTGTGAGCTTCCCTTTTTTTTCTTTTCATCTCCGCTTTGTACTATCGTTCGTTTCGCTGGCAGTTTCACACTCGCCTTTTCTCCTGTCAATTTGCTCGACCACGTCGGGCTTATCTCGCGCGCGCAAGGCGCGGAGCTGGCGGGCGGCTATACACAGCGCCGTACGGCACGGGTGTCCCGTAGCGCGCGGAACTTGGCTGGCGGGCTAGCTCGGACGCAACATAAACGTTTCTTTTTTTAAACTTGGGATTTCAGCCAAAGGTTCGCAAATCACGCGAGAACACCCACAAATATTGTAGTTTAAATAAGTTCTTAGCCCACCTGTCGCGTGAGATCGTCTACAAGGCCGGCATTTGCCCCCACCCCGGTCGTACGACACCCTGGTCATCCGACGTTTTCTCGCAGTCCCTTGAAAGTCGTATTATCAGGGTTCCACTGTAATAGCGTAAATAGAGATAACTGATTGCACGAAATTTCGAAAAACTAGAAAAATAGGAAAAATATAAAATAATTACGGAAAATGTCAAAACGTATAATGCACGGGATTTCCACAATAATGCAGATATCGCAAAAGTTCAACCTGAAATCGTTATAATAGCGTAAATGAAGATAATTGGTCGAACAGAGCTCTGACAAACTAAAAAATAGGAAAAATATAAAATAATTACAAAAACGGGCGAACCGTGTCCCTGCATTTCCACAAAAATGGAGATTTCGTGGAGTTCCAAATCTAATCGTTATTATAACGTAAATGTAGATACTTGGTCGGACGAAATTTGAAAAACTAAAAAACGGGAAAATATTAAAAAATTACGGGAAATAGTAAAAGGTATTTCCACAATAATGCAGAATAGCGAGTTTCCCCTGTAATCGTTGTAATAGCATAAATGGAGATAATTGGTGTAACGAAATTTTTAATATATATATATATATATATATATATATATATATATATATATATAACAAAAATACGAAAAAATACAAACAATGGCAAACCGTGTAACGACCTGCATTTCAACAATTATGCAGATTTAGCAAATGTTCCACTTGGAATCGTTATAGTAGTGTAAATGGGGATAATAGGTCGGACAGGATTAAGAACAATCAAAAACGTTGACTGCAAAAACTCACACTCAAGACAAGCGGGATAAGAATGCTACGCATTAGTAGATAATTCTCTGAATTTCTGCAGAATTTTTTTCTCCCATGCTATTTACACATCACACTAATACACCAAAATGTAAAAACGATAATAAACATGACTAAGATGGAAACGAAAATACCTAAGGCATTGTTTGGGTGTACGCTCTCTTTTTTTATACTTTTACTAGTTGTATAAAACATCCCAAAAAAATATTTCTGGCTACGCCACTGTTAGCACCCCCTACAGTGCGAGCGCATAGCACTTTCGGAGCGTTCTCCAAGTGGAACTCAACAGTGTCTTTCATTCCGGTTTAAAAGATACGGTTTCTGCATTTGTGTAATGCTCAGGGGCTAATGTACAAAATTTTGTTTCAGGAAGAATTTTGATATTGTCAAAATCTCACAATTGCTGTGAAAATGGCACCTGAACTATTCATTTTTCTAATAATCAGCCGAATGCGCCATTTTTTTTCAACAGAAGCTTCATAACTTCCTACAAAAGTCAAAGTGTGACACTTACTCGTAGCCCACAATATTGACATCCAGCTTCATGTCCGCTCGGCACACATCATCGGATCCGCAGCCATGCTGGTATGGTATCTGCATTGGAAGCCATGCACGTTGAATGGAAAATTTGCTGTTGCGCTTTTGTGCACTTTATCAGTTAAAGAATGGAGATTAGAAAGAGGTCTAGAATGAGTAAGACCTACCGCCCTGACAACGGTGAGCGGAAAGTTCCTGTCGGGCACGGGGCACGTGGGACACCAGCGCTGGTCACCAGTGTCACGAAGACGGTAATCCAGACGCACGGCGAATGGTACAAGCGGGTCGATAAGGTTTTCCTAAAAAAAAAAAGAACTCGTTGTAAACAATAAGTGAGATACGGTACGCGCATATATAAAAGAAAACTGGACAAAGATTACACTTCCTTGTCGTAGTGCGAATTCTGGGCGCAGCTGTTGAGGTACTGCTGATGTAAAGCATTTGTTACCTCAATTGGTTGAAAAATTCGACGTCTGTGACACTTACACGGCACACAAAATGGCCGACTGAAAACCGCAATCGTGCGGCGCTGAACCACCAGATGGCGCCCAAACAGTACCATGTACAAGACGGATCGAACATACCAAGACTTCATCTCCAATACAACATGGTAGCATGCACAATACCAGCATAATCAAAGATTCAAAGATTTTATTTCCGCAAAAGTATGAGGAGGTTGGGGGGGGGGGAGGCTAAAGGCTACAAAAGCCTGATAGAGGACCCAGCCCCCTTTGGTACAGTTCTATGGTAGCATGAGTAAAAAGAATAAGCAAAATCGCGCAACTAACATTTTGTAGAGATAGATAAATGTCTCATAGAAGCATCACAAAATCTAAGCGCCTGACAATGATCTCACGCATTCGTCTAGTTACACAGAACAGAAAAAACACCGTATACAACAAAGTAAAAGCTAAAGAAACTGGTGTTTGAGTGATAAAAATATAAGCGACAGGTACAGCACTAGAAAAAAAGTACAGAGTATAATTTAAGAGCGAAACTATTATAGCTGCGGCCCCGGTTAAGTGGTTGGGTCCGAGATTAAACGATGGTTTCACTGCACCTTCCTCCCTCTCATGTTTTTTTTTTCTTTTTAATTAGCTGTTACCCTCATTCATTCTGCGCTGTGCTCCCGGAGTACAGTCATGTGCATATAGCATATAGCTGAGTATAGGCATCTGCCAACAAAGTATACATGCCAGCCCACACGTGTTCTACCAGGCTGCTCTTACGAGCGTGAAGCAGCCCGCGGGCCTTTCATTACTGCTCGCCAGTGATAGCACATATGGATTTTGCGAGCTATACTTGTCCATATCCAGGTTATCAACATCTGGCATTTTAACAGGCCAAGCGTATAACAATCACATGGTGGATTGCACTCGTTGGAACAGCTGAGCGAAATCGCTGGCCCCAACTTTAGCGTTTTGTACGTGTGCCTGTGTGTGTCTCGCTGGTTTCGCTTGTTCACAACAGGCGCTGAAATACCGACCGATCTACACTCATGCAATACTGGTTAACAATATGAACGGTTCCACTTAGTCCTTTTCCTGGTAATGTGCTATCCTCACTGAAAACAGTGTCACTAAAAAATTATGATGATACCGCGAATTCAAGCTCATTGTGCAAGCAAATGAAAAACGATTGTTTGTAGTCATTTCTATCCATCAATGGGTTGGTGAACACAAAAAATGCCTATTTAGAGCAATGAACATTCTCATTACCAGCGAAAAATCTTCCGACCCTCACTAATAATTTCTCTTCCCCTCATCTTACTGTTGTTTTTCATATGGTAGCACAACTTACACGTACAATATACGGAGAGGTAAAATAATTTTTCTGCGGCACCACCTCGTATTCTTGCAACGTTTATCAGAAAAAATAAAGGCGCCTAGCATGAAAGGCTATAAGTACTAAGTACTGCAAAACGCTTCAGATTCGCAGAAGCCCTGACTACCAAGTAAGTTTCACAAACGCACGCCTCCATACAGACACGTGTATACAGACACACAGAAGTGCAGACAATGAGACAAGTGTGGGGTCGCATATCTGGGGGCAATGCAAGCATTAAATATGGTGCTATGTGCCTCTACCGGCGATGTCTGCGTTAAGGGAACATGGCGCACACGTGGAGATCCATTGTGTTGTAGTGAAGGGTCTGGTGTTCATGTCAATGGACGTCAACACTGCGTACATAGACATAGTAGGCAGACCGGCGAGAGACGGACAGAGGCAGAGAGATGGGTGAGCGACTCACGCCGAGGTAAACGAGGCGGTTCTCGCACGTGGTGTGTCCTTTCCTCGCCTGTACCAGTGAGCTGTAGTTGTTCACCGATAGCTGCCCGTCAAACATGAAACCCCGTGGTCCGCGGTTCTCCCCGACCCGGTTCACGTCCAGTGTCAGCTCTGTTTCCACAACTGTGATAAAAAAACAAGCACCATTTTGCACGCATCAGTTTTCATTCTCTTTATTTGTGGTAGAAGAGGGGGACGACGCCTAGCGCATCGACTTCACATAGGAGCTCACAGCCTTTTGTTTTCATCCAGTGAAAAACCTGATATGACCTCTATGCAGTTCCCACCATTTAGTTCCTAACGTCCAGTGGCATGTACGACACCCTACTGACCTCCAAAAAGGCCGAGTACGTCATGCCGCCGTCACATCAGCACCTTTGGCCATGCCGGTAGGCCTTTAGCTCCAACTCTCAGCCCAAGCTCCTGAACAGTGGACGCCATAAACTTCAACCAACAGAGCGGACGTAGCAATCTTTCCAAGAACCCCCGTCTGACAGCAAGTACTACGCAAACAACTCAACAGTGCAACTTCTACAGTCCACAACGCAGCCTTCTCGGCACTCTCTCAGCCTATGGTGATGCCATGTGTCGCCCTGCAACCTGATTCTCTGCGCATCCCACCACCGCCACTACCAAGAAGCAATTACGCTATCATCTATCGCCCTTGTCCGGACTCAACAAAGCCAGCCACCTAAGCCCTTGACCCAAGGCATCGTGATGGCTACCAAAATACCTTTCCATGCATATCTTGATCAAGTCATCGTGCAAGAACAACCTTCCAACAAGCTCCTAGTTGCAAGCATTGTCTCTCCTGAATGCTGAACTACACTGAGCGCAATCATATCCATCTATCTAGCGCAATCCAACACGGCCTTCTATGCAGCTTCCGAAGGACACTAGCCATACAGCCATACCTAGCCTCAATGGATGCAGACATTACCACCGAAACACTTAAACAAATTTCTACAGGCCGACATACCGCTGCTCTGGGCCACACCACCTCGGCTTGAGTTACTTTACAAGGACCCCATGAACGTGAAGATGGCCAGAATTTTCTACCATTGTCGCTTGTTCTGGAACAAAGCAGGTATACCACTTGGGTGGCGACGTTGCCAGGACATACGTACGCCCCAACCCAGACAAACCCAAGTTCCCGACTGTGGAGCCCTCCCGAAAACTTTCCCGCACACAACCCCCAACAACCCCACCCACCTCATCCCTTCCCCAAGCCCCGTCTAACACAAAGCAACTATGCGAGAAAATGCAACAATGTGCTCTTGCATCGAAGCCCTCAACGAATGCATAATTACCTGACCTGATTATTAGCGTAACTGGGCGAAGACGCAAAGAAGGGCACAACGCTCTCAAAAAGGCAATTATCAGCATACTATTATAAAGATACATATTTAGAAATCGCGGACATTTATGTAGTGCACGAACAATTCTATTAAAATAGATTCAAATCACTCACCAGCAGTGTTGTTAACAAATTTGCCGGAGTACTCCACACAGGCTCTCAGCTCGAAGCATGAAAACATGGCCCCTCCAGAAACTCTGCACTTGCCAATTTCAGCTGTAATCATATTTATTGCTGGCCTGATGGAGCCTTTCAGCTGCGCGATTGGCCGTGATCTGATCAAAAGAAGTGAAAGAAATACAATTGATTATCCATAAACTGCAAAACTCTTACAGCACAAGTGGGCTGCAAGGCCTGGGTTGTGTTCCTGCCTACAAAATTTGTTTTTCAGAGCATATTCATCGCAGTTCCCATTCATAACCTTTACTGTGATTAGCACTTCTTTTATAGAATGTGTTGTAATATTACATTAATCATTTTTAGAATAGTCACTACAGAAACTAGCACCGCGAATTAAAACTATGGTTTACATTATTGCGAAATCCACTCAAACACACCTAAACTAGTATTTGAAAGCCCCTTGCTTGTTGATAGAAGCAAAAAGGCACCATAAGGAACTACAGTGGACTCCCGTTAAAACGAACTCGGTTAAGACGAACATTCCGCAATGCAAAAAACCTCCGCTTAAGACGAATTTCTGATAATACGAACAAATTTTTACGCTCCCTTCGAGTTCGTCTTAACGGCATTCTACTGCATTTGGAAATTAGTAAGTTATTATCATATGTTACAGGCGGGTAATGCAGGATACTTTTTGACAGTTTGTGATGTTGCATTGCTTATTCTTTACTATGCGAAGTAAAGCTCCTATATTGATTTTACCTGATTTTAAAGCGATTTATAACCCTTCGGAATTGTAACTTAATTTCTTATGAAAGCTTTCTAGTGCAACGTAGCAGGCACCATTCTCGCACTGTGTATAGAAAATTAAAGAATTTTATTGGTCGGCGTTTTCAACCATATACTGCCGGTTTGTATTCATTCACAAAAACTATACATATACAGTTATCGACAGAGTGGTAATTGCAGCCATTTAGGCGCCCCAGAAGAACAATTGATGTACTCACCTAAACACAACAGCACTGTCTGTCATGTAAGACCCTATCATGACATCTGTAAAAGGAATGTTAAGAACAAATGTCAAATAACAAATGATACACGCAATTCGACCTGCACGCTTCCGTGCCGAATAATTATTTTGGCAGAGGCACGCTCGCAAATGCTGAGGAAGTTCAACGAGCGCAAAAATGTAACAAAACATTTTAGAGTTAAAGCTGTGCGCTTTCCTTTGTGACAGAGTGAAAGCTGCAAATTAAGACCACCTGGAATTATTTAACGAGTGACAAAAAGGGCAGGCCGAAGAATGAGCTTAAGGGAAACGAGCGCTACAAATCAGGACCGAAAAAACGAAGAACGACGAGAGAAGTGCATCTGTCTCGTCGTTTTTCCTTTTTTTCTGTCCTGGTTTGTAGCGCTCGTTTTCCTTAAGCAATGAACCAACTATCCCAACAGCCTATTTTACCGAGAGGGAGGGTGCACGCAAGCAAGTGAGCGAGCGATACAACCTGCAGAGAAAAAAGTGGCTCAATTGGCGTTCGCCTAAATATTGATATCGGTTTATTGCTATGACGGTATCTGCGTACCCATTTTCGCGAAACAGATAAAAGATCACAATGACATGTAGACAAACCAGTACAGGAGTAGGTAAAACAATGCAAGCATATTGTAGAGTGCGGGTTTTGCCTGCATAGTTGCTGCCGTTGACCCATGACTCCATAAAATATAAAAAGTAGACAAACTGGAGAGAGAGGAATGAGCTCAAGTGCTTGTGTTCATTCGTCTTCCTCCTATTTGTCCCTTATTTGCGTTATATGAAGCCATCAAAATAACAGCGAATGAAAGCACCCACCATCATAGTGATTAGAATCGACATCCAGGCCCTTGGATATGCTGATGCCAAATCCTTTCAATGGAGACCCGATGCGTGATGAAATCGAGCTGGCATCTATTCTCTGCACAAACAACATAGCCACGAGGAAAATTATTGCAAATTGAAGGCATGTAACACAATTTCGGCTAGTTCAAGAGAGAGAGAGAGAGAGAGAGAACTCTTTAATGTGGGCTGAAGAGGTCAGCTCTGCTAGCGGCAGTGCTTGCTACGCCAGATGGGGATGATTACAATGCAGTGAAGTGAATGTGAGAGATCGGGAAAGCAGCAATAGAGAGAAAAAAAAAAGTTAAATAAAAATGGCACGCAATGTAGTGCAAGGAAAAAACTCGAAATAAAGTTAAGGAAAAGAAAAGAAAAATTGAGCGAATGGAGCCCAGGAAGCGCAGAGCGCCTAACAAGAAAAATGAGTCAAAGCGTACACAACGACGCAAACGCGTACAGACGTAGCCATGCGTACAATGGAAGAATTACAAAGTTTTGTCTAGTCCTGAATCTCGCAAAAAACGCAGAAGAATTTTTATCCCTAAATATGAGTCATTGTTGTTGTCCCAGGGTCCAAGAAAGTGACACAACTGAAGGCTTGCTCCGCGTCGAACACGAGACAGGCAGCTCGCCAATGCGAATAACTGTACTCGCGTAGCATCGCTCGTAACAAGTTGTTGCCTCTTGTGTGCGGGAGAACATATCTTACTACACAAGGGTATGCTGCAGCGTTTGTTGTTGCAATGTAGCTTCAAGAAAACAGTGCAGACAACGGGACTAAGCAAAGAAACACACAACACAGGCGCTTACTAAACATTTTGTTGTTTCTTTGGCAATGTGAAGGATCGGCAAAGAGGAATTGCCGCTCAACATAAAAAAACGAAAGAGAAAAGGACGACATTTAACAGCACTGTGTGTTGCTGTCTTCAACAGGGTGAAAACAGGAACACATCTCGCACTGCGATTCTTCATTTATCATGGATTGCCAACTGGGGCTTGTACTGGCTGACGAAACTGCTGGCATTTCATTCATCCGTGAAAGTATAACAGAATATAAACTTGCGCTTTGGAGCTCACCTGCGCGTACGTGGTCCTTTCACCGAACGTGGATGAACCGTGGTAGATATAGACAGCTCCCACATCGTTCTCGTACGGTGCACCGACTGCCACGTCTGCGGAAGGACCAACACAAGTGGGACGGGGGAACAGTGACTGGAACTTTGGTAACATAGTTAAACCAACAAACCATTCTGCAAATCCCGCACAAGGTGAAACTCTCAGCAACATTAATAATGACCGTATATACTAGTTAAGCTACTAACAATGACAGCCGTGAGGTTACCGCAAAACTCTCGTCGTTGTTAATGCATGCAATGCTTTTACGCAAAAACTGTCAGCCTGAAGAGAGGTTTCAAAAACACGATGTGTCGTCGCTGACACCACGCATCCACGAACAGAAATGTCGCAGTACCAATACCTTTCTGATTTGGCGGATTTTATGGTGTTCAGGCACGTGTCGCAACTCTCCTCCTATTGAATGCCCAAAAATGAAAGGCAGGACTGATTTGCAGATGTTTTTGTTGTTTTGTTTTTTTACCGACAGAAAGAATGGCATCTTTTAGTGTGTGGCAGTACCACCTCTAGATCACATCGCACTGTGCTGGGCACGGTGTCGAACTGAAATTCCCGCCAGAGCGAAGAGCACTACCAGAGGAGCACCGGGGCCGAACGTTTACCATATATACCGAGAGCAGAGAGGCGCTGGCAAGACTCGGTGGCACCCCGTTCGTTGGCTCCACAAGCCACCCATCAGGATGATTGCAAAGAGACTTTGCACAACAAAACACATTACCGTGCATGTGGACTGAGTGCCGGAACACACGGGTGGCGTCAGAAACGAGGCCACACACGTGTGGGCAAGCGACATCTGCTCCGACCTATCGCACCCGGTTCCGCCTGCGCGGCACGACCCTGACTCTGCGGATGGCAGATCAACTGCCAAGCAAGAGAGCAGGGCGAAGTTCCGCGCCGCAACACCCCATGATCCAAGCCCACTGCCAGGAGGACTTCCCAGGGAGCACAAGTCCTGGTACACACAAAAAATGAAGGAAGCTCACACTAACGCGTAAGACTTCACGGTAGCGAAGCTATACGCTAACCTTGATGACTGTCACGAAGGTTTAAGTTCGCGATTGCAGCCCATTTGCTTATTCTTCACTGCCGCAACGGCATTTACTCCATCATTGCTGCTATAAGTGTGAACTTTCATTTTTTTGGAAGTGATAATCATTGAACATCACCTTAGAAGGGCGTACACTCTGATGTGTCTTTCTCGTCCCGAGCGAGTGTTGCCCCGATTACGGTGAACGCTCGAGTTCTTTTCAGCCAATCTTAGCCAATCTCCCTAAGTGGGTATGCTTGGCTTGACAAACGTGCGCCGGTGACGCTGGGCGCCGCGAGGCACGCACACATGCGCGCTCCGCATTTTCTAGGAATTTTCAACGGCTAGTCGGTCTCCGCAATCTTGGCCAATCTCCCTATGTGGGTATGCTTGGCTTGACAAGCGTGCACAGGGGACGCTGGGCGGTCGTCGCGGGGCACGCACGCACGAGCGCTGGGCATTTTCCTGTTTTTTTTTTTTTTAATTGCTGGGCGGTAGCCGCGAGGCCCGCGCTCACGTGCGCGCGTTCGGAAATTTCTTGGTATTTTTAACTGCGGACACGAAAAATTACGGTTTGCTAAAAAGCTTCGCTGTTAATAAGAGCCCGGCTGCTCTTACGGAGGACGTGCTCGCAAAGTGGTGGACATACGTTCCCCGCCGATCACGACACTTGAGGGAACCCTCCAATAACTACACGGAGATTACCATCGTGACAATCTCCTCGTGTCACGCCCAAACGACGCCTACAATGCCCGACACGATGTGGAAGTGCTCGGGGCTCACAGCGGAGAGAAGAGCCCATTTTCTGCCAAACATCAATCCAGGACTGGGCCGTGTCCTCTGGGTCGGGCACCACGGAAGAAGCACACCCAAAAGAGACTGTCATGTCCCTGCGGACTTTGGCAAGTACGCAGGGATACACTAGAGGATGAAGACGCCCTCATCTCCTTTACCGCATACCCCATCCATGGCTACAGATTGAATCACCCCTTCTAAATAAAGAGTAATACCAATACAGTGAAAGCTCGTTAATTGAACCCCCACTAATTCGGGAAATCTGTCAATTCGATCTGCGCGCGTGGTCCGCTACAATTATATACAGGAGCTAATGGAGTGGAACTCTCGTTAATTCGGCAAAATTTTAGCGCGCATCGGGTAATCCGGCCTAGCGTCGTAGCCTGCGAGCTTGCAAAGTCGATGCGCAGACAGCAAAAAAGAACAAAAAGCACTGCCAAGAGCAGCGCTACTCTACAGCAGAAAAAACAACGAAATTCCGCATAGGCCAGCCGCATAGGCCAACCGCATGGTTATCGGCATCATCCGAAACGGGTACATCCATCGATGATGGTGTCGGCGCTGCCGGGCAGGGGCCCTATTCTCGACTGTATAAATTCGCAGTGAATTCGCCATGTTTTTTTTCGTTTTTTTTTTTTTTTCGTAAGCACAAAGTAAGCAATCAGTGACGTAATGCGCGCATAGCTAGGACGACATGCAGTGTAATATGACGCTTCACTCATAAATATCGCAACCAATGTATCAAATATTGCACATAAAAGATACAAAAAATATTAGCACCCTTCCACCCTGTGAAGAAGGATGACCCGCGAAGCTGGGCGCAGTCCACGAGGTGCACGAAACAAAACGCGTTTGTTAGTAATTTGCGAGGAGCATACTTCCTCGCCAATTAGCTGAATGAACCTTCGAAGGACCCAAGCTTTGTTCTGGCGGACAAACATGGAGACGCCTGTCCCTCCCACGTCGAAAGCATCTTACTGTTTGTGCAACACACCAACCCAATCCACTCTACCAAGGACACCGGACAGGTCCCATTGGGCCGTTTGACGTCTGCGTTTAAACCTCGCGCCAGCACAACGGACATGTCATTCATCAGTACGGGCACGCCCTCCTCCTCCTCCCGCTATAAGCCTGTGCACGCATAAACCGGCAACCGGTCATGTGCGCGTGCTTAGAAGTGACAGGCGCGGTCGAAAATGTCCCTCTAAAAGCACTTAATCTCAAGAAGTGATATTCAGAGAGTTTTAGCATAGCGGGTACCGTCCGCTAACGCTACGGAAGCGGGTAGCGGGGCCCCTCTGGGCACGTGCACATTCGTTACGGTAGAGTGGATTAGTTCCGCGGGCCAGCATTCGCCATGCCCACCCGAGCATTTAGCTCCGCCTGAGGAGCAACCTCCGTCGCCCTCCCGCGCTGCGCCTGCGCAGCCGGGTCCCTGGTAACCCGCCGCCGTAGCGTGAGCCTCCTGTAGCCGCTATGCTAAAACTCTCTATTAGCTCACGCCGGCGTACCAAGCGGGCAAGTTGCTCTTCATCCGGGAAGGGAAGGGGGGGGGGGGTGGATTCGCTGCTACTCGACGAGCAGGAAATTGAGGCGATAACGGCGTCGGCAGAAACTTTCCGTTGTTTTGGCGCCCATTTGTGCTTTTGTTCCGGCCGACACTTCTCCAATTCTATCTCTTCCTCCAAACGAACGCCATGCATCTGTTCCATGACGATTTAAAACATGGAAGCCCTTGAGCTCTATTTTCAAGTAGAGCTGTCCGTGGCTGTCCGTTTCCGTTCCCCTTCGTAGGCATCCTACTTTCTGTGTGACACGTCAACCCAGACCCGAACCATTCGATTAAGGAGAACAGCCGACAAAGCGCATTTAGCCGTGTCATTTCGACGTTTACATCTCCCACGAGCACAACCGACATTTCATCGCTAGCGGCGTGAAACCCAGCTGTAAGTGCACGCCTCCCTCCCTCCACCCCCTAACCGTGCGCACATAAACCGGCAACCGATGATGGCGCATGCTTAGGTGTGAAAGACACCGGCGAAAATGTCGCTCGGAAGGTCTTCCAAGCCGAGGAAGAGTTATGGGCTCATGTATTCCAACTGGACAAGTTGCTCTTCACCCGGGAGTGGTTCACAGCAACTGGGCGAGGTAGAGCTTGAGCGGAAACGGCAGCGGCTACACGTTCAGCGGTGGCGGTGGGTTTCGGTCATTTTAGGGCGCAGCCCTTTGGAAGCCATTACCTGGCTTTCCCGGGGGGTGGGGGAGCGGTGTCTGTTGATGTTGGCGTAACCGTGTAAGCGAACGCAGCAGCGACAGCAGAAAGAAAACGGAGAGGACCGTCTGGCGAAGGGTGGGGAGGAGGGCAGCACGCGCGGCTATGGCGTCATCTCTCTCATTGCCTCCCACTAACACTTGTTCCATGCATCGGCGCCAAGGAGCGCCCTCCCTCTGACACTTTCCGCAGACGCTGTTCCGTTCGCCGCTAATTCTAACCTCGTGACATTTGCGCGGGAGACTCAAACAAGATTTGCAACAACGTGCTCGCTGCTCCACCATTCGTGGCTTATCCGAACCACGTGACATTTGCGCGATCACTTCCTGAGACGCAGTAGCTATGAGCCGTGACCTAGAAGACTGCAGCTAGCGCTGCGCACAAATTTCGCATTAGGGAGTATAGTAATCGTCAGTGCACTTTTTTTACGCCCATTCGCACTTTTGTTTATTTTTTTCGCAATCATCTGATAACGGCACCACCGCCGTTAGCAGCCGACTGCGCAACTTGTCAAAGAGGCGTCGGTGGAGGCGAGAGGGAAAAATAGTTGTGAAAGGGGTGTCAGTGGTGGCCGAGTAAATCCGCTTCACCGGAATAAAAAATGGGCGATTAGACATACACTGCTTCGCAGTAAAACACTTGGCGTGTATTATAAAATTAGGACGGCAGCTGAGGCTGGCAAGGGAAAAACAATTCTTCTGGTTAAAATTGGCGTCCACTCCACAAGGCGATCAAGTAACATCGATGCAAAGGCGAGCGAAAGGCGAGCGTTGAGCTAAAGAACATCGCACAATCTTTTTTACGGTATCTAATTCTTTCTTTCAGTCGCTTTTGGTAAAATGAGCTCTCTGCTTTAATGCAAGCTTTGTTCCGTTATCACAGTCCCGGCCATCACCGCCGCCACGCTATCGTCTGCTGCTATGTTACAAGCTTGTGACGTTATCACAGAAAAAGACGGCCGTGACCATCGATTGTATGACGCGGTAAGGGCAACGAAACGCTACGCCTGATTACGGCGGAGCGTATTGATGCCGCCGATTCACTCATTCGTCAAGCTCCACCTCAATCAGCGCAGTAATGAATAAAACAGTCAGTTTTCTTTGTCATTTTTCTCTTGAATTCGATCATGTGACCCACCAGCCTACTAGGAGCATAGAGTCTCTATCACTAGGAGGAGTGTGGAGAGATGCCATGCGTAGGGTTATTTGTAACGGAGAGGCTTGTACTGCGCTCTTATGTTACTGTTACGTCAAACAATTGATTGCTATTTCATTGCCAAAGATAAAAACAAAATACGGGACGTTATTTTTATGCGCCGTTATCGCTGACTTGCAAACAGTGAAAAGTATCATTTCTCTCGCTAGAAAACAGTTTTAAATTGTGCGTCGCGCGAAACTGCAACTGCTGCAAATTCACGGAGATTGCACGGCGCCGAAGGTCGGTGAAATTTGTTGCCTTATTTCACGGCGACAGCAACCGCCATTCTCAAGATGTTACGTAACATTACGACACTTTTACGCAGGCTGAAGTTGCCAGTGTGCGACGTAAGCGTTCCCGCCAACTGTTTATCCTACGCCACGCCTTCTCAGCCAATCACAGTGAGATAAAAACCATATTGTTGTTGAAAAGCGAAGGCAGGCCTATACGTTGTCGTGCTGCTGCATTTCGTATACTTTTTCATTGCCGAACAAGAATTATGTGTTTTCACTAGAGAGAAAGAAGGCAAACTTTAGTACTGTTGCCAGAAAAATTAATGAAACGTCAACAAGACGAAAGCGCACACAACCGCTTTGTCAACCGGAAGCACGTGAACAAAATTGAAAGCCAATCAGAAAAGACTTCCGGAAAATTCACAGTTCAAGGCGAATTTAGTGCGTCGAGAATAGGGCCCCAGCTGACCGAGGAAGAAACAATTCCGAACTCGACAGGCGCAGACAAGGGCGATTCGTCGGAGGGTGACGATTGTGGCCAACTTCCCCAGCCACCGAAACGCACGGTAAAACAAGCTGCAGAAGCCTTGTCCGTGCTGGAGGACCTTTGTCAGCAAATTCCGCATGGCGCGTGTACCACGGAGCATCTGGCAGCTGTTAGAGCTATCGTCGCCGCACAAATTCGCCCCCCCAAAAAACAGGCGAAGATTACAAACTCCTTTGGCAAATAAAGGCACGTCATGCTGTGGAAAATTTCGCGTTTTTGTTGTTCATTCGATATTTCGACAACCGGATAATTCGACAATTTTTCGCGATCCCACCAGTGTCGAACTAACGAACTTTGACTGTAATAATATGGGGCACGCATTCAAGTGCAGCAGGCATAAAAATACGCCACGTGTGCGTTTCCAAGTATTCGGTGGATGCCGTTTCAGAAGCAGTCCTTTTCTCTCGCACCTTGTATTCCGTCCATGTTGAGGTCTCCAACGTTTGCCATTGCTGTTCCGAACCGTGCAGCCGTGGCTCGATGGCCTTCCAAGTGACCAGATGGATACACTCCCTTTGGTATGGATAAGAAAAACACAAAGTTCTATGATGCAGAATCAGAAGAAAAAATACCTACTGGTTGGCCTGCGCCAACCACATGGTATATAGCATGCAAGCAGCGTACATTCCAGCTCATACGCGTTGTCCAATACACTTCTTGGGATTCTGTGGATATGTAACACTAAACTATATAGGTGTTCATGAGAACGCTTGAGCAACCACTTTTCATCATCCTTTACCATTTTCATTTGCTTCTTTTCCTTGCTTTCTGCATCACTATAGAACTAAGACCATTGGGCTATCGCCATTTTTATGCTCATATTCACATTTAACATTAGGTAGCCTTACTACTGAACCTGACGATATCAAACTTATTGTAACTCAAGCTGCGGTTCGGTTACGACGTTTGACCTAAAAGTGTGACGTTTGGCCTAACGTTGGGCTATTGCATAACCACATCCCCCTCCCTCTGCTGCGCCAGCAGTTCGGGACTGATTATATTTTGTTGTTCGCACACCACCTGTTCTCACGCGAACTGTATGCCAGAAAATAAAGTAGGCTTCAAGCAGACAACCGCAACATCCAGGTGGGTAGGCTTGTAGTGCTCTCGCACTGAAAGGCACGCCGCATATGAGCCTGCATTATTCGAAACTTCTAGTGTAACAGACATTGAAAAGGAAATGGGGTAAAACAGACACAATTTGTCAGGTGCGCACCGAGCTATGACGTCTAGTAACCTCTACTTCGCTCCCAGGTTAAGCACTGTTAAGATATTTTTCCGGGATACCTTGATATTGTGCGTGTTCTTATATCAATAACAAGAAAAAGAAGACTTCAAACAAAAGACCTTAGCCTCGTAAGAAAAAAATGCGCGCCAATCCACCCCGTGAAGGTGGTTGGAAAGCAAAGCTGTAAATGACACCCACAACGATTATCCATGCGACGTCACTTGAATTCACACACCTGGCTCTCCAAGAGTGAAACCAGAGACAAAGGAAATGTACTTAATCACAGCCTTTATTGCTTCAAAGAGATAATAGCTCGCTAAGGTTAAATCAATGCATGATCCATGAATACTGGTTGGTTGAGTTTTTATTGGTGAAGAACATGAGTGGAAAATTTTTTATACAAAATTAAAGGAACCTCAAACCCGGTGTTAGACGATCTCACTTCTCCGTCTCTTACGCAGCCGACGGAGGCGACGAGATCGGCGGCAGAGACAGAGGAGAAATGAGATGCCACGCGTGGGTGTGAGGTTCCTTTAATTTTTACTTACTCCTAGCGCATGAGCAAGGCGCGCACACGGTCGCTACACGTGCCGTGTGTGGAGAACACAGAGGCGCGAGAGCTCGCGTGACGCTATCACGTGGCATTGATCGAGAGTGCAGGTGGTAAACCCGCAGTTGTGCTCAGTAAGTACCCGTCTGTTCCCCCTTCTCTGAGTGCGGTCGTAGCTCAATCGGTAAACAACGGGCTCTAGCTCCATTCCTGTATTTGTTCCAGGTTCAATTACTGGCGGTGCCAGTAACTTCTTTTATTGGTTCGCGGGAGTTTTTTGTTGACACCAACGGTCGCGACAGAACCCCTGGGGGGTAGAGGTTAAAAGCTTCGCTTTAAAAGCTACACTTCACAGGAGGCTGACTACCCTTCCACGAGGGCGCTTCCAACTCTAGAGTTGCAACCTTGTTGCCAGCCGGAAATTCCAAAGCCAGGGGTTAGGCTTGTAATGTGCGGAGATGCAAATGTGACTGGGCTTTTCATCTCGACATCACATCTACATATATTTACAGATGGGCAAACCTTATTCAGTCTTACTCCCATACAAGGGACAAATTCAAAATTTACTCACCACGCCGTTGCTTCGGAAGACGTAAACGCGCCCTTCATCTTGGCCATCTTTTATGCTGTACAACGGTGCACCAACCAACAGGTCATCAACACCGTCGCTGTCCAGATCGATGGCTAGTAATGACGCCCCAAAGTACTCGCACATCTGTGTCATGAAAGCAAAGGACGGTTATATCGAGGATAAGGCTAGAGGAACGATTTAGCAATATTTAGGCCCGAGGGAATGGCCGGGGAGGAAGAGCATGGATATTATGCATTGTCCCTCCTCTCTTTTTCATATCTGTAGAACGCAAAAACTTACCTGCGACCCTAACAGCCGGCTTTTGATTTCCAGGGTTCTGTCATTCCCCGGACCGTCGATACCGAACAGAAATACCTGTCAAAACAGGCGGACATAGGCACATCGCTTTCGTACACATGTAACAGAGAAAAGCTGTTGCTGCGAAGTAACCCCAAATCCAAGCCTTACGACGAAAGAGAGTGCTGAGGTACGGTATCAGCAGTTGTGAATACTACACCTATTAGCCAACGTTTCTTTTTTCAAGGTGCCTAGTGAATTGTATATCATATTATTAAATGGTAGGGGTACAAAATAAGACTTTTTCGTAGATGCGTTGATATTCAGGGTAATATCGTGGATTCACTCTAACAAGGTTTAGAAAGCAGAATTATGAGCTAGCGCCTTACTCTTGGCCAATCATACAAGGGAGACACACACGTGCAATTTTACAAGGGCGAAAAGGGAATGTTGGTGGTAGTGGGGTACCCTGGTAATCGCTTAAGGTGTCAATGAATGCGACAATGCAGTGTTGTTTATTTGTAGCTGCCCCACAAGCTTCTTTTATTGTGCCGTGCTGTGGTGCACTGTTTCACATACACAAAGCAGCCTTATTTGCGCGTTTCACTTACCTGTCCCTTGTAGTCGTTGCTCCGTGGAGATCCAACAGCGACAGTCAGTTCTCGTTGCCGGAACAACCTTCCTGTCGTGACCGAGTAACCTGCACACAGAGGTGGGTAGCTGCAAACAGGGCTCTTTTTGGCACCAACCTTCGTAGCATGACTAATGTGCGACGTGCACGATATTCTTGTCTGTTGAATTATTGTATATGTTTGATTCTTTGAACATCAAGTGCTAAGTTACGGTAGATGTGTGCACCACTTGTAGAATGCGCACACAGATCCAGACAAATTATGAAGATAGTAATGATGGTAGCTCTTAACCGAGGCTTCTTGCCAGTGCCAAAATGTCTGTTTATTTATTTATTTATTTATTTATTTATTTATTTATTTATTTACACACGATCCAGACAAATTATGAAGATAGTAATGATGGTAGCTCTTAACCGAGGCTTCTTGCCAGTGCCAAAATGTCTATTTATTTATTTATTTATTTATTTATTTATTTATTTATTTATTTATTTATTTATTTATTAATTTATTTATTTATTAGCTTACATACTTATGAGTACCTTACAGACCCATTATGTAGGGCACTGAGTAAGGGGGGCAGAAAAAGAAAAGTACACGTTTGTCTCGAAGATACCGGAGTAAGCCGTAAAGAGCACTAACAACAAGGAAGCAGTGTAGCAAAGAAAAATGCATAAATTAGCATATCTCTGTCAAAAATAGAGTGGAATGCACTTTTACAAACGATAGAGGATGCGTAATAAAAATTGGCTAAAACTCTGAACAAAAATTGGCTCCAATGCACGCAGTGAAGATGGTTGGAAATCAAAGCTTAAACGACACCCACAACAGTTGCCCATGCGACGTCAGTTCAATTCACACACGTGGCTCTACGAAGAGTAAAACCGGAGATTCTGACATCCGTTACCTGGAATTCGCGGGGGCGGCTTCCCGAACGCAGCCGCAGCGTCTACCACGGCCGGGCTCGAGCGGCGGACGCTGCCGCCGTAGCCCGGCCGTGCGTCGGCAGAAAGAAAACGGAGAGGAGCGTCTTTCGAAGGGTGAGACAGCGGAACCTAGTCATCCTGATGTGCTAGCTCGGGGCTACACCACCGCGCAGCACAAGCGCAGACACCGAAACAATTCGGCCTGTGAGCGTAGTGATTCCAATTTATACCAATTTAAACTAGTTAGTTTAGTAAGTTTGAGAATTGCGAGAAAGCTGAAGGGACTGTTATAATCGCTATTTATCAGAACCAGTTGATCCTTTCGCCTTTTGTAATACCTGTTAAAACACAACCGAATTGGTATTCTCCAAATTAGGAAACGGAGTCCCATTCGCGGCAAGCAATGTGTTTTTCTAGCGTTTCTCCAGCGGACAGATGTCTGTATGTGGTCTCTATATTTTGTTTTCCGGCCCTGGAAACCAATCCTTAATGTACCTTTGCCATGCGACCATATAATTCCGTCGGTTCCAGGTTACCAGGAGATGCTGTCGAACAAGCCGTGTGAAGGAAGTGCGCAAAGGACGCGAAGCTGCGCCAAAACAGGCCCAAAACAACCGTCGCTAAAGCAGACGACAAAGCCGACGGAATGGTCCCGCCGACGCGACCGCCGAGGTGAGCAGCTCCGGCGCGCGGGGAAACCTGGTAAATTCGCCGCTTCATGTGAAGTGTGCTCCGTGAGTGAAACCCTCAGCCACCCTCCTCCACCCTCCTCCACCCCCACCGACGCCTCCGCCGCGTTGGGAGTTTATTGTCCCGCACGCCAGGAAAGAACCATTGGCTGGTAGAGGTAGAAAGCTTTGCTTTAAAAGGAGGGAATGAGCATATGGATAATTGAAAAGTCACATTCAGGTTCTTGTATACTGCACTTGAGTTAAACCTGACATTTGGTGTTTATGTCTTCGTCCCTAACACACTGTTGGCCAAGTTTTTTTAGAGATTAGGCAAAAATACGACTACGGTGATGTACCTTTGTATGCATCTTTCTCCTTACTGCCCAAGAGCATGTGATGGCTGGTCAGAATTTGCTTGTTATCGTACCGTGTTATAGTGCCTGGAAGGAAAAGGGATGGTAGTTTGATAAGGAGAAAAAATGCATATTCACCGCAATATTTTTTACAGTGGACGAAGAAGAGGAAAGCATTACAGCTGAAGAGAAAGCTTAATAACACATCGCAATAATAGAAGAAATTTTAAGCATTGGTTCAAACAGTTTGCAGCACCTAAGTGCACCACTGTAATGCCATTGATTTCACGTAACCTTTGTTCACTAGAGTACAGTTATGTGCTGAACGGAACAGGAGATAATCCAGACTTATAAATATTCGGGCAATTGAGGAAACTCATAGGTTTGAGTGAGGCAAAGATTTGTCCACATGTACAGTTTCAGATGTTCTTATCAATACCTACAACAGTATAACAAATTCAAATTACAGTTTACATCCTGGTAACATTGTTTCTTTCAGCTTGTAAAACTTAAACTAACATTCACAGTGTGTATCGCTTCGAGAGAAAAAACAGCTAAATCCCAAAACCTTAGCGCTACCCTACCTACTCTGAGAAAGGCTCTTCATTCGAATAACTAAAACTGTAACTGATATAATATATTTGCATTGTGACTCATCAACATGTATATTTTACGTCAAGCTCCATCGAGGGCACCTGGTCTTGCTTATTTTATTCTATGTATCATGTTACCCATATTTCACTCAAATATTTTCGCTGTTTTGTGTACTGATCATTAAAATGTACGTCTTTGCTGCATTTTATTGTTTATATTTTTAGTAGTTACAGCAAACAACCATCAATATGAACACGAAGGGGCAACAGTTAAAAGAAAGAAGTGTGTTTGCGCGGCATAGTCGATAATTCCTCTTAACGAAATTCACCTCAGCATAGTATTCTACATCGACATAAAATAATGACTTACCTTCCCAGTTGTAGAAACCGGGTGCTCCGAGTACCAGTCGGCCGTCCTAAAAAAAGAGGGACCAACACACCATTTATGTATTGTCTCATTTTCGGAAACGGCAGCTCAAAGGTGTAGCTTCCAAAACAAATACACGAGACCTTCTAACCGCAGCTAACGTATATTTTAGCGGTGTATAAATAAATATGAACATGTCTTAATTCAAGAAAATGTATTTTCCGGCATCTGTGACTAAGCTTTCCTCTATATACTCTTAGAAAAATCTGACCTCCCTTAACACTTCCTTGAAGACGTTGACCCTCAAACCCATGTTCCTAAATAAAAATAAAATGTGAGAAACGCCCACGTCTTTGCATCCTTCAGAACATCATGACGGCGCAATATGTGCAAGATCTAAAAATTCACAAAAGTATTTATCGAAGACAGAGTAGCCTTCCAACTGGATGTACCCAGCTGAAGTTCAGGCACCACAATCACGATTGTTTGATCTTCTATATTTGCCAGAGCTCCACCAAACCAGGCCGTCATGATATGAAAACAAGATGTCAGATGAGGCGTGGACAAATGTTGAAGCGTGCTTCCCAGTGCTTTGCTTGCGTTGTGCATTTATAATAACGGTGTTATTAAGTAAAGCTCGAAAAATGGGCTTTGCAGCGGTTATATATAACCGGTTATATATAACTTAATGTGACACATGCTCCTATAGCATGTCACATTAAGTAAGGAAGGGCACTGTTAAAAAGCCGCATTTAGTGAAAAATATGTTCTACCACAACATAAGTAATTACAGATGTTAATTTGTTCGCTTCCTCTAGTTGTAACAAAGGACGAGGTGGTTCATCAGGGCCAGCCGCTAAACCGGAAACGCCGTTTTAGGGGCGCTTTTTTTAATTGTATTTTGCGGCACACGCGGCAACTCTTCCGCCTTCCTTTGCTAGCACCACTGTCGTGTGCTGCGTCTGCGCCCGCTGTCCATTGGACATCGGCTGGGAGGCTCCGTGACGTGAGACCTCAGTGGGCCGACTTTCCCCACCGTTGCCATACGACACGGTTGCCAGTGGCCTCCTGAGAGCGTGAGAAAACCACGTGACTTCCTCCACCCTTTTCCAAGTGCGGTGGTGGCCACCGTGGAAGGCCACATTAACCGGGGCCTCTCCTAAGCTTTCTTCCCTCCATAAAATTCAGAAATCTCAATCGAGTTCATTCGCGAGAAGAGCGAGTCAGGAGAACAAGAGCGTGAGAGGTTGGCGGGGAGAGACGAGAGGCAGTTACGTGGCAGGAGCAGTGAAATACCATTCGATGACATTTGCGGCCAAGCGAGCAGAAAACCTGCCAATTCTTGGACACATAAGCTTAAAAGTGCCTCACGTAATATAAAACTACTAGGCTACTCGTACAGTAATACCTCGTTAACTCGAAGTACTAAAAACAGGGAAATATCTCGAGTAAGCGTATTTTCGAGATAAGCAAAGTTGCGCGAACTGCCATGAAATATCGAGTTATTTGCAAAAAAAAAGGCTTCAGGAGTTTTGTGAAATAAATCCTTATTTATCACCTCAAATAGCCTTAGTTCTTTCCTTTATGGCATCAAGGCTTATAAAACCCTTCAATTAACTGTTGAGTTTGGTTTTTAAACGTTATAGGTGGTGCTGGCTGTAACAGGAATTCTCCGGGGAACGCCTGGGCTCCATAAAAATCTTTTCATGGCAAAAGGGACCAGTGCTCTCCATTGGGTTTTTCCCCGCACGACATACCTCTGCCTTCTAGCACACTGTACCTCTGCGCATGTCTCTACCGTCACATTACGTGACCCAGGGTTGCTTGACAAAGTTGATATTCCTCTAGGCTCAGACTTCACGTTCGGGGAAAACGTCGGCTTTGTGGTAGGCGCAGCTAAGCGAGAAAAAAAATCGAGGGACTTAGGCGCGGCAGCATCCACGCGAATCTTGTCAAACGGTCTGCGGCGGCGAAATTTTCGTTCCAGTCAAGATTTCGAGATATCCGTAGTTTGACCCAAAAATACTTCGAAATAAAGGGCAGCAAATACGTGGGACGTATAAGAAATGGTTTGGTGCCGCGGAAAATTTCGACGTAGCCGATTTTTCGAGATATGCGAGTTCGAGTTAACGAACTATTACTGTATATATTAGGCCCAAAACTCGAATGCGCACGCGCTGGGTGCACGTATTCTGAATCTAACATTGATTATCTTGGACGAATTCAAAGAAAAGCTATATGTCTCGTTTATTTATCAGAAAATTCACGACTCCCCCGCTGAGGTATTTGCTCGTATAATTTATTAACACACTTTTTACCCGTAAAAGACGACGAATTTTGGGGTGCGTTCATTAGGCGAAATTATATTCCACTTTTTTTGCGCTGAAATTACACTTTGCGTGTCCTTGGACATCGGAAAGCGCAATGTCAAAACCAGCTTCTACCTTGCATTAGTATAATAACTATATACAAGCCACCCAAAAGCCAAGAATCGTTCAATTATATCCGAAGGTTTCCTATATGCGGAGTTATAAACACTCGCCTGTCGCGAGTGCGCCACGCATCAGTGCCCAAGGCCAAACACCCCGCGTCGCGTCTACGAAGGGAATTAGATAACAGACATCGTGACCGCCATGGGAGACGTGATTGATTACAAGGCGGCGGCTGTGTTCCAGCAAACGAGGACGTATTGGCGGAAATCCGTAAATTACTGCCTTCACATACATTGCTGTATGATTGAAAATAGAGATACGTTTATGAATGCGAGAAACCTTCAAAATAATTATGACTAAAGGAGGTGCGTCGATTACGCGAGGCATCGTGCATGTTTCTCGAAATCCAAGAAAATAATTCCGAATAAAATGATTTTCAAACTATTTTCATGATTTCTTTGTAATAAACTGTCGACTGACCAAGCTGCATCATTTCTACCACCACTGACAGCAAAATTTGCTTGGTATACCGACCTAATCGGAGCTCGTATATTTTGCCTGGACAGACGTTTTAATGTTGTGCTTTTATCACCGTACTATAATTGAATAGAGTAACCTAACCCACTGTGAAGTCGTAGCCTAAAATATCCATGTAGATCAGCGTTAACGGGTTTTGTTAATTATATAATTAACTGCAGAAGCGTTGCTAGCTGGGCTGGTTGGAGAGCATTTTCTTGCATGGAACCGGCGCGAACAAAATGAAGACAGAGGGACGAACACAAGGACGGCCGCTCGTCGAACAACTGAAATTTATTATCAAGAAGGGTGAATATAAACACAAAACACACGGCTGTAAACTGAATTTTCCTGCCGCAGACATTTTATTTGGGCACCGACAAAAAATGGCCCGTGAGGTTACAGAAGCGTTTCACGCTGCTGAAAGAGCAGTTAGTCAGGCGAGTGTGTGTTTTCATCCCAAGGAGATTGCCTATATGCGTGGTCCTTGATTGTAAGCTGGTTTTTATCAAGTTGCCTCCTCAACTTGCTATTTATCAACCTTTTTTTCGCCTGTGTGCAGTGCCTTTGATTGCTTGTGTATCGTGTTTATATTCACCCTTCTTGATACCAAACTTCAGTTGTTAGACCATGCAGCGGCCGTTTTTGTGTTCCTTCCTCTGTCTTCGTTTCGTTAGCGTTGGTTCCATCCAAGTAATTATGCCCACCCAGATTTGGGTACAGTGTCCCCTGTGAGTCATAATCTAAATAGTAAACACGATGAGTATAAATAATAATAATGGCAATTACTCGCGCTATAATCTTGTTTTCGCTTTTGATCTGTCTCGTCCCTGCATTTAGTTGAATAGTGCACACATTCGATGGCCCAGAAGATTTAAGTTATAGGCATCAAATGTTTCAGTGTAGTTTTGGTGGCTGTTGCAAACTAAACTTCTAAATGCCCAGCCCAAATGAGCCACATAAGCGGGCACTGTTTGCATGATGGAGGTCTACTGAAGGTTCCTACGTCGACAAATACTTACCCCTGTCTTAAAAATACGGGTAAAGCATTTGGAATGTGCATGCTTCTTAGGGAAAAGTACCCTCCTTGAAGAACTTCGCAATGGTAGAGTATTATCTGGCTGGTTTTCTGTTCATTCCCGTGCCCAGTCTGCACGAAACACACTTATGGCAGGCTTCGTGTTTGTGACGAAGGAGAAAATAGCTGTAAAGCGCGTTCACCGTCGTTTAATGCGCATTAAAATGGACCTCGGTCTCTGGAGCGAAGCTTCGGTGGTCGGCGTTCTCACGCTCTTGAGTTCCATAGTAGTAGTGCTGCCTGGCACCCAAATTACCGCGACAAGGAAGGTGGAACGCGCTGCCGGAAGTCAGCAAATGCGTGAAATATGCGTGACACGTAAGAAACAAAGGCATGCGTGGGCGACGTACAAAGAGAGGAAGAGGGAAAAAAAGAGCGAACCAAGAGTAAATGCGATGCGCGAGAGAAGTACTCACCTTGGTGAAGGTCGCCGAGAAGCCCATCTCCGCCGCGTAGTAGTAGTAGTCGTAGTTCACCGACTGCTGGGCTGTTGAGTTACTTTGGTTTTTTTCAAGCTGGTTACCTGGGGCACAAGTCACGCCGACACTACCACTCCGTTCGCAGAAATCTCCCGGCTTTGGGCAGGCATTCTTGTGACATCTGCACTTTCCGTCCTAGTTGCGTAGTTTTTTTTTTTTCGTTGGTTCTTCGGCTCCCTGTTTAGGCTCTTGTGTTATCTTTTATAGCTATTTTGCAGACGACCATTCCTATTTTCGAGCGCTAACATACATTTTTTTTAGTTATGAACTGATTCGTTTAGACTAGAAGTATATTTCGAGAGCATGCAAGCTATCAGTTCGAGTATATAGAAGCAGAATCCATTTTACTTCTGTCTTGGGCTTGACAGAATATTCAAGCCACTTCCTTTGTTGATTTAGGCTATGTCCGTTGTCTTTAAGAAAAGTTCTGCTAAAGCTTTTTTTTTTTCATGCATAGTAGTTCGCTTCATCCAAAGGCCCATGCCATTTTCCCTTCTGCTTCATTTCAGGCACCTACAGATGAAAACCAATTGACTCAAGCCGAGATCATATGAGAGCGAGGAGTGCGCCAAGCGCCACTGAGTGCGCATAACGTGCAGTCGTGCATATAACTACGCTGCGAAATGCCAGGAGAGTTCTCAGAACGGAGAAATGCTGACTCACCACAGTGCAACAAAATGCTGGCAGGCACATTCAGGCGGGCGTCAGCCAATTAGTGACAAGGAAGCAGATGTCGGCGTGACCTGCTCACATCAATGCAATGCACTCCGCATACACAGTTCCATTCCATGCAGGCAAACAAACGGAGCAGGTTTCTCGACACCACATTCTACTATCTCAAATCAAACGTTGGGCGGTCAACGTGTCGGTTACGCCCAGCACTTCGGGGTGAAAATTTTGTGCTGAGTTTTGTCACATGAAGGGTAATCAGAGGAAAGGCACAAGAATGTTTTCTTTAAACAAACCATATTCGAGCGCATTTTCATGCTGTAATTTAACGCCAAGAAATATCAATTTGCTTGAATTAAGAATAACGCAATAGTGCGTCAAAGCAAAAGCAACATACACAGGCATACCTACAACTGCGACTGACAGGCCTTAGCCATTCAAGGTATCATTCATGACGATATCAATGGGGAAATACTGCAAGCTACACCATGAAAAATTGCGTACTAAGCGGCAAATGCTTTAAATAGGCAGAGGAAAGGCTAAAATTTAAGCGAGTTGTTTTTTTTTTCTTTTGCATGTATTTTTCTATGTTCAAGCAAGCTTGTGAGCCCTGAAGGCGCACATTTAGGCGATACTTGGTGGAAGTTTACTATTTCGTGCCTAAAAATCATCCTGCAGAGCATCGTCATGCACATGCATGCTCTTTTTTTTGTTTTGTTTGTTTGCTTAATTGTCCTGTCGAGTATGCCAGTTGAAATAGGAAGGTAATCTGCGTGAGGCTTCTCCGACCTTTCGCTTCGCTTTTGAGGCATGCACAACGATACGGTTGTTGTGAAACACAGTAAATACTCACTTCTTTTGACTAGCGGTACGAGTTTCTTTGGTTTCATGAGATTTTGGTCGAGCACGTAGCAAGCTCCGTTGGCTAAGTGGACCCCATGCCACTTTTGGTTCTTCCAGAGAGGCGCGCATACCTGAGCAGGAAAGTGGTTTCTGTCTAAATGAATTTATTTTGCAAGTACACGGCTCACGTTTTAATTTCCGTAACAAGCAAGATGACAGGTGAACGTTCTAGGCCTGTTCTAAGGCTTATTCAGTTCACCAGGGCCGTAGCCTGAATTTTTTTAGAGGGGGGGGGGGATATGGGTTACAGAAGGGGAAAAAATTCGCCATAAGTAACACTAGCACTCGCTTTCGTGCTGCCTGGAAAAAAAATCGGAGGTGGGGTGTTCGCGTCATTTCAACGTTATTTACAAGGGTCTCTTCCGTTTTTTCTAAGTCCCACCCTATCGAGCCAAACACTCTGATTTAATATCACTGTCTACAAAGAGGACAGTGATCTACGTCACGGGGGAATTCCAATTCATTATTTCTTCGAATGCATTCGCGAACAGCGGGCAGCGTTCGTGGTCTTTCCTGTCCGTGCAGGATCTTCGCGCTTTTAGCGTCACTCCTTTCAGGAAAGAGCAAGGTCGGAGCACTGCGACGAGCGAAAGGATGTGCTGTTTCCGGCTTTATTACGCCTTGCAGTTCGAGTGACGACAGTTTCTCATTATTTGACCCTTCGTTCAACAAAAATGACAACCCAGAAGAGCACATAAAAAGGAACTGCAGTCCGCAAAATGCTACAGGATGAGATAAAGTGTTGCATTTCGCGACCCTAGCGGAAGCACCAAGATAAATGTAAAAGCGAGCATCCTGCACTCTGCCGACGTCAATATTTTTGTGACTTCAGCGCCGAAAGCAGGATACCACGAAGGCTAAAGCATTTCTCAGGTAAAATCCCACCGGGAGCGCACTTCTAACCGCTGAATGTCGATGACTATGGCTATACCTTGCATGAGGCTTAATGTAACTTTGCTTTGGAAAAGAGGCAATAAATTTTTATTGGCTTTTTAAATTGCTACTCCTTCCCATTAACAGTGTGCCCCGTAGTGCGTATAAATAGGAGTGAATAAGGACTAGTACACAGAGACTCACCACAACACTTCCATCAGGTGACACATCTAGGGACATTCCAAGGGTCATGTTGTCCTTCAAGTCTTGGTAGCGCATTGTTTCAACAATATCTTCATGATTTTCATTTCCTGAAATGAATAAATAAAAGCTCAACTTTTGTAAGTCAGGCTTGATTGAGTTATGATTAATGTCACAGCCTGTAATGGCTGGAATTTTAATTAACTCCTTTATAAAAAATACTCAAGCTCTCATACGGACGTCAACAAAATGCATCAGTTTTAACGAACGACGGATTCCGAACTCCAGTTACAGGCACACGGCTGCTACCGTGTCGATGGTATGTACACCCTTTGTCAAAATTTTCTAATCCAATCCTAAGCCTTCTCGACCACAAAGAATTCAAAAAATAGGCTGTACCTTTAAATGTGACAACAATATTTTATGACGGTAAGAAAGAAAGGTGTTTTCTCTAGCTTTCCTGCGTAAAACATTCCAGCCTCGCTCGGGAGGTAAACTTGCCCATTGATTTTTTTGCGGCCTGCGCATTCCCGGCTTGGCCTAGAAAATTTTGACAAAGACTGTATGTGTCTTAAATGTTGATGTTTGCTCTTTTGCAAATAGCCGGTAATTGCAATGGGCATGATGGTGCCTGGTAGAGAAAATATTTCGAACCTTAAATAAGCTTTCAATTTTCAATCTTGCTCGCGTGCTAAGGGCGTATGCTTGCATATACGGGTACAATTTGATAAACTCATGTAACGGCATACCCTACGTTTCGCGCCTGTGCTTTTTATTGTTGTAGCCCAAATTTTCCGTTAACTGATCTTGGTAATGCGCATATTCATGTTTTAGGGTGTGCCTATGCGCAAAGTCTCCCGCTAGATGTGGCCAAACCGTATCTGCAGCATCCAGAATACATGCACCCTAAATCAGGCACTACTGAAAAGATAAAAAACTAGCTTCAATGTGTTAACGATTATGAGAAAAAAATATACAATCTGCTTCCAAATTGATCTTGGATATTCAAATAACACTCGCTTTGCATGAAAGCCTTCAACAAAAATAATCTGCAGAAATTTAGACCATTGCCTACTAATGCGAACAATTCTTATGCCGCTTCTCTTGAGTGTGAGTTCTTTGCAGCCAAATATGGCTGTGAGTAGCGAGCGTCATTGAATTATTTAAATGTTCTTAAGCTTGCTTCTGTTTCTTTTCGCCAATGATGTAAATATATACCATTACAGCGATGAAGTGCGTTTGCTTCGCCAATTGAGTTTTTTTTTTCGGAGATGCGAAGCTTACCGCAGAGTTGGATCATTTATTTTCTCATTCGTATTCTGACCGTTTTTATTTTTTTTTTTTCGTTTATTCTTGGGTTTTGGAGGAAGATGTATAGGATGCATATTTACGATTTTGTCAGACCATTTTTGTGAAAATTTTATTTTTTCTGTTTTCCTGATTTTTTCGTTTTTCAAAGTTCTGTTCGACCAATTATTTCAATTTACGCTATTATAACGATTAGAGCAGTTACTTCCGCCAAATCTGCATTTTTTTTCGGAAATGCAGGGCCATACACGGTTCTGGCTGTGGGGGTACTCGGCAATAAAATGAAATCCATTGGTGGATAGTTAAGGACGCGTGAGCAATCCTGTTCCCCTACCTCGCGAATTTTAGGCTTGGCCAGATGCACACATCTTGCTCCGGCTTCAGAAGCACACGATGCGGCGTTTAATTAAAGCACGTATACCTCGTACACCGTGCTAGCCGTGCTTAGTACTCTAACTTTCTCAGTGGCCACGTTTGCTTTCTTTAGTAGCGGCGCTGGCTGCATTTTGCTGTTCCCCAGCACCCGCATGTATATAGTCACCGTCATACCCATGCATTTCTATTTTGTCGCCCGCTGTGGCTGCAGATTTGATTTTGCAACGCGTACAACAAGCGGTGGCGGGAGTCAAGGAACCCGTCGAGACGCGGGTGCGACCGAACCGGCGTGCGCGCGCGTTGGCAGAGGCAAGTGGTGAGACGCGCTCCGACTATTCGTCTCCCCGGCAACGTCGCCAGCGTTGCGAAGCAACTCTGTCCACTATCAAAAGCAGCTCTCTGCGCACGCTCGCTCCACCCTCTCGTTCTAACCTGTGCTCTTCTGCCGCCCGCTCCATTGACGTATCGACGCAAAGTTTGGCCGATCTGCCTCATCTATTGCTGACGCAACAAACGCAAAGCATGGGAGGGCGCTGATCCTCATAAATAACTTGTGCATGTAGTGTCTGTATAGCTATAGCCCATACGCTGCACATACTGTCTGCTTACCTGTGACATCTACGAGGACTTGGGTGCACGGTCGGCCCGCTTCGAGTAGCGGGCAACGGTAGAGGACGCCAGGCTCAGTAGATGCCTTGCCAGCGGGGATGGGAAAAGTTGGCACGGATGGCGCCCACCAGGGCTCTGTGAACGAAGGAGGGGAGAGGGGATCAAGCTGGAAGGTACGCTGAAGGCGGCACGTGGCACTGTCTATGTTGACATTAGCACAACGTGTCGAGATGTGTGCCACATGGATACGACGCGTCATGGAGTCGAAAAACAGACAACGTGCAAGGCATTTTTGTGCATAGTCAGGTACGCGGAGTAAGCTGGAGAGATGTTATGCGAGGATGGATAACGTGAGCAGAATACGAGAAGTAGAGCGGATACGCGCCACCGCGTTGGCGGCTTGGCACCTGACACAGGGCCAGATTAACGCACCTGCTGCCAACACTGCGTGCGTTGGTGCAAGTGATAGTGGTTACAATAGCAAATTGCTATCGCCACTGCGACTTCGCACGCAAGCTCTGCAAGGAAACCAGCCACCTGCGCTCGCAAATGGCGACACCGCACCTCCTGGCGGAAGTTTTGGAAGACATCTCCTTTGCAGACTGCGTCGACGTGGACACGAGTGCAGGGGTGTGCAGTGCGCTGACAGATAATGGCAACATTTCTCAGGTCAGATGTACAGAACCTGTCGGTACCAGTGGCGAAGACGAGCAGCAGGAGGAGCATCAAAGTCGTCCTCCAATGTTGAAGTCCAGGATGGAGCGAATGCCTCCTGTCCCTTCTTCGGTTTCGAAGAAGGCGGAGAAAAGGTCATCCGCCCTATTCGCTCGTTAGAGCAATAATGCTGCAGCTGTCGCGTTAAAGGACAAAAGGCAGGCTGCAATCGTGGGCTTTTTCAAGCAATAGATTGTTAACATAGCCTGCTGCTTCCCAATGTGCTGTTGTTCTTTACATTCGCCAGTTCAAACTTTACTCAATTCTAACTAGGACGGCTTCCCCTTTCAGTTCGAATTAACGATCTTTGACTGTATGTTTAATGTATACATGCTTATTTAGATTAACTTGGTTAATTCGAACAACGTAGGAACGTCTCTCTGGATTTCACGGACTCAATCCCCCCAAAAAAATCCGCTTAAGCCAACAGCGTCGCACGGAGATTTCGCACTGACCGCCACCGTTGGTGTCAGTGCACAGCGAATGTGGCAGCCTTGTTGGGGCACCTTGTTGTGCCTACTAAAAATTCAAGAGTGCGATGTACCGGAATAAAATATCGTAGGCGTCCGTAAAGACAACAAACATACAAACAAAACCCACGAACAAAACTGACGCCCTAATACGCGCCTTAGTGTGTGCAAACGAGGGGGGAAACGCACAAGCATGTCCGCAACCTCTTATGTACAGTACACTCGTCGATCATGTCGCTTTTCTCGGCGGATCTTTTGAAATCGCGGCGAGCAGGGTGGGGCGCTTCCTTTTTACGTGCGCTCATGTGTGATACAGGACCCAAAGGGCGGGGGCGTCGAGGCGCGTCAGGACGCCTAACCTGCTGTCTGCGTGTGTGTCTTGTGTGCGCACAGTCGCTGCAAGCGGTGGTGCGTTTACATGTCTCGCGTCATCCCCACCCACATCTCTCGGGCGAGCGCTTTCGCGCCGCTGCCCCTTATCGGGCCAGCGGTGTACACGCACTCCCGGAGAAAGCGTAGCCCCGCTGTCAATAGGTCAGACGGGCATCCTGTTCCCGTGAGATATGTGCCGAGTTGCGTGCCGACGCCCGCAAGCGATATGCCTGCACCAACGGCTCTGGTGACAGTTTTTTCACGCCCCCGATGGTTGCTAACTCGCTTGCCAAAAACTTAAAAAAATCGTTGCCGCAGGGGCTAAGAAGGGGGGGGGTTCGGTGGTTTCGGTGTCGGAGCACCCCCCGAAATTTTCTCAGCCCCGTATCTCCTTCTCCACCGTCTTTTGGGCTTTTTTCTCCCATGCTATTTACAAACCGCAACAATTTATTAAAGGGTAAACACAAAAATAAAAAGTGTTGGTTTGTTGGAAATCTGGTTCTTCGGAATGCCGTATGCCCGTATTTTTGTACAGACATCATAGCCAATGAAACAATGAACCCTTGGGCATTACTAATGCACGAAGATGAATGTCGTTTCGGCGAAGGATCCCTTTTCTATTTTTTTTTCTTACCGGTGGCGTAAACACCCCCCCTAAAATTATTTCTGGCTACGCCACTGGTTGCCGCTACTAAAAGCACTGCTGTAACGATATTGAGTACACCGCAAATTGTTATTACTCGTCTGATCATGTGTCCCTCATAGACACCAGTTAAGGTTGCCATGTAGTAACACATGAGAAGTGTGCGGGGAGAGTATGTGTGAATATAATTGTACGTACAGCTATCCCCTGCCAAAACGCCACTTCTCAGCGTCGACGGTAAACGTGCAACGAATAAGGACCAGACCATCTCTCTTCAAGTAGGAGACACTCTAATAGAGTCTCACAATGACACTATTCGTCTGCTGGGTCTTCCCGTTAGCAGTTGCAACAGCCCGAAACAATGGGTAGCCCAACTTAGGAAGACCTGGCGCCCTACTTTACACCTGGTCACCCGGTTATCCAGTAAATATGGTGGGGCACATCAACACGCTTGTACCATGCTCGCTCGCGCAGTGGCACATGGACGATTATGCTACGGCTTCCCAGTGTATGATATACGTCCGTCCCATGTTAATGACCTTCACAAACTAAACCGCCATCTTCTCCGTGCGGTTAGTGGCCTTCCTAACTTCACGCGAGTCGATATTCTGCATCAAGTGGTTCCGCTTCCGCCCCTTCATACACTTATAGAGGAAACAAAGCTGCGATTCCAGAATCATGTGGAGCATTCTCCTCAGGGACGAGTGCTTACCGAATGGGATCAATTAAAAAGTAATTTTAACAAAATGAACTTTCCACCGCCCATTCCTCCGTGGGAGCGACCTTCGATCGGCATCCCGCGTCGCAGACCGATTAGGAGAACTCATCAAACTGCCCGAGAGCAGTATGTTCGAACCCTCGTCAACGACAAGGCCGAAGACACTTACACGGACGCTGCGGTTGACGTAAGAACGGCGGCCATAGCCTGGACCACGGTGTAAGATATACTTTTAGGTGTGGACACAGCAGCCCAAAAATCTGTCAAATAGAGTTGGTGGCGCCGTGGCGCCGCGCGTGGACCTTTGATTGAAAGGACATCTGGTGGCGGAACTCTTAACTAAGCTTCGAAGCGACCGAGGCTTCAAGTGACTTGAACAACGACTGTCCTTAGCCAGGTGGTTCGCAGGAACCAGCGGCATGCGTGTAAAACAACATTGTTTGAGCTCACCGTGTGAGCTTACACAACGCGATCTTAACGCATAATTTATTGCATTGTTTAAACAGCTGCGAGATTTCGGGCGTCCTAAGTTCATTAAGAGCGCGCGAAGATCCTCAGAAACATTGGACACCGGCAGTGAGTTGACACCTCAATTCGTCTCCGCTGCTTCGTACATGGACTTACCCCAGTTGTGCAACGTCATTTACGACGAAGGAAACATCAGCGTACTCGCCGCCAGTTTTAATCCATTCACAAACTGCCTACTTTCGTTGTATGTCTGGACGTTGTTCCGGCAGCGGACGCTTTCTTTTGCGCTTGCTTGTAGGAGTAGCTTGGGGGGTTGTAGCCAACGTTAAAGTCGACGGCACTGCATCGTTTGTGAGCGTGCACCTCTTCGCATTCAGTAGTGCATCCCCTCAAAGCAATCAAAAAGAACCCTTTCGCGCAACCGCACTCTCAGAAAAATGCTGACGGCAAGTAGCATCATTTTATGCTGGGGATGGCTGCAGAGCACGTATTCATTCATTTAGGATCCAGGTAACGTTAATTACTGTCACGTTTTCTTGCCATCCGTTGCAGTACGTACTCAATAAAACATTTGCACCCCATTTTTCTTTGCGCAAGCATAAAAAGCGCAGCATCAAATCTCATTTTTGTGAGCGCTCAACGGCTACCGCGGCACACATTCCCTTCGGTTTAGCGTTTTATACCTTCTTTTGATTGTTACCGACTGAAAACACATGCTTAGAACACATTGAAATACTGGGCCGGGCGCAAAGGCTTTCGCACGGCTTTCTTCAAATTATCGTCTGCACCCCCGGCCGACGGAACCAGCCAAGCTGCGGCGAGCAGAAATCGAGCAGACGATCGGTTACGGAAGCTGCCGAGAAGGCCCGACAAGGCGCCGAAGAGATCCGAACACCTCCGAGTTGGCGGCGCTCGGGCAGCTTCTTTTCTCTGCCGCTGGAGGGCGCTGCCATCAACGGTCTCAACGGCGCCAGTTTGGCGACTTTATCAAAACCAAGAGCGCACGTTCGTTTTGTAAGCTGTGTCCTCACCTAATAATATATCTTACACCGTGGCCTGGACCTCTACAGATATCCCCCAAATAAATGGATCCCGTCACGTCTCCAATACATACGGGCTTGTGGAAGAAGTGGAACTCCTGGGAATTTTGGGAGCA
Organism: Haemaphysalis longicornis; assembly: GCA_013339765.2. Taxonomy (NCBI): domain Eukaryota; kingdom Metazoa; phylum Arthropoda; class Arachnida; order Ixodida; family Ixodidae; genus Haemaphysalis; species Haemaphysalis longicornis. Next base: position 84,049,731 of record CM023450.1, read on the forward strand.
ATCCGGCACATTGGCGAACATTCCTCCACCCTCTCCATTAAGAAGTTTAGAATAATCACGGACTCCCACGTCGCACTTCGGGAGCTGAACCGTGCGTTCGCGCCTAATAGCACGGCGACCCGAATTCTGACTTCGGTACGCGACCTACAACAAGAAGGCTTCACGATTCGCATCACCTGGACACCGGGACACACCATGAGTGCACATGGCAACCTTTCGGCACACGCTGCTGCCAGGGAGCGACTTCAAGCACCTCCCGCGGTTCCCAACGCACCAACTCCCTCCCTCCAGTCGGATTGGCAACTTTGGCTTCGGTATCTAAAGAAACTAAGCAGACAACGCTTGCAAGATGCGACACCGGACGGAGTCCTCGACCTTCTCAAGCCTCTTTCACGCTCGGGGGAAATATTCGCAAACAAAGTCTACGCCAATGCGGCCTACACCCCTCACGTCCTTTACAAATGGACAGCCCCTGCAGGGTCCGAGCTCCACCACTGCCCACACTGTGGTCGTGATGGCACACCAAATTTATTTCATCTAATCTGGCTCTGTTCCGCCTTCGACAGAGGCCGTGAGCAGCTTTTAGCCAATGGCCCGGAACCTACACCCGAATCCGAACACATACGCCGGGTGCGGGAACATCCACCAACCCTTGAAATGATTACTGAATGCGCTCTTGAGAATGGTCTCTTTAAAATGGTGTAGCAGCTTTTCCGACTCCCCTAGAGTGCACCAAGCACGCTCCATCTGCCCTGTGTGTGTGCGAAAAGTGAGAAGAATACAAGCTAGTGAACTGTGAACCGCATATGAACAGCGAGCATGTGCATTAATATGCAGAGAAAGAGAACTGTGTGAACAGGGAGCACCGCTGAACTGCTCTTTCCCCTACCTTTTTACCTCTCTCCCCCCAGGGCATCTGGCCTCCTTACCTCAATAAAGCAATTCTCTCTCTCTCCTTTGTCTCTTTTCAATAGCACACAGAGGCACACGCCCGCAATCACGCGCCCCATGCTGACGATACTATCACGAGCGAGGATTCTGTCGGTCTCCCTCAACCGTGTCCTTGCACGGGGAACTAAGCGCGCGTGGTTCCTGATGGCTAACGCTTACAAAGCACGTAGGAAACAGAAGCAGCAGGACATGAGGACGAGAATGCTGATCATGTCCGGCACATATCTGCTGCTCAGCTGTCGCCGGTAGCAGCTGACCACAGCTCTTCGGAGTTCCTCTCAAGCAACTGCCCGGGAGATGCCGCCTAGTTTATTTCTGGAAGGACCAGTTTATTATTTGCGGCTACATTACGTCAGACAGAGAATTTCGCTAAAATAAATTTAGTTCGTGAAATGAAAGCTTTGTCGGTAGTCTAACATGCGCAATATAGAGCCACTAAAAATGACGTAAAAAGAATAAGAGGGCACAGTCCTTCAAGTTCAGAGTTACAGAGTCCCTGAAAGCGTTCTGGGGTCCCCTTCGCGCTCGCTTGAGAACTTTTACGGCATCTCATTTAATTATAGCACGACCTGTCGAATATCTGTCAATGAGGACAACCTTGAGCAGTTCAAAAGGTTCTCGGCACTTAGCTGTGTTACGGTTTCAGTGTCCACCATACGCAGAAGTAATTAAAAAAAAGAAGTGACAACTGTGCTAGTTGTCACTTCTGTGGTTTGTCGTCTCTTTTCTTAGTGCCCGTGTGTAAGTGCGCTACCATCAAGATGTTCCTAATTGAAGGGCAAGTAAATATGCTTACAGAATGTTTTTCCATCTTCCTGACCATTATTACACCGCAGACTGGTTCCAATCATTCCGCGTATGCGCATGCGCGAACGTCCCGATTTCCTTGCTTGTTACAAAAAAGTACTGCATCCTATAGCAGCGATTCTCTATCAAACGTTACGTATGGAACTGACTTGGGCGTTCTTCGAACTCATTGTGACGACCACGTTGGACACATGTAAGGTAGCACGCTAGACCACGTCTGAAATAAGCCGTGATCGTCCACGGCTGGAATGTGTATATTCGGCCCAGCAGATGAACAAGCGCGAAAATATCTACCCAGAAAACACTTGTACCTCTACTTAACTTGTACAGCATGGTTTTGTGAGCCTTCAAGTTCATTCACGAGACGGCTTGATAGACTGAAAACGCACCGTAACGGCCATAAGTCACGGCTGCATGCTTTGCAGTAACAAGTATTCCTGTCAGAGGTAATACAATGAAATCTCGTTGATACGATTCGGCAAAATACCTTTTTCGGCCTAATATGTTTTTCTTTTCGTTCCCGGCCAACGACCCTTGGAAATCATGCGTTTATTGCATTTAATACGATTACATTTTTTTTCCAAAGATTGGATAATACGACCACCAAAGTGGATCTCGTTCGACATTTCCAGAAATCTTACGTTTACTCTCCCCGATACTAGCTTAAACCGCGTTCCAACAAACCGCGATTTGTACTTTGCACAGTCGCTGAGGCCGCGCCAGCACTGGTTTTTCGTTTTTCAGGGGGAAGGCATCGCTGCCAGGTGTATGCGCCTGGCAGCGATGCTTCCTGATACGCCTGATCGTGTCATCATTACTGGAAGGAGCGGCCACGCCTATAGGCGTGGCCACTCCTTCCAGTGATGATGACACGATCAGGCGATGCACCACGTCATGTAGCGAAACGTATGGTATTCACCCCAGAAGACGTCCTTCTTCCATGGTTCAAGCAAGTTAAAGCAGCAGGAGAGAACGTCAGCGGGTCAGTCCGACGCTAAAAAGTTGACAAATGGACATCGAAGATTTTCAAGCGTCTGGCGGCTGGCTTCACCTATTTAAGGCATGACATTCGCCTCATCAGAAAACGGCCGCCGTTGGCCGGGAATCGAACCCGCGACCTCGTGCTCAGCAGCGCAACGCCTGAGCCACTGTTACTCATGGGCATTGAAAAGAAGAATGTGCCGCGCAAATTGACCAGCTACTTCAATGGTGCTCAATAAAAGGGAGTTGCTGACGGAGTGTGCATATTTTCCTAATTTTTTAACCTCTTTGGATTATACGATTTTCGCATATTACGTTTTATTTTCCGGTTCCCGTGAAAAACGTATCAACGAGAGTTCACTGTAATGCCTTTATTCGAATAGCCTTCGAGTGAAAACCCCGACGTGAATCTGATGGGCCCGCGGTCCAACCAGGTTTAGTACAACACGCATAACAAGGACTGGAAAAGCAGAACTGTCGGTGCCTCGTGCTACAGTAGACATTTCATCATACCATTGCACACGATTCTCTTGCTCTATTACAAGGATCAGCGATTGAAGAATATTGTAAATTCCAGTGATGGGCTGCTGATAATGAGCCGACGATTGTCGCTTAAGAATATCGCTGCAGAAATTACACCCGAAGAAATTAAACAGTTTCGTTTGTGGAATGTTCCATTAGCAAACACTCTTCATGGAAACCTTGTGGTAACTCATGAAGCTTGCAAGCGCCAATAGACACTCTGCTTTTCACGCGCAAGTCTGTCTAGTATTTAGCATAGCAACTCGAAAGCGATACTGGTACAGCGAATTCGTTTTCATAAAACGTTTGCCTTGTTATTTTGCACTCGTTGATACATTATTTCTATGAGATAAAACAAACCCTAAAAAATGTAGGATCTCAGATTCACCACACGTTTATTTCAGTGAGGTTCCGGCGTTTCTAATGGTGCAACGCGTGATTAATGTTAAAAACTTTAATCCAGTATGAATGTTAAAAACAGGGTTATCGCATTGAGTAACTATCCGCCTTTATATAGTTGGAATAAATAAAAATAGCCCGCATAAAAGCTGTGCCAATGCAAGTTAACGAACTTTAACGTTATTTGTAATCATATTACAATGTTTATTTATTTATTTAGAGTTCCATGCAGCGCTGAAAAGGCATTATTGCAGCGGGAAATTCGCAAATATTCATGATAGATGTATATGGCAGAGACTTAAAAACATCACTAATACCGGACGAATACACAACTAAATAACGACTAACTTCGTAAAAAGCGCTTCACAGGCACAGTAAACTGCGGCAGCTGGCTTATACGTACTAATGGAGTGAGTGCCGAACGAATCCTTAAAAGCGTTCGTACGAGAGGATGTTTCGCAAATTTTCTAGCTCGATACAACTTCAATAATCGTCTTGATACAAAATGTGTGTGTGTGGGGGGGGGGGGGGGGGGGGGGGGTGGCAAAGGGGGGGGGGGGTGCCAGGGATGGGGTGCCAGGGGTGAGGTGTTCGGTGTCAAAACATCCCCTGAAATTTTATTAGTGGCGCATCCCCCCCGCCCCCCCCGCCCATCGGCCTTTTTTCCGCCCATGCATTTAAACGCAAAAACGAGAATAAGATGGGAAACGAAAATATTATATTACATCGGCGGGAGAATATCTTTTCTATTTTTTTTACCGCGCGGAAATCAACACCCTCCTAAAAATAATTTTGGCTACGCCACTGGTGAGGTAAACAAAGAGGTGTTAGGATTAATGCCAGTTTTTCTTTAATTAATAGGCACGATAAAGCAAAGAAACTTTTACATGCTGCCTACTGTTTTTTGAGCAAGGATATACTGGTACGGAAATTATAATCACCCATGACAAAGCCGGCGGCGCGGTTCTGGACATGCCCCAACATATCTCATTGATAGGTAAGTTGCCGGTCCGAAATGGCAATGGGGTACTCCATGATGGACCTCAAATGGGTGAATTATAGGTTGCACTTCAGAGAGGGCTCCCCAAAATGGCGTCGAAGAAAGTTTAGCATATGTAAGGTGGAAGAACATGCTCAATCTGCCTTTTTCCAGATTAGGCTAGGCATGAAGTAAACAGCGAGGTACTTAACTGTATCAAGAAGCACACTGTCAAGAAAATATTTCGATGAAATAGAAGGGCATATAACTAACTGCCTTTAGCGCAATTGCCTATTTTTGACAACAGCGCTGAATAGAAGGCACCGTTTTGAAGATGGAGTGTATCATGAGAGCTAGAAATACCGCGATAGGTGGTACAATCGTCAGCATACAAATTCACTTTGCATGCTAGATGAGTTACAATGTCGTTAGTGAATACAGAAAAAAAGCAGGCGTCCAAGAACAGACCCCCGCGGAACGCCGGACAAGACACCGACAGTATCGGATTGGCACATATATACAACACAGCAGCTGTGTGCGATTTTCCTACTAACCCCTTATCCACTAAGTAAATTTCAGTGTAAGCCGAGAAACGATAATTTGTGTAAAAGCAAGGCGCGAGGAAAACAATCAACAGCCTTCTTTAAATTTAAGAATACGCAATATACCGTCGCTCCCGGATATATCGAATTATTGCATGTATGGAGCAGTTCAAGCATCCCATTGCCAATCATATTGTCACGAAGCCAAGGACGATGCAGTTGTGGTGAAGGAGAAACAAGTTTATTGGAGCGAACTTGTGCTCCCCTAACAACTCAAAAGAATACAGAGGCGGCGAAGCAGCGGTCAACGAAGTGACTTGCACAGGCGAGTGTCGTCGAATCGAATGCCCCGGCGTCCGCACTGCAGGCCTTTTATCTTTCGGCGCGCGTGGTTCTCGAAACGTCGATTCGCATCGAGAAACATAGTAGATCCAAGAAGATCATTCTGGGCCGTTCACGTTAGATCGGAACGCTCTCCCCATCACAACAGATAACGCATGCGGCACAGAAAGAAAGAATGGAACACACGCGCTTCCCTTGGCGCAGAGATAACGCAGACCGGCGCAGCCGGGCGGTAAAAGCAAAACACAAATAAGCAAACCCAATGTATGGTTCGCGGCATTACCCCCCCCCTCTAAGAGTGCATCGACCCGATGCTAACATAAGCGACAGTCCGAACAAATGAAAACAAAAGTTCGTCATCGTCCGTAGAAAGGTTTTAGGCGAACCACGTGGACGACTTCAGGCCGCCTGCGTTGTCGTGATGTGCCGGAGTCACCATCAGGGATCACTTCGTAGGTAAGTTGGCCAACACGTCGTAGAATCTGGTAGGGTCCGAAATAGCGTCGCAGGAGCTTCTCACTGAGTCCGCGTCGTCGAATGGGAGTCCAAACCCACACACGATCCCCTGGTTGGTACTCGGCGTCTCGGCGTCGGAGGTTGTAGCGGCCCGCATCCACCAGCTGCTGGTCCGTTATACGAACTCGAGCGAGCTGGCGGGCCTCCTCCGCACGTTGAAGATATCCGTGGACGTCGGCGTTGAGGTCGTCGTCTTCTACGTGCGGAAGCATGGCGTCGAGCATCGTAGTCGGCCTTCTACCGTAGACAAGCTCGAACGGCGTCAGCTGCGTCGTCTCCTGGATAGCCGTGTTGTACGCAAACGTGACATACGGAGCACTTCGTCCCAAGTCTTATGTTCAACGTCAACGTACATTGACAGCATATCTGCGATTGTCTTGTTCAGACGTTCTGTTAGTCCGTTCGTTTGGGGGTGGTAAGCCGTCGTTCTTCGGTGATCCGTGTTGCTGTAGCGTAATACTCCTTGCATCAGCTCCGCAGTAAATGCCGTTCCGCGGTCTGTGATTAGGACTTCCGGGGCTCCATGTCGCAGCACAACTTGGCTTATAAAGAACTTTGCCACTTCTTGTGCAGTCCCCCTCGGAAGAGCGGCGGTCTCTGCGTAGCGCGTCATGTAGTCTGTCGCTACAACAATCCACTTGTTCTGTGATCGTGACGTAGGGAACGGGCCTAAAAGGTCCATTCCAATCTGTTGAAATGGTCTCGATGGGACGGCGATCGGTTGCAGAAGTCCGGCGGGTCTTGTCGGCGGTGTTTTTCGTCGCTGGGCAGTCACGGCAGCTCCGGACGTAGTGGGTGACGTCAGAGGTAAGGCCGGGCCAGTAGTACCTCGCCTTGATTTTTCCAATAGTGCGGGCTGTGCCGAGATGTCCGGAAGACGGGTCGTCGTGGCACGCTTCCAAAATTTCGTCACGAAGGTCCGCGGGGATGACGAGAAGGTAATTCGCTCTTGTTCCGGGGCTGAAATTCTCCTTCACGAGGACGGAGTTTCTCAGGCTGAATGCTGGTAAGCTGCGTTTGAAGGTCCTAGGAACGGCAACGTTGCATCCTCGAGGTACTCGATTATGACGCGTAAGTCGGGGTCGGCACGCTGCTGGGGGCTAGGTCGCTCTCCGTCACGATCCGAGAACGCGCTGTCTTCATCAGAGTCTTCTGGTGGTGGGTCGACGGGGGCGCGGGACAGGCAGTCGGCGTCGGAGTGTTTCCTGCCGGATTTATAAACGACTGTAACGTCGAACTCCTGCAGGCGCAAGCTCCACCGCCCAAGACGGCCAGAGGGGTCCTTCAAATTGGCGAGCCAACACAGCGCATGGTGGTCTGTTACAACCTTGAATGGCCTTCCATACACGTATGGGCGAAATTTTGAAATCGCCCATATAATAGCCAGGCACTCTTTCTCAGAGGCAGAATAGTTTTTCTCCTCCTTCGACAGACCACGGCTGGCATAGGCGATTACCCTTTCGCAGCCGCTTTGCTTTTGGACAAGGACGGCACCCAAGCCTATATCACTGGCGTCCGTGTGCATTCCGTTTCGGCATTTTCGTCGAAATGAGCGAGCACGGGCGGGCTTTGCAGGCGTTTTTGCAGCTCGGAGAATGCTTTTTCTTGGTCGTTTTCCCAGCTGAAAGGGGTGCTGTCTTTCGTCAAGCGCGAGAGTGGCTCTGCAATGCGTGCGAAGTTTGCGACGAAGCGCCGGTAGTATGCGCACAGCCCGAGAATCTTCGCACGCCCTTCTTGTCTTTCGGCCTAGGGAAGTTCGCGATAGCTGAAGTTTTTGCCGGGTCAGGTAGGACTCCCGCGACGTTGACGACGTGGCCCAAGAACTTGAGTTCCTCGTATGCGAAACGGCACTTTTCAGGCTTCAGCGTCAACCCCGACGTACGAATGGCCTCGAGTACAGACTCCAACCTTGCAAGGTGTTCGTCGAAAGTCCGGGCGAATACCACTACGTCGTCGAGGTATACGAGGCAGGGCGGGGTCGACGAACAGCCGCAGAGTAGGTCATAGCCTCGGGCTCGCGGGGTGCTTCGGACGGCACAGAAGTTCCCAAAGCCTGCTGTACTTCTTCCCGGATCACGTCGGTCAGTGAAGTGACTTGAGGTTGTGGTGTCGTCATCGGGAAAAGTTTCCGCAGCTCCTCCCTTACCCACTGCGCGGATAGTGTCGCGAAGTGAGTCGGAGTTAATAGCGCTGGCACCAATCGTCTCCGAAACCAGCGCATTGATTGGGCGGTCGTACTGCCTCGTTCGGATTTCGAGCGTCTTCTCCATCGCGGCGGCCTCAGACGCGAATTCGGACACGGTCTTGGGGGGGTTGCGAACTAGGCACGCGAAGAGCTCTTGCTTCACACCTCGCATCAGAAACCGTAGTTTCTTTTCCTCCGTCATTCCTGGGTCCGCACGGCGGAAAAGTCGCTTCATTTCCTCGACGAAGATTACGACTCCTTCGTTCGGGTGTTGCGTTCGAGTTTCCAGTAAAATCGCAGCTCGTTCTTTTCTCACCACGGTCGTGAAGGTCTTAGAAACTCGCTTTTGAATTGCGTCCAGTCGGTCAAGGCACTCTCGTGGTTTTCAAACCAAGTTCGAGCTGCATCCTCCAAGTAAAAGAAAACATGCCGGAAGGTTTTCTTCATCGTCCACCTGTTGAAGATCCGCACGCGCTCCAGCTTCTCCAACCATTCCTCTGGTCTTCAGTGGGGGCTCCTCGGAACGATGGTGGTTCCCGGGGCTGCTGCAGCATGATGGCGACGTTGTTTCTGTACCATGGTGTTGGTTGCAGCGTTCCTTCTCTGGGCCTTCTGGCATCAAACCGAACTCGGGTGGTAAATCTTGCAGGCGGGGGCTGGCTCTTGTTGGACTGGCTTGGCGGCTTTTCGAGGTTGTAGTGGGCATGAAGGGTGCGTACCCAGCACCTCCACCAGATGTCACGAAGCCAAGGACGATGCAGTTGTGTTGAAGGAGAAACAAGTTTATTGGAGCGAACTTGTGCTCCCCTAACAACTCAAAAGAATACAGAGGCGGCGAAGCAGCGGTCAACGAAGTGACTTGCACAGGCGAGTGTCGTCGAATCGAATGCCCCGGCGTCCGCACTGCAGGCCTTTTATCTTTCGGCGCGTGGTTCTCGAAACGTCGATTCGCATCGAGAACATAGTAGATCCAAGAAGATCATTCTGGGCCGTTCACGTTAGATCGGAACGCTCTCCCCATCACAACAGATAACGCATGCGGCACAGAAAGAAAGAATGGAACACGCGCTTCCCTTGGCGCAGAGATAACGCAGACCGGCGCAGCCGGGCGGTAAAAGCAAAACACAAATAAGCAAACCCAATGTATGGTTCGCGGCAATATATAGGTATAGCACTTTTGTGCACATGTATCGAAATCTCGTTCACCGTCACATTCTATATGTCGAACGCCGCACCGCATATGCACCTACAAGTGCACTTCTCCTGGTAGATTTTTGGGCATGGTGATGACTTCTCGCGCGTCGCATCGCTTGGGTGGCCATCAATACTTACTAAGAAACTCTGTCCCTTCAACACCTGCTCGACCTATTCGACGGGCTAGCATAGCCTCGTGGCAACGGGAACGCCGGGTGTGATTGATGCAAAGAGGAAGGAGAAACCGACGGGAGGCGTTGTGAACCAGTGGTGCCTCTGCTGGCATGCGGCGAGAGCGTGTGTTTTGTTCACGGCGGCGTACCTTGGGATGGTCGTGGGGAAAAAAAGGATGAATTTGGATTTAGCAATGGAGGCAGGCATCATTAGACGGGTGGAGGCCACTGAAAATTAGTCTTCGGGTGCAGAGGCATTTGAAATTCGGAATTCTTCGTGGCAAGTTTGAGCACGGCACTGGGCTGGGCAGCAAGCTGAAGTAAGGCGAAGGCAGCGCAACACGGCCGTTCCGGAGCGAGCCGTGCGCGTGTTCCTGCAGGTGATTCAGAAATGCGGCTTCGTTGCGGCTCGAGACGATAGGTGTGCGGACACAGAAGACGACGGCGTTGAGTGCTTCGAGAGCGAATTAGGGAGCTGTCAGCATATTTCGGTTGCCGCAACAGCACGCAAGTTCGGAAGTGTTGACGACGGCGTGCAGGCTGTGGCGGATCGCAACGATGCGGCGATCGCGGCGGTGACCACCGTTACCGAAGAAGCATACCTTATTAGGGAGTTTTAGCATAGCGGATACCGTCCGCTAAGGCTACGGCGGTGGGTAGCGGGTTCCCGAATCCCGACTGGGCAGGTGCAAATTCTTTCCGGTAGGGTGGATTAGTTCCGCGGGCCGGCCTTCGCCATGCCCGCGCATTCGCTCCCCTGAGGGGCAACCTCCTCGCCCCCCCCCCCCCCCCCCTCTCTTTCGCGCGCGCGCATGCGCAGTCGGGTCCCGGTAACCCGCCGCCGTACCGGGCGCCTCCGCTAGCCGCTACGAACCTGACGACGTTCCCAACGGCCTACGGTAGCCGAGCTTGCGTCAGCATTCAGCATACTTCGCGGCCGTGGCGGCGCAGCGGACGGTGCCGGGCTTTCTCATTTGAATGGCGTTAGTAAGCTTCAAGACAACCTGGTGAACTTCATGACGCAAAAGTTAACCAAGCTAAACTCACGGACCTTTTTTGTGCTAAATAAAGTGCGCTGATCGTCGCTCCGTGTTTAGAATTTTCCGTGGTTTGAAGAGCAAATCGGGAAGGTGCCACTTGTCGCGATTTCGGAAAGCCCTCAGTGGTGTGCGGAGCTTTGAGATAGGCTTCAGATGGGCATATTTTATATTTAGGATTATCGATATATCGAACTACTTCGCGATCCCCTTCGAGTTCGATGTATCCGCGGCCGACTGTATATGAAAAGCCACCTTTGGAACGATGGTGACAATTTGTAAAATATATATTACGTTCCGAGTATATAACTGTTGCACTCTAAGTTCTGTGTGAGAATTTCCTCGCATACGCTCGTAGGTTATATGGGTCTATAATTTCCGGGGTTACTTGTGAATCCGTTTTTGCGAATGAGGACCACAATAGCGGTTCTCCAACCGTTAGGCAATTCACCAGTAGCTAGCGTTATGGTGAACAGGGTAAGCAGCTAGTGGGCTATGGTTTCTGAACAAGCATGCAAAACATAAGTCGATGCGCCATCCGGTCCACCATCAGAGCTAACTTCAACATTTTTAAGCATATTTAGCACACCATTATAAGTGATAGATGCATGGGCAATATATTGGTCTATATCTTCACAGACAGACAGTCGGGAGGTTTTCTAAATAGAGGGGCGCGGGAACTGCTTTAAAATGGTCATTAAATCAAACAGCTTTTTGTAATCGTCCGTACAAGTATACTGCCATCAGGCTATAGGCGCACCTGCAGGCTTTCGGCCCTTGTATTTTACGAATTTCCCCATTTCCTTGAGATCTCCTTTAAACTTCACTCCTAAAGAACATTTTTTTTTCTTTAAAGCATTTTTTGCGAACCTAGCCTCTAGTGTGTCTTGACATTCTAGGCATTAAGGGGAAAAAACGCGATCTGTCAACGCCGGCATCACAGCAGCTAAATTTGGTTCACCTTTATCTGACCATACCCATATTTACACCGATGAGTCTATAACAATGTCTGGTTTGGCCGGCGCTGTTGTCATACCACCATGTTTCTTTCTGCCAAATTCAAGATAGCCCATCCGCCATCTTCCACAGCTACAGAAACGGCGATCTAGCTGTTGCGCCCTTCACGCCATTGAGCAAAACTTCTGCCGAAGAGGGGCGATTTTATGTGATTCGAAGCCTGTGCTTCATTTCATTCAGTCAGTACTGTGTCGTGGACTTTATGAACGAACTCCTGACGGGAAATAGAATAATTTACGACCATGCGGCCCAAGCTGGTTACGACATTGTCGTTCAGTGGCTTCCTGGCCAGTAACATTGTCGGCAACGAAAGTGCCGCCCTTTCGGCTCATGAAAGAAGAGCGACGACCATACACATCCCGTTATCTAGAACTGACACAGATAGAGCTCTGCGCATACCTGCCCGGGAGACAACACTTTCCAAATGGACTACCCAAGAATGCCCGTATCGGCGTCCTTGACCACGCGTTCAACGATCTCACGCAACCTTTCTTTGCCGTCTCTGCAAATGGCATCCAAAAATGCCTGTACATATTTGATCGGAATTGCAGCACGTGACGAGGGTGAAGTTTGAGGCGCGTACGCCTGAGAGTATTCGGCACATTTTATGCGAGTGCCCATGTTTCTCACTGGGAAGACATCAGCCCTCGTCAACCCTGCGGCACGTGGACTAGAGATGTGAGCGGAGTAAAAAAAACATAAACACCTTTGAAAAAAATTAGTAGTGGCTTAGCTCTGCTATGCCCGGATATACGTAGCGTGAGCTAAGGTTCAGCAATCTAGTCCAGTCCAGTCCAGTCCAGTCCAGTCCAATTCAGTCTAATCCGGTCCAGTCAAGTCCAGTCCAGTCCTGTCCAGTCACTGCTCCTCGCGCATGCTCAGCACGGCTCTTCACGAGCCACGCAAAGCGGCTATCAAGCGGCTCCGGCGCAGCGTCAGACTTGGCTACTACGCAATTCAGGCGCACACCTGGGCACGCGCCGGCGCCAGTGCGTCTGCCGCGGCTATGACGCAACACAATCCACTTTAATCCAATCCAAGCCGAGCCAAGCCAAGCCAATCCAATCCAATGTCCCTCGCGCTTGCGCAGAACGGCCCTTCACGGCCCACGCGAAACTGCTCAACCTCGGCCAGTGTAGCTTACGCTACAACATAAAAAAAGGCTATTTTTTTTGTAAGTTTTTTTCAACCAGCATAATATTGAAAAAAAAAAAAGCAAACAGCTTTTCCTGAGAAATTTGTGGTGATGTGACCAATCTGCACAGAGGGAAACGTTTTTGAAATTACTGCCTTGACGTGAAATCGTGCGCAGATTTCGAGAGCGGAAGCTCTGCTGGGACTTTTAGGATGCAGCATGTAACAATTATATTATTTCCAGTGCTAACGGGAAAATTCATCAGGAACCTAAGTCTTTTAAGGGATTTGAAGGCAAAAGCCAGTGATTATCGAAGACTTTTTCACCGCTGCATAGTGTTTGCGGTGGCGTCACGTTCACCTGTCATGCGGCACGCATCCGGATAATCCTTGTTCCATCCTGGCACGGTACCGGGGTTGCGCGTTTCCAAACGCTTCGCGGCACAGAGCACCCACGTGACATGTGATGTCACTGCCCGCGCCTAACGTTCGGGCACTGTGGCCTCGGTGCAGAGTACTGAGTACTGGCGCTGACGGCTTGGGTTCGAGCCCCAGCAGGGCAATCTCAATTTTTTTTCATTGCACCTTTTTTTTTCTCAATTCAATTTTTCCTAAACACAAATCTACGTGTTGTTTTTGTAAATAATAATGATTTGGTATGTTTTAAGTCGCTTTAGGTTTGGGCGCAGCCAATGACGACCTTTAATTACGGTTCTGTATCTCGCGAAAATACATGTCACGTGGGTGCTCTGTGCAGCGAAGCGTTTGGAAATACGCTACCGGGTTAGCGCTGTAGTTACCACACTTGGCTGCTTCGACCCGGGTTCAAATCCCATTCGAACCCAAATAAGTTTCTACTGCGTATTTATTTACTTATTTTATTTTTACAGCGGCCGTAATTTGGCGTCATTCATGTAGTAGCCAGCAACTACGGTCACTTCTCGCGTTTGATAAGACATCTACGGCTTTTGCTTTGAGAAGTATGTCGAGATTTTTAGTTTTGAGCGGAATCGCCCTCTTTTTTTTTCAATTTTTCATATTTTCTTAAACACATGAAAGAAACTTTTTTTTCACGCACCTCACAATTTTATGAAAACTTTACTCTAACCTTGACCACCGGCGGCCGCTCTCTGAGAGGAAGATATTACGTCACTGGACTTCTTTGTCATCTGCTTGCAAGGCGACAAATGCGTCCCTACCCGGGAACTACGAACCTGTACAAACAAGTGAGAGTTACTCCAATGTCGAGTGCCCTAACTCTGAGCACACCTTCTCTACGCTCTGTTCCTTCCACCTTCCTTTCCTGTTGTCTCGTTCTTACCCACTTTCCCAATACCCACGTGCACGGTAACAGACTACGCTATAGCCTGCTTAACTTTTCCTGCCTTCCTTTCACCTTTGTCTTATTTGTGTGTCTTTGCCAACTACCGAATAGCATCTGAAATGACTACCGTAGTGTGTTTTTTTTTTTGTTTTTTTTTTGTACACGTTTAGGAGACGAATTTTTTGTTTGTTAGCAGAAGGGTACCTCGAGTCATCCATAGCTTATCTATACGTTTATTTGGGAGGAGATAATTTAAACCATTTTAATCTTCAGTTCGTCGTATAATTTACCGCTATCATGGGACTGAGTCATTCCAATAAATTGCGGTAGGAAAAACTGAAGTTCATTTGATAAAGCTGCATAATCACCATTATTACAGAAAAAAAAACTTTTTTTTTGATTACTGAGCGCAGTTTTGCAATGAATCGGGAACAAATACCCACGAACGTAGTCATCATCATGGTCACTAATTTAAGAACTTTAATTAGCGGTTGCCCCTTTGCTATAGCAGCAGATCAACAACAATAGCTTGTCCGTATACCTTGTATTGTGAACTCGTTTCCAAACTGTAAAAAAAAAAGGTCGTTGGCCGGGACCAGTTCGCGAAAGCTTAATGAGAGAGCAGGCGAATCAGACGAGACGTATTTGTCATTTAACAAAGGCACTTGCGCCATGTTGACATCGCGTCCTATAGCATGTAATCACAGTACAGTACACGGGAAGTCCGATAAAGACTGAAAAACATCCGCGTGATGCATGCGTGAGGTCGATAAGACGAACCAATAGTTATACCGAGACCATTGTTTTAGGTGAAGCTTACGCGAGGTATCGATTTCGCGTGTTTGAACGACTGTCAGAGCACTTTAGCTTTCGGGCTGGACTGATGATGATGATGATATGATTAAAACCTCCCCTTTGCATAGGGGTGACGACATGCGCCATCTAGCCTATTTAAAATTAAATTTAGTTAACCCTCAACTCGTATTTCTTTTTAACTCTGCCCTGCCGCTACCCCTGCCTGGGATGACACTTTATCGACTTCCCTGCTTTTTTTCCACCAATACTCCAGCCGCTGCTTCCTAATACCTACTGCTGACCAGTTAATGCTTCCATCAACTGCGAAGCCCAGTGCCTCAGGAAGTAGGACTTTCCCCCAATTCTAGCCGGCTGAATCTTCTGGCATTCTATTACTATGTGGTCGATTATGTCTCATCCTGGGACGAATATTTGCTCATGTAAGTTCGAGTTCTCAAGCAGCCAGCCCGCGCCTCAAAGAGCAACGCACTACCTTTATTGTTGTCATTCCATGAGCACGAAAACGCCCCCACCGGCGGGTCCCCGTTGCTGCGATACACTCCAAAGCCAGGCGGGGAAACTCTATCACGTATTGAACTATGAAGCCAATACACTGTGCCAGTGATAATGCGGGGAGTAGATATTGCAACAAGCATTGCAAATTCGTGTACTTCGCTTTTAATGCTTCGCAATTTGCGTTGAGAATGACAAGGCCAGATGTCTGCGACACTGAGTGTGCGTGAATTCGATCAGTCAGGTCAGGCACCGCCCACTTTCACTTGTGCTATTTTTTTTTTTTTTGTTTTGGCTCAACCACTAGATCCAGAGAATTAATGGGTTCACCTAGCTGCCTATCAAAGTAACGAAGTGCTTTTACCTTCAACTGAACTTAGCTTTCGTAGAAAGAGGCGGTTAGTCCATATAAGATCAAATTATTCCTACGCGATTTTTATTAGTGTCTTAAAGCTGTTTTCTGTTCGGCGACATCACGCGCCAAGCCGCGAGGGACATTATGTTCGATAGGGACACCGTTTCTTAAAAGATAAAAGACCATAGCGTTGTACGAGGCCGACTCTGTGTAATAAATCTTCCATGGGCATAATCATTGGAGATTGAGTGTCGTTAACTTTCGCGCAAAAACACGTTGCTGATTAAATGCCGGTTTATGTACAGTTTCAAGAAGGCTGCCCATAGTGGCTTCATGGGGTACTGCACTACGTCCTGGTTTGCTCTCAGCCTCTTCTGAAAGTAATAACAACGTGCGAAAATCTAGAAGAAAAACAAACAATTCTGGCCAAAGCAGCGGCACGCGCAATTGCAGCTCTGGGGCGTTACTCCGCAATAACAAACGATACAAACGTTACAATATTAGTTGTTTGTAATAACCCGTACGTGCACTGCACGCTTCGTTACCTGCGTATTTTTCTCCCTATCGTCGTACTGTTCATTGGTCGTACGTAACTTCCCATCAGAGGAACGTATCAATGTTGTTTTAGAAAGCACATTGGTGCGTTGCCAAGTGAGGCCATATCGGTAGTGCTGCGTGGCTGCGCAGCGCCTTTTCTCTACCGTAACCACGGAGGAGTAATTGTAGGCATTTGTTCAAAGTGCCCCGGATTTGTGCAAGATTGCGGAATACTTTGCGGAAGTGGGACATACCGTGTATCATCATCATTATCACAACCATTTTCAAGCGGTTAATCCCTCTTCCGACAAATCGTGACCCGACCACTGGTTATCTGTGTTCATTATTTGGAGTAATCTTTGAAACTAAGGGTATACTACGAATGGGTGCTTCCGGTGGAAACTTAGCAGGCAGAAACATAGGGCGTCACCCGGGGAAACAGAATGGCTATCGAGGAACGAAAGCAGGAGTAGCGGGAAGACAGGTAGCTCGATGGGGGGACGAGCTAAGAAAATCCTGGGCCGACGAATGGATTCGGGTGGCGCGGGACGGAGCGATTGGGAGTCTTTGTAACAGGCCTTCGTCCTGTACTATACATAAATAGGGCGAGGACGATTATGCTGTTAAGGGCACGTGCTAAGCTCTACATTTCTTCTACAGTGCCTTCAACGGCCTACCAGTTGTTGACAACTCCGTTTGTGTCTCCTAATTCGACGTAGAAAACGCCCCACTAGCTGTTTCCTAACCTATGATGTTTGCTTGCTATATCTGTGTTTTTCGCCGAAAAATATTTTATATCTGTGGCTTTCTGAGCCTATCACAGCTTCTTTTTTTCTCAAGGTATCCCATTTACCGTATATGTTTCTGCTCCACGGGTGATACTGGGCAAAAATGCATTCATTTTTCAGCAAGAGAAGTCATGTGCTTGTTCATTATTGAAAATGCCCTTATCAGACGTCGCTTCAATGTAGTGGAAACAATGCGATTTTCAAAGCAAATTTAAGGCGGTACCGAACAGATCGAATACGGCTACTCCTACTACTACTACTACTACTACTACTACTAATAATAATAATAATAATAATAATAATAATAATAATAATAATAATAATAATAATAATAATAATAATAATAATGCAACGAATCAAAGCGACGAAAAAAGCCTTTTTGAACGCTTCTGCCTGCGAACATTTCTACCTTTCGCGTACATGCCTGTGCACACAATCATCCGCGCGTCGTCTTTCTCCTGTGACGTGCCCGTCAAGGATTCCCGGCTCAACAGGTCCGACGAATGCGGACGCAAGGTGCGCGCTTACAACAATAGCAGAGGGTTCGAATGATGGCTCTGTCAGCGCGCGTACTCACTGCATGCCAAGTCCGGGGCTCCTGTGCAGCGCGACCGAGTATCCGAAGTGACTGCCGGCGGGGCCTTGAAGGAGCACGGGGAAGTGGGTGTCCAGGTTGAAGCCCGCGGCCCACGGCACGGCCAGCAACAGGGTCCACCACAACATTACCGGTCGCGGCACTGAAGAAGGTTGGCATGCCATACCGTCGGCCGGCCGCCTCCTGGCCACGGCGTGTGTTGTCAGTTGCGGCCGGTGAGCCACGGTTGCGGCCGGTGCGCGCAGTTCTTCTCGAGGGCGGCGGACCACCCCGGCGGCGGCATGCGGCGACAACCCCCTGCTACGCCTGCCGATCGCGTTGCGGTCCATGAATAAAGGAGTAAAGGGCGCGACGATAAGCACCGCGTCGTTCCTTGGGGCAAACATCCGTCGCACGCCGGCATCCGGCGGCGGCGTGGCGGTGCTGGTGGTTTCGTCCCTTCCCGGTCGCACGTGCACGCCAGTCGGGGCGCAGACAGATCGCGCAGCGTCGGCCGCAGCACTGGAAACAAGCGGCCCTTCCAACTTTCCCTCTCCGCCGCTACACTGCGAACGCGCCGCCGTCAAGCCCCCTTGCAGTGCAAAAGCGCGGTGAGCGGTCGCTCTCGCCGAGAGCGCATTGCTGGCGTCTCTGGCGCGTCTCCGCGGTGAAAGGCACGGCCCGCCGCGTACCACGGCAGCGTCGGGTGGCGACTTGAGTCAACTTTCCGGTGACGGTGTGCAGCGATCGGCGGCGGACAACCTTCGTCCTTGAAGAGAGCGCGCGCGTTTCGCGGAGGTGAAAGCCACCGCGCTGATTCAAAAAAGGTGCGAGCGCGAAGCCACGCATTGGCCGGCCAGTGAGAAAGCTCCTGGCACGCGAGTCGACCTACCAGGTACAGCTGAGAGGGAGGGTGAGTGTTTACTCCGCCGGTGGCTGTAGTACACCCCAAAGCGGGTCTTCCCGGAGTGGCGGCCGTAAAGTCGGCCGTATACCACGCGAAACTACCTGACGTCATGCGGAGCGCCCACGCGGTGGTTACTCAGGCGTGTATCGGTGGCGTAATTAAGATGCGTTTCCGCGCGCTGCTCACTCGGTCAGGCAAGACTCCGCATGACACATTACTCTGCTGCCTGGTGGCGTCAGCCGGTGATCGGAGGTTCGCCAATCATTCCATCAAGAAACAGTTAATAGATATGCGTACCGGTGACCTGCGAGCTCGCATTGAGAGGATTTCTCGAGGGGATCGGGAAGGGATTCCGCATTACCTCTCTTCACTTTTGGTTAGAGTAGCGCCTGGAATGTGGTTCTGCCAACGGTTCCTCGTGCCAGGTGAGACACAATGCAAGAACCAGGACAATTAACGTGAGGAGCTTGCAAAATGTATTATGAAATCTCGAACTCGAACAATGCCTTTTCGGAAACATATCCGGGTTTAAAAAATGCGCTGCACAGCAAGATTGATAGTGCATTCGGTTTGTCTTGATTAACTCGCACGACAATAGATTGATACATATTTCTGACACCTTGCGAACGAACTCGGACTCAACTGTACTGCGCGTCGGGAGTCGTCCGCATACGTGTCAAAAACCCACAGGGAATTTTAAAAATCAAGTAATCTTAGAACCATGCTACACGTAAAAGGAGTCATTTCCTTAGTGGGCAGCCAACAAATCTTGTCGACTATTATGAGTCGCTACTCTTGGGTCACTGGCTTCGAAATATAAAAGCAAAGTGTATTTCGAGGAGAAAATACGAACTGTATGTCCATTTTGTTGTAATATGGCGAAACAGCACGGAGATAAATATGGCCCACAATATGGCGGCAATTACAAAATAACGCGTCCCCTGGAGAAAAAAAGGGGTGAAAGAATATAAAAATGCCTGCGTAGCACACCGGTGTAAATCCATGCCCATGGTCGCTTTCGACATCCCCGACGCTGCTATTCAAACATCGTCATGACCAAGTTTCGCAACTTGTCTAGCGGGAAATTCATTTGATATTGATACGCAGTTATCATGTCACCTTTAACAAGTGTATCATTTGTATGGGTATTATTTCGATTGATACGTATATTAATACAGGACGTGCTTTTAGGTCATGGGAAGACTTAGATATACAGTTGATACGAATATTAAAGGACAATTTTGCTTTTAAAAACTGAGGCCCAATTTATTTTATGGCACATTGGCTTCTGCTCTTTTTCTCCGCTACTCTGTAGGGGCCAAAAGACGCTCTAATTTCCAAAAGCGCTGCTATTCAATTTGTTTGCTTTTATTGTACGGGCATATCGCCTATAAAAACCCGAGCGCCTGAATGATTTCTGGAAAAACCTTCTACCAAGAGATCACTGGCTTGAAGTATTGCGCCCGATTTCACGAAGTTCGGCAACTGTATAGGTCTACGCACTTTCTTGCGGACCCCGTACGTCCGCGTCTAAATAGGGCAGTCCGACGGTCTTACCTTCGAGCATTTCGGCACGACTCAATGGCGATCTGGGTTAACGTCCGCGGAAATACCGCGCGCTTACGGCGGTGTTTCCCCCGCTTACGTGTGTGACTCTGCAGTGCGTGAACACACGTATTCTCGCTGCCTAAAAATGACACAGCGCACCCGGGCGATTCGAAACAGCCGCGAATTGAATTTGCCCAGCATTCCACGCGCTCATATTCACATGCCGTTATTACGTGCGTAAGTTCCCTTCAGGAAACAAAAGCCCCGGATGCATGGACTCAACGAGGGAGCGTCGAGGCTACTGGCGTGTTCAGCTTACCTCGACCCCTCCCGCACTTTCCAGCGAATATAGGTGGCGCGACGGGGTGTCCAAAATGGAGGACGGGACGATGATCGGGACGTCGCGTAAGCGCGCGCGTCTGGAGGAAAAAGCCGATCCGGGCCCATTAGTGTCTTTTCAAACCATCTTTTCTCTTGCCCATGAGACACGAAAGTGCTTTGTCGAAGGCGAAGCAGTTTATAACTCCAGTCACAGTGTTTCGCGTCATCAGGGAGGCCACAGATGACATGCTGAGCATCGATGTATTGTGCCTGCAACCGAATGGCGTCACCAGCCAACTGCACTGCGTGAACGTTTGTTGGCACTGCAGGTTCGGTAAAGGATGCTACACTTCCATCCATCCTCGTAAAATTATTCAAGCACACTTTGCGAATATTTATTAGGTGCCAAGAAGAGCTCGGTAGACGCAACCGAGCACAGTGTTTTGTTATTGCCACCTGCGCAATTGTGTCGGGTTAAGTGCGAATAATCCGAGTAAATTATAATTTTGTGGGCTGTTTTTACAAGGAAAGATCCAACGGAGTTGATGCCGGTTACAGGTAACAATAAAAATACCGAAATTAAATATCAAACGCTGACGCTTCTACGGCAGGGCCTGTTACATCAGCCGTGCTGTGCTTTCAGCGCGCTGTCGGAAACGACGATTCCGCAGTAACAAATTTATTTATTACAAATACCCACATCGCCCATTCCTGTGGGGGTTTGAGAAAGAAAAAAGAAGCAGCAAGATCAAAACAGTAATTACAGGAATGCTAAAAAGAGAACGAAGCACAAACAACCCAAGAAAGCACAAAATGCAACGCATGCAGAATTTATTAAAAGAAACCACCGCGTTAATAAAAGAACAATGACGTTCTCCTGTTGGTTCTTGGCTTAAATTTATTCTCGTGCGTGCACATATAGAATGTTACGTGGTGGCACGGCGCCTTTCTTCAACCGCGGTTTCAGTGGCTGCAGGCCATCTATTAATAAACGACACACTCAACTTGCACGAAAAACACAACTAGAGTGCGAAATAAAGTTACGGATATCGCTCCCGGAGAAGTCAGCTTTCGTGAAGTGACTACTGCAAACCTCATTGTGTTGCTGATACCTTTTTCCAATGCGGAGCATAGTTATCCAAACCTTTCGGGCTTTTTCATCTCTAGGAAAGGTATGAAAGCTGGCTTTTCCCGGCACTGAGCGATTTTTATACTGCGGCACACAGCACATTTGACTGCTTTTTAGTTTTGCGTTCTCAATCCCCACGTTTCCGAACGCTCCTGCGGAAAGTGCGAATATGAACTCCAGTCTCCACCCAAAGAACCGATGTGAGGGGACCGGATGGTTTCACGGAAAAGGAGCGATTCAGCTCCCTCCGACTTCGGCGAGCGGATCAACCGACCCCCTGACGGCTTTTCGACTCACCCCGTCCTCTTGTACATGGATGGGTCGAGTAAAGAAAACCTGTTGTTCTCGACTCAACTCTCCCTTGTCGAGTTGGGTTACCGTGAAGCCGCGGAAATCGGCTTGTGTCCGAGTCCTTGCTCACAAAGCCTTGTTGCTCCCCGTCGATGAAAGGGAGGGGGGGAGGTGACCGGCGAAAACCGGACGACGGGAGGATTGGGTGATTATTGCAAACGTTCGTCGCAATGCCAATACGCCGATCGTAACACCTTCAAATACGGTATTCTGCTCCCCGCGGCCCGCTGACTCAGCCCTACGACCGAGCCAACCCACCCCATGCCTCCGAGTCGACTGAAATCGCCGCGACGGCTCTCTGTCTCTGTCTATAACGAACTGCGAAAGGTATGAATTCCTGGAGAGCTGAAGCCACAAACATCCCCCCCCCCCTTCTCGACATCTACCCAAAATGAAACTTCCAGACGAAATTTCCAAGAACGAGAAGGTCGGTGCTACCACTTTCCCTATTACGGGACCACTTAGAACCATGCAGTTTTCCCATGAAGAGTCGGCTGTGACGAGTGGGCCTGTTCCCCTGGAGGGTGCCCAAGCCGGCCGCAATACTGAAAAGGGGGGCGCGCGTTCTTCTTTGTAGCCTGTCTTCCAAGAACTTTATTAGGCTACCTCCCTGCTCACTTTTCTGTCTAGGGTTGTTGAACTCGTATCGATAATCTTAATCAGCCCAGGTCACCCTACTTGTCTGGCTTGCATTCTTTGCGGAACTTTTCCAGTTGTACGGCCGAAAAGAAAGAAAAAAAAAAGAAAACACGTGCCTAGCTTCTCTCTTTTGAGTCGAACCATCCTACCTGCTTCGCCAAAAAAAAAGTACGTGGGCATTCGTTTTGTGCACCTATGACGAACTTTCCCATTTGTCGAACCGGCCTATGACGAAATGCCACGTGACGAACGGGTCGTATCCCAGTTCACCGGTGGTCCGTAAGCACGACCGGCTTTGTCTGGAAGGAATCCCAGCAGTTCGAATAGCTGTTGACAGCGCGGCGAAGAGTTCTGGTCTTTTCTGCACATATTCGGACACGACACTGAACTGCCGCGAACTGGTTGAGGATGCGCCGGCCGAATCGAACGGACGTGTATTGGAAGCGCACCAACGTTTTGAAACCGGCGACGTCTTGTCGATCTCTATAGAGATATAAGTTTTCATGAAATTTTGAGAGGCGTGAAAAAAACACAAGTTTTTTCCATGTTTTTTTTTTCAGAAAAATATGAGAAATGGAAAAAGACGATTCCGTGCAGATCTATAAAAATTCGAGATACTTCTTCAGGAGATAGCCTTAGATGTCTCATAAAACGGGAAAAGTGACCGTAGTTGCTGGCGACTACACGGATGAAACCAAATTACGGCCGCTGTAAAAAGAAAATAAGTAAATAAGATATGTAAGTAAAATAAGTAAATAACACCTTCAAGAGGGAAATATTTTCCAGAAGCCCTAGGGGTAGAACAGAGGGTTTCAAGGCTGTGGAGACGACTAAGAAAAGGTTAGAATGCTGTTGGACGAAAAGCAGACAGGGGAATAATGCCTAGGACAGCTACCACCTGCAACAACAACAACAAAAAAGCATTTTGTGCTTGCCCTCGAGATGCGCTAGTATTAAACGAAGAGTATAATAAAGCACAAATATACTAGTTTTCTTTTTTTGGTAAGATGACACGTCATCACCCAGTTTCAAAGGGGATACCACTAGCAATCAATCAATCAAAACATAGAAACTTATTTAGGTGCGAATGGGATTTGAACCCGGGTCGCCAAGAGCCGCACCCAAGTGTGGTAACTACAGCCCTAACGTGTTTTTTTTTTTTGTTCTTTATTAAAGAATTATCCGGATGCATGCCGCGGGACAGGTGAACGTGACCACACCACAAAGACGATGCAGCAGTGAAAAAGTCTTAGATAGCTTTCGCCTTCAAATCACTTAAGTGATTTAAGTGCCGATAAATAGATAAATATCTTTTTTAACACTGAAAAGAATACAATTGTCGCATGCTACATCACAAAAGCCCCAGCAGAGCTTCCACTCTCTAAATCTGTGCACGACTTCCCGTCAACGCATTCATTTCAGGAAGCGTTTTCCCCATGCATATTGGTCGCATCACAGCAAACTTCCCCAGATAAGCTCTGTTTGTTGTCTTAATGTTATTCTGGATTAAAAAAACGAAAGAAAAAACAGTTTTCTTCCTAATTTTTTTTAACCGCTCACATCTCTACGTCTCTGCCAGATATCGTCCACATATTCCAGTACGCCAAGCGTGCCCTAATGCCGTGCGTATAAAATTGGCAGTATTTTCTGGAAGGAAGTTTAGGGAAGCCAGGGAGTAGTGGAAGAGGGGGGGGGGACTATCCTTCAAAAAATTGAACATATGAAGGCATGAAAAGTTACTTCACGCTCGACTGCTAAAGAAAATGAAGCAGAATCTTTGTAAGGATAGCATCCTGGGAATGTGGGTACTCCATAACTGAATAGAATACTTGCGCAAAAAAGGGGAGACACGGACAAAGTGAAGACGGGCACACACGGTACAAACTTTCAGCTATACATTCTACATGTGAAGTTCCATGTGCATTCCAGTTAGATGCCAGTTCCAGTTACATTGCAACTACATGTGAAGTTGTTCACACAGTGGCACAATAAATGTACTCGGAAGGTTGCGCCATGTGTGTCCGTCTTCACTTCGTCCGTGCCTCACCTTTTTTGCGCAGTTATTTTATTTAGTTAAGGATCTTTGTGCACGAGACCCCCCGCGGTCTTTCAGTGGCTAAAGTGTTGTGCTGCTGAGCGTGCGGCGTCGACACCGGCCGCGACGAGTTCAGTGCGCGTTAAAAAGCCGCGGGTGGTCTGAATTAATCGGTAGCCCTCCCCTATACGGCGCTGCTCATGTGCACATCCCGGGTGCAGCTTCGGCCCGTAAAACCCCGATTTGTACGGGGCAGTAACTCTTTCTGAGAGCTTTTTCATCTGATTAAGTACTTGGAAGAGCTTGTTGTTGTGCATGTTGACGGTAACGAGTGCTAGGCAAAGTGATCATAAACAAACATTACACGGTGACAAAAGGAGAAAGGGGCGGGCGGCAACTTCTAATAAGGTTAATGTCAGTAGCTGTATCCGTGGTTATCTATCTATCTATCTATCTATCTATCTATCTATCTATCTATCTATCTATCTATCTATCTATCTATCTATCTATCTATCTATATATATATATATATATATATATATATATATATTATATATATATATATATATATATATATCAGTGTTGCGGATTGGCGTCCCCATTCCATTCCAATTCCATTCCGGGGAATGACAATTCGCCTAAATTCCATTCCTTTCAATTCCTCGGAATGCAAAAAGATCGCCCATTCCCATTCCGGGAATGGCCGGCCAGTTCAATTCCATTCTTCTAATTCCTTCCCGTTTTATCAGATGATTATCAAGTTACCAATGAACACACTATTAAGCTGATGTTATTACACTCGTTAAGAACTGCTAAAACACGCAAAACACGTCCCCAAGGTCAAGGGGTAGGGGCTTTGTGGCAGATCTCGTGCAGTGCGTTCACCGTATACTAATTCCCACAGGGGCAGTTCTCCCGTTAGTTATTATAGTATTTCTATGTTCAGCATGTCTTTACGAGTTGTGATGTTTTCATATTGTTTAAGCCTGAATGTGTTAATGCTAAAGTGATAAAATGTTCTTTTTGTACCGACAAAAGTATGGTTGAAGACGACATATTCCTTAAACGCGTATTACACGCGTAGTAGTTTACAAAAGTATGGAGCGGTCGTGAGTATGATTAGAACTATAATTTTGCTAACGGGGAACAGAACCTCTGGATCTGGTGGTATCAGTTGGAAGAGTTACCGCTCCAGCACCTTGTCCTGCCTTTGCACCAAATACGGATCTCGGGCCGCAGATATCGTAAGCTCTCACGGATGTCAAGCGTGCGTTGAAAGCATGGATAGGTTGAGAACTTTCTGTGTTTGCGTGTGTGCAGGCATGCAATGTCGCCCTTGCCGAAAAGCTTAGTTACGTACATCAGGTATCATCCACTGCACACGATCGAAAGTTCAGGCTGTGCTTAGAGTATGCGCAACCTTTGTATCGGTTTCTCGGTGGGAACCAATGCGCCGGGATAATTTTTTTCTCTCGTTAGTGTATACTGAGATAGTGCACTTGTTCGTATACTAATTTGCGTCTTGTTTTTTTTTTCTTTTACAAATTGGGAGATCGTTCACACTTTTACACCACGCAACCATTGAATCTAGCTAAATAAAGAAGTTCTTAGATAATGCGTTGCGACCTTGGGCTCAGCAAAAACTGAGTCCAAGGCCTGTATAACTCATTGTATAACTGAGGGCTGTATAACTAATTTGAGGAGTTGCATGCAGTGGAGTAGCAATGTAGGTTCCCCCAACTGTTCTCTGGTCTGGGCGATCAACCGAAAAAAAAGTAAAGAAAAGTGATAACGATAATAATAGAAGGACACGTTCGGCAGTCGGCCAGTCTAGTGTTGCGGAACTCCCTACACCAGAAAAAGTGCTTAGGTGCCCTCGTTGATTTATTGTTGGGTTTAACGCGCCGACGCAACGCAGGCGATGAGGCGAGCTGTAGTGGAGCGCTCCGGATTAATTTTGACCACCTGGGGATCTTCAACGTGCGCCGAAATCTCGTACACACGGGCGGTTTTGCTTTTCTGCTCCATCATAAAAGCGGCCACCGCGGCCGGGAATCGAACCCGTGACCTTGTGCTGCTCAGCATCGCAATTAGATGTCCTTGTGAATGTTATATGCAGCAATAAATGTCTCAAGCTGCAGTGAAAGGTCGAAAAAAAGCTTTATTTTGGTTTCATTCATCAAATTACGTAACAAAATGGTATGAGCTAAATGGGTGCTTCGCCGTACAGTTCTCAAAGCACGAAGTGTAAGTGACGGCTGCTTCAACGATCAGTTCTAAAAACAAAAAAGCAAAATAAGACAGTTGCCTTCTGCCTATACGTGGCGCTTGACAGACATGAGCTGCTCGAAAGACATGTTTGAGAGCCGGTTTCCCTTTGCTGTCGTTATCAGGGATGCCGTGGAAAACACGCGTTCCACGCCAGCTGTTGTCGCATTTACACTGAAAACTGCCCTTGAGAGTCGGGAAAGCAAGGGAAAGCGGCTAGCGTGCGCTTTTCAATAGGTCGGAACCGTTTCGGAACAAAGCTTGCAGCGTGTAGCTTGTTTTTTTTTTTCTTCACGGGTAATATAAAAAAAAACTGTTTCCAAGTGCCATGTTGGCGGACGTATTGTGCCTACGTGAGCCGCTGGGCGCAGGAGCACGTTTGCGGCAGTGCGTTGCGAAATCGGTGTTATGAAACAAGAGCCCCCCCCCCCCGCCCCTCCTTCTTTCCCCCGGCCTCCTCCCCTCCTTTCAGGGGCCATGTGTGCGGTTACTTAAGTCTTACATCTAGCATGGGGAAGCAGAAGTCATCATCAAAGCTGTACGTGCTGTCTCGAGAATTATTTATTATATTTTTGTCGGTTGCAGTAGCGACTGTTCAGGTGACGGAGAGCTTCTTTGTAGCTTTCCTCTGTAGCCGTATGGCTGCATTCAGGTGGATGTCAAACTTTCCTTCATAGAAACTTACTCCACCTTGGGGATTTCCCCTAATTCTGGTCGATTAAGAGCTTCTTCTATCTGGTGAGAGGTTCGTTTGTGCCACGAGCTGTTCGCTGATTTTGCAGACGCTCCCTAGAACAGAGCGAACGCGGCCTTTATTCGGCCGCTAATTGCCGCGTCGGAGCTGGGAGGCGCAGCCGTGGCCGCAGTTCCTATTTCATGGGCTCTCCTGTTTCGGGTGGATCACCGAACCAATATTTTAGGCCTTCGTCAACGATTCTTCGGGCAAAGGCGTCCAAGTGTCTAGACAGGAGGGACAGTATTGTAAACGTTCCTGGGGAAGAACTGGGGAGCGCGAGGTGAGATGGCGCGTAAGCTGATATGTGGAAGTTTGCAGTGAACACAAGCACCGCGCCAGCGTCCCGCTGACGGGAAAGTTGGATGCGAGTGGCCGAAGGTTCCAGAAGCAAAAACCAAAAGTTGAGGCGGGGGTGGAGAAGACAGCTCGCAGCCGGGGCGGATGCTCCGCCAAGGTAAAAAATCACAAGTGTTAGTGGGAGAGAAGGGGGAGGGTGGATGCCTCCGCGGTAGTTCCCCACCACGCATACCAACGGCTTAGAGCCGCGGTTATTACGCGGAGAATCGCGACGAATGTCGTAGCAGCGCTGTATATAAGGGCAGAATTGTAGTAGGATCGCTGCCTATGCATATACAGTGCTTGAAACCAGCCAATCGATTTAAACAGTACTGTGTTGTTAAATTTAAGGCTCCGGCTTGCTGATGTTTGAGCTTGGGCGGTGGGTTCTTTGGCGTGTTTATACATATTTTGACAAAAACCGCGCGGAGAAGGAAAAAGTACATGTGCTTTATTTTGGGAAAATACATGTACCGTAAAACCCCGCGTATAATACGGACCCGCGTATAATACGAGGTGTAATTCGGGGACATCAAAATCAGAAAAAAAATTTTCATCCGCATATAATGCGAGGTAAAGAGCACAGAAAACATTCATTTGCACTGCAGTTACCGTTCAGTCATTGTCAAGTTTTCGCTGGCACTGTCTCCCGACGTCCGTTCAGTCATCGTCAGGTTCGCTGCCGCAGTCTCCTGAAGTCGCCTTGTCAGAAATGTCTTCCACACAGAAAGTGGTCTTCAGTGCCATCGAGGGCGTTCGAGATGCCGCATTTCTTAAAAGAGCGACTGACGAGCTCCTCTGGGATGCTGGCCCACGCATCCACGATCCAGCCACAAAGCACCGCTGGAGAAGCCCGCGTCAGCCATCCGGTAGCTGTCACTTACGGGTCTCCTGACCTCATCCACTCTTGGTAGCAGGACCTGATGCAGTCTTTGAAATGCTTGCTAATGCAATCGTCTAGCGGTTTCAGCTAGGATGTCATTCCTCCAGGAATGACAATGAGTTCGGTGCGGGGTTCGCGCAACAACTTCTTCACGGAATCAGCCAGGTAGCAGCGAAAGGCGTCCAACACGAGCACTGACGGGAACCCCCAACAGTGCTCCAGGCCGCCGACACCACACAGATTTTATCCAGTCAAGCACCAGTTGCTTCCTCCACCCACGAACGCTGCCTTCGGTGACGCCGTACCGCCGTCCTGCGGCGCAATTTCTGATGGTCTCGGCACATAAAATAACTTTTCTTTTAATTGCAGCCGAATACTGCCTTCGTGCACCCGACATCGTGATAGACTTGCGGTGAACGTGCCGATCGTTCGCGTGGTCAAAACAATCAAAATGGCGCCGGCTGAGAGAACAGAGAAGCAGCCAACGTTACTAGAATAAGCTAGAAGTTACTAGAATAATATTCTAGTAACGTTGGAAGCAGCAGCCAGCTAACGCCACTGCCAGATGGTGCACGCTCCGCTTAAACCGAAACCGAAAGTGCAAATGTTCGGCTGAAAACTTTGGGATTCACATATAATACGAGGCACAAAATTTACATAGTAAAACTTGGAAAAAAACCTCGTATTATACGCGGGTTTTTACGGTAATTCCATTCCCATTCCATTCCGGGCAAAAGGCACTTAATTCCATTCCAATTCCCATCTTTCAAGCATTGTCGCCATTCCATTCCCATTCCATTCCAGGGTCGCGAAAATGTGGAATGATTCCGGACTCATTCCGATTCCGGACTGGTAACTCCGCAACTATGATATATATATATATATATATATATATTATATATATATATATATATATATATATACAGTAATCCCTCGTTATAACGAAGTCAGCAGGACGGCGAAAAATTTCGTTATAAGCGGTATGTCGATATAAGCGACCACTCTAAGAAAGCTAAAGTAGTTGAGCTTTAATTGCACCACAAACTCAAGGAATCAAAACACCATGTATTCAGTGAAGCAAAGCCTTATTCAGGTGCAAAAAAGGCAGCTAGCTTTGGCTGTTTCAAGTTTTTGCCGGGCGCGAGCATCCCCTGCTCCAATTTGACCAAGCATTGCATGAGGCTGTGGTCGCAATCATAAATGTGGCAGTGGATGTAACCAATTTACAGGGGGGCGTGCGGACGTCACGGAACGCTGCGCGAGTTTCGCGCTGGAAAACGCCGCAAATGCCGTCGCTCGAGTCTAAGGTTGCGTTTGTTGCGCTCAAAAAACGATTAACTGCTCATTTTCGGCGCGCAGCGCATTCACGAAAACTGACCGGTTTTGCACTAGTGCTTTGCATGATCTCCAGGAAATTTTTTTTGAGGTGTGCAGCAGTGAAGTTTGCAAAACAAGAGTTTTTCGGTGCCCCGTTGTCGACGACACTGCTAATTCTACGGTTCGAGTGTGGGTGTTCGCGCAGCGTCGCGTCCACGTCATTGACCAATGTCTAAGAACAAAATTCAATGACCCTAACACGCATTCGGACCGATTGTGTAAAGTCGGATGGCGTGAATCGAGCATGACCGGCTCGAGAAAATCGCCGGTGAAAGACCATGTTGCGTTGATCCGCCATGTTGGAAGCATCACTCGCCCCTGGGTCGCCGCCGCTCGGCCATGCCTCTGCTGGGCACTTCGCTCTAAGCGAGTCAAGCTCTTCGTGTACTTCGAGTAATGCGGCCTATAATGCATGCGTTTGGGTAATAAATTTCCAGAATAAATTTCGAATAAAGCGATATCGTTATAACGAGAGATTACTATATATATATATATATATATATATATATATATATATATATATATATATATATATATGTATATATATATATATATGTATATAAGACAGAAAATAAGGGTTGGCAGTCAAGAAAACCTCGGAAAGCAAAGGGGAGGCTGTGGTGGGTCATAGAAACAGATGAAGAAACTTTTTAGACCGAAAGAAAGTGGTGAAAAAATGCCCGCCGGGTCTGATCCGAACCCACGACCTCCAGAATACCGGTCTGGTGCGATAACCACTACGCTACCGGCGGGGCTGTTTCCCCACCCCTTTCTCGGGTATATTTTCGCTTATTTATCAATGTATCAAAGAAACGTGACAAGCACACGTCATTCGGCCCTATTAAATATTTCGAAAAAAAAAAGCCGAATAGCACTGGCAATGACGACTGCAACCTTGATATGTATCTTTACCGAGTCCCTCGTCCCGTATCTTTCTGTTCTGCTACATGCATTACGAGGCACTGGCTCCAGCAGTTCGGATATGCCAATTGCTAACCCCGACCTCCGACCACGGTCTACGTGGCGGCCGCTGGGAAAGAAGACGTTCTACGTCTCCCGCGGTAGTCGAGGGGCGGCGCTAGTTGACCGGCCTCAGAGCTCTTGTAAATATAAACCCCGCTTTAAAGTCGAGAGAGAAGCCGCTGCGGGATAGCGTAATGGCGAACGCACCGCACCGGTTATGCGGAGATGTGGGTTCGAGTCCCGCTCCCGGAAAAACGGCGGATTTTTTCTCGACTTATATTTTCGCTTATTTATCAATGTATCAAAGAAACGTGACAAGCACACGTCATTCGGCCCTATTAAATATTTCGAAAAAAAAAAGCCGAATAGCACTGGCAATGATGACTGCAACCTTGATATGTATCTTTACGGAGTCCCTCGTCCCGTATCTTTCTATATATTATATATATATATATATTATATATATATATATATATATATATATATATATATATATATATATATATATATATATATACAGTAATGTCTCGTAGAGTAATATACAGTAATATACACGCAGTAAATACCTCGCAAGCAAAAAAAAAACTTCTAAAGACAACAATAAAAATATAAAAATAACGCTTGCATGAAGTTTTCAAAGGCGAGTGTAGGCTCGGAGCAAATTCAGCCCCGCGCTCAATCCGGTGTTGTCAGTTTTATTCCGTTTATCCCCTCAGCCCCCGTTTTTAATCCAGCCACAACGCTTAGAGTTATGACTGACCGAATTTCTTTTACTTGTCATAATTAAGTTGTACACCGCATAGCCGTAAACACTAGCAATTCTCGCCAGCTGCCAATGAATCCAAGCTTTATTAAGTTAATTAATTCAACGGAAAGCTGAATTGGAAACCACAGACAATAGCGTTTTATTTCTTGCATTCATTGGGACTGCGCCCCAGCCAATACACTTGTAAATAAAGTACCGTCAAATTGCAATACGAAACACATTTGGCATTCATTTCGTAATTACTCCTTAGCGGTATTTTAACGGCTTCTCTGACCAACCACATCAGCAGGGCTGAGTGTCAGTCATTCTTTTGTAATCCGAGGTGCATCTTCTAAGGGTGCTTATTATTAGCTGAGCTCTGTTATTCGCTGTGGCCGTATGGCAGACTGGTGCATGCGCACTACGTAAGTTTCTTTTTCCGCGTAAGTCGTCGCCTTGGCATTGCCAATCTTGTCTCCCTCTCTCTGACCACCAAATACAAAAAGAAACGTGCGTGCGGAAGCGATAGGTCAACAATTTCAAGTGCAGAATCCTGATCATCTGGTATCTCCCCTTCACTTGTTTTTTTGTAACAGAGAATAATTCTTTCCTCCGTCAGGTGAGCGTCCGTCTGTCTACACGTACACAAGCCGCTGACGCGCATGGTGATCGTCTTTGTCGCTGCAAACGTCAACCCGCTTCCGCCCATCTTCTTTTTGTGCGCGCGTGTGTGAGTTCCTTGTCCTGCTCGAACTCCTGCCCCGCGCAGCGCCAAAACACCGTCGTCAAGAGTGTGCACCTTGCATCCGGCTGCACCCTGGCACTTCCTTCCTACACTTCCTGGGAACGCTAATTCCTGGCCCCCTGCACGCGCGCACGCTTCCTGCATTCCCACTGTCGAGCAGAGTTGGCGCCGCGGACGTCAGTTTATCTTCTTCTTCTGCAGCTGGTTTCGAACGTCATTCTACGAATTATTACTTGCACTTAAAGCTTGACTATACTGCCTCGTTCAAACTCATATCCTGAACAAATGTACCGTATACGTAGGGTGACCATATTATTCCTCAAGGCCTTGAACATACCTGGAGGAAGGGAGAGAAAGGGAGGGGGAAAGGGAGGGGTGTGGTGATGACGGAAGAACATAGGCTAGAGCAAGAGGTAAAACATTCAATCAACCAGACTACGCTAAGTGTCCCTTCAAATCATCATCATATCCTGCACCCACTGCAGGACAAAGGCCTCTCCCATAGACGTCCAATTATCCCGGTCCTGTGCTAACTGCGACCAATTTATCCCCGCAAACTTCTTGATCTCATCTGCCCGTCTAACTTTCTGCCACCCCCTGCCACGCTTGCCTTCTCTAGGGATCCACTCTGTTACCCTTAATGACCAACGGTTATCTTGTCTTCGCATTACATGCCCTTCCCACACCATTTCTTCTTGATTTCTACTGATATGTCCTTAACACGCGTTTGTTCCCTGACCCACTCCGCTCTCTTCTTTTCCCTTAATGCTATACCTATCATCTTCCGTTCCATTGCGCGCTGAGTCGTCCTTCACTTAAGTTGAACCCTCCAAGTTTCTGCCCCGTAGGTGAGTACCGGTAAGATGAGCTATATATACTTTCTTCTTCAGGGACAATGGTCCCTTCAAATATACCGTAAAAACCCGCGTATAATGCGGACCCGCGTATAATACGAGGTGTAATTATGGGACAGCAAAATCAGAAAAAAAGTTTTCATCCGCATATAATGCGAGGTAAAGAGCACCGAAAATATTTATTTGCCGTGCAGTTACCGTTCAGCCATTGTTAGTTTTCGCTGGCCTCTCTCCCGACGTCCGTTCAGTCATCGTCAAGTTCGCTGCCGCTGTCTCCTGAAGTCGCCTTGTCGGAAGTGTCTTCCCACAGAAAGTGGTCCTCAGTGCCATCAAGGGCGTTCGACATGCCGCATTGCCTAAAAGAGCGACTGACGAGCTCCTCTGGGGTGCTGTCCCACGCATCCGCGATCCAGCCACAAAGCACCGCTGGAGAAACCCGCGTCAGCCATTCGGTATAGCTGTCACTTACGGGTCTCCTGCCCTCATCCACTCTTGGTAGCAGGACCTGATGCTGTCTTTGAAAGGCTCGTTGATGCAAACGTCTAGCGGTTGCAGCTGGGATGTCATTCCTCCTGGCATGAATGAGTTCGGTGCGGGGTTCGCGCAACAACTTCTTTACGGAATCGGCCAGGTGGCAGCGAAAGGCGTCCAACACGAGCACTGACGGGAATCCCCAACAGTGCTACAGGCCGCCGACACCACACAACTTTATCCAGTCAAGCACCAGTTGCTTTCTCCACTCACGAATGCTGCCGTCGGTGACGCCGAACTGCCGTCCTGCGGCGCAATTCCTGATGGTCGAGGCACATAAAATAACTTTTCCCTTTAATTGCAGCCGAATACTGTTTTCGTGCACCTGACATCGTGATAGACTTGCGGTGAACGTGCCGAGATCCTTTGTGTGGTCAAAACAATCAAAATGCGCCGGCTGAAAGAAGCAGCAGCCAGCTAACACCACCGCAAGATGGCGCACCCTCCACTGAAGCCGAAAGTGCAAAGTTTTGGCTGAAAACTTTGGGATCCACATATAATACGAGGCACAAATTTTACACAGTAAAATTTGGAAAAAAAAACCTCGTATTATACGCGGGTTTTTACGGGTAGGTGCGTAAAGAATTAACTTCAGGACGTTACCCTTAGAGTTCCACAGGTGCCAGGAACGAGCGGACCTAGCACACATGCTCTGGTAATGTCCGCAGGCAGCCACATTAGGTCGCAATGGTAATAACAGTGAGCAGTGGGAGACCGCAATGCGCAGCTACAACCTGGAGGATCAGCTCTGGGCCGTCCAACTGGCCGAAAACGTTTCCAGAGCCCAGGGGCTTCTGGCAAACGCCTAGGAACTCCAGCTGGCAACTAAATATAGTTTTATTCTCTCTTCTCCGGGGCCTGAAAAAAAAACGCAGTTAAATGCACACGAGGGCTCGCTAACAATTAAAAAAAAGTGTTCATTTCCATCTATTCTTATTTCCACCTAGATGCAGTGCCCTGCATCTATTCTTATGCGGGTCACTGAAAGGTCCTAGCACGAAGGCCAGGTAGAATGAGTAAAAAGCGTCGAAATTAAAGCTAAAAACAATATTATAGGATCAACATTATGCGGCTCGCTTAGGTTATTTCATTCGGTTACGGTGTGGAGGAGGAGAGAAAAAATACATTTAAAAAATGTTTATTAAAAAAAAGAAAAAAAAACAGTCATTGCAGTCCTGATCGGCTTGTTCAGTCCAAGAAGCCGTGGTCTTCAGTTGCCCGCGCCGCCCTGCAGTTGTTAGCCAGAGCTGGACATCCAGGGTCGCGTTAGACAGCAGGGCCTGTCAGGGTGGTTGAGGTGTTGGTAGTGTTTACGGAGCTGATCTGGGTCTGTCGGGACAGACCAGCACCATGTGTTGCAGCGTGTTAGGTTCGCCTCCGCAGTACTGGAGTCCGGGGTGTATCGCATGAAGTAAAGGTCCATGTTGATACGTGTCGGTTTAAGTGGCGCCAGATTGCTCGCGGTCGAGCTTGTGATGTGGAGCAGGGTATTTCTGTCGTTCTTTCCAGTAGTGTTCGGGGAGGTCCCAATAAGTGTTAGGTATTGTTTCTGTGCCTTGAGTTGCTGAATCTGGAAGAGCGGTCGCAGGGAGTTCCCGGTGAACGTGCCTGCGGACTGCGGCGTGGGCCGCCGCATGTCCAGGCGTCCAGACGATGTGGGTGTCTTGTAGCGGCTGGTGATGCGAGGTGAGTACATGCAGTGCGGTGCTGCTGCTGATCCCCTTTTTATAATTGCGGCATGCCTGTTCTGAGCCTGTTACTATTGTCACTAGTTTTGTGGCGGCCGTAATTGCTATTGCCAGCTCCTCCGCCGCCGTGGAGTTGCGGGCTCGGGTAGATGCTGCTGTGACCTCTTCAACAGGGGAATTAATCGCACTGATGGCGTAGCTGTTGCGCTGTGGATATTTCGCGGCGTCCGTGTAGAGTACGTCTCCGGTGTGTCGTATTGTTAGTTGCTGTAGATACGTGGCTCTTCTGCGGCATCGTTCTTCGTTGTATTTTGGGTGCATGTTGCGTGGGATGTTGAATACGTAGATGCTTTCTCTGATGCGGGGTGAGAGGCGACTTGGTTGGTGTGAACTTGAAGCACCTTCTAGAGGGTAGCCAAGTCTGGTGAGAAGCGCTCTTCCGGTGGGTGTTAATTGTAGACGGTTCACCTGGCTGCCTTGCTGCGCCTCGACTAGCTCTTCCCAGGTGTTGCGAATTCCAAGTTTGAGAAGTTTGTCAGTTGATGCGGTTGTGGGAAGCCTTAGTATCAAGTTATCTGCCTTGCGGATGAGAATATTTAATTTTTGCTTTTCTGCATTTTTGAGACCTATAAGTACGACGTACCGTACGTTAGCACACTAAACTTTTTTAACCCCTTTTGGGGTAAAAGGGTGTAAAAATCTTGTCCCATGGCTAACACCCTTAAAAGGTTGGCAAAAAAAGGGTGTTGAGCTCAACACCCTAAAAAAGGGTGTTGAGTTTCACACCTTTTTCTCAAGGTTTTGCCATGCGCAGTGGCAATGTGAATAGGCGGAGCGCGCAGCATTCAACACAAATAGAGAATACGCACAAGTTACAGTTGGAACACAAATGAATTGAGCAAGAAAAGCAACGCGACGCAAGCGGTACAGGGAGTGCATACTTACTTAGTAATACATGCGCTCTTCTTGCTTTTATATCCAGCAGAGGAAAGCCACCCGATCGAATCGGTGGGCTTGTCGCAAAAAACAGATATTTTAGCGCTAATTTTGGAAGTATGAATTTTACTATGAGAATATACAAATTAACACATGCGCGTGATTTGCAAAAACCTTTTAATTACGAGGTAGTTTCTGTGTTCCATAACTTATGGAATTTTATTAAATACCAAACAAATCTTCCCGCCACCTCAACACCCTTCAAAATGGGTGTTCATTATTTCAACACCCTTTTTCCGAGAAGGGTGTAAAGCTACTCGAAACTAAGAAAAAGGGCGTAAAGAAAAAGGGTGTAAGAAAAGACCGCCAACTAAGAAAAAAGGTGAAGAGACCTCCAACTTGGAGGCATTTTGTACCTGTTTACACGGGTGGATTGAACATTTTCTACAAGCGGGGGCTGTTTTGTTCCTCACGATGTTTAAAGCAATATGAATTGGCATAATTTATTACCAGTGAAGCTCTTTAAGCGTGAGCTACTTTCGGTGGCGCTAGCAAAAAAATACAAAGAAAAAGAACTGCGGCACCTGTAAAGGGTGAAATACCGCAGATAGGGTATTATAACAGTGAAGTTGGCTTTCGAGCTTTTTAAAGTGTGAGCATGCACAAGGGGCGTATGCGCATGCGCACCTCTTACTATACCATTTCAAACGTACTAGTCATTTTTGCATTCTAAAAGGCAAAAAAAAAATTGCCGCAGCTTGCAATAGTGGCGCAAGGCTGGAGAAACAGCATAGCTGGAGGCTGACCTAGCTTGTTTCCCCCTTGGATCCCCTGGCAGAAGGGGGGCACACTGGAACAGCCTTGTAAAATCCGGTTAAACTTGGCCGCACCCCTCAGCGGTCATCCTAGCTTAGCAAGAACATTGCAAATGTTAGCAAACAACAAAACTTAATAACACCGGAAGAAACAAGGTGGACCCCCAGCTCCGCTGTTCTTTTTTTGCAACTGAACACCTGTTTCACACCGTTTCATCAACGTACAGAAAGCCAAGCGTGTTGCAGTTGGTAAACACCCTTTTCGCCACACGACTATAGACTTTTTAATTTTGAAGGTTCAAATTGGTGTTTCACATGCCAAAGCTAACCTTGGGGCATGAGGTGAACCGCATATGCATAAACGAGCGATCATTACATACGAGCAATAATTTTTTTTTGCGTTTGAAAATTTCTTGGGAGTAGAGGAGTATATGAGGGGATGTCTTATTTACAGTGCTATTATGCATCGAAACATGGCCTTATTCAATGAACAGCTGAACACCTTTTCCACATCCTTTCAACACCCTAAGAAAAACCAAGGGTGTTGAAGTTGATCAACACCCTTTTTTTCAGACAAAAAGGGTGTAGAGCTAGGAAAAGGGTGTTGAGATTCAAGAAAAAAGGGTGTAAAGGCCTCCAAACACCCTTTTTCCACTTATGCTACACACTTTTTGGCTAAAAGGGTGCAATAATGTTTAGTATCTTTTTGAACATTGTAGAAGTCTGTTAGTGCAAAGTACAGAGTTGATAAATCAGTGTGGAATCGCCTAGTTTGAATTTTCAGAGAACCAAATGTTTACCATGCTATATTCCTAGCGAAATTACGTCGGTAGGGTACAAATTTCTTCCAGAGGCAAAAGTGGGACACTGCGCTTTATTGAGCTGAAACGACGGGACGCCCGAAATGGACCTCCAAAACCGGACTTTCACGGCCGAGACGGGACGCGCCTGGTCGCATTCCAATGGCCTTTTTTGTTTTCCTTCTCTTTAAAGAGGCCTTAGCGGTCGTGAAGTCAGCCGACAGCGCAGCCGATAAGCGGCAAAGATGTACGCCTCCAGGCTGTGTAGCCTTCCTCCCAAAACGTTCGTTTGTGGCGGTGGAGTTGTCGGTCAACCACCGCTCTTGAAATTTGCGCGGCACGGCTCCGATCATAACCAAGTGCTTGAAGTAGGTAATACACTTTGTGTCGGAAAGATAAATTTAGGCTATCAGTTACATATTTGATTGATTGTATAGGGTTTAACTCGCCGACGCAACGCAGGCGATGAGGCGCGCCGTAGTGGAGGGCTCCGGATTAATTTTGTGTACGCCTGCAGGCTGTGTAGCCTTCCTCCCAAAACGTTCGTTTGTGGCGGTGGAGTTATCGGTCAACCACCGCTCTTGAAATTTGCGCGGCACGGCTCCAATCATAACCAAGTGCTTGAATTAGGTAATACTCTTTGTGTCGGAAAGATAAATTTAGGCTATCAGTTACATATTTGATTGATTGTAGGGTTTAACGCGCCGACGCAACGCAGGCGATGAGGCGCGCCGTATAGTGGAGGGCTCCGTATTAATTTTGACCACCTGGGATCTTTAATGTGCGCCGAAATTCCGTACACACGGGCATTTTCGCTTTTCGCCTCCACCAGAAAAGTGGCCACCGCGGCCGAGAATCAAACCCGCGTCCTCGTGCTCAGCATGTTGAGCACAAGGACGCGGCACAAAGGCTATCAGTTACATCGAAATACGGTAGCCACACGTGTGGAAATGGGAGAACAGGCATTGTTATGTACGCGCGCTCCTTCTTGATTCCTGATTGTCAGCAAATAAAATTCACGGGAATGGCTCGACAAGGAATGGTTGCGACGCCACTCACAATGAGCTTGCAATGAGCAATTAAAAAGAATTCACGAGATTTCACCAATTACCCGCAGGCTAGAAATTAGGAGCCATTTTATTCTGTGAAGGTGAATCACCAGCGAAGGTGTATAAAACACACTTCACTCATGAATGATTAGGGAAGATACACGCACCCGTGCGGGACATACTCGGCATGCAGGGCGAAAACTCGGGGGCTTGTTCAGCGTTTGGAAAAATTCATAAATAAAAAAAAAGTTACTAGGGCCTACATATTTAGATGTTTTACATTGCCCCTGAAAATGTCTTCTGAGCAATGCATTTGCGCTAGCGGTGAAGCCGACTTTAAGAAGATCGCTGTGTTAGCTTAATTTTTATAAGCTGGCTTGCTACGGTGTGTGTTGCGCAGTGAAGTATGGCCGCCTACGGATGGAGTATGGTTACGGCCCCACTTTGTACTCCTCTCCACCGCCACCTCTTTCCGGAGTCGTGTATACGCCTCGAGATTCGCGATCGCTGCGCCGCCTGCCGCCGCTTCTCCGCGGTGTTTGCGGGATTAGCGCTTCGTGGCTGATAGGTGGTCATGCAGTGTTTTGGTTCTCTTCGCTTCTCTTTGCCTTTCCGCGCACTAAACAACTTGTTATGGTGACATCTATAAGCTAACTGCACGTTTAGGGCACTTAAAAAAAAAAAACAGCTGCGTCTTGGTAGAGCGCTCTAACGCCAACAAGAGCTACCCGGGGAGGCGGTACCTGCGCGCTTCTTGGCCGCTCTTGCGGGCGACGGCAGCAGCATATCACCGCTGTCACCTTCGAACACGTCAGCACAAGTGATCGCCCGTTTAGACCTGATATTGGCACTGTAAGAGGTTGGTTCGTTTTGCAGCGCAAACAAATGCGGCTTTTCTTCGAATATGTACGTCGTAGAAAAATATGTTTCGGGGATGTGATAACCCAATAGCTGACAAAAACGTGTCCCTTTATGGGAATATAAGCCACGCAAAAATGTTAAGTACACTCAAGCATGTGCATTGTCAGATATGTGCCCACTCATGCCTTATAGTAAGAACCAAGGTATATGTTAATGAAACCACGGGAAAATAAAAGGTCTGCAAGTCAGGAATAAAAAAGAATAGTCGTAGGGGAATGAAAAAAAAAATGAGTGCAGCTTCTGAAATGCTAAAGACGTTTGTTTGAGCAAGGTAGTATTCACCAGACCAACTAGATGCGAAATGCACTGATATTTCGCTAGACATGGGGGGGGGGGGGAGGGGGGGGGAGGAGGAGGACGCTCAACTATCGTTGTTTACAAATGCGGAGCGAAATCAACGAATGAACGTTTTAGTAACCACACACACAAGCTGCGTGTTCACTTTTCGTTTGTTTTTCGCCTTCAACGAACGGCTGATCACTCGGCGGACGCATTTTTTGGAGAATACAGGGTTAGCAGTTCACAAGCGATACGAGGTGTCGTTGGAAGAGTTGATTGATTGGTTGCAAGGTTTAACGCGCCGACGCAATGGAGACGATGAGGCACGCCGGAGTGGAGGGGTCCGGATTAATTTTGACCACCTGGAGATCCTTAACGTGCGCCGAAATCTCGTACACGCGGGCTCGTTGGAAGAGTGTCGTATCTCATAAGGGTCTCCGATTTCGGTTTATGCTAGATTCTGCAGTCTCCCTGTGTCATATGACGATGTTTCGAAGACGAGTTTGGTCACGGACGCGGATTACTCTATAAGCCCATCTTCGCGCTTCTCGTGGAGGATAAATGTAACAAATGAATCTTTGCGAGCGCTCACCTCGGGACAAGACGACACAGCATTAAATTTGTCGTCGTGTGCTGACTCCGGAGTGTAATTTTGCATTATCCATCGTACTTCTTTGGTACAATGTTTGTGAAATTTATGCCGCATTGCCTTGTTCATGGTACTGATCAATATCTGATATGTGATATTGGCAGGCGTAACTTGCGTGCTGTCAGGTATGAGTGCTCCGCTGGATTTTGTAAGTGCACAAAGTCGATTTACATCATAGTGTGTATGGCCGCAACATGACCATCGGAGGAAACACTGCTTACGGAGACACTGCCACTAAATTTCAGGGCAGCGGAATTGCAATCAGCTGCATGCAAATGCTGGCCTCGGGACGCCGGCCTGTGACACACGCCCGGCGCTCATATAGATCTCACTAAGACCGCGTCATAAACGTTTATACTCTCGTGAACACACCACGCTGGCAAACAGAGTGCCTGCTCCACGTTATTCGGTATTTTGAACGCGGACAAACGGTAAATCGCTGTCTTGAACGAGCCCCAAAAGCAACAGCGACAGGGGGGAGCGAGCCAGGGACTCCCGCGCCTGATTTCGAAACGGGCCGCTAGGGGGATTTCAGTGGCGCCCCTACAGGCCGCGCTCGAGGCGTATACTGCTCGCCACGCGCGCCATATTTACGCGTGCGCTCGTGGGCGGGCATGCGCAGGCACGCTTCACGTTCTCTGCTGGGGGAGATTTCAACGCGAACGCCCACCGGCAATGCCGACTGCCGTTTCCCACCAGCTCCACAGCAACTGAGCTGGCAGGCCTACGCTCGGCCGCGGACATGCTGCTAGCGGATACACTACCACCGGCCACCATCTTCTGCGACTCCCGGCCGGCGCTCCTCTGCTTGAAGGACGCATCTACGCCAAGGGAGCGTGGCCGCCTCGAGCTGTCCCTCGTTGCCAAGCTGCGTCGTCACCTGCTCGAAGAAG
The DNA here is from genome assembly GCA_013339765.2 of Haemaphysalis longicornis. Taxonomy (NCBI): domain Eukaryota; kingdom Metazoa; phylum Arthropoda; class Arachnida; order Ixodida; family Ixodidae; genus Haemaphysalis; species Haemaphysalis longicornis. Next base: position 84,091,794 of record CM023450.1, read on the forward strand.
GCTGCAGCCTCCGACTGCCTTGCTGCCCACGTTGCCATACCAGGGAACGAGGCTGCAGATGCACTGGCCAAAGCAGCCCACGAATTCCACATGGTCCCAGTCTGCACGTCCCTGGTGCGCTCTGATGTATAGGGACGCAATCGGGCGGGAGGTGGCCACACGGCACTCCTGCAGACGAGCGGCCTCCAGTGAGGTCCCGCGGCTCATTCCCACACGTGGGATAGGAAAACGGAGTGGTCCCTAGTCCCCGCCGACTTCGCACCGGCTACTTTAACAAGGCAGCACGCCTCCACGTACAGGGTAGCAAGGCCGCATCTTCCGGTGCACACTGTCCAGACCATGAGACCTTGGAACACATCCTCTGCACTTGCCCTACGTATACTGGGGCCCGGCACAAACTTGTGTCTGGGTACCGTCGTCTAGGGCTACCATCGAGCACTGCAGAGGACATCCTGCATCCTCGGGGGCCCCTCATGCTGCACCGAGAGGCCTTCAGGCTCTTTATCACATACCTCGAAGACGTCGGGCCTCAACACCCGCCGCTAAACTGTCAAAGGCTAAAAACCCACCCACCACCCACCCAAATGTTTCTTTTTTTTTTGTGCGCGCGCGCGCGTGTGTGTAGGTATAGTAGCCGACCGATTTTTCGGACCTGGAGGAGAACGAAAAAAGTCCGAATAAAAGAGCAGTCAGAAAAATCCACGAGTCATTACTCCTATAGGACAACTGGCGGTTCCTTGGGAAAGTCCGGAATATCCAGCAAGTCCGAATTTTCGGAGTTCGAAAAAACGGTCGGCTACTGGTATGTATAGTCTGTACACAGCCTGTTCATCACCTGTTATTTCATTGCCCTTTCACTGCTCTTCCTTTCATTGCTCTTCCGTACCCCCTGGCGAGACCTGCGCCCTTTGTTGAGAGGCGAAACTTCGCCATGTAAATATTACCCGTTCAAGAAACACTTTCTCTCTCCCTCTCTCTTACAGCCAATGCGACCTGAACTACCTGAACGCTTCCCTCCGTGGTCGAGCGGTTTGGGTTTGTGTGTTGCACCTACAGCAAGACGCCTACGACGCGGGAGAGAAGCAGACAGCTCCATGTTTGTCCCCTAGAAGAAAAGCTGTAGCCCAAATTTCATTCAGCTAATAAAGTATGCTCAATCGTAGATTACAAACGTGTCTGAATTTGTGCACTCCTTGCACCGCGCCCAGCATCGTTGGTCATTCTTCTCCACAGAGTGGGAGGGAACTGACTTGTTTCTCATTTGGCAATGGTTGTGGCTATGGCTTTGGGTTACTTAATGAAACTTGGAAGGGACTAGAGTTTTATCCTAGCAGACAAACATGTGACTGTCTGACCATTAACTTTTTTCCCTCCCGTAGAAGGCCATGTACTGATGCAATGTAATGACTCAGCGTAATGATAGTCATTGTGGCAGCCAATTTTTATATAATTGTTTTTGGGGAAGTTAGGGATAAAACAGAAGTTCCAGCCGTTTCCTGTAACCATACCTTTTCCGTAGATGTCCGTGTATTGACTAGTCTACGGAAATCTGGTAACGTTTGCAACTTCACTGTGAACTTAGTGATATAACAAAACTCTACGTAACGATACAGTCGCGTTAGCGGGCAATTGCCATATTATTATCTTTTTGTGAAGTTTTGATTACATGAAACTTACAGCCGTTTTGTGGTGAGCATTCATGACAATGCTGGCTTCGCCGCATGACATTCTTGCCCCTTTAGATTTGTTTACGGACACGGAAAAAATACGCAATCTTAGCCATAGACAGCTTCACTGCAAAAAATAGAACAAAGGGGGAGAGAACAAAAACAACTAACGGCGAAGCCGTGGCAGTTGCCACTCTTTGCAAACAAAAAATAAAAGGAAAGAAAAGATGCATCCGCAGGGAGAAGGCAAGGATTGAATTCCACACCGTATTTCAGGGAAGCAGTATGGAGGCAAATTCAGACATAAAACATGCCGAAAGTAGCTGCGTAATCATTTTCAGCCACCGATGCAAATGATTATGTAACTTAACCTACATGTCCATGCGTCCGCAATCGTCCTGGCCCTGTGGTTCCATTGAGTTGTGGGAAAGCCATGGGCACTGCAAGTTCACTGGCTGGAAAAGTGTCAGTGATGGGCGAACGAGCTAATGCCAGATGGGGGCGACAATCGAATCGAACCTCCCCCCCCAAATTTGAGGGGCTTAATGCGACAAAGTAGGATGTCCAATTCCGCTTATTATAAGCCGTATTCGGCTTCTTTTTTCTCCGAGTTGCTTGCAAACTTTGTCAGCCATTTGTCACTTTTTTTGGGGAGCTTATTCGCGACTTTCACATGAAAATATCACTTTTAGTGCTTGCCACGTTCACTTATGTGTTTCCTTGTCAAAAAACTCAAAACAAATTCTGAGTAGAAGAGTTAGATTTTATGAATGTATTTTGCGAAAGCTGTTTCAAGGAAATCACAGAGTTCGCGCATCTTTGTTCGCCGCACGCATCATCAGCAACACCGACGTGAGCACCTGTTCTCGCATAGGAACACCATAAGTCGCTGCTATAAAAACAATAAAAAATCTCCATGGTGAGGAGTGGCAGTTTACACATACGTGACCTGATTGTTTTGAGGTGTCTGCTCCCGGCACTTTCAACCAACCACAAGGGTGTTGCAGCTTTTCAACTTGAAAAGCATATTTGAATTGACGAAGTGGAGGCTGAGGAGTTTCCAGACGAGTCGAACACGTGCAACAACGATGACTGGCTAAGCTGGTGTGTAAAACGAAACATACGTTGGAATCGATAAGTACGTCAATCATGCACTGGCGTGATAAAACACTACTGTCAAACGTTCATTGAACTGCATGGAGACTGCCTATACGAGACTACAATTAAAACTGTGTACATGCTTTCGTTCATAGTTCCGAATATTTTCGCGATACAAAAATTTGAATGCTACGTTTACTTTCTATTCTATTTCACTGAGTTTTTGTCATAATTAAAATAAAAAACACTTGTGTCAAGATTTCGAGCACTTATCAAACTCCTACTTGTTTTGAGCTTCTTCAGACAAGTGCCGCGGTTTTTGGGCTTCTTTAGAAACGATTATTTGCTTGCTAGCTCGGCTGCATCTGGCCACCCTGGTTGTTGTAAATGACTCAGTAGTGTTTGCTTGTTGATACGTTTGTGTTGAAAAGTTTTGTTTGTTTTTTTTAGCTATGCCGCATGTTTTAGCACAGTGGCAACCCGCTACAAAGGGCAAGCCACACCACCATCACCATCAAGGCGAGTTCATGCACATGAAAAACTATTGCAATTTCACATTCTTTTGTTTAGGTTTGAATTTCTCGCAACTTGTATATTAGATGCTTGCATTTTTATGCAGAAAAGTTTACTTTATGCGCTTACTTGCACTTGCCTGCATTTAATACACACATTTTCTTGCACCTTTATATAGTCTCTGTTTATGTGTGTCATGTTTATAAGTGAAAGTGGCCCTCCGGACCAACCTAGATGATGTGTTTATCGATGCAGATGGCCTGTTTTTGAAATGTGCACATCATATAAAAATATCTAAGTAAAGGCCGCACTCATATAATGGTCACACCTGTAAATCCATGAAAGAAAAGTGTGAATAACTTAAAATAACACGTGTGTGTAGGCTACAAAACAGCTTTGAGGATGGTTGAAAGCACCATGCATTTGACAGTGTGATAACCGAGAATGTTTTTCTTCATAAAATCACAGCCGGCAGGCCACAAACCAAAATGTTTTGCATTCCCCACTTCTCGTTCATCTTTCACTCTCGAATAAGCAAACATAAAGTCTTTCTATGGGCGGCAACAGCCGTCTGCCTGAAAACACCGACAGATCGGCTAAAGAGGGCACAATTTACAGATGTTTGACCGCATTCTCACCACCAGGGATGCAGTTCTGTGGAAGAATGAGAGAAAAGGTGTGAAGTGATGAGAATGTGAATATCTCAGCTGGACAGAGGGTTATGTAATTGGAGGCAGAGACATTCAGATTCTAGAATATTTTGGATGAAGACAATATGGACGAGTGACACTTCCTGTGGTTGCAAAACTGACTACAGTGTTCCTTTTTATTTTTTCTTCTGCCAATTTATGTCGGTACTCTACAAAAAAGGCACTATATTCACCCCCATCCAAAGTAGTAAGCCCTGCCATCAATGGGCAAGCCTGCAGTGTTCTTTTTCTTTCCGTGGTAACAGTTTCTGGACAATACTCTCAGTGTAGCAGTTGTTGATATACTGCACACTTTCCTGGCAATTGATTTGATTGATTATAACGTTTAACGTGCCGACGCTACACAGTCCATGAGGTGCGCCATAGAGGAGGACTCCGGATTAATTTTGACCACCTGGGAACCTTTGACGTGCACTGAAATCTCGAACACACTGGTGTTTTCGCTTTTTGGCTCCATTAGAAAAACGGCTGCTGCGGCCAAGCATCGAACCTGCGTCCTTGGGCTCAGCAGCACAACGCCTTGGCCACTGAGCCACCGCGGCGTCCACTTTCCCGGCAAGCTCTTCTCCCACATTAAATACATCTCTCAGTACATAACCCTTCAAAGGGAAGAATAGCAACTGAGCAGCTCTGGATAACAGAAGTCTGAGATAAAGTATCGGTTTTCTCTCTGCAGCCAGTGAGGTCAAACTTGCCTTTGTTACTATCGACATGTCACCAGGTAAGTGTTGAGTGGGCTGCCAGACTCACTCGTGTGATGCTGTTTTAGGCAAGTTTAACCAAAGGGAAAGCTTTAGCCAAGGCACGCAAGAGGCTTGTGGAAAGGGCCCTCAAAACACATTTTGTCGTTTTCTACAAGCATGCATGCATCTCTGAGGCTTGCTGAAATTTCTTTTGATGTTTCAAAACGATCAGCTTTTGCCAATGTTCAGTTGCGTTAAAACACATTTACAAAAGTAGTCTCGAAGGTAGTAGAGAAGGCGGAGCAAGTGAAGGAGATTAGTGTATTTTCCAGACCAGCACAGTCACACAGAATGTGAAAATGCCCTCGTATGCATTTCCTTTATAAATATTAGCATCGACCTAGGTTTTGTGCCCTCAACATCACTACTGCCCCATTTAACAGTTGTACCAAATGCTGTTGAGTACATTGGTATTCCGTGAATGTGTGGTGCTGGCCCTAAAACAGAAGTGCTGAGCATATGAGCTCGGCTTTTTTGTTTTAGTGCCAGCACCACACACAGATACATGGCAAACTAAGGGGTCGCACTCTTCCTACTCTGCCCATGCGCATGAAGATCCAAGTCTAGCCTGGGGAACTGCAGCTCCAACTCCAGCCTTTTCGCAACACTCAACATTTGCCGTTCGGCAAACTTGGGGGCGACGAACTGCAGACTGAGCGGCAGGCCGTTAGACGAAAGCCGGCAAGGCAGGCTGATCGCAGGGAGACCTGCCATGTTGACGGGCTGCGTGCAGAAGTCTTCGAGTGACACGCGCTCTCGATTGTCCTTCAAAGCCCACTCCGAGTATTTGGGGGCTTCGGTGAGAGTGACGGGTGTTAGAAGCAGCTGGATGCCCGACTCAAATACTCTCTTGAAGTCGTCGCTAATCAAACGCCGCACTTGAAGAGCCTTCGTAAAGTACTTGTCGTAGTTTCTCCGCAGAAGGAAAAAGTTTCCGGCGAGTATCCGGCCCCGAACGACTTCGTTGAAACCCTCGTGCCTCGAAGCGGCGTACAAGGCCTCCGTCGAGGTGTCGTCGTCCGCACGGTGCCCGTACTCGAGTCCGTCGTAACGGGCGAAGTTCGAGGCAACTTCGCAACAATTCAGCACGGAATAGCACTCGGTTGAGTACCGAGAGTGCGGCAAAGACACCTGCGACACGATGGCTCCCATCGAGGCCAATCTGTCGGCTACTTCGCGCCAAGTGTCCACTACTTCGGGAGACATGCCGGCGCAGTGGTACTCCTTGGGGATGCCCACTCGCACGCCGGCGAGCGACGGCTCGTCGCTAAGGTCAAGATTCCGAGCGTCCTCTGGATACGGCACGCACGTGGAGTCGTTTTCGTCGACACCCACCATAACGCCGAGCAAAACCGCAGCGTCGTCCACTGTCTTCGCTAATATGCCGGGGACGTCCATCGAGTTCGTTAGAGGAATCAGTCCATGCCGAGAAAGCGCCCCGTAGGTAGGTTTTAACCCGACAACGCCGCAGCGTGAAGCAGGATTACGTGTGGAACCTCCCGTGTCTGAGCCCAGGGCTCCGAAGGCACAACCTGTCGCCACAGAAACCGCACTACCACCCGAACTGCCACCTGAAATGTACCACTCATCGGTCGCGTCTCTGTCCACGTATTGCCACGGGTTCCTGGTCGGTCCGAAGGTAGAATCGGTGGCTCCGGAGCCCATTCCGAACTCGTCCATGTTCGTCTTGCCGAGGATGACCGCGCCTTGCCGCCGAAGCCTCTCCACAACTGTCGCCGTGTAAGTTGGGTGGAAATCCGCGAGCATTCGCGAACCGCATGTTGTCCGCACGCCGGCGATGCAAAAGTTGTCCTTCACAGTGATTGGCACGCCGTCTAAAGGCCCCAAAGGCGCATTCTTCACAAAACGTTCTTGGCTCTCCTTCGCTTGCTGCTGAGCGCTGTCGGAGAGGACCGTGATAAATGCATTTAGGAAGTTCGTTTGCTCCGCCTCTTTGAGGCAAGCAGAACATACTTCGATAGGTGAATACTTTTTGCTTCTGAAATGAGAGGCAAGTTGTTTCAAGCTTAATGAAAGCATCTTTAGCGCGGCGCAAACACTTGCCTAACAACAGCCTAGGCGAAAGGGATCAGCCATGTGCAGCGAATCAGCGGATGTTGAAAGCGCCAGTGGCGCCAATGCGTCACCTACTTCCGGTTTAAAATTTTTACCGCCGTGAAATAGAAACCGAAACTGAGTTTAAACAGGTAAAAGCGCAAGAACTCTGAAATAATTGCGCGGAAATGACAAATACAAGAAAAAAAATGTAGAAACAATAATTTGAAGGTGCCTTTCCTTCACAAAGTAGCAAACTTGCAATGCTATTTATTACCACAAGTTTCCCCAAACCACAAACGTATGAAACCAACGTTGTCTGAAACCGAGCATTTTTTACCATTGGAGGAAAGAATAACTATGAGCTTTGAGCTTTGCCATCTCGCACTCGTCGCACTCAAGCGTCAGGTCCCAATTGCGATTACACAGCATTACAGCACTAACCGAAAGGTTGTAATGACGATAGGGAACTGTCGGCAATAAATTTGCGATCAACATGCACTGTTTTCTGTGAAATAAACAAAATGTTAGAGTTCAGGAAGCAATCCGAATTTGGTAAGTGACCAGTGATCCTTCATACAGAAATACAATCTATTACCATATGAATTAAGTCACGCGATTGGTTAGCCGAAATGGCCCGTTTACAAAATCAATATAAAAGGCACCTGCAGCGCCTAAACTATGAAGGTGCAATGACCTTTAGGTTTGAAAAAAAAAATCAGTAAAGTTTGCCATGCATGCATTTTTTAATGGCTTACGCATGTATTTCTTAAGATGCTTGATGTTTACAGCATTGAATTTTACCAAAGTAAAGTTTAGCATTTACTTCTTACCATGCTTGAACAGGGGTGGGCTGTTATGTCCGCAATGTTGTTACGCTTGTAACGTTTGCAATTACAAGCATTTAATGTTGTAAAAAGACCCACAGAACTAGCAAATCTGTTTCACAAAGCCACATGACAACCACTATTCAAACCAGAGGTCTATTTCCTACAAGGCAGACTTTATTGGTTTTAATAGGTGCGCATCAGAAAGTAACTCAGATGTACATACAGACAGACTTGGGTGCAATTGAATTTACACCAAGGGGCCTGAACAACAGGCGGATGTATATTGAATTGAGTATAAGCCCTTGTCACAACAAAATCGCTTTATTTAAAATTTTTATACGGTTCCAAGTGCAGTGCATGCAGGAAGAGAAAATCTGCATTTTTAATGAGTACCACTCATAACGAAATAAGCTTCCTATCCCAGGACGTCATTATGATGAGGGTCTGTTGTATTTGTGATAGCTTCAATGAAAAATCATAACCCGAAATGAGGTAGGACAAACTGGCTGATGCTAGCTGCTGTTCAGTTACCGTAAAACATTAAAAACTGCAGCACTCAATTCCAGCAATTCAGTACTTTGTGCCATTTAAATGAAGCTTCTATATATTTAACCCATCGAGTATCATCACAGCTGGTGTATGAATTACCACAAGTCACCCGAGTTAAGCCTGAAGAATAAAAAACAAAAAATGCTTGGTCGTTATGGCTGCACAGAAATGAACTGCTTAACTTAGAGGGTGCAGGGCTCCACAAAAAATGCCCAATGCTGTAGTTTGCGGAAGTTCCGTGAATGCATCTTTTGTGATGTTCAAAAGAAAGTGGCGCTAAAGAGTGCAGAAGCTTAATTTCTAGCTGCCTGCAGATGCTGATGCAGATGCAAAGCCCAGTTAGGACATTTTTCTCGGGATTGGAGGTGGGGAAGAAAAGAAAACGAGAGGAGAGAGAGAGAAAAAGACCTATTGTGAATGGGAAACACATAATGCAAACATTCTTTTGAAACCATTATTACAAGACCAGTATGCTTTAAACTGGGAGAAGGTTTACAGTCTTGCAGACTTCCTTTGAGACTGAAGAAGTTTTATCGCAGCTTGTGATAGCAGTGCAGTTCGCATTTTTATAAATGTTCTACATCCTTCAATTACTCCAAACAAAGCTATATCAGGCTCAATTTGAGATGCACTGTGCAAAAACACCATAATATTGATAGGACCATAATAAAGTGCTTTAGGAGATTGCACTGACCTTGATGAAATAGTTAGGTGATGAATGTGGTACTGCTACATTAGTGGGATACTATGCAAACTGTGTGATCATTTTAATGCATGAGCATCGTTCCAGCATTACTTGACTCAGTCAGTGAAAGAAACTGGGGGCCAATGGGGAGGTAGCATGCCAACGAAGCTGTTGTTGAGCTTCCAAATTCGTCCCCAGTCCATGATGTGAACATGGTTGGACAGCAAAGTTAAAAGAGTGCGCGAAACAAAACACGATTGACCAAGGTGCAGTCCAAAGAAGTGCACGAAAGAAAGCACATTTGTTTGCAATGTGCAATTAATCATACTCCTTGTTAATTAGCTTAAATTAAACAAGGAACCTGGAAGGTCTAGAGTTTCATTCTAGAAGACAAACACAGGACTGCGTTTCCCTCCCGTAGAAGGAAAGACGGTGTATTGACAGCAGATGATAATTCCAGAAATTTTACATCTTTGTTGTGAAGTACCCAATCATGACAAGTAAATGAAACTCGGCATAATGATAAAGCCCCCTCGGTGGTGAATAGTCATGGGATTCTTGGGGGATAGTCTTGATATAACAAAGGTTGCAGCCATTTTCTACATAGCATTTGTGATAAAGTTGGCTTTGCCAGAAGGTGTTCTTGTCCCCGGCACAGACAGCTCCTTATGAACGCATGCGGGTGATGCATGCCCCCTGGAGGTTAGCAGCTTTGTTGAGCGGCTAACAAGTCCCGTTCCCAAGATTCACGCGACCAGAAGCTCGGTGCGAAATTCCCATTGGCTGTAAATGCAGTTGTCTGCGTGCCTAACGTCCCCATTAGCTGCGACGTGTCATGTGGCTGCATATGTGGGTATGCGCTCGTCTATTAATTACTAACTCTACACAGGGAGGCACGAACACGGTTACATGAGGACGGACTGACATGACACCTGTTACATTATGTCATAGGCCTAACAATGTCAATGGGTGCCCGCAGCTTGATGAAAAATGAGTTTGACGCAGCTATGTATACTGTGAGGCTCAACGTTAAAGGGACAGACAACCGACTTTTGCGTAGTGTGTACTCTAGCTCATATGAAAGCCAGTGTTTTATATAGTGGGGTAACCACAAGAAATTTCCAAATAAACAGGTGGAAATAATTTTAATTCTGGCACTAAACTTTCCGAAGTCCTGAAGAGGTGGCACCATTGTAAGCGTCAAAACAAGACACTACCGTACGTGTCCAAACAACTCCGTGGGGTTCAATGCACGATTCAAAAACCACATAAAGGTAAATATAAAATACTGCACGTTATTGTTGCTTTAGCCAGGGATAAGGTTTTAGATACCTCTTTTTATCTCACATACAGTTAAAATTTTGTGTGGCCGCCGGCTCAGTCATGTTTGCCAGCACTCCTTTTGGCAGGAAATGTATGGCTGGTAGATCTAAAAATTCAGATTTCCAAAGAGTTCTAGGGTGCTATCAGCAAAACAGTTTCGGTTTGACGTTTTTTGAGTGATGCTCTTTCCTTTGGGGTAGAGTAAAAATATTCAACGAAAATCGGTTGTCTGTCCCTTTAAAGCTATCGTTAGGGTTGAATATAGGCCTAGCAAAAGCAACTGGCCAAAGCTTTTACACATAGTTATAGAAAGGAAGGCAAAGAGGCAAGAAAAAAAAAGTGAATAAAAAAAAAGGTTATGACGAAAGGGTCAAAATATGGCTGGTTTGTCAACCCGAGTGTGTTGCGACATCGTACACTCGCTAAAAATAAACTAGGCAGCACAAAACTAATTGACACTAAACTCGGTGACATAACTAAGTGAGAAGTGGTGCTCGCGTTACCTCCCATCATAAGAGAAAGCTTGGGTGCCCTTGTAGCCTTATCTTCTTCTTTAACTGCTTAATTTAGACTTTCTTTGGTCAGTCTGCAACGTTGTACTAATTGAAGAAAAGACTAGCTTTCTTCACTCGTTACGAAGCTGACTAAGCTTTTGTTTTACTCATATAACTTTTCATTATTTAAAACATACCGCTCCATGCATGCCACCAGGAGTTAATCTCTACTAAGTGCGAGCAAATTCCACTTTTTGGCTTTGCTTTTAAGGCTTGGCTACAATCGTGCCATGATACGCAACTTGCGTATTGTTGAAGACAGTATTTCTGACATGGTCCCACTGCTGAACAAATCTCCTATGCTTCAAAATGCTTCGCTGCCAGAGCAATCGATGAGACAAATTCCATGGTTTTTGTAAATGTTTAATGTAAGAGCATGCGAAACTGCAGCATGGGTCGCACTGCAAATCTGATAACAGAGGGGGAAATAAAATGGCAAGCTGGGATATGAGGTACAAAAGAAAAGGGAGGAGGGAGGGTTCCGATTGTGTTGAAACCAATACCAGCACAGTAAAGGAACATCCACTAAACATCAAGCAAACATTATATAATACCGAAACACAGGGAGATGACAACCAGCACAGCAACGTAGAATTCGTTTCTTCGACGTTCCGGCCTGCAGTAGATAGCATGCATGGTTGTTACTGGAAGTTAAGCTGGTTTCCGAACAAGATCTGCAAACAAGGTCACACGGAGGAGTGAAAAAGAAATGTATTCAAGGTGAGATGATCAAATGTCCCAACGCGATTTCCTGTTCCTTCTCCTTGACGTGTCTTCCTTGGGTGTGCCGTTGCTGTCTTGATGAGCTTGCTGCTGTCTCGAAGAGTCGTGGCTGAAAGACCGCTGGTGGCTCGAACTGTCCCGGCTCTTGGAGTCGCTCTCAGCGTGACTCGTGGCGAGAGTCTGCCGGTGGTGGAGGGGGCGCCGGCATGGCGAAGGGCAGCACGGGGGCTGCCGGTGGGGCGAACGGGGCGGGGGGAATAAACGGCAAGTGCCGTGGCGGAGAGGGGGGTCGGCGGGGGGTGAGTGCGGCAGCCCCAGCTTCCACGAGGTGTCCGTGGCGGCCGTGAACTGCGACTTGTATTGAGCCTGCAAATTGTATGACGCAACAGGGTCACATGAGCAGCGCCCTTGCACCCCAAATCAGTCAGCACACCTGGTTTTCAGTGAGCACAGTGAACGGTAACAACTAGCAGCACGCAAAGCACGCCTGCCGTTCTGTAACTCATACTTATCGGAAATAAGCTTCCCAGTTAAGGGATCACGTGGCAAGTAAAACTATTTTTGTTATTTATGAACCAAATTTAGTCAAATTAGGAAAATTTATGTGGTTAACTAACCCAAGAGCAACACTTAATATCAGTTTAAAAATATCTTCTATACTGTTTGAGTTGCGAGACTTATTACCTTCACAAAGTCGCCCCAAGATCAATTAACTAATTAGGCAAGACGCCAACAAGAATTTTAACGTCAGCGTGATCAGGAAGGTCTATTCTGTGCAAGGAAGCTATTAGATTATTTCTTTATTCCTTTGACGTATCCAAAAAGAAAGATGTTTCACTTTCTTTTTGACATGAAACTATTTGTGATTTCAAAAGGAAGGTGAAACTTTTCTTGTTCTTTCTTTGTGCCTAAAGAATATAATGCAATAATATAATAGCTTCCTTGCACAGAACAGACATTTTTTATCACACTGACACAAAAATATTTTTGGCTTTTTGCCTAATTATGTTTACAATTAGGCTGAATGAAGTTTCAGGTAATTATGCTGCATGCACGTTTCAGGTAATTAGTCTTATAACTTAAAAAATATAGAAGGCATCCTCGAACCCATTTAAATTTTGTTGTTAGAATGGTTAGTTACATAAATGCTCCTAATTTGATTCAATTTCGTCCATAAATAAAATGTCGTTTGACTTCCCACGTCCCCCTTAACCTGAAATACGTCACTCTTAAAGTGCTGACAGCATCCAGAATTTTCGCTCCCTACTAGTTTCTTCTGCCATTTGCACCACTGGTGACTCTTTGACAGGATTGACGGCAACAGTGATAACACTGGCTTCATGAGGAAGCAGACAAAAAGCCCAGCTTTGGAAACATGAGTACATTATAAAATAGGACGTGAGCACTATGAGGGGGGTCAGCAGTACTTAGTTTGCCTTTTCAAGAATGAGCATTGTCACAACCATTTTTTGGCTGTTTCAACATACATTGCAAGTTGCGCCATGCAAGGCTGTACAATAGGCCTTATTAGATAGGGAGACTTCAGCATGCTGATGTGCACGTGGCATTCATTCTATTGCTTCTGGGATAACAATGCAAGCATGGTAATCCATACTAAAGGTGCTTGACGAGTCAATCTTTAGGCACTATGCTGAGCAAGTGGCTGATAGTTGCAGAGACGATGGGAAAGTGAGACAAGAAATAAGAAAACCAGATTTGTGGAGGGAGGGGGGAACAAAAAATAAATAAATAAAGGAGGCAAGGCAGTTATAGATATGAATAAATGGAGAGAAAGAATGGAAGCTAAGTCTTCGTTAGAGATGTACACGGCTGAGAAATTAGACATCCGAAAGGAAAATTTCTACGATGAATTCCAAAGGCAGTGCTTTGCTTTTTGAGGTTAGAGCAGGTTGCTTGCGAACTAAGAGCTTTGTGGGGAAGTATACACAATATGATGGGGTAAGCGTGGTCTGCGGAAAAGAAACAGAAACTACGCGGCACATAGTGTTAGAATGTGAGGGTATCCATCCAAATTTAGAGGGAAATATTCGGCTTCCAGAAGCCCGGGGATTTAAAGGTAGCACAGAGGGAGTTAACTTCACGGCTGTCGAGGCGACGAAAAGAAGATTAGAACGCTCGTGGACGAAAAGAAGTGAGGGGAATATTGCCTAGGTCAGCTAACCACCTGTAATAGAAAAAATAACTATTCTCAGCCTGATAAGTTTTTTGTGCCTGCCCTAAGAGCAGCCCTAGTATTAAACGAAGAGCGTAAAACATGGGTATATTAGTTTTTTTGGTAAGATGACACGTCATCACCCCGCTACAAAGTGGAAACCACTATCAATCATCATCATCATCACCACCACCAAAGCACCCACCTGAAAAGCTGCCCTCATGGAAGACAGCCTGTCTGTCTGGGGACCTGATCCGTGGCGGGAGGAGGAAGACGGCGCCGCAGAGGAAGAGAAACCGCCCCTGCCGCTGTCAGAGGAGTTTGAAGCAGCCACAAACCTTGGGCCCGACAGCACACTGGCCGTGTAACTGCCTTGCCCCGACATGGGACCAGGCCGCGGGTGCCGGCCTCTGGCTCGGCCTCTGGGTTGGGCAAACACGATAAAACCATCAGGCGACGAAAAAAGGTCATGGCAAGGTGCCACATGACAGAGCAGCATAACCTCTGGAATCAGACAAACCACGCCATCGCATAAATACCTCAAACAGTTACCATTACTCAGCACAAAACACCAACACACACTATCAGTAACATGGATGACTTCACGTGACAACTGTTTTGAGCAGTCCTATTTTTCCACAAAGACAAGTGAGACAGAAATAGACTGTCACTTAACTATGCCAGGTAGAAATACTGTACAATCTTGAGAGTGACATCAGCATCTCTTGTGGTAGCTGAAGGTCGTTAGTAAACTTGTACTGAGACCACAGCATCCACATATAAATACAGCAAAACCTCGTTATAACAAAATGCAGGGGTGAGACAGCTGAATCAGGTGTGGGAGCAGTTTTTGGAGCAGTGAAATCTCGATTTTGGAGCAGAAGAACCTTGATTTGGAGCAGAAGAACGACATTTATTATGTCACCTCAGGAGCCTAAAAAATCAAATTTTTGGCAACTCGGGCTGAAAAAGTACAATTTTTAATCGGTTTTGAAAGTACAATAAACTGAAACAGCCCTTCAATAAAGTTTTTTTCAACCAGAGTATACGAAACTGCACTACCTTTTTACCAAACCATTTTAAAATTCTTAGGCTCTATGCCTAGATAGCTGTGGAGCGCTGTTGATAAATTTCGAATTGAAAAACTAAGCAATCGTAAGGCATTTTTGTTATGTGAATGCTGAAATTATTAGTTTTGTAATTCCAGACTCTGTTTCATGCACTAGTGTAGAGCCACGGCAAAAGTTGCGCAAAGCGAGGTGACAGTCATCGCACCCCACCAGCCCTCCCACTTCAATCACCAAGGTGCCCGTTCACTACGATCGTTATTTGAGTAACATTGATATGTTTAGCCACCTCTGTTTTTGCATTAAATTTCACTTCAGATAGATGAACCATTATTACTAGTGTGCAATACTAGCCCGTCCCGCTATCGGACACTGCTTAAACTTTTTGCGGCGATGTAGCCTGCGCCGCCACTTATGCAGTGTCGATCGTTCCATACCCGCCGCTCGCAAGCTCGCTGTCAAAGGCAGCAATAACTCGGCGTTTTAAAACACTGCTATGAGCCCGAAATTTTACTTCAAACACGCACCGCGCCTCACACGCGAGGCCGAAGCACGGCGAATTTGTGGGCACCTCGTTGTTATTGATGAACTCCCCGTTTTTCGAGTCGCGCAACTTCCCACAACAGATCAAACGACTAAATGTAAACCCAGCCACCCGCCATAACCAAAACCACAGTAGAAATCGGAGAAGAGCACTCTGCCTGAACCACGAGCAACTGCTTCACCCGGCGGCCATGTTTTTCAATCTTCACCACACCAAGATGGCAGCACCTGGTATTGTCGTTCCGGAGATATGGAGCTCCGAAAATTGGCGTTGTTTCATCAACTTGCACAAGTAGTTTGTTGCCTCAGCACACACAAGCATTTTTTATACAGGAGTTTGCAATGGTTTTCCATATGGGGAAACTTTACAAACTCAGAGAATATAACATGCGCAACCCGACATTGTGACTTCCGAAAAAACTATCTCGCGGACAATTTCATGCGGGTTTTTATATTGACTGATCAATCAATTAAACTTGAAACAAACAGCATCGCCTTGGAAATGCTGGAAAAGTATGCCGTCAGTAAACATTTTTCCACACTGAAACTGACCTGAGGGCTAAAATCCTTCGCTCTCAGACTGTTTTGGAGCAGTTTGGCGCAATTTTTGCAATTTTCAAGTTTTTGGAGCAGCTTGGCGCAGTAAGACAAATTTGTATCAAAACTGCGCAATCTGCGCAGCTGTCTCACCCCTGCAAAATGGCATCTAACGAACTAATGGATATAACGAAGCAATCGTGATTCCCCTTGAAATTCCTATGGACGCCCACGTATTTAAGACCTCGTTTTAGCTAAGCTAAAATTTCCTCGCGATGGGTAAAACGAACACTTTTTTTTTTTTTTAAGCCAGCATTTATGGACCATTCTGGTACCCGTCAGGTCCACTGTCTTGTAGTGCATGACCGGTTACATGCATCTAGGATGCGGTAATTCAAAACTCGCGCTAGCTGGGGGCTGCCAACTCCAGTGCAGTTAAATGGTTGCAAGCGCCTGGCAACATGCGCAAGGGTGCGCATCTCCGGGGCTTAGGTGTCCGGGTTCCCGGTAAGGTGCCTGGATGCTCCTCCAGCCACTCTACCGGGATGCGGCAGACCTGCTGCGCCGTTTCTTGGGCGCTCACGACGGCGGCGAAGACGTATTCAAAATCGTGGCTGCAGTTGAACTTGAAAGCCATCATTCGCTGAAGAAGACGCGGCAAAAATCTATCAGGGACTTTTTCTCTGTGAAGTGGGCCGCCAGCTCGTGTGTGCTGTTAAGCAATCATGGATGAACTGTCTGGCCTGAATAAAGTAACAATTCTTTGCTGTTTTTTCTCACTTGTTTTTTTGTTTGTGTGGGCTTCTGTGAGTTTCGGTGGTGAGTTCATCCTCTCGCATGTAAATTGTTGAGAGAAATGGACATTGCCTATAACGAAGTAATGGTTATAACAGTTTATACGACTCCCCCTTCAACTTTGTTAAAACAAGGTTTTACTGTAAATACCTAAAAAAAAGTACCGTGAATATGAAGTGCACCGTAAAAACTGTTTCCGGAATAAATCAGTCACCTGGCGGGCTTCTTCACACATGTGCCTAATCCAATGTGCATGGGCATTTTTGTCTTTGTAGTTTTGCCTCCCATGGCCTAGTTACAGAACAGTGACATTTATGCCCAGAGGCAAAATGGGTTACTCTGATTCCATAAAGCGCTCCTGTCCTTGCAGTGATAGCAAGGTGTTCCCAATATCAGCCAAAAGACAGGCTGCATAGAGGCCATTTCAACGCCAAGGAAGGCAGCCTGAACTGCTGTGCCTATAAAACTCTTCCTATTCCTTCAATTGCTCCAGGCAGTAATACTAATGAACAGTTATGCCAACTGAACCACATCTAATGGTGAGCTCAGGTTGCGATGCTGTGCTTTGCCTTTGTTGAGGAGTGCTTAAAGGGGCCATGCAGACAAAACACAAGTTTGGTTCATTCGAAAGATTGCCTCATTAGAATCGTACTGACACCACTTCTAATGCACACTTTGCTCAAATAAGCTATATAATTCGGAAAAAAGGGAATGGCCATGCGACCCACTGGCTCATTTCCTGCAACAGAACCTATGATGTCATATGCCCAGCTGTGCGATTGGCTGAGGACGGCAAGAGCAAACACAAATCAGACAGGGCTTATAAGCTTGCCGAACAAGCTATTTGCGCTTTAATGCAATGCAAATTCATTTTACAGCAGTAAGAATGGTGGGGTAAATAATGAAAGTTATAAAAATACATGTAAATACAGAAGTACCGATGCGCACTGCTGTTGGCACTGGGCGCACTATGCTTGTTTTAGCTGCACAGCAGTCCGCTAGTTTTTGGAGTTGTCTTACACGACACTGGCCGCCAATTGGCATAAGCAATGCTGTCTTACGTGACCCTGTCTGTCAAGCATACCCCTGTTTCACGAAACGATCACTTTCTACCGTAACAAAAGCAAGCCAGGTGCAAATATGGTCAAAAACAAAGCAACAGCGGACAACTGTCTACGGCCGACTACGGTAGCGCCATCTGGGAGGACTGACGGTAAGCAAGGCTGCAGAGCCCAATGACGCACTGGAAGTTCGTTTGGATATCCGCCCTCATGACTTCATAGCAGACGTCACGAAAACACACGATTTGGCGGGAGATAGAAAATTTTAACTTAAATTGATTAATTTCTCAGTGAGTACAGCATTGTTTGCTGCCGGACAAGCGCTGGGCGCACTATAAAGCACGAAATATTTCAAATAAAACAAACTTTTATTTTGTCTGCATGGCCCCTTTGAGGGCACCCCCCCTTTAAAAGATCACGAATGCCAAATGCAAGTTTGGTTCATTCAAAGGAAAGCTTTGTCAGAGTAAAAATAATGCCAATTTTAACGCAACCTTCAAAAATTAATCTAGATAATAAGGCATATAGATGAAGCGGTGGAAGTATGCCACCCGCTTTCTTGCCAAGCTCTACTGATGTCACAGGGACTTTTGTGCAACTGGCACCGCCAACCAAAGCCGCCGCCAAGAAACATTACTCTGCGAGAGTAGTGGTGCCTCTACTGCCGTTTGATTGCACTTGAATGTCTGCTAACATAGAGTTAGCGCAGTACTTTCTCCATTTTTGGTGTTTCCCCAACCACATCCAGTGTTGATGTTGTGTGGTGCAAAATTTGAAGGTTTCTCAGCATTATCTTTTTTCGGTTGAAAAAATCCCTTTCTGGGCTGTGCCAGTTACAAGAGGCTGGTTCTTTTAAACGACACAGGGTTGCATTTTGTCGCCATGATTCCTTAACCCTTTGCGACATGCGTTAGGATGTAAACCGTCAGAATAATTTTATTTGTGTATGCTGTGTATGCATTTGATAACCTAACTTTCACTTAGAAATCATCAACAACTCAATCTCATAAGTAGTTAATAAATTAGGTTCGTGTCCTAATCGTAAACACGCTATCATAAGCATACGATCCACCGTTTCCTAACCACTTGCTACAATAGAAAACGTATACACATTATGTGATCTGTAGGCCTTATATATTAAGGTAACAGCTTCAGTTTTGCTTTAATAAACATTTGAACTAGACAGAAACGGTAACATTAAGAACACCTACTTGACGCGCCGTAGAACGCCAAGGCGTTCATCTTGCTCCCTTGTTTTAATAAGGCATTGGTGGATGGTAAAGGAGCGGCATTCGCGAGATGGCAGCACCATTCCGTAGAGCGGGAAATGCGAATGCTGGCTGAGAGGCTCAAGTGTGGATGACTACGATTGTAACTCACAAAAATGCTTTTAAAAGTTGCGTGCACAATTGTACATGCCGTAACACGTCAAACAGCTGTCGCAATGACCTTCTTATGAAGAATAACTTCTGTAATTGGAAAATGTACACTTGACTGCTTTCTTTTTCCTCTGCCAGTCATAAAATGCCACAGAGCAGAGAATGCAATGTAGCCAGGATGAGACTCGGAAGGCACTCACGTCTTCGGGGCAGCCCAGGCCTGGGCGCTCCCTGGTTCTAAAGCCCAGTCCATGGCCTCCCATGTTGAGTTTCTTGCCCTTGCCTTGCTTGAAGCGGGACTTTTTGAACCACTGGCTCTGTAAGAATGTGTTTCATCAAACGGGTCATTGCTGGCTGTCATGGCTGCACTTTCGGGACTGTGCAAAACCCCCTACAGCACGCAAGCACGTTAACACTAGCGTGGGTGCTTCAACACCGGTGGTTGATTGGCCCGTAACTACTAAGCACATTGTAAACACTAACAGACGGACAGATGTTCCTGCTGTAATAGTTAAGTGCCCCATAACTCGTAGGCTAGGCTTACTAACTTGGCAGTGTTTGGGAACCGTTCTCCCTTTACATGTCAGAGGTGCACCATTGCACGTAGCCTGCGCTGATTATAAAAGTGCAACTTTTACAAGCTTTCCAAGCAAACAAATGCGAATTCTTCATAGTACCGTCAGACCAGCTGAGTAGCAGAGGAAAGAAATTAAAGCCATTCCACTCAATGCGAATGCTGTCAGAAGTGCAGAGCAGTGATTCACCATAATGGGCTGTAGCACTGTTATCCGTTCACTGCTACCACCCAATGAAAGTCAAATTTCCCGCCTTCGCAGAGCTCATGCACCCACTACCTGAAACTGAACCAGCAAGAGTTCTGTTTTTTTTTTGTGCTTGCTTTTCCTCCCACACGTGCCGGCGTTGCACTGCCACTTTTTTTCCCTTACTATCATAAAAACCAACCCAACGAGCGTTCCTAACTAAATGAACGCAGGCGCTGCCGACTAATTACGTATATTTTGCCTCAAATGTACTTACAGTTTTCTTTGCACTAAACAACAGGGAGATGTATGACAAGTGCCAGTGGCTCACGAGTTTCGAACACTCATGACTATATAAACCGCTTCGCTTTCGGAGCGTCTGGGTTGCGGCGTGACAACAGCCACTACAACGGAACGCCGTGTGGCTCTACTTTGGGTCCAGCAAGCGAGCTACGACGACCCCTAAAGTGCTCTGCACTGGAGCTGCCCAGCACCGACTGACCTGCATGGCGAGGTCCATGAGGCTCTGGGGCACATGTTGGCTGGCGCCCTCCAGGTTGCGCACCAGGTGGCCCGCAAACTCCTTCTCCTTGTCCGTGATCAGCGTGTACGCGACACCCTTCTCCCCTGAGGTGGGTAGGGAGAGGGATGGTGGGAAGATGCGTCTCCTTCCCCTCTCTCTCCTCTCTTTCTGTCTTCCTCCAGCCCCTCAAATGTTTCTCTTCTCGTAATCTCTTGAACATGAAATGCTACTTGCACAAGACCTGGCTTGTAACAGCAAGTGCCGGAAACTGAACAACAAAATCATGGGGGCAGAGGCGTGTCAGTCCTCTTTATTTTCCAGCCTCTGTTTCCCATGAAGGGCGATACTGCAATCTATTTTCTCATTTCACTTGCCATCATGACCCACCACTGCCTCTGTTGAGGAACAGCATCATGATCCCACTCACAATTCTGAAGGGTGAAAGGGGGAGGGGGGGTCCCAATGATGGCAAGAGCGCCAACGATATATGGATAGATGAACCTTGCTTGGAGACAGGCATACGTCATATTTCATTGCAATAACAACAACAAAAAGAAAAGTGGTTGCTTTTTACCTGCTCGGCCAGTCCTGCCAACTCGGTGGGTGTGAGTGTCAATGTCCCGAGCGATGTCGTAATTCACTACCGTCTTCACGTGAGGGATATCCAGACCACGCGCTGTTGAGGAGAAAATAAAAAATAAATGAAAATTCATTGTTGAGACATAGTAAGATGACTGTACTGTGGCCAATTCATGCGACAACAAAATAAAAAATGTAACTAAGTGATGTCCGGTCTCATGACAATGCTACCCATTCATATGAACACCCAACGTCCCGCTTAGGCCGACTAAATTTTATGCAGCTCCTTTGCCCTCTGTGACATACACCGTACATGAAGGAACTATCCTCGCAGTCAAATTGCTCCCCTTACTTTCGCACACACAAAAATGCAACCACAAGGTATTTTTTCTGTACTGCATTGGGTCGCTAAGATCATATACTCCATGCCTCAGCACATGCCAGAGCCCTTGCTAAACTAGCCACATTATCTAATTCATCTGTCTGAATAAAGGCAGACCATTTTCATACCCAAAATACTTTCTGATGTCAGCAGTTGCCCATGAGCATTAGTGAAATCTATTTAGCTATACTCGCAGCCAACTAATTGATGTGGCCTAAGTAAACTACACTTAATTCGAGACTGAGTTTTTACTCTTGCACCCTCCCCCCTCAAAACTTGCCATCCTAAAAAGCCACGGGGAAGTTGGAATACTCGACTGACACCACCACAGAAAGAGGAAAGTGAAGAGCTGAGTTCCTATGCAAAAGTAAGTTCATATTCTTACAGTACCCACTTTGCTTTCCCTTTGGCACAACAGTGCATTGATAGAATGAAGATTTTATGGAGCAAGCTTTAGGCCCATAACCGCAACTTGCAACGAAGTTGGAGAGAAAAGCAGCGTAACATCATTTAACTCAGAAACACGACTTACCAGCAACATCCGTGGCCCACGAGAATAGGAAACTCTTTCTTCTTGAAGGACGCAATCACCTTGGTTCGGTCATTTTGTTCCATGTCTCCATGCAAGAGGCCCACTGTGGAATAAGGGGCCAAAACGTGTTCACTACCAATACAAACACAACGCCAGTGCCTCAAATGTGTGCATGGATGCACAAAAGCATTAAATGCTCTAAACTGAGCTGGCAGAAATCACAGCATAAGAGGAACAGAATCACAACAACGTATCAGCAAGCTTGCCTTGGACTCGATTGTTATTTCTGAATAGGTCTGCTATGTACAGCCAATGGCCTATTGCATGGATACCCAATGTTGAGCAAGTTTGTGACAATCGATCATAGAAGAATTCACGAAAACATAAATGCACACAGCTTGGAACAAACATGAACAGGCACCAATGCCTTGCCGTCTTTTTTACTTCTAATTCGGGCTCCCTCTCTCCTCTCTCACACCTTCAAGATACATTGCTTGATTTACCAGGATGTCAGTAAGCAGCAGGTTGGAAAGTTTGAGCCCCAGCTGGTCAGAAACACAATGTGTGCGTTTGTCCGAGTGCTTTTCAAGCATGCCACTTTAAGTACACTCTTGCCCAGTTCGAGCAACATGCTGGAAACCTAAATTCACGTTGTCATTAGCTCCTCCATGAACATTAACTAGAGGTAAACTTTTTTTCCCTTTCAAAAGGTATCACTGCTGCTAATAGATGATTTTGAAGGTATTACTTAGAGGACATTACACTGAAGTGCATTTGCTGGCAATGGCACAAACATCCATCAAGATACATTTAATCATCATCAACGTTATGCAGGCTGCCTGACAGCCAAGATGAATGTTGGCAACCACGACACTACACCCCAATGTAACCTTGCTTTTGTTTTTAAATAACAAAAAATACCATTTAAAAACAAGATTTGAACAAAAACAGTGAGAAGTGGCATACCTTTTTATTTCACTATCATGACACTTTGCGCCTGAGTCCATCTGCGTAACATATAGGTAATCTGCGCTGCTAGAGGACTAGATCAGTCCACGCAGAGATCAAAGTCAGTCTAAACAAGTTGAAAGCTAACTTTTATTAACAAAAAAAAAAAAATAACCAGGTAAATGCTGTCAGTACTATAAAAAAAAAAGACCATACAGCAAGACCTTTATGCTAAATTTATGCTAGGATGGCGCTATTGCTTGGAAATAGTTGTTAAACCACTTGGGAGGTAGTCAGTGGTGCCTGGCTTCATTACAAAGACAGCGAGACTTGAAATGCTGTTGACCTGATAGCATTTAAATAGATTAAGTTAACCATAACAAGCCTTACGAATATTTATTTATGTGTTTCAGTGCAATTTATTAAAATTAAATTTGAAGTGGATAAAAGGTGTCTAACACGACTACTCCTACAATTGAACCTTGGGGAACCAAATGCCAGGCCCTTTCAATTTTTAGAACCTTCCATGCCAGCTTACACAAGAGGCCTTATGCAAAATCGGCTGCCATATGCGGCCACCGCGAGCACGGCCGCCATGTTCAAGGGCTGAACCGGAAAGCCGAGCAGCTAACTGCGGTGTGTGTTGGGTGACCTGGCGTGTGCTGTCGCCCAGCATGCCCACATACTGTTGTGTGCCCATGCTGCACACAAAAAGTGGGAACAAGAAGGGAACAAAGTGGGAACTCTAACAGTCAAAGTACTGTTTCTTGTGTCATCGCAGGTGCCACAACCCTCGTGGACATTGCTACCTTCTCTTGTATGGGTGTGGCGTGCGCTCCGAATCGTACTTGCTTAACCTTCATTGATACAAAAGCCAGAAGAAATATTTAATGCAATGTGAGAGGGGTTACCCAAGAACTGCTTGCTTGTCTCCATCTGCTGGTTACTTTGCGCTAACACAGTGGTGCTACCACAGCGGCGATTGGCGCAAACGAGATTAAAGCTATAAACCAATTTAAAGTGAATACTAAATGGAATGGCTATGTATGCGTGTCTCATACTGATAGATTGAACTGCAGTGTTGACATACATGCTTTGTGAGCTCAAGGCTAACTTGGCTGTTACAATTGGTGGCCTAACATTTTTTATGTAGTTCGCCAGAATCAGTTTTTATGTGCCCACGACAAAGACAACTGTTTGCAATAGGTTTTGCATGCGATGTAAGCTCACTCTGTTCGTACGAAATGGCACGCGTAACGAGCTCGAGCGGGCGCGTGAATAAACTCTGTGCCGAAGCTGCACCATTGATTGATCTGTGATTGTTCTTGTCATAAATAACTATTATCTGGTGCTATTAGACGACAACAACATAGAAAACGCACCGATGGGAAAGAAAAAAAAAACCCTGTGCCCTACAGATAAAATGAGAACGTGGAAAAAAGCGCAGTTTGGGCACATTCACACGCAGGTAAATGTGGATGCTCTAATTCGGCAATGAGCGCAATAAGTTATCTTTGAATAACGTTCTCAGTGCAGGATTGAGGGGGTAGCGCAAAAAGGAGGAGGGGGAAGGGGATGGTTGTTTTGTTGACGACGTTGTTCTGTGTGGTGACAACCGTCATACGCCCTTTCATTTTATGAAAGATTCATCTGCACAAGCTTCAATGGATGAACCGATCACATCGTATTTGCAATTACAAGCTAGCGCAAATTTTAAGTTAGGAAAGCAGGTTATTTTAAAGAGACTAGTTTTTTTGCCCCCTCACGGCAATCATCACGTAAACTTATTTCCGAAGGTGTCGCCCCACTGCACTCCCTCTGGTGAACAAGCATGTAAGGCACGGCTGATTGCCATGAAAAGAGACCCCCCATTTAACATCAGGACAGCCCAAATTTGTTTACAGCACTTCACTAAAGATGATTGCTTCAATTCGGTGGCAAACTTGTGACTCCGTTCTTAGTACCACTGAGGTTGCGTTTTGGATGCATAATAGGTCTCCGCGAAGCCGTACGGGAACCGGGCAACAGGCACAAGTCCCACAAACCATTTAAGAGTTATCTTGCGTGACGAAACAGCACAAGGAGGACAGCAAGACAGCTCAACACGACAAAATGCATGTGAATCACGCGTATCAATGACCGGCGCTACCCTTTAAAATGGCAGGGTTTGCTTCGGCTCAGACAGAGGGCGGCAATTTTGCATAAGGCCTATTATTTACTCAGTTTTCAGAAATTTTGTACACAATTCCTGCGCGTAAAAATTCCAACTTTCTTATGTAGCCCTAAGTATGTGCTCGAGAAATTTCAGCTGTCAATGGCACTGGCGAAAATCCTATTTCTCTCCCTAATTTGCAACTTTCAAAAGGTTGCCGTTTTCACCTCCTGAATTTAGAAAATGATAAGACCAGAAAACGAAGGAGCCTATGTTGTACCGGTATAATCAAAGCCCCCAACACTTACCAGAGTGGTCCTGCGTCTGGAGATTGTTCGCCAACTCTTCGGCATTGGCCTTCTTTGTAACAAAGATCAGCACACTGCCCACTGCGGCCGCAAGGAACGGAAAGGAAATGCAAGACACTGTTAGCATGCCATCCCCAAACCGTGGGGCTCTGCGATATTTATCAGTCTCGAACTCCCCACGGACTTCCTGAGAAGCGATCCGGTTTTCGTTTTGCATACCGTATTTGCACGATTGTAAGTCGACTCAAATGTAGGTCGACCCCCAACAGTTGCATCTCTCTCTCTCGAAAAAAAAAAAAGCGAGAGCCGCCTAGAAAATTGTATAACAAAGAGAAGCTCTTCCGTCAACCCAGATGGCGGCTCAACCATCAATGATCGATGCTCCCACAAGAACCGTGCGCTTGCGGTACGCGCGGTAGATGTTAAAAAAGAACAGCTTTTGTATAAGCACCCGGAAAAACCATGTGCTGTGAGTTGAGTGGGAAGAACACATTCGCTGCGAGATGACAACCATCGAAGCAACTGGCAGCGGCCACTGCCGTGCAATACCAAAACAAACAACATGGCGGCTGACGGAAGCGGCCGCGCGCGATTTACTTTTGAGCGACTAACCTCCCACCATCGCGTTCGGAAGTGTACTGAACAATGTGATATGATTTGGGCTACGTTAGCGCCGCGCATTGAATCAAGGGATTCGCTAATACTTATTTTGTTTATTAGAGACGAATAAAGCACTTCTTGATGCATTTTTGCATGCGATTCGTGCGCGCCGGTGTTGTAGCTGGTGACTTTTTCACGCTCGTGTCACCGATTCTGCGCGCGCGCGGAATCTATGTTGGTATGACGCGTAACGAGCGCAGCAGTGGGAGGAGCCTGACGACTTGCCCCAATGGGGAGGCGTGCCCTTCATGGCGGCAGTTTGAAAGCGCTCGGGACAGCTGGCTGGCGCCGCCGGAGATGTTTAGGCTTACCACGGTGGAAGATATTTGATTGGCGCTTTCCCTAGCGGCGCGGACGATGCTTTATATTGTCGTTTTTGACCACATTATCAGCTCCTTTCCCGCACAAACACCTTCGTTTGTGCCT
Source organism: Haemaphysalis longicornis (assembly GCA_013339765.2). NCBI lineage: Eukaryota > Metazoa > Arthropoda > Arachnida > Ixodida > Ixodidae > Haemaphysalis > Haemaphysalis longicornis. Next base: position 84,118,070 of record CM023450.1, read on the forward strand.
TCAGTGATACCTTAAAGAGCAGATAGAAGCGGTCGCTGGAGCTACGCGCACCTCTTCGCGGCTGGTGACGCTGCCATGTTGCTGCCGCCGATCGCGTAGCGCGCAGCATGCGGGTGGTATTCGTGGCAGCGTCAGCGTGGCACATTTCCGCGAGCAGAAAATGCCCCATGCGGTTTACACTTTAGACCATAACCATGGGAACGAGGGTACAAAGCTGTCCCCACCTCGTAGCGCCCCCAATTTCTCGTTTCTCTTGCCGTTACTAGCAATACACGGTTCAATTTTGATTCTAAGTCGACCCCCCAACATTGGATTGTCAAATTTGAAAAAAAAAGAAAGGGTCGACCTACAATCGTGTAAATACAGTATATTTCTAGGTCGTGGTGAATCCTCTGGCTACCCGTGGCGAGTTTGTGACTACTGTAAAGTTGTGAGCAAACGCCCACCCCCGAAATATCGCCCATCCCCCTTTAGGGGCAAAATATTCAATTTACTAAAAGATCCCAAAGATAGCCCACCCCCTAAAATGATGGTTTTAGCACAGATCAGTGCACAATATAAACGCGAATCATCTATTCATGTGTTTTTGCGGTCACTTATTTGTCCTTTCCACACTTCAGCCGAAAGTTGACCCATGTGGTATTTTCTCTTGATATCGCAACGGTTTTGATTGGCGGTGCGGCCACTTTTTTTTAGTTTTTCGCACCTGACCCGAAAGATTGCCCATCCCGTATTTCTCCCTTGATATCCCTGTACTTTGGGTGGGCATTCTTTCGGAACTTTACGGAGAAATTGAAGATCCCCGATGTTCTAAGGGCCCCAAAGAAATTTAATGCTTCTAAGTATGCTTAATGCTTTTGATAATTAGGTACTTTTATCGCTTCCACAAGGGTTTTGACATTAGTAAGCGGACATGTTGCAGCAGCTGTCCCTAGAACAAACCCACAAAAACGTCACTGCTATCTCGACCAGCAGAGCAGTCGGCAGACAGAAGAGCGAGGAGAAGAGCCAGCCCACCCGAGGTGAACTCGACCAGGTGGGCGGTGAGCCAGTTCCACTTGTAGCCGGGCGGGTTGCTGGGGATGACGAGCACGTTCTGCGTCACGTCCTCGTTCGCCTCCCCCTGGTCTCCCTGCACCACCTTGATGGGGTCCGTGAGCACGTCGCGCGCCAGACGCTCCACCTTGCGCTTGAACGTGGCGCTGAACATCAGCGCTGGGGTACGGTGAGGACAGAAAAAAGAACTAAGGGCCAGCTTCCGCTTTCTTTTTAAAGGGGCCACGCGAAAAAAATACAAGTTTGTTTCATTCGAACGATTTCGTGTTTTGTAGTGCCCCCAGTGCCCGTCCGGAAGCAAACAATGATTTATTCCTTGATAAATTAATCAATTTAAGTTAAATATTTTATTCTCCTGCCAAATCGTATGTTTTAACGATGTCTGCAATTACATCACAAGAGCAGGTCTTCAAACTAAGCCTAGGGTGCCGGCGGGAGCCTTGTTTACCATTAGTCAACCTAGATGGTGCCACCATACCGTGGCGAGTCCGTTTCCTGCCTTTGCTTTGTTTTTCACCGTACTTGTACCTGGCTTGTTTTTGTTAAGGTAGAAAATCATCGCTTCATGAAACATGGTGTTTGCTTGACAAATATGGTCATGTAAGACACCGTCGCTTACACTAACCCGGCCGGTGTCGTCTGAGAGAACCCTAAAGCGCCACAGTGCTGTGCAACTAAGCCAAGCATAGTGCGCACAGTACCAACAGCAGTATGCATCGGTACTTCTATGTTTACGTGTACTTTCGCAAATTCACCTGCTTACCCCACCATCCTTACTGCTATAACAAGAACGTGCCCTAAATCGAAAATGCAAAATAGCTCATTCGGCAAGCTTATAAGCCCTGCCTAATTATCATTTGCTTTTGATTAATTGATTGTGCGGTTTAACGCGCTGACGCAATGCAGGCGATGAGGCGCGCCGTAGTGGAGGGCCCCGGATTAATTTTGACCACCTGAGGATCTTTAACGTGCGCCAAAATCTCGCACACACAGGCATTTTTGCTTTTCGCCTCCATCAAAAAAGCGGCTGCCACGGCCGGGAATCGCACCCGCGTCCTCGTGTTTCATTTGCTTTTGCTGGCCCCAGCCAATCGCAAAGCTGGTACGTATGACATCATAAGTTCTGTTGTGGAAATGAGCTAGTGGGTTGCATTGCCATTCCCTTTTTTCCTAATTATGTATCTTATTTGGGAAGTTTACGTTAAAAGTGGTGTCAGTATGATTCTAACGAGGCAATCTTTCGAATGAACCCAACTTGTGTTTTCTCTGCATGGCCTCTTTAAGGAATTCGTAACAATGGTACAGTCATACACAAAAAATGTCCACACATATACACACTCTGTGTGCATGTGTGCAAACAGTCACAGTAATGTAACAACGAGTGCCTGTAAAAAATTTTTCAGAGCAAACTGCCGGTTTGTTTACACTCAAACTTGAAGAAACTGGCATTTTTAGGGTCTATTTTGTTTAACACAACCTCTGTGGTTGGTGAGTCACTGGCTAAGGCGTTATGCTGCTGATCCTGTGGATATAGGTTCGATCCTAGCCATGGCAGACATTTTTTTTTATGAACGCGCAAAACAAAAACGGTCGTAAAAGCTAAGTAAATCCACCGTGCTTCAACACACTGTGACTCTTACCTGCATCCTTTCATCCTTTAGTGAGAATTCACTGAGACGCATTAAACATTTCTGAACTGTCAGTTTTCGAGAGCTGACAGTGTTCAACGTGTTCCCCAAAGTGAAATTTCCATCGCCAACATTTGATGAACACAAAGGGGATGGCACAAGGTTCACCTTACAAAGCCATGCTGGTGTTGAAAGATTACGACGGACAAAGTGCAACACGGAGTCGGTCTATTTCTTGTCTGTAGTAGGACCACAGCCAGCCCATGCGCGCAGAAAGAGAAACTCGCGTCCCCTTTTTCTGGCCAAGGTGTCCGAACAAATCGGTTGCAATTAGTGCTCCGTCTGGTCATGCCCCCTCTCCTGTCATTTACTGTTGTGAGAAAATGCTGTCTCAGACCAGAACCAACTAGTCCAACAGCACATATCGCTCATTTGTTACGTCTAACAAGTTTCAACTAGAGCTAATTTTTGAGTCCGAAGTGCACTCAAGCCTCATCAGATGTATCCAAACAACAGATAAATAAAACATGTCCATAATAAACAGATTTTGAGACAGCCAAGTTTGTTTCATGCTGGCTACATTGCAGTACGTTTGTAACTACGTCTATAAATTTTACCGGTATAACCCCACAAAACAACAGTGAGGCAAACGCATTGCTCCACTGTCAATTATAGCATTCATTCTTAATATGCACAATCCCAAGGTTTATGACAGAAAAACAAAGCATGGCACTTACTCTGCCTGTCTGGCCGAACATGATCGCAGATGGACCGCACCTGAGGTTCTGCAAGGGGGTCACAAAGGCAACAGTTGTTACAAGACAGGAAAAGAATACAACCAGAGTGCACTGTCACAGGTGGCCTAACATGTAACCAGCACCTGCCACATTGCATCAAATGTCATTCTAAAACAGAGACACTGTTGCGATTACAATACACAAGGTTTTAACAGCAAGTTCAGTAGTGTCACTTGACTATGAGGTAGGGCTGTGCTGACGGCATTGAAAACCTCAACACAAAACATCTTGGCAGTTCTCATCACTTCAGAGTTTTGCTCACTTCTGAGTGGCCAATAATATTAGCCAATTAATTAATTATTTCATAAAAATAGCTGTTAATAAATCTTCTTATTTTGTAAGACAAACTGCAGCCCTAATCTTCTGTAATGTCATGGAATGGCAGCATACTTGATAAGAAGTTTTTGCAACGAGTGAAGTAGAACCCTACTGATGTCTTCTAGGGAAGTGTGGAGAGTATTGACAAAAACACATCACTGAACATATTTTCTGAGCCATAACAGGGTCAAGACTTCCCTTCACAGCTGCCATAGAAACATTAACTTAATTTAACTTAACAAAATAAATTTTGCTGAAAAGCTAAACTTGATTCCAATACAGAAACAGCTGACCAGCTTTAGTTCTGGTAAATTAACATACACCTTTGAGGCAAAATAAAAAAAATAAATAAAGCCGTTCCACTCAATGTGAAAGCTGTTGGAAGTGCAGAGCAGTGATTCGCCATAATGGGCTGTGGCGCCATTATCCGTTCACTCCTACCACCCAATGCAATTCAAATTTCCCGCCTTCACCTTCCTGAAACTTTGCCAGCGGGAGTTCTGTTCTCTTTGTGCTTGCTTTTCCTCCCGCACGTCCTGGCGTTGCACTGCCATTTTTGTTCGCTTACTATCGTAAAAACCAACCCAACGAACGTTCCTAACTAAATGAACGCGGGCGCTGCCAGTTAATTACGTATATTTTGCCTCACATGTACCTACAGTTTTTTTTTGCGCTAAACAACAGGGAGATGTATGACAAGCACCAGCGGTTCACAGGTTTCGGACGCTTATGACTATATAAACCGCTTGGCCTTCGAAGCCTCTGGGTTACGCCGCGACGACAGACGGTACGACAGAACGCCGTATGACTCTACTTGGGTCCAGCGAGTGAGCTGCAATGACAAGGCGAGCCTTTAAAGTGCTCTGCACTTAAAATATCAACAGTGTACTACTCAGGTATACTAGAACAGTTCACAAAGTATGGGGAAGCGAAATGAGGTGAATACAGTAAAGGCCAAAACTGTTTCTCTCCTCCCTCAGAATACTCTACGTTTTACAGAACACTCAAAAGAACGCTGTCAAACTCGTAGTCCCTGTACCTCCGAGCCGAGCACAAGAGCTGCTCGGCACAGCTTACCAAATCCCATGTCAAACATGCGGTCCGCTTCATCCAGCACAAGGAACGTGACACGCTCCAGGTTGGTGGCTTTCATCTTGATCATGTCGATCATGCGACCCTGCGTGCAAAAGGGAACACTCGGGTCAGTATACCTCGCACAAGTAGCCAAGAACGGAAGATTGCCCAGAGAGCAACAACACTTCGTGCACGCACTCTCGAAGCACAAGGGTAAGAACATCTCAAGATATGAAACTGCTACCGGCACAGGCATGCGAGCGCTGCATTTAGAGGGGCCATACAACATTATTCAACTTGAAAGAAGTAGCCTTTGGTTGTAGCTCACTCAGCTGCATCCCACCACAAAAGGCGTTTTTTAACCAATTAAACACAAGAAATACAGTCAACTCACAATAATTCAAATTCGAAGGAACCCCAGGATTTTGTTTGAATTATCCGAAGTTTGAAATATCAGAAGTTCTCATATATATGACTCTGGGCAAGGTGACAGCACACATTATGATTAGGCATTCATTTTAATCACATTATTTTATTTCCAAGCATTTTTAAACCCTAACTGCACAAAATAAACAGGAAGCAGAGGCGTAAGGTCCCCAAGCCGAATGCCATGTGCTTCACTTTCGTAACTGGCATGCGACACATGAATGCGTGATTGTGCGTTTTTTTTCGTTTTTGTTTTTGCAACAGTGGCCCGCATGGTTTTGACTGCTTCGACAAGTGTAGGCAGTCAATGATGTTTAGACGTTTTTTGAGGCCTGTTCGTTGTTTTAGTTTCTAATTTGCATCGTGAAAACGGTAAATAAGGCTAGAAAGTTAAGAAATGTCACTGTCTACCTTACTTGTGCTTCGTTTTAAATGTTTGTTTACTAGCAACGCCCTCTTCCTTGAAGGCTTGAGGTGCTTATTTTCCTTTTTTCGTCTGCCGTAATTATATAGGCATGCAGATTTTCAAATAGTTGCGGGAAAGCAGCAGATATTTGACAATATGGACATGCGAAAAGTACGAACTAACCGAATGACGGAGTATTAATTAAGCGGCTTTTAAAAAACATTGAAAGACTAGTGGGCCAACGAAACATTTTAATTTTGTTTGAATTAACCGAAAGTACGAATTATCACAGTTCGAATTATCGCGAGTCTACTGCATTGAAAAACTTTCGTATTTCACGCTGCAGTGATGTGTTATGGGCAGGAGTGACGTAATACCAGCCAGCCCTAAAAATATCGTTATCAGTGTGTTAACCGCACAGTAGCATTCGAGTGGTGCGATCAGACAGAACTGGAGGCACCACTAAAATTTTCCCAGTCATGTTTTTTGGCGGCGGCTTAGGTTGATAGCCACTAATAGAACTTACAAGATTCTGTGGCGTCATATAGAAGTTGCCGGAATGTGGCTAGGAAGTTGCCACTGCTTCAAATGTTTTTTTTATCTTGATTACTTATTTGTAGTATGCGATAAAATCAGTCTCACTGTTATTGGGACAGCCCAGCTCATTTAGAAGGGCCTCACCTGTTAACATTCCTATGGAACGTACTACTTCATGGACCCACGGACTTCAAAGCCATTGTACACCAATATGAAAAGCTTCACAAATACATATCAGTGTTCGCAATGACCTCGCTTGCTTATTTTAGAGGAATGCCACTTCTGTACTGAAATACAGAAATAAAACTCGTGCTTGCTAGACCGCTAGCGCCATCTCGTGAAAACTGGATAAACCAAAATATGTTTCCTGTTTATTTTTTTTATCTCAGTAAAGAAGTGATACATTTCTAAAAGAACCAAACTAGGCCATTGGGAACATTTCTACAAATTTGTAAAACCATTCGTATCGGTACATGATGCTTTTTACGCTAGTGGATCATGAATTAGCAAGTCCCATAGGAATGTGATCAGGTGAGTCCCCCTTAATGAACCCATCTTTGATTTTGTCTTCATGGCCCCTTCAAGGAAGTATGTGCCAACCGAGGCATACGAAGACAGACACAGCGGCAGCATTCGGGGGCCTGGAATACGAAATCTCCAACTTTGCAATGCGACACGGAGGCAGCTCTCTCCAGCCACCAGATGCTGCCAGTGTGCTTCTGCTCCAAGCACACGTAATGCTATCTAGTCATCAGAGAATACTGAGTCTCCGAGAACAAGGCAGCAGCTGCTCTACTATGGCAGAGGTGACAGGTATGACAAAGCTTCGTCAAAGCATTGCACACATCTCTGACACATTTAGAGTAGTACCTTTCACATACACCTTACTAAAAACACCACTAGCAAAAAAGAAAAAAAGTTGGTAAAGCTTTCATTAAACTTGTTTTCCTTTCCAAAAGAAACAGCAAAGCTGCAGCCATCTCGGCCAGCACCAGTGCTAGCTGTATAAACAACCATTTTCAGACCCCAGGAATCAAACAAAACACGATGAAAAGCCACAAGCAAAGCAGAGAGGACAAATAGGCAGTTGCCCCGATGCCATGCACTAAAGGGAAAGGTTGCATATTCCTTATGTGGAAGGGGGAGGAGAGAACTGTCGCTTGCTTAGACTCCACTAGTAGAGCCCTGGGCAATTTGTGAAGGGGCACACACACACACAGATGGACAAAAATCTCAACAGGAAATGCTCATACGGGTGTGGCGACGACAATCTCCACTCCTTCCTGGAGCGCCTTCGACTGCTCCCACTTGCTGCCGCCGCCGAAGCAGCAGGCCGCAGCCACATTGTACACCTTGCCAAACCGTTTGGCCTCCAGGTAGATCTGCAAGGTGTGGGGCACAGGTGGTCACAGCTGTTAACATGCTGCCAGGGTTGTCATCGGGTGCAGTCTATCAACATTGCAGGGCATTCACACCCACCTGCTGAGCTAACTCTCTCGTTGGAGCCAGAATCAGGCCGATGGGACCGTCACCAGGCGCAAGCTCCTTCTGTAACACAGAAACACAGCGCAAAGGCCACCACCATTGACACACATGCCAGTAAGTCTCTCGATTTCTGCTTCCACGATAACATTACTCAGCACAATGCATTGACTACAAGAGGACTACTATGTGCATGCACAGAGCAATTGTTACAGTGTAATTATATGGTTATCTCAAGCTTCATTAATCGCTGAGGGTCACATCCTGGTCATATAAAGAGGAGGTTAAATAAGAGGGAAAAGCCGACAAATCATTTTACAAATCGAAGTAACTTTTTACACAACCCGGTCAAAAAAGACGTGCAGGTGGTACTTTACCATAATTTTGCAGAACAAACAAACAAACAAAAAAAAAAGTGACAGAAAGAGGAAAAAAGAGTAGAAGAAAGGATTGGAGTCCCAGAAGACACGTGGAACCTACCTGGTCCATGATGTGGATCAAGAGGGGCCAGATGAATGCGGCCGTCTTGCCTGAGCCAGTCTTGGCAATGCCAATCATGTCCCGGCCACTCAGCGCAACTGGCACCCCCTGCGTTCCCAAACAAGACGGACAACGTCAGGGTCTGGGGAATCACTACTGTTAGGCAAGCAAACAAACAGAGCTTGCCAGACAGATGAGGTGGCTGCCACTAGGGCGTGTGCAAATACCAGTGAGAGTTCAGCTTAAAGTAAATTCCAGTCTAATGGCTTCCAACCGCAGCAAAAAGAAAAATTGAATATTGAATAGTAGAACTTGTACTTCAAGTTTAAAAAAATATTCTTGAAAAAAAAAAAATACGTAAACTAAAAAATGTGCTTTCATATTTACGGCCTTTATCCTGAGCTTCCCAAAAAGTGGAGGGTTTTCAATTATCTGCATGTGAAGAATTTGCATATATCTGTGTAAAAATCGTGCTTTTTTATTCTTAATAGTTCTAGTTCCTGTGTAGGTTGTATTCACTGGCATGGTGCGCATGCCGGCAACCATGTGTGTCGCCTTAGCGACGGGGATGCGCAGCCACTATCCCGGCGGCACACACACCAGGCCGTCCCACCGACATCAAAAGCATTACCTTGTGGAGAAACATGGGTGCATTCCTTTCACTCTAAACGACGCACCACAAGTGTTCCTCTCTGCGGCGGAATGTGCCCTCAGCTCTCATGTGGTTCCGCCACGCGTATTCGATTACGGAGCCAGCGGGTATCCCGTAGCGATGTTTTCAGCCCTTGCAGAGGGACTTCGTTTCAGTGGCCCGTTGTCTATGCAAGTTGCCGCCCTGGATTTGGATGTCGCCCGGTTTTTGCCCTGCTGGGGTGGGCCGTCGAATGGCAACTCCCGCTCCCCAGAACCCGTCTGTTGGCCACACTCCATTCCAGCGGACTCCGAAGTGGTTGGAACCACCGCAGATTCGCTCCTCATCACAGCAAGCTCGCTTGCCTCCACACCAACGTTCCCTTTGAGGCTTCTCATGTCCCGGACGCAGCACTGACGCCAGCCAGCAGTGTTCGAGGTGGGTTGTGTGCGACGGGATCAACCACAGTGGAACCACTCTTCTCTACTCTTTCCTCGCCTTGCCTTTCTAATCTTTGCTTTTCCCTATTCCATCCTAGCATCACTCCAAAATGTTGCTGCTATTATTCATATTTGTTGTGCCATAGCCTAGATGACAGATGCAAAGTGCTCGAGGGCAAGTAGAAAGCTACCACATAATGTGAGTGCAATTAATAATATATCTGTTGATTCCACCGCCGAGAATCAGGCTGAAACGCCGCAGACGATACACGTGATGTTTTGTTATGCAAGATGCAGGGCGCAAGCGCATAGCGCAGGCACAGTGGCCACGGTCATGAAAGTTTTCAGAGTTGCCAAGTGAAGAAATTGTCTGCAGAACTTTTCAGTGAATACCACCTATACAGGTCCCCTATGGGCATGCCTGCCCCCTAAGGGTAGCATACTCAGCAACTTGGAAACCTCAGTTTGTTGCGGCTAGACACAGGCACCATAAAGCAACAATCACTACCTAAATAAAGGACACAATAAGAACACTTTTGTATCTTCAGGCCCTACATCTTTTACTCCCCTTCTCGAAGACTGCTCTCTCTCTCTCTCTCTCTCTCGTACTCTCACTCTCACTCCCCTCTCTCACTCACACTCACACTCACACTCACACACACACGTGCAAACACACAAAAAGAAGAAAGAAAGAAACACGTTCAGGGAAGGTAATTATTGTCCTGCGCAGAACAAAGACAAGTTACTGCATCTGCTCCCACACTTTTATACAGTTCCTGAGAAGCTGCCTTGTTAGCTGATATCCCTAGGTGCTGTTGTGACAGTAAAAAGGTCATGCGTGCATGACCTTCCCACCGCAGAGGTCACACAACTCTCGGACCACAACACGTGGTGGTTGATGCCGAAGCATTAAGGTAATGCACACTGCGCAGGGGCTGTCTTTTTCTCAGCAGCACGGGTCGAAACGCCACTGCTCATACGTAAATGTCTACTGTAAGGTCCAGTTGGCCACTGCAACTGGAAGGCTGATTGGTAAGCAACTGGTAAGAAAGTGTATACTGACGGGTGCCGTAAATTAATTGCACTACTTCGCGAATCTACACAAGCGTCTTCTCATGAAGCCGGACACGCCACTCTCTACACAACGTAGCATGAGCACCGTGGTGTAAGAAAGTGTAACTGACTGCTAAATTAACACACCGCTTCAATCATCACAGCTCTTACAAACGTAGTTGGTGCAAGCCAATTGTCTTGCATCAAGCAGATTTGGCCCACAGCCTGAAAAGCAAGGACTGAGAGCAGTGCTGAAATTTTATTGACTATAAAAAAAAAGAACATCAAATATTCAAAGGCTCGAATCAAATTAATAAAGAATTCCTTAGCTGATTCAAATTCAAAACTTCGATTCGAAACAAATTCAAAAATTTGCACACCCCTGCGCCTTTCAAATTCTTTTCTGTGGCCTGAGCAGTCAAAACATTCAGAAGCCCAGCCAAACATCACTGAAGAGAACTACATTAAGTGTCACTGATGCGATAGTGCAAACACGTTTGAGATGACTTAAGGGGGACTCACCTGTTTTCATTCCTTTGGAACTTAATACTCCATAACCCAGAGGCTTAAAGACCATCGAGCACCTACACGAAAAGTTTTCGAGATCCATGAAAATGCTCCAAACGACCTAGTTTGCTTACTTTGGAAATATGTCACTCTGTACTGAAATAAAGAAATAAAACTCTCGCTTGCTAGACAGCTAGCGCCATCTAGTGAAAACTAGATAAACCAAAATACGTTTCTTGTTTACTTTTGTTCAGTAAAGAAATGACATATTTCTTAAAGAAGCAAACTAAGCCGCTAGAACATTTTTATGTATCTGCATCAGTACACTATAGTCTTTAAGTTTGCGGGTCATGAACTAGTGAGTCCCACAGGAACGTGGTCGGGTGAGTCGCCCTTTACATCTAGGCCCAAACCACAAGTGTTTGATTGATTGTAGGGTTTAACGCGCCGACGCAACGTAGGCGATGAGGCGCGCCGTAGTGGAGGGCTCCGGATTAATTTTGACCACCTGGGGATCTTTAACGTGCGCCGAAATCTCGCACACACGGGCGTTTTTGCTTTTTGCCTCCACCAGAAAAGCGGCCGCCGCGGCTGGGAATCGAACCCGCGACCTCGTGCTCAGCAGCGCAACGCCTTAGCCACTGAGCCAACGCGGCGGGTACCACAAGCGTTTCCAACAACAGTGTACACTTTAAGGGGCTCACTGGTCTTAGAAAATACTTTTTTGCTTTCCAACTGATTTTGATGAAACTTCACGGGCTTATTCAGTTTTTTAGCTGATTTCAAATATCCAATTAGTTTTGATGTGAGGTAATTAGTTTCCAAGTTAATTAAAAATCTCTGGTTGTTCCCAAGAACAATAGGGAAAAAACTATTCAACAAAAGATTACCTGCAAAGCATGAATAGATACCAGAAGTAGTAGAGAATGAAATGTGGGAAGCAGATTATTTTTGTTTTGCAATCCCATACATGTTAACATCCATTCTAACTTACAGGTTTGAAGTTCTCCTGCTAACCAATTAAAAATAATGCTAATTAAAATGCTAACGAAGCATAAAATGCAAAATATGCTCCCCTTATGGGATAGTTTAAACATTCAGCTTCACAGTGCAAAAAAAATGATCTTCCTAGCTGCACTTCATGCTGAGATGTACCGCTCGAGAATTTCCTATCACTGCGATACTACTCGTGATGAAGAAGTGGGGAATTACGAAAAAATTGTTAATTTTTTTTAAAAATCTGGCCTCTATGGGTTTTATAAGTACCTGGTACTGTTCCAAGTACAGAATTTTCGGAGGAAAAGCTGTGCAAATCAAGAGAAAAGTGATACCTAAAAAAAAAAATGCTTTTTTTGGGCAATTTTTCAGTCCCAAAGACCCATGTGCCCTTTAAAGGTTCTGCGGCATTTTTTTTTTCACAAGAGTTGAATACCTCGTCATACATGAAGCCAACGCAAGAGGCCCAGGTAGTACAAATGCACGATACTAAGAGTGTGAATAAAGACCCGCCGTCTCTTCTCACCTGCGCCTGGATGGGCGATGGCTGCGAGTACTCCGCCTTCCGAATGGCCCTGAGCAGTGGCTCGTCGAAGCCCAGGTGGCCGAAGCTGGTGACGGGCTTCAGCGGGAGCGCCCCCGTCACCTTGACCCCGAGGGTCGCGCGCAGCTCCTCCACTTCGGCATCGCTCAGCTTGGCTATGTCCTCGTGCTCCACGTAGAAGTTCTTGGTGAACTCCTTGTACTCGATGGTCGAGTGGTCGATGGGCGGCAGCGGGTCAATGTACTGGGGGGAGGGGGAGGGAGACCTGTTGCATTTGAGGCGTCACTTTTGTGCATCCAGCCGTTAAACTGCTGCAACGTCACATCCTTGTAAGGCAACTATGGCGCATGCCTTGTAACATCCTGTCCCCAACAAAAATTTTTACCATATCGACCATTTTCAGTTGTATGCAGTGGTCTCTTTCTGAGCACTACTGTATGTCAAAACCCGCTTAGCCGTTCTTTCTTTTTTTTTTACTTCTGGCTGGCTGTAACCAAAAAAAGTTAGAATAGAGGAGAAACAAATTCTTTGGAGACAGTGCGCTAAATGAATAAATAACAACATTGCCAAACAAAAATAAGTACCTTATTTCTGTTGTTGCAAGTCGGGATTTTACCCCAGTAATATTGCCTGAAGCTAAAGGTGTTGGCCAACAATCGTGACCAGACAAAATCAGCTTATAACAGCGGCAGAACAATGTCCAGACGTAGGCGTAACGTAACCAAACACATTCATGGCAGGCTTGTACTGCAATTATTTTTGTTTTCCCCTGGCTCTCAACTAAAAGGTTGACCTACATTTACGGCCGACTTAATAACGATAAACGAGGCAAATTTTGTGCTAACGCAGCAGGAAAGCACTCTATTTACAAGCTACACAATACCCCATGGGTGGGATTCTTTTACAAATTGTACAAAGAGAAAAGCGACAGGTATGGGGCAGCTAGACAGTGCTGGCAGTTTGTGAGCTAGTTCAAATTGAATCATTCATCATCATCACCATCACCAGCCTATTTAGGTCCAATATAGGATGAAGGCCTCTTCCCTTGACCTCCAACTTTTTTTTGTCCTGCCCAGCCAGAGTCCACTCTTTAGCCCCGTGTACATGGACGCGACGGGGGCGGGGTGAGCTGAGTGGCGGGTTCAGCTTACCTCGACGCGTCCGAGTTTATATGAACCCCGTCCAAAGAATCGAGGTGAGGGGAGCGGCGGGGTTCACGGAAAAGGGGCTACCGTATTTTCACGATTCTAACGCGCACCCTCTTTTGCTAAAAGGTAGCTTAATATCTGTGTGCGCGTTACAATCGGGCTCAAAACCGAAATAGGCTTTAAAGCGACCAGCAGCATTGCCATGCGCAACGGACACGAAGTACCCGCAAAATCCAACTCAATCCAATAAAAACAATCCGTCAACACCATGCGAGTGAATTTGGGCGCACTGATTCCTCAATGGCATGCCGCATACCCTGGTCAGCTGTTGCACAATTTTTTGTGCTTCTGCTTAGCCCCTAACGCTTAGAATTATGAAGATCAAGGCACTTGAAATCGCAAGCAACTTCAGTGTTCCCCGCTATAACTTTATTTCCAGCAGCAGCTGGATAAGCAACCTTGTGAAGCACAATTCATTTTTGGCTTCCAGAGCTGCATGCCAAATAAAATCTCCCTCTTCCAGGTACGTGGTGTCATGTCTTTTCCATCTGCGCAGTACCGTCAGTGTCACTTTTTTTTTTTTTCGAATTTTCCTGCGCGAAGTTACTGGCGCGTTACGATTGGGGGCGCGTTAGAATCGCGCAAATATGGTATTCTGCTCCCCGCGGCCCGCCGACTCAGCCCGACGAGCGAGCTAACCCACCCCCTGCCTCCGAGTTGACTGGACTCGCCGCGACGGCTCTCTGACCCACCCCGTCCGCTTATACATGGGGGTGTCGAGTCCAAAAAACCTGTTTATTTCGACTCAACGCGCCCTCGTCGGGTCAATGTAAACGGGGCTTTTGACCTTCTGGTGGTAACCAGCGCCCTGTGTCAATGTAACCCCCGCAAACGGAGAACAAAAGTACGATAATTCCATTTCTAGATAAGCGAAGAAAAAAAAAATAAAAGAAAACTTCAAACCTTAGGTTTACCAAACCATGAATACCCAGAAATACTATGGTCCGTTGTCTGCTGTATCCGATGTGACAGGAACGGCAAGGAATAAAAAGAACAAAAACTGTTTTATGCACCGTACCTTGGCAAAGCATTGTTCGTTTTCATAGATTTTGGAAAGAAAGATAAAAAAAGTGCTGCGAGGCCTCCGGGTGGTCTCAGCAAGCCGTAGTAACCTTTACCCACACTCCCATAGCTCCATAAAATGTTCTGTACCCGTAGGAAGTGTGCCATGATTGCTTCCATGTGTTGTATGACCCGGCGTGGACTTAGCTTGACCAGCAGCTTCTTGCTACAGTGCCGCTTTAGTCTCACAGTGCACTGAAGGGTTCCTTGCTGTTAGAACAATGTCTTTGCCACAAGGCACTTCATACAAAAAACCAATATCGAAACAACAAAATAAAAACATGTTTCGCAGCCTTATTACATTTCTAAAATTTACACTGATAGAGACAGAGCATTCAATGGAAATCTGATGAGCCTCAGTGTTATGAGCAGTATCCGTACCAATGCACTCATGTACAAAAAGCTATCGAATGGTATGCTCCCAGAATTGGTTAGATCTGACCACAATTTCAGGCCACAAAGTTGCGACACCCATTTTTTTCCCTCGTATGAGTAAGAGAACTCTGTCACTGCAAGTCAGTGCCATCAAACGCTGCCACACACATTGTTCTGCATTTCAACTTTGTCTACCTTGTTTAATTAACTTTGTTTAAATATGTGCTACTGTCGCTGAGCGCCTTGTGTTGCAGCTGTACGGAGTGGCGGCGTGCTTTGCTATAAATCCTTGCACAGAATAAAAGCAGTGCCTGCTCGGCAGGCCGACTGTACCTTGGACTTTGCCGGGGCAATGGGATTACCGTCCTCATCGTATTCCAGTTCGACATCGCTGTCATCCTTGTTGGCTGCAAGGTCGGGGTTCTCCTCAATGTATCTGTAGTACGACTCCTCGTCATCCTCGTTTTCGATGTCGTCACGGACACCCCTGTGCACAGAAACACCCAAAAGTGAGTCGATGGAAAATCAACGCCATTTCTAGGGGAAAAAAATACAAAGGCAGTGGTCATGCTGCAAGAATAAGTAAATAAAAATGTGTGGCAGGTGCCTCTTGTCGAGCTTACTTCAGCTCTTCTTTGAACTTCGTCTCCTTTTCTGGCACCTTGACGTTCTTTGCACGAGAAGGCTTTCCCTTGTCTTTTTCCAGCTTTTTCTGTCCACAAAAGACAAAAGAATGCAACCTGTTGTTAAAGCTTGTGTGCTGTACAAAAATACAACTGTTCTGTACACAGAAAGCCAGCTAAAAGTGAGAATGGTGGTGAGGTTTGAACGCCGGCCCTTATCTTCTGTGGTGGTCATTGGCAGAATGTAGTATATTTTAGTCTGGCTACCATGTGTACACAAGCGTCCCACTATGTATTGCCGTCGCCCACACCTGCACTGCATGCATTTCAGAGCGTGATATTCCGCCTGCCGGCTTCTCTCGTTCCTGCTCATTCATTCTTAATTCTTTTTTTGTGCATCTATTTTTGTTCTGTACTGGGTTAAGTTCTGAGATGCATGCTGCAACTCAGCTGCAGCTTTGTTTGCACTCAAACTACACACGAAGGTCACACTTCGTGGTCTATTTTGTTTGACCCCACGAACAATGACGGTACTTACCCGTTCATTCTGAAAATAAATAAAAGCGGTTTTAGCCTATGGGGAAACGGTGGCCAATTTGAACTTGGAATGACGGTGCCACCTGGCATATGCGAAACGAAGCGCACGATGGCGATTCATGGTAGGAAGCAGCCAAATGAGGCAGCAGACGATCAGAAAACCTCTTTTGTGGATAGTTTATGATGGCCACAAATAGTTACATAAGAGCTCGTACGAATCATAATAAAATGATCTTGCGGTTCGTTGTCGTCAATACCAGTTCACGTATGTCAGTACCAGTTCAAGTATGTGACTGCTGAAACCTAAATTTTTCCCGTTTCGATTCATTAGTGCTGTACACATGATTCTCCACCTGATTGACCGCTACAAAATGCACTCAACCAAATATAACAAACAAATTTCCTTCAGCGTCTAAGCCCCGGCCAGTTCAAGTAATGCAGGATCTTTCTAGGCTTATACCCCTGCTACACTAGTGTCCGAATGTCATTTGAACCAAATTTCATTTGACTCAAATTCCAAGTTGTGCTGCTACACTAGGTTTTGAAATGCCATTCAGCTCAAATAACATTCGAGCCAAATGAGCACCGAGGGAGACATTTGGGATTTCAAAAGCCATTTCTAGCACTCTCGCACGCAGCGCCTTCAATCGGCAATAAAAAATATACAGTATTTTCCGGTGTATAAGTCGCGGTTTTTTTCTTAAATTTTCGTTGGTGCGTCTTATCCACCGGTGCGACTTATGTATGGAATAAATCCGATTCGCGGCGGCCGCGCGTGGCCAGTGCACGTTGAGACACAGCTCTATGGTCTAAATGAATCCGAAGCCCACCGCTACGGCGTTTCTCATAGCCCATATGTCGCTTCGAGACGTTAAACCAAAGAATTTGCAGCTTTTTCTAGTCAAAAAACAATGATGATGGCCTGCGACAACCGCGCGCCACTTTCTGCCATGCGCAGTAACTACAGTTCAGAATAACTTCAAAGTAACATCAAACTGGGTTGCAAAAACAAAATGCAGCTTATAAATTATTGAAGAGAGTTACTCTGAAGGAGGTAAACATGCTGCTAATTTTTCAAATGACAGCTTGCTGATAAGTTTCGATTTTCAGGCCGCTTCCACTCGCATCACTTCCGTCCGCCATGACACCTTTATTGCGCTGATTTACGACAGCCCGCAAGAGACGCGCGACGTTTGGAGAGGTGGCCAAATGGGTCTCCGACTCTTGGGACTCCATTTCTACAAAAACAGTTGTAGCCGGGTTCATAAAGGCCGGAGTAATCCAGTCTGCGAGTGATGACGATGTTGCGCTGGCGGAACTCCCACTTGAAGTTGCTGAATCATTTGTTAGCGAATCGGAGGAAGATGACTTCGATGTTTTTGCCTAAACACCGTCTGTGAGTACATGCCATCTGTGTGTATCAATAAATCATTTTGGAGAAGTTAGTTCTCTTTAGACTATAGTATATGCACGTGTCTAGCCCTCCTTACCGGGGGATGTGTTTATAGGCGGCGGCCGCCGCAACCATGTACTTTCACCGCACTTTCTAACGATCTGATTCACTATGAGTTTACCTGGTTAACAAGTGCATCTTGTATACCGGTGCGTCTTATACACCGGTGCGACTTATATACATTTTTTTTTCCGGAAAAACTGTCATTTTTAGGGGGGTGCGACTTATACAAAGGTGCGACTTATAGACCGGAAAATACGGTAATACTTCTGTACGTAAAACAAACAAAATATTTCTGTTTGTGGAACTTTGTTCACTGTTTATTTACTTTAAATATGAAATCAACATATTTAATTTTCATACTCTCAAAACCAGTGGGTCAGTTGCAAATAAAATAAATAAAACTACACAAACTGCCACCACATTAGAGTCAAAACTGGTGTCTCTTCTAATTTGATATCATTTTACTGCCTTAGACTGCTCCTAAATTTGATTGTTGTATTATTGTACAAAAACGGAATGGGGCGACAGCAGCGCCGCTACAGCACGGCGAGCAATTGTGACAGCTTTTAAATGCCGTCGAAATTGTAGTGTAGCACGGCGGATTCTGGATGGCATTCAAAGCATCCCATTTGGTTCAAATGACATTCGGACCCTAGTGTAGCCGGGAAATAAATCACCGGGACCGGGCAGGGCCTGGGCTTGAGACTGCGAGCCTGGTCTGGGCCCAGGCTGGCTTTACTTACAGATGCACTAAGTGTTACGGGCCCGGGTCAGGCTCGGGCTCAATAAAGCGAGCTCGGGCCGGGCCCGGGTTTTAAAATTAGGCCAGTGCAGTACTCTACCGGAAATAAATGGAAGTGACATTTCTGGTGAGCTCTTCAGCAGGACGTTTTCATCAGTTTTTTTTTCACTGCCAGTTAAGGGGTCAACCTATGGTCTGGTTTGTGTGGGACTTTCTTCAGATGCACACTGAACCTCACGCAATAACACTGGCTGCTGCCTGGACGCTGTACAGATGGTTACCACAAAGCCGTAAATGCACATATTAGCACTATGGCCACGGGCTAATAGAGTCTAGTTCTGCATGCCTGTGACTCAGGTCGGATTTGTGAATCGAGCCAGAACCACTGATTAGCGTCAAATTACGCAGGCTTAACCCCGACTTGTCCCGCGTTCTCAAACCATGCATGCACGTGGCAGGGCCAGCAAATGAACAAATAGGATGGGCCGACCTCAATGTCCGCCATGTAGGCGTCGAGTGGGTCCTCGTCGCTCTCCGAGTTGTCCGCCCCCTGCTGCTGCTGCTGCTCGTCCCACGTGGGGCTCCCGGGGGCCGGGATGTAGGCCAGCTGCCCCCCACGGCCGTCGTCCTCATCCTGTTCAAAGTACCTGCACAGATTACCAGGGTTGATGCTTGGGCAAGCTGGTTAATGATGCACCGGAGGGGAACAGTGATGATGATGATGCATTGTAGTAAGGTTTAAAGGCCAACTGCACTCAAAATTTCGACCTCTTGAAAACCCTATTTCCGTATAGTCTGCTTAAAAGAAAGCAACATGCAAAATACAACAGCTGAAATACGCACGTGGACGCCGCAAGCGGCCAGAAAAAATCAACGATTTTGAAACCGAAACCGAGGAGAGCGCGGCCATTGCAGTGACGTTGCAGCCGTCCAGAGCGAGGCGCCGGACGGTCACCAGCTCGGGAGAAAGTCTGCGCACAAGCTCTGCGCGCGCACGGGGCAGCAGATGGGTGAAGCGTGCGTGGCAGAGCTCGACCGGTTCTCCAGCTACGTGGCTGGCCACGAGGAAGAAGCCCCCGTCAGCTGAAACGTCACAGCCGCGTCATGGCTGTTTATGCGATCCGCCGGCAGGTGCCCCGTGGTCTGCGGTGGAGCTTTTTTAAACTCTTCTGACTGATTAACGAGGCGTTTCACGGGGCTATTACTCGTGTCCGATCTGATTTGGAGGTACTTACTATGCATTAAAAATAAATTTGGTCAAGGTGAAATTTGAGTGCAGTTGGCCTTTAACGCGCCGACGCAACGCAGGCGATGAGGCATGCCATAGTGGAGGGCTCTGGATTAATTCTGACCACCTGGGGATCTTTAACGTGCGCCGAAATCTCGTGCACACAGGTGTTTTTGCTTTCGGCCTCCATCAGAAAAGTGGTCGCCACGGCCGGGAATCGAACCCGCATCCTCGTGCTCAGCAGCACAACGCCTTAGCCCCTGAGCCACCACGGCGGGTGGGGGAACAGTGTAAAAATGATGAGACAAGAGACCAAGATGACAGCACTGTCTCCTTTGTCTGTTGTTACATGTCATTTTTGTGCTGCTCCTCTCCACTGGGAAAAAAAAATTAAATTCTCAAAACGGAAACTCGAGTCACAGTTGTACTCAGGCCCCTTGCATTCACAAGTGAAGACATTATCACAACACGGTAGCACTGGTTCTGTATTTAATCTATCAAAACAGATTTTCAACTGACTACAATGATTAATCCAAATCTAACGGCATAAAAGAAAGCATAGCTGCTGGCTCAGGCCACCATAATAGACAATAAGTTAATAAGTAGCCACCATAATAACAATAGGATTAATAAATGCCTCCATGGCAACGCCTTATATGCCACTGCAGCGCGCAATAGGCACTCAAGATAGCATTAGTTAAAGTGTCTAAAGATATATTAGACGTGCCCCAATCCCAGAGGCTAAAGGTACAGCAAAGAAAAGAACAGTAACTACATAATTAACGCTGACTCTCGCTAATAAAAGTAAGCAGAAGTAGCTTGGTCAGTTGGGTACCTCATTTCGTTTGAAAATTGCAAGCAAAAAAGAAAATTGGGGGAGCGTGCCTGACTTTGGGACACTCCATGACCTGATTCCATTGAGAATATCAGAATGTTTTTTGCTCAAAAGCTTCAGTAGTCCTTTTAGCACAGGGAATTCAGGAATTTTATGTCAGACAAAGTAGGAGAATTTCAGACAGGAATAGGTCTATCGGCAACCAGCACTTCGGGAATGGTGGCGGATCTGTCCTGGACCTTCAAAATAAGCTCAGAATTCTCAGTCAGAGTTGAGCCCAAGCTCTCGGCTGCGGAAATTCTTTCTGCTAAGAGTGTGAAATAACCACATGAATGTGACAAGTCACGTTCAAGTGTAACGTGGTGTAAATAATTTGGGCAGCGACTCTTCTGTAGACTGCAAAGCTGTTAATACCCCTGGCAAGTGTTTTGTTTGTAGTTTTCTGCCCTTAGCCGAGTTTTTTTAAAGGGTAACAACAGGCTCTGGTGGAAGAGGCACAATCGGTAACCGCTGCTTGAAGACACAACTGCGCCTCGAAGAAAGACCTTGACTGCACGTATTTATTCGTTGACAGAGCACAACGATCTTTTCAGCTCTTCCCAACACCGATGAACCCTATGGATAGTACAGGGAAGTGCAACAATTCTGTAAGAATTACTGAATTAGTCTGTTCTGCAGAAGCAGATGACCAGCGAAGTTGCAGGATTAACATCATTGAGTAACTATGTCCTATATACCAATTATCAATATTAGACAGCACGCAAGATTTTTTGCAACGAATTCCCTTATTGCTAGGTTTCCAAATGCCCTTGAATGTTACCCTGCATAGCAATGATGGCTGTCGCAACTAGAATACTTGAAAAGTGCCGAGATGCTCATTCCTACAAGCTCCGTCTCTTGTTCCTTCTTCATCCTACACGTGCTGCATCTTGCTGGCTGGCAGTGTACCTGTGATCGGTGCATAATTCTGCTTGTGTTCATGGCGTCACCTTAAAATGGTTTGTCTTATTTGCACGTGGGTTTCCCCTCGGAGGCGCCCTTGACCTTGAGTGGTGTATGCACGGCTGTGTTGGTTCTTTTTCTTCATTTTTGTTTTTTATTGCCTTAGCAATGAATAGGGCACAAGGTTTGCCGTTGGTCTGAAGCCCAGAGTTTCATACAATAATAACTAGAGGGGAAACTGGCGCTAGTGTCAACGCGAACATGGCAGCGGCGCGTACGCTTCAATGGAAATGATGGGTAGTTCTGGAACCGGATTGCGTAGGATCGAAACGGGCCTCTGGCTGCGCAAATTGTGTTTTTTGACAAAAAAACTGTTATTGCCCGGTTCTTCGTTTACAAATTACATGGCTAACAAGAAAGTTAGTGACGAAAAATCAGTTTTGTACGAAATTAAACAGCGCGTTTAAATAAAAAGCACACACGGTGTGGAGGAGGTTTGTGGAGCAGGTTTGCCATTTGCCGCCAACTACAGCAGGACGTGGACTTCTTCAAAAACTATTTGTAAAAGCTTCGGCGCTGGTGGTTTGTAATAGGAAGAGAAAAGTTTTGTGCTCATAAAAAACAGAACCCGATTACCTTTGGAGAAATTATTATTGCCTGAATTAGTGACCTTCATCAAGTTGCGTTTCTATCAGCCGCTGGTACTGCTGCTCTACGCCGTAGGAGCCGGCATTTGCATGGAAGGTGTGGCTTTCCAAGCGATTCGCAACCGTCATGAGCTTCCACAATACATTTCTCTGCCGAATGAGCAGCGCCGCAACTCCTAATTCGCAGACAACTTCACCGCACAGGGCGCCATCATTTGTGTTTTCGTGTTCGCTGTGCCGGCAATGAATTGATTAACCCACACAATTCACAACTCTGGTTATAAAACATTCCACTCAGGGCGGCGTCAGTGCGCGCGCGGCATGGAGTTCAAGGAGAAACGTATTTTTGATAGCTTCTTCCAACACCCCGCGTAGGCAAATGCGTTCATGTAAATCCAAAACGAAAACGAAACTGCCTGCAATCCATAGTAACTTCCACAAGCCATCGAGCGCCAATCCGAATCCAGAACTACCCATCACGCCCAATGAGGCGTACGATCGCAGCGCCAGATTCCTCTCTAGTTGTTATTGTATGAAACTCTATAGTCTGAAGGACACAACAAAACAGCTCGCGTGGACAGAGGTGACCACGTCAGTGAGGTTGGCTGTGGGGTCGCTGCGCACGGGCCTCTGGTGGTTTGGCCGATGTGGCGGCGGCTCGTTTGCATATCTCGGCGTGTTTGGCACAGCTTGCGAATTTTTCTCGCAAACAGCGTGCAACAAACAGCCAGTTGCGGGCTTCTGAAGCAAGAACAGCCCTTGCAGAACATCGACTCGGAAAAAAAAAAAAAAAAAAAAAGCCGTAAAAAAAAAGGCCTTGTCAGGTGCTAAAAGGCCCATACAGGCCTGTATAGTCAAAATAGGCACTAAAACCCATATTGTCAGGATAGGCACTTATAGGCACAATACAATATTGTGTAAAATGCTCCCTTTTCTTTAGCGCATGCTTACATGTTAAATAGGCTTGATACGGACTCAAGGGGAAAATAGGCATTTTGCTTAAAGGAGTAGTGACACGAAATTTCATAGCTGAGATAACTATGTAAATTGCTTCCTTTTTATCAGGAGATATATCCGAGCAAGTTTCAACAGTAACCGTTCAGTATAACATATTTTAATCCATTTTAATCTTTGCCCGCACAAGAAAGCCCAGAGTGGGTCAGCATGACATCATCTGCTCCTTGCCCCAAACTGCCGACGTTGGCGCTCCCGTGACGTAGCCGACGCGCTTGCTGCCGTTGGCGCGCGATGCTACTGCCGTGTGTATCACGTCATGGTTTTGGGAATGACGTCAAGCTGCCCGGACGAATGGGGATGGTGAAAAACTCGGCTGGTCTGGGCGCGCACGTGCGCTCGCTCATGCGTCCATACCGGCAGCGTTGCGACAAGAATGGTGACGTCATGGGCGCTCTCCTGTCATGGCAGCCGCTCGGCTTTCCTTTTGGCAAAACCGAAACTGACCCAAATCAACGACGCCGTAAATGATTGTTTACGCTGCGATCGACTGTCTAATGTGCCATTCTATGGTTAGTGGGCTGGTAGGCACCCATAGCAGCGAAAAAAACGTAACACGAAAATTTCGTGTCAGCACTCCTTAGAAGTTTCATCCTCTACTTATTACATACAACGATATCACCCAACACTACGTGATCGCAATACACACCTTCCCACCACTGGATGAAAAGATAACAAAATAACAAGAACTCACCCTCCAACAACTCCAAATGAACACACGTCGACACCCCACACGGCAACACGCCATTCACCCCCCAATGTAAAATAACTCCCTATGCCGACAACGTGACAATCCAGCAACACACTACCATGTAGTTTTGGCATGCCATTCCAACCCAGGTCTTGCACCAATTCGTAACCCTACATACAAGCAGTGGGAGAATGAACTTGCCAGCTCGGGACCTATGTAAGCAGCTTTGGCTCGCTGAAAGGGCGAAGGCCGAAGGCCACACCAACAGAGCCCTGGACTGAGGACACCACCCACTGATCAGCTCGATCTCATTGTTAAATTTAAGTTTTCCTCCTCCTCCTTCTCTGGAATGCTCGGAATACACCAGCGGATGTGTCCGATGGACCAGTACTGGCTATGTCTGAAGTATCTTTAGACTACCGGGTATGTCCGACATACAGTCAAAAGCTTTATGAAATTAAACACGGAAGCGCGTGCCGCTCCGTACAAATGGAGTACTCTGGTGCAATGCTAGCACATTTTCAGAGTTGTAGATTTAGAGGACCCACCTCCTAAGGCGTTTGACTGAAAGATCGCCTCCTGCAATACTTACGTCCCGGCGTCTGGAAATATTCTTGCGAAAGGATAAAGCTTTTTTCGTCATTCAATATAACAGCTAAAAATGAATTTGAAGATTTTCGCTGAGTTTCGCTGCTTGATAAAACATGCCTGACTTGCTCGTGACTTCCCTGCAATATTTCCAGATATCGTGACGTAACTATACTGCAGCAGAGAACCACGCGATCAAGCGCCAAACATACAAACTACGGGAGTGTGCCAGCCTGTCGTTAGACTGCTCTGCATTTACTGAGTGCCACGAGCCCCTATGTTTGCTGTCACAGATTTTCTTTTGTGTGTGTGGTGTGTGTGTGTGTACTTTTAACCACTGAGATCCTGGTACGTTTTACGTGCTTTTGAACACAACTACCGAATTCCAGTACTGAGTTCGTACGACATACCTTTAGCCTCTGGGATCGGGTGACGTCGGACGTACTTTTAGACAGAGCTTGATAGAGCTAGCGTGCTTGAACGAACGGAACGCTTGAATTCTGCATCGATCAAAATTTTTAATTACGTGGCATTGCTACTCCGGCCTTCGTCCGCCCTCTAGAGGAGCACGCGAACAGTTGCCGGCCTTTAATCGAATGAGCAAAGGCATCCTTACTCTTCCTCGGTCTTGGGCCGCTTGCGGAGGTTGCCGTAGTTGATGTCAAGAGCGTTCTGGGTTATCGTGCTCAGGCCAGTGTAGCCGTGCCTGTTAACCACCGGCAAAGCTGGCACAGGTGTAGTCTCTGGTTGAAAGAGCACTGCGACCAAGCTGAGGGTCGGGTTTCTTCGCAGAAACCGCGAAGCTGCCGAAGCCAAAGCCCCTCGGTCGCCCTTCTCCTCCCTTATGAAACATGTCGATTCGATAGTCCTGCAAACAGCAGAAAAACGCAGAAGACGAACTCACTCATTATCACTTCATCCGCGTAAGCTGTCGAATGCTGGCTCGAGTGAGTAGTAAAGTAGGAGGGAATACTAAAAGCGACGAGTCCGCAGAGAAAGTAAAGCAAAAACAAAGCTTAAGGACTGTCCAACTTTACTTACGTGAAGCCGGGTTCCTTACCACGATTAATAAAAGACAACCACTCACGACTTTAAGACATTCATTTGCGCTACGTTCATCAAGAACAGAGGTTAAAATGTCGAACTAATCATTACAAACAAGAAGGCTGAAGAGACTGCCGCAAACGCCATTAGCGTCAGCGGCTAGCGTTGGATACAGTTGGCTTGGATTTGACGCGCAAGCTGTTTTGAAATATCTCGTTTCGGTTCTTCTTCCGGCGTACCTACAAGTTTACGTTAACTTAAATGGCAGCGATTCAAATATTTTTTTAATCTGGGGTCACCTACAGTGGGATTCTCTGGACATTTTCTACTTAGATGCTGCTTGTTCAAGCTGTTTCGTCACTCTCATGAGCCACTTGTGGAAGAGCGGGAAATTTGCCTGCTGATGCACACTCTACTTCAGTGGTTCTCAAATTTGTGTCCACGGGCCCGCAAGGACATTTTAGGGTTCTGGGTAGCCTTTTCCAAAACTACCTCCGCCCCCGCCCCCCCCCCTTCCCCCCCCCCCCCCCTCCTCACAATTCATTTTACCTTTTTTCTAAACCTTGCTGCCAACGCAGAAACGTGGCTTGACTGCATGACAGTTACGCGTAGCACAAAGTTTAACGCCAGATTTTCCCCCAACAAACCAGATATGCAAGAAAGCCAGACCCACTAAACCCAGATGAGTGTTTGGGCGACTTTCAGCTGAAGAGGCAGGTCGTTTGACCATATGACGTGCATCAGCATAAACGTCAGTTTCAAAAGGCGGGCACACATCAGATATGTGTGGACGACTTTCTATAGCTAGATGTGGAAATTGTTTGACATTGTGACACGGATAAATACAGTTCATCGTGGGGTCCTCCATCACTTTTGCAAGTTCAAAAGAGGTCCCCGCACCCTCATAGTTGAGATCCACGACTCTAATTCTGCTGGCAGCACGAGCAATTAACTGCGAAGATGGCAACAAAATTCAACTTAACCTGTTTTTTAGCGAAAAATGTTAAATTACATTTCTATTGACATTTCCGGTAGTGTCACTTATGGCAAAATTTAAGCAAAAGTGAACTCTAGAGCGACGCCCACTCTACCAACATGGTTCTGTTCACGCTCTTTCCGCGCCTCGAGCCGGAGCTCCTACACGTTAAAGTAAGCTTTATTGGTACGTGTATGAATCGACATGTATATGTCAATGCGCCCGTAACCGTCACGTCTTTACTATAAAGTAAACTTTACACTGAAAGCTCACTTATGCGGCATCTTCACCAAACATAGCAAGTACAACATTGATATTAGGGGTGAGCGATTGATCGATTAACCTTCCGATTAATCGATTGATGGTTTAGTCGCGATTAATTTTTTAAATCGGTTAATCGGTTGAAGCAATGTGAGCAACATGTACCAAGAGTGTCATGGTGAAATTGGCGCAAGTATGCTGCGGGCTCATACTCGTGTTCACATAGCCGGCCTTCACGTCACAACAGGAAACTATGTAGGCATCCTCAGGGATGAGCGCTAAGATCCCCAAGCTGATAGCCAACACAGACATGGAAACTGGGTATTTTTTATACAAATACGAGTACCTCTAGGTAGTACAGCCATCGGCGAACGGACACTTAGACCGTTTTGGCACTGTATAGACGATAGACCACGTTTGCTCGGCGCCGCTGCAATTCAGGCGGGGACATCGGCGCGCGCCAATGTTCCTCATTCCAGAAATAGGGTAAATGACGAACGCGGTGATAAGCATCCCAGCCGCATCAGCCTCATTGATTATGATCAGATTACATCCTCTGTGAAAAGGCCAAGACGCATACTGTTGTCCGAAAATGTTGTTTGTCAGCGGAGCACCGCGATACTCGCTATGAATTCCTGAAGTACTTGACCGCGTCGGATCGTGACATATAGAAATACCCGCCAAACGTGAAGTATGTTTTTACAGATGTTTGGGTACAATAAAGTTCACTGCTACTTTTTCGAAAACCAATGACGCTATGATCAATGTCCGAAAAATCTTGTCGATTGTCAGTTCGACGCACCAGCTTACTGCGCTCCATTAATTACCGAAGTATTGAACGGCGGCACATCGCGACGGTTTGGAAATGTCACTTCGCGACCACTCGTGAAGTGTTTTTACGTTTTTATTGGCGTCCGATACGCGCAAGTTCACTCGCGTACCATTTTCCACATAACCAACTGAGTGCGGGATGCATTGTAATAATGATCTGCGTAATGCAGGAAAGCATATTTATTGCGAATGTGCACTAGGTGCGGTATCCAAGCCTGTAATTGATGGAAAAATTGGAACTTGCACTAGGAAAGACTATGCGGGCTTTGAGGTTTGCCGGAAATGTACAGTTTCGCGATCTCTTTTTTTCATATGCGCTGTTTATGATTTATTAAGAAAGAAGTCGAGCGAAACAGAAGGGGATTTTAACTCGCGGTCAGCCCTCAACAATCCACATCTCAGGACTGGTGCGGGACTGGCTTGTTATAATGACTGGCTCGCGCTCCATGCTAGGAAAGCCGGATTCATTTTTGCATATTGTGCACTCAGTGGGTTATCCAAGGAAAAAAAAAACAACTGTAATTTTTTTCTTTTGAATTCGTGAAAAAAATTTGGGAAGCTTGCACTCAGGCACAAGACTTGAATGGCGAGGCTGTTGTAGGTGAGCGTTGCCGGACACATAGTTAAGTTTCAGTATCATTGTTTATTTGCATAGTTGCGGTGGTGGTGGTAGTGATTTATTAAGAAAGAAGGGAAGAGAAAAGAACTGGGGATATTGTTGAACTCAGTCGGGGAGTTCACCCTCATACAACCCAGTCCAGGGAAGGGAAGGGGGGGGGGGGGTTCAAAGGATAGGAAGAGAGAAAGAGGAAGGAAGGAAGAGAGTGGGGCACAGTCTATGTAGCGTTCGTTTCGTCCAAGGCGTGACGGCTACAAACGCTGCACTAGTCCTGTCACAACTAGGAAGTTGAGGAGGTGCTGGAAGACCTCCCGTCGTAAAGCGTCCGATCCCGTGGGGAACAGCAAGTCTTCCAGCTTGTGGCTTATTGGTACACCGAGTCGCTGGAATGCGGTCCGGAGTTCCTCCCTCGCGGTGTCGTGCTGGCGGCAAAAGCACAGTAAGTGCTCGAGCGTCTCGGGCTCTGGGCAGCCGACGCAGGTGGGGGACGCCCGGCGGCCCTGGTGGTGCAGCCAGGCTCCCACGTTGCAGCAATTAAGCCGCACGCGAAGCAGGAGCGACCGGGCGTCTCTACTGATGCGGCCGGGCAGGAGCCGTGGGGCCTGACCACTGACCACTCGAGCATCTGGATGTATACCCTCCACCACTCGGGCCAGGATAGTCCTTGCAGCGTCGAATGACACCACATACCGAGAGGCTGGTACCCCTGCCTGGCGAGCAGCACCCTTGGCCAGGGCGTCTGCAACCTCGTTGCCCGTGATGCCCACGTGAGATATATTTGCGGGGCTAGTAATCGTCGTAATATGCATCGAAGAGGTCGTCGTCTTCTTCGCGGCGAGTGGTGGATGCCAAGTCATCCTCAGCATTGTAGGCTTCCACCAGCTCTTTCGTCATCGACTCGAGTCAGCGGTGGTGGAATCGCAAGTCGTCTCGGGGAGGAGTGGCACACTCGTAGCCATGTTTCCAACGGCCCATAAAGGCTTCTAGAGAATATGCGGCGGCCGCGTGACCTCTCCCCAAGCAGGGTGTCTTTTTAAGCTGTAGCATTAGCGCTGGATTTTTTTTCTTTTTTGGTTTTTGTACATACGTGGTAGCGCTTGACAACAGCGCTGTATGCTTTCTTTTTTGTTCTTTTTTTATTGCTGGAGCCATTCAGCCAGCCGGGGACTCGTTGGTCGCCGCGAGGCACGCACTCACGCAGCACTCGGCATTTTCTTAGTATTTTTTCCTGCAACGGCGAAATTACGGCTTGTGCAACAGCTTCGCTGTTAAAAAAGAATTAGGGTTAGTTCCTTTTTCGCTCGAGTAGGTTGGGGGCGCAGAAGGAAATAACAGGTGTATCCATGAACACGCAATCATGTTCACACCCGCTCCTCCTGCGTTGATGGGAGCCTTCCACGTGGGTGGGGAGCGGGGGATGCGGCGTTGCCCTGTTGGGGAAAGAATTGACGATTCGCTGCTCAACAAGGGCGGGCCATATATCTGTGCTATCTGAACGAGGTCTCTCGTGACTCTTCGAGGAACCCTCGTTGCTTCCTCGTGGGGAGGAATAGGACCTTGCTTCCTCTCCGGTATCCAGATAATATATGATGTGATACCGGAGTCGGTCATTCCGTGAGGAGCGCATGACGACAGCCACTGGCGCGCGCATGGTGGGGGTCCGCAGGCTTCTCCCAAATTTTTCGAAGTTCAGCGGACGAGCCACTCACTCATTCTCCCAAAATTTTCAAGTTCAGGGGAAGAGCCACTTACTCAGCCTGTCGTCTGATACGACGACTGAAGTATTTTCCTATCGCAGGTTACGCATTACCATACGCGGCTTGGATGCCTATTCTCCGTGAGTCGCGCACATGCCGGCACCCTACCGGTATACCAAAGAAATTTGCCCAATTAGAATTTGGACGAGCAGGTCAATCGTTCCAATCGTTCCATTATGTCTAAGCGCTGTCAAGTTTAGATATATGACTAGCACAATCTCACCGTTCAGTGATGGCTGCTAAACCCTTCAATAAAAAAATTATTCAAAATTATTCGCTACTTTAGAAATCCTGTTTCTATAGTGGGTTGACGGGAAGAGTCGGGTAATATCATTTTTTAGGGCCGAAGCTCCTCTTGCTCGGGCCCTGTCCCGTCCCTCGTTGCTGCTGTATACGACACGGCACATTAATGATGATTGTGGCAGGATCCCCCTAGGGATTGGCCAACCAAAGATTGGCAGAAGAGGACAAAACGTTCAACGCGTTCATTGCTACCCAACAAGGAGAAGAGGAAGAAGAAGAGGTTGTCGTTCGTCGCCTGCGAGCTCAAGACACGTACCGGGGGTACACGACACAAGACGCTCTGCAGAACACGACGGCCAAGGTGGCTAAACTGTCACACACCGAATTCGCCAACTTACCCATGGAGATTCTCATCGTCCAAAACAACCCCTACATAACAACCACAAACATCGACGCCTTCTCCAACTTCCAAATACAACCTCTCATCCAAGATCCTCTCGCCACGTACTTCACCGACCACAAAATTATAATCTTCAAAGGAAAGCGCTTCCCACAGCTTTGTAATCAGTAATGTAATCCTTGTACATAATTTCATCGATATGTAAATGATTACATCTTGTGTGTATATAAGTGTATATAATTGCATCGATATGTAAGTAATAAACACCATGTATATAAGTGTACATAAAAACACCCCTACAACAACGTGTCGAGTCTTCAAATGATGTGCGGGCGAATGTTTCACGCTTTTACCGATAAGCATTAGAGCTTCGCCCCTCTCATCATCATTCACTTCGTGGAGATGGCGGAATTTTTCTCGCTTTCTCTGGTTGTTCGATAACCCACCACCGCACAGCGCTGACCAAGCGACGTTTGCGCCTTGAACAGCACCACAGCATTGGCTAAAACAGTTGAAAGTTCCGCAAAAACTAAGCGCACGGTGCGAAACACTCCTGAACTACGCAGCGGAGCACACCGCGCCGAGCGATGTTAGCAGCCCAGCGCGCACAAGC
This sequence comes from Haemaphysalis longicornis, assembly GCA_013339765.2. Classification (NCBI taxonomy): domain Eukaryota; kingdom Metazoa; phylum Arthropoda; class Arachnida; order Ixodida; family Ixodidae; genus Haemaphysalis; species Haemaphysalis longicornis. The sequence continues at coordinate 84,149,137 of CM023450.1, forward strand.
AACGCTGGTCCGCCGAAGCGGAAGGCGCGCGGGCCGCCGAGAAAACTGGTTTGCGAGTATTTTTTACCTAATCAGAACGCGCGCCAGTAAAGTGCGGGGCGCCTCGCGACACTTTAGTGCCTAAGTAACGAATGACTGAGCGATGCGGGTATTTAGCGCTTCCCCGGAAATAAACAATAGGCAAGATTAGAATTTATCGTTGCCATCGAGCAATACAAGAAAACCTGGTCTCTGCCTACTGTCCACCCTGTTGCGCCATTTGCCCCGGTTGGACACCGCCCGAAGAGAAATGCGCCATGCAGGAAGCGCTTAGTCCTAAGGACCAGCTCGTAAGGCCGGCCTGTCTGGTCGCAGCAAGGGAGGCATTGATTTTCATTATTCGGAAGAATCGTTACCGCTCTTCCTTGCGGCACGAAGGGCACGTATGTTCTCCCCAAGAGCCCTAGTCGAATAGCAACGCCGGTGTTCACGTTGTCTGCAATCCAGGTAGTCCCCCTCCCACAATAAAGCAGACGTGGCTAAACAATGAAGCCCCTAATTCTACGTGATCGTTCTCATTATGTCTTTAGCTGTGTCCCCGAGTAATTTGGGCACGTTCGTCACCCGTGGAGACCGCTTCCCGTTGAGAGTGCTCGCGAGATCTCGTTTATGTCCTGGCCGGAAAGGAGAGAATCCATCGTTGATTGGGCACAGTCAATCGGCCACGCCCCTGCGACGTTTCTCCTTTTCCTAGGGCGTGCTCTGCATACTGGTAAAGCTATGCAAAGTCAGGATGCTGCGCTTTATAAGTCGATCCTCCCTTGTCTGGCGCGTGCTGGGTATGTGCTGGAAGAAAAATCAACACACCGAATATCTACTGCGACGTCACCGTCCCCTCGGATGTTAAGTATATAGTTGCGCCAAACATTGAATAAATAAACCAAGAGATGAAGAGAGAGCGAGAGAGAGAGAGAGAGAGAGAGAGAGAGAGAGAGAGAGAGAGAGAGAGAGAGAGAGAGAGAGAGAGAGAGAGAGAGAGAGAAGGCTCTTTATTGAAAGAAACAGAGAGTTTTGCCGGCGTTTGCAATCGCTTACATGCTTCTCTGCTAGGGGTCGGGGATGTAAGGGAAAACAGGCCCTAGAAAGAGGTGGGCAGAAAAAAACAAAGAAAAAACACTGGCGTGGCTTGACGGACTTGACGGACTATTATGTAGATTGTGTCACAGAATTCACAATTTTGAAATGTGGCCAATGTCCTCCAAATAAGAAAACAAACTTTTTAGAGCCTGACGCTGTTTTGAGGGGCAAGTCCATGGTCCTAGGATGGTCTTCAAAGTTACCGGCCCTTGATCTAGGCATTCAATATCTTAAAAAAAAAAACGGGATCTTGGTGCCAAATAGGCCACACATTCTAATAAAATATGTTCAACGGTTTCTACGGAAGAACAGTTATCGCAGTACGGGTTGGTCGTCAGTCCGAGGCGAAAAAGGCAACTGTTAGTGTAGGCCGAGTTCAGTCGTAGGCGATGATATAACGTCTCCAGCCTACGAGGGAGCTGTCTTGGAAGTCTTGACTTCAATTCAGGGTCAATCGCGTGCAAAAATACTTCGTTATTCGGTTCGTTGCACCATAGCTGGTTTCTTTCAGTTACTGCAAAGCGACTGGCCATGGTAGAAGCCTCTGTTTTTGTAAAGTACACTTTGCGGTATTTCCTGTGGTTAAGGCCTATACGAGCCGCTTCATCGGCGTTTTGATTTCCAATAATACCACAGTGGCCAGGTATCCATTGCCATTTTATAGTGTGTCCAGCAGCAAGCGAGGTGGTGAAGGTAGGAGACATCGGAGGCTGCGGTGGTGAGGGGAAGACCTGCTCCTCCTTGACAAAACTTGCAGAGCTGCCTTGGAGTCTTTAAAGATGCTCCACTGATGCGGCTGGTGGCGCAGGACGTAAACAATTGATTCTTTAAGGGCATAGAGCTCAGCCGCTGTAGATGATGTTGGTCGCCCCATACGAAATGAAAACATTTCACCCGTAAGTGGCACGTACATTCCAGATGAAGAGCTTTGCGGGGATGACGATCCATCCATAAATATGTGAGTTCGAGCCGAATGCATTTTACACATGTATTCTAGCACGATATGTAGTATTTAAGTATGGGGCATTGTCTTCTTGGGGCCAATTCCAGGGATGCGACATTGAATTTGCAAGGGAGTAACGTTCCAAGGAGGGAAATTTCGAGGCATTATTTGTTTCGGCTGGTTTGGAATTAACAGGGGTATACTGCCAATTGCTTGGGCGAATCCAGAGCTCGAGCAGCTTGAGGTTACCCCGAGGTTAAACGGTTACGGGCCCGCATTTCTTCGGCCACTCAGGTTCTGAAATGTCTCGCGGGTTTACGCTGGGTTTACGTATTTACGACCGGGTTTACGTCTTTCCACTTGTCTCACGTACATGTTTTGTTGGGAAACTGTTATGAAGACCCGTACCCAAGTCGGTGGGAGTCAGTGGGATCTTCAAGAACTCAAGAACTCTGTCTTGAAGATCCAGTGAGCAGGTGGGAGTGTGCTGCATGTGTATGGCTATCCGTAACTGTGCTAAGGCTAATTCAGGTGCCGCTGTGCCACAGGATGTCGCTGTGGCAGCTCTCCTCGACAGTGTGGACGTACCGTGTGTTCCCTACCTTGACCTAAAACCACTGGTACGAAGGGTGCTCCGACAATCTTGGCAGCAAACATGGGACACACAGACAGACAACTAATTGCAAACTGTAAAACCACACTTGGGACGATACACAACTGACTAACACAAGAGACGCACACCCGAGAGTTGATTTGATTGACTGATTGTGGGGTTTAATGCGCCGACGCTACACAGGCGATGAGGCGCGCCGTAGTGGAGTGCTCCAGATTAATTTTGAACACCTGGGGATCTTCAACGTGCGCCGGAATATCGTACACACGGGCGTTTTCGCTTTTCGCCTCCATCAGAAAAGCGGCCGCCGCGGCCGGGAATCGAACCCGCGTCCTTGGGCTCAGCAGCACAACGCCTTAGCCACTGAGCCACCGCGGCGGGTACACCCGGGAGTTGCTGCGGGTATTCTCGAAAAGTGGTGCGTACCTCCAGAGTAACACACACTCGCAATGTGGGACTGGCCAACCGAAGAATCCATCACGCGAAAGATTCGCGTTCAAGCATAGTCCTCGTTACACGGAGGGGTGCATGATTTTTTCTATTTTTCTTATTTGTTGGTTTTTCAAAATTTGTTCGACCAATTATCTCCATTTACGCCATTTATAAGCTTTATAGGTATTACTTCCACCAAGTCTGCACTTTTGTGGAAATGCAGGGCTTTACATGGCCCTGGCTGTGGGTTAGTACTCGACAAAGAATGCTTCGCGTTAAAAGTTCTCCTCGAGATCCGAATGGGGCCCTTTACGCAGCCTAGAGGATAACGTAACGTCCTTTCGCTGTCGAGTACACGAGTTAAACAGGTACCTTCATAGGTCTCGTCTGGCTCTAACACCGCAGTGTAGTTATTGCGATGAAGGATCAGTCCTTTGACCATTATCTGTTATCCTGTCAACGTTTTGCTTGACTCGGGTACCAGCTACTTGAGATGCCGCTTCACAGCCTTCGGTTTGCCATGTCAGTGCCGGCCTTACATTTATTCGGGGCTTCTGGGACGGGGTTCAACTGCCGCCGGGACGCTTGCTGCCCTCTCCTGAACGCCATTAAAATATAATCAATTGTCATTATTAAATATGCATTGTTTACTCTCACTTTAAATTTCTCATTTTTTTTCAATTTATTTCTACATCCAGAATGCTTTCCAATTGCCCAAATACAGTGCCCCTTGATTCGGTAAACGTTTTTCTTCTTACAACCACTGATGTTTGCCCGATCCTCTGATTGGGTGTGTGCTATGCTTGAAGAAACAACACGAACAGGAACAACGAGTAGCAGCATGCGTTTAAAGACTGAATGAATCGTCAGAAAACTAGACAAGGACTGAAGAAACGAAGTCACTCCTATAATACCATCCTCATTAATGTACACAAAAGTCTAAATAGAAGCACCCTCATGCTTTATGTGAAATTTACCACTAAAAAATACTACGCCATCTACAATGATCCCGCAGTTGTTTCCACGGAACGAAAAATTGCGGGCGTAATTACTTTTCTTTTGACAGGTTCAAGTGAACACTCTAAGGGCAGTGAACAAACATGATCTAAACCATCTCACCTACCATTGCTCCCCTGTCCCACAACAGGACCGTGTGGCCTCCTTGCTAGAATGAGGTCAACCTCGTGAAATGTACAACGGAATAAAGATAAACACACTGCTTGCGCCATCTGCCCGCGCCCGCGCCTTTAATAAAGGGGCCGTAAACACAACATACTGCTTTGTTTTATTTAAAAGATTCAGTGTTTTATAGCGTCAGCGCTTGTGCAACAGGAAACCTCGATTTGTTTATCGCAATAAAACCAAGTATTAAAGCCAAAACTTTTATTACTCCGCTGCGCGAAAGCTTTAATTGTGAGATCAGTAATAGCATGTTAGAAGAAGTGCCTGAAACGTAAAGTTTGTATGTTGACTTCATACGCCTCCAAATGCAGCGTTCTATAAGGAACCGAAAATGAGCTCGACAGGAGGTCATGCGGAAGCGCTTTGTCACCATCCGCCTTCCTAGATGGCCCAACCATACTGCTCAAGGACCGGTGTCCGTACTCGCCTTGTTTTTGACCGGATTTGTACCTGGTTTATCTTTGTCACGGTTCTAATTAATCGCCCCGTGACTCATTGAGTATGATTCGATAAACAGGGTCACGGAAGTTGCAGTGTCGCTTGCGCCAGTTGGCCGGTGTCCTGGCAGACATGCCCAGCGCACCTCCAAATCATCTGCACGATACCGGTGTTGCGCAGTGTTGGCCGGCGGCAGTTCTCTATGTTTACGTGTTTTTTTTTTTGGAATTTTTGCTGTTCGCCCCAACACTCTGAATCTTATAGAAAGATATTGCTAGACAAAGCCCACCTTTTTTGTTTGAAAGAACTAGCATTTAGTAACTCGCTCAACTCCATTATGGCCTCACTGACATTGCGTTCACCAGAAAAGTTTAGAATCATCGAACGACGTTCAAATGTTTGGCTACACAACATCATCAGTGACGTAATGTTTACTGTTTACGTAATGTCTACGTTTAATGTTTACGTAATAAACAAATAAGGATGAATTATTACGCTTTTTTTCTAATCAGTTCCCTGGTCATGCTTTCAGTAAACGTTTGTTGCGAATTACTCTGGGAATACGAAAAATCGTGACGGTACACTCCGATCTGCAGCTACGTATGGTGCTATAGGTGGTATTCATTGAAAAGCTTAGCTGTCAATTTCTTCGCTTGGCAACACCGGAAACGGCCACGGACATGGCCGATGCGGCACAGACATGGCGCGGCTTGCGCCACTGCTGCCCGCACGCCGAAAAAAAAAAAACACCGGCGTGCGTCGTCTGCTCCGTTTCGACCGGATTCTCAACGGTGGTGTCAACAGAGATGTTATTAATCCCACTCACATTGGACTCGAGGCATTACTTTGCGTTCGCTGGGGTAGAGTTTCGAACGTCCAAAACAAATCGTGTGCTTAGCACGGACAAGTACCGCCATCCCACGGAGCCCGACGTAACCAGAAACGGCGCACTCACATGGTTGCCTGCATGAGTGCCTCGCCAGTGAATACAAGCTATAATCTTCACTACAATTAGGGCAGACATGCGACGTTGAACGCTGAGTACTGAAACGAAACTTTGGGCGACACGTCGACTTTGTCTTGGATACTTCCATCTTAAATTGGACCATATGGAAAGAACGCGTCCAGATTACACTGTAGTAGCCTGGACGTGCTCTTTACCATGTTGATGGTTAGGTACCAGTGTAACATTCACGAGGCCTTAACGACAGAACTCATTGCGACCACTGAGCTGCCGACCCGTTGTACGGTTGAAGCCAAGGAGGCCTCAAAGGGCATATTATATAAAGACAGTAACTACACAAGTGCCGAATAGACTCCGGAGCTTTAAAAATTGCTTTCAAGCGCCACATTGCAGATAGTGGCCTTACTCCGGCCGTAGACTCGGCCGATTTGAAAGTTCTAATGAAAGAAGTTGTTCTTGTTCACGGTGAGTGTAAGCAAAGATAGAACAATAAAATCGCGTGGGTGTAAAAAGCTCCCGCGAAAGCTGAGCATTTGGGCTCCAAGTTGGAAGAAGGACGGAGAAAAAAACAGAAAAAGAATATTTAGCTCGGGCACGTTGTCTTGAAAAAACATAATGATGATAATTTGCTTGTATCGACAAGCCTTCCTCAGATACGCCTTCACAATCGTAGCCACCGGGGCGTTTTTACTATAAATCTTCTAGAGTGCTCAAATGCAAGAAATGGGCGACGTTACGGAACACCGCTTTCCGACTTCTTTATAGACTTTCTTATTGTTTGTGGGTTTCGTTCGTGACTGATATGGAACCTCTACGAAATTTTCGGGTTTGTGGAAAGGGAGGGGGAAGAAACTGACGTCACGGACTTCGCGGATCAATGAGTAGCGTTAACCGTAAACTATTGTTTTATTTTTGCAGCGATGCACAGAGCAACACGGCTTCCGCCTGTGCTTTCACTACGGCGACTATCCACTTTGCAATTCCCATTAAAAATGCAAAAGAAAAAGCACTTTCAGGGTTACGCACGCTCGGAAGTTTTTGCATCGAAAGTTTTTGTTTTTGCACACTTAATTCATTTGCAGCTTTGTTTGAGGTATGCATGCTGGAAAATGAATTGAGTTAGGTTTATTCCCATCAAAAGTTACAAAGATTGGCGAAGCTTGCACTAAGTCACGCAAGGCTTGAACCATAGCGAAGTGTGAGGAGGAGGGGAGAATAAACATTTATTGACCGTAGGTACTGATGGCAGGGCACTCGCCCGGTGGAGGGCATCCTTATTCTGGGATACCCAGGCTGCGACTTGCCGTCCAGGCCCTCTTTACCAGTTCTTGCTGGTGTCCAAGGTCCGGATCGACTAGACGAGCCATCCACTGTTCAAAAGTTGGGACGGGGTATTGGGGGTAGGTTTGGAGTTTGTTGGCACTCCCATACCTGGTGGTACAGAGTGCCGGGAGTTGGACACAAATTTCGAAGGGAGGGATACTGAGTTGGGTAGATGGAATGGAGGGGGGTGATGTGGGGATAAGAATTTGTCTGCAATCACCGAAGAGTGGTGGCTTCTTCTCTGGTTAACCGAGGATGAGGTGGTGGGAATTTCCTTCTGCCAAGCCTGATTTCTTTTTATGTAAGCATTGAAGGACACACCACCACGCATAGAATTAGGTTTGAAATTGTTTATTTACATGTTCCGACAGCGCTTTTCACTGTGGCAGTAGTAGTCATCGTCATATCCATCTATATCGTTTTCTTCCCCATGCACAACTGCCGGGCCCGGATCGTTTTGTCCGCAGGCTTTCCCATTTCTCCCAAACTGGAACGCGTCAGCACCCGAAGGACTGGCGCACAACCGGTGTCGCGAACAGGGCGTCTGTAGCGCGAGCTGTCTTGTGCTACTCCCTTGCAGCGCGGACGCACGTGAACTGTTTTCTTCGTACTTTTTGCGAGCGCCATGCGCAAGCCTGGACGACGCCGGGACACTCCTCGTAAAACGCGTGCTCACGGGCGCAGTAAACGGCGGGAGTAACCATGACTTGAAATTTCCTGATGACGCCGCACACATTACGGCCAGCAACAACCGCTCCGCTGTTAAAAAGAGAAAGGAACCGATTCCAGACAACGCAGTGCTCGTCTCAAGACGCTGGGGATCGCAGCGCCACGTAGCTGCGCACTTGCCCGAGGAACGTGACATAAGCGCCGTGGTCGACGCGGCTCTCCGAAGTGACCAATGTGAATCGAACTTCTATGGCGTGAGAAACAGGTGTGCAAAATTTTCGCAGGTGTCCCTCGGAGAGAGAACGAAAGAAGAATCGAGAATTACAGAGCATTTGCGGAGAAGGGCGACGTTAGCTGAGACAGTGGCGGCGTTGCCTGCGGCGGCATTCCGTTCGCACCGCTGCCTAGCTATTTTCTAGAGAGACGTCAAGTCGAAGCGGGCTCGCCAAGGTATCTGGACGTGTCCCGTTACCCCTTGTGCGCGTTGTAGTGTGCAGCGGATGCAGGGCCAAGCAGACGACAAAAGACGATGGGAAGGGAGGGACGGCGACTAAATGCCGATACCCGTGGACAACAAAGGCAACGACAGGCAGCCAATGCCGCTACTAGAGAGACCAAACGCGATCACCGAGACGGTTAAAAGGCAAAGCATGGTTGTCACGGTGCACGAGCGCGCTTCTAAGGCGTGCGCATCGGGTCAAGCCCCAAATTCGCGAGGCTAAGGGATCAGATGCTCAAGCATTCTTGAAGATCCACCGATGGACCTTTCATTCTTTTTTTTTTTTTTGGCTACGCATACTCTTGTAGCGATGCTATTTTAGTACGGGACAATTCCTTCCGAAACTGAGCCTATAAAACAGCTTGTCGTGGCAGGACAGTATCGGTGCTTCGCATGACTTCCATTATCCGGCTCATGTCAATGAAACCGCTGACATCAGAATGTTCAGAAAGTTTCATGCTCATCGAAAAAAAAAAAAAAAAGGAAAGGACGTTGTTGTTCAAGTTTTAAAACTCATATAGCAGCTAGAAATTAAAAGTGTACGAGATAGTTATCTTTGAGGTACAATCGATCTGGTAGGACGATGACAGAGCAAAAAGACAGCGTTATAACAGGAAGCTGTTATAACGCTGTCTTCCTTCTCTGCCATGACCTCCACGAAATCGTAAATATGGAACTTAGCACCCTATAGAAACAACATCCCTAGCATCCCCACTACCACCGTATCAGCATGGGTCCCAAAACAGAATCCAGTTGTTTATGGCTTGGTGTTTTCTCGCTGCGGGGAAAACACCAGCGAGAAAATACAAATAACGGGAAAGACACTGCAAAAGAGAAGCTAATAAAACTGTCTCTGAGGCCATGCGTCACCTATTTTTAGGGCCTTTAGTGGCTCCATCTTTCTCGGATCCCATAAGTGAGGCGGGGAATGTTTACCCGTCTCGTGGGAGCTCGCACTTCCAAAGTCGCCAAAACACTCTTCGCCCCTGTCTTCACAGCCTCCCTCGCCCCGACGTGGGGCATTTTACCGTTGACTCCCATAATAATGTGCCGTCTTGATGGGTAGGAGGAGGAGGGGGGGGGGATAAACGTAATAAGCCTGAGCAAACATTGCGACGACCTACCGTCAGTCAGGAATTTGCGTACGCCGTAATTGGCCTCGTCCGTGTTATTACGGTTGCTGTTGCCTGAATCTGTTGGAAGATTGTTTGTCCAGGGGCGGTATTCTCGTAACTGTCCCTTTTGAAAACGTCCCTTTTGGGTCCCTTTCATCGTGACGTACTTCCGGTTAAGCAATAGGCGTTAACGGTAGGTTTGCCGCGCTTGCGTTACGTCACTTCCGGTAGTTTGCTTTTAGCCAATCAGGGCTCACCAAAAGGGACACTTTTGAAAGGGACGCAAAAGGGACAAAACTCGAGAATACCGCCCCAGGTTGCATATTCAGCCGCCGTTTTTGTTTCCTTGATTTTGTTTGTTTGTGTGTCTTCTAGCTTTTCGGCAGACACGCTGTACGGAGAACATTGTCAGAAATGTGCAACCTGCGCGAATTTTTTCGTGTAAAGCTTTTCCATTAAAGGAACAAAGTCATTCATTTTTATTGCGATCGCGCTTCAAGTGACAACCTGGAGGGGGGTAAGTGGAGGAGGGGGTTATATCTCTGGGGCTCGTAAGATCACTTTTTGTGAAGCTTAGCTCTACCTTCCAAACAAGGAGGGGCGGGGGTTGTAGAAGGGGCGAGCGAACTCCTAAAGAAAATCTTGTGCGCGTAAGATCTGGTGAGTTTGAGCAACCTGATTAGATAGGCGAAGTGGCCGGCGTACTTATTGCGTCTTCTTTGCCATTTTTCAAGAGTAAATCGTATAAAGAATGCACCGAAAATTTAACTGTTTGGCCTTTGCTGCCGCTTCCTCCAACGTTGTAGTCTTTCATTCATTATGTAACCGTTTATTTAGTTCTTGTTTTGACAAGCGTGTTTCTACCAATTCATCCCTGCAAACGTTCAAAGCACTCTTAGCGTGGGGACAGAACTGTGATTCAAAAAAGCTGGACATGCTGGCTGTTTTAACGTTTTAAGTAAATTAATTACCACGGCCACTCTTACTGCGCGATTAGTGGACGCAGTAATCAGGAACTTTAAGATCCACTTTTACGTGCCACGAAATACGTTCATTGATAAATGCGCAAAAAAGAGAAACTCAAAGAGGCCGGTCAAGGCCTCCGATATATTTCTTCTTCAGTTTAAGCAGGGAACAGTGCATACACACCGAGTAAACATTCAACATCATCGTGTTTGCAAAGTAATGCGTACTGCAACGGCATCGCGGGTACGACTTGCAACGGAAGCTCTCGCCGAACTTTCACGGGAGTACGGTGCTAGCATGTAGGTAACAGCGGAAGTCAGCTTGCGAAGCAGTTCCGGCGCGCAAAACGAGAATTTTGTGCCGGAAGTGCCACATGACGCACGAGCCGGGTCGGCGGTGAGTGGTAGTTCTACTACGTGCTTTGGAAGCCGGGAAATTGACTGCAGTGCGAGGGCATGGCAGGCGTTGTGCGTGAAAGCGGAAGGTTGCCCTAACAGTTTCCCGTTAGTTCGAAGGATACACAAAAGAAAGTTGCCCCCCAAAACGAGGAACGTTTTTCTTTGTGCGTTGCTGCGGCACGGAAAGTAAGCAGATGCAAGATGGAGCTAGTTTGTCCATTGTAGCCGGAGGCCGCTTGCCGCATGCGTGTGGAGGTAGCCCGGCGCCAATATAAAATGGGTCTACAGTTTTCCACGTTTGTTTGAGCAGCCACGGTTCTCTTGGCAGCTATCGATTAGCACCTCGCACGTCCAGAAGTACACAATAACGCTGAGATGTTTTACGCTGTGACAAAAACAAGCGCATTCTGGTTGGTGCTCCGCAAAATGCACGTCAAAGGTATAGTACGCGTGCTGAAGCGATATGTTCATACAATAATGTTGCAGTTATTAAAACACTGCCTTTTGAATGCCATCAAAAATCTAACAAATGTGAACGAACAAAACAAAAAGGGGATTTCCTTGTAAGGCTACATTTTTAACTATTCGGCGCTAAAAAAAAAAAAAAAAATTCCCGGGCCATCTCCACTAACGCCAAACCTGGGGAGCGGTGAAGCATGCAGTGTATAAGTGTTCTCTTGGCGCCTTGGCGTTTTTGCTGACGGAGATGAAACCATTGGGGGGTACAGGTATACAGCTTTGCTGTAAAAGTCTCTTGTCTAAGCACGAAGCTCTTTAGCACGAGGCGTAAAAGAGTGTCCCGGTGCTTTTTTAGTACGCGTCACCAAGCGCTCCAGCGTGAGGCGTAAAAGTGTGTCCCGGTGTTTTAAGTGCAGAGCACTTTATGTGCTCACCCTGTCGTCGTAGCTCACTAACGGTCGATGTCAAGCGACAGCCTTAATCAGGCGGCAGAGCGAGATAACGGAACCAAGTAGAGCCTGTTGTACCGTCATCAGGGAGTCGCAGTGAGGCTTCGAAAACCACACGGTTTAAATAGTCAAAACCGTTCCAACCTCGTGAACCGATGGCGGTTGCCATACATCTTCCCGTTGTTGAGCGCAAAGAAAACTTCAGGTACATTTCAGGCAAAATCTGTGTATATAACCGACAGCCCCCGCGTTCATTTAGTTAGGAACGCTCGTTGGGCTGGTTTTTACGATAGTAAGCGAAAAAAAGCGGCTGGAAAGAAAAGAAATGGCGCGTTCGAAATGCCGCAGAAAGGCTCCAGCTGCGCAAGAAAAAAATTACGCATTCGAAATGACGCAAAACAGCTCTAGCATACGAAAATGAAGCAAGCGCAAAAAGAACAGAACTCCCGCTGGCGCAGATTCAGGCAGGCGGCGCGCGAGCAGTGCGAAGGCGGGAAATTTCAATTGCATATTATTCAATAGAGGATTGAGACAGGGCGGCGAATAGCGTGATGAGTGGTAGCTGTGAGCGGATAACGGCGCCACCACCAATCATGGCGAATCACTGCTCTAAACTTCCGGCAGCGTTCACATTGAGTGGAACGGCTTTATTTTTTTTAGTACGCGTTACGTTTTAGCGCGAGGCGTAAACGAGTTTCCCCGGTGTTTTAGTACCGTGACTACATGAAACGACGATTACGACGACGACGACAGGAGACGCCAACAGCCCCAGCCACTAAGGGGCTTCGCCCCTAAAAGCTCTCTACCGAAAATGTTCTCTGCCGGGAGAACAAGAATTAATCGAGTGGGAGCCACCAGAATATGGCAGACCCCCGCTTCCGACACAATTATGAGGTTTGAATAATACTGCAATTAAAATTACACAGGCGGGTGGCAGATCTGTTCGTTTCTGACAACGGTTATAATGTGGTTTTGAGCAGTTTGAGAGCGATTTTTAATAGAGCGGCGCTGTGAGTCCAAAAAACAATTAATTTTATTTTTTATCTCTACCCCTTCGTCTCACCACCGCAAAAGTACGGGCATTATCTCTGCAACGAGCTCTTAGGAAAACTAGTTTTTTTAATTATCTTTTGGGCCTCGACATCAGCTTCTTTTATATCAGCGCGCTACGTCAAGTTAAGACTTTTTGCTGAAACTGTGGTATAATTTTTAAATAATGATGTTGTCTCACGTCTCGGTCACCAAATTACGGGAACCGCAGTTTCTTACGTCTGTATCTAACACCGTGGATGTTCCGTTAGCAGTCTGAACATGTGATTAGTCGTGATTATGCTCCAGAGAGACGATATATCTAGCATTGCGTTGCGTCTTTGATATTTGGGGCGTAGTCAGCCAGCCGATCTGTTCCTCACAAACGTGCAAAAATGCGTAACATTTTTTTTTGTTTTGCAGTTAGGCGGGTGGTTGTCACGGTACTGTACATGGGGTGTCTTGAACTGTGTTCACAGAAGCAGTGCAAATCCTATCCACACCAATTCCTGAATATCGCCTCGCCTGTCCTTATTGTACCCCACGGACATCTTCGGTCACTCGTTGCTCGTGATAATGAGAAACAATGACTCCTGCATGATTCTGACTGCTCGACGAAGGAAACTGGCATGAGAGGATCTCCGATCTCCATTCTAGTTGGTCCCAATCGCGCCGTTGCTTGCCCGACGTACGTGCATGGCGCCCAAAGGGGCTCGTATACGAAAAATACGCTCACTACGCTCCCCCGCCGGGCATAGCGCGTGAAGGAAGAGAATGCCGGCTATGGCTGCAAGCGGGCCGTAAGATGTTCTGTTAAATAAGTGACTAGAAAGAGTTCAAAGAAAGCCTGCCAAACGATCATGCATAAATGAAGCAAGTGTCAAAAAGAAGAAAAAAAAAAAACCTTTCTAAAGCTGAAATCATGCTGAAAGCAGGAAAAAACCGAGCTAGAAAAACCGAGCAGGAAAAAAACCGCCGAGATTTGAAAGCTTTTATGGCGGAAGGTGTGTCCGTGGGTGGCCATGATGGAAGCCACGTTCTATGCGCTCGAAGTAGAGGTGCAAACGTGTTAGCCAAGCCAATCTATACTAGGGGCAGAGGCGGCCGCAGAATTACACCCAGGAGTGCTATCGTGGGGTCGTAAGCGGCGAAACAGCCGAGATTTGCCTAGCTTGTCCTACTTCGTTTTCTTGCGATGTATTCGTATGGCTGTTGAGAGCCTCACGTAATGGAGAGAGAGAACATATCCCGCCCGAACATGAGGCCGAAATTTTTTTCCTGCCTGAAACTGCAACGAGGCAAAACACGAAACGCGCGTGTTGTTTGTAGGATAGTAATGAACCCTGTTTGCTACGGCATATCTATACCATGGTGCCTACATGTGGTAGGTGTGTCGACTGGTGGCACTAGCGCAGGAGACGCTTCCATGTCGGGGCGGTAGAGCGTCGGTCGACGTCTCGGCGAAATCCACCGCACGTTACACGCCCCTTGCTCACCTCTTGAGCTGTACCAGGCGAGGGAAATTATGTGCGGCGCTTAAAAAGGCGATCGTCTTTCTTGGGCTAGGTAAAGGGGAAAATTTTGGTCTGTCTGTAATATGAAAGCATAGGGGGAGCAGTTGGTCTCCTTTTTGTGTGAAAGCAGGAATCTCGGAATGGTTTCCAAGAAATTTCGCACATTTTGCTGTTGTAACGGCATAGTGTAATTATAGAGCCTGCGATAATATTATTCAAGAAATCTTGCTCTTCGATTGACTCATGCCGTCGAATGGCGCATCTACCTCTGGACTTCAGTTGCTATTTACCGGTGCGGCCAAGTGCCTTTACGTTAGCTGCTCCTCCCTAAATCCATATCTGCCTCCTCAAGTTACCGTATTTGTGCGTCCCGCAGTATATTCATTCTTGAACATTTATGGATCGTTATCCACGGCTACATTTTACGCATGAATTCGTTAGCTGACCAAGATTGGCTGTTTAATTTTCATTGATTGATTCATTCATAAATCTATTGTAACTACGTAAAGGGATTTATTGATTGATTGAGTGATTGGTTGATTGATTGATTGATTGGTAACTGAGGGATATTCATTCTTTTATTTATTGTGGTTACGTATATGAATATGTTGGTTAAGTGATTTACAAACGGAGTGAGTGAGGGAATGAGATTCATTCATTAATTTATGGCTATAGGTATATGCAAATGTTTATTAAGTGATTTTTATTTATTTATTTATTTATTTATTTATTTATTTAGTACATACTGCAGGCCCAGTTTGGGCCCAAGCAGGAGGGGCGATACAGCACATACTATACACGCAAATAAACAGCACAAAAATGTAGCCGCACATTATAGCAAACAAAATATAAAACATGGAAACAACAATACATAAAAAACAATTCACTACACAAATCAAGCAATCGGTAGTCAAAGAAAAAGAACTACACATGGAAACAAGAATACGTAAAAAAAACAGTTCACTACACAAATCAAGGAACCGCTAGTTTAAAACAAAATCACTGAATTAGATCTATGCTATGAGTAGACTGTAGTGATGACAAAGGCAAGCTGTTCCAATCCGTTATCATACGGGAAAAGAAGGAGTTTTTAAAAAGACTAGTTCTGGCATTATAAGACGTTAACGATTTTTCATGTCGATGTCTTGTTAGCCGTGTCACCAACGGTTGTAGGAATGGCTCAGGATCCAATGAAAGCTGCCTGTTATACAGCTTAAAAAGAAACGTAAGTCTGAGATTTTTCTCCGCTTTTCAAGGGATTGAATGATAAGACCGTCATTAAATTTGTGGGCGAGTCACTGTTTCGATATCTAGAAGTTAAAAAACGTATTGCTTTCCGCTGGATCCTTTCCAATGCCCGAATTGAGTGAGTGAGTTAGCGAGTCAGTGCGTGAGTGAGTGAGCAAGTGAGTGAGCGAGTGAGAGGGGGAGGCAGTAAGTGAGCGAGTGAGTGAGGGAGCAAGTGAGTGAGTGAGTGAGCAAGAGAGTGAGTGGGTGATAGTGAACACGATTGGGGTTGTATTGAAAAACTGTGGTTGATTCCTCTGTCATAAGAATCGGTAAAACACAAAAGTGAAATGTGCAGTGAAATCTGCAGCTGAGCATGATTTGCGGGTCGGCGGCTGTCTTGTGGGTGTGCTTGGCGAGCGACGTCCCGCTGGCGGGTCGCTTCGGCAAAGGTGAACTGGCGCCATTTCCGCGACTAATATGACGTCAGTGAAATCTTGGTGTATTCCGGCATAAAACCCTTTTGTGTTAAAATATAAAACCCGACAACGAACAACCCTAAATATAGCGTTCTCTGTAGTTCTAAAGGTTGCCTCCCCGCAAGAAGAACCTGTTTGCTGGGGTGCACCCTCTACAGGCCGCTTGCTGCGTTGTACTGGCGTCATTTCCGCGACGGATATGACGTCCGTGAAATCTTGGTGAATCTCGGAATAAAACACTTTCGTGTTAAGAAGGAGGAGGCATCTCCACAGTAAAATACGTTTTGTGGAGAAGCCACTGTTAAAGCGTTGAGAGTTCTAGCAGAGTCCGTCAATGACGGACTCTGGTTCTAGTAAACCCGTTCCCCCTCCCCCTCTTCCCGATATTGCAATAGCTGCCGGACCGCTGTGCTGCACACTAGAAAAAGAGGGGCGCGTACGCCTTACCATTTTTTAATTTCACTCTCTACTATTTCTCGTTCACAACACGGAACTTACATTTTCTACACTACAAATTGGTGTTTGCACATGCAACTAATAATGTGCCGTAAGTAACAATCGGACGCGATGTGCTGCAAAAAAGAAAGTTTACTTTACGTCTGGCAAATTTGAAATTGTCATTTTTCCTGCTTTTGTTTACAGATATAATAGTTCTCTTACAGTTGTGGAACTTCCTATTCTTCAAAAAAAAAAAATTTTTGCATTATTCTTAAAACTGCCAGTTGGGCAGAAATTGTGTTTTTGTTGTTGTTTAATAGCTCTGGTTTTATTGTATAAACGACGAAGAAATAGCAACGAGCAGAAGTACCAGCTTTTGAAACAGAGAAGAAACTTTACACAGTCGATGCTCATAAATTAGGTGCGAAGACTGGAACGTTGTAGTTTTAGACGTAACACGAAGTCGCACCTCTCCCTTGGTGAAATCTATGCCCTAGTCATTTTGCCATTTAGAGCTGCTTCATTTGGTATTCAAGCTGATGTCAACTGCGGATTTTCTGTAGACTGGAGTGAAGACGCCCAATATGGTTTGATCTCTGTACCTGTAAGGCTAAACTCGCAAGTTTTCATAGGATGGCAACGAAATAAAATGTCTTTTTATTCATTAGACCATTCGGTGGAGACATTCTTAGTCTAAAATTTCAGACCCATTTCAACCTTCCTGCCTTTAAAAATTGCGTTTGGGTCTACAGATCTTTTTTTGCACAAAGCAGTGCACTGATAACAAGTTCCTGCAAAAAAAAAAAAAATGGACGCCATTAATTCGCCCCGCGAAAGTGGATGTCCAGCGCCGCTGTTGTAAATCACTACACACGCTGATGGGGGAGGGTATGAAATGTTCCTCGTTGTCTCGGCGGGCTTTTCGCTTGCACTCGGCTTCTCCGGTGGCAAATGCTGGGACCTGACGCATGCACTACGCGTCTCAGGAGAGAACTGCTGGGTTCTGCCTAGCCTGAGGCATGCGTTAGACTTCCAATGACGTCCAACCCCCTCCCCTTTCGAGAGCAGCTGCAAACCTAATCTCTACCAGAACACATGGGGGGAGGGAGGATCTCATTGTTCACCGGCACCTTATCATCCATCATGCGGTTTCGATGTCTGTTTTGTGGTTTTTTTCGTTACACGAATACTGAGCTCTATGCTGCACGCATATTATTAGCCTGACGCATGCGCTCGACGTCTTGGGCGAGAACAGGGGTTATGCCTGGGTTACGACACGAAATTTTCCAACCAACGAGAGGCTAACAGCTTCGCTGTAATAATGTGGTTCGACAAGAATTGCATAAACGTAAATAGGGAGTCAAATATCGGGTAGTATAAGAACCTACCCTCTAAAAAATATCTTATTTATATTCCTTCGTCGTATAGATGGATGTTCTAAAGTTTGTGGTCGACGTGTTTTGTGTGGGTATATTTTTAAATGCTGTTCCCATGTGCGAATCCAGGCAGAGTCAGGAGAAGACAGCTTTCCCATTTTTCGGTACTTTTCCCACCTTTTACAAATTTTGTTCGCGCTTGGGTTTGTTCATTTACATTAAATCCAGAACGGTAGACGTATGTGCAACGGGCAAGGAGTGTTCAGTTTACGTATAACACACTCCCCATCGCCTGTCGTTCTGTTTACCGCTCATCTGATGTCTGTCATCCCGTCTGTCTTCTCGTTCCTGCTCATCATATTCCTCGTGTCTTTTCCTGTTATTCTCCAGTTTCCTCATCTTCTGTCCGTCACCTTTTGTTTGCGTAGGATGAGAACCTGTAAAAAGGATTATTAGCTGAAGCAGGCATTCGTATGACACACTATGTAATTACCAGGTACACTATGAAAATATCACGATACCTAAAGTATTCAAACCAAACAAAGGCGCTTAGCAAGTATAGAGCTTTTGCGCTGACGAATCCACGTCAGTTTAAATGTGGAAGATTGAGAGTGTTCATGCACCGTGATTACAAATTTTAAAAAGTTTTAGCACCCAGAGTGCATCCTTTACTATTCACTTTTGTTGTTTGGGTAAAATTCTTTGTCATTCATGTTTTTTGTGGTTACGCATCGCCATATGTTTCGTTGCAAAAAAAAAAAAAAAAAAAGGAGCACGGCAACAACTTTATTTACCGCAGAGTATTTTTTAAACTTTTTGTGGTATAGTGCTATAGACCAGCCACTGGTGAAAGGGCTGTATATTTGGCACGACCATTGAAGCACATCGATTAAAATAAGATGAAGCAGTTGTAGACCCTGTTCTCTCCAGTGCGTATTAAGTCTATCTTTCCAATAGCTGGGAAGACGACGATGGCGTCGGATTTGTCCCCTGCAGGCATTTGTCGGTGGTGACATTTTTAAGTTTGCCGGCAAGTGCCTCGTCGTTCGTCATTTTTTTCCTTCTGGATTTTGTCTTTCGGTGTATGAAAGGAGGCAGCAAGCGTTGTTCAGCATATAAATATTTTGTCCCTAACCATACGAGTAATTATATGTTTCAGTTCTAATGGTGCCGTTATGTGATCATTATTTTATTAAATTCGTATGTTATGGGCAATATATTTACGATTGTTTGTATGCATGCGTCCGCTGTGGTCTACAAATGACATCAAAAAGCGATCGCGCAGAAGAATGAAGGACAATACTGTCTCAAAGTATTGAAAACGTAACATAAGTAAGAGGGGTAATTAGAAGTATCTTTTGATTAATTGAAATGCTTAACTGGAAGCAATGGACACTGCGTAAAACATGAGTTCACTGCAGGCTATTAATGACCTCAAGATTGCATAAAACGCAACGCTATGTGCAAAGAACGGAAACTCCACTGATTTGGCCCAGGCAGCGGGATTTGGCCTGTTGCATGCATGATACGTTTTTTTTCCTCTGCTCCTAGCAGCCAGCTTATATATTTTCGGACATTTATGGCATGACGTGGTAAACATAAGAACCAAATTTTGAGGGGCCAACTCACTCCCAATAAAAGTCATGAGCCATTCCACTATGTGCAGTTCGATGGCCAGAGAAGCTTTTTAGCGCACTACATATAAGGTGGACACAGAATTTAGACGAAAGTGTATGAGCAAGTTATTATTTTTTCACTTGAGCGTTGATGACGGCCATTGCTAAGAAAGACACACATATGCAGTTGCAGCCGTTTCCAGATGAGAATTTGCGATAAAGTTGGCTTTGCCGCAAGGCGTCTTCGCACACGCAGTCCAGAAATGCACGGAGCCCTAGTCTATGCCATCGTACCGCACTCGGACCCTTTCGTACTCCTTTCTCGGCGCGTTCCCGGTGTGGCGCACTGTTGAGCCCAAATCCCGAGCTTCTTTTTTAACACGAAAGTGTTTTATGCCCGGATACACCAAGATCTCAATGACGTCATATCCGTCAAGGAAGTGACGTGGCCAGAAAAAGTGCCATGACGCGGCGGCGCCCGGATTCAAGCCCAAGAACTCTCTCGCCTCTCGCTACAACGGGAGGTACGTGGCGCTTTGCCCACTGCGCTATGAGCGCGGTTCGTGAGCAGCTCTACGAACGCGCCTTATGTCCTTCCCTATGACTCATTCAGATGGTGCTGCCGTGTGGGAGAGGCGAAGCCAAGTAGCGCATCAGGACGCCAATGAGCGCCGACAGTTGGCGCCTCGATGCCAGCGCCTTCCTGTACGGGGGACGCGCGTGAATTGAGGCACCCTCTGCTGTCGCGTTATTCCCATGACCGTTACGTGTTTCAAGCTGCTGTTTCTGTGCATGTCATTTTGGTTTTGTCGTCCAATCATAACTCGGTTATTTTTTTGTTTCTTGCATGTCGGCGTCACTTCGTCTGGCGGGGTCAGGCTCGGGAACCCTTCGCACATGATGGAGGTTCCTTTAACATTCAACTGCTCCTGTGAAGGCCCTTTTCACTTTCGTGTTTTACCGATTCCTATGAAAGAGGGATCAATTACAATTTTTTAAGGAAGGCGAACATCGCGGTGTGTTCTATACCTGCGCAGTCATCATTAAAATCATAGGCCGTTTGAAAGGTGAGGGGAAACGCACCGGGAGGTTTGTTTATCAACACCTCGAGCTGTGGAACGCCCCGCGCTTTAATTAACACAAATCGCGCTTCGAAGACTCGCGCAACGTTAGGAGTTTTTGTTCGCAGATGCAAAGAGTGCAAGGGACCCTAGCCCGATAAGCTTCGCCTAAAACTTCGGGGCAGAAAATTAATTCGTCAAGTACAGAGCGAAGGGCAGCGCTACTTTGCTTTCCTTTGTTGATAGTGCAACGCAAGGCGCTGATTGGAGCTCATCACCTTGACGTTGAATGTAGTGAATTGATTCCCAAAGCACCTGTACGTATGGAAACAAGTCAACAGCGGATGAATATTGGTCCCAAGAAAAAGTAGAGACAATAGAGAGCAGAAAAATAACGAGGAAAGAGAACAACGACGCTCTCTAATACGAACAAGCTTCCTATGCTTTGGGCATCCGCATCCTGCGCAAGGAAGCTGCCGCAGCAACCGCCATATGAAGTGGCGCTACACCACCCACATAACCCCAGATAACAAAGGGGGTTATAACTCTCTTTTGCTCATTTCTATAACGAGCGCTGGCTGTACGACTAAGATAACGCCACGACCGTCTTGCGGCTACCGCTACGGCACGGCTCCGTGCAGCTGGCCTGACAAGCACGAGTTCTAATTCTACGCAGATTGGTCACGTGACACGCACGCAATGGTGACACATCAAGGGCAGAAATCGCGGTTCTCAGAAATATGCTTTCGACAGCTTATGATGCAAAATGCAGAAAACATTCCCGACCGAGATGCCAGGTAAAATACTGTTCCGTGAGAAGAGGAGGAAAAAAAAGATACTTAGAATTGAGGGACGATTAGGATTCTCGGTCACTGTGTAGCTGCTGTAATGATCATTTAAGCTTCGCTGCTCTTTCTGTTTTCATTATGCTCCTTCTCTCTTTCGGTTCGCTCAAGTGTGCCCTTTATTTCTTCCTTCCCCCATAGTGACGGCCCCACTATCGGCGAGCTACTTATCTTCCATCTTGGCGCAGCGACCCCTTGAGGTGGCGTGGCATTCCCGTGTGAAGCTAGTGACCGATGGCTTTCATTAGAGGCCTGGCTGCTCGTTGCTTGTTTACCCCACTGCGTGCATAAACAGGGGCTTCCCGAACAAATAGGCGCCTGCTCCTAGCCAGCTGCCGTGGTTTCTGGGATACTGCAGGCCGGTGGTACAGTGACTTGCGTGCGTGGAGTGATCGGTATTCTGATACAAAATAGCCTTTCCCCAACATGCATGTGGACGGGTAGAATCGAGAAAAAAGGAGTAAAATGAGAAACAGGAAAAGGCAAGGTTGGTATCTCCTTCCCTCTCTAACGCTTCCGTAAACTACAAGGATTGAGTGGCGACGAGAGGCTCGACACCGTCAGAGACGAAGATTATCGATCCCAATTACGCAGGCAGCGCGAATAGATGGCCGCAGATGAACGTTATAGAGTGAGGTTCCACTTTTTCACTTAAAAGGGCTCGTTTACCAGCGAAGTAATTAAACAAAGCCAACGAAGCGTACTGCCGGACAAACGTAAAGGCAACAAAACGTCTAATACGTGCACTAGAACGCAGCAGTCTTCACTAACGTTGTTAGGGAAAAGAAACAGCAACATTAAATAAAAAATAAAGGTAACGTTTCTTTAGCGGAATGGTTGATTGATCCTGTTGTAGCTAGCTCGGCGTCTATTCAGCTGTTCGTCTTCCCCCCCCGTAGGAATAGATGGAGAAAACAAGGAGTTCTCATGCTTGTTTCCGCAACATTTGCGGTGGAAGCGGTCTATTCGGACCCCTTACTGACTCCGGTATCGACAATCCCGTGATCAGTCACTCAGTGTTGTCAAGACCAGTATCGCAGCTGTGTAAGGAAACTCCACATGAAGGATCTGGCTACATGGGCCTGTGGACAGCACGCTGTACAAGTAGAAACAAATCACCGTTGACGAGTTGGCCTTAACTGTTATGGAATATAAGTCTTTATTTGTAACATTGGTTCCTTTAAAGGCCGTAACATGTACTGCTAGTGCGCCGTTACTGGTTACATCCAGCTCCGCGGGATGGCGGCACTTGTCCGTGCTAAGCGCATGATTTTTGTTGGACGTTCCCAACTCTACCCCACCGAACGCGAAATAAAGCCTCGAGTCCAATGTGAGTGCGATTAATAACATCTCTGTTGACACCACTGTTGATAATCGGGTTAAAACGGAGCAGACGACGCACGCCGGTGTTTTTTTTTTTCTTCGGCGTGCGGGGGTAGTGGCACAAGCCGCGCGATGTCCGTGGCGCATCGGCCATATCCGTGGCCGTTTCCAGTGCTGCCAAGCGAAGAAATTGTCAGCTAAACTTTTCAATGAATACCACCTATACGTAGCGGATGAATGAGGACGGCCACTAGGGGAATCAGAAGACCTTGTGAATATTCTGTAGTCCCCCGCTGTCGCTGTGCAGAGCAGGGAGCACTGGATCACTGGGCTATTGAAGTGTGTGAGGAAAACGCTCGAACTCAGCTTGCAACGCACCTTACATTTTGAGAAGCATTTGGTTAAGTTTTACTCCTTTTCCTTCCGGCTTTGTGCAACTATTGGCAGCAGCAGCGGCAGCAGAGCTGACTGTGGTGGTGTACTTGGGATGCTTTCGCGATGCACTGGTATGCATGATTCAAGTTTGCGTAAAGCACAGTTGGGTGGTGGTGGAAACATTTATTGAGCTGCTCACTGTGAAAGTGGTCCCTCAGTCCAGGTATCCACGAGAGAACCGGGCAGTCTTCGCTCTGGATGCCCAAAGAAGCGGGGCCTCCAGTTCAGCGCTGGTTGTCAGGTTCTCCCACAGCTCAGGGAGAGGGGGAATTATGTTTAGTAGGGTCCCTGGTTGGCTGCAGTGTCAGAATTTTGAGAGCATCGGTCAGCGTACATAGAATGGAGACGGGTTGGATGAAGTAAAGTGTTCCTTTGAAGCCGGCGGAGGGTTGTCTTGTCGTCTTTGGGAAGTTTTGGATGCGGGGCTGGCTAATGTTGTCATGTCAATCTATAATACTGCGTGATTTCTTGAAGAGTGAGCAATGGGAGAACGCCGGTAAATGCTTTGCCGCCTGGGAGGCAAGAGCGCTGTCTTGCTGATGGGCTGGGGTGTTGCCCGTCAACGGAGAGTGGGCCGGTGTCCATACAAGATCAACAACCTTTTGGGGTTGATGTGGCATGAGGAGGGCCTGGCTCAGAGCGCCTACGTAGGCATACATACATACATGTATGGTACATCATACTCCCACAGGGTAATTAACCAAGGCTTGATAATGCACTCACTCACTCACTCACTCACTCACTCACTCACTCACTCACTCACTCACTCACTCACTCACTCACTCACTCACTCACTCACTCACTCACTCACTCACTCACTCACTCACTCACTCACTCACTCACTCACTCACTCACTCACTCACTCACTCACTCAATCAATCAATCAATCAATCAATCAATCAATCAATCAATCAATCAATCAATCAATCAATCAATCAATCAATCAATCAATCAATAGACGAGTAAACAAATTAACCAAGTTATAATTATTAATTGTTAGCTTATTGTATTTCATCGCAATAAATTATTGTTTATGAATAAATAATAAATAACCAAATAGGAAAAAGTCAATAATTCAATCAGTTTAAATTTTCAATAGGTCTAATAAGTTATTATAAACTTCTGAGGACACTAACACTCACAGTACCCCGTGGGATCATCCCTCAAATGCTCATTCTTGTAACTAAACGAGTTAACAGAATAGTGATGTGATTACCTTCGACATTGAGCGGCGTAAAGGGAGCTGCATGAGCAGCAGGATCAAATGATTCCCTGGTTGTCGCCATCCACGAAAAATAATCGTCCAGCGACAATGGCAGGAAAAGACTGCCAGTGCCGAAGACGCCAAGGAAAAGCAGGAGGGAAAGAAAGGCCAATCCACCACTCATCTGGACAGGCAACCCTTGCACAAGACGGAGAGGCACGCTGCATGACCCTTGCGAGGCATGACCCCGACCGATTGCTTCATACACTCCGGGCAGGGTGGGCGGAAGATGGAAGTATTTCGGTCCGACCCAGGCCTGCCTGGATTGGAGTGTACGTTGCGCGATCGAGAACGAGTCTGCGGCTCCGTGACGCTGTTTCTTTCGTCCCTCTCTCCATCCTCCGGCTGGCCATGATGAGGTGCATTGAGGTGACGCCGAGGACGTGGAGCATCGATCGGTACTATTAATGTGCTAGGCGCCCCAAGAAGAGCGTGCAGGTCGAGGCAGTCCGAGAAATGGACCCTTGCAAGCGATTGTACCTGCGCCTCGTTACTTAGATCGTATATAACTACGTCGCTCCCTGTCACCTGTTGCGTGCAATATCCTGGCGCCATTGAACACCCTTAGGGCGAACCCTTGGATGCAATTCACAACGGCGTAACAAGACGCCTTTTCTCAACATCTTCGAAGAAGCGCTGCAGTGATTAATTTCAGCCACACTGGTGAAGTATATAGGTAAAAACTAGGGAAATGAAATTGAAGGAGGCCTCGCGTCGTGGGGGCAGAGGGGGAGAAGGGAGACGATCACCTAGAAACGCGGAGCCCGTGCCCTCTGCTCCAGGCTACGTGGAACTGAGGGGCCCGGCGCTGGGCACCCGGACCGACAACGGCTCGTATGGGTTGGATGCGGATCGGGTATGGGGTTTTCTGACACTCCCATACCATGCGCAACAGGGTGCCGGGCTGAGGACAGACAGCACAGGTAGCGGAGCGGAGGGTTAGATACATAGCATGTAGTAGAGTGCCGTGGTAATAGGAGCATGGTTTGCTGCATTTCGGGCGAAGGAAAATTTTTAGACCGAGAAACCACTCTGAATTGCCGTACGCGAACAGCCCACTGTCGCTTCACACACTTGTAGCGAAGCTCACGTGACTCGTTACTATCACGCTTGGCTGCTTCCAAAGAGACGAACTCACTGAGGATTTTTTCGTTTGACAGAACGACGGCACGCGACCTGAAAAAAATTCGCGCATGCCTTCATTGGCGTGGCAGGCTACTGAAGCTGTACGCGTCACCCACACAGGCCGCGGGCATACCTATAACTGGCTTTTTAACCCCTGGGGTGGCTGGCGCGATCGTCTGCGCAAGGCGAGCACCGGCTTCAATAACAAAGCAAAAAAAAAAAAAAAAAAGAAGTAGGAGTGACGACAGAAGACAAGGAAGGGGGAGGAGAGAAACGTTTATTGGAGCGGAAAGTGCTGTTGTGGGTGGCCTTCCTAGCCCGGATAGCCGCGAGCCGTGGCAGCTGCTCTTGCCCGAGACACGAGGTTAACCTGCGTCTCTAGCAGGCTACCTGGTCAGCTCGCACTCCCACTGCTCCAGGGAGGGGGAAGGGATGGGATTTGGGTGGTATGTGGTGTTGGGGGTTTTACAGGATGGGCATTCGTAGGGATACATGGTTGGTGATATGTTGTGTAGAATTGTTGTGTTGTAGGAAAAAAAAAACTACATTCCTGGATACACTTCGTGAATTCCTCCGAACTAAAGCACCTTCCTCACGTCCACCTGGGCGGCGGACCGAAGTATATAGATGGATGGGGTTTACTTGATATACATTGATACAATTAGTAATCGATATCAAAAACGTCAGGCACCCCCTCAAGATACGTCCCCATTTGCGAATTCAAGCGTCACGCGATGTTTGTTGAACCTTAAGGCGACGAGGCGACCGTGGCCTTTCGTCGCGTTGTGAACGCGCAGCCCGCAACGTTGTGGGCCGCGTTGTGGGCCGCGTTGTGGGCTGCACATTGTGGGCTTCGCGTTTTGGGCTGCAGGCCGCGTTGCGACCGCGCTCTCGGACAGATTTTCATAGTTGCGTGACTCTATCGCAAACCAGGGAATCAACCGTGACTGTGGAGCTCACTCACTCACTGAATCACCTTTGCAATTACACATTGTTTTCATTTCACTGTTTCCCAATAACTAAAGCAAGAAACCCCAAGGGTAATTTCCTGGAGGCGCCGAGCCAGGGAGGTCCGAGAGAGCTCACTTGCCCGCATCTCACGCACTTCCTCATCCCACTAATCAGTCACTGGCAGCTAAATTGCTAATGCCAAAAAACAAAGAAGTCGGGGAATAAGCCGCAAGACAACCGTGTCGGAAAGTGGGAACAGCGATGGGATCGAAAGAGAAGAAAGAAGCAACCAGGTGAGGGAGATACGGCGAGAAAAACGCTAATGAAGGCGAGCACCAAGGACTGCGCAGTGACAACTTCGAGCTTCCCTGGGACCGTAATTGTTTCCTGCATCGGTGGAGCACTGTTTCTTGATTTTGCTAATCCCCTCCCCCCATCCCTTCTCCAAAAAAGCACGTAGGCGGGTGAGGGAATGCACTTACGATCGGCACCTTTAAAACTTTCGCACTGGTCTGCTGCCCAGCAGCACTCAAGCTGCGCCGAGAAATTTAGCCCGCTGCCTGCGCGGCCACAACGGCTTCGTGGGTGCCTATACCGCGAGGCCACTCGCGTCCCATTTGCGCTTATGGCGCGAAACGAAGTTTACGAACTATTACACGTCACTCACTTGCCTCTCATCTATCTCTTCACTTCTGCTCCGGGCGGCTGGACGGATACAGATAGCGTTACAAACTTTCTCACCGTTCGTTAGCGCCCCTAATTTGCTTTGAGCACACAGGTGGCGCTGTAGCAGTTCCTCATGCCGTCAATGTGTGCTCCGCGCGCGGAGCACTCGTGCCGGGCCCTCATCCTTCACCAACGCCCCAGCTGCGCTGCTATTCACAAACCCATATGCGCGGCAGTGCCTTTGAAGGCAGCCGGCCGAACATAGGAACTCCCACCCTTCAACTTTCCCATTTTCGCTCCCTAATCTGCCTGGTTGTCCCCATCTGTCTGTGTGCTCACTCTTCCTGTAGCGTTAAACTACGCTCCTGAAATTGACTTCTCCGTTTTTGATCTCCCGAGAGTTAACACGTTTCCGAACAAGAACCCCTGACATTTGCATCAGCCTTCGTTCGCTTCCTTTCCTGCCCGCGCCATGCTTTCGACAGTATGCGCTTACTCATGTTCCTGTTCAACTTTGTACTGCGAAGCCGTATATGCCTCCGTATAAGCCGTATATGCCGTATATGCCTCCAGCCAATAACATAGATGGTGTGACCTAGAAGTCATATTGTTGTTGAATAGCAAACACAGGCCTACGTTGGCATATCTACTGCATTTCGTGGAGTTTTTAATTGCCGGCCAATAATTATGCGATTTCAGGAGAGAGAAATAGGGAAAGCTTTAAAACTGGGGCCAGTAAATGTTATGAAACGTCGAAATGGCGAAAGCACACACAGCCGCTTTGTAAGCTGGGAGCACGTGACCGAAGCTGGAAGCCAATCAGACAAGGCATCCGCTGAATTCACAATTCACGGGTGAATTTTTTAGATCGAGAATATGGCCCTCTATGTGCTCACACAGTACCTGTAGCCGGTATCGAGCATGTAGCCGCAGCCGCTGCCGCTTCAAATCCCATACCTCGCCGAGTAGCTGCGAATTTCTCCCGGTTGAAGAGCAACTTCTCCGGTTGTAACGCTGGCGTGAGCCCATAATTCTTCAGCTAGAAAGGCTTTCCGAGCGACATTTTCGCTGGTGTATTTCACGCCAAAGTGTGCGCCCGTCCCGTACCGGTTGCCGGTTTTGCGTGCACGGGTCGGGGGTGGAAGGAGGGTGGCGTATACGCGCAGCTTAACATCATGCCCCTGCCGACAGCATTTCCGTTGTGCTGGTGGGAGATTTAAACGTAGAAGTCTCATAGCTCAATGCGCCCTGTCAGCTGTCTTCCGTAATCGAGTGGTTTAGGTCTGGGTTGGTGTGCTAGACACTAAGATGCCTACAACGGGGGAGAGGAAACGGACAGCAACACGTTTGTCGGCTAGAATAAAGCTCCAGACCTTCCAGGTTTTAACTCGATGTGGGACGAACGCACGTCGTTCGCTTGGAGGAAGGAAAGCTGGCTTTGAAGACGCGTCGGCTCGAACAGAAGCGCAAATGGGCGCGAAAACAACGGAAAGCCGCAGTCGTCCCCGTTGTCGCCTCAAGTTCTCGCTCGTCGAGTAGCTGCGAATCCCTCCTGGATGGACAGCAACTTGCGCGCTTGGAACGCCGACGTGAGCCGATATTACTTGTTCAGCTTAAAGGGCTTCCAAGGCGATATTATCGACGGCGTTTTTCACTTCTAAACACATGCACATAACCGTTTGCCCACTGTATGCGTGCACGGGTAGGGAGTGAAGGGAGGGGGGGGGGGTGCGTGCACGCGCAGCCAGAAGTTTCATGCTTTTAGTGGGCCTCTTCGATTATCAGACCCGTATTGTCTGCGGACTGCGTGGGTCGCAACCCGGCGCTCAATTTTCTCATGTAATCCTACGGAGCCTCCAGTCCGAGCGCAGTCATCAGACTGCCTGCAGACTACCCAGGACTGGTTAATCAAGGATGCCACATGATATCATGTCCGTTGTGCTGGCGGGAGCTTTATATGTGAACGTCAAACACCCCATTGCGACATGTCCAGTGTCCTCAGTAGTCGAGTGGATTGAGTTGGTGTGTTACACAAGTAGTAAGATGCCTACGACGCTGGAGGCAAGCAGACAGCTTCGTGTTTGTACGCTACAATACAGCTCAGGTGCTTCGAAGTTTCATTCATCTGATTGGTTCGGAAGTATGTTCAAGCGTAGATTACAAAAAGACGTGTTTTGCTTCGTGCACTCCGTGGACTGCGTCCAGCTTCGCAGGTTATCTATCTTTACAGAGTGGAAGGGCAATAATTTTTTTCTATAGTTCACATGCACGTCGTGCCTTATGTCACCCGACGTTGCCTTCTTATTTAGAACTCACAGCGCCCCCGTGGTGTTTGTTTTCTTTTTCTTGTCGTTCAACGTTGGATTTTTTTCTCTAAAATTTTTTACACTTCACTGTGTGACAGCCACCTTTATTCCCGTGTCATTTTCAATCGACATATTCGACATGTCTCGCTTTCCAAGTCCCTGCGTCCATTGCTGCTCCGTCTATCAAGTTCATTTAGTTGTTTGTAGCTTAAGCTTCACTTCCCCTGGCTTCAGGTTGTCAGCACTTGGGGACATGCGTGAAGGAGTCACCAGTGTGCACAGAGCTTTTCTTTTCTCGACGGCGCACGTTCACGTAGTGACTTGCCGAGCGATGCGTGTGAGATATGTTATACCCAGGTAAGGAGCGTGCACGATAACGGCGCATTAATTTTCTTCGTTATCCTTAATCTCTACTCAGTGTACGTACCGTTTTTACATCACAGACGGTGCGGGCACGCCACACAGCCGCATGTGCTTTTTCGAGACGGCAGAAGATGTGTTCACAGTCAGCGTAAACAACCCTTTCCCAGTGTTCCTTAGCTCATCAGAGTGTTATTTACTATCTCTGGTGCCCCATAAAAATTAAGATGGTTTGTAATTCTTCTCTTCGTTTTTTGTTTCCATGAGAGCGTGCCTGTCGTCGTATCGAGTTGGGAGACTTGTCGCAGGAATTGAAGAGCCACATTGCGTCTTCCAATTTGCGCGTTCGCTTGCTAGCTCTTCCCACACGCGTACGTCATGGTCATAAAAAAAGAAGAAAGCTCACACCAACGCGTCAAGACTCGAAGGCAAGCGAAGCTGTACGCAACCTTCACGACCATCACGAAGGTTTAATTCGAGATTGCAGCCGATTTGCTTCTTCTTCGCTGCCGCAGCGACCTGTACTTTCTTATTGTTGATATCGGTGTGAGCTTCTTAATTTTTTGGAAGTGATAATCATTGGACATCACCTCGGAGGGCCGTACGCTTTGACGCGTCTTTCTCGTTCCGAGCAAGTGTTGCCACGATTACGGCGAATGCTGGCGTTGTTCTTTTTTGGCCAATCTTGGTCAATCTCCCGAAGTGGGTATGTTTAGATTGACGATCGTGCGCAGGGGACAGCTGGCGGTCGTCCCGAGCACCGCGCTCACGTGCGCACGCTCGGCAGTTTCTTGGTATTTTTAACTGCGGGCACGAAAAATTACGATTTTGCTAAACAGCTTCGCTGTTAAAAAAATGGCCGCGCGCCTGCTCACCTCGCTACAAATGACGTCGAAAGACAACATTCGTCGGCCACTCCTTCCACGTAAAGGCATCTCGTCTCTTCCCCCGCCCACCTCTCACTCTCTTCCCCTGGCCACCGAAGTCGCCACCAGCCTTAGGCCGTGGTCACCGCGCTTCTCTGGCCACTTGCTGGAATAAAGTTTTCTCCTCCTTCTCCCCTACCGTCTCGATCCTCCACGACAAACACGGTGGAGGTTTGCTGACGTCAATTCCATTTTGTCGCGTTCCACTGCTCGCGCGCCATAAAGTATTTCGGATTGATTGTGGGGTTTAACGCGCCGACGCAACGCAGGCGACGAGGCGCGCCGTAGTGGAGGGCTCCGGAGAATTTTGACCACCTGGGGATCTTTAACGTGCGCCGAAATCTCGTACACACGGGCGTTTTTGCTTTTCGCCTCCTCAGAAAAGCGGCCGCCGCGGCCGGGATCTGAACCCGCGAACCCGCGACCTAAGCCACTGTGCCACGGTTCGCGGGCATCGAAGTATTTCCAACTGCTCCCGTCGTGCGCTGCCCACATTCATTCTGTGCTACCGAGTTTCATTATCTCACCCCTCCATTGATATTATCGGTCAGAGGGAACATTGTGGACACAGAATCGGTTTGAAACAGTCAGGAAACGTTCTAACCTGGAGGGGGGGGGGGGGGGGGGGGGGGGGGGTGCACCAAGGGCATTTAGGTCCCACGCCGTTTACCATTCACGGGGGTATGGGTACGAACGGCCTTCTCATTCATATTCTACACCTCTGCTCTCCTTCCTTTGTCGTACGTCCCAGGTACGCTGTGCCCGCCATCTATTTCGAGGAGGATTGATGACGATCCCCCCTATGCTCAGCACTTTCGCGGCAGTTCCGGTACTCTACCTTCATTCCGTATACTCGTTTCTTGCAGCGAGGAAACCACACCACATAGTCTACAGTCCGACGTCATACAAACCCGGCTTCACACCAAACAGACGACCATCAGTCGGTTGAAACACCCCTCAACTACAGACACGTTTTGCAGCACTACAGTCTCAGACGTCGAACGTACCAACCTCCGCAAAAAACACTCCACAAAGATGCCTTTGGCTGGAGGGAGCTACAAACGAAACCTTTTCCCTCAATAGACTACATGCATGTACGGATTCCATCAGAAGTAAACCGAGCATGGGAGTGGTGTTCGAAAAGCACCGCTGAGCCGCCTAGGAAGGTCGACGGGAACCAACGGGCGGTGTTCTGACGATGCGTTCGCACTGCCCCCGCTCCCTAATGTATGTTCAATCGTTCCTCTGCTGGTGTGCGGTAACTACACGCGCCGCAAAAACTTGCCTTGTTTGGCGCCATGAAGTGCACATTATGAAAGCCCTGTTCAAGGATGGAATAGTATTGCATACCTACCCAGTTTCCCATAGCGCGCCTGTGCGATACAAGTCGTTATAAGCTGACAACAAAATTGACTATGTAGGAAGCACATGCGGAGGGGGAATCAATAAGAAAACTTTTCTTATTAAAAAAAAAATCACCGTCTTTGGTGTAAGCTTGTTCGCTACCAATTTACGGCGGTCAAAGAAAAGATGCGCAAAAAAGAGACAAGGACAGAGAGAGAGGATGACAAGGACGGCGCGGAGAAAGACATTTAAACAATTGTTCTTGCTCTCATCGATCGCCTTGAGAAGAGCAGGGAGGTGTAACCTGCCACGCAGTTTCTTCGCACAATACTTCAGTTTGCTCAGAGATACGGTAGGCTGGTAATTAAACACAGAAGCAACTGCATCCCTCGATTTTGAAATAATATTCCAGATGGTAAAGGAGCGAAGCTGTTTTTCCTTGTGGAACCTCGTAGACAGGACGACAAGCACTGCGCTGACGCAGTCCTTGTCGTCAGCGCAGTGCTTGTTTATTTATTTATTTATTTATTTATACACCAGCCACCTACCAGTGATGTGCTACCCGTTACCTGCAGGACTGCCACGTGGCCTTCAGGTTCTCACCCACAAGGCTCGTGCTATGGTTGCGCTTACAGAGGACAGCCTTTACAAGTGGCGCTCGTACATACCCAAGAAAGGGTGGCCCCCCGTTCTCCCAGGCACTATCGCAAGCAATTCACCCCCGCCGGCCATGACACCACCCACGTGCGTGACGTGCTCTCTAGGAGCCACACCGACCATTGAACATCTCCTTTGGGCGTGTCCAGGACTGCACGTGGAGCGCACCTCTTGCAAACACAGCAGAGGTACGTGTTTGAAGGACTGGCTCTACCCACCCGCAGCCACAGCCAAGCAGGTGTTGGCCTCCTTGTGGGACTTTGCTCTCGCCAGAGAATGTAAAGTTGTCCTGAATTATTTGACACCACCCTCCCCACCCGCCCCACTTAGTCCGAGTCGCCATCCTTATGTTAGTAAAGTTTTATTTATTTATTTATTTATTTATTTATTTAATTACCCTCAAGGACTGAGGGCATTACAGACGGGAGTGAGTACATACATGTACTACATACATTTACTACATACAAATAAAATAATGACAGCAACTTTAAATAAAACAGCCTCTTATATACCAACAATGTCATAAGGAAGACAATTGCAACATACAGAAGTATTTGGCACAAATGAGTCCTGAAAAGACGGTGCGCGCTGATGGAATCTCTACTTTGTGACGACGATCAATGCGAGTGGAAACATTGTGTGGAAAATAATATCTTTCTGAGTACCGCGTTGTTGTAGTAAATTTTATGAAAGTGACACAGCCGAAACGTTTTCCTGCGAAGAGAAAGTAGGCTAATGATAGTGTTGTTTTTACTGATGTGACGGTCGAGGTGCGATGGTTAGAAAGAATGAAGTACGGTGCCCAATTTTGCATTCGTTCTATTTCGTAAGTAAGCAATTAATGACCAGGGTCCCGAACAGATGCTGCATATTCCAGTTTTCTACGCTAGATATACCTTGTAACGGAAGAGTTTCAGTGAAACAGGCGCCAGATTAAAATTTCTTCGAAGCTAGCCTCACATGCTATTAGCTTTAGCTGTAATATATTCAACGTGTGCCTTCCAAGATAATGTAGAACCATACGTGTATGCCCAGATACTTGAAAGAATTTACTGCACCGAGAAGAACGTGTGGTATGTGCTGGCACTAGAGCTGTAACGGCTGACATGCATGCTACTTGCATTTGCTTAATGTTTAACGTCATACCTCAAAGCTCACACCGTTCCTGAATCCGATCAATGTCAGCCTGTTATTCAAGTACGTCTAAGTGAACATTAATTACCCGATAAATGACGCAGTCATCTACGAAAGGACTTTTAGAGGCAAATAGTTAGTGTAGACGAGAAAGAACAATGGTCCCAACACGAAGCCCTGTGAGACCCCAGAGCCAACCGGGACCCTGGACGAGACAAAGTTTTAAAGGTTACGAATTGGGGACGGTTACTGAGAAAAGAAATCAGCCACGCGTGGACGTTATCATCTAAATTAGGGCTCTTTAATTTTAAAATGGGTAAATCATGAGATACTTTTAGATGCGAAGCATCTCTTGCTCGGGGGGATGTCCCGCGTCCGTGCCCCGTCCGCAGCGCCTCTGACAATGATTGGGGAAGGATGCCCCTAGGGATTGGCCACCAAAGAATCCATCACGAGATAGCTTCGCGTTCAACCACCGTCGTCATCTTCCCGTAGGGGAACCGCTGAAGAAGAAGAAGTTTAGATGCGAAGCATCTTTTGCTCGGGGGATGTCCTGCGTCCGTGGCCCCGACCGCAAGCGCCTCTGATGATGATGTGGTAGGATGCCCCTAGGGATGGCCAACCAAAGACATCCATCACGAGATAGCCTCGCGTTCAACCACGTCGCCATCTTCCCGTAGGGGAACCGCTGAAGGAGAAGACAAAGCTGCGAAGAGGAGGGCGTGTACGTTGCTCTCAGCCGGTGCACCAACGTCAACAACCTTTAACTCACCAACGCTGACGGAGACTACCGATTCTACCACAGAGACGACAACATCGACAAGAACATGATGGACGAGTTTCGGCGCCTCGAGAACCACCGCCTACTCACCGTAACCCAACAGTACTTGCGTTCCTTTGCCACGGTGTGTACCCGGACGCGGAATTCCCTCTGGCGCGACTAAACACCAGATCACTCAACATAACGGCAACACAATGGAACCACACGGAACCTCCATGATGCTTCGCATCCTCATCAGGGTTCCGCACGGGAAGATGGTGTAATTTTTTTCGAACGCTTTTGAGAAATCCAAAAAAGATACCGTCAATGGGTGTGGCATGGTCAAGAATGGAATGCAAATCGTGAATGAAACATAGTAGCTGCGCTTCACAGGAAAAGGTTTCACGAAACATATGCTGTGAATCGGTAAAGAAAAACTTGCCCTTAAAAATTTGACAAGCTTCGAGTAAATGACATGCTTCATTATTTTGCATGGTATCGAAGTCATCGATACTGGTCTGTAATTTTCTGGACAAAATTTATCACCTCACTTAAAGAATGAAATAATTCTTCCCATTCTCCAATCATACGGAAGACAGCCCGCTTAATGATATTGTTCAGGTATTTTTGCTAGGATGATGGAGCTGTAGATTTTAGTGTTTATTAGAAACTTGGAGGTAATGTTTTCGGTTCCGGCGGAAAAACAAGACTTTAAGGTTTTTA
This sequence comes from Haemaphysalis longicornis, assembly GCA_013339765.2. NCBI lineage: Eukaryota > Metazoa > Arthropoda > Arachnida > Ixodida > Ixodidae > Haemaphysalis > Haemaphysalis longicornis. The sequence continues at coordinate 84,184,262 of CM023450.1, forward strand.
TCATTTTTTGAATACCTGCTGTATCGAAACGGATTGCTTCCATCGGGAGGTAATCACTAGCTTGAGAAACGGGATTTGTTCCCGTGCTAACGAAACCCGAGACCGCCTCCATGGAGGTGGCACAGAGAACAACAGCGCAGTCATCGCTATGGGTTACCCCGTCCGAAGTTTTCAGTGTTAACTCGCGACAATCTCTTTTATCCACTACCCTCCAAAATTGTATCCGGTTGTTAGGTAGCATATTGGGTATTATCTAACCGAATAATGCAAAGTAAGCTACCTCTATCACTCAAAAGAAAAATATACAACTAGTGAATGCTGCCGGTGACGACATACGGAGCTGAAAATTGGCGCCTTGTTAAACAAATGGAAAGCAAACTTAGATCGGCTCAAGGGGCCATGGAACGAATAATGATAGGAGTGGCACTTAAGGACAGGAAACGAGCCTCCAGTATCAGGGAGCGGACTCGAGTGGAAGATATCATAGTGCAAGTAAAGAAAAATAAAAGGACTTGGGCTGGCCACTTACGTAGTGAGGCTAACCGACAACCGGTCGACAATTGGGGTAACAGAGTGGATATAAAGATACGGGTATAGAAGAAGAGGAAGGCCAATAACACGATGTAGGGATGAAATGGGGAAATTCTAGGGCCAATGGTGGACTCGAGCGCCGCAGGAGAGAAGCGGTTGGAAGTCAATTGGAAAGGCCTTCGCCCTGCAGTGGACCTGAGTAGGCTGTTGAGGATGACGATGATGATGATGATGAGCACAAAAGTCCGCCTCAAGAGGTGGACATTGAGGATGCGTGGGTGACTTTAACTGCATGTGCAAATTCATTAACGGATCTCTATAGTTCATCGTGGGCTCCTCGATAAGTTTTGCAAGCCCAAGAAAGCTTCCCAGCACACTCATGTATGAATCACTGATATATATCAACCTAAAAAATGACCTGATGTGAAAGTACACTAAGCCATGCCCTCCAAAAAATCATTCACACCCTAAAGCGCGTCACTGTGTCAGACAACAGGCAACAAGAGTGTTGACCTGTGGTTATTTACATCATGGCGTCTCAGGTGTTGGGTCCAAATGACGCTAAAGTTCGCATCGCCCAGCCAGCATCAATTCCGTGGCCTTTTGCTTATCTATAAAAGAAGTCGCTATGAGCAGTGTCAGCCACGTTGTATCCTACGCGCCCGGCGCAAGGCCTCTATTTTCCCTGCCCGATTGGAATAGGCCTCATCGCGGCAACATAAGGAATATACATGACCCGCGACCATACCTTGTCATCGGCACACGTAGGCGCCGTTATACGAGGGCTACAGTGGCTCTTCGATCACAGCCTCTAAGTTAATTCGCATTGCGCATATTTTCTATAGTCTACTTTAGTCAGTTTTTCAATTGTCACATGCGACTTCAGTTGCTTTATAGCTTGCAGCCGGTGTCAGCTCTACACCGATAATAAGGAAGTAAAGAAAGCCGGCAAGCTGGTAGAGACAGATGGTTAAGAAGAAATTGCCATTTCTTTTTTACTCGTATAGCTGTCGTCACCCTTTTTAAACATCCTCGCCGTAAATTTCAGCAGATTGATGAAGGATAGCATATTATACCGTGTTTATTTCGGGCGCGGACTCTCAGCGAAAAGTGAGCCACCGAAAGGTGGCGATAGGCCTGAGCACAAGTGCCACTGCACTTACGATTATGGCAAGGATGGCTACTCATTTGCATACGTAGAGCACCGCCCAAGTCACTCGCTCTGCAGCACTTGCGTGGAAAATAGAGGTTAGTGTTATGAGTTCCGCGTGGCTAGCGGAGTACGTGCGCGTCGCACGCCATCAACGTAACGAGATCGGACGCCATAATGACCGCGTTTCAGACATTATTGCAGCAACCGCACTCAAAGCTTGGTCGCTTGAGGAATATGAACGGAAGAGACGAAACCGTGATGATAACCTACGACTCTGCCATGGCGGGCACTGTCTAATGTCGAAATCGCTGGGGCGGGGGGTGCTTTATTCAATAATACGACCTAGGCCCTAGTTTCTTGATGCTAATTATGTCTGTCTGCGTCGCATAGACAATTGGGGTATCGTACGTTATACCGCTCAACAGGAATATAGTGTTCAAGGGATAAAAATGTGCGTCTATAGGTGTCACTTGGCTCTGGGCTTGATCAAGCATGAGAGTTTGAGTGCCGGTTTAAAAAGAGCTATTTGAACAACTGCTAATAAAGTTGCTATTTTTATCTCGCAAACGGCGAAGCCCTATTAAGCGCTAGAAACACGTACGACGGGCGCACGCGATTCGTATGCGACTGATCGTTACGACTTATTGTTAGGACCGGTTTTGGCGGATCCTAATAATGAGGCGTAACGATTCAGTCGCATGCGAATCGCGTGCGCCCGTCGTACGTGTTTCTAGCGCTTTAGAACACATTTCTTATACTATTGTAAAAAGGAAGGTCATTCAACTAGACCAAAAGCGTCGCGACCTCACAGGCCGTTGTGCAGTAGTTTAATAGATGTCTAGCACTTCAGTCTGTTAGTGAATCATCATTCGAATTCAAATTTCCTCGTCACGTGGATAGGATAAGGCGCTACCATGCCTTATACTTAGACCAGGTTTTGTTCTGCGGCGTGTTGCCTCGTTCGTGCGTTTTGCTTTTGTTCTGCACTTAAACATTACTAAATGGAAGTAGTCGTGCCGCTTACAAATCTTCGGGTGCGCGTTATTTTTTTGCATTATTTTAAAGAGTGTTTCAATTTCTTGGTCTGCAGTGTGACGAAAAGATGAATAATTTATTAGTCGATGCCCGGGTTTCATGTCTAACATGGACTGCCGATTTCGCGTGTTTTAGATAACTTGAAGTATTACGCAGGTATGATCAGGATGGATAAACAATTCTGCTGCCTGTATGTATCGCAATCGGTTGCCCTTGGTAACCAGCTAAAATAGGAACCGCGTCTTTTAGAATAACTTGAGATTGGTGGACATGACATGATGCTCATCCGAGCGTATGGATATTTTGCAGGACTCCAAAATGTGTACTCGGGGGACAGAATGCCTAAAGGTCCAGAAGTATGCATCACTGTCGCAAGATCTTCGCTGTGAACTCCGAACTTAGCTAAACGTTGCGACGAAGCCCGGCTGGCCAGGTGTAGATTTCGTCGCACCGCTACAAGAGCCTACGAGGAGGACACATTCGATGGGCCCAACTCACCTAACTCAGCGGGGGTGAGAAAAGTTTACGGCTATTTCGCAAGCAACGCTCGTTTCAACCCAATTTATCGTACCGAAGCCCGCAGCGCAGCAGGGGATTGCGAATCCCTCGGACGCATTTGTGACAAGAAAAGATTATTTATGAGGCACATATCCGCCGGCCAACTGTTAATAAAATCGGCGACACAGAGGAAATTCTGCTGAAGAAGCCGGACTGCCAGAACGTGCACCGGGACTCAATCTCATGAGTCGCGTTTTTGGAATGCAAAGTGCAAAGCTTGGAAGGCAGGAAACACATAGACGATAAGGGGGACGTGGGCTCGTAACCTTAACCTCAAGTGCTAGTGTAAGCGATTTGAACATCTGAAAACAGATGTAAGTGTCGTCGTGATGGTTCCAGTCGCACCTGCGAATACATAATCAATTACTTTATATGTAATTGTTATATGTACACGCACTGCAGCCTACAGTGCAGCCTTAGCCGCGAAACGTGTTCTTAGTTGTGTTTATTGCAGTATTGTTAAATTGTTGACAGTCGTAGAGTCGCCAGGAATGTGAGCAAGGGGCACTCTTTCTGGCTATTCAGAAGAACTTATTACTGTTGAAACAGTTCAATCTAGTCGTTGTTTAAATGCGGTGCATTTTTAGTCGCTGCTTGTGCACAGCCTTCAGATTCCCCGCCTGGATTCAAGGGATGTGTGCGTTCTTGTACAATACCATGTTCCGAGAAATGTGTAGCCTCGTTCGCAGGCATATGGGGAGGAAACTCAATATAGCACTTTCCTTTTCCTTTTCTCGCTCCTCAAACTCCACTACCCGCCTTTTCAATAACCTTCCTTACCAAATCTCAATCCCTCCTTTTCCCACTTCCCTGCATAGCTATAGCCAACCGGACTCTTCAATGGTTAACCCCCCTGCCTTTCATAATAACGTGTACAGGTGCCGTCATAAGTAATTGGAGCACTGGAGCTGTGGCCGAACTGCATAGGAGCGCCGTGTAGCTGCACCGGCGGTAAACTAAAGGAGCAGAACACGCATGCGCGCCTGCCGACGGTGATAGCCCATCTATACTTCTCAACCCCCTTCTTTTAACGCGGCTTCGAGCATTATTCGCAGCATACTGGTCTCGGTGATGGCGGTGATAGCAGACCCTCCTAAAAATATTAGAAAAGAAAAATTGTCACTTCAAATCCCTTCGACTGCGGCGCTTCTCAAGCAGCTCGCGTGCGCTGAAGGTGTGGGAGCAACGCTGCCAGATACCGCCTCTGCTATCAGCGCCATCGCTGAGGCCAGTATGCTGCGAATAATGCTCGAAGCCGCGTGAAAAGAACTGGCTTGAGCAGTATAGATGGGCTAGTCACCGTCGGCAGGCGCGCATGCGTGTTCTGCTCCTTTTCGTTTACCGCCGGTGGCTAGCTACACGGCGCTCCTATGCAGTTCGGCCGAAGCTCCCGTGCTCCAATTACTTCTGACGGCACTTGTACTGTTGGGCGAGTTGGTAATTCATCTGAAAAATAGGTACAGCGCGAACATAAACAAGGACACAGAAAGACGACGAGACGAGCGCTGACTTCTAACTGAATTTAATACGAGAAAACTTGCAGCTTTTATACGCACACTTAGCGTTAACACCCAGGAAAAATTAAAATAGAAAGAATTACAACAAGAACAAAAAAAAGACGTATAATCTCTGATAGCACAACACCACATCAACGCGCGTTCACGCACTTGGCCCAATTTACACAGACACCAAGTTACGTCATACCCATACCCATGCTACCATTTTTTGCCTTAACTTTTACAATTTTCATGCATCTTTTGTATCGTTTTCTCGACGCATCTGATTGCTATCTCTGTTTTTCGTTCGCGCCAAACACAAAAATAAAGGCAAGGAGAGAGGGAGAAAGAGGAGCTCGAGAATGGATCCATTACCGCGCAAACTTTGCCCGACCTACTTTCTCCCCCGATGTTTTCAAGCACCAAGTGACGTAAGAACGCAGTGGCCCGGCATATTTCCTCTCTACACACCGTTTAATCTCCAGCCGAAGGACATAGTATGGACAAACAAAATATTTGCGTTGTTAATGATGCCGATGGGTTAACAAGCTGACACCTTAAAAGGCGAAATGGAAACCGCTGGAGGTGAGAAGGCGGCCTGGCGCATCATTCTGAAAATACTCCGAGAGTAATCAAATCGCGCCCAACACTTCCGGAGTTACTATTAGCGAAAAACGTGTCGCACACGCGTTATCGTTCTTCGTATATAAAAAAAAAAACATGTCCAAGGAATGGAAAACAGCAAAATGTTTTTTCTAGGGGTCATAACGTGATCTTCTACAAAAAATAATATATAGTAAAAAGTTTCTACCCTTGTGAAGTAATATTGTTGCTTTTCTGCAGCCAGAGCCAACTTTCCAGCCTGTTCGTGAGCCATGTCAAGGACAAGTGGAACGCGCCTTGACATGGCGGAACGCTCGCTGAAGCGCGGCTCGCCTAGACAGCGGCGCCAGATTTCCCTCTACTATATATTAGTATGAAAGTCTGCTCTGATCCGCCCGTGCATGCTGCATGAATATCCACAACCATGCGGAAGACGCTTTTTCTGTACTACACCGCTATACCCACTCCTTGTATTAGTGGAGCCTACGGACAACTGCGCTTGACCAGACATAGTAAGGAACACCCAGGGAAACGGCTTACCTGCAGCCTTATCAGCGCTACCAGGCGACGCTGATGAATCAGGAGTAATTGAATCACACACACACAGAGAGAGAGAGAGAGAGAGAGAGAGAGAGAGAGAGAGAGAGAGAGAGAGAGAGAGAGAGAGAGAGAGAGAGAGAGAGAGAGAGAGAGAGAGAGAGAGAGAGAGAGAGAGAGAGAAGCGTGGCCGGGTTCACGCGGTAGCTTGCTGCCTTCTCCGCACGTTCCACCAGCCGAAGCTAAGTTTCACTGCTGGAGCTGGCGAGTTCTCTCTCCCACTGCTCACGGGAAGTGTTGAGGATTGGGCTAACATTTAGGTTTTTTGTTGTTATTTTTTGGCAGGCACACATCATGTGGTAGAGGGTGCAGATATTACTGCATTGTGGCTAGGTGGCGCTGTAGAGGGTGGGGCTGACGGCATGGAGTTTAGATAAGTGTGGGAACTTGTTTGTCTGCAAAAGTCTGAGTCTGTGCTCCTGCGAGTGACGGGTGGGCAGGAGCCTGGAGATACTGTTGCCCACCCAACTTGTAGCGCTGTGTGATGCTTTGGTAGGTTACTAGGGGGTGAACCGCTTGTAGTCAGTCGTCTCGCGGTGCCCGGTAGGCTAATTCTCGGGCTGTCGTGTGGGCCATGAGATTGCCGCGAAGGGACAAGTGGGCAGGGGCCCAAACCAGACGAATTTTGCGTTGGGGGGCTCGCTGGAGAAGGATTCTTGCAGCTTGTCTTGATATTCTTCCGCGTAGTAGCTTCGGCCTGCTGCTTGAGAGTCTGTGATGAATGTATCGTCTGAGGTGTGGGCGATGGCAAGAGCAATAGCGGCTTCTTTTGCTTGGGTTGTGTTGATTCCAGTAAGTGTCATACTGGTGACGTGCTCGGTGCATGTGGTGACGACAGCTCTCATCGTATCCATGCGAGCGTAGTCCGCAGCGTCCGTGTACACAGTTTTGGGGTTGGATCCATGGATTCTGTCTAATGCCTGCGCTCTCGCCGCATGCCTTCCTTGGTGAAACTGCGGGTGCATATTCCGTGGGATGGCAGCTTGGTAGCTACATATAGATATTTTGCCGTATGGTTGTGGGTGTGTCCGCGCTACCAGGGGTGTCCGTGTCACTGCAGTTTGCTAGTTGGGATTCGGTGTCGATAGCTGCACAATGACGCTGGCTCAGATTTCTTCCTTCTTGGTACAACCTGATTGGTACATCCTCCCTGGTAGCAGTTTGATTTCGACATCGGAACCACCGCCCAATGACGTTGCGACTGCCGGTACAGATAGAGCGCGCACCATGCAAAAGCACGTGTACCTTTGGGGAGAGGCCTGTCGACAAAGTGTGGGAGCTTTAGACCGGCACTGCCGACAGCACCTACACCCCCTGTCAGATTCTAAACTTACTGACCTTTGCAGGCGGCCTTCATGCGTACCCAGTAACGGGAAGGTGGCTCTTTCTCCACACCGGGGACCCGTTTGTTGCCAGGATGCCTGACCGGGTGCCCCGTGATCGGTGACAAAAGCTCCCGAAACAGGCCTTTATTTCGTGAGGAGCACTTTACTGCAGCGCCGGTATAGTCTCCAGTGCCCCCTGGGTCAACCCGGGAACCGTTCACGTCACAGCGTAAAGCTGGTATAGAATCAGCGAGATGAGCCGCCTACAGGAAGCGAGAGCGGCTGCCTGGTTTAAAGGTCGATAAATATAGTCGAAAATCGACCCAGTTATCCGGTTGGTGCTGTCTCTGTACCCTTCCCGAAAATAGCAGCCCATACACGATGCGTGAAATCATTTTTCACGCTCTCATAAGGAATTGCGCATACACAACCCTATGTTTATCACTTTCACGCTGCCTCGCCCCAGCCCCTAAACTACGTTTTAAGCACGCTTAGCGGCCCCGTAAAGAGAGGGAGGAAAAAAAGACACATCGAGAACGACCATATAAAGGACACAGAAACGGGATGGAACGTTCTGGATAAAGTATTAAGACGTGAGGTACGACCTCGGAAGCGCGTCGATCCTTCTGCTTGGGATGTCTTCTTCATTAATCATGCGCTGATTTCCCTCGCATTACGATGGCAACTTGTCTTTTCTCATCAATCTTTTCTGTTTTCTCAAGAATCGCTCGGGTATTTGGAACTCGCTATGCGCGTCACAGCGAGCTCTGAGCAGATGGTTCTTTGCATTTCGGAAGCTCGGTGAAAAAATCTTTTCGCAGGCCTTTATTTAAAAGATTATTTTTTTTTTCTAAAATTATGACCCGGATAGAACCGGCCTATATTTTTCGTTGCCGGTTAGTAGACGTTACGAAGCCTTAGTTTAAAGCAATCTTGTTATTATTGCACACACTTCTCGACTTAGCCCCACCCCACCCGTAGACTTCGTGATCTTCCGTGGGGAGCCTGTCGATAGGGTCGACGCGAGTTAAAGAAAGGGCTTCGTGCCGCCGTGGGAAACCATGGGCAGTGTGTAGTTTAGCACCGAAATGATGGGAACGAAACATGCAGATAACATATTTTTGTCATGAAAACTGCCACAAACCATTACGTCCCTTATAAATTATAGGCTGCGGAGAAATACGTGTCTATGTCGGTTGAGGTACAGTCCTGTGGAGCGCTAAAAAATAAAAGCCTTGCGAGAACGACGCGAAATCAGACACAACAGTTGAAATACCAAGAAATACGAGGGATTGATTGATTGATTGATTGATTGATTGATTGATTGATTGATTGATTGATTGATTGATTGCTTGATTGATTGATTGATTGATTGATTGATTGATTGATTGATTGATTGATTGATTGATTGTGAGGATTAACGTGATGACGATACACAGGCGGTAAGGCGCGCCGTAGTGGATGGCTCCGGGCTAATTTTTACCACCTAGGCATCTATAACGTGTGCTGAAATCTCGAACACACGGGCGTTTTCGCTTCTCGCCTCCATCACAAAACTACGGAGGAACGCTCCAGTAAACACGTTCTTGCCACGAGTTGGAAGCAGATTTGCGTAAAGCTGTCCCAATACATTTCGCGAGCAAGTAATAGGATACAAGTGTTGGTATTTTATAGAAACGATGGCATAAAATTATTTACTGACGGGTGGCATTCCAAAACCAGGTCCCCAAAGCCAGCCCGTAGTTGCACGATCAGTGGATCCCTTAGTGCAAGATAGCACACTGGACGTCTCGGCCGCAATGACGAAGCTAGTCCCTATACTGACGAAACAAGTTAAGGCTTTGCAGGCAATGCTTGGGCCAGTCCGCCATGTTTGTAATTATGTCGCTATGTGTTGTGCGCGATGAAATGTGGCTGTTGTTGCCCGCTGGTAGACACCATGCAGTCAGGATCAGGCAGTCACATTATTTTGTAAAAAAAAAGTATTTTTAGCTCTTACTTCCTTGGTTCCCTTATGACAACTATATAATGCCTCTATTCATATTAAAGCTGACAGCCCCCGAAATGCAGACAAATCGTCATTTACAACTCGTAAGTATGGCGGTAGCATACGGTGATAACGACAAGAACGTCTTAAAACATTGAGAGCCTATATCAAAACCGGCCCATGTAACACCCACAAGTGATATCATCGCTACCTGCTCGCTTAATCCGTGTCCACGACGCGAGCTGCTTCAGCCTTCACGAGTATGTATCCCGCGACGTCACCTACCTTCGCCATGTAGTCTACGTCGCCGGGCACGGTGGGTCCCTGCAGGGGATACCTGCACATTGCGGCGTTCTTGGCGGCGAGAAAGTGGACGAGACAGCTCCAGAGGTTGACAGCTGCGAAATGTAAAGAATTTTTTTCTTTAGAAACCACGAGACCGCAGCGCTAGCGAAGGAGCCTGCCTTAGAGGCGCAAAACCGCTTCTGGTTTTTACCTGAACAGAGTTCCCCTTCCTGCGCCATATAGACTCTGGCCCCAGGACGAGGGTACCAGAGCGAATTCTAGTTTGGCTAGAGACTACCATCAGTTGCGTCTCATCGCGGCACTCATTCCTACTGCTATCGCCATGGTCAAACCACAAGTCCTTATTGTGACGACTGTGGATCGCCGGAAACAGTTTAGCCCACCTTGCTAGAGTGCCCGGCATACGGGGAAGAAAGAAACCACCTCGTACACAAGATCGAGTGCCTCAACCACGAATCTATATCATTGAAAGCTCTTCTATGGCTCTGAATGTCTTCATCATCTCCTCGAAATGTGTTAATTTCATTATTTGATTATTCACAGAACATCGGGTTCGTTCAGACGATTTAGGATTAAATCTCCTCATCCTGCGAGACCATCCGGACTTTTACGTCACCCACACAAAGCTACATGTTAACTTTATTCGCCCCTTCCTTTTGTCGCTCCCTCGTCCCCCCTACTTACTTTAGGTCCTCTATTCCCTCCTGCACATCCCCACAGAGTACCATGTACGCGACAACATGGCGGCGGATTTTTCAGCTTTCCTCTAATAAAGAGCTCTCTCTCTCTCTCTTTCTCTTTCTCTCCCCTTCTTATCCCCCAGATCTGTCATTGCCGTTTTACGCAAGTCCATACGGCTACACAAGATAGGGATAGTTGTTGCATTTCATCACAGGGTGCCATTGCTTGTGCTCATAAATTAATCTCAGAGCAAGGCTCCAGACGAGCCGGTCTTGCGTGTTTCGGGGTGTATACGCTGTGTAGTCGATGTAACAACACCACTACGTTGTATGGCATTCACGCAGCCTGTGCTACTCAAGGCTTCGAGGCACGTCCGCCGTATGAAAACCGAAGCTTGACTAAGGATTGCGTCCTTTTCGCTGGTCCAAGCTTGTGACTTAGTTGTCCTTCAGGGAGGAGACAATTTGCGTCTGCACAAATAGACTCCCCTCATGGTATGCCACGATTCCATTCGAATGCGAGAATGCGAGACCAACGTGCATCCGGAGCAAGAGCAAGAGCGCAGCTCAGTGTGTTATGCTTCCAAACTGGCTGTGAATGCCAACAGCAAAATAAAACGAACCGTATCAGTGTGAAAAAGATGTCTTAAACAGAAATTGGGGAAAACAAACAAAATAATCTCTGACGTCATTTTTGCTGATGGGGTGGGGGAGTATCTTGGCCAGTAAAAGTTGCTAATGGTTTCCCAGCCCCTTTGTTTCTTCCTTTTTGTGATGCGGGAGTAACTTCAGCAAGTATATAAAAATAATTTACTTTATCTTACCGGGAGATGAAACCTTTAGACCACAATCCATCAAAGAAACATCTGGCTACGAAGACGCGGCGCAATGGACGCGACAAATTATAGACCACCCAGTGCTCTTTACCTGGACCTAAAGTCTTGCACGAACATTATGCTTTTATTGAAGAACCGGACTTGCCCGCACGAAAGGGCGGAAATCGTTAGCTTAGCGTATTAGTCGGGGTCCGTTTGTAAGCAGTGTCTAAAGGCTTGGGCCAAGATCAAATCGTTATTGAAATATCCGTCGTAACAAGGAATTTCCCCGCAAAAGCTTAAATCCTTCCAGTTCCAGGAAACACACTATAATGAGGTAACCTGATTTCACTATCACAAAACCTTTTTACTGGGTTATTTTTAAACGCACCGATATTGTTTTCATCAAGGGCATTTTTGGTGTCAAATATTTTTCGTGGATGTTGCCTTTTAAGTTTGTTTTTGACGTACTTCTCTTTCGTGCGCATGAAAATGCTGTCAAAGACGGCGCATCCCACGTTCGCCGACTGTAAACTTTTTCGCGAAATTTGAAACTATCTTTACGCATTTTGTTTTCTCACACAAATGGCCGCTTTTGGAATTGTTACAAAATGTGATCTGGTTGGTTGGAAGACGACGACACCGAAATGAAGACGAGCAGCGACCGCACGAGAAGCGAGGCTCAAGTCATCATCTTCATCAATCGAATAACGCAAACCGCTCGAAAGTCAGCAATAAAGCTGCGTCCTCTAACCCGCGCCTGCTTCATGGTTTTCAACAATTTGGTGCCGTGACCAGGATGAAAGGATTACACCGTTGGAGACCCCTACCGAAGAAGCAGGCCCATTGAAGAGGACACAACGGTCACGAACGGCGCATCGAATCAGCCCCCGCCAGAGCCATTTCTACGTACCGAGCCCCATCATGGATCGTCCGAAACGGAAGCGTAATGTGCTTCGCGCCTCGACTACAAGGGTCATCAGCGAGATGAAGTCCATGATGGAGGTGACTCCACTACCGACCGGTGAGCTGGCTGAGCAACTTCATATGCTTAAACGGAAAGAGGCTGCTTTAACCGAACTAGACAAAGAGATAGAGGACCTCGTTCCCGATGACGAACTAGACGATGAACTGGCAACTGTAGAAGATTACAGAGATTCTATTGCACGCATGGTCTTCCGCGCTGAAAGACATCTTCCAGCCGCATGCACTCTAACGACTAACGGTGTGGTACAGGCCGCAACGTCACCTCAAGAACGAGTTCAAGTTAAATTGCCCAAACTTGAGATCCAACGTTTTGACGGAGAATTCATACGGTGGACTGCATTTTGGGACCAGTTCGAGTCAACGATACATAAGAACCTGTGCCTAACAGACGTTGACAAATTCAAGTATCTTCGCAGTTACCTGAAGGGGAAAGCGCAAGACGTAATCAGCGGATTGCCTACAACTAACGACAGCTACCCCTTAGCATTCGAACTGTTGCAGTAACGTTTTGGAAACAAAACCCTCATAATTAACAACCACATGAGGAAACTGCTAAACCTCCCGAAAGTGACTTCTTGCGAAGACTTGAACGACCTTCAGACGCTTCATGAATGTGTACACACTCATGTTAGATCACTTAAGAACCTCGGAGTACATATTGAGTCGTACGGCATTATGTTGAAGACTGCACTATTGCAGAAGTTGCCCTATGAGCTCGTGCTCAGGTTCAACCAGTTAACGTTAACGACGCCACAAGCACAGGGAAAAGAACAGGCTGGTGAAGTATCGAAGTTACTTGAACTTTTGAACCTGGAAGTGCGAAGTCGGGAGATCACTTCACTAATGACGGGATCAGACATGCCTGCCAGAACAAAACCCCACCGGAACCATGTCAAAGAAAACATGCAAGGTTCTTCTTCCGCACTAACGTTAACGATATCCCGCCATGGATGTCTTCTCTGCGAATCGAACGACCACCTCACAGAAGACTGCCGCGCTCAAATTACATTAGAAGAAAAGAAAGCGAAATTAAGAAAACAAGGTGGTTGCTTTCGCTGCGCCAGGCACTTCCGCCGCGCCAAGAATTGCAAAAATGCAAGAAGCCTCTCATGTCGGAATTGCAAAGGACGCCACATAACTTCCTTGTGCGATCCAAATTGGAAACGACCAACACCAGAAAAACTGACGACTATGTCCACATCGACGGCTGAATCAGAGACGTCCCAGGAAACGGCTTTTAGGTTTACAGTGCCTGGAGACGCGAAATTTTCAAAAGTGACATGTTCGCACGTAGCAACTGAAGAGCCAGTGTTTGAGCAGGAAAAGGCTTCTTGGGAGGTGGATCAACCAAGAACTACAGACAAAGGAGGATGTTCCAAAGAACGTCCACGGGCCTCACAAGTCCTCACCGAAAATGAACGAAAAGCAGAATATTTATGCTCCACTTCAGCGCCTGAAGCTTCATCGGCTGACACGCTTTGTGCAAGATGGAAGCATGGAGAGCACCTTTTTGACAGACCATGGCAATTAGGCCGCCGGAACAAAGACCTGCTCTTGTTGAGCCCTGCGGAAATGACTCCAATGAAGTCTCCAGTTCTTCTCGACTACGGAAGCACCAATCAATCGCCCATCCATTGCCAGGTTCAAGATTTTAGCCAGCTGAAGCCAACCAGATCCATATTATTGCGCCGGCCCGGAGCCTGTTACAAAATGTGATCTGGTTGGTTGGAAGACGATGACACCGAAATGAAGACGAGCAGCGACCGCACGAGAAGTGAGGCTCAAAACATCATCTTCATCAATCGAATAACGCAAACCGCTCGAAAATCAGCAATAAAGCTGCGTCCTCTAACCCGCGCCTGCTTCATGGTTTTCAACAGGAATATCCAAGAATTTAGAACCCAACACTTGTAGACCCTTGGGATAAACTAAGCTACTCATCACATTGATGGGGCCTATCTCTTCAAACAAAAATTCATTCAAACGCTTTAGATGACTCGGCAGGCCGAAAATCCGGCATCGTCATTGCCAGCAAGAGATGGGCGCACCAAAAAGCCGACGGGCGACACACAAATTGAGTGCAGGCACAAAGATAATAAAAATCTGGTCAGAGAATGCTCGGACTGGAGAAGGAGAAGTAATAAACTTTATTGTGACTAAGCTTTTCAGTTGCGAGGCCCATGGTGATGAGGGGTCTTCTCAGTCCAGAAGCCACTGGGAGGTCGTTGCTAGCCGAGCCCACTTGACTAGATGAAGCTTGGGTAAGCGAATTTCAGTAATACATCACCTCCACTTTTATGACTGCCACAATTTGGGTTTGCAGGATTAAGCTGTTAACTGTGATAGCTCAAAAACTATCTTCATGTTGAGTAACATTTGATGAATTACACAAGGATACACAGAGATACTTTTGAATGGCTACAAGGCAAACAAAGCCTCCTGGACGTATTGCTGTCAAAAAGAAATTAACGTATATTCACATGTTCAAAACACGGGGGGACCAGTGAGACCGGTGCGCAAACGTTTAGTTCTTGCTCATATTACTTTTTAATAAAGCGAGAGACAAAGATATAACATTAGGTACATAAATATGATATAACTTAATTTTTTACGGGTATATTGACCTGGCCGCTATTCGGAGGAAAGTGAGTTCAAGTAAGTACAAAGAACTAAACGCGATTCTTTCCACCTAGCGATTGAGCATATGCAGGAGTGAATGAGTTAGTGAAGCTTGGTAGTATTATGATTTCATCCTGTAGCCGACAGAGAAGTGGGACTTTTACAATCTGTTTCACGGCATTTTGGCCGAACCTGGTGAAACTGCTAAAAAAGTTTCGGAAGTATAGCCGCTCCTACCATTCGTATTAAAATTGCGGCTACTGATAATTATCTATAATACGAAATGATCAAAATCTTTCCATTGTAATAATGCAGTCTGAAAATTGAAACTCCGTAAAATTTGTTTCAGTCTGCTTATTGTGATATACGAGTTACAGTCGTTTTGTGCAACCGTACTTCCCCTTAAAAAAAATCCACAAATTTGCACTGGACGTGCATTCCGAAACCTGTAGAGCTCCCTGATACCTAACTGATAGGAAGTACGGAAAACTCCGCGCAGTGACAAAGTCGTCTTAGCGGCGAAACATACGATGATCATTTTGAAGACGTGTGTTAGAACCTGGATAACACAGCTATCACTCTCAAGTTAGCTTTACCGCCAAGTTTAGTTGTTGAACGCCAACAACGACGACGGTCGCGGAAGATCCCGGTGAAAGCGACACGAAAAGCTTCGGTGTAAAAAATCCTTCTCTTCAAGCTAACTTTCATCGGCATCATAACTTGTAGGCTTTAAAATGAAAACAACCCACAACTTCGGGCAATGCAGCTGTTTGTAATAGTTCTTTTTGAAACGAAAGTTTCAAGACAACTCGCAAACATTTTTTTTAATTTGGAGAATGAGCACCATGTGTAAATATAAGCACACAATATGAACAGGAAAACAGGGACGAAGGACAAGAAGCAGATGTTGAAATTGCGTTCATCTTCGTGCTCAACCACAGAAATGTCTCGTTAAATGCAGCGGCGAAATGTTAACCACGAAATATTGCTGCTCATTATGTCAGGCGCTGACTTTTTCGTAAGGCCTGCAACCGTCTTCCTTGCAACGCACCCCCGCTAGTTCTTACATAAGCAAACCAGAGAGCCCATCTCGCATCGTAATACCACCGTGTTTCCTGTACGCCATGCAGGAGGCTAAGGTTTGTTTGATTTTCGCCTTCTGTTGTTTTCTCTTGGCCCTCTCTCAACGTAACCTGCTTCAAGAATCATTAGGGCGCAAATTACCCGCTGTCGTCATCGAAAGCTGGGTAATAAACACTCATCATGCGGTTTGCGCACGCCCGCTGTCTTAGTCGGCAATGTTTGTGTAAATATGGGCTGATTGGGCGGCTGCTGGCTTCCTGAAGTTTGTCGAGTTCCCCCACTGCCCTTTCCTTCTAGTATTGTTTTCCTAATCTCCTATCTGTTTTTCTCAACATCTACCGCTTCCTTTCTCTCTTTTTGCTATCCGTGCGTTTATCTATCTATATGTCTATCTACATAGGTATCGCTCTTTCAGTCTGTTTCTCGGTCCATTTATATATATATATATATATATATATATATATATATATATATATATATATATATATATAAATATAATATATATTAGTCTGAAAGATAAAACTCAACAGAGGCGGAAAAAGTAAGGTTAGTAGAGAAGAGAAAATAAAGACGTACGAAAAGAATCGTTTCGGACGTTTCAGGTGAGGCTTTTTTCTTCAGAGTACCACTCTCAGAAAGGTCCTCTTCCTGAACGTCAGTACTACTTTCTTTTCGTCTTTCTCGTGGTCTCTGTCGCTACTAATTCTATATATATAATATATATATATATAGAGAGAGAGAGAGAGAGAAAGATAAACTACAAAGCGCGCAAATAGTATAAGTAAAGATCGGATACACGCAGAACATAACAATGTTTACTACTAGCGGCAAGGGACTTGCCTTCATCAGGTAAATTACATGATTTTGGTGTACTGTAAATCATGTAACTTTACTCTGATGAAGGCAAGTCGCGTTGCCGCTACGTAAGTAACTTGTTGTATTGTTCTTCTGTGTATCCGACTTATATATATATATATATATATATAGTTAGGAAATGAGGGCTCGTTAGGAAATTACAAAGATAGGTCCATCTCAACCCAAAGGAGAATAGGTGTGTTGGCCTGGTTACTACGGTTAGGAAACATAAATATACATAAATTACAGAAGAGAAAAACACGCGCCGAGCGTGGGACCGCACCAGACCGGAAATTCGAAGGCGTGGGTTCGGTCCCACCTGGCGGGTTTTTTCTTCTTTTTTCATTTCTATTTTAAAAATTCTTAATCCTAGTAGAGCCTACACACCCCCCTATTGCCTCCATGGCTTGCTAGACTGCCGACCTATCTTTGTGATATATATATATATATATTATATATATATATATATATATATATATATATATATATATATATATATATATATATATATTATCTCAGCAGTAGCGAAATAATCAAAGTAAAACTAGGGGGCCCACCGAAAGAAGAGTTTACCCGCCACGGTGGTTCTGTGGATCTCTTATTTCTTCTCATTTCTGCGCGCCAAGAGCCCTCTGCAATGATTTAACAAGAATATGCAGCAGGACCATGACCTCCTGAATGTAATGTTCCGGAGCTTATGACAGCACGCAGCGATTACAAGACACGGGGTTCGACGAACCAAAGCGACGCGCAGGAATCACCTTTGTAGGTCGCAATAGTCTTGTCTTGTTATTTCTTAGTCAACGACCGTGTGGTGTGCGACAAGAGTTTGATTCGTGCGAACGATCGTTCGCGGCTGGCCACGATAGCAACGCCGTTTGAAGTTGAAGGCATACGCGCACTCGCACGTCGGCAACGAAACGCCCAGCGGCCTCAACACGGCGCTAATAAAACACACCGCAGAAGTTCGTCGGGAACGCACTCATCACTGTCGTAAATCGAGGCGGCAGAACTGATGCAGAGCGCCCGTGGTCACCGTCACAACGTACTACGCGCAAATTAGGCAGTCGCACACACTCAGCGTCCCAATCACACGCTGCACACCACCGTAAGTGCTCTCCAGAAGTTCTTCGAGAGCGCCCTCATCACAATCGCAAGCCAAACACCTATGCACCGCTGCAACGGCAGACAATAATCACGACGAGAAGAGCGCAGCGAGGTAACCGCACAACACTTGCCATTTTTCTTGAACCATGACGTCACATCCGGCAAAAAGAGAAGGTCGCTTCCTTTGTTTTTTTGATGTCTAGTTAGCGCATGCGCAGTAAGGCTCGTCCACCGTTCCTGAATGTCAGGTGTCACGTCGGGCTCCGCGGGATGGCGGTACTTGTACGTGCTAACCACATGATTTCTGTTGCACATTCCAAAATTTACCCCATCGAAGTAATGCCTCGAGTCCAATGTGAGTGCGATTAATAACACCTCTTTTGACACCACCATTGAGAATCGGGTTGAAACGGAGCAGACGACGCACGCCGGTGTTTTTTCTTCGGCGTGCGGGCGCAGTGGCAGAAGCCGCGCCATGTCCGTGGCGCATCGGCCATGTCCGTGGCAGTTTCCAGTGTTGAGAAGCGAAGAAATTGACAGCTAAAATTTTCAATGAATACCACTTATAGGCGAACCTCCACGATGCCTTGAGGATACTCGTTGAGATACAAGTAAACTGTTTAAATCCTGGGCACGCTGTCAGGCCGTTCCACCGGCGGTCGTGCTACATAGCGACCCGTCATTAAACATTCACGGTTGAGAGGGCACGTTGTTAATTAAGCACATCCGTGCGGTACGCTCGGGTCGGCACAGCAGAAAGTCGGACCGCTGTTAAGCGGGCATGCTGATGAAAACAATGTCAAATAACAGTCTCAGAAACAGCAGTAATAATGGGTGTCGTTAAAAACTCCCTCCAACAACTGATACTAACGCAACAGTAGAGTGAGTGCAATGCAAGTTTTTTGTAATCTTCACCCGCCTTCTCCGTGTATCTGTAGCGCAGCCAACAAGGCGCCTCAGGATAAGCACACAGCCATTATGACCCTTACATGACTCACCGCTGGGCTAGTATAAGACAAACCGCTTACAATACGGCTGCGAGGGGATCTGGGAGCCATTTTCGCGAGAGCTGCACCACTGGCCATTTCACTTGTATGGCGCCCAAGGGGCTGGAGAGGGAAAAATGAAGGGGGAGAGGGCTCACTTCGTGCCTGTTGGAGAAAACAGGGGAAGGGAAACATTTACTGTTGTGGGCGCGCGTTTAGTGCCGCGGAATGCGTTGTTTCAGTGCAGACGTGATCCGCAAGTACGGAAAGCGCGGCCTCGAAAACGGCGCTGTCCTGCAGCAAGTACAAAACACAGAACACATGTTTTTGATTGGAATTGAACGGCCGGCGTGTGCGGTGTTGATGGCAGGGCTCACTCACTCGGACGTTGTGCAGCAGCGGTGTATAGCTGTTTGCTTGACAGCCCGGTAGAGAGCAATCCCGAGGCCATAGCCGGGGGTTCACCGTGTTACAGGGAAAAAAAGCTTATTGGACCTTCGTTTTTCTGGGCACCATTGTATAGCAGCCTGGCAGGCATTCAGGGTATTCCCAAAAGGCTCGCACGCGTGTGTATGTGCGTGCGTACCTGCTCAAACGTGTGTGCAAATGTTTATATGCGTGCGTGCGTGTGTGCGTGCGTGCGTGCCTGCGTACGTGTGTGTGTGTGCGGGCGTGCATGTGTGCGTGTGCGTGTGTGTGCCTGTGTACGTGTGCGTGGGTGCGTGCATGTGCGCGCGTGCCTTCATGCGTGCGCGCGCTTGTGCGTGTGTGCGAGTCTGCTGGGGACAGAAAGAGGAAACTTTGTTTCGAAAGCCTTCGTTTATACGCAGATTTGTGAAAATTGTCTGTGGAAGCAAACAATTTTTTTCAGAAATTCAGAGAATTATCTACTAATGCGTAGCATTCTTATGCCGCCTGTCTTGAGTATGAATTTTTTCCAGCCAAATTTTTGGTTTTTCTAAATCCTGTCCGACCAATTATTTCCAATTACGTTATTGTAACGATTACAGGAGAAACTTTTGCGAAATTTTCAATACTGTGGAAATGCCACGCGTTATACATTTTGCCGTTTTCCGTAATATTGTAATAGTTTTATTTTTAGTTTTTCAAAATTTCTTCCGACCAATTATCTCAATTTACGTTACTTTAAGAATTATATTTGGATTTTTCGCGAAATCTGCATTATTGTGGAAATGCAGGGCGTTACACGGTTGGCCATTTCCCGTAAATATTTTATATTTTTCTTATTCCTTTTAGTTTTTCAAAATTACGTTCGACCAATTATCTCCATTTACGCTATTATAACGATTACAGGAGGAACTTTCCCGAAATCTGCATTATTGCGGAAAGCCCATGCGGTATACTTCTTGACTTTTCCCGTATTTTTTTATATTTTTGCTATTTTTTAGTTTTTCAACATTTTGTTCAAACAATTATCTCCATTTACGTTATTCTAAAGATAACAGGTGGAACCTTCGAGAAATCTGCATTTTTGTGGAAATGCAGGGCGTTACACGCTCCTGGCTGTGGTGTACTCGGCAAAGAATGCTACCCTTTAAAAATGAACGAACGGATGCAATAAACAGGCCATATTGTTTAAGAGTGCAGCGGTAAGTAACAGTGTCAGCGGCACCAGCGTAACGTGGGCCAACGAGCACGCTCACCCGCCGGAGGGCTCACGCGCCCCTGGCATCAGCAGCCCCACTGCGGGACCGACCTCGGCAGGTGTCGCAGGCGTGCCTTGATGGGCAGGAGATGGCGTCGTGCGGGAGGCGGGTGATGTAGGCGCCGTGGTCACAACAGCAAGACGAGGAGACACGCTGCCAACTTCCATTACCTTGTCGTCCAGGGGCGCGAGTGAAGGGAGATCCATGCATGACGCTGTTGCGATGACCATTCGCACGTTCGCAGGCAGGCGCTGCAGAAAGGGCTCGCGCAGCAGTGCGCCGTTATAACTTGGGCACGTGAGCCGAGGAGTTGGGTCATGCGCCGCAGGAGTCTAGCTCGGTCTGCGGTCGCCAAGCTCTTCGCTGGAAAGTAGCTGCTGTGTGCATGAACGCTCAGATACTGCTGTACGTTCGAGAAGCGCTGCTTTGAGCTGGTCGTTGGCTGTTGTGGGAAGGTTGCGTAAGAAGGAGGCGAGAATGTCCGCAATCTCTTCCGCAGCAGTCGCGGGTAGAGCCCTCACGACGTGGCGAAACTTGCGTTCTTGGGAGTTGATGCCAGACAGCGACTGTGAGTCGGCCTGGAGGAACCAGACGGCCGGGTTGTGCTCCCAACACGGCGGCAAGTGGAGAGCCACGGCGGCGATCTCGTTGCCGGCTGCTTGCGGGGCTCGGGGGCCCTGGTCGTTGCTGGACATGGCTCTACAACTTCGCTGGGAGGGTGAGCACGTCCGGGTCACCAACTGTAGAGCGCATGCCACGGAGGCGTTGAAGGAGAGGATCAGACCGCGGGGTCAACCAGGTTTACTCCGAACGCAGTGGGGTCTCCATCTGCTGATGCCAGGCGCTCACGAAGCCCTCCGGCGGCTGAGCGTGCTCGTTGGCATACGTGACGCTGTTGCCGCTTACACTGTGGCCTGCTGCTACAGGCGACTACGCCCCGGTAATTTCCACTTGAGTTACACCTGGCATTACAAGAACCATTGCTGTAAACAACCCGGTAAACCATTCTGAGAAGCCAATATTGCTGGAATTCCGTAATTAAGTTTGATACTGTGAAGTCATAGTACTATCAACATAATCCTCCAGCTTCAGAGTATACAATACTTTGGGTAATAGCGACCAGTGTGCAGAACCAACACTTCCGCCAAAATGGCTGGCCCACCAGCCATACTTATTATGCTCAGTATGCAATATTTTGCAAGATCCAATAAGCTGCACGAAAGGATACGTGTCTACTTGCCTTTATATTATCCCCATTCATTTGCGCTCTATTTTATTTTAAGCCATGAATCTACTCGTCCGGCGAAGCGTTCCGTTATGTTAGGAAACATTTGAGACTCCTGCTTAAAACTGTGCATACCAGGAATGTATATACAATGCAAATAGGCTGCGTAAAGTTATGTGTGAAACGGCCTCAGCGAGATGTAGGTAATTTCTAATCGCGTTAAATTACCGTATGGTTTTCTATATAATATGCTTCATATATTGTATTGGAATGGCGTGCAACAGGTCAAAACAGGATCTAATATGACATTGTTAATAGCACCTAATAAGAGGTTGTTAATAGGCCGCCACACGTCTTGTAGAGTCCACGGCTTCTCTAAGTTGGACAGCTCATGTGTGTAGTTTCCTTGAACAACCGAATGCGCATGCGTTGGGCCTAAACCAACATTTACTCCATGCGTACGGGGCTGGCTTACGGGCCGCCCATGCGTACGGGCCGCCAGGATATCGTGGCAACCACTTTAGGAGGTTCCTTCATTAAATATCGGGCTTTTGGAATCATTGTAATCGCATAGCCGCACAAAAACATTGGTCTTTGTGGGCACACACGTTGGCATAATCGTCTGTGAATTTTTTTCACCTCGTGTGCGTGTGTTTGCGTGAGTTTTCCAAAAAAAAAAAAACGGAGGGAACGAGTGAGAGGGGCAGGGGGCCTGCTAACATGCATGGGCATGCAGTAATGCCGTGCGTCGTGTATTTTTCAAGCCTGTCCAAACCAAAAGAATATAAAGTTTGCTTCCACATTGACATTTTTATCCAATTAAGGACTAATTTTCCATCTTAACTGACTGACTTAACTCAAGGAGTCAGTGGAAACGTTTAAAGAAGCGGAAATATTCGCCGACTGATCCGAGGATCGTTGACAAGTGTTGAGAACAACACGAAGTTCCCCGGAGATACGAGATAGGGCCTCGTTTTTCACCCAGCATGCTTCAAATGGACTGAATTGGCGCGCACCCGCCTTCCATCAATATCCCGTGCGGTTGTTTGCAACCAATCAGCTGCAGCGACACGGCCTAGCAGCTCCTATGCGACGCAGCGGCTTCTTGGGAGGCCTGCACGTGAACAAGTAAACATGCCAGGACTCCAGAATCCGTCCTCTCCTTTGATGCCTCAAATCGACATGTGTTCGCTGTGGAAGGTATCCTCCTTGGTTTGGTAGCGGCTGAGGCGTGGGCTGCGTGCGGCCGCAAGGTCCGGAGTTCAAAAGCCTGCGCTGCGGATGCTTGTCTGCGGGAGGCTAAATGTAACAACGTCTGCGTATATGTAATAAGTCCACGTTGCAGAGCCTAATATGGTTAAGGTGGCCTTTCTATAGTTAAGGTGTAACTCCGACACTTTGAACCAAAGATCTGAATTATTGATGCAGCAGGCGGCGCGGAAGTGCTGCTCATAGACGCCTTATCGGCACGTGCATTATCTGCTGCTCATTTCTCATTTTCACATATTGTAGCGATTACCTTCAGTAAGGCGAGTAAAAGCGTTTATTAAAAGGGCGAACTTGTGCCGGCAAACACTGGCGATGCCACAGCTAGAACAAGCGAGCTTGGCTACTTCTTTCTCCTCTGTTCACCAGTGAGCACATACCCATAACAAGAAACAGCCCCATTATCTGGTCCGGGATTTCGCCCTCAATAATAAAGTCGCGGCATTGCTCCCCCTACTAGTTGGCATCGGCCCGATGCCACGGAAGCAAAACGAAAAACAGGCACGTAGATGTTGAGTGATCGGCGAGTGTCAGGGCACGTAACCGCGCATATTATCATGCTGCGGGTTCGCAAGACGGGTGTAGTACGGCTTGATGCGTACCACATGCACAACTTCTGGGTCCGACCTCCGTCGTGAAGAACGTGCTGTTGTGTCCTCGGGTACGACCTCGTAGTTAACGTCTGACAGACGGCGAAGAACACGATAAGGCCCAAAGTATCGCCGAAGCAGCTTCTCTGAAAGGCCTCGGCGGCGAATCGGCGTCCAAACCCACACAAGGTCGCCTGGTCGATACTAGACGTTACGGCGCCCCTTGTGTACTTCTCGGCGTCGATTTCTTGTTAGTGTCTAATGCGGACGCGTGCGAGCTGGCGTGCTTCCTCCGCCCATTGGGTAAAAGCCTCGGCATCGGTGCTGGTTACGTTGTTTTCATCAACAGGCAACATTGCATGTAAAGTTGTCGTTACAGAGCGTCCGTAAACAAGTTCAAACGGTGCGCATCGAGTTGTTTCTTGCATGGCAGTGTTGTAGGAAAACGTTGCGTAGGGAAGAATTTCGTCCCAGTTTTTGTGCTCCAGATCGTGGATATTATGTCAGTGAGGGTTCTATTATGGCATTCGGTTGAGGCCGTTGGTTTTGGGTGGTAGGCAGTGCATTTGCGGTGAGTGTTATGAGTTAGTTTCAAGACGTCCTGTAGGAACGGGGCGGTAAAAGCGGCGCCCCTGTTGGTAATAATAATCGTCGGCGCGCCATGGCGTAGAACAATGTGTTCAACGAATAATTTGGCGACTTCAGAAGCGAGGCCGTTGGGAAGTGCCTTGGTTTTGGCATAACGCGTCAAGTAATCGGTGGCTGCAATAATCCACTTGTTCCCAGGCGCCGATGTTGGAAAGGCCCAAGGAGATCCATCCCAGCCTGCCGGAACGGCGCGTCAGGAGGATCCACTGGATGAAGGAATCCCGGTAGTCTAACGGGAGGCTTCTTGCGGCGTTGGCAATCCCTGCAAGTCCTCACGTAGTGTCGTACTGATCGAAGAAGGTTGGGCTAGTAATACCTTTCATTAATCCGAGCGAACGTGCGACTAACACCTAGGTGCCCGGCAGAAGGCTCGCCATGACAATCCCGTAAGATTTCGCTTCTCAGAGCAGAGGGCACGACAAGAATAAATTTTTCTTTGCTGCCGTAGCTTCGTTTGTAGAGCACGTTGTTTCGCAGGGAATACGAAGCCAAACCTCGAAGAAATAAGCGTGGTGGCGTAGTGTTTTCGCCGCGAAGGTGTTCGATAAGTGCATAGCTCGGCAAAACTGGATGCCACTCACTCACACTCACTCAAAAAAATATATTTATCCTAACGCACTCACTCGCACTCGCACTCGCCACTCCGCCCTCACCACACGCACTCACTCGCACTCACGCTCGCCACTCCGCCTTTACTACTCACACTCACTCGCGCTCATGCTGGCCACTTGGCCCCCCCCCCCCCCCCACTCGCACTCACTCACGTTCACGCTCACCACTCCGCTCTCACAACTCGCACTCACTCGCGCTTACGCTAACCCCTCCACGCTCACCACCAGCACTCACTCCCGCTCACGCTCACCACTCGTCGTCACCATTCGCACTCACTCGCACTCACGCTCGCCACTCCGCCCTCACCACTCGCACTCACTCCCGCTCACGCTCGCCACTCGTCCTCACCACTCGCACTCACTCGCGCTCACGCTCACCACTCATCCCCACCACTCACACTCGCTCGCGCTCACGCTCACCACTCGCACTCATCCGCGCTCACGCTCACCACTCGCATTCGCCGCTTCACTCCCTCGCACTCGCACTCACCACTTGCAATGGCCACTCACACTCACTCGCAATCACCACTCGCTTCCTCCACTCACACACACGTACAATATTTTCTGTCATGACATACTTACTGATTTGAGCTAAAATTTACCTTTCTCAGGAATGGGGTCTCCCTTTTTTCGTAAGGTATGTATTCGGTATTATAAGCACATGTCTTGATATGTCACTTTCAAAGCGGTAATCGTCGCTGGATCTTTTACGAAAGAACAATTTTCGCAAATTTGCCTGAAGCCATTCATCATAACTTTTTTTATTATTGTCTATGCTATTTCGCCTCAGATTTCTACAAAGAAATAAACACTGAAAATTTTCGCAGCGGTGCAAACATAAAAGAAATAGTCCAGTTCGGAAGTAAAAGCTTAGAAAAAGCTGTTTGCCATCTGTCAAAATACTGGCTAGCGCGCGCAAATATTCCTATCTCGAAGCGCGCTATCCGCGCCACTAAAATTGCGCAGTCAATTCGCTCTGGACAACCCTCCAAACGGTTTATTTCAAGAGTAATCCCAGGTGAAAAGGGCGCATAGCGAGAGTGTCCAGCACAACACCGCCACGAGAAGATTGAAAACGGCAAGCAAGGTGGAGGAAAGCTACTGGAGCGCTTGGCCTTGAGCGCTTGGCAGAGGCAAGGCGAGGGAGAGAGGCGGCGCCGCGTGGTCGCGCCAAATCGGCGCCGCCTGAATTTAGCGCGGGCGTCCTCATGGAGACGAGTTGCCTGGCGCCCGCCTCCCTCCCGTCCCCCTCCCTAAACGGCGCCAGCCTGCCGCAGAGCAAAACCGCAGCTTGATCCTAAACTATACCGTCATGCGTCCGCACCGGGCACTGAGACAAGTTCACGTCGAAAGTTTATACGAAATAACAGTGAGAATAAGTAATCGGACACACACACACACGTACGCACACGCACGCCCGCACGCTCGCACGCACACAAGCACGAACACGCACGCAACACACACGAACACATACACGCGCACACGCACACAAACGCACATGCACGCACACACACACCAACGCACTTGAACACGCGCGCGCACGCACACACATACGAACTCACACGCACGCACGCACTCATTCACTCACTCACCCACTCACAAATTACGCTATCCGACTGCCGAGAACGCTTACTATTCGTCACACCACTCAGGGGTCACAGTACCCCTACGCCATCGGCACGCGGACGACGACGAGGTCCGCGTGAAGCGAGTATCATAACAGAGCGCCGCCGTAACAAGTAATGACAAATACTGATACGTTTAATACGCCAAGGCCTCGAAAATGAGCTACTGCTTCCACAACACGCAACTCGCCCATCCGAACCGTTTCGCCATCCTGATACGCGAATCTGTGAAAATCTGCGATACCTTTTCAAACGATTACGGGCACTCACAATTTGCGCTTCAGAACAGCCGGCCATTTGACAGCTGCAGCAAGCCGGCCAATTATGTACACCAAGTACTACGGCACTAGACCACGGTGCTTCCTAATGCCTCCATCGCAGCGCTCAGCGGTAGGGAAGTGCAATCGCTTTATTGCGACGACGTTACCGACACTAATTCCAACACAAAACGCTGCGAGCCAGAAACATCATTCGGCGAGAGTGCGCGCAACAGCCCCTCAATGAGTCATGACAGTGAGAGTATCAGCGCATTATGGCGTCAGACGTCCATCCTAAATCGTATTCCTCAATCAACAGGTCACTGGAGAGTTGGTTCCACGGTGCCTTAATTATAAAGGGAGTAGCCACATATTCCTGAAGCTAAAGACAGTCGTTCCATTAACTAGTGGCTGTGCGTACGAGTGGATATCGCCAGCAGCAATTACCACAGCAAGCGGCTCCTGCGACGAATGCCAACAGCGAGTGATGCTCACCGCGGTAAGCCCCGCACATCGCGCAAGAAGCGCGCGTTCACTCGCCACTCATGAGTGGTGAGCGGAGCTCGCCGCGAGTGGAACTCTCACTCGCGAGTGGTGAGTGGGACTCACCGCGAGTGCAACTCGCACTCGCGAGTGGTGAGGGGGTTCACCGCGAGTTGCTTTCGCACTCCCGAGTGCTGAGCGGGGCTCGCCGCGAGTGGAACTCGCACTCACGAGTGGCAAGTTCCACTCGCCGCGAGTGGCGCTCGCACTCGCGAGTGCTGAGCGTTGCTCGCCGCGAGTGGAACTCGCACTCGCGAGTGGTGAACGGGGCTCACCGTGAGTGGCGCTCGCACTCACTCGCACTCGCACTCACCAGGCCAAAACGACGGTGAGGCTCACTCACCACTCACTCGTGAGTGGTGAGTGGGGGGTGTGTGAGTGCACTCATGAGTGAGTTTGCCGACATATATGGATAAGTGGCCGTAGTTCCGCGTCCTGCTGCTGGTAAAGGGCCATGTCCGCAGTATGGACGACCCCGAGGAACGGGAAATCCTCTTCCGTTTCATGTGCGTCATTCAGAATTGGCACCCGCGACAAACAATCGGCATCACTGTGCTTCTTTCCAGATTCATAAACAACCGTTACGTCGTACTCCTGCAGCCGCAGGCTCCATCGGGCAAGTCTACCGGAGGGGTCCTTGAGGTTGGCAAGCCAGCTCAACGAATGGTGGTCGCTTACGGCTCTGAAGGGCCTTCCATACAAATATGGCCGAAATTTAGTTATAGCCCATATCACGGCAAGACATTCTTTTTCTGTCACCGAATAGTTGCGTTCAGCTTTAGACAGTGTGCGACTGGCATAGGCTATAACTTTCTCGGCACCCTGCTGCCACTGAACCAAGATAGCACCGATGCCGACGTTACTGGCGTCAGTTCTGATTTCAGTGTCGCTATCTTCATCGAAGTGTGCCAAGATTGGGGCCATTTGCAGGCGGCTACGCAGTTCATCAAATGCCACTTGCTTGTCTTCTGTCCAAATGAAGGGTACGTCGTCTCTTGTAAGGCGCGTGAGTGGCTCCGCAATTCCGGAGAACCCTTCGACAAAGCGTCTGTAATAGGCACAGAGACCTAGGAAGCGTCGGACAGCTTTTTTGTCGGTTGGTACTAGAAAAGAGGCCACGGCCGCTGTTCTTTCCGGATCTGGGCGGACGCCTCGAGCACTAACCATGTGTCCAAGAAAATTTTGCTCCTGGAACCCAAGGTGACATTTTTGAGGCTTAATAGTCAGCTCGGCAGAGCAGATCGCTTCCAGAACGCTTCGCAGTCGTGTTAGATGTTCTTCGAAACAACTAGAAAACACGACTACATCGTCCAAGTAAACAAGGCAAGTCTGCCACTTCAGTCCAGCGAGCACGGTATCCATCATGCGCTGGGACATTGCGGGGGCAGAACAGAGGCCAAATTGGAGAATTTAAATTCGTATAGGCCGTCAGGTGTTACGAATGCTGTTTTTTCATGGTCTCTTTCATCAACTCCGATTTGCCAATAACCAGATTTTAAGTCCAGGGATGAGAAGAATTTAGCGTTACGCAAACGGTCCAACGTGTCATCTATTCGGGGAAGTGGATAAACGTCGCGTTAAGTGACAATATAATGATAAAAGGCGGCGTGATCCGCACCTTCTGCCTACATGACGCCGTTCTGACCTTTATGCGTGAACTTTAGAAGGAGGAGGAGGAGATAGCCTTTATTACATTAGGAAGACGCTAGGTCAAGTGGGGGAAGTGGGAGTAGAGGGTGGGATATTCGAGGCTTGGGACATCTTGAAAATAAACCGTTCAAGTTGAAGCTGGTTGGCTCCTTACGAAGGCGGAAGAGGCCACGTGGGGTGAGGAGAGCAGGCTCACGGCTCTAAACTGCTCGCGCTAGACCGCTTTCTAGAGAGTAGTGCGCAATTAAAGTCAGCGTGGAGGGTTCCAGTGTTCGAGGGTCGATGTATGAGGAGGAGGCATTTGGAGGAGGCTTGAAGTTTCTGTAACGCGTAAATTTTGGACAGTGACAAATTAGGTGCTGGAGATTGGCGGGTGTGAGGGAGGCGCAGAAGGGACATCGAGGCGGCAGGGATGGGGTGTACCATTTACGGAATGTCTCTGGGGTTAAGCTAGCATTTGCAAAATATTTGTTCATAAAAATTTCGGCTGATCTTGGGAGCGGGGGTAGAGCAGATAAAAAGCCGGTTGGAGTGAGGGTCTTGAGGCGGTCTTTTTTGTCTTTTTTGTACCGTAGAATCTGTATGGCTGGCGGTAATGACTCAGGAGGCGGAGGAGCCAAGTCGGGTAGCAGCGGAGGACTGGAGGTTATACACTCCCGTGCAGCCGAGTGAGCTGCCTGGTTCCCCGGTGAGGACTCCTCGTGTCCAGGCGACCAGTCGATGCGAAGATGAATGCCACTAGATTTTAGGATGGAGATCTGATGCAGGATTTTGTTGGCAATGGGATTGGTCGATGTGGGAATTTGTAGTGTCTTTAGGGCTTCATATGAGTCTGTCAGGATGCGTATTTGTGAAGGGACGGAGGAGTGAAAGTCGAACATGAGGAAGTCGATGGCTTGAATGATGGCATGGAGTTCCGCTTCCAGAATGGTAGCACATGGAATATTAAGGGTTCGTTTGCCTTGGATGGAGGGGAGATCAGGTGATGTCCATGCGATGCCAACTAGTGGATTAGCTATGCTTGCGTCGGTGTAAATATCAATTTCTTGGGGCGTTTACTGTTCCGGAGGGCGTTGATGCGGGCTGCGCGGACGGGGTGGGCGTTACGCGGGACGGGATGGGTGGCTGTAGAGTCCGTGACAGAAGGGCGGTTCCAGGGAGCCAAAGGCGGTGGATGTCGTGGGGTTGTAACGGCTTCAGATTGTCCCAGGTGATGATGGAGACACCTTGATGAGTTAATGAGCGTTTATGAAGGGATTGATGTACTTGCTCTTGAATGATATTTTCCAAGGGGGAAGAGCAACTGCAGCTTGCAGGTTCTCAAGACGAGTATGTTTGGGCAGTCCACTGATGGTGCGAAGGGTGGCTCTGTGCAGATTTTGAAGTATTCTCATGTGCGTTTTGTTAAGGTCGTAGGATTGGGCTGCGTAAGTTATAGTACCAATGGCGACAGCTTGTGCTAATGTTTGGGTCGCCTTTTGGCTTGCTCCACCAAATTTGTTCGACAGGCAACGTATGGCATGTTGAATTGTTTTCCATTTAGGTTTGAGTTGTTGTAGCCATATTGACGGGCTATTTTTGTGTCCGATTGGGATTCCGAGTAATCGCATGGGTTGGAAACTAGCGGTAAGTTCCTGGTGACATGCGCGTGCTTTTTGTGCGCTTCTGCGCACATACTGAGGAACGGGATAAAAATAAAACCTCCGAATTTCGCATCGATCATTCCGCAATATGGCACGCTTCATCCTGGACTTCACCAGTGTCGAATTACACAAAAGATGCTGATAGAATCTTCCCAATGTTTTATTAGGCCCGGAACAAAACTATTCCAAAACTGTGAGCAAAACACTAGTGTTATAGCACGGCGGTCCCGGCGTCTTGATTTCCCCAAGGCATGGCAGGCGGCTGCTGCCAGCGTCTACAAGGAGAGTGGGCGAAAACGACCCCCTTGGGGCAGTGCACGAGCTGCAAATCGGCTTCACCGGGGCCTATAAATCCGAAATAAATGCCCTCCCGGCGCACGTACAGCGGGCGGTTTCGATATCGATGACGCTGCATGAAACTCGTTTGTTGGTGGGTGCCGGAGAAGCAGCACTTCGCAACAAAAAAAAAAAAAGAGTAGACGCCCCGCATTTGTCATAGGCTACCAATGAGGTTTTCTCAAGGCGGGGTATGATGGAAATTGGGAAGGGAAGCTGGGGAGAGACCCTGTTTTCTTTCACTTTACGTAGTTACTTCTCCCGTCATCGCCTGAGATGACTCCTTACAACGAACCAGTAGTGTTGCCAGTCGTCCATCCGCTGTGAGCATCTGCACCCCTTAGCCTTGGGCTTGTCTCACCTGAAACGGCCAAGGTTAACGAGTTGAGCGCGTCGAAAGAGACCAGCAGAAAAACTATGCGGGACACTTAGCAATTCTTACCATGTTGTGAATGTGAAAGCATTTCGCTGCGACTGAAGTTTGCTCTTATGCGTGCACAGTGGCTAGAAGCTTGATAGAGTTGAACCACATTACGGAGTTTTCGCCTATCTTCAATCCGTGAGTTGGGGGATGTCTGCGGGAACACATTACGAAACAATTCATTCATTGCGCCCTGGTTCACTGGGGGGACTGCTGCATCGCTTGGTTAGAGGGCCAGAAGCGACCAGAATGCGGAGCTCCGTGACGTGCGTGGAAACGCGGGCCGCCTCAAAATGGAGGCGCTCGCCTTTCATGTGTTTTGTAGCGTAAGCTACACTGGCCGAGGTTGAGCAGTTTCGCGTGGACCTTGAAGGGCCGTGCTGCGCAAGCGCGGGGAGAATTGGATTGGATTGGATTAGATTTTGATTGGATTGGATTGGAAATCCAATCCAATTGGAGTACGGGTGTGTAGAGAATTGGGTCTGCACATTCGCCGGTCTGCGCATTCCAGCGGAGTGACGTCATAGCCGTGGCAGACGCACTAGCACCGGCGCGTGGCCAGCTGTGCGTCTCCGTTGCGCAGACTGACGCTGCGCCGGAGCCGCTTGATAGCTGTTTCGCGTGACTCCTGGAGAGCCGTGCTGCGCATGCGCGAGGAGCAGTGACTGGACTGGACCGGACCAGACTCCACTGAATTGGATTGGACTGGACTGGACTGTATTGGATTGCATTGGATTGTATTGGAAATCGTTTTAGCAGCAGTAAGCATGATAATAAGCTAATCCTAGACAACCAGGAAACCCAAGAACAACCAGCTGAGCCTTAGCTCACGCTATGTATATCCAAGCATAGCCGAGCCAAGCCACCGCTAATTTTTGGATTTCCGAAGCAGGCTCTATGGGACGCGTAGCACCCACCGGGGGTTTAGGAGTTGCGCTTCTGAGGCGGCAGCTTTTATGCGTAGCGTTTCATGAAACGTGGGATTTCTTTTTTCGCTCGATGAGCCTCCACGCACCTCCGCATTAAGCAGCCAGCAGCCCTAAGGTTCGTGAACGGCGGCATCAGAGGTGATCAATTTCCGCTGTGCTGTAGTACGTGTGTGGTGTGAGCGTAGCTCACGATTATATGGCCTGCAGTACGCCGTGATGGTAATTTTATTATGGCGCTCAAATACATAAATGGCCCTGGAAAAAACTTTCGCCCTCGATTCATGGGCATGTAGACAGCGACAGGACAATAGAGAAAGACTCAGCGCTTCCGGAGAGGGGTGACATCAACTGAGCCGGTGACGGTGTTAGAAGCGGTAGCGCCGCGTTCGCACCGGTGAGAAACTGATACAATACAAAAGGCAGTAAGACAGAGAGCAAGAGGTCATAATTTGGCCGAAGTTAAATAAACCCAACGTTTCCGATAAAAAAGCGCTTCAGCTATCACATAAACAAACGCTTCGACAAAACCCTTCTTTACTTGTAGAAACGTATACGATTATGCTCCCTATCTCCTTCGTTCCCCGCACACAGTTGCCCCGCTAGCCACAGCGACCTTGAAATAACGGCAACCACTGAAAAAAAAGAGAGAGATGAGAGAGGAAGCACCGCCTGGTATTTTCAGCCTTATACAGACTTTTACACTGACTCAAATACTCGAAAGAGGCGAACTCTGCAGAATGATAGGCGTGGAGTTCCTTTCCCGCATCGCGTACAGTTTCCTCCTTCTCAGGGACATTTTAGGGATAGAGAGAAAACGAAGCGAAAATCAGCCAGCTTCTCGCGGTGCTGAAATACAGTCGTTCTGCCAACACTGCATTGATCGCACGGGCTCGCGATACAGGCGTGCCTGGCGAGGCCGATATCAAACTTTTGGAAAGCGCAACAAAGATTGTAATACAACGTATACTCGTCCTGCGTCGTATCCCGACGGGCGTTTCAGTCTGGAGTGCTAGCGTTGAAAATTGGAAAGGCGATGGAAGAGTGTGGAAAACTATGCTGCTGCTGAAACTTCGATTTGGGCTGTTCACATTCAATTTCTATTTTTTCATTTCTATTTACACTTTTATTTATGTGCTTTCCTCTTCTGCTGCCTCTCCTCTGTGGTATGGGGCGGCGGCATGCATTTTTACCAAGGCACTTTGTGCCGCTGCCAAAGGTGGATGAGGATGAAAGTTTCATTTCAGTAGTGAATCCAGTGCAAATATTACTCTAGAGAGCCGAACAAGCCCTTATCCGGTTAAGTATGGTTTGAATTTATATTTTTTGCACCGGATTTTTTCATCAAAAATGGGGTCGCTCACCTTGAAATCGAAACGGGACTTGAAGAAGAGGAAGGCCAATAACTCGATGGAGACACTAAATAATAAAAATCGGTGGCAAAGAATGAACTCTGAGAGGCCTTAGTTTTGCAGCGGAACTAAATTGGCGGTTGGGGAAGATGATTATGAACCTTCCGTATTTTTCAAATACGTACTACAGTAACCGCTCACAGAAACAAAGTTTTTTACATTTCTTGGCTGAATTGAAACGCGTGTTTTTGTTTTTCTGCGTAAGCGGCGGACAACAACAAGGGAGGGAGGTACACAGCCCCGAGCATGAGATGCTTCGCATCTAAAATACCCGGCCTTCACACGACAAAGACGAATCAAAAAGCCCAAACAAAACAAACCCACCCCCTATAGCAAACTGCGAGAAAAGGCCACCATGTAATCCCCATGTAATCCCCACCATGTAATCCACCATGCAATTGGCGAAGTTTACGCATGTAATCGTTATGAGAGTCTAAATGTAGACCATTGGTTGAAGGAAAAAAAAAACTCAAAATTAAGCGAAGCGGCTCAGAATGCCAGCGCATGAGTACAGAGTTCTCGAAATGTTTTTGTAAATTTTTACTCTCAATCAGCACGTGTCGTTGACAAGCGATGTCAAAGTCTGGATTTCTTACAACTCGTAAAGGCTGTTGCAGTTGGACTTCGTCTTTTTATTGTGTGCGTAAGAATGTGCCCGTGACCCCTTTTCTGTTTTGAATTTAATTCGTCTATATCTATATCCCGCACACGTGTTTATTTCTTGCTTCTTCATCGCTATATCTCCTTCATCTCCTCGCTTATCTCTGTCTCCCTCAGCTCCCAACAGCCCCCTCTATCAGGGCAACACATGGACTTCAGACTGTATTATTTTTTCTGAATCTGGCAAAGAAAACTGTTGCAGGCCCTTCAGGACTTCCCTCACTCTTCTTACTGACATCATAATTATTTTCCATCTGATGTTTCTAATGCGACTCGGAGTCGCCACCATTTCTTGCTCTCCGGCATGAGATGTAAGAGCGTCGTCTTAATCATTTTGCGGAACGTTGCACATCACTACGATGCCACCTAGTCGACAAAGGTCTGAACCGGCGGTCATTATATTGGCGATGCAAACCCGCATGAGAGGCTGGCGAATATGCAAGTAAGGAACGATACAACCAAAGTTTCAGAGCCAGTCAAGACACACACAAAAAGAAAGAAAATTAGGCACGAGAAGTCGGGTGATTTGGGGCATTGATTGCTTGGCGGTTTTGCTGGAGCCGCTGCTCCTCGCTCTTTTCTACTTCGAGTTCTCTCTCGGTTCTCCGCGCGATCATGGGGGACCATTTATTTTCTCGTCGACCAGCGTTGACTTTCGTTCTTTTGGGCACAGCGGCCACTTCAGCCGCCGTATCTTCTTTGTGTCAGGGCTTGAGACAGATGACTTTCATTACAGAGCCAGGAGCCTTCCTGTTGCTTGTGTTTCCTCCGGTGACTGTACGACGCTGTTCTTGAACAAATCGGCCGAAAGAGCTAGCGAGTCGCTGTCACTGAGCTCGTGCTGCCAGCCGATGAACGAGTGATTGGCTTCGCCGATGCGAGTTGTCTTCATATGCAAAAGAAAAAGGAGCATCACGCCACGCAACCACACAAAACCAGGCACATTATATATATATATATGCCCCTCTCAGGCCCATATCCCTGCCTCGGCTAGAGCTTCTTGCTTGCGTCATTGGAGCACGACTCGTACGTTATGCCAAAACAACTGCCATTCTGGAAGACTCCCCCTTCAGTTTGTGGACGGACTCTCTTATCGCGATTGCACTGGATTACGAGCGCCGCCACAAAGAGTGACCAGTTCGTAGAACACCGCTTGGCTGAAAATACGACGACTAACTGCTCCTACAGACTGGAACCATTGCAGCGGGAAAGACAACCCGGCAGATTTAGTCACCACGAGGTATATTGGCGGTGGCTCTTCTGCACTCACCCCAATGGTGGCACAGACCTTCGTGGCTTCTAGGGTCCAAAACAGGAGTTCCCTGACGCGCACAATGATG
The DNA here is from genome assembly GCA_013339765.2 of Haemaphysalis longicornis. NCBI lineage: Eukaryota > Metazoa > Arthropoda > Arachnida > Ixodida > Ixodidae > Haemaphysalis > Haemaphysalis longicornis. The sequence continues at coordinate 84,219,805 of CM023450.1, forward strand.
ATGTTGACCCAAAGGAGCTCGTAGTGTCACAGGAAACTTTGGTTTGACCTTGCGATGTCACGGAGCACGAACAGCTATTGACCGTAGAAAATTACAGCACCTCAGGCGCCTTTTGCGGGTCACGGCCTGGATTCTACGTTTTCTGAAAATGCCCAGCGGCGAGGGCCATCAGCAAGCGGTCACCTCACAGCAACTGAGATAATGAAAGCCGGACGCTACTGGATGCAGCATGTCCAGCTAGAGTTACTTCAGCACTGAAGTACGCGCACTCTCAGTCAGTCAGACCATTCCTTCGACATCAGCGGTGCTTCGGCTTTCACCCATCAAGGATGACGAAGGTCTGCAACGCGTAGGAGGCCGATTACACAATTTGAATTGCAGCATAGACGTCAAGCACCCGATTCTGCTACCTGTGCGGTACAAGTTTACGCACCTGATTGTCTTGGCGGCCCATCACCGCACTCTTCACGGTGGAGTCGAAGCCACGCTCATGGAGACACGAGAACGGTTCTGGATTGTGAAGGGACGCCAAACCGTCAAAAGGGTGCTGGCCCAATGTCTGACGTGCAGACGCCGGAGGCTGAGTGCCCAAACTGCACCGTTTGTTCCATTGCCAAACGACAGAATCACGGCAGCACACCCTTTCTGTTTGGAGCTGACTTCGGATATGACAGCGGCTACCACGCCACTAGCGTTCCGTCGGTTCGTGTCAAGACGCGGCATAACGAACACTGTTTACTCTGACAACGCTCAGTCGTTTCATAGGTGCGCTCGGGCATTTAAGGCCGCTGCGTCAGCCCTTCAGGAATATGCGACTGGACTCAATGTTCAGTGGAAATTCATTGTTGAGCGAGCCGCTTGGTTGGGTGGCTGGTGGGAACGTCTCATTCGCTCCATGAGACGCTCTCAGGACCTTCTCCCAGGACCTTCTCAAACGTTCACTAGGGCGCAGTAGCCTTGCTGCCGAAGCTCTGTCCACCACTCTTTGCGATGTGGAAGCTGTTATTAATAGCCGACCTCTAACATACGTCGATGACTGTGCCACTTACGCCTTCCCACTTCCTGGCAGGAAGGCGTTTGGTTTGCATGCCCCAAGAGTTAGCGGTGAACGACGAGACGTCGTCAACCCCAGCTGACCTACGGCGACGAGCACGCTACCATCAAAGGCTGACGGCTGAGTTGTGGCGCAGATCGAGGAAGGAATACTTGCTGTGACTGCGTTCAGCTCACAGCTGTCCCTGGGCTACTTTACCACAGCTGAAGGTGGGCGACATCGTAATAGTGTATGACGACAACACTCCGCCAATGCAGTGGAAACTGGGACGACTTACAATGATACTCCACGGCGTCGACTGCGTCGCTAGAGCGTGCTTGGTGCGGATAGCAACGGGTCACGTGATAAACCGTCCAGCGCAAAAACTTTACCTGTTAGAATCAGCCGCGTAATCATCTTGGGCCCACGGGAAGATGCAGAAAAGGAAGACGACGAAGCGGGCATGAGCACGCGCCACGGTCATCATGAGTAGTTGGTTCGATGACATCCAATAAAGAAGCACTGGTCGCTCGGTCATCGTGACTCGCGGTATAGCTTCCGCGACAGTTACCGTGGCTTGTGTTCGGGAGACCGAGGATGTTCGATAGCTTTTCTTGACTCAAACAAGAGCTTTGATTACATCGCTTGCAGTAGTAGCACACTTGGCCTCGCCTCCAAGATGGGTGCGTAAGAAACACGCGTTATCACTGCCTGACTTTCTCAAATAGGCCAAACAAAAGACACCCGACAATATTTGTAGGCAATCTCGGTTATTATACTGAATTATTTTCCGCAGCTGGTTGTTTGCATCCGTAGCCTAGAGGTTGGGCGTTAAGCTTCTGTTTTGAACTTCCATGGTTGGAAACTTCGCAAAACCTTGCTCTTTTCTTTTCTTTTTTGCCGTAAGGGTTGGATCAGGTTTTTCTTTAAAGGGATAAACAAGGGGTACCACCAGGCCACCCTACATTTTAAAATCTACTTGTGAAGTTCGATTCCAACCTGAGTAGCAAGGCAGCTGCTGAAATTTGTTTTTCTCACGTTTAGAATTCACGAAGCAATACGTACATAATGTCACGGTAGAACATCAAGTTGCAAATAAATACGTTGTTTCAAGTACGTTTTTGTATATCAAGCTGTCTTATTTTGTTCAGATTTGACAGGGATAACTTGAAATACATGTTGAAGCATTCCGAAATTGGACTGCAAGCATTCTTAGCAATGAATAAAGTAAGGCAAGTGTATTTTTTATGGCTAATTTGGTAGAATCCTAATTAATGGATTAATGGATTTAAACAATCGAACATAACTGCTCATAAACGATAAAAAATAACTCTGGAAGCTCTTTTAGGAATAACGGAAAATAAAAGTCCCAACAGATGGTGGGAGAGCAGTGTTCATGCGGAAAAGCTCAATAAAATTCAGCAAATGTTAATTTGAATTCTTTATCGACGAGGGGCGCGGAAGGAGAACAACGTGGGGGGGAAGGGGTGTGTTACGGTACGGGGTGGCACAGGACTGTTCGACATTTGGTGGGAAGCAAGCAAGTTCGATTTTTTTTTTTCAGGAGATGGAGAGGTTGGGTAGGTGCAAAAATGGAAGCAGCGCCTGCTGTGTGGTAGTGAATCTCGCTGTTTTCACACAAACTCACGGAAGTTTCGAAGAACAAGCAAAAGAAAACAGAAAGATTTCCAATGACGAGGGTAGAAAGCGAATCATCAAAAAGAAAAAAAAAAGCGACATCCCCACCTTGATACATGTGCATGCACTAGTCGGGGAAGGCGGGTTAGGCGAAAGATCCCCGGTGGTCCGCACCACTGGTTGCTTCATTACCTCCTCCCGCCTGCGCAGGTGATAGGAGTATTACTCTACTTTCTAGACCACGGGAAAGGTATTGCGACAGCAGAAACATATCGTCAGTACGCGGGGCTGGCGTCTCGCTCCCGACGGCACTCGTTACGGCGGGTGACTGGGACGACGTCGAGGATGAGGCCATCTGTCTAGAAAAATAATGCCTCGGGTGGACGATGCTAGAGTGCAGCCGTGCGACAAATGGGTCGTGCAGGAGATTGCGTCATCGCATCGTTACTGTGCCCAGCACGCGAGAACAGTAATACATAAATCACTGTCGTCACCGTTCTGTGCCACTTTTCCTTTGGTACCTCACACCTCAATTCCAGCCTCGAAAGACGTTTTGTAACCTAACCCGAAAAAAAACGGAAGGAATATTGAACAACTTTTAAACTTCGCGCTACAGTGACGTAATATGGGCAGCAGTGACGTAGCATGGGCCAGCACTACAAATATTTCTATCAGAGTTTTAGTTGCAACTTCCCAATCAAGCGACACCATCGAACGAAACAAGGCATTGCCCAGGTCATGTTTCTTGGCACTGGCTTAGTTCATATCGCTGCAGAATAAACATTCAACTGATCCTGTGAAGGCACATCTCACTTTCGTCTCTTACCGATTTCTATGAATGAGGGATCAACCACATTTTTAAATTACTCTGCGATAAAATTGGTGTCGTTGTTATTTGGAATAAGCTGACTTTTAATAAAACCAAACTTGTATTTTGTCTTTACCGCCCCTTTCAAACCAACCTAAGGATTGCTTTTGTACTTGCATTCGACAAGCGTCAATTGAAACGCTTTTTTCGTCTTTCGTGGTTTCCGTTTGGCAACAGAGAGAGCATGGAACGGAATCGTCGAGATTAGGGGTGCCAAACCTGTGGCTCTTGCATGCAGCTCACGAAAGTTGCATGCAACCTTTTCTCCTCCTGACGCAAACTTCTTTGGCTAAAAGTTTATGGTTTTAGGAACACAAAATTTTCCAATAAACCACATCTGAGCCTCAAAAAATCCCAGTTTTGTCAAGAAGGTAAGCTTGGTTCAAGCTCACGCAGATTTGACACTTTTAAGCACGCAGAAAAATGCCTACTGATACATTCATCTCATAGATCGATGGAGGACGCGGTTATTGTAAATGCGGTTCTGGTAACATTAACAGGGTATGACACAAACGTAACGTCGGGTCTTCGTAAGGGAGCTGCATAAAGGGAGCACTAAGACGAAGTATCTATGATTCTAAGTTTTTAGTAAAAGACAAGCGCTGAGCGACAGTACGCAGAGCAACTTTTTTCTGATGACAAGCTAGGAGGGGACTGTGATTCTGGTAGGCGAACGGGACCGCGTTTTACGTACTAGAACTTCCGTCCTTACTTGCTGCCGCAAAAAAAACGCAAAAGTAACCTGGAAAGTAATTTCCCACTTTCTAAGGTTCTTGGTAGTTTACTGAGTTACTATGGAATAACATGGATTCTATTGTACTCAAGTTACATTTTGGCGACAATGCTAGACAACTCAACTACTTTTATTAAAACGAAAGATTTCTGAGTGGGGCCGATTGCGTCCTGTCAAAAAAACTAATTCGTTTCTCCTTATACCAGTTGATCGACCGAAAAGCTCTGATAAGAACTTTGGACACACGGCACGCGCGTGAAGGCGGGCTTCCATTGTCTCAAAACGGTTACATGGAAATTACGAAAAAGGAACCGTTCTAGATAAGACAATACACTCATCGATCGTGAAGAAGGACTACAATAGTGTACCCTTATCTCTAAACCACGTATCGCTATTCAGTTAGGCCGTTCAGTGATGCGTTTACTTAGTGCGCAAACAAACGCCGCACGGTTTAGTTCTTCGTCTGCGATTTGGGTCTTTGAAGTTTTGGCGATGGCTTGGGCGCACTTTCAGAGATGGTTTGGCACTTTTTTAGCTTCCGCACTTCTCTCAACTTACTTTAGGAATGGGTGGTAAACTTTTTAAAGTACTTCATACGTGTCTGCTATAATCTCAATGTTCCCAGCTTCATCTCATGTATAGTGATTGAGAGCGATTGCATAATGAATGATACAACCGACCTATATGCTTACGGAGTATGGGCTATATCGCAGTGTGCCCAGTTTCAAATAGGGTAATTGAGAGCAGTTGTGTAACGAATGGTATAACCTACCTCTGTCCAAGGTGTATGAGCTATAAAGCAGGTTCTAGGCCATTCTCCTGAAACGAGTTCTATTACGTTCGTTTTTTTAGAATAGACACAGTTACGCGCAGTTTGATTGCGGTAATGACTCAGAAGCGCGCCAAACTTTATTGGAATGTAATAGGCCGCGTATGAATTACTTCGCTGCAAGTGACGTCAAAAGATGACAACGCTTGGCCCGCCCATGCCAGATGTCCCCTTTTTCCACAATTCAGTTATCAATTTCTCTTTTAGCAGATAACGCAAAATTTCAGATTTAGTTTTAACTGGTTGGCCCAGTGGACATCAGCAGTACGACTGCAGTGCAACGCCCGTAGTCAACTCGACATATGCACGGGCCGCAGGTTCGGCTGCAGATGCTTGCCATTCTCGTGGCGTCCGCCAGTAGCGCTGCTGAGGAAGAACTGCAAATCTAACCGTGCATCATTGTAAGGCCAAGGTTACCGGTGGGCCAGCGCAGGTGATCGCCAAATGGTGACACGCTGATCCCGCGGCTATGTGAATAGGGGGGACCTGTGGGTTTGTTATTAGTTGCGCAATGATCCTTTTTTGTGCACACATAATAGACAAACCGTTGAACCATGGGTGGGTCGCTAATGTTTTGTGTTATATGTCACTGTAGGCTTACAGTTGGTTCGCAGGTCATTTTTGGAGTAACGATTGCGGGCGGGTAGGCAGTCAATGGGCCACCGTTTGGCCACTGACTGGTCATCAGTCATGACCTTTTGGAGCACTGTCATATAGAGCGTAGCATTCATAGTTGAATAGTCTTCGTCGCAGGTGGGTATTTCCAACCCATGTGGTCACCGTTCGTTCACTGCAGGGTCATCAGCCGAGAATTATTAGAGGAGTGTATATAGATCGTAGCGTTCATGGTTAGACGGCCCCGTCGAACTTTCTCTTCAGCCGACCGGAGGAGTTAACCGGACCTGTGTGGTTTAAACAAACCGAGCGGAGTTGGCGACGCGAGTTAACGTTTTGTATTTGGGGTGTTTGGCGCCTCTCGCGTCGTTTTGTGTTCGTGCATGCGTGTGCGTGTGTTGGGGAGGGGGAGGGTCCAGGCTTGCGTGCGGGCTTCGCCACATTAGGAGCTCTCGCCTTTGGTGGCTTCGCCGTGCAGCCACCGGCGCGTCACCAGTCCGGCGCGCCGAAGACGAGGATAACGAATCTTTAAAGCCATCCCTTCACAATCCACACGTGGAGACGGCCACTGGACCAGCTGACAAAGGAGTGGAGTTCTACCGGGGGGAGGACGCTCCACCAGAGTATTTGCCCTACACGGCTGTGCCGCCGGAAGACGACGATTGCTACTGAATAAAACACTGTACATACTTCAATAGTTTTTGCCTTACAGTGCCGTTCCAAAACGGCTTTGCACTGTTGGGGTCCGGCTGCTCCCTCTGTCCTGGTATCCGCTCTCAGTGTGGGGAGAAGCCAGTTCGACCTCCAGCTCTGCTGTTTCCCCAGCCCTCCACCACGAGTGCAATCTGCGCCATTTTTTTTCGAGTTGCGTCGCCAACGCGATGGATGCATTAGAGTCTACACAGATCATGCGCAGACATCTGTAAGTAGTAGCCAAACCCGGTTATAGCGAACTGTAATATGCGCCGCGATTAGTTCGATATATCCAATAATTCGATATAGCCGAACCCGTCTATAACAATTTTTTTTTGTTACGAGTTCGCAATACGCCCCCCGCCTCTGGCCATTCCCACATAACGAAACGAATACGTAAAGTATGCCATTACCTTACACAAAACAATGTATTTGTTGCGTGAAATAAAGCCACTTTCCGTTTTAACTGCCTACTTCGCAAGAAAGGGATGATTTTTGTTGTCGCTTCGTTTTGGCGGCACCAACTGGCATCGCGTTCTCAACACGAGATGTCGTTTGCACCAGTTCAAGCTCATGTCCTTCAATATCGGAGCAATATTGGCGGAGAACATCGACTGGCAAAAGCGCTTCATAAAGCGTAGGACGGCTTTACGTTGTGACATCCTGAGTCTCATCTGAGCTTTCAGCAGCACCAGCTGCCATGACATCGGCGATGGTGTGTGCGCTCGAGGGGCTCACAGTGACGGCAACATTGTCGTCGATGATGATGATGATGGTTGTATGTTTATGGCGCAAGGCCAACTGGGGCAAAGAGCGCCAAAACATAGTCATATATGAGGGGTGAAACCTTATAACACTCAAGTAAATTCAGCAAAAACAAAAGTACAATCACAAAACTGAGAATGAGCATGGCTGGTGTATAGGGCCAGTTTTGATTATGCATGATAAGAAATGAGGTTTAAAAACTTAATGTCTGACAAATACTCAAAGACACGTTTCACAGAAACCATGGCATCGTCACCAAGAAACAGCGATGGATGTAGGGGATATGTTGTCTGTAGAGTTCTCTGAAGTGTTTGTGTCGTGTTGTGTGAAGTGCCTTGCATGTTATTAGTACTGTGTACTACGGATAGGGCCTCTCCGCACCTGCTGCACTGGGGCCTAGGAGATCCCGTCAGCAGATACGAGTGAGTTGCATGCGTGTGCCCTATCCGTAGCCTACCCAAGGCGACTTCCGTGTGTCTGTTGTGTGAGTCAGATGTGTACCGTCCCAAGTGTGGCTTTATTACATGTAGTTTGTTGTCTGTCTGTTCGTCCCAGTGTGTTTGCCATGTTCTGCGCAGGTGTTGTCTTATGTGTGGCTTGAGGTCTGTGTAGGGTATCGTTGTAATGTCTACAGTGTTCCTGAGTGCAGCAGCAGTGGCCCTCTCGTCTGCCAACTCATTCCCAGCGATCCCTGCGTGTCCTGGGACCCAGCAGAGGACCAGCTCATGCTTTTGTGCATACACGGACATGATAGTGTTGAATACAAGATTAACTATGTGGTTTTTGGGGGGCTTGTGCGATGACAGTGCGCGAACAACACTCAAAGAATCTGTATAGATGATGGAATTGGGAATTTGAGTTTCAAGAATGTGTCGTACAATCAGTAAAATTCCATACGCTTCTGCTGAAAAAAATTGTTGTGTGCACGCTCATGGTTCTGGCTGCATTGAAATTTGGACCATGAGCAGCGCACGACACCATAGTGGAGGTTTTAGAAGCGTCACTATAAAATTCTGCACATGTGTACTTAAACTGCAAAGACAGAAAGTGCTGCAGTATTGCAGCTCGTGGTACACGATTTTTGTCAAGTCTCATAAAAGAAAGGTCGCACGACACAGGGCGAACTTGCCAAGGCGGTAAACTGTTAGAAAAGGATGACCTGTACACATCTGAAAACAAAGCACTGAGATCCGAGGATCGCTCTCTCACTCTAAGTGAAAGGGCAGAGGAACGGATGGGCGATTTACAAAGAGCAGAGATGTTGATGTATCGTTAAAAACAGGATAAAAAGGCATGATTATTCAGCGACGAAATTTTAAAAGCATAAAGCAAGTCCATGTACGTTCGTTGGTTCTCAAGGCTCCACTTATCACACTCGACATAAAGACTCTCGGCAGGGCTAGTGCGAAAAGCACCCGAAGCAAGACGAAGGCCCAAGTGTAGCACTGGGTCCAGAATTCGCAAGGCTGTCTTAGTCGCCGACCCATACACCACACTGCCATAGTCTAAACGAGACCCAACCAACGCAGTATACAAGCGAAGCAGGAGTTCTTTGTCGGAACCGTAGGATTGGTGGGAGAGAACCTTAAGTATATTCATTGTTTTGAGACATTATTTTAAGTTCCTTGATGTGGGGAATGAATGTGAGTTGTGATCAACACAAACACCTAAGAACTTGTGCTCCTTGTTCACAGGAAGCGACACGCCATTAAGATGAATGTCTGGGTCCGGATGGACCCCGCGCTTCCTGGAGAACACAACGCAGGAGCTTTTTACAGGATTCAATTTAAAACCATTCCTGTCTGCCCAGCCGGCAAGTTTCTTTACACCAAGCTGGACTTGACGTTCGCAGATTGAATATTGCATGATTTATAGGATATCTGGACGTCATCTACATACATGGAATAAGAGATTGTAGGTGGCAGTGCCTTACCAAGAGAGTTCATTTTTACTATGAAGAGAGTGCAGCTCAACACGCCACCTTGTGGCACACCATTTTCTTGTCACGTGAACCTTTGAGAGTGCACCACCGACTCTTACTCGGAACGTTCTGTCTGACAAGTAACTGACAAGAGCGTTCAACATGTTACCCGACACACCGAATGACTTGAGGTCCCTAAGGATCCCATAACGCCAAGCGGTGTCGTATGCCTTCTCAAGGTCGAAAAACACAGTTAAACAATACTGCTTGTGCGCGAAGGCATCCTTGATGTACGAGTCAAGAGCTAATAGTTGATCGTTCGTCGATCACCCCACCCTGAAGCCTGCCTGGCAGCTCTCGAGAAGACGTTGTACTCAAGGAAGTACACGAGCCTGCGATTTATCATCTTCTCGAAGAGCTTGCACAGGCAGCTCGTCAGGGCAATATGACGGTAACTTGAGGGGGAGCGACGGGTCCTTTCCCTCCTTCAAGAAAGCCACTACAATGGCCTCCCTCCAAGATTGTGGAACGTGCCCCGAAAGCCATATCTTGTTATATAGGTGTAAGAGTGTTAGAAGAGTGTCTGCGTGCAGGTGTTGTATCATTGTGTATGTGATGTTTGTCTGGGCCTGGAGCTGAGGGTTTTACACGTGCTCAAAGCAGCCCTCAGCTCATGCAGTGAAAACTCTGAGTTATAAGAAGATGTTGACCTATTGTTATCTAGTATAGGCTTCTTTTCGGCCAGTTTGTTTGTGTTTCATGAAAGTGTTTGTGTAGTGTGCTGAACTAGAAACGTGTTGGAAGTGTTGTGCGAGTGTGTCAGCCTGGTCTTCGAGTGTGTCCCCTGTTGTGCTGACCAGAGGCAGGCTGTGTGCTTGTTGTCCTTTGAGTTTGCGTATTCTCGTCCATACTTTCCGTGTGTCTGTGTAGGAGTTTATTGATGTTATGAAGGAACGCCAACTCTCTCGTTTTGCCTCACGGCGCACACGTTTTCCTAACGCCTTGGCCCGTTTGAACAAGAGGAGGTTTCCCGACGTGGGGTACCGACGAAGGATACCCCACGCCTTGTTCTGGGCCTCCCGCGCCCGCCTACAGTCCTCATTCCACCACGGCCTCCGTTGGTTTCGCGGGGCACCAGAGGCGTGGGGAATGGACTTTTCGGCGGCGTCGAGGATGTGCGCCGTGAGGAGTTGGGTAGCTTCTTCGACGTGTAGGTGTCCTATGGATGTGTGGTGTAGTTTGGATGTCTCTGTAAATGTATTCCAGTTAGCTCGTGCTTCATTGAACCTATTATGGGAAGATGGACTGCATGGGCCTTTACCTATGTATGTGAGTGAGGTGGGGAAGTGGTCACTACCGTATGGGTCAGTGCCCACACCCCACTCAAGGAGAGGAAAGACAACTGCTGAGCCAATCGCCAAGTCAAGACATGAGTATGTGTTGTGTCCTATGTTATGGTATGTAGCTGTTTATTGTTGAAAAGGCATGCTCCTGAAGATGTAAGGAATTTCTCTATCAGGCGACCTCGGGCATCCATGCGAGAAGAGCCCCAAAGAGAGTTGTGCGCATTAAGGTCACCTGTCAGGATGTATGGTTCGGGCAGCTGGTCAACCAGCGCCTCGAAGTCAGAGCTTAAAAGTGAAACATCAGGAGGAATGTATATGGAGCATACCGTTATTAACCTATTAAATATTATTGTTCGAATTGCCACAGCCTCAAGGACAGTGTTCAGAAGTGACAGGGTGGCAGGCTAAAGATTTCCGGGCAATTATGGCCACACCGCCAGAAGAGTGTGTGCAGCCATCCCTGTCCTTTCTGAAGACCATGTAACTATTCAAGAAATTTCTTTGCTTGGAATTCAGATGTGTTTCCTGAACACACATTACACTTGGCTGATTAGCATGCAGTATTTCGTATACATCGTGAAGATTTTAAGAAGGCCTCTACTAATTCCATTGAATTATGTTTTCTCTTCCCATTATTTAGTGTGAGAGCTACTGGAGTGTGTGTGTTATGTGTCGTCTTTCGGGGCTGTGACTCTCGCCTTTTTTGGCTTGTCGGGAGGCTTTGGCGTCGGGACGCGTTCCTTGCGGTGCACCGCAGGCAAGAACGGCACGACGTCCATCTCATCGTCCGATGTCCTGGGTGTGCCCGTCGAACCGGGCCCACCGGAATTGGCCCCCCTTCGGGGGGCCCTTCGTTTGACCCGCCACCGCCGCAGGTGTCGGGGGCACCAGAAGTGGCACGGGCGGTGCGGTGGGGGTGGAAGCCGGTGCGGGGCCCACGGTGTCCATGGCACTCTCCAACGCACTGGAGGACGGGGAGGCAGGGACGGGAGCGGCACCGGTCCCGACGGAAGAGGTTGCCACCACAACCGCTGCTGCCTCAGCAAGCGGCGCGGAGGCGGGTTTCGGCTGCCAGAGGCAACCCAGGGGGGGGGGGGGGCGGGACCAAGTCCGACTCGCGGTACTGGGCCCCCGCCGAAACCAGACGCCGCTCCGCCCCCCGGCGAGCTGCGTCGGCGTACCTCCCCAGGGGGAAAGAGGCGAACCTCTTCGCGCCTCTGGGAAGGTGATGTTTTTCAGTGACTTTGATGTTGATTATTTTCTTCTCTAATTGAAACTTTTCACATTTTCTGGAGTACGCCGCGTGTGGCCCTGACAGTTTACGAAAGAAATTGTTGAACGTTACAGTTGTCGGACGGGTGGTCGTGCTGGGCGCATTTTGCGCAGGTAAGTCGGCCGCGACAGGAGTTTGTGCCGTGCCCGAACCGTTGGCACTTGAAACAGCGCCGCGGGTTCGGGATGTAAGGCCGGACTGAACATCGGATGTAACCAGCGTTGATGAATTCTGGAAGGGGTGGACTTGTCAAAGGTTAGGATGAGGTGCTTTGTCGGTATTTGTTTATCGTCTCTGCGGATGGTTATGCGCCTGACCGCTGTTACGCCCCTGACTACGAAGGCCCTCCAGCAGGTCAGCTTCAGATTCATTTAGTAGGTCATACTCGGAAATCACGCCCTGGGAGCTGTTTAGGCTGCGGTGGGGCGTGACTCGGATTGGCAGATCGGCGATGCTGGTTTGTGCAAGAAGTTTATTGGTCTGGTCCTGGCTACTGACCTCGACAAGAATTTCACCGGTTCGATGTTTTTGGCCTTATACGACCCTCCAACAATACCGTCAAGAAACTTTGAAATGAGAAATACCGACTGTGAAGCAAGAGGTTTTGATTGGTCTACAGATTCCATCACGATGAAGCGAGCATAGTTTGTTCGGTTTCGGAGGGCCTCAAGGTCAGGAAGTGGTGGAAAAGAAACTTCGGTGCGGCCCCTTTTCGGGGGCCGATCACGTCTGGGGGGGGGGGGGGGTTGATTTATTCCATATGGCATAGGAAAAAGCAGCGAGACGGGGGTACTTTCTTCTTTGACCTTACCTTGGTAGTCAAAGAGGGTCCGGACCTCCCTGCCTGGTGAACAGACAGGGAGCCCATCCGCCGGAGCTTGACCTGGGCTCCGACGGCCACCGTTCGTGGTTTTCTAACCCTCCACCTATAAACACATCGCCATGGTTGGATCCAGCTTATGTTTTATGTTTGGGGCTCGGGGTCCGCGGTATCGCCAGTACCGTCACCACGATTGCTCAAGGTGCCCCGTGCGGGGAACATTGTCGTCGACACTCAGGAAATCCTCTGAGGACACTCCTTTCAGCCCTGGAACGTTGGCGAGCTTTTCGCGCAGTTCGGCAATGATGCCGCCTTGGTCCGGACTAGATGACTGGATGGGCTCCGTCGTGAATCCCGCGCATCGGAAACAGTTACAGAATGTGCCGGGCATCACGTCGGTCCATGCGAGGTTCACCATCTCAATCGTGGCCAATCAGCAGCCCAATCGCCGCTCCGAGACCTCGCATTTTGGTGGCAATTGTGGGTGCACCGAGTTCGATATATCGCGTGTGAACTTCGTTTTAAGGAATATGCTTCACATGCATTTTCGTAACAGATTTGCTTTGTTTCATATAGCGTAATTCGCTATATCCGGGTTCGTTATAATCGGGTTTGATTGTAGCTGATGCTACGCAATAATATGACCCGAAACATTATACTATCCTCTTTTGTTAACCCTGTGGGCCCTATTAAAGCACCAATGCGGCTTGCGAGAGAGAGGGGAGAGAGAGAGAGAGAGAGAGAGAGAGAGAGAGAGAGAGAGAGAGAGAGAGAGAGAGAGATAACTTTATTACACAATAATGTGAGAGTGGTTCCTCAGTCCAAGAGCCCACGTGCTGTCCAGGCTGCCCTAGCCCTGGTCACAAGCAGGAGTTTGTCCTCAGGTCGACAGCTGGACAGCAGTATCTCCCACTTCTCAGGGGAAGGGGACGGGTTCAGGGGCGGAAGGTCCAAGTTTTTTGGGCAGTTGGATAATACGTGGGCCAGAGTTCCACGCTCCTGGCAGAATTTACACTTATCAGAGTATTGTGTAAGACAGAGTAAATGCATGCGAACTGAGTGGGGAAAAGTGCCTCCTTGAGTTCGTCTGAGTGTGATTTCTTGGCTTTTTATCAAAGATGTTGAGGACTGGGGTAGGTCGGTCTCGTGGTTCGGTACTATTGGGTGATTTCTTTGTAGGTGAGAAGGGGTACAGAAACATCCCCGGTCTCAGCGGCTCGGTGAGAGAGGTCTCGATGGATTGGAAACAGAGCGAAGCATTAACCACGGGCCCTGGCTTTCTTCATGACAGGCCGCATTTCTTCTCCGCCACCTGATCGAGTTAGCCGAATGTATTCGCACAATCTAGGATGTCTTATTTGCTCGGCCATCCACGAAATACGTAGACGGCTCGTGTGTGTGTGCTTTTCGCTGCTGCATTTGCAATGGGGGGGGTGAAGGAGAAGACAGAAAGAGAGATATAGAGATAGCGGGGAGGGAATGAGAGAGTGGGCATATAAAGGGTATTCAAAGAAATCTAGATTCTCGCGTAAGCTATACGGCGGAAATATATCCCCAACTTAGAAAGATTGGAGAAGAAAAGAAGCACCATCACGCGGCGTATCGTCTTCAATGCCTGGCCCAGGGATATATAACACAGGCATTGCCGTAAATGCAACTTCATAAAATTTTCATAATGAAAGTGGCTGATTTTTTCGAGCTGGCCAAACGGCCTCTGCTCATATAAGCAACCCGCGATTACCTGTGAGTATCAGTGAACCTGCACAGTGGAAGCGAGTGGACAAAAAAAAAAGACATCTACACGATGGCAAGGACGCTTGCTGGAAGCCACACCAGTGACCCAGCGGATATCCAATTTCGTTTCTGGGGTACCCACGATCTTCAACATCCGTAGTCTCCCACGCCGTACACAGCATTTATTTCGCTGGACTAGTTGAGTGCTCGTTGACCGCCATCTCTGGCACAGCGTATGTACGCCAATGACGTACGTGTCCTCTTATGTCCTACGGAGGCTGTTAGGGTTTCCGGATAGGAAAGCAAAGGGGGAGAGTGGAATGACCCAATTCCTGATGCATTCTTGGCGTTTGACGCACAATGCCAGAAGCTAAGTCCAATAGCTCCGTTCCGAACTGGTACTCTCGGCGAAAGGCTTTCGATCGGGTTCCCTTAGCGCCACCCCTTGATTAGCACTTTTCCCCATTGCAGCGAATCTCTCGGCTGCCTCTCCTTGCTCTTGGTAGGGACCATGGTAGCGTGCTGAGTAGACAATCTACGCCCAGAGCATCTTCTCGAACGCATGTCACCCTCAGCCTGTACTTCCCAGGCTTCTCGACATCTCCTAATAGCTTCCACTCCGCTTCTGTGTGGCGTTCTGCACACGCGAAACTAGCCAGCGTTAAGACGAAGTAATTAACTCGAGCTTCGATGCCCCCACCCTCTTCGTTCCTTCATCTTGGATGAGTTAGGAATGCGCTCCGGGGAACGCTATCCGGTCATTCGGAGGCGATTGACTGTCGCCGTCGGCCCGTTATTTTGACTGCCGAACAATAGGTTCAAGGAAGCACGTGCCTGTACCATGAAACTTGGCAAAGCTTTATTTCGCTTAACCAACAATAAGGCCGGAGTTGCCTGGTGCGTGTCCTGCTGCACGTTAATTATGAATTGGCGGCCACGGACTCACCACGGAGTTTCAGCGGTACGAGTGGATTCATCGGGCTCTTGGTACCCTCCACGAGTGCTGGCCAGCTCGATAGATTGTAAATAACTACTACGCCAAAGTCATCGACTGTTTTGCGATGCGCTTACAAAACATGAGCCTAATGTTTATGTTAGACTGCTGTGCTAGGGATGCACATAAATTAAATTTATCAAGTGGAGTCGTAGACTGATGTCTGGATAAACTGTGCTCCAAAGATCGAATTATGTTTTCATTACTGGCTTCTTTTTGAAGCAGAAGGACGAGAAAGGAAAATCCTTTCTTGGTTTCGGAACGAGGCTTGGCCTGAACATACTGAATACTGTGAAAGTAATTTTAAACTTATCTCTACACCATGTTTTCTAGTCTTACGTGACACAGACGTAACGCGAGATAATAGCAATGGTATTTAAAGTTATCGCGTCAATCGCACGTACCTCTCGTAGTATCAGTTGATTCCTCTATTTTATTATGATCACGGTGTTTTTATATATTATTTTGAGCAGTATGAGTAATTAGAAAGTAAGGGGAAAAATTCACTGCCTGGTAGCCTGTCCACCGTGGTCAGCGTTTACAGCAATAAGAAAGCTGGGTCCACTCATCACCAACTCAGAAACATTCTGCTCCAGCTCGACCATAAAGGCTGTTAAAATTGACGTAACCGGTGCCACCACTTAGTCTCGATAAAGAGTGTAAAATCGGCTGACAGAAATTCAGCAGTATATAGGAATCTCAATGCGGCATTTATTGGAAGAGAATAACCACAATATACTCATAAATGCTACGCATTGGCACAGTAAATAGCATAAAGATTCTCCTCAATGCGCTATTTAAGCGCGTAGGAAAAATGTTCAAAAATAACAGTTTATAGCATATGGAATCCAAGCCGGCCTTCTACGAGGGACAGAAAACTATAATCCGTAGCCGGTATGTTCATGCACAGGTCTGGTCGACAGTACTCAATCAACGCCAAAGTTTCTGTGGCCACAAACAACGCTGAAGCTTAACTCTTGGCTGCAATTAGAGTTTTTGAGCTACGGTTACAAGAAATGACGCTTGCGTTAACTATATAGTAGTATAAAATACTATCGTTTGATTCCGGTGGTTAGGATTCTTCAATGAGTTGCCTGTAGCGACGTATTTTTGGGTATGGCCTGGGGAATTTTTACCAAGACTGTGCATTGAAGTCGTTATAGCTGCTCTTCCACAATGGTTTCGCGTATTCTTACTTTTCACTTCCAGATCCAGTTCCCGCACTTTTTAGCGTGCTGTTACGCGGCCCTGACGACATACAGACCCCTCGGAAGCCAGGAACACTCCGTTATTGCACTCGCGTCAAAGAACCCTCGTGAGGAGTCTGGCACAAGGAATACTGCGCTCTTACACTGGCAAAAATTCGCATTTTAATGGCTTTGAAAAGTCCTATTCAGGGTGTAATCAATAAAAACAAGGTTTCTGTCCCTACCAAACTGCAGCTTGTTGTTTATTTTCACGTACAACTTCATTGTGCGAGACTTCTTAGGATCTCGTTCGCCTCGTTTCGAGAGACTACATGCCTCAAACTGGAGCCTTCTGCATGACTCGTCTGTTGCCGCACCGCCCAATTCGCCTAAGTAGAATCGGCAACGATTTCCCTTTGGACCGCTGCGACAACACGCGTAGGAGAACCATTGCCTACAGGATATTAGCCTACAGAATGCAAAAACGGGACACGGTAGGAAAAAAAACACTGAAAAGATTGCGGGGTGGAGAGCAAAAAAAAAAACAACAAAACAAAACAAAACAGCTGTCATAGCTTTGTAAAAAGGAATATTTCCACCCCTCGAACTACCAGAGAAGAGGTTGGAGACAGGAGTAGACACAGTTTCGCATAACTGCTTCCATTGCAAGGTTTATTGTTTTCTGTTTATTTTATCCGCCAGACAACTTTCGGAAAAATTGGACAGTTTCTGTACACCCCCGTTTAAAGACATAAACGTCGGTTTTAATACTGTTTTCACATCAAAAGAAATACATGCGTAACGCATGGCGTTCAAATATTAAAAAGAGGCTACATATGTCGATGGCCTGGGAATCCAGGAAAAATAAAGGATATCCACCGGATCGCCGGCATGCTTTCCATCAACCGACATCGTGTAGGCGCCTTTCTCTTAGGTTTCGTTTGCTTCTAGTTTAGAGGCCCACTAAGAAGCAACATGTAATCGAGTGCTTTTTGTAGGAGCGCCGGCCATTTGGCCAGCTTGCTATCAGAAAAATCAGACACTTTGATCATATAAGCAATTTCCTGAAGTGCTTCTCACGGCAACGCCCGTGTCATATATTTATGCTAGGGGAGGAGAAGTCGATGAGTCGAGGAAGATGCGGTTTCTTTGCTCCCCGAAGCTTGCCGGGTGGGGAGTTGTTTACGCGATATAGCTGGTGCTTTATTTGTGCTATTTAGGTTCCCGTCTCCCCCTCTTCTCCTTCGTACCGTGGTAGGGAATGGGGCAGCGAAAAAAAAACATACACCAGCCGTCCGCGTATACTCTTAATGGCCGAGCAAATCGACGCCCTGGATTGCGCAAATGCACCCGGCTAACTGGATCAGGCGGCGCAGAAGAAATGCGGCTTGTCAGAAGAAAGCCAAGGCCCGCTGTTAATGCTTTCCCTCTCTTTCCGATCCCTCGCATACAAACTTGGGCCATCGACCGGCACACGTCGATAACCAGAGATGATGATGTGTTTCGGCTACATTATTGCGTAACCTCGTTTAGCTACTGCGTAATTATTTCAGCTCGTGGCTTGTGCGCACCCCCAATGTGTGCCCTACGGCCTTTACATTTTGATATGGCTGCTGATCTTAACCTCTGAAAAAAAAAATGTCTTCCGATCAATGCATATGCATATTTTTACAAGAAGGCTCTCAACGGTCTCTGTGTATTACCGTAGATACCACAGTTACGCGGTCGCTGTAAGCTCGGCTGTTCCAAATTGCGTATTTTTATAGTTGCGAAGCTGCACAACGGCTGTGGGGCTTGCCGCAGTGCAGGAATAAATTAATATATACCACCTGTAGATATTTCACCTGCGTTGAAATCCCTGTACACGGGCGTTTTCGTTCTTCGTCTCCATTACAAAAACGATCGCCGCGGCTGGCATCGAAACAGGGTCCTTAGAACCTTCAGCACAACGCCTTAGCTACTGAGCCAGCGACAAGGGTCAACATATAAAGGGTGATTCTGCTAGATAAAAGGTAAATAGTTATAAATCAGAATATCGGGGGTAATCTCTGAACTAATTCACATTTTTGTTATTAAGTAATAAGGATGCCTGTTTGTGACAGAGATATTCAGTCAAACACGCCTAATTAAAAGCTTGAAAGCGTAAAACTATGGTGTCCTAATGCCTTCAAAATTACAGGTATTTGGAAGTTTTCCCACCAATTTATTTTCACCTTTTTCCTGCAAGAAGAACCTAAGGTAACAATTTAATAATTTATTTTGATTAAGGCGAAAGCTTATTGGGTCCCCTTACGAGAAAAAGCGGTGTCGATGTTATTGTGACAGAAACATTGTCATGGAAATACGTTATAAAGTACACAACATGCTTCAGAAATAAAACACAAAAGAAGGAGCAGTCACCTCTGTTGCTAGGCAACGCCTGGATACTCGAAGAGCCACATGGAGCAATGGGAAGTGCGGTGGTGGCTGGGGCCCGCCGGGGTTGTCTGCTGACCGACTGAACAATGTTCGGCGTCCGCTCTTCTCGATAAAGCCTCTGGTTGAACTGGCGTCATCCGGTTAGCTCGCTCGGAGGCACAACAGCTACCGGACAAGATGGGCCATTCATGAAGTGCTCACGCTAAAACACGGATAATACCCGCGACACCGCTGTCGTAACCTCGAGTAGCTAGCTTCCCATACACAAAACAGCCTCCCGTACTCATATCCCGAATATCCTCCCGTACAGATATCTCCCGTACACGAGAGACATGCAGAAATATTGCCCGAGGACATTTCACCCGCGGGACTACAAGGATTTCGCATTCCTACATGTAAGGAGTTTTAAGTGCGTCTGCCGATTTTTCTCGTGCGATGATACGTAGTTTGTAGATGGGTGTAGGAATACATGGCGCACGTTACTTGCCACGTGAAAGTTAATCATTGTCTTTTTTTTTGCGATAGTGTGCCCTTTGGCATAAAGTCCTAGAGGTACAAGTTGGCACCCGTTTCCCGGAGGAAATCCAGAAGACAGAGGTGGTGGGGCCCCCACAGCCATCGTTGGAGATCAGGGGGTTTCCCAGGACGCAGGCCTGTGCCGCGAAGGTGTCTGGATCTCTCTGCACATCATTGTCTTTTCACTGCTTGCAATACAGGGGCGGTCAAATGGACAAAGATTGCGATGTCTTAAGGGATTTCATAAATATGTCCGTCTGTTGCTGTACGTAAAATTTTCGTGCACTTTAATGTAGTTTTTGGTTTGAAATGCATTTTCAGGCATAGCTTGTTGCTTTGCCTCTCCCAAGCCTCCATAGTTATAAAAAAATACAGTTGCAAAAGGCAGCACGCCATTCGCCCCACATTTAAGCCTTTTTTCTCGCAATGTACACGCTTTCCAGTGAAACCGAGTTACCTTCGGGCGAGTAACTGTCGAGCGCACAACTCACCGAAATATAAGAAAAAAACTGCGGTTAATTCCTCTGTCATAGGAATCAGTAAAACACGAAAGTGAAATGTGCAGCGATATCCGTAGCTGAGCATAATTTGCGGGTCAACGGCTGTCTTGTGGGTGTGCTTGGGGAGCGAAGTCCTGCTGGCGAGTCGATTCAGCAAGGGTGTACTGGCGTCATTTCTGTGACGGATATGAAGTAAGTGAAATCTTGGGGTATAGCGGCATGAAACAATTTCGTGTTACACTATAAAACCCGAAAACGAACAACCCTAAGTATAACGTACTATTTAGTACTAAAGGTTGCTTCCCCGCAAGAAGACCCTGTGTGCAAGGCTGCACCCTTTACAGCCCGCTTGCTTTGTTGTACTAGAGTCACTTCCGTGACGGATATGACGTCAGCGAAATCTTCGTGTATCCGGGAATAACATGTTAAAAAAAAAACAGATACGACTCTACATACATGTTGGCCCACAGACTATCGTGGAATTAGCCAGGACCACTTTCATGATCACTTTACCGGATAACTTTCCAATGCCTATAGTGTTTAACCATCAGTCAGTGTGGAAACCGCGTCCCGAAATAGTAAGTGTAATTACTTGACTTCCCGCACACTACTGTGGTCCGTGGTACGTTGAGGGACCTACTTTCGAGCACGGCGCCAAACAAGTGATGGATCTGGCGGCAGAAGCGACTGTCGTCAAAATAGCGGTGGCTGCAAAACTGCAGCCATCCCTTTGACGAATGCGTCATTCCGTTTCCAAGTTACTGCTGCCCGGGAACTTCCGTTACGATGCAGAACTTTCCCATAAACCAACCCTAAAGTACTAAACCACCTCTATTTAGGAAAAAAAAGGTAGACCAGATCAAAGGGAGCATTTATCCAATAAGAAATGTACTTGATGGGGTTCGAAGCCGCGACGCTACCCGCTAGGCCCCCAAAGCCGAACGGCAAGCTCCTATTTAGACTAGGTCAAGAAGATTGTGAAAGTGTTAAAAGCTAACCACTCGGTGGCGCTGTATGTAACTGGAAGTGTCGGGCCTGCACTGACTGGAAACTCAATGTCGCCTGACGAATCCGTGCAGTTTGAACGCTGAAGACCGCAGCGCCACCACGTTGTTTGGAATCATGGTTTAGTTGCGTAGAATAAAGTTAGTGCGGGACAGAAGAAAGACGGAGAAACAACGACTTCCTTCCGCCACCCCAGGTATTGCGCAGAATTGGCTTTTGAACAGTACTTAGTGTTTGTGCACAATGATGGCATACAAGTTAGCAGAAAAGGATGATGCGCCCCTTTTATGGCGGAAGTGAGGGGAGGAGGTGGAGTAGGAGGAGGGAGAGGAAGATAAATTATTTCTTGAGCGAGCTTTTACGCTGTTGTTAGGTCACCCACAAAGTAGTTGCTGCCAATTCTACCACGTCCACGCGTGCAAATCAGATTGTTTATCTGATTCGATAGCGATGACAGAGCGGGATTTTTGTTCACTAGTCTAAATGTGGCTAAATTAAAATGAAGGCAGGTTTGTGTGTAACACGACGCGCTTCCCATTGTTTCCTTTCGTCATGTTCCAGCACTGTAAAAAAATGTGAAGCAAATATCTACGTTCGCACAGCTTTTCAAAGTTAAAACGTCGTGGAAGACTTCAGCAATAGTTTTTCTCTATACCAGTCATCAGCATTATATTAGAACCTGGAACTGTCCAGTATCGCTGAAAAAGATTTTGGTAATCAGCCGGAAAGTATGCGACTAGTGGCGTGAAAGGAATAATTAATGAAATGGACCCGCGCTATTGTGACCGAAAAGCAGGACGAACCGAACCCGGGCTCAGCGAGTGCAATTTTCGAATTGCAGAAAAAATTACGCCAGGGTCTTAATGAAAGCTTGCGGGACAAGAACAAGCATGTCGTGTTTTACCAGCCTCGCAGCCATAAGAAAGGCCACGAGGGGAGGGGGAGAAGAAGTTGGGATTCTGTTCGAGAGGTTACGTGAAGGACTAACACAAAAGAGAAGTGCGCTTCCTTGGAGTGAGATAATAAATTAGCGAGGGGCGGTGGGACACCGGAGAAACAAAATCCTCGTAGCGCTCTTCTGAGAGAATAAACCAGGCAAGACGTTTAGAAACGCCCTTTAAACTAACCTCCCTGCGTACCTCCTCTCCGGCCTAACTGGCGCAACCTAAGCGTTTCGCTAATGAAAACTGGCCAACACCATGTTTCCGCTTAAAAGCCCGAAGCAGGGTCTGGTTGGAATACAATGGCACATCTTTCTGTGTGAGAGGTGCTCTTAAAAGGCACTTTAGGTTTCTTGAGACCACCTTGTTACTTGTTCCTTTTTTCATCCAAAGCTTCGCCGTTTAGCATGCACGAATTCGACACCCATAGCAGGTCGTTCACGTCATACACTGCTTGGGACACCCACTTCGGACGAGAGAGCCGGTACAACGTGGCACTGCTGGAATCTGTCCGATCAGGGAGTGGACCAGCCCTTTCCCGGTCGCCTTTCTCGTCGTCTCTGATTACACGTTCACGTTAATTGGAGTGCCGGTCCACGTGTCTTGGAGATCGTAGCCAGGGTAAAAGAAGAAGCAAAGCATACACGAAAGAGGGCGAAGGGGAGGGAAGGAGGATATTGCAATTGAAGTGCTTTCATGTTCGGTGATCCTGGTTCGCGGGCTCTAGGAACTAGAGGCGCTGTACTGAAACAGCTAATGGTGATGGTGATAGGTACAGTGATGGAGGGATGAAGCCTCCAAAGCGGAGGTCAAGGTTACGGTCGAATAGCAGACAGGCGGGTGGGCTCTCGACACTTGGCTGCGGAATAGCGATCTTGCTGCGAATAAATGCTTAAAATGTTTGTGTGAGCGCGGGTGTGCGTGTGCGAGTGTGCGCGCGCCTGTAAGTGCGCGTTTCTGTGTGTAAGCGTGAGTATATGTGCGTGAGAATCGGAATAGGCGGGGCCTACCCCACTATGGTGATTTTCTCGTTCTTCACGAGTTTTAACGAACTCTCATTGCTGCGAGATTTACAAGAGACCATCTGGCACCTAAGCTTCACGTTCGGAGGGCGCTGCGGCGCCCCCCGGCCTCTCCGGTGAGCATCTTGCCAAGTGCATGGCGGTTAGGCTTCGGCCGCCGTGACCGCCTCCGTGCCCAACATCGGGCGAAGATGGAAGCCGGCGCAGCATCAACAGCAGCTACGTCGCTGCCAACAATTGATATGTCAACTGCAGTGTCTGCACAAGTCACCTCTACACTACTTGGAAGTGATCAGATGGACAATATGGCGCAGTCCTCCGAACACCGGCTAACCTCGGCGCCACAGGTGATGACTGTGCCGCCTCCTGATCATTGCCCGATGGAAGTAACAGTACAGACACCACGGTCACCATCAAAGCCTGGGACGTCAACCGCTTCCAAAAAACTACCAGACCCTCCATCTCAGGATGGTAAAAACATCTCCCCTCGTACCAATCCTCGTCTGCCGGCGTCCATGTCATCCACTCATCATACAAGATGATAATCAAGCCCAAGTGCAACTTCGACATGTCCAGGCTCCCTAATCGCATCATTCAGCGTACCTTGGACGCATACCTTCATGTAAGTGAATTGAAGGGCTTTGCCTTACACCGCCCCACGAACACCATTTCCGTCTGGGTGCATAGTATGGAAGATGTCAGCCTTCTACAATCTCTGCAAACAATTGAGGTCTCTAAAGATCTGACTGTACCGGTGCAGGCCTACCTCTCTTCAGGCACAGACCTTCGACGGTACGTTGTTTCTGGCGTGGATGCTGGAAAAGACCCGGCCACCCTTTTACAAGACCTGAAGTGCTCTACGCACCGCGTGGTTTCTGCCCTTTATTTTGGGAAAGGGCGCTTCTGTCTTGTAACACTAAGTGGACCCTCCGATTCACCGCCTAGCATGTACTGCTATGGATGCGTCTTTCACGTTCGCCAGTACCACCCATCTGCAGTGTACTGTTACAAATGCCTCCGCCCCGGACATATGAAGGCTTCATTCCCGTACACTGCTGCAGAAGTGGCGGAGACGACATCGCAGTTCACTTGTGGACTTTCCAAGACAAACGATCATCAGATTACCTCTGCACTGTGCCCCACCAAGCGGAAGGCTACAGAGCTGATGCGACAACGCCAGACCCTACAACTCTCTACTTCACGTCACCAACAGAATGTCACCCCAATTGAAGTATCAAATCGTTACGCAGCGCTGTTGACCGACATTACAGAAGAACAATCGTGTGAAATTGAGGAACATGACCCACAGTTCAAACCGACTTACAGTGAAGTCACTCGTACTAAGAGTCGCCCTTCAGGCACCCGTATGGACGCGGCCCTGACCGAAGAGGCTGAAACACTGGACGTGTTAGATCAACGCCTGGCAACACTGGAGGCCGAAATTCGCATCCGGAGAAGACGTGCCATACTGTTTCAGCGACACAACCAGCAGCGCTTACCAACTCCTCCTGCACCACATTCGTCTTGCACGACTTCACGTGCCACACCACCGTCTTTCCCGGTGCACACAAGGGAGACGCCGATGACACCACAGCAGCTCCTGATGTTCGTGTCGAAGCAGCTACAGCATTTGGCTTCGGTACTCGCGGCTCATCTCTCGCGATGACTAGCACCGCAGGGCCTACACACCTGTCTTGTGTTCTCCAGTGGAACTGTAGGGGATTAACGGGCAAGCTGGGTGAACTGAAATACCGCATGCGCATTGGCCAACTATCTGCATGGGCCCTCCTGCTACAAGAAACAAACTGCGCTCCGCAAATATCGGAGTTGAGTGTACATACGTCGCCAAGCATTCCAGACCGCCGGGGTGTGCATCCGGACATCCCCCCTGGCAAAGCAATTGTATACGTACGTTCCCACTTGCCACAAGCCCAGGTCCCTCTTCCCGCGTGGTGCACCGCTTGGCAAGAGGTGGTAGCTGTGCGAGCTCGCCTATCCCACTCAGAGGTGATTCTCGTATCTTATTACGCTCGACCGAGCAGTGGTCATGCCAGTCGAATTCGGTTAGGCTGGCTTTCACATCTCCGCCACAACTTCCCAGGAGTCCCGATTCTGGTGTGTGGAGACTTTAATGCTCCGCATGGATCCTGGGGCTACCCGAGGAACAGCTCTACAGGTCAGCTGGTCAAAAACACATTTAGGAGGGCGAACGTTCAACTCCTAAATGATGTTCTCAGCCCTACTCGTCGGCAAACACACCCTCGCGCACCGTCTTACTCTCCGGACCTCACTTGGTGGCTTGGGCACGGTGCGCCCTCATGGCACTTGGAGCTCGACTGCTGGGCGAGTGATCACCATCCCAGTTATATTAGGCTTGCTGCAGGACCGGTGCCGCGACTTCGTCGACGCTGCCGGATCATCGATTGGGATGAGTTAAGATCACAGCTCTCCCCACTCGAACAAGAGACTGATCACCCGATTTCTATCCTACAAAGCGCACTGCACGCACGCACCACCGCAAATCTCTTGGGTAGATGAAGCCCGACCTACGCCTGACCTTCATCTGCTCCGATTGTGGGCCGCCCGCCGTCGCGCGGAACTGACTGCGGCCCGCCAACCGTCATCTGAGAGTGCCAAGATCCACCTTAATCACCTGACAGCACAAGCGCGAAGACATGAACGACGCCTTTCCAGGGCTCGCTGGATGGAGTGGTGTGCTTCGCTCGGCTCATCAACAAACACAGCCTCGATATGGCGCACGTTTCAGGCAATGGAACGAGGCCGCAAGCCGCAGAACCCCTTGGACAATGCTTACCCTGCATCGGGTCTCTCCTTGCAAGAATTCGCGGGGAGGCAATGAAGGCTTTTCCCCCCAATTATGACACGCCTCCTTCGTCCTTTGGGGGACCTTCACCCCTTCCCCCTGGGGCAGGCCGACCCCTTACCAAGGAAGAGGCAGCTGGTATTGTTTCCCCCTTCACCATGGCGGGACTGTTGGCAGCTATCGACTCAGCAGGAACACATAAGGCACCGGGCCCCGATGGCATACACTGCGAAGTGTATAAGAACTGCACAGAGAAGTATCTTCAGGTCATACTGACCACTATAAACGAAGCTTTGGCCTCTGGATGCGTACCCACTTTCTGGAAGCACGCATTAATCATAGGCGTCCCGAAAGCAGGAAAACCACCGGATAGGCTTAGCAATCTACAGCCGATTGCTCTGACGTGTACCTTATGCAAGCTGGCTGAGCGTATGCTAGCATCAAGGCTCACATGGTGGCTTGAGCATAGAGTTTCATACAATAATAACTAGAGGGGAAACTGGCGCTAGTGTCAACGCGAACATGGCAGCGGCGCTTACGCTTCAATGGGAATGATGGGTAGTTGTGGAACCGGATTGCGTAGGATCGAAACAAGCTTCTGGCTGCGCAAATTGTATTTTTTGACAAAAAAACTCTTATTGTCCGGTTCTCCGTTTACAAAGTACATGGCGAACAAAAAAGTTAGTGACAAAAAACTGGTTAAAACGCTGCATTAAATAAAAAGCAGACGCGGAGTCGAGGAGGTTTGCGGAGCAGGTTTGCCATTTGCCGCCAAATACAGCAGGACGCGGACTTCTTTAAAAACTACTTGTAAAACGTTTCGGCGCTGGTGGTTTGTAATAGGAAGCGAAAAGTTTTGTGCTCATAAAAAAAAAAAAAAAACCGATTACCTTTGGAGAAGTTATTCTTGCCTGAATTAGTGACCTTCATCAAGCTGCGTTCCTATCAACCGCCGATACTGCTGGTCTGTGTTGTAGGAGCCGGCGTTCGCACGGTAGGTGTGGCTGTTCCAAGCGATTCGCAACCGTCGTTAGCTTCGACAATACATTGCTCTGCCGAATAAGCAGCGCCGCAACTCCTTATTCGCAGACAACTTCGCCGCACAGAGCGCCGTCGTTTGTGTTTTCGTGCTCGCTGCGCCGGCAACGAATTGATAACCCACCCAATTCGCAACTCTAGTTATAAAACTTTCTACTCAGGGTGGCGTCAGTGCGCGCGCGGCATGCAGTTCAAGGAGAAACGTATTTTTGATAGATTCTTCCAACACACCACATAGGCAAATGCGTTCATGTAAATCCAAAACGAAAACAAAACTGCCTGCAATTCATAGTAACTTCCGCAAGCCATTGAGCGCCAATCCGAATCCACAACTACCCATCACGCCCATTGAGGCGTACGATCGCAGCGCCAGTTTCCCCTCTAGTTATTTGTATGAAACTCTATGGGCTTGAGGGCATCGGTTGGTACCATCCCTCTCAGACTGGCTTTCGGCCCCACATCGGCGCAGAGGACGGCCTTGAAGCGTTCTCTACTTCCGTACTCATAGGAGGACGCACTTGTCGTATTCGTTCTATTCTTGCCCTAGATGTGAAGAAAGCGTACGACAATGTGAGCCATCAAGCAATCCTACAGGTACTGCGCTGGCTTGGGTGCCCGGCGCCTGTGGTGTCCTTTATAGAGTCGTTTTTAACACACCGCACATTTTCAATTAGTGTTTCAGGACAGGCGGTTGGCTCCTTTTCAACATGCCGCGGGGTACCACAAGGCTCGGTCCTGGCACTCCTACTGTTCAACCTTTCCCTTCCCCCGCTCGCTTGGACAGTAGGGGCATTGAAAGATATGAAATGCCTTATCTATGCGGATGATATCACGCTCTGGTCGACACTTCCAGACTTGACGGATCAAGAACACGCTCTTCAGAGTACTTTAAATACGGTTTACACGTGGTGCAAACGCGTGGGACTCATGCTATCCCGAGATAAGACCGTGTTACTTATCGTCGGCAATCGAAGGGCTCGACAAAAACTGCAAAACCTACCCATTTTACTAAACTTTGATGGCGAGCCAGTGAAGGAAGTTACTTGTCACCGCATCCTTGGCCTGGACGTTGCGGCCTCCGGCTCAGCTACGCCATGGCTCCGGGAAGCTCGCCGGCGCGCCCTTCAACTGCTACATCTAGTTCGCCGGATTTCCATGAAATCGGGAGGAGCTCGCACAGAGATGGCTCGGCTTCTTGTACGTGCAATCCTGCAGCCACGTATCACGTGCCAGGCTCAGTTTCAGTACATGACAAGGGCGGAATGGGATCGTCTAGAGGCCATCAATAGAGAAGCCATGAGGACTATTACCTGCCTTCCTCGCTTAACGCCCATCTCTACACTACAGGAAGAAGCTGGCCTTAACACGATAGATGAGTTGGTTCACCAGCGGCGACAGGCACGATCTCTTAAAGCGCAGGTGTACACATCTGTGGCTGCTTTAAGGTGGTATATGGGCCTCCAAACTAACACGCCGCCAGATCCCTCTCCAGAACCCCCTCCTTGGACCCGAATATTAATTACTGACTGCAAGCCTCTGGGTCGGTCAAGCCGTGTTGCGCCGCAACTCTCATCCAGTGCTTGCGAAGATACGTTTTACGTCGACGCCAGTATTTCAGGAAGCCTTATTACCACAGCACAGCCGTCGTAAACCCAGCCATGCAGTTTTGTCAAACCTGCCATTACTACGCCCCTCAGAGGCCCCCGTCAACGCTTGCTGAGCTCAAAGCGATTTTCGACGCCTTGATGGCTATAGAGCTGCTGAGGCCAGGCCAATCACAACCTGTCAACATCTTTACAGATTCAATGCAAGCATTCGGAGACCTCCAGAAAGTACTTCATCAAGTGCCCATGTCCCAAACCATCCACGCGAAGGCTGCGGCCCTTAGTTTGAGAGTGAAGATTACTTGGGCCCAGAGGACGTTGACCCCTGGACAGCAACAGGCGGATGCGGCGACTCGTATACCTCCAACGACGCATCCACTGCCCTTATTTCCAGTTGATGCAATGTCAAAGTTGGCCACCGACAAAGAAGACCTTCGGCGCTCCACACGCGCACTTATTCCACCGTGCGGATCAAACCTCCCTGGTGGACTCACCCGCCGTGAGGAGGTGGCGCTACGAAGGATTCGCGTCGGGGCTGCTCTTACACCAGCGGTCACCCATACCTGCCCCCAGATCGACGGGCCCCGTTTGGCCGGACATGTCCATTTTGCACCACGTCGGCATCGACCGCAGACATTCACCATCTTCTGTGGACTTGCCGTGGCCTCCAACGTTCCCGACAGCAAGTACTACATAGTGTGGGACTCAACCCAGGTCGGCCTCCCGACTACAGACGCTGGCTCTTTGGGCCGTGTCACCGGAGCCTTTTATACTTTCTTAGTGAAAGCTCCCTGTTTACGTACATTTAAGCACACTCGCCTCCACCGGTTTATGCTGCAGAGCAAACTTTCGCAATAAAAAAAAAAAAGAGTACGAGCGTGCGCGAACGCGCATATAATGGTCAGTCCCCCCTCCCCCTACCGGAAAAGAAAAGTGTCACCAATACATTATAGATTATACAGGATTAGGAATTGTTGCAATGGCTGGATTTGAAGAGCACGCCTGAATCTATAATATTATAGAGTGTTGCTGGGCCGCAGCAGCGCCTGCACATGGGGTAGTATAACGTGGGGTGAATGACGTGTTGCCGTGTGGGGTATGGAAATATGATCGAAGGGTGACTCCTTGTTTTTTGTTCACTTTTGTTCCGATGGCGGGAAAGTGCATCGTGTGAGCATGGAGTGCTGGGTGATATCATTGTATGCAATAGGTGAGTGGCCCTCTCGTCGTCCTCTTGTGCCCGGCGAGCGAGATCTCGGGTGGGACCGTGAGCCGCTGCATTGCCTCGAAGGGATGGGTGGGCAGGCGTCCAAATGAGTTTGATTGTAACGTGGAAAATTGGGCCTGTTGGTCCATGATTTAGGGATTAAAAACCAGCCAAGAAGACGGAGACACAAGAAAAGAAACAGACCGGACGATGATGTCTGTTTCTTTCCTGTCCTGTCTGTATTTTTCCATGTGTCTCCGTCTTCTTGGCTGGTTTTTAATCCCTAGATTTTGATTGTACTCTCGGGAGAGTTTTGGGCCAATATTCGTAGTGGTTTCGTGGAAATCGTTCCGGCTGTGTACTTTCCACACGCCGCTTGCGAGCCTATGATAATGATCTTGGTTTGGGTCTGGGCTACGGCTCGTGCGAGTGCCGCTTCTTCCACTTCGAGGATGGTATCCTGGCGAAGGGCGATACTTGCAAGAAGCCCAGTGGGGGTGGCGACAACCGCTGTTTTAGTATTTGCACGTGCGTAGTCCGCTGCGTGTGTATGCTGTTGTTTTTGAGTGGCAGTACAGCCTTTCAAGGGTTTGTGCCCTGGCTGTTTTTTTTTTACTTCATGGTGCTGAGGGCTCATATTTCTTGGCAGTGGGGTAATTTTTAGCTTCGGTCTAAATTCCAGTGGTATGCCTTTGGCAGTCTCCATTTCCATTAAAGGGACGTATCCCAGGCCCATAAGTACTTGCCGGCCTGTTGGTATAGTGGTTAGTCGCGCTTTCTGGGCGTCCAGATGCGTCTCTGTAAGCTCGTCTATGGTATTGTACATCCCTCGCGCCATCAAGCGAGAAGTTGAGGTGCTTGTTGGAAGTCCGAGGGGTTGCTTAAAGGCCTTTGGTATAATGGTGTCGATCTGCGCCTTTCTGCGGTCAGGAGGGTGGCATAGGGGGCGACGTATGTAATTTATGAAATGACGAAAGCTTGAAAAAGGTTCACCATGTCCCGTTCCTTCATTCCGTGTTTTTAGCTGGCAATGCGCCGGTGCATCCTGACAATTTGAGTGGTTGACGAGTCCAATTTCTGGATTAGTTGTGTATTTTTACAATTGTCTCTATCGGTCATTCCCAGAATTTGTATGTTGGGAGGGGGAGAAATATTGATGCCATCCAACATGACGTGAATGTCCGTGGTGGATCCCGGTGGCCTTTTTGCACCAAGAGGAGCTCTAGGGTGCTATTCCAGAAGGCCCGAGATATCTCGCTCCCGAGTTTTCAGCTGGTCGAGTTAACAAAGTGGTGATAGTACAGCTTCCGATAAGCCTCAAGCGACACCGGCGCAATCGAGCGAGCAAGCTTGTCCATATAGCGAGGCTGCTCACGTTGAAAAAGCACGGCTTGTGCGAACATCCGTGTGCAGCGCCAACTAGAATTGAGTTGCAATATGCCCTCCATTGCGTAGAGTAGATAAGCCAGCTATTCCTTTTAAAACTCCGGCCTCACCCCAGCCTTCTCTTAAAGCTCCCCCCCCCCAAGCTGGCGCGGGGCGGCTCCGATCTTTTCGGTATTCTGTTCTTCCACTGAAATGTGTTTGCTACGTGGTTTGAGGGTGGCTCCAGTGCAGCTCAGCGCAAGCCCAAACCAAGTAAGCGAAGCAGTTCTCCGTAGCGAAAAGAACGCGCCTTTCTCCCGACTGTCAAACGTGACCGGCTTTGTTTACGTGCGGACGGCGGGCGTAGTCTCAGACATCGCCCGAATTTAGCTTGTCCTGTGCGTGTTTCAATATTTTACGAGTGCATTTTAGACGTTGAAGGTGTGTCATCTGTAGTCGATTGTGTCTTTGCTTTGTATGAATACGGCTGCCGTTGGAAAATCTTGTCGTTCTTGGCCGCTCCTATCGTTCGGACTGGAGTGAACTCTTCGTTCGGACCAAACCCCTCTCCCCCGCCCCCCCCCCCCCCCCCCCCCCCCGTCCCCGCCGCGACTGTGGCAGCATTTGACTCACGGTGGCCTGGGGACTTCGTTCATTGTTTGCCTGCTACGCTTTGTTACCAAAGCATCAAATGGAAATGGCTTCGCGTGGCTGCAACGATACCCCACCGGCGAGGTGGACGCCATGGCAGCCATGGTTGGGTGGGGCTTCGGTCGCTACGCCGCGCCCACGGATGGGCTGGATGTGTGTGATTGACACGAGAACTCGGAAGAAACTCGGATAGATATTGCACGGCCGAGTTGAACTCATGACGCTCGTGTTGGTGGCTGCTGCGGCGTGGTTCATTGTTCACGGTCGCCGTCGCAGACATATATCTATCCCGACAAAGTTTTGTCTTTAGCGGAGGAAGAATGTCAAACCCTTTTTCATCTCTAGAAAAAGGCTGTGCAGCCTATGCATTGGCTGTGCAGTCATCTATCGCCCGACCCCCTTTGCGACGACTTTGAGGCGGCTTTCGCTTCATGACTGCCGAGGAGCAAGTGTTGTGCGCGCTGCGATTTTACGCGACGGACACCTTCCACGGAAGCGTTGGTTGCGACAGCACTAGCGACCGCCCCCCAGTCGACAGTCAGCCGGTGTGTGCGCAACAGGATTACCTCATACATGTTTCTCCCTTTTTTTAGGTGGTTCGGTGGACATGGCTTCCGCAGGTTCTACCATGCGTTTATCCGTCTGCAGCCGGAGCTTACTCTTCAGTCGCGACCGCTCGATGGAAAGGAGGTTTCCATCGAGTGGCCATGCTTCTGTCTGCTAGAAAAACTTTCCAATGTGGCGTTGCATGACCGTGTGCTTTATATATCGTCAGCGCTGCAGACGGTTTCTCTTGAGGCGTTGCATGTCACACCATTCTTGCGAAAACTTTACTCGCAGCACAGTATGTAACCAATGGCGTGTATCTAGAATCGGAGGCGATGTCTATGCATTTCAACGGGTTTTGACCAGTGCCTTTGTCGGCTGGCAGGAAGCGGAGCATGGAATGCTTGTGAAGAGAAGAGTTCAGACCGAAAGATACAGCGTGATGTCAGAAGGAGGGTGAAGGTATGAAGTCAATTAAAAAAACCAACAGTTGTAGAGAGCTTCGTCCAACAAGAGCTGTGAAGAGCAAAGTGAAATAAAGGAAATAAATTTTAAAAGGTGTGGTTGTTGCTATTCCTTTCTTTGTAACACATGCGCACAAGGGGGATTTGCCGGCCATTGAGAGCTTTGAGGAGCTAATGGGCCCGTCCCCAAAATTCACAAAACTGTGAATTGAAAAAAAAGTGAAAGTTGCAAAATAGTGCGTGCCGCTTGGCACCTGAACTGGATGTTACGTGAGTAGGACAGGGACACAGGCAGCAGCCGCGCAAAACCCCTATTATAGCGAGGCTGTGGTGTGTTCCAGTCTTCTTGCTGACGAGTTCACTACGAAATGAAAGAGAAGAAACTGACGGAAACACGGTATAGCTGAAAAGGAGGCGGTCGAAGCAAGGCCAAAATTCATGCCGAAAGATAAAGCAATAAAAGCTATAAAAAAAACGGAAGTGCAATATATCATTTAAGAATTATCGCAAGTACAATTACGAGTTGTTAAGTATCGCAAGTACAATGTAGCAGTTGTTATTAAGTATCGCCAAGCTTTCGCCTTCAAATCACGTAGGCAGACTTAAGTGCCCTAGAGAATTTCGTTTCTGAAAGCGGACGGAGGGTTTCGGTAACTCCGAGCAGCAATTACTTTGAATTTGGCGCGCTTCCATCACCCGCTTTCTTTTTTTGCCAGTCAGTTATAGTCAAGTGATTGCATTGTCTGCCACCGACGGCAGAAATGTACATTAATGGTTCCTTAGGACGGCAAATTTCAAACAAAAAGCTCATAAGCACGCCTAAAATAATAAAAAATCATGAACTTTGTAGTGAAATACAGATTAATTAAATAAACGCTCATTAAAGTAATGTAGTTGGATTTACTTGCTCCTGGTAGCCACCAGTGCAGCAGTGGAGCGAGAGAACGCAGTGAAAGTGCACCACGCCCTAGTCCCGTCTCCTTAAAACGCGCTGCTCTGGAACGGTTAAGTCCCCCCAATAATCAGCAAACACCATGAATTGCATTTTTAAAGCGCTTGAACTCTGCCTCGAAATATTATCATTACGTGATGTGGGCATCGCTAGAGCTCGTGTTTCATAAGTTCCGCTCAATTTCGGGCCTTCTGGAATAGCACCCCTGATTTTTGAGGCACGAAGGTGAGGCTGCATGCATTGCATAACGTATGCATGGACTGCATCTGCGGCCTGTTGGAGGCTGTCCTGCATGGTTCCCACCGATCCCTTGCCCAACCAAATCGTCTTATGGTTGGCGTAAATACCGTGCTTGATGTTTGGAATTTTGTTCAGTTCTTTCGGAAGATTAATCAGGGCGATGTTGAACATTATTGCGGACAGAACCGTGCCTTGCGGCCTACCCCGACTTCCGCACGAGAAGGCGACGGATTGTAGGTCTTCCATCTTGATGACAGCTTGGCGGTCTGTGAGAAAACAGCAGGCGTATCCGTAGATTCTTTCGCCGCAGCCAGCCGAAGTCATGGAGGTCCTCCAGAATGGCCCTGTGAGCCACGTTGCCGAAGGCCCCCTTGAGGTTTAACGTGAGGATGGTCTTCGGTGTGGTCCTACTGGCTGCTTCGAAGATGTCGGTTTTGAGTTGGAGTGGATGTCTTGCATGGAAACCTGCTCCAGAGAGAGCGTGACGGCATGACCTGAGCAGCTTTTTCTAGTTTCGAAAAAAAATGTAGACGTAAGAAAAAGGTCCTAGTGCATTCATATTTTAAAATAAGAAGCCTCAAAAGTCCTCATAAAAAAGCCTTCCCAGCAATGCATTCGCGCTTAGAAGTGAAGCTTACTTTATTTACATCAGTGTAAGCTTAGTCTTTGTAAGCTAGTTTTTCCAGATTGGTGTGATGCAAACTCAAGCATGGCCATCTTCGGGGGACTATGATTACATACAACGCCTCTAACTCTGGTGTTATCGAAAGTATCCCAAAACAGACTACAAGCCGCTAAGACGACTCTAACTTAACGCATAAAGAAAGAAGCCGAAGCTATCTTCGGCTTCTTCAGAATCTTCGGGTAGACAACCAACAGCTGCGCTGTTTCTTCAAATTTCACACTGAGTGTAAGCGGATTTATGTTTTTTGTAGGCGGTTTGCGTTCGCCTCATGCTGAAAATTCAAGACGCCACAACGGCTGCTGCAGTGACCCGCGCTTTTTCACGCCGAAGCAATAAGTTATGGATGCGGCGAAGTCTGCTGCAGGTGCTTCTTCCCGGTAGAAATCGCTTCACCGTAGAAATTGCACCTATGTGGAAAAGCAAAAGTGGGAAGCGCTGCGCGGGCGTCCGGAGCGAGTGGCGGCGCTCTATGACTCGATGCCAAACGAGTCAGCCAAGTCATTGCGGTCGACGACAACTTTTCGCCTCAATGAGGCACTTTCATGATGTTGGATGTAATTGCTGTCCACTTTGGTGAATAAACTTTCAGGAATGTCTCTGGTGGCTTCCGTTTCGTCTTCCCAATCATCACTCCCTGACGGTAGGCCTGAAAAGAAAAATCATACCTGACAACAGATCGTAGTATCCAATTAAGGCCCAACCATATGCACGTGTAAAACCGACGTACTCGCGAAAACGAAGTAAACGGGCGTCAGCGCGTAAGGAACCGGCGGACTCCGGCGTACGACGATTGCATTGCCACGCGCTTGTTACACCCAAGTGAGAGCCCGCCAGACATTGACGCAGACTTTCGGTCGCTCGGTGTTAACGTAGACCTACGGCGGTGATGTTATCTGGTGGTCAGGTCGCATAACAAGACAGCAAATTGATAAATAAGCTAATTTTACTATTAATTACGCTATAAAACGAAGTACAGTGAAATCTCGATAAACAGAAATCGGTTAAACGGAACTACCGTTGAAACGGAACAAACGCTTCAAAATTGGTTGGATTTGTATTAAGGCAATGTAATAAAAATCTCGTTACTCGGAACTCAAATTTTCCGACCACCGCCTAAACGGAACCGAAAACAGACTCCAAACCGCAACTATTTGGGCAAGCGCAGCGCAATCGTGGGTACGCCTCACTGTTCCCACCCTCTCGTCTCGGATATTTTCCGGTTTCTCTCTCCGGTGGTTTCTGATTTTCTCTGACTTTGTGCGGTGGTTTCTGACTTTGTGCGGTGTCGTATGCGACATTTCGTCGCGAAGCCAGTATGCTGGCAGCGCAGAAACGACCGCACGATGCACTTGCGTTGTCCAGGAAGGCGGAGGTATACTCAACGACTTAGAGAGTGGTCGCTTCACAAAAAACAGCGCTTGCGACGAAGTACGCCGTCTTCAAGCGGAGTGAAGAGGATTGTGCGATGCTGAATATATTCTCTCTTTAAACGGGAACTCCTGATAAACGGAACACATTTTCCCGGTTCTTTGAGGTTCTGTTTAACGGGAGTCCACTGTAATTTGAAAAATACGGAGAGCAAACAACCGGACAAAATACGCGAAGCAACGGGCAACGCAAGGTAGTTTACGCCAAATGTAGCGGACGGTTTTGTGCCTGCCAAGTATGCTTACTAATCCTTAACGTTTTTTAATGTGCGAAGAACTGTCTTAGTTGTTTCTGTAATAAACATACGTACTTTCGTGAGAATAGGCATAATTTGTTTCATTTGAGTTAAAATGTATTTTAACTGGTTACCACAAAAACTGAGTCCGGGGTAGTCGAGCCATACTGCGCGGCGCATTGGTATACGCGCGCGTTGCGGCGATATGTGGTTACTATAGCCCTCTCCGACGTCGTCGCTCAGCGTAAAGGCAGCGGCGTATGTCGCGGCAGGCGTACGTCGTTGCGCGAGTACGTCGATTTTACGCGTGCATGTGGTTGGGCCTTTCAAGCATTCTTCAGAGATATTAAGCACACTGCCCCAAAAGACGCCGGGAACGGAATCCGTACAGGGAAGCAGCGCCCGCAGCAAACTTCGCCGCAACTATAACTTGTCGCTGCGCCGTGAAAATGCGCGCGTCACTGCAGCCGCGGTTGACGCGTCTTGCGTCGTCTTGCCTAAAATCTAGCAGCGGTGGACGCAGGTCACAGGCAATAATATGCAACACGAGGCTAACGAAAACCACACAGAAAAAAAAAGGCACACCCAGTTACACCCAGCCTGAAATCTGCATATGTAAAGTTTATGCAAACATTCTGTTTATCTTCGGCTTCTTTCTTGTGTGTAATATTAGAGTCGCCTTAGCGGCTAATTGTTATGGAGACTGTTTTGGGATATTTTCGATAACACAAGAGTTAGTGTCGTCTTCTGGGATCATAGTCCATGCAGATGGCCATGCTTGACTGTGCAACACTCTACGTGGAATGGCCAGATTACAAAGACTAAGCTACAGTGATGTTTTTAAAGTAAGCTTCACTTTTAAGCGCGAATGCATTGCTGGGAAGACATTTTTTGTAGGGTATTATGAGGTGTCTTATGTCAAAATATGAAGGCCCTGGGATCTTACTTTTTTTATATAATTTTCTCTTAACCGGAGAAAGCTGCTCGGGTCATGGTGTCACGCTTTCTCTGCAGCAGCTTTCCACAAAGAGAGCGTAATGCGATACGAGCAGAGACGGCCGTCAAGGCCAGTTCAGTAACACCTCCGCTGTTAATAGAGCGGGTCTCAGTTCGTTCACAGCGCCGTGGTTTGATGCTCTGCGGCCGTACGCTACTGCGAGACGGCGCCTTGTGCTCGACGAACGGCGATGTTGCATGCGATTCCCTTTGCGAACGCCATAAGCCCAGCGACCGCATACCGCACTAGAAGTTCATCAAGCGAGACAAGCATCCGCGAGAGAGTAAGCGCGAAGTCTGGCTTTACTTGGGGCACTTTCAGCACAGACTGCCATCCCCACTGGAAACGGAAGCCCAGCTGGGGTGCAGTCCGGGAGTGGAGCGAGGACGAGGTTGAAGAGGAATGGGTTGAGCACACTCCCCTGAGGAACCCCAGAGCTGATGTCTTGTGGGCTGCTGGTTGCTCGGCCCACCTTGACCCAGAGCCTGATACGCTCGAGCACTTACTGTGCTCTTGCCGCCAGCATGACACCGCGAGGGAGGAACTCCGGGCCGCCCTCAAGCGACTCGTTGCACCAAGCCACAAGCTGGAAGACTTCCTAATCCCAACGGGTCCGGACGACTTCCGATGGGAGGACTTACAGTACCTCCTAAACTTCCCGGTTGTGACAGGGCTAGTGCATCGTTTGTAGCCGTCGAGCCTTGGACGAGACAAAGGCGACATAGACTGTCCCTCATTCGCCTCCTTCTTCCCTCTCTTTCTCTCTTCCTATCCTGGAACCCCCCTTCCCTTCCCTGGACTGGGTTTTATGAGGGTGAACTGCCCGTTGAGTTCAACAATATCCCCAGTTCTTTTCTCTTCCCCGCTTTCTTAATAAATCACCACCACCACCACCACCACCACTTTCCGCATGAGTGCGCGGAGCGCGATAGCAGCGCCGCGTTGAGGCCCCGAAGCCGCTCCGGCTGCGCACGCCATGGTCCGTATACTTTCTGGCCGATATTACGTGCAGATTTGTGGGACTGGGCGCAGGACAGGACCGGACAGCCCCAGAGCGATAATATTTTTATTTATTAATTAAACCTTATCGATTTTTAAAATCTCCTTAGGATTTTTAAGATCTTATTTACACTATCATCAGGATAAAATAATTAACTCCGCCAATTATGCACTTTTATGCATATGCAAGGAGTTGCATGGCTGGGGCTGTGGGGTATTCCGAAAAGAATGTTTATGCACAAAAAAAAAACGAATGTCTTCCTGTTGGAAACAGAGGTGCACGCAAACTTTGACCTCAATGAAAACGAAGACGATCAAAATCGAGACGTAGTGACCGCAAAACGAGCAATTCTGCCAAAATCAATACCCAATGACCAAAATCACAGCGCAAAACTATCGATCGACCAAAACATAAACTTTCCATTTCGCTGAGCTTTGCCCGAACCACGACCGGCTTTATAGATAGAGACCTGCCCACGTGAATTTCGTACTGCCTCTTTGGTTCTTTTTAGATTTTTCCGACGCCACCGCACCTGCGGCTGGCGCTGCCTTCAATCCCCATTTTCCCCCTGTATACGCGTTTGCTCGGACTGCGATCATTGTTATTGCATGTTTTTGATTTGATTGATTGATTGTGAGGGTTTAACGCGCCGACGCACCGCAGGTGATGAGGCGCGCTGTAGTGGAGGGCTCCGGATTAATTTTGACCACCTGGGGATCTTTAACGTGCGCCGAAATCTCGTACACAAGGGCGTTTTTGCTTTTCGCCTCCATCAGAAAAGCGGCCGCCGCGGCCGGGAATCGAACCCGCAACCTCGTGCTCAGCAGCACAACGCCTTCCACTGAGCCACAGCGGCGGGTCTTCATGTTTTTCTCGATGAGTTGGACTCAGTCTTTGCCGAATCACACTGGGGGGAAGTGCACGCCTTCTGCGGGATTGGCGCTGGGCTCAAATAAAAGTTTTTTATCGCGAAATTGTTACTTGGCTAGGCTGGCGATAGCACGCACCCGGCCGGCGTCCACCGAACAGTACGCACCCTGATATCGTCAGCAAAAAACTGTCCACAGTTTCTAACCTTTTGTTAACGCGTTTCATGGCATTCCACGCGGTTGATAGCGCGCGTACACGCGTAAGACAAAAAAAAAGAAATATTTGGCGCATTTTGTTCTATAGCATGGAACATAAAAAAATGAACAGTAGAACTTTGCGCGCATGGTTCCATATATGCATAAGAAAAGGAAAAGCAGGAAGAAGCACTCGGTACGTGGTTAATTCCCATTGGCTTAGACGCATAGCACGAGTAAAACACAACAACAATAAAACATAAACTAGCGCGCGTCGGACATTTCCCGCGCAGTCTTGGCATTTAGCTTCTGGGGCACTGTAGTAGCAGCATGAACAGTAATCTTTGAAAAAGTACCTGCATTGAGTGTGATGCCGAGATTGTAGGTTAGACGGAATGGAATGGATGACTTTATTATAGGAGGAGGCCAATAGGCCCTGTTGGGGGACATGGGGAAAAGGGCAGAGGAAGATGATTCATATAAAGTATTCACTACACTGTGAGGATTCACTTAGCACGGTATGCACATTGAAAGTTGTGGCGAGGACACTCCAATACGACCATGATCGGGGCATGCAATAGGAGGCGTTCAGGAGCCACAAAGGGTGTCTTTGGGGGGCCATCTAGAGAGTGGGTGAACGATCCGGCCATCATACTACTTTATATAGACCTGTTTTGGGACCGATTTCATGAACTGGGCTAATTGGTATACACTCATTATTACGGAACAGCGCAAACTTAACGGGACGAGAGAAGGACAGTACGTAAGGGCTGGTATTGTGTCCTTCTCTCTTCCCGTTAAGTTTGCGCTGTTCCGTCATAATGATTGTAGCTTATAGTCGACTTAGGCTAGGCTCGGCGACAAACCTAGCCAAAAACAGAAAAAAAAAACTCGTTCGCGAAAGAATATGCTGAAAGATATTGCAATATTTTTGCATCCTACTTTCAGTGAACATATCGTACGCGATGGTATATTTGTTGCGTATAGCTGGGAAACCCGGCAGGTGCACGGTAAAGGCAATTTGTTTGCACCAGGTTCCGATCGCTTACCGGGGCAGGGGTTCAAAAAATATTCATAAAATAGCTGGTTCTCACAGCGAGCACAGACCAAAGACCGCTGCCATCTCAACTTTGCCATTTGTTGGGCTTGCCACCCGACGAGCTCCTATAAACGTGGCACTCACGTTATAACGAAAACCCCGCAGCGCCGCTGAAAATGTTGCCGTCAATTAGTGCTCTCTTTGCTGAAATACATTGTTTTCCGCAAGACTGACGGTGCTTCCCCGCACAGAGTGGCGCTGTTTTTGGGGTTTATACAAACTCAAGCCTCGATCCCCTGTGAACTATTGTTCGTGCATAGACGATATTCGCCCCGAAAGACGATATTCGCCCCAAAACCCCGAAAGAAAACTCCTCGACGTAAAGCGAAGTCGTCAAAGTCTCCGCATGTATCAATAAACAAAAATCCTTGAAAATTACGAATGCTAGTCGAGCAGGCGCATATGGTAAAAGTGTGGATAACTTTTGTGCGTCGGCTTTTGCATAGCAAGAAACAAGGCTAGACGTAACCTTGTATTCTCGTTACGGGTCGGTATTATATGTGGGGATCGGTAAAATCGGCATTTATTGGTACGACCGCTGCATTTTATGCGAGCGGTCGTAGGCCCCACTGCGGGTAAAGCGAAACCGGCGAGTTTGGGGATTAAACTTAGCCCCACCTGATGGAGTGCACCTTCCCTAAACGGCGATTTTTTGGGACGCTGGCTCCCATCGTCGCCGGCTGCAATGGGCAGATCGCTATCTACAAAGCCGGTCGTAGCCCGAACGCAAATGTTTGGTATACATTATTGCAGATAATTCTTTTGTGATTATAGGGAACGTTTGCGGTCTTCAACAGCAGCCCGCTCTCCCATTTAGCGAACGACGCGCAGACTACCCACGACGCGTTGGAAGGTGAAGTGCCGGACGAGCGCCAGTGACCGCCCCGGCAATGTGGCGTGATGTGAGGGACGACGCTGATTTTCTCCCATTGTGGCGTGATATGGCGCGACCCTTCTGCACGCGCGCCAGCTGCGGACTGAGAGCGAAAGCTGCGTCCGAAGAGCGAATGAATAAAGTTGGTTCTTCCGCAAAGCGTTTCAGCGTACGCCACCACCAACGGCGCAAGTCAGCCGGTGCAAGGCTTGAAAACGCGCAGTTGTTACCGACGACTGGCTCTCTTATTCCTCAGGAGTTCAAAGAACAACACTGTTCCTCTTGTTACTGCCTGATAGTAATGTAATTGTGAAACCCAGTGGAGACCGTATCACACGGAACTTCTGTAGGATGTCGTTACTGCCGCAAGCTCGAAATACCAACGAACACAGAGGGAGTTATTGTGTCGGTGCCACGAGTATGTTTGTACAGAAACTGTTGCGAGTACCCGTAGCCCTCCCTGGTGAGGAAGAGGAATCCGCCGTTGTTCCTGTGTCCCTCCTCCAGGCTACAGAGGTATGTCCCAAGCTTGGTATACATTTACAGAGGTCTGTCCAGAGATCTGTCCAAGGCTTGGTATATACTTGGGACAGAGGCCTGTCCCAAGCTTGCATGTTTCAGAGAGTTTCGAATAACGCATTTCTGACTGCCAAGAAAGCCTGCTTTCCGCGGGATTCATTTCCATGCTTGTGTGGATGCTTTGTGATATGCATGAGAGTTAGGATGTGATTTGACTTATACAGGTTCTACGTGACTTGTTACGATTATGCGGGCGCTGCAAGCTTCGTGCAGCGTTCCTCTGCTTTGTGGCAGAGCCACCACTACGTGCTCCTTCCACGAGGGTGCCGCTGTGTCGGTGACTCAAGATTGCAGCGACAGCCAGCAAATCCCAACATGCCGCAACGTGCCTGGAGACGGCCGGATCGCGGGCGCCTCCCTGTATCCATGATTCTAACTTCGGCGGCGGCGGCGGCAGGCGTGGCACGCAGAGACTTGTCCGGAGGACGCGGACGCCGTTGCGGAGACCTCCTCTCTTCTCTCTCTAGGACTCAACGTGCGCCGCTACTACCGACCCATCAGGAACTCTGGACAGACCGTTGTGTGTGTCTGTACCATGTCTAGCCGCGTGCAAACAGCAGAGGGAAAACATGTTAGACCATTAGCGCTTTGGGTATAAATGCGGGAGGCCCGAAGCGCAGAAGTTCGTTCATTTTGGAGCAGCGAATCAATGCTGTCATTCTGCTCGAGTACGGTACTGTAACCTCGCCCGTAAGGGAATTGTTCCTGTATTGGGGTGATCTCGCGCCATGCAGTAAACCAGTTAAGTTTGCCTTTGTCTTCTGGTCGTCATCTCCAAGGCAGAGACATTTGCTGGCCGCTCACCCCAACGCTACCACCTGCACGACGGAGCCCGTCTGCAGGGACGCCCGCCCGGATGCAACAGACCTCACGTAACCTATAGCACGAATTACTGCAAACTGTTCGCACTCAAAGGAACGTTTCTCTCGTAGCTTGGGTTAAATTTATCCGAGAGGTCATTGCTCAGTTCTGGGTTCAAATACTGCCGTGAGATGTTTTTGTGATTTTGTTTTTTAAGCGTGAATTGAGCGTGTTTTTCACTTGAATGGGACGGTATGATATATTAGTTTTCTTGTGGAAGCGCACGTGCAC
The DNA here is from genome assembly GCA_013339765.2 of Haemaphysalis longicornis. Classification (NCBI taxonomy): domain Eukaryota; kingdom Metazoa; phylum Arthropoda; class Arachnida; order Ixodida; family Ixodidae; genus Haemaphysalis; species Haemaphysalis longicornis. The sequence goes on from CM023450.1 coordinate 84,262,600, forward strand.
ACACATTCTATGCAAAACGTCAAACGAGGATAAGCAGCCCTAACTGGGACGTTGCCTTCACCCGCGAAAAGGCGGCCCAGTGCTGCATCAGCGGCTCCACAGATATCCGGTTAACCTCACCATAATAATGGGGCAGTCTGGTATTCACCCGTCATCTCCTACACACAACGAGTCCAAGCATTTCTTCCGGCCAATGAATGTGCCCCATCCGTCGCAACGTGACTTCGAAAAAAAAACCCAGATACAACCCAACCAACAATTATGTCTGGCTATAACGATTATAATACCGGCTAAAGGCCAGTCTAATGATGGCACGAAATGATTGGTCTCTAGGGCAGGAGAGACCAGGGAACACTAAGTTAAGGGACACCAAAAGCAGTCATAGAGCTCACACGCGTGGTGGGCGTTGTCTGCAGCGAAGTCGGGCCCTCTCCTCGTCAGTATGCTTGAATGCATGCATCTGAACTTGATGGAAAGCATGGCAGAGGGAGCGGCCTCCCGGCAATAATACGATCACCGCGGCAAGCCATCCCCAGCGCACCATCTGCTTTATTTCGTGGAAAGCCTCGGCGCCGGCTTTGTACGACGGAGAGGTCAACCGAAATTCTTGTTCGCTGTGGAGGCATCCACGTGTGGGATATCAGAGCAGTTCAGCCGATAACGAAGTCCCCGAAACGAGTTGACGCTATTAAGCCTTCGCCTGTTTGTTACATCCTTCGTACGTATTTGCGTTTCTTCGTCAGGTCTATCAAAAAAGCTGCTTATCGTTTCGCCGACGTGAGTTGCTTTCCACTCGAGAAAATCAAGTTTATGTTCGGTGACGTGGGTTACTGATGAGCCCGTTCCACCATCGAGGGTTTTGTTGAATGTCGTAAGCCTAACAACCTCGTTATATGTTCACGGGAAGGCTAATACTTTACCAGCCTTACGCGTTTACGCTTTACTTTCTACTCGGTTTAGTCCGGAGAAAAGGTGCCTTGTTTTTTTGCATGTCTGCATTATGAAAATACAACAAATATGAAATAATTTCGCCCGCTTAAAGGAGCCATGAAGACAAAATAGGGGTTTATGTTATTCGAAAGATTTCGTGTTTTATAGTGCCCTCAGCGCCTGTTCGAATGCAAACGATGTTTTATTCGCTGAAAAATTAATTTAGGTTAGAATTTTGATTTTCCCGCTAAATCGTGCGTTTTCGTCGTCTGCGATGACATCAGAGGGCCTTGTTTACCGTTACTGAACCTAGATGGCGCCACCGTACCGCGAAAAGCCGTTTTCTGCCTTTGGTTTGTTTTCGACCGTATTTAAACCTGCCTTGTTTTTGTTCAGGGAGAAAGTAATCATTTCGTGAAACATAGTGCTCGCTCGAAAAATATGGTCACGTAAGACACCGTTGCTTTCGTCAATCGGCCAGTGTCGTCTGAGACAACCCCAAAGCCCCGCAGTCCTGTGCAGCTACACCAAGCATAGTGCGCGCAGTACCAACAGCAGTACGCATCGGTACTTCTATGTTTACGTGTGATTTCGTAACTTCCACGGTTTGTCCCACTACTCTTACTGCTTAAAAAAAAATGTGCCCTAAATTTAAGCGCAAATAGCTCGTTCGGCAAGCTTATAAGCTCTGCCAAATTTGCGTTTGCTTTCGCCGGCCTCCGCCAATCGCAGAGCTGGCTGGTATGAGCTCATAGGTTTTATTGCGGGAAATGAGCTAGTGGGTTCGCATGGCCATTCCATTTTTTCTTAATTATATAGCATATTTGAGCCAAGTTTACCTTAAAAGTGGTGTCAGTATGGTTCTAACGAGCAATCTTTGAATGAACCAAACTTGTGTTTTCTCTTCATGGCTCCTTTAAGCGGGATGCTCGTCGGAACCCTGAAGGCCGGAGGAAGAAAACGCAAGACGTCGGCGTGGCTACAATCCTGCTGAGTATATTGCCGGCGCGACTGGGTGGTTTGAGCGGGAGTTCGTGACCAAATAATAACCCGCAAACAGCTCCGCTGGTCATCCACCTTTGAAGAGCGGAATGGCATTGAATTCGTACTGGTTAAAACAAACAAATGAGTTGCGGCCCAGACATCCATTCCGCGCCAAACCACCAGAGCAAAACCAAACACCAGTAAATTATCGCTGGAACAATGCCCAGCGCCGTAAAACATGAGAGATGCCGAGAGGTTGTCACTATATGGAGAACATTATATACGAGGGTTGTGCCTTGTAGCCTGTTATGGGCTATCACGGCCAAAACATTTAGCAAACGACACGCAAAAAAAAAAGTTGCATATGCGTCGGTTGTGCACGAATGCATACACTGACACGTAGACGCTGCGAGCTAGCGAACGTAAATACGCGATAGTATAAAACCGAACAGAAAAATGAATGAGCACAAGATGGGCGCCCCAACAGCCGACGGGCAGATATCACAAACTGAGGGGTTGCAAATTACTTCCGCTGTTTTCATGCATCTGTTGAAGGGACCAGCCTCGGGCCAGGAAACAAGCGAACAGGCACAAGTTGGAAGCGACCAAGTGCCCTGCAACTTCCTCATCGACCCACGTAAAGGCGGAAGCTTTTTTCCGCTCCCGATAGCATCATCGCCAACTATCATAGAGAGAGAGCCGGTAGCATGACACGAGGTTCTGCCTCCCGTTTTACCCCCCTTCGTGGTTCCTCATTATAGAAGTACGCTTTAGCTGCTCTTGCGACAGGTCTCCTTGTCGGCGGCCGCTCTACTGCTGCGACCACCACCCCGTCCTTGCTCGAGTGACTGAAGACGAACCTTCTGCTGCACACGTGGGCATGTGAGTGCGTTCGTTCCTCTGTTATGTAAAATGTCCTGGCTGTGCAGGTAGATAAAATGAAAGGAAAACAGAAAGAGGAACGTGCAGGGGCCTTTGTAAGGCTCTGGTTCTGCTAGGAATATTAACACCCGCTAGGCTTTAAAATGCAAAAAAGAACGTTCTATCAGCAGGAGCTTAGGGTAATCGGCGCGGGGAGCTTGATGGAGTCGGCCTACTCTGGACTCCTTTATGTCTGTCTGTCTGTCTGTCTGTCTGTCTGTCTGTCTGTCTGTCTGTCTGCGCTTGCCCAGGCATTACACAGCAGCGGGCGCTCCATTTCTTCGTATTTTATTTCCGAAGTTTTCTGGCACTCATTTTCTTTGTGTTGCATATTTTGGAGGCACGCGTTACAGAACGCGACACAGCCATTAGGAATTTAGGAGCCTGCTATAGACGCCGGCTTTACCGTTCGGTGGGTAATTTAATGTTTAGCAATAACATATATTAATGCGAGAGCATTAGTTCGCTCGGCAGGTCGAAAATCCGGAGTCGGCACAAAAAAAGGGCTTACAAGATGACGCTCTGCGCAAGAACAATAAACACAAAACGATTGGGTAGAGCAAAAGATTTGCAAAATTTGGAACCGCATGGGCGTAGAGACCGGGGTCTCCGTAATACGAGACGAGCATTCCTTCCCATAAACCACCACGGCTCGATGGCTCTATCCAAATAAAGGTGAACATAGTAGAATGCGCCTTTAAAACTATGTCTTAGAGACACGTACTGAGACCTGCACGTTTCCCCTAATGTACTCTTTGCTTGGCGTGCAGCAGATACGCCATTATGAGAAAACCCCTGCCACGAGCGAACGTACGGCGCTGCCCCAACCGATGGCGAATGGCGACGCGAGGTAATATGATGAACCGACCTCCTGACGTTAGGCCTAACGATATGCTTAGAGTTTTAACGCCGTCAACCGGTACCCGCATCTCGAAGTACGATGACTTTGACGTTGCTTGGCACATTGTAACGCTCAACGTTCACGGCTCAACTGGAGAACTATTTCATCCCTCAAACTTCAGCTGAATTGTGAAGTATTTGTTATTCTGCGCACTGCTTCCTTTTTGTCTCGACGACAAAGGAAGGTGAAAAAACGGCAGTGCGACACTGCAGCCAGAAATTAATAATTGTGTCCCCGCCACTGGGCTGGCACGAAAACCCATTTGAGTTCACAGCCCATATAATCATGGTTTGTGCGAAAGAATTCTATAGGGAACTACTACATCGTGGAAATGCCTGTTTTTTGTAGAGATTTAGACGCACGTTAAAGATCCTCAGGTGGTCAAACTTAATTCGGAACCCTCCACTACGGCACGTTTTATTGCCCAAGCTTCGGTGCGTTAACTCCCTAAATATGAATTTAAATGCCTGCTTTTACGCGCCCAACCTCCATCGAAAAATTAGTCATGGCTGTGAGGACAGGGTAGTGCACATTAAGGTTGCACCCAAGCTGCATTCCGAGCCATGAAAGAAGCTATCAGCAGACATACAGCGTAGAATCCCATGATCTGTTTCGTGGCGGTCGGGTGAAAGATGACTGCGGTTCGCATCTCACCGGGCCCTGGAGGAACACACCCCTAGACCCAAGGAAAATTAGGCTCGATTACAGTCACGTGGCCAGCCAAGCGGAACTGCTCCCTCGTCAAGCGTGAGCACCATTTCGATTGCAGGCTTTCTTGGTTGGATTGCTGTAAGTGTGTTTTGGTGGGCACGCACATGCAATAGAACGCAGTGCTGCCGGCTCTAGTACTACAAAATTAGCGCCGTTAACGCTCGAAAACACGATTTTTCATCTTTTGAACCCGTATTCTGCGATACTTTCTCATATGGTGAATTTTACCGCATACGGTTCAAAGGGTTCACCCTTTATCCGCACGGTTTATAGGGTTCATTTGAATCGTATACGGTTCAATTCACTCCCGTTCAGTACGCTGTTCCTTCAATACTTGCTGTTTATCTATCGCACTTGCGATATCAAAGCATCGTAAACGCAGCTTAGAGATGTGAGGGAGAATAAAAGCGAGTGAACAGATCACTTTCGGCTGCAGGTAGAATCTTTAATGCGAGCTGCGGATCACCCTCAACTTATGATCCTTGCGCATCCTCCAAGAGAACAAAATGCAGAAATTCCAGAGTGCGATAGTGCGTTACAACTAATTCTACAGGCTAATCTCCGTGCAAACACCTATACGTACGTTTGCCTCAGAGGCTTAGCTCCTATGGCTATTGAGCAGCGCATCGTTTTAGAGCTTACGGGCGGACGGACAGACCGGCGAGCTATACCTTTAAGAAGAGTCGCCTAGTCCTGCTGCCGATACATTTACATCACGCACACATGGCCCTACACCACCGTTATTCTAGGAAAAACGTAAGAAGCCGTATCCACCGACCATTTTAATTACGTCCTTCATAAGTCTTGGCATAACATATCGCCTTATAGAAAACGTAAAGAACGACTATAATGGTTGTCACGCTTCTGCCATTTTCTGCTTGAATAAAAATTTCTGCCTCTGCGATTTGTATCTGTATTCTTAGCACTGCAATCTGCACATATAAGCCAACTTGCGTTCACGCTTTGTGTCGACCTAAAACGCGGAACTACATCCAAACAGTAACGTTGGCTAACTGAGAAATATCATCGCGCCTCCTTCGTACTTCCACTGACTTCCTGGTAATCACAGTCGGTTTCTTGTGCACGCGCATAAAACCGAACTTTAAGGCCCTTGGCAGACTACCTGTTTGGCCGCAGCCGTTTTGAGCCCTGCTTGATCTTCTTACAGCGTTGATTACCGCATTTTTCCCACAATCCTTACGGAATCGAAGACATAGAAGAACACTTGGATAAAGCAAGGTGGAAGCGCTTATGAAGAGCGCCGAACGTATAGGCTGCATGATACACACACATAAAAGCAAATGTTCCTGGTTATGTCAGCACAAAACTATCGTCTTTAAGAAGGCAGCCACATACCTATCAGGGGGACTGGCCAAAGATTACGGTTGCGCAAGCTACTCCAAGTGCAAAAGTACCCAACAGCATAGAAATCACGTAGTGACGTCACTACGCTTACATATATAAAAAGGGAGACCGGTATAGCACCTCCTTCAGTTCATTTCAAGTACCTTGGGTAGGCCACGGAAAGTAAAGACGCCAGACGAACAGCCAGAAGAATAACAACAACATAAAGCACTCGTGAATACCTACCAAGGAGGATTGACCATGGCGGTGAAGATTACGAATGCGTAAGCTACACCGAGTGCAAAAGTACCCTACCGGATAGAAATCACATAGGGACGTTACCACACTTTCACATATAAAAAGGAAGAACGGTATAGCATACCTGTACCCCCCCAAGCAAATTTTCGTGGCGATGTCCGCAGAAAACTATCATCATTAAGAAGGCGTCCACATACTCATTGACAGCAGACACGGCTATAGCCCCATGGGGCTGCAGTATGTACAAATAAATAAATACTTACCCAGGGGTACTGGCCATACCGGTAAAGATTACGGTTGCGTAAGCTACTCCGAATGCCAAGTACCAAACAGCATAAACATCACGGAGAGACGTCACCCCACTTTCATATATAAAAAGGGAGACCGGTGTAGCACCCTCTTCAGGTCATTCCAGGCTACCTTTTGGTAGACCACGGAAAGCAAAGAGTCCAGAAGAATAGCCAGAAGAAGAAGAACATAAAGCAGGCGTGAATTTCATTGTGCAGTAATAGAAAGTAATAAAAATAGAAATTTAAGTGCATATCACTTGCCTCTGGTTTCACTCTTTTTAGAGCCACGTGTGAGAATTCAACTGACGTTGCATGGATAATCGTTGTGGGTTTTGTTTACAGCTTCGCAGTCCAACCCTCTTGACGGCGTTGATTGGAGCCACAATTTTTTAATGATAAAACAAGTCGTAATGCGTCCCCATAGAGAGACTTAGTACCGGGATTGTTATTTGTGTGTGGTAGCGTATTCCCTTTTGTGCGCATGCATTTCCTGATTGAGGTGCGAAACACCACCGAGCTTATAACGTGGGCTCGAAATTTAGAGTTGGTTAGAAACGCGATAACTTATTACTACATTCGTTGCAGAATACACGCCCCGCTCAGCAAAGCATGAAACGGAAGCCCAGGAATCAGGAATCGTAGCCGTGCGATGCGCAACATCAACGGGCTTTTAGCAGCGAAGCACAGCTTCACGGCGAATTCACGACGCAAGAAAAAAACTTGTACGAAGAAATTACTTTCGTTTTATGAGCACGGGTAGCTGAATGAGAAGGATATGTGAGATGCGCCTATTTGATGTTCCAGCACCGGCCACTGCGGGTCACGAATCACGCGCCGACAGTTTGTATTTACATTTACGCGTTAAACTGCTAACGAATACCTTCACATATTGGGGTGAAAGCGCGCATACTTTTAAAGGGACCCTGCAACACTTCTTTAAACTTTTATTGAAATCTTAAATGGTTGCAGAACGCAGTCACCCAACACACCCAGTACTTAGATGAGGGGGTCGCAAAGTACCTCAGCCAAAAATTACTGCTCTATGCCCATCAGGTAACTTGTAAACACACTCAAAAGAATTTTCTCTATCTTCTGGTGTTGAAGTTCTTCGACGGCTCGAATTGCGTCACTAAGGCCATGTAGCGGTTATTGGCCGGTTTTCCTTCAGTTGCAACAATGAACTCTTTTTGATAGCAACTTTAAAACAAAAGCCACAAAAACAAAGCAGAAATGGAAGGCGTATCTGGTGTGACGAGCAACTCACGCAGTGCTGGCGATAACTATAGCTTTCGCAGTGGTTTCAGACGCGAAGGAAAGAGTGAAAGCGCTTATCAAAAGTGTTGCAGGGTCCCTTTAATAGATGATTTTAACGAATAAATTTTACTTAGTGGCTGCTTCCGATTGTTCAGCCTGCTCAGACGAATACTATGCAGCAGTAAACAAGCTGTGAATAATACTGCCAGGCTTTCGCATTCAAAGCGCGTCAGCAGACTTGCGTGCACTGAGCATTTTTTATTTGGTTTTTACAGCGGTGGCCATTCTGTTGACCGAACAACAAAGATGCTTTTTTTTTTTTTTGCAGAATAAGGCACCCAAAGCCTTCGCCTTAAAAAGCTTCTCGACGCGACGAAAAAGAACAATGTACTAATCCGATCAGCATTTTTTACAGCTTTTCGGCCTCACTATCTCTGCTTCGAACATTGTTAGTATTGAAATATAAGTGCACCAAGCCAATAAAGAAAAGACCCACATGAGTAGAATGTGGCATCGTCATCATTTATGTACGTTAACAATAACGAGCAGGCAAGGAAACACTGAATATAGGGCAGTGCCATGCATGCAAAAATAAATAAGCAAGAAAAGATTACGAGGTGCATGGGGAACACACAGCCTAAAATAAATAAGGTCATGAATATTTACTCCATAATACATACGGCAGCAGGGCTTGAAATCTCGCAGGCAGTATACGGTAAGTGTTTTATTCTTGTTTTGCGCCGCACGAAAAGAAACAACGCTTGCATCTGGCATCAGGCGTGTGATTCAGCCCGTCCCAGGAAACAGCTTATGCCGTCTCGTTCATACTTTACGCACATGTTCTCTAAACTAGGGGAAACCAGCCCCGTAAGCACCCGTTAAGGTCCACAGTGAAACTGCAGGAGCTCCGTTACCATTAAATGCGTCCCCGTAAATGTTAGACGAGGTAATTTCTATAAATTTCAATTTAAATGCTGCATAAGCCACCCATCCCAGCTAATCATAGCCTAGGGGCAGCACCTTATATCTCGTCGTGCGCAGACTACCAAAATCTAAGACAAGAAATCCGCTACTTGTCGTGTTACCACCTCGAAGAGATGTAATGGCAAAAGACGATGCGGCCCCCTATCATCCAAAACTACTGTGGGACGTTGTTGTTGCAGTAAGATCAAAATATCTTTGAACACCTCGGAAGAAATCGGTGTGAGTTCTGCGAACATGTTTAAAAAAAACCGTTACGAGTAACGCAAACCCGAACGAGGAGTGCCGTTACAAAGCCGGAAATATACGAGTAGCTTCACGTCTTAGTATTGTTTCGGAAACAACGCGTCGCGTCGTTAGGGAACACTTTTTTTCCAGTGAGAGACGCGTTGAGCAGGTGTTCCGACAGCACAACGCCGTGACATTACAGAGTTTTAGCAGTCCGTCTGTTCCGTTGGTTACGTTGTTGCCGGGTTGACCGGGTACCGTCTGCGCCTGCCGTCGCGGAAGGGCGAGGGGGAAGGGCGAGGAGGCGCGGACATGGCGAAAGCAGACCCACGGAACTAATCCCCCTACCGCGACTAATGCGCAAGTGCCCAGTCAGCTCCCGGTCAACCCGGTAACTACGTACACGACGGAACGGACGGACTGCTAAAACTCTCTATTAGTTGTCACCTAACCCGCCGCGGTGGGTTAGTGGCTAAGGTGTTGCGCTGCTGAGCACAAGGTCGCGGGTTCGATTCCCGGCCGCGGCGGCTGCTTTTCTAATGGAGGCGAAAAGCGAACACGCCCTTGTGTACGAGATTTCGGCGCACGCTAAAGATCCCCAGGTGGTCAAAATTAATCCGGAGCCCTCCACTACGGCGCGCCTCATCGCCTGCGTTGCGTCGGCACGTTATTATACAGTCAATCAATCAATAGTTGTCACCTAGCGACGTCGTGTGTAAACGGGAACATGGCAGCCCTTTTACCGCACTCGTTTCAAAGGGGGACACACCCTGTATACATTGTAGCCGGGCCTTCCAAAAAAGGCCTCGGCTGGCTGCTCAGTGCACCTTGCAGCCGAACTTTTTGGTTTTTTTTTTCGCCAAGAGCGCATGCGCGTGCACCGACGAAACACACGATCGGGGCTTTCCTTCTGTTCACTGCGGCTAGTGTGAGCGAACTTCCTCTTCATGAAACAATCATGGAATAACGACCCCGAGAAACACGCTTCTGTCCTCCGAGTGGCTTTCGCCGTTAACACAAGGGCGAACAGGTTACTGTCCTTACATTTCTTCCGGAATAATTGGAGCAAATAAAGTTTGAAGAGCGATTTGCTCATAGAGCAGCGCGTCACAAACGGCGCCGCCCAACGCTGTTTCGAGTGAATTGAGCACACAGCCACGTTGACAACTCGCCGTTTCGAACGCGCTTATTAGTTGCCGGAGAGAAACTTTGGCAGCTACCGAGGAGCCCTTTGCAAACACCCGCTCAATTATGTAGACTCCGAATGAGAAATTGCTTAAGGAAGTTTTGTTCTTGAGGCTAACGTTTTAACTTAATGAAGTGCCGCAAAGTCCTTTGAGGCGTGCAGAACACAGTGCGCGATGATAAATATTAGCTCCAATGAAAACTTTCGATGGAACTTCAAACTCGCCATAAAAGCTCGAGTGAATTTCAGCGAAGACCGACAGAGCCACTTCGTACTCCCAGACATTGACTGAGGTCTGTTGACTTACGTCATTTTTCCAGTAAACGGGCTGCCTACGTGGTACGATATTCATGGTCGAAGAAGTGTTGTTTTAACTACCTGAAAACCCACGCCATATGTTTAAACTGCAGATAAGCGTGACACAGAACGAACGCATGCCCGAAATTGAAGTGCTTTGCGTGGGAAAAATGTGACCAACTCAATACAATGTGTACAGCTTAACACAACAGAATTCCTGCCCTCCCGCGTGCGCGCTGTGCAAAAAACTGCACAAGACGTGCTTCAGCCAATGCCAACAGGAATTCTTCAGCTTAGAAAATTCCGCAACAACAAAAAGGGGACGCGAAATTAGGGCGAAGTTGCCTTCCCAGCACCGTGGTCGAAACAGCAACTGGTTGGGTGAAAGAAAAAATGGATCTGCAGCGATGCGAAACGAACAACAGAAGAATGCGATGACGTCATAGGACAACAGCCTCGAGTGACTGGACGGAGCTGGAAAAAGACATTGGGTTCTCTATATGCACGGTTGGAGCGTACTCCACCGCCGTCTTGCGCCCGTGAGGCTACAGCCCCCGAAGTTCTGCAGGAGCGGTATACCCTTGGTGCAGGGCTCCAATGTAATCTGCTGCCATGTGTGCCACTGAATTATACCGACCTGTTCTTCGCAGCGGTCTCTGCCAGCGTCTGGTTAGTGTGTCTCGATGCACAGCCAGTACGGCGGTGGCGCGCGTGCATCGAGGCAAACCAGTTTCTGGTGCGATGGAGGGACATCCGGTAGCCGAACTCGGACCAACTGCCTGCGGGCCGTGTGCAACCGCCTGAGTAGAAGCGCACCATGAGGTTACATTTTCCTCTTAGGATGCTAGAATCCGTAAGCATAACTTCTCGCTAAGTTGTGAAAGCATACGTGTGGATAGTTATACTGACGTCGCTGTCAGCGGGAATTATGGAGTCGGTCATGAGCCACTGACGGCTGCTCTCTATGGCCAATCTTTTCAGTAGATATGTTAGAATTGTAAGCTGGTAAGGTCACGCCACAGCCGAATTGGAAGTTTTAAGCTGGCCGCGAGCTTATCAGGACAGCTTTCACTGTCATTGGCCAATATGCTTGAGTGGGCATCTCTTGTGTGACCGGGTGCATTGACGTCACAGCCAGATGGATATTAGTTATTCGGCCATCAGCTTCTGAGGGCTACAGTAATTGCTACTGGCTAATCTACGTGAGTGGGATGTGCTGTCAGGATGCCTCAGAAAGTTAGAATTTTGATTTAAAGTTTCGGGCTACACGCAGCCGATGGGAATGTGATGAAACGGTCTGGCCTGGCACTTTGACGACGCGAATTAGTGGCCGCCTTTTATTTATTAACAGATGTATAGCGCAAAAAAGACGAAGGTCAAGGAATCGTCCTCGCGTGCATTCTTTGTCCTTCGTCTTTTTGCGCTATACATGTGTTAATAATGATCGATCAACTAGCCCAACAACGTACTTTAACTGGCCTTTTATTTCCCATGACTCAGCAAGTAGTGCGTGAGGGATGATCAGACAAGAAAAATCGGCTTAGCTCGGCTAAGGCCGGAGAAGGAGGAGGAAAAATTAAACCATCTTCTCGTAGGGGAACCCTGAGTATAGTATGCGAAGCAGCCATGGGGTCGACTGAAGTTCCCATCAGTTTTCAGTTCGTTTCCGTTGCCGTTCAGCTTCGCGTGCCTTCGTTGTATCAGTAGCTCCTTGACGTAGTTTGAATGACTGAAGGACATAAGGCGCGTTCGTAGCACATGCTGCCGTCTCGGTTTATTGCGCAGTGGGAAGAGCGCCACCTACCTCCCACTGCGGCCGTGGTATCAAAACCGGGCGCCACCTAACTATTTCTTTTTATAGTGGACTGCGCTGGCGTCAGCCCAAACGCTCACGGGGCTGAAGAGACGCGCAATGCGCAGTAGAGTGCGGACGGCGGACAACGACAACGAGGGAGGGAGGGACACTGACCCGAGTATGAGATGCTTCGCATCTAAAATCTTCATTGAAACGCAACATTAAGCGTCGAGAAGTTCCCAGGCCATGTTCGCTAACTGGTCCGTTAACGGGTCCGCCAGCTGGTTCGAGGCTAGACAAGTCCGCCATGTTGAGGGAGGAGGGCGTGGAAAATAAGTGCTCTGAATTCGGTTATGCGAACGGAAGCTTGCCTAACCAGTTCAGCACAGATGGACCAGCGTCCTCTATCCGTCTTTCCATCGCACGACGGCTGAAAGGAAGCACTGGCCAGGCTATACATGACTCGCACATGACATCACCGCATCCCTTTTTTTGTGTAGAGTTTCTTACTATATACACTAGAGAGGAATCTGGCGCTAAAGTCTATGAGGCGCGACTCAACTGCTATTCAACTATACCTGTCACCGCACAGACGCGAAGCTAAGCTTCGCTGTACAAAAACTTACAGCCTAGTTAAAAAACAAAAGAATGTTTGTAAAAGGATTGATAACATTAGGTTAAATACGCTTTTGTCGAATAAACCAAAGAGTAAAAAACGAATCTCGTATGCCGAGGCCCAACCCCACGTGTTACGTTTTACTCGCACGTTGGATACTCGATCGTGAAGCTTCGATGGGTGACAAAAGGCCTCTACCCGACAGTGGAGCTGCGACGCCTCCCTCTTCTTTGGAAACTTCTAATTACAGCAGGGTAAAGCCAGGCACCGAAGCCGGACATTTTTCCCCGTCTCATTTGAATAACTCCCTTTAAGAAACTATTATGCGCCGGAAAACGTGTGGAGCCGGCGAACTTTCCTAACGGCCTCTTTGTTATTCTTCACGTTCTTTCAGCTTCTCGAACTGCAATTATGTTTCTTCTTGGCCTTCGCAAGGGAATGTCAATTTACGGGAAGACAAGGCGCCTCGATCATTCAATCTTCTTGCGCTGCTTCAGAGCGCCACGTTCGACAAAGCTCAGACTCCCACAGTCTTATTAGGTTTTGTCAAATAATTCCTAACTTTTTTCCAGAGGACTCTTATGGGGACTAAGTTTTTAGGAAATCCCGCACAATACCTCATCCAGAGCAACAGTAGTCCAACTAAGGCAGTAGCGTTCTCGTTGCTTCCTGCTTTCTTTGTCATTGTGTAGGCGTGCGTTTACTGCCTTGCATAACGCAACCATATTGGTTTTTACTAGAAAGTAGCGGCCGTTGTCTCCAGAAACAAAAAATGAACCTAAACTAAACCACCCGGTGTGCAGAAGGCGTATCACGTTGCCTATATGAGAACATTAAAATCGCTTTTGCCAATTTTACTAATGCAGAAGCCGTTCAACGCATTAGGAGTAACACGTATTCCTGATAAGTTTCACATTTCAATTGACCTCTACAAACAGACTGAAAAGTCTGTAAACAGGGAAGTACCACCTGTTGTCATCGTTTTTTTCGAAACTGACAATCTTTATTGAACATTACCTGATTACATAATTTAACGAGATTTACTTACCTCTTCACTTGAAAGTTCGGTGTTGGATGTCAGCCAGGCGTATAATATTTGGCTCGCAATAAGGCATAATGATGCCTACAAATTCCAACTTGAATGATGAAAACCAAGGACGGTCGAGAATGAAACACGGATAAAATGCAGTCATCCCGAACAAACTCGCCGGATTCTAGTCGTCCAAGGATGATCTATAATTTGTACAGGAGCAAGGAGCTAATCGCAATATGTAAAAAGAGACGCTGACCGACCTGACAGGGACTTTTTACTTCGTATATATTATATATATTATATATATATATATATTATATATAATATATATATATATATATATATATATATATATATATATATATATATATATATATCTTGAAGTTCAACCAGTGTATATTTCTTTGTAAGTTTAGCTACTGAGACGCAGTAGTTCTTCCCACCTGCCGGTGTATCTATGCTAATGTAAGTGTATCCTATCAAGGACTACGAGCGCTCCGTGGTGTCTCTGTTCTCTTTCTTGTCCTCGTCCGCATGCGCTATGAAATTTTCTGCAATGCGACACCAACTCACTCAGGAATCCGTACTCTCGAGTACTAGCGGGCCACACCTGAGAGAAAAAGGGCCCTCCTGAGAGAAAAGCCTCCCTGAGAGAAAAGGCCTCCGTTTTTAACCCCGACTGTGGACTCGAACGTCTACAGGAGCTCCCGACCGTATCGAACCCTCTTACGCGAACCACCGACAATAAAAGTTCCAGAACCGAAGGCCTCTCATGCTTAAAGATTATCATAATTAGGATTGAGAACCCAATTGAATTAACACAGAAAGGGAAAGCCGGCAGCCATAAACGCCCAGAAGAACATCATATGTTAAAGATGAAGTAAGGCGGAATAAATATGCGCTCTTCATGAATACCCACACACAGACATCCAGTTAACACCCCGATTCTTTAACCATCGGTCACGATAACTTATTTTTTAGTTACAGATAGGGAGTTGTATTCAGTTCGGAAGAAACAAGCCAGACTCATCACGGCTAGACTGTCTCTAAGTAATGAAGCTGTAAAATACGTCCACCGTTCTGGCCAGCACTTGAAAAATAACTTTCCCGTTGGTATACAACGCCCACATGTAACGTGCAACACAACGTATACACTGGAGCCTTACGAAGGCACCGCTCAAGAAAGCGCAGCCATCTTGATCTCATAGAGCTTTTACTTGCTCTAGCTGGAGAGTTTTAAATGATCATTATTCTAAGTTTATTTTCGCCAGAGAAATCCATGCAGTTGCTGCTATTTACTGTTTTACGTGCAGAGAATCACTGGTTATTCTAGTACCTTTTCCCACGGTAACAGTTTAAGCGTCCGCTTGTGGGTTTTTCATCATGCGGAGCGGAAAATGGGTTTTCAACCAACGGGACGTCTCCGCCACCCTACCCTCTCTGAAGTACAAGGAATCCGAGGTTTTGTAAAACATGTCGACCTTGAAAGGGTCGCGGTACATTAGAAGCCCTGCGAATACTTTAATTTTGGGCAGGATAGAGTTAGAGCGGCGTACTTCAAACAGAGCGATGTCTCCCTAATAAATAAATCAGTCGATTCCGTGAGAAGTACTTGATGCGTCGTTTAATCGTCGCAGAAGTGGGCCACCCGGGTAAATTAAGCAGCCGTCACAAACAACTCTTCAGAGCACTCAGGCGTTCGGGATCCAATTTGGTGGCTGACAAGCTCATGAGCGGCATCTGGCACTTACAACAAGCCCCCTACTTAAGAGCAGCTTTGCCACTCACTGCGTGCTTATATATACAAGCCTCGGTGCTATATATGGGTATACGATCACCGCTGGTGATTTTCACTCGCTGCGAGACAGCAAGTGTAAAGTAAAACGCCGATGAGAGCTGCGTGGCAGAAGACTGGAGAACAAGCAAAAGTTTCCGGGTGGGAAAGGACGAAGAGACGAAAGGGAAGCAATGACTCGCTGGCCACGTTTTCGCTTGAGGGATCACTCAACTTTTTGGGTGCGGGCTCACGCGACGACGATCAGCGTCTGTGCTAATAGATGACTGCTCCTACCTTACGTTGTGATGCGCCAGTCCTGCCAGCCGCGGCAGTCAAACTTTCCTCACGCTGCACATGCAGTGGACATTGAAAAGCGGCGACTTTTCTCTCTCTCACAAACACATATGCGACGCTCACACGCATGCGCCCGCGCGCAAAGCACACATCGGGTGTTTTAGGACCCCGTGTGCATGCACCGCAGCCTTTGGCAGCATTCAAAGTTTTGAGCTAGTTAATAAACCGAGAATCTATTTCTGCGCGTTTATCCCCTTTTTTAACTCTCTGTGTGGTCGTGTGTTGAACGTCGAACAAGTAACAATGAAAGGAGTTGGCCAACTCCGGGGGGGGGGGGGGGGGGGGGGTAATGCTGAAACGGAAAAACAAACGTTCAAATATGACTACAAAATACCATACACCAAGCACGCGGCGGCGTGCACCGCCTTTCTTAGTCCTGTTCGGGCACTGTTTTCTGTTTCAGCCTTACGCCCTATACTGGCCCGTTACAGAAACGTACAGTCCAAGCAAACACCATCACTCCTGCGGTGTTATAGTGTGCCCACAAAACTATACGCTGCACGTATATCACGGGAACTCGAAATAGAAGGGCGCTACAGAGGGCCGTCGCTGCTTCGCCATGCGGAATTTATTTTCCTCGATACAGTGAACGAGGATTAAATTGAGGTTACCATGTTGAGGATTAAACTGAGGGGCCGACTCAGCGAGAATCGATCAGAAGATTATAACGTTAAGCCACAAGAAGAGGGCGGAGTGGGTCAGAGAACAAACGCGTGTCAAGGGACATATTAGTAGAAATTAAGAAAAAGAAATGTCGTGGGCAGGGCAGTGTATGCGAAAGGCAAATAACCGGTGGTCATTAGGGGTAACAGAGTGGATCCCTAGAGAAGGCAAAAGAGAGAGAGAGAGGAGAGAGAGAGAGAGAGAGAGAGAGAGAGAGAGAGAGAGAGAGAGAGAGAGAGAGAGAGAGAGAGAGAGAGAGAGAGATATGAATCATTTATTAAGCTGCAGTAGTAGGGGTGCATCCTTAGTTCATGAAGCCGTGTGTTGACCACGCCTCGTAGCCCGCGTTACAAGAGTGCTTGGTCCTCCAGATGACCGCTAGACAACCGTATCTCCCACTGCTCAGGGGAAAGGGCATTTGGAAGGGGTGGCAGGTCGGTGTTTTTCTTGCTATCCACAATGATACGCCGGAGCATACCTACTTGATTGAGGAATTTGCATTCGGCTGCGTACTGTGTCGGGAACGATAAATGCCTTCTTACGGGGTGTACGAAAGTGCCTGTTTGATTTTTTTTTTTATTTTGCAACCTTCAGAAAGCGCAACACTGAAAAAACGCTAGACGAAGAAAGGGAACACAGGACGAGCGCATGTGTGATCTCATGACTGGGAGGGTATTCGCCGCGAGATCGACATGTAGGTGGCGACAGCGTCGCGCTGCTAGTGATGCTCCGCTGAGCGGCCCGGGAGAATGCACACTGTGGGCGCGCTTCGTTCCTTTTTGGCGCCGTATGTGAGCATGAAAGGCATAGACAAGAGTGGTATGCTGTAGTTCGGTTCCTCAACATTAAATGTATTGCATGGAAGCGGCAATAAGTTTTCATTACTACGCCGAAAAAGCGGAGACCTTCCGGGAATCTCAGAAAGGCCGAAAGGCCGACAATGAACTTTTACGCCGTGGCTCCTAGCAAGTTCGATCTTTCCCGACTATGGCTTTGAGCCTACAATAAAATCATAAATAGAAACAAATCAGGAAGCCGCGACCTCCGAAGTTCAGTTTACAACGGCAGTCTCAATCGCTTTCATTGGTAGCATGACGCATTCTTCCATTTGTGGGATGCCCTGAAAGGGTAACACCACTTAACGGCCCGGCATTTTTTCTAAGAGCATTCAATGTTTTTTGTGTGTTCAAATGGGAACATAAAATTACTGAATTTTAACCAGCGCAGAGATATAAATGCTACCGTTTCAACAGATATTTTGTGCGCAGCTGTAGTTCAATGAAATTCTAGCGACTCTGAAGGCAGATTTGATGATTAACGGTGTCGGGTCACTTATTTAAGGCTTTCATAGCAAGTGATCTTGCGAATTAAATTGCTAACACTCGCAGTACAATCAACATCTCATGTTTACTGGACTTTTGTGAAGTGACTAGCAGGTCTACAGTACGTGCGTAAACCAAGCTTCTGGTACTCACAGTGAGCACAGGATTTCTGTTACGGCTGCACTGTTGACCATTTGTGTTCCTTTTAAAATCTAGCTGGTTCCTAGAACAGCGAGATGTGTTTGCATTCTTGCGTAATGTCGCTTACGAGCCATAAAGATTGCAAATGAAGTGGCCCTGTTGCGGATGTAGTGAAACATTCCTCTTTATTTCTCGTTACGAAATAGCGGAACGGGTTCCCGGTAACCACTTTGTGTTGTAAACTGAACCTCGCCTTGGCCTTGGCATTTAATTCCTGAGGATTGGTTAAAAAAGGCGCGGATAAAAGTTTTGTCTGCTTTCTGTTTTTTAAGTGGGGGGGGGGGGGGGAGGGGGAGGGGTTGTGCCAACATTCCAAACGTAGCGGAGAGAGAAACCAGGTAACAGGAAAAACCAAATATTGGCAATCAGTATTACTTGCAATTGGTAGTACGCTAGGCGTCGTGTTCCGTAGCGGTTAAAAAGCAGTACTTCAACAAGTAAGCGCCATTATTTTGAAAACTGATTAACCCACCTTTTAGCCCGAGATTATCCAGGAATTGTGGTTCGACTTTTCCAAAATGGTATTAAAGCGAGCATCGTGGGGAGAAAAAGTCCAGCGAGTCATGTCACACACCCTTCACACGTGTGGGCAACAACGTGCATTATGTTACGCAATTTTTCCTTGTTCTTTAAACTTAGGTAAGCCTTAAGTGGCTCAGACCTGACTATAATAGGCATTTGGTTATGCTGAGTGAAGCACATTTTTGGACAAGGTGAATCATGTGATTTGAAAATGGGGTATATAAAAATGACACACGAAATGGTACAGGACAGACATAAACTCAAAACTCCTTAATTTTACCAAGAAATCTCCCTGAAATACTCTTGCGCATCCACAGAAACGTATTTTAAATAGTACACAAAATTACCAACACGCAACGACTGTCAAAAAGGGTATTTTTTAATAAAGGGTACTGAAAGCATTCGATCACACAGGCGCTTGCGTGTGTAAAATACGTCCCCAGTAATGTATGGGCGATATAGCGCACGGGTCGGGTACAGTGTAAATGTTTTTGTTCGTTTCTTCTTCCTAAAAGGACACAGCGCCATTTTACTAGGGTGTGTCAAATGTACGGGTATGCACAGGCCTTGTCTCTTCTTACTGTTTCGTGTAGTAAACTTTTATCCTTTAAATAACCACCACGCCACCTTCCAAAAGCACCCCTTGACGTTCCCGAAACGGCAAACGACTGCACTCATCAATAAGAAAAGGGCAATGGGCCGAAAGAATGTTTATAACGCGTTTCACGATTAAGCGGTCACAACGGCGACGATGTTTCGTGGCGCTAAACTAGCGTAGCGCGTTATCCCCCAAACGGCGGCTGATTATTGCATTTCTAGACTAAATCCCCAAGCAGAGGTAACTATGCCACTGTTAAGTGCCAAACAGGTGCCCATGTTCATTATTTATCGCGTGCAGCACGCGTCTTGCACTGCGCACAACGTGAACGAGCAGACGACGCGAGAGTGTCATCCATACTAGGAGCGGTTCGTCCCGCCGCCGCCAGAAGCCGACTCTGTTCGATCTTGGGGGGAATATGTACTTCATTTTTCTGAAGCGCTCATCCTGTATTCCCTTTCTTCGTCTCGAGTTTTTTCAGTGCTGCGCTTTCTGAAGGTTTCAAAATTCAATTTCACCGACTAGCCCAACTCGCCATTCTGCTGCAGCATATTGCCTGTTTGAATTTGTCTCAGCGTAATTTCTTCCCTTTTGCTTAGAGATGTGGGAGGGCTTGGAAGTGGGTGATTTCTTGACAGGTTAGGAAAGGTGTGGGGGCTGCCGGAAACAATAGCTCCGTGGGCCAGACTCGAGCCTGTTGAGGAGCGAAATAGTTACCCGTCAATGAAGAGAGAAGGCAAGCGTGGCAGGGGGCAGCAGAAAGTTAGTTGGGCAGATGAGTTCAGGAAGTTTGGGAGGATAAATCGGTCGCAGTTAGCACAGGACCGGGATAACTGGAGATTTATGAGGCCTTTGCCTTGCAGTGGGGGTAGAAAGGCCGATGATGATGATTGTGACGGTTACGACGACGACGATGATGACGTATGATGATGATGATGATAATGGTGGTGATTAGTGGCAATGTTTAGCAATCTCCGCTGTTAAATGATGCCCCTGCTCATCAATGGCTGAGGACGGCCATCCTTTGCCATATCTACGCGAAGACGTACCGGCGTGACTACGAGCCTTCTCAATTTCACCGAAGTCTGTTTCCTTACTGATATGGTATCGCTGGCTTTTCCCTCTATGTCTACGTGTCGGCGAAAGTCGAAGAACGCTGATATAATTGTGCATCAACATAGCCACTCCGTTTAAAGCACTCCGTTTGTATGTTTACGCAGAAGTCTGAAAGAGACACGGCCAATCCTTTCCACGGCATTCCGAACACCCCACCTCGTTTCTCCTTGTTTCTCACCCGCTGCGGCTGTTGGCGTTGTCGGCATGAACGAGAAGGAATGGCCTCTGCATGGTTCTCCGGTGTTTAGGGCAACCAACAAGAGGACCGAGAGAAAATCCCGCGTCTGCGTTTGCGGATGCCACGTCTTCGGCCATTGAGCTTCCACGACACCCGAGGGGCTCGTGCAAGCAAAGGCTTAGTTCGTGTTTACCAGAGCGGAGGCGCATAAGAACAAGGAAAATAAATATTGCCTGCTCTGTGTGCGCGAGGATTGTTCTGCTTTAGCGGCAAACGTCGTTATTGAAACCGAGGCCTGCCAAACAACTTGGTCGTGCTGTGCGTGTTTGAGCGCAATGAACTGCTGGCATAGTGTGCGTGGATGGCAAGTTTTATACAGCACTGGCATTGAAGCAGTGGCGGCGTAAATCTATTTGCAGCGGTGCCCTGAAAGTTTTCTACGACGCTATAACCTGAGCGTTGACGAGCTGCAGCGAACAAAAGAAGCGTCTTTGGAGGTTGTTTTTGAGTAGTGAATGGTAGGTTTAGTAAGGGTTCGGCACGTTACACACGAGCCTGTGAGACGTACTGAACTATTTAATGCATAAACATTAAACAACCAATTGTACGACAAAAAATCACGCATCTCCATGAAGTGAATCATGACGAGGGGGCGAAGCACTGGGGATCGTTCTTACCGTAAATCACCCGTGGCATTGCCCACTCGCCCATGTAAAGGAGTGACAACGCGTGTGTGTATAGTATATACAATTCCAATCCAATCCAATCGCAACTTCATTGTGATGAATTCTGTACACGTTGAGTGGGCCGGCATACGCAAGTTGACCCAAAATTTGAAAATTTCGTCGTCCCCAGGCGTCGATGGTATTTCTTCTAAATTTTTGAAAAACACTGACGTTTATTCCTCAATTACACTGTCGAGACTTTTCGAGCAGTCATCAGAAGAGGGTGTTCTCCCAGAGGACTGGAAGGTGGGAAAGGTGGTTCCCTTGTTTAAATCAGGAAACGCTCATAGTCCCGGGAATTATCGCCCCATTTCACTAACCAGTGTACCATGGAAACTTCTAGAACGTGTAATTTACACTCACGTCGTAAGTTTTCTTGAAAGTAACGCATGGGTTTAGGAAATCTTATTCATGTGAGACACAGCTTCTGGCCTTCACTAACGATTTATTCTCTGCCGCTGATCTTTCATCTACTGTTGATTGTATTTTCATAGATTTTTCAAAAGCATTTGATACCGTCTACCACAAGTTACTTCTCCTGAAACTAAACATGCTAAATATCAATGCCAACGTCTTAAAGTGGATCGAATGTTTTTTGTCTAACCGCACCCAGTTTGTAACTGCTAACGACCACTGTTCCCCGACTAGCCTTGTAACGTCCGGCGTTCCGCAAGGTTCAGTTTTTGGTCCCTTACTGTTTCTTATTTACATCAACGACTTACCTAATGACATTTCATCATCTATCAAACTATTTGCCGATGACTGTGTAATTTACCGTGAAATCCGGACTAACGCAGATCATCTTGCCCTTCAGACAGACCTGGATCCCATTTCATCATGGTGCGACGCATGGATAATGAAGCTAAACTACTAAATTCAAGGATATGCGAATTTCCCGTTCTATTTCTCATAATGTACCGTGCGACTACACACTTAACCAAAGCAATCTCGATCTGGTTTCGTCCTACAAGTACCTTAGCTTGTATATTTCTAACGATCTCTCTTGGAAGAGACATGTCGACTACATTAAAAATAACGCGAATCGCACTTTAGGTTATCTGCGCAGAAACTTTTCTTTGGCTCCGACTAACCTTAAACTTTTGCTTTATCAAACATTGGTCAGACCCGAACTCGAGTACGCGTCATCAGTCTGGGATCCTCAGACTAATTGCCTAGCTGACAGCATCGAGGCGATTCAAAATCGCTCTGTCCGTTTTATCATGCCACACTTCCATCGTACGTCCAGTGTTACCTCGATGAAAGCCAATCTTCACTTACCCTCTCTGTCACTGCGGCGTAAAATCTCTCGCCTTTGCCTGTTCCATAAGATTTTTCATTGTATCCCGTCTCTTAGAAACATTATTTTCCAGCCCCCATCGTACGTTTCCTCACGCAATAACCATCACTTTAAAGTGGGCGTTCTCAGCGCCCGCATGAAATTGAACTTTCAATCATTCATCCCGAAAACTGCAAATGAGTGGAACCACATTCGAGCCCCTATCGGTGCTATTACTGACGTCACTTTGTTTAAAAACTGCCTCTGTAACCATTTCGCGTAAATTCACCATTTCAGTGACGCTGTGTTTTCTCTTGTTAGCTTTTTTTTTTGTGCGCGTGTGCGTCATTCAAAGGCGCAACCATGTTGAATATTGTTGTTACAACCACCCTGCCTCTTCTTCGTATCACGCAGTTTTTCTTTTTATGGTTTTCAGACTGCCATTGGGTGCATATAATTTTGTTCTGCTGTATTTCTTGTTTTTTATACGATGTATACCCGCTCCTCTCTGTAATGCTTCGGCCTTGAGAGTAAATAAATAAATAAATAAATAAATAAATAAATAAATAAATAAATAAATAAATTCCATACAAATCAATTTAATCCGATCCAATCCAATCTAATCGATTTCAATCCAATCCAAGACAATCCAATGCTCCTCACGCATGGGCAACACTGTGTACACAGACGCCAACCCCAAATAAAGCGAGGTCCTAAGGTGCTTCGCCCCGAAAAGCCGGAGTCCGGTGTCGGCATTGGCGGCAGGGGAAGATAAACGTCTCCCTGTGGAGCCTTCCACAGCAAGGTCGTTCGGCGTTCTGTAACGCGAGATTCACAATGCAATAATTAAAAACTGGCAGCGTGTCTTGTCACTTCGCTAGAAACAACGGCGAAATACGATAGTTTTCTGCAGCCACGTTACTGCCTCTCCTCTCTCCCCCGCACACCTATCACGCGGTGTCCCTCTATTCGGGCCTTCCATGATAAACGCCGTAGAGGATCACCGATTTGGGGGTCACCGATAGTAAACAGACGCTGCGTGTATAGGTTCTTTTCCGCTGCCAGACTCGCAGCAGTGGGAGAAAAGAGCAAATTGATGGAGAGAGAGAAACGTGGGCGCAAAAGAAAAACACACGACGAAATGCAGACCCTAGCTTTAGCTATTGGGCTTAAACAACTCTCCTTACCCTTGCCCGATGGACGGAAGATTCTGGCAGATAGCAAATAGCATCGCGTGGCACGCTGTATATTTGGCCTGCGAGGCGAATAGACATCCCGCACAACACAGCCGTTGCCGTGAGAACCACCTCAAGAACTTTATTACGTTACATAAAAGCGGGTGACTTTGCGGAGAGCAAGTGCGCCTAATGACCTCCGCTTACGTAAGGCACCCACGATTACCTGTTGCTTCTTGGCAAGCCCGTGTACTAGAAACGAGGGAAAAAGAAAGGCACGTAGAGTTGTTGCCGGCAAGCGTAATTCAAACCACGCAAGTAATCAGACGGGTATGTCCCATCCGTTTCGGAATTCCCCGGTTCTTCAGCATCTCTACCTTCCTACCCTGTGCGGAGCATTTATTTCCGGCGCACAGTCCAGCAGCCGTTGTCCGCCGTCTTGTGGCCGGAAGGTACGCCCCAATTACGGGCCCTTTTATGGCTTCGTGCCCTTCCCCGGCGTCTCCTGGATAAGACGGTGCGCCTGGCAGAACCCAATTTTTAATGGTTTTTGGGGAGTTTGAAGCCCTCTTACCGCATAACCAAGGCCAATAAAACCCCTCTGACCGCGGGGCTGGTACCGCTGCGGCAAAGATTCTGGCGTGGATCCCTATAACGCTCTCCACTCAGTGGCACTTCGCCCCACCGCAACAGAACTCTCGGCTCCCTTCTTTGCTGGCGAAAGGGCTGTAAGTCGCGTGTTGATTGACAATCTACGACGAGAGCAGCCTTGCTTGCCCATTTCGCCTCAGCGTCTCTGTCCTAGTTGTCCAGACGTCCTGTCTCACAAACTTCCCAACACCCCACTCCCTCCGGCCCTCCCCCCCCCCTCTCCTGTTCCCTTCTATAACCCTTTTGTATGAAGGCACATACAGGAACATGGCCGTAGTTAACACAGAGAAATTAACGCGAGCTAAGAATGCCTCACTCGTTCCTTCATCTTGAAGGCGCTAATTCAAATTTGATCCGGGCAACACTGCCCCCTCATTGAAAGGCGATCTATTGGAGTCGTCGCTCGTCTCTTCGAGAGACGAACAATGAATTGGAAGGAAGTGCATGCCAGCCTGCCAGCCAACGTGGGAAAGCTTTGTTCGGCGTGGAAGATTTATTCCGTGGGGCTTAGGAGAACGGAAACGGAGTTGGATGGACGCGCGAACTGTACGTTAAGTATGCGAGGCCATGCATTCACGAGCGACGTGGATGTACAGTTTAAATGCATTTATCGCACTCTTCGGATTGTCTGCGAGCGACACATTGTCCGGTGGCTCGTTAATCACTACACCGAAGTCATCAACACAGAAATGAAGAGATACCCGGAAACGTATAAGTAGGTCACCTCTTTTGTCTGCTAGAACGTCTTGGAGGTTAAAATTGAAAACTAATTTTTAAGTGCAATGCACTTCTTAAGCGACCCTGAACCTGCGCCCACCGGCGATGTCCGCATCACATACCCACGTGGGGGATTGGCCAGGAATCTCCTCGTCTTCCTTGGCAACGGGGGGAGATGGGCGCGCGCTGCCTGGCCGCTGACATGGCACATACCCACGTGGGGGATTGGCCAGGAATCGGGCGTGAGAAGGGCTAATGCACCCGCTTAAAGGAGTACTGACACGAAATTTCAAAGCTGAGATCCGCTCTAGCAATCAAGTACAACGACAACACAAATAGGTGTCTGTGAATAAATGCATCTTTCTTCTTTGTGTTGTGTGTGTGTGTGATCTCTCTTTCGCGAACATTACCGAACCGCGCAAATTCAACTCGTGCATTCGCACTTTCACATTCTTCCCCCCGGGGAAATGCGGGGAATTTTGAACATACATAATTTTTGAACGTAGTCTTAAACAGATTTTTTGAAAATGCAATCATATTTCCAATCGCTGCTCCTTTCCTGAAGGTAAAAAAAAAAATGATGCAAAACAGCGGCACTTCTTTCGTTTGTTCTGAATGAGACCAGGACAATCATATATTAAGCATTGCTGAATTTCATTTCAAGCATTGAATTTAGCAGCGTGTCCGAGGCGTGGTTCCTTGTCAGTAGCCGTTTTCTTGTTTTATTTTGGGGCAGAGGGGGCGATGGAAGAGGATGTTTTGTTGGGCGGGTAGCCTAGCAGTCAAGTTAATTCAGTTTTCGTGAATACAATAGAGGCGAGTAACACTCGTCCACGTGCTGGTAAATTGCACGCCGTGAAATGTTCTAGAAATAACGGACATTTTCCTAGAAAATAATGCCGGCTTTGTTAAGCAGCGAAGACGCTGAAATTTGTGACTGATTCGGGGATGCAAATTAAAGCCTGTTTGATGTCTTCCGCTGACTAGATTCATTTGCCTTCTCCCTCTTTCAGGTTGTAGACTGAAGGCATTCAACTTTCCAGAAAGTTATTATCTCGCCCTCGGGATATTGGTACCTCACATGAAAAGCCAGGCACAAGTGCTTCCTCTAGCGCCCGCGGCAATGCGCGTTGAAATGGATACTAACAGACTTCGTAAGGCGCTGCAGAAAATGAAACAAAGTTTCTCTCACGAATTCAATTGCCCGTTCATTGTCATTGTTTCCGTTTGTGGAAGGCTCTACTGTACGAGGCTTCCTGATAATCCGTCGCCTCGCACGCTTTTAGTGCGAAAGCGAATGGCTCAGGGGGTGGTCCTTTCCGTATAAATTATATTGGTTTGTTGGGTCGCCAAATGAATTTCTAGATTTTACTATGACTTCCTTTTAGGGCAAACAGAACAAAGCGCTAAAAAAAAAATGGCCCTGCTGATATTTTCTCCTTGGGTGATACTTGCTCCTTTAACGCACACACTGACACAGAAAACGAAAAAAAAAGGTCCCCTGACGGATAAAATAAAAATAAAAAATGGCATAAATAAAATTTAAGCTGTGGTATGGCTGAGTAAACAACAATAGTTTTACCTCCCCATTTATTATAAAAAAAAAAAGGCGGGGGCGGATGGGACACAAATTTTACATGAGACATTCCTTATCAGTGTTTATTGCTTTTTTTCTGCTTCTTTTTTTTTCAACGCACGTCGTCTAAAGAAAGCATTTTTTCTGTACTTGTTGAGAACAAAAATTATTGCTATTTCGGCACCGAGTCGCGAAAAATGTCGTGTATACTCAGCAGTATCGAACGACAGAAGTAATAACATGTAATATTACAGCTGCTTTTTGAAGACGGTGGAAAAGTGTGGGGAATCGAGACCCGTGCGATGCTATGATGACTGCATCCCTCGTCTTACCAATTTTTCTCTCTCTTTATGAAATGAGTCGGCAGTCGGCACACGCCGCTGCCTGCACCCATACACACCGGGCCGGTTCCTAAGAGGGTGATGAACTACAAGATGACGACATCCTCAAGCCTACGACCCTGCGAAAATACGCCGACATACTCGTCAACTACCGGCGCGAGCATCAACAATACCCAGCACCCCACCTACACCTATCCAGAAACGAAGCTACAACATTGCGACGACTACAAACGAACTCTTACCCTCACCCCCCCCCCCCCCCTCAATGCAATGTACCCCACCCTCTACCCCGAATCTTGCAAATACTGCCCCCACCCTGGCCTCATATACCATCTGGTATGGGGGTGCCCCGTCCGTGACTCCTAATCCCTAACCTACATACGAGCAGTGGGTGGCACGGCTGACCAGCTTCGACCTCTCCTCCAAGCGGAGCGTGGTGGAGAGGGCCCGGGTGGCCAGTTCAGGCCGGGGTATCCCAGACTAAAGAAAACCCCTCACCAGGTGGGTGCCCAGACATCAGCACCTAAGGGTCGCCTAAATAAAGTTTACTCCCCCTCCTCCTCCTCCTCTTTATTGTCCGGGTACGACAACGTCTTTATATTTTGGTTGCACTTTTTAGTTTTCGGCGCTGCTATATCACATTTCTTCCAACGAAGAACGAACGAAAAGTACTTGTATTTTTTTCCTGCCTCAATGTAATTCAAAGGGGACTGAACTTCTAAAAAGGACGAATTGCAATGTACAGAAAAAAATGCTCTGAAAAGTGCTGTAATTTATGTATTTGACATGAGCATAACAGGCTTTTCTGAGCGTTGTTCTGCTAAAAACCGCTGTTTTTTTTTGTAATCAGACGCGAAGCGAGAGAACAAAATTACGTGTAAATAGCTATCAAGCGAGGAGAAACGAAAATACATTTTAGGAAATTCTGATCTGCAGGTTAGGGTAGACTTCGTGAGTTTTCTTTCCAGTTTCAGTGGCATGCACCCAGTTTCGGACAGTAGTTCAAGACTTGATCTGTAGCCCCACACACATCTCCGAATGTAAGGTCGGAGGAAACAAAGTAGAGCACAATCAGGTACAAACACTTAAAGTAAGGAAGGATAATAGTAGGTATATCATCCGCAAGACAAATATTGTTCATGCAGTCACACGCTACAGGGCTTGAGCCCAGTTGTTTTCATCCCTCGCTGCACGTATAAGGATTTCTCATCACACTACGAACGCTAAGGAATACACGAAGCAAATGAGTTTTCTAACACCGCGACGAAATTAAAAGCCACTTTATAAATGTATCAAGCCGCCATGGCGCTGCAACGCAGGAACAATGAGCGGAACGCAGCGCTTTCGTAACCTTGCCAGCGTTATTGGGAACCGTCTTCGTGCTCTCAAAGCACTTCCGTAACGTTCCACTTGCTACAGAGCCGTTCTTTGCCAGGGGTATCGGAAGTACGTTGATTTTCTAAAGCTGCATCCGCGGATGTGTTATACTGTCATTGCGATCTCCTCCTTTTGTTTTATCGCTCACTGGACGTTTCACCGAGACTGTTGTGTTGCCGCTTATGGTGTCGCGCAACGCAAGCCGACAAACAGGCTGCATTGCGAACCATCATCTCCTTAATAAGAAAGCTTGCTCCGACTAGTGATTTGCCTACGAGGAAGATGTGACCGACCCCTTGTGCAAGCTTTCGTACTTCACTTTGAGACTTCGCGCCTTAGGCAAGCTTGCGCCATCTATTGAACCACCCGCGAGGCACCGCCGAAATGGAGCCACATAATCATTAGGGATCAAATTTGAACCCCCCCCCCCTCTTCCGTTTTTTTCCCGTTCAGTGCCGCCCAACTACAAAAAAAAAAAGACAAATTAACGTTTTCCCATCCATCCATCCGTCCCCAGCGCCCGCTTCCCTTCGTTAATCCACTCCTTACAGCCTTCGAGCCACTCCGTCTTCCCGTTATCCACCCTTTCCAAAGCATCACGTACACAACAACAACAACGTCTGGGTTTTGTGAAATCACAGTAGTAGCCGCGTAAAAGATGGCATACTGCCGGCCCACATCCAGAGCTGCTGTCGTCCATGGGCACGAGCTATCCCTGTCGTATAGCCAAAGACACATGTGCGCGCATTATGTATCCGCAGACACACGCGGAGCAATTTCCGCTAAGAGTCCCTTTTTGTTTGGAATCGTCGTGCCTCGGGGTACTCCTTCATCCGTTTTTGCTCTAGTTCTCTCGAGATTCACTAGGAACACATAGACAGACGTGCGCACATACCATATTTCCCCCTTGTTTTACCCCTCAAACGTGTGGAGGCAAACAACTTCGCGGTGTGTGTCACCACGGGCCATTCTCGTGGCAGCGATGTTTGTTTACCTAGAGAAGAAAATTCACCGCTGAGTACGGGAGCTGGATTCATTTCGAGTGCATTTTGTCCCTGCTGTGTGACAGACAGGCGGCAAGATGCGTCTGCCATCACGTCGTATTTTTTGTCTTTTTTCTTGGACTACTTAAATCCGAAAATTTTGGTCCATTTGTAAATGTCCGTCTGCCCCTCAACTCAGCGTCCAGTCCAAAAGTAAGAGGGATACTGGAACGACAGATTTATATAGGCACAACTTTTTCAAACCACTGAATCTTGAAACACACTTCGTACTTCTCAAAATCGTTCAGAAGAAAACAAAACGCTGGGCATATTTGAGGCCATACGTCAATACATAAGTGGTATTCACAGTGTTCTTTTCATTAAATACACATGGCTGCTTGGTTTTTGCGATATGAGATAAAAGATACGCGTTGAAAACGTTTGGAGTCAACAATACAAAAAGCGCTCACGCGAGCCCACAACTCGTGGCAATCTTCCAAGTTCGACAGTAACAGAAACAAAGGGCTCCAGTAGATGGCGCAAGCAGTGGAAAGTGGGAAAACCTCCTCCGTGTTTATCGCGGGAGGCGCGAAGCGGGAGGGTTAAGAGCATGAGAGGTGTGCGGGGGAGAGAAGAGAGGCATTTACTTGGCAGGGGCGGTAGTAGACTATCGTGTTTCGACGATATTTTTAGAGAACTGAGCAGGAACGCGGCCATTTTTAACATTCCCGGATACACCAAGATTTCACTGACGTCATATCCGTCACAGAAGTGACGCCAGTACAACGAAGCAAGCGGCCTGTAAAGGGTGCACCCCTGCACACAAAGTCTTCTTGCGGGGAAGCAACCTTTAGAACCAAAGAGTACGTTATACTTCGGGTTGTTGGTTTTCGGGTTTTATACTTTAACCCGAATGTGTTTTATGCCGGGATACCCCAATATTTCACTGATGTCATATCCGTCATGGAAATGACGCCAGTACACCTTTGCCGAAGTGACCCGCCAGCAGTACGTCGCTCGCCAAGCACACCCACAAGACAGCCGCCGACCCGCAAATCGTGCTCAGCTGCAGATTCGGCTGCACATATCACTTTCGTGTTTTACTAATTCCTATAGCAGAGGAATCAACCGCAGTTTTTTTTTTCATATGCGTCCCAATTGCATCAATTGAAAAGCCCCGACTTCATGTCGCCCGTTTTCGAATTACGACATCACAGTTGCAGACAGTGAGATAGGCATTAAAGAACGATTGCTAGTCGAGCAGAAAAGCGCATGCTTTTGTTATCTTGAGCGGTGTTTATTCTTGACATGCGTTTCAATATGAGATGACGGGGCTTATATCTTCTGCCCTAGGAAGATCGCCAACATTCAGAATTTCAGGGCGAGAGCTCTGTTTCATGGAATGCGTGAGGTCCGAAAAAAATAATAATTTTAAAGCCGTTCCACTCAATGTGAAAGCTGTCGGAAGTGAGCAGGGATACGGCATAATGGGCTGTAGCGCCGTTATCCACGCACTTCTATCACCCAATGCAATTCAAAATTCCTGCCTTCGCAGTGCTCGCGCGCCCCCTGCCTGAAACTGCGCAAGCCGGAGTTCTGTTCTTCTTGTGCTTGCTTTTCCTCCCGCATGTGCCGGCGTTGCAGTGCCACTTTTTTTCGCTTACTATCGTAAAAACCAACCAACGAGCGTTCATAACTAAATGAACGAGGGCGCTGCCGGGAAGTTACGTATATTTTGCCACAAATGTACCTACAGTTTTCTCTTCGCTAAACAACTTGGAAATGTATGACAAGCGCCAGCGGTTCACGAGTTTCGAACGCTGATGACTATATAAACCGCTTGCCTTTTGAAGCCTCTGGGTTACGCCGCGACTACAGCCGCTACGACAGGAACGGCGTGGGGCTCTACTTGGGTCCAGCGAGCAAGCTAAGACGACAAGGCGAGCCAAGGCACAAAAATTCCCCGGAAGCACTTATGTCTGCTTACATGCTCTGAAGACGAAAACCTGGCGATACTTACCAACTTTTTTTACGGCTACCTTGTATTTGCTTATCTTTCTTTGTTTTTGGCGCGGATTACTTTGACCGGATTCTTTCCTGTCACTCCATGTCTGTGTCTCTTCCTTCAACTTCGTTTCTTCTTATACGGCATTTGTTTTACGAAAAAAGGAGCAACAACAACGACATTTTTTTCGTTGCACAAAAAATCAGCCCAAAACACATACCCACAGCCGACATATTTGCTTGGATTTAAAAAGCTTTCGCCGGCTCTTAATTCTTTCGTTCAAACGGCAGGCTCTTCTTAGAGAGATAGATATCCGCAAACTAGGGGTATCCCTCTAGGATCTGTTTTATGACCATCACTTTTTAACATCCCTGAGAGTGACATTACTCTTATCCCAGGTGAGGTCTAACAGCATATGTTTATGCGCAAGAGATAGCATTGCTTGCGTCACAATTTATTATATGATGGCATGTAGCCCTATTTATTTCTATTGGAAAAATGACTTGGCGCTATTCACTTGTCACTAAATGTGTCGACGAGTGCCTTTCTCATATTCTCAGTTGCAGAGCCAGTCGCAATCTGTCTCGCTTATAATAAGGATCTCATTCGGCAGCTGGATTTTATGAAATATCTTAATGTTGCATATACTTCGGGTGCTGGTTGGAGTACACATTTTAATTCAGCTGTGATTAAAACGGAGAGAGAACTCCGTGCAATGAAGAGGTTATCTGAGAAAACGGGCAGGCACGCACAGCGACAAGGTTTGTGTTGTAATACCGGCCCTATGTCCGGCAAATCGTGGAGTTTGGGTGCGTATTGTTCTGCAATTGCGTTAGGTATAAACACTGATCGTTATACCGGTTAGAGATACGCATTCTTCGCTTTTGCCGCGGCCTACCTCGGTTTGTCTCCAACCGGAGTTTGTACTTAGAGGCACGTAATTTAGGGCTCAAAAGTCATGTTTTCGTTGCGCACTGTTCAGGCTTTCATTCGCATGTACCGCCCTAACCCCCTTCCCCTCCCTCTTGGGCCACACGTATATTTATGTGCGCTCCCGGTTTATTTGTTTACTTCTCACTGGCCGAGGTGGATTTCACCCAAGTGCAGTGTACAATCATGCCTCGCTAGTATTTCTCTTACTTGGATGACGTTTTTTCACTATCTGAAACTGTGCATGAAACAGTACCTTTTTTTAGATAACGTGTTTCCTACTGCCGCGAAGCTTAGTCAGCCCCTCTATAAGCAATTTTCAATTGAAGCTTGTATTGGCTGACGTGCGCCGTCGGTGGTGGCGTACGCCGACGTGCTTCGCGGCAAAGCCAACTTTATCTACATGCTCTAATGACGACGACGACGACGACGACGACGATGATGATGCTCT
The DNA here is from genome assembly GCA_013339765.2 of Haemaphysalis longicornis. Taxonomy (NCBI): domain Eukaryota; kingdom Metazoa; phylum Arthropoda; class Arachnida; order Ixodida; family Ixodidae; genus Haemaphysalis; species Haemaphysalis longicornis. The sequence goes on from CM023450.1 coordinate 84,295,267, forward strand.
TGAAGTTTTTGGTACATGTCGGCTCGGGGGATTGGGCAGAGATAAAGTGCTGACTGTGCCCTAGTTGGGCCTTATAGATTGAATTATAGATTGAAACCCTCCCGTGGATTCCCCTTCTCGAGCGCAGCTCTCGCTCGCCTTTCTCAGCTGACGCGGGCGCGCGCACAAGAGTCGTGCTATATCATGGCACAATGAGAGCCAGTCGGTGTCATCTCCGCATCACGCCACATAACGAGTGCGGGTACTCGCTCTCGACGGGCAATTCACCTACTAGCGCAGCATGCGTAGGCCGCGCGTGGTTCACTCCGGGAAAGCCATTGAATAACGTAAACGTTCCGATAATCACAGAAGAATGATCTACGGTAACGTACACCAAACATTTGCGTTGGGGGAAACCTCTGCGATATCAAAAGGTTTAGTTTTGGTAGATGGATGATTTCGGTCGTTGCCTTTTGGTTTTGCCAGAAGTGATTTTGTTTTCGCTTTGCGATAATTGTGTTTCGATTCTGGCCGCTTTGATTTTCATTGAGGTCAAGCTTTGAGTGCACCCGTGTTTCCGGAGGGAAGGGGCTTTAGTTTTTTGTTCGCTACCTCAAGAGTGACTAAATATAACGTCGGCAGGGACGTCTATTTTATGATGCTCTCCTTGGTATATCCTTTCAACATGCGGCAGCACTGTCAAGAGCAATTAGCAATACAATACAATTCGCCCCGCCGGGAAGGCTTTGCAGCTTTAAAATTTCGAAGCAGTCTTCAGCAAAAGTTCCATCTTAAAGAGACATTAGTTGTATAGCTGAAACTCCCTGCTCACCCATTTAATTAAAAGTTGTTTTGTCTTATGACTGGCTAGCACGTGAATACGAGATTAATGAAGTATAAATGGAACCTAGGTGCAGTGTTCGAAAAGTATGGGGAAGTAGTTGTTGAGCTCACCGATTCTGCAGTATTAGCGCGCGAAAGGAGCTCGGGTTCTAACAAAAGATTTCTAAAGCAGAATGTGTTCCTCACTCCTCACTTTCACAGCCCTCTTAGTTGAGGATGGGGGAGGGAGGGGGCAGGGCTGTGATACTGCTTGAAATGTTACACGAAGCCAAAGGAAACATTAACGTGCTTTCTTGAAAAGAGATAATGAGTTAGCTACTACTGAACAAAGTGCACGTAAGTGTGCCTCTGTGGGCACAAAGCAGATAATACGCAGGGAGAAGCCCTTTCTTAAAGCACGACTTCTCCTCCTTTCCCTCACTCCTCACAGGCGCAACCTAAAAGCTTCTTCAATGAAAATTGGCTCAAGTTTCTCTTGTAAGAAGAAGAGCTGGTGCTTTAACACAGGCCCGCATAGGGTGCCATACAAAGGTGTTACTTTCTATCGGAGATGGATGGCTTAGGGGAAGGTACCGTGTTTTCTACCACATGCATCTACTTTCTTTCGTGCGCGGCTTTACTGTCTAAACAGGCAAGCTTGCACACAGGTCGTTGACGCCCCCTGCTTGGGGCCGTCGTATGGGTGAGATAGCTGCTGCAACGTAACAGTGTTGAAATCCGTTGAATGGGCTGGGAGTTTAACAGCCAGGCCTTGTTCAGCCTTTGTCACCGCCGTTTGCTACGCACTCAAGATAATAGGCGCACCAGGGCAACTCATTTTCATCAATGCAGCCGGGTTTCTGGAGAAGCGAAGGGAGCAAGGGAGTCTGGGGCGGAAACATTGAATAACCGGGGCCATTAATTATGCAATGAATGAAAGAAAACTAAAACGCGGCGGTTGGGACTCTAGTCGGGGCGAGCACCTCGCGGCAGATCCAGCGCCCTTACTGCAAGTGTTAGAATGGAGGAAAACTGATCCTAATTAGTCCGGAGACATCTGATAAGTGTGTTTGTAATAGGTCAGCGTTCCTAACACAGAACAAATTTTACACCATCTTCCCGCGAGGGGAACCATGGGGTAGATGCGACGCATCGGGGGTTGCCATTGCGTTATTCAAATCATCGAACGATGTCATCGGAGCGCCGGCGGCGGAACGACTGAGCGAAGCGGCGCACTTACTGCGTTTATATGCAGCGGAATGAGAGACAGCAGCGCATAGCAGCGCATAGCAGCGCATGCGCATGTGTTAACCGAGCGCAAGCTGCGCGCTAACGCACAGCTGGCACGGCGACGGGAGTGAGCTGACCGCCCTGACGCACAGATGGAGCTGCGGTGAGAGCGACGGAGCGCACAGCTGCCGCGCCGAGGATGCGGACTACGCCGCGACAACGACGCGGGACAAGGCGAGTTAAAGAGATGCGTCGCATCTAATAACCTCCCTTCTTGCATGGGCTGCCGCCGAAGGGATTATTACTGGTCACTTAAAACCATTGCTTTGCTAGTGTTTACAACGTGTACCATCAACACCAAGTTCGCGAGCTTCGTAGTGATTGCGCTTTGTGTATTACCCCAGCTTACGTGTCACATGACCGACGGCCGTCGAATTGTAGATCGATGTGTTTTTGTTGCCCAGCTGCACTCAAACCGGCAGCTGGTGCAGTGCTGGAATCCAAGAAACGAGGAAGGGAGAGAGAGAGAGAGAGAGAGAGAGAGAGAGAGAGAGATGAGAGAGAGAGAGATCGAATAGAGAGAGAGAGAGAGACGAGATGAGAGAGACGATAGAGAGAGAGAGAGGAGAGAGAGAGAGAGAGAGAGAGAGAATGCCCTTAATGATGAAGGAACAAATTAACAAAAGGGAGCATCAGTTCACCATTCGCAGGCCGCACCCGCTGTCCGTGGTGCGCCAGTTCAATGTAATTGTCGCTGCTAAGCTTCTGTTTTCCAACAGTAACTCCTGGCTGACAAATCACTAGCGTCGTACAGTTCACTGACGGTTTACCCGCCTGGGAGTCACCTGACCCAGCGGTGACCGTAAAGGCTCGGGTCACTGGCAATTTATCTGTCACGAGTCACTGTTGCGTGACCCGATCATGATTCACGCACACGTAATCCCTCATCGAGTGGGTCACTAGGGAAGACAACTATTCAAAGGAACCTGCCTTCGGAAACAGTTACCTCGGCTGAGACATTCTGTTCTAACGTTAAGGTTTAAGGTAGTTTTGTGGCAACAGTAAGAAGGCGTTTGAAAACAGGATGAATTAACCAGACGAACAAAATAACAAACGTTCAAGTTTCCTTATTTTTAGATCCTGGTTGCGCTGTATTGAAGCCGAAACTAGCTTGCAAACAAGCTTGGGGGCACTCACGCGCACATGCACGTGCGCCTGTATAACCGCTTGCAGGGCTGCTCTAGGAATTGATTTTTTCCCGCTCGTATCCTCTAAGAAGAATTTCTGTAACAAAAAAAAACGATGTTAGTTTCGGGTAATAACAATAACCAGTTCTTCAGGAGACAGGCATGCTATTCGCCCATCGGGGAAGTCGTGAATATTTAGGATCCCTTTTTTCTTGTTTGTGCCTTCCACAGCTCAGAAATAGAAGACCAACCAATAGGAACTTAAACATTTTCTTGCAAAAGACAAGAGCTTCAATGCGAACTATCCGAATGTGAGGTCCTCCCGGAATCGAGAGTATTTGCTGTCGCACCAGGGAGTCTTGTGAAGCCGTCTGTTTCATCGTCCATCTACAAGACAAAATTAGAATCTATCGTGTGGACTTGATGGTCTATACCAATGTCCGATTCTCCGCAGATATCAAGGACGCGAGGAAAGGAAACCCCGCTTTCTCCAGGGACCGTACGAATAGCTCTCGAAATAACCGGATTCTGACAGAATCTGGTGGTCGGAGGGGGGAACAACCCCAGCGTTTTTGGTGACCTAGGCCGTAAGGGTATCGTGGCGAATAAAGTATTCGGTGAGGGGAACGTACCTGACAGGAACGCACAGGAGCAAGTGAGCCCGTGATTTTTCTACCGTGCTTTTCCTCGGCAAAAACTATGTAGCCACGGTCACACGATAGGTAGAATTCCCTCAGAGGTATTCCCTTTGGCGATGGTAGTAGGAAGCAAGAATATTAAACGTTCCGTCAAGATAAGCACCAACTTTTGCCTCACAGCACAAGCTGTTTGACGATTACAGACCCGGCTAATGTCCATCAGTGTCAGCATCTCATCCTTAAAAATAGTTGTTGCCCACAGCTGCAGCTGCAGACCGTATAAGCGAAGTTCCTGTTTAATTACCATTCTTTTGCACTGCCTTCATCGTGAAACTAAGTTACTCTCTTCATTATCCACCCCGGAAAACGCATTGAAGCCTAGTATACACCATCGCCCTTCCAATTTCGCGCATACGACCAGTTTTATTTTTTTATTTTTGCACGGGAAAGAGCGATTAGGACTCCAGAGAGCACCACTGCAATTAAGGGGTCTGCGCCTTCGTTAATATCTAAGCCGTTTTAATTGCCCTTCAGAATAAAATGTTTCCGCTCATTGTGAGAGCTGCACCGCCCTTAAAAGGGTAAATCGAAATGTCTCGTGAAGATAAAAGCAGAACATTACAGGTTTCTTAAAGTTACTTTCAACAGAGAATAAAGCACTTTCTAATGTTTTTCAACAAGCGAGTGCAGGAAAAGATAATGCCTGAATTTGAATTAGTTTAGAGAGGGCCTTCGGTTGTCTTATTTCGTTAGCCTTGCTGAGGTGGTCGATGTTTTTAGCCCTTTCTACTTCATAGCTACTGTGAACTTCGAAAGTTCGACAAGCATAAACAGCCCTTGCGAAGAGTTGCTAAGCGCACAAAGAAGTGTGTTCGGTCTCATTGTAAAAATGGAGGTGCAATCCTTGTCTTCGGAAATGGGAGAGGTACTCGAGTTTCAACGCATACGTTTTTCACAGCAGACGTGTTTAAGCTTTCAGTTCCTCCGTTGAGCGTTAGCAGAAAAAAGTACCAAGAAAAAAATACCGAGCGCACGTGAACGTGCGCCTCGTGAGGAATGCCCGGCGTCAGCCAGCTCTACCTTCGAGAACACTCTGCCCAGCGTTCGTGGCGTGATTTCTCGCATGCTGTTCTCCTCGCCAGTTCACGTGAGCTCGCTCCTGAAGTCGGGATAGCACAGACACCGACTTAGCACTACAGACACCGAGTTCGCGAAGTTGGTTGCCGCGGGTTCTAGCGCATGCTAATGCGGTCAACTTTGGGAGAGATGTGAAGAGGAAGATAAAAAATTTTTTATTATAGTCGTCTTGTTAAAGGGGTACTGACACAAAATTTTGAAGGCGAGATAACTTCGTAGATAGATTGGTGTGAACACACATACATCATCTACAAAATATCAGCGGCGAATACAGCCTACAACATATTTAAAGCAATTTTAAAGTGTTCGAAACGCAACCGAGCAGCCAGAAGAGGACCACGCGCAATCGACATCCCGTGGATATTTTGTGAATAAACAACATCCAAACACGTCACGAGTTTGTGTTTGCCGCTTCCGCACTGCCGGCGTTTTTCGCCGGCTCGCCCGGCTCGCCGTCCAATCGGAGGGCGGGGCTTCTGCTCTCGATAACGAACGACCCTATCGCTGGCGCCGGAGGCACCGTGATTTCCTCGGCTCATCTGGCAGCTGGCCGCGACCAAAGTTCTACAGCGATTCCAGGCACTCTGTTTTTATTACTTCTTATTTACATTGGACGCGAAAACGCGCCAGAGGCACGAAAAGCCCACTGAGCGAGCCGCACGGTCGCTGTGCTGTGCAGGCGGCCACGGCCGCGAAGTGGCGCAGGCCGGCGCAGGTAGCTCGAGTGATAGCTTGTTACCGCTGCACGGAATTGTACCGAAGTCCCAACCATGGCAGCTTATATGAGAAAGAAGTTAATGTTGCGATGGGGGGTTGCATTGAAAAATGTCATCTGCCCCGATTACGAGAGCGGCAATCGAATATCTGCCGCAGTGCTAAGCCGGACACATCTGTATGCGGACCTGTAGGCAGACCGGCAGCTGCTCCGAGCGCGCGTCTTGCCACCCACCGTCTCGAGCGTCGCGCGTCGTTCTTTACCCGCGGTAGCATTTGCACTTGCAGCGCCTGCGTCACGTCCACGGGCGCTTTTTAATTAAGCGGCTTACGAGATCAGTACGGGGGGGCATTCGCAGAAACTGCCGGCGATGCGGATGCGACAGTGCTACAGCAGCTCTGCTCTGTGATATCCCTCCGACGGTCACGTGGTCAGCTTTGTTCACATAAAATCCATCGTTTCGCGGCACCCGCTGAAACCGAAACTGTGACTGCCGCATTGAAAATGCCTCTAATTAAACAACCGTCCCACGCTAAAGCAAATGAGGTTTCTACAGGTGATAAGTAGGTCACTAGCTACTTATCGCAAAAAAAAAAAAAAAAAAAAACCAAGATGCAAAATTTCTGTGCCAGTGCACCTTTAGGATGTGAAAACCTGCGCGAAAAACGATCCGGGCGTGCCAGTCATGGAGGCCTTTCAGCAGCGAGTTCGGAAATCCATGCAAAGTGCAATAGAAGGGTCTCCGACGCAGGGAGACCCTTCTCTGCTGTTTCTCTAGCCATGTACCGCTAGTGCAGGCTGCGCCAAATTTTTTTCTTTTGTTACAGAAACCTAAAAATAGGTCTTCCCAAGCAATGGGTTTGTATTGCAAACGACCTTCCTTGTACTGGCCCGTCAGACTTGCATATCATATGCATAGCGTTGGCCAAATTAATTTCCCAAAAACATGTGTTTGGTCACGGGATAAAACATCGCGGCAAAATTATAGCTGGTGGAGTATATCGACGTTACCCATAGCACAAAAGACTTTAAGAAGGTAATGCAGGAGACACCTTGGGAAACAGCGCCATCACGTCCAACGTCAAGCTTTAATGCAGTAGGCTCCTAGGATAAACTAAAGGATGTTAACTAGGTCATCACCATCTTGGAAGCTACGGGGAAGGCCTGAGTTCTTCCTTCTCTAGTTATGACAATTGACACTATATTAAGCGATATTTGCTGTTTCCATTGGTCTCCGTCTCTGTGATTTGCTGTGAAGAGCGACCACGGAACCACAAAACCTGACTACTTAAGTGCAACTGTTATCATTATGGGCGATTGCTTATGTATTCAGTAGGTGCTGACACGACTAGGACCTGGTTTTTTATGTTGTACTTTGGAGGGAGAGAAAAATAGATCAAGAAGATAAAGGAGGAAAGAAAATCCAAAGAAGGATGAAAATGGCGGGAGATATGCGTGACATTGAGGACAAGGCGTTCAAGAGCAGCGAGTATACGTCACTACCACCTTGTCTACACCTTCACCCCTCAGAAAAGCTTAATATTGTTACGTGGCGGTAGGTCATATGTAGGTCATATGTATGATCACTTTCGTTGCCTTTGACACTGATGACGGAGAAGGCTAATGCTTCAGAATATTTTCTTCAGGAAATTACAGCCGAAGGTCCAGTATAACCACCGTTGAGGAAAGCTACTATCTTAGAGAAGGAAAACTCGGCCTCTCACATAACAGGTGGAAAAACAGCGAGGTTTAAACGTAGATCGAAGAAGGGGAAATGCACAACACGAGGACTGACTAAAAACTGAATTTTCACTGTAAATACGAACAACAAAACAATTTACAGCGCTGCACAAGCGCCCACATTATCACGTAACCAGCACGCTATATACCTAAAAGCATAATAACAATAACGCTTGGGACTCATAATCACAAACAAAAAACAAAATATAACTCTTTTTTGTTAAAGGGAACAGAAGAAGCTTTACCAATAACCTGATCCTGAAGAATGTTTATGGGCGTAGTCCCGAGTAGTTCATGTTGAAACTGATTTATTATGTTTGTGCACAATGCTGCCCTTGCCTATCTGAGGCGCACATGCGTGCGCAAACAGTTTAAATCTAGGCTTACCCTTTAAAAATGGCCGCGTATCTGCTCCTTTCGTTGCAAATGTCGACGAAAAATGACAGTAGAGTGGCGCAAATGCCAAGTAAATGCCTCCCTTCAGTTTCCCGCTGATCTCTCATGCTGTTTCTCTCCCGTATCGTTCCTCCTAAAATAACACGCTAGAGGTTTGCTCAAGTCAGTTCAAATTAACCGCGTCCCACTGCTCCAAGTCGGGTGCCTCGATGCCAGCGCTTCCGTACGGCGGAGACGCGTGGGAATCGAGGCACTCTACAGACGTTAATAGATCCACGTTGCGCTACTCACGAGCGTTCCAAACGGAACGTGGAACCGTACACACCATACGTAATAATATTTGTTGCATTTCTGTAAGCCAGAGAGTGTGTTAGCCTGCATCTACAAGTTTCTCTTCGCTTTTATAGAAGCTTAGATGCGCAAAATATTAGCTTGATGTTACAAGAGCAGATCGAAGGCTTGAAAAAAGCCACTATTTTGTTTTCATAATTTGCTATGGTTGGTGACGGTAGTTTAGAAATGGTTTGACGCATATTGCGGCCAATTTACAGTAACCATGACAATGCACGAATTTTAGGAGGGACACCGCTGCTACCTGGGTCAATAACACAGCTGAGCAAGTCAATCTCAGCCTCATCTAATTGTTTCATTTTATTCAGCCGATTGTACGCTTTCAGCACCAGATCTTTGCATTGTTGTGCGTTACGGGATTGTGTCTGCTCCGTTTTGCCTTCCTTTGATGCTCACAATGTCACCAAATTATACTGTATTCACCAAAGGTTATTTCCCCCATTGAATCTTTATTTTTGCGTCCCTATCGCTAATTTGTAGTGATAATAATTGAGGGTCTTATTACGTCTTTTTACTGCATCAACCCAATTTCTATAGCATTTCTGTCTAACAGTTTTCGACGACACTAATAAACAAAATTTAGAGGGAAAGACAAGATATCTTTCCTAGGACACCATCTTCGGCAGCGACAAGAATAACTCCAAACATGTATTCATCTAGCGATAATATTGCTGAAGTGCGCGGACTGAGACGCGTTTATCGAGAGCGCAGGGTGAATCTAGCATCGTTCCCAGCACTCACTGGAGCATACAACCTAATGCAAGGCATATTCGAAGGAGAAGATAAGAAAACAAACACGCCAGCAAACAACTTGTTTGTCAGTATATAAAACATTTCTGGTTCGAAGCCACTGGAATAAGGTCCGGACATGGTCGGTCGATCATGATAGCATCTGCTCTAACGTCACCAAAACTAGTTGCGCCGGAGGAAATTGAGGCTATCATCAAACGCATTAGCATGATGGCGGCTGTCTGGAGCAGAGCCGGTCGGTGTCAGGTTGCCAGTGTCCTTTGTCGCATGCGTGGAAAATTAGGAGGAAACACGTGCGACCGACCGGAAATAATGCGATTGCCGCTCAAGCCATCTCAATTAACCGGCTCCCGCTCATTAGTATAAACGCTGGACGCGCGGCAGTGGGCGATCGAGAATTATTCCGTAATTCTTGAACTCTCCAGAGACGTCCAAATGCACTTTAGAGCAGCAGGTCAGTCGATAACAATGAGTATTCAGCGTGGTGGACGATGCGATACATTGCCCGTGCATTGTCCCTTTTCTCTAGTTTCATTTTGTAATTTGCTTGCCCTGGCGTATTAGGGGTATTCCCAGCCGACGAGTTGCCTGAAATTTAGGTAAATGAAGCTTACATTTCATGGCTCGTGTCAGAGTGCAGGCGAGCCCACTGTTTACGAGGAGTTTGTTGGCTTTCGTCCCTTTCGCATCCTGTTTGTGCATGTGCGTTGGACGGGAAAATTAATACGCTTTAGCTCGTAAGTGGCTTACGCTTAAATTTCTGCTCGGATGAGCGTGGTCATGGCTTAGCGCTTTTTTTAGTAAGTCAATAGTATGTAAAGCCGAACTCGAAACTAATAGTGAGGCGAAAGCCATAAGTATCCCATTCTGCGAATAACCGCCGTTTTTCTGGCATTTGTTCGGTCAAGTAGTTGCAGCAGAGAACTTTTTACTGGAAAAGGAGATTCACTTGTCCGGTCAACAAAATAGCCGCCGATGTAATGAATAAATAAATAATAAAAAACGCGTCTGATCCTACGGGATATAACCTGGGTCTTTCCAGTTGCAGCCCGATGCGTTGCCGTCTGCGCTTTCCCGGTCCATCTTTAATTATTATACAGCAATCCCTCCTTATAACGAAGTCAGCGGGACCGTGAAAAATTTCGTTATAAGCGGTATTTCGATATAAGCGACCACTCAAGAAAAGCTAAAGTAGTTGAGATTCCACTGCGCCACATGTGCGAAGAATAAAAGCCAGATGTATTTATTGAAGAAAAACTTTACTCAGGTGCAAAAAAGCCAGTGAGCTTTGGCTGTTTCATGTTTTTGCCGGGCGCGAGCAACCCCTGCTCCAATTGGCCCAAGCAGTGACTGGCATCCGAACGCCTCGCAGACTGCTAAGCGCATGAGGAGGGGAAGGCAGTGGCCACTTTTATAGGGGCAGGTGCGGGCGTCACGGAACGCTACGAGAGTTTCGCGCTGGAAAGCGCCGCAAATGCCGTGGCTGGAGTCAGATGTTGTGATTGTTGAGCTCAAAAAACGATTAACCGGTAATTTTGGGTGCACAGCACACTCATGAAAACTGACCGGTTTTGCAGTAGGGGCCTTGCATGATCACTGGGCCATTTTTTCCCGAGGTGTGGAGCAGTGAAGTCTGCAAAACAAGAGTTTTTCCTCGCCTTGCTGTCGACGACACTGCTAATTCTGCGGTTCGAGTGTTGGTGGTCGCGCACCGTCGCGTCCACGCTATTGACCAATGTCTAGGAAGAAAATTCAATCACCCTACCACGCTTTTGGACCGTTTCTCTGAAGTAGGATGGCGAATAGAGCGTGACCGGCTCGAGAAAATCGCCCGGGAAACACCAGCTTGTTAACCCACCATGTTGACCACCTGACTCGCCGCTGCGTCGCCGCCGCTCGGCGACGCCTCCGCTAGCCACACTTCGCTCTAAGCGGGTCCAGCTCTTCGTGCGCTTCGAGTAATGCGGTCTAAAATGCATGCATTTTGGTTGGGACCAGAAGAAATTTCGAATAAAGCGGTATTTCGAGTAAATCGAGTTCGTTATAATGAGGGATTACTGCACAATACAAAAGTTCAAGGTCATCCAAAAAGAAGCACATCCCTGCGGCTAAACTTGGGTGCCCGTCAAAACCCCGGCAAGCCGACACACGCGTCCAACAGATTAAGCTACTCTGGCCGCATAAATTATCTTCACCAACGTAGAATGCGTAAGAAAAATGGTCTTCGTTGGGTGAGGGGGTTCCAGAGGGCGGTCAGTCGCGCGGCTCTTCTACAAGCTATACTCCCGTTTCAGCAAATATGTCATAGGGCACTCCATTGGTATCTCGAAAAGGCAAGAACCGAATTGTACAAGGGGAAATGTCCGTGTCCTTTTTGACAGTTCGTTGAAAGACAGTCCAGAAAAACACCGCATCCCGGCACAAAACAAAGCAATGATCAATGGTTTCAGGTTAATGAAATAAGCAACAATTGCCCGAGCGAGGTGGAAGGGGGAGGAGGAATAAACTTTTATTGAACAGCAATGTGCTGGTGTCAGGGGCACACGCCCGGTGAGAGGAGTCCTCAGTCCAGGACCCCTTGCAGTCTACCGTGTTGCGACTTTGCCATCTTACCGCAGCCACCACTGTTCCGACTGGACATCCGAGAGAAGTCCCCTGTTGTGCGACGTTGGCTAGCTCCGTTCGCTATTTACGCGGCGCAGAGCAGAGCGATGAAGTTCTCGAGCCGACGAAGAGTAAGCAACACATATAAACAAGGGTAAAAAAGAAGGGTAAAAAAAAGCGTTACATGTCTCGCGCAAAGGCGATAGCACGTCTCAACTCGGTGCCTCCGAAAGGTACCAAGCTTGCTGTGCTTCCGGGCTGGTTTTATACCCCCGGGGGTCCGTTGCAGCCGCGTGCGGTTTGAATCGCTCCAGTCAGGACTCTCGCTGGCCGAAGTTTGAATCCGATGAATGGAGGCCAAGCGATTGCGTCAGCCAAAGCCGCCGCGACGGGAAATGGAGGGCGACTCAGCGACGCCGTCTCCAGGCGTGTTGCTGCTTGTCTGCCGCGGGCCGTTCGTCCCAGGCATGGTTCGGCCCAGCCGTTGCGAAGGGGAAAGGAGAGGCGACTCTGCGGCGCCTTCAAGTTGGGGCACGTCTGCCGCGGGCGGTTTAACAGAAGCGCGAATCGGCTCCGCCGTCGTGCGTCGCCAGATGGAGAGAATTTGGGCTGGGCGCTGTGGCACAACAGCACCCCCGCTGCCAGACAATGCGCCAGGAAGACGAGCTGCTTCCTCGTGGCTCGAATGCCGGGCGCGCTTGTTCGCAAGGCTCATCCAGGTTCACCTCCAGTGCTCCAGCAAAAAGGGCGGTTCCACACTCCTTTCCACGAACAGGTACCACCTGCCAGGTCCGGATCACAGGTACATCGCCGTGCTGCCCAGGTGTCTCGACCAGCTTCGCCCGGCTCTTCCGGTCTCGTTTCTCAGCACCGGTCGCTCATCGTTCTGCAGCTTGCAAAGAACCGACCGACAACAGGCAACACCCAGTGCAAGCAAGCACCCTCCGTCCTCCGTCAGAACACCAGACTCCAAAAAACATGATAAACTCTCCTAGCCGAGTGTCCATCCCCAATTTGGACCCTCTACACCAAGAGGCCCATGCGCGACGCAAAGACTCTTAAATGAGAACTCAGACTACGTGCCAAACGTAACACACGACAATAAATGATCATAACTAAGGTTGATTGCTTGAAATCACGCGGTGCGGATTAATCAATTGAGGCAGCAAATGAGGGCAATAATTTTGCTCCCATATACCCGCTAGGCTAAAAGCTGTTTACGAAGAGACGAAACAGAAGACACGGGGAGGACGAAGGCAGCATTACTTAGAACGCACGGCTTAGTGCGTCTGCGTCAGCGTTCAACTTTCCTGTCTTATAGCGAACGACAAGATTGCTCTGCTGGAGTATCATACTCCCCCTTAGCAAACGATCGCTTTTAGACGACATGTTATTTAGTCAGGTTAGCGGGCAATGATTAGTTTCTACAACAAACTGGGAACCGGCTACATAGCAGGCGAACTCCTGCCCAAACGACGCAGCCACATTCCTTTTCGGATGTACTGTACGCCTCTTCTCTGCAAGTTAGCGTGCGGCTTAAGTACAAAAGTGGTCGTTCCCGGCCGTTCGCATCCTCTTGGCATAGTACAGCTCCCATGCTACGATTGCTCGCATCGCACTGAATCATGAAACCCTTTAAAAAGTCCGGGGCTATTAGAACTGGCTCCTCTCTCAGGGCTCGTTTCAGCGTTTGAAACACGTCCTCCTTCTTTGTGTCCCACTCCACCTTTACTGGATCCGTCTTTCTAAGAGCGTCAGTTAAAGGACTAGCAAGTGTGGAGTAATCTTTCACATAATGCTGTTAATATCCAGCCAAACCCAAAAAAGTCCTTATCTCGGATTTAGTGGTTGGCCGGCGATAGTTCACGACTGCAGTTACTTTGATTTCTGACGGGCTGCTTCGGCCGCGCTACCACCACATGCGCTAGATACGTCACTTCGGCGCATCCTATGTGACACTTGGACGGTTTGACTGCTACGCCTGCTTCTTGAGCCTGCTCAGCACGACTCGGAGTGCTTTAGAAAAGATGACGACATCGTCGAGGTAAGGGAGCGCGTACTCAGACAGACTACGAAACGCGTGATCCATTAGTTTCGAGAAGCAATTCGGTGCGTTTTTGAGACCGAAGCTCAACATGACGGGACGGGCTGTTCCGAACGGGGAAACGAAGGCAGCGCTAGAACTAGCTCTTCGCCGCCGGCTGTTTCGTCATTCGAAACTCGTTCTCTTCCCCCGGTCATATACAAGCTTCACAGGGCTGACGCCCGTAATGTCATGTGGAGCTGACTTCAAAGAGAGCATAGCGGCAGCACGCAGGCCTCCCGATCGCGTTTTCGCCCAACAGAGAGGACTCTCAACCTTCGCTCCACTGGGTTGGAATGCGGGTGAAAGTTTGAGCTGTGCACTACCTTGATTGCATGCCAGCTATGGAGGAGTGGGTACAATCGCGGTAACCGAGAGATGACTTGCTCCTTATTAGCCAGAAAGTGGGGAAGAATGATCGAGATGAAGACCTGGGTCATAACTGAGCAGCAGCTGTCAGCAAACTCCTCACTAATACATGGAAGGAACGACGGGCGACAGCACCGTCTCGCTAGTGAGTGGTCTTTGCCCTCCTCCCCACAGATCACTGCGTTAGCCCTCATCCCTCACTAGCTTGAGGACCAGAACGATTACCAGAACAATATCCCAACAAGCGATGCAATACAAGCATCGAGCTTCAGAACAATCGATGTTCACATTCCGTGATCACCCTGTTCTTCTCCATCAATAGGACGAGGAATGTTGTGCTTGTGTTTGGTGTTCGCCTGAAAAGATTTACTAATTTGCCCATCTGGAGGCATTCGGGTCATCTCCAATCTGTTTGAACGGATATGTGCTCTCGCGGTATTGCCGAAAACTAGTTTGTGTTCTTTTATGTTGGTGTGAGCCTTTTTTTTAATTGCGACAGTTTTCTCTGCAGCATAAAACGGTGGGGGCGAGTGAGCCTTTAACCACCATGGTGGTTCACTTCGGTGTTCCTATTCTCTTTCCAAGACCGTATGGTGCTTATCTGCTGATAGACCATCATACTATTAAGTGAACAACCCTATGCGTTCATTTTGGTGCCCATATTCTCTCTACAATAGGTTATCGCGGCTGTTTTCTGATAGTCCATTACACTTTACAGCTTATATTGCAGCTTTAAAGCTGCGCTTAAGGCGAAGAAATGAGTAAACATGAAAAAAGCCACTGGTCCTGTTGAGTTACTGCCCCGCAACGGGAGAAGTTGAGGGGTCTCTCTTATATCGATGCTTCTAAGCATCGGTTTTTTTTTTTTTGAAGGGTCAGTAATGGCTTCACCAACCTGAGGGCGCGGGGGATTGCCCTTTTTCTAACTTAGCTCTAAGAAGGTGGGCTAGGAGATTGCATCGTCATGGAAATCTTCAAGAAAAGGCCCTTCGACCTTTCGAAGATCGCAATTCACTTCTAAAAGAAAAGAAGAAGCACACTTTCTATTCGAAAATGTTCAAAGAACGTCAAGAATAGATTGTGAGCAAGAGAGGATACTTGACCCATTTGGGGCGTTAACACTTTTCTGTGCTCGCACTAACGGCTTGAAAACAGTTACTAGAATGAGTGCGGGTTAAATACCCGCATTTGGTGTCGAACCTCTTCACGCTGTAACTGAATATTTGCAAATGAAGGCTCCAGAGCGCCAGGGTAGGTTGAAAATCTTTTGTCGTCCAGCGGAGCCGCAAAATCGGGCATCGAACGCGTGCACGTAAAATAGTACACGTGGTGTTCGGCATCGGTAGGAAACGTGTTCTTCAAGATTGGATTTATTAGAGGGGGATATGTTACATTCCAAATTCAAATGTATTAAAATTAATAGGCTGATGTTTCTGTTTAAGAATCGTATGTCGTGTGACCAGACGCTTGAAGCCTAGAGTTACGTTCTTACCTTGTCAGTGGCATTGCAGACTGACTAACTACATATAGCCTTGCCTGCTAAATTGTATCGATATACTATAATGCTATGTGTATGTAAAGCGTCAATGCTTAACATGCGCAAGCGCACCCGCGTGGCGTGCCCCGCTTGCCCGCAACCCGGCGTGGCAGTGTGCCGTTCTTCCCACGGTACCGACAAGGTTTGAACGGTTTGCCAAGCAGGGCGGTGCCACAGTCTTGCTTGAATCACCCCAACAAGTGAGCGTTCTTACGTGCAGGTTTTTAGCTTCGCATTTTAGCATTTAGAGATTATCCGCAAAGACGAAGAAACAATTGTACTAAAAAGAGAGAAAGAGATTAACTTTATTATGAAACCTCTGGCCAATGGACAGTTGGGAAAGTAAAATAAGGAAAAGGAAAAGAAAACACAATACATGGTAAGTAAAAAAGAAGACGACGCGGTCTAGAAAAAAGGTCAGTCTGTGAATTAATTGCTGCGTAGGAATTCTGGGTGCAGCAGGGTTTTGCAATATACTTCTTGTATCGCAGCCAAAGGTTGTAATCGGTCAGTATATCAGAATACAGACCGGTTCACAAAATGATCGAACTTGTGGCTCATATGAGCGTATGGTCCTTCATTTCTGTCGTCACTGTTTTTCTAATTGTTCTCTTATTCCTAGTCCAATGGTGTATCACCAGCGACAAGAATCTACGAGGTTAGAGCATGAAAGCTCCCGCATAAAATTGAAATTGGTTTCCTATACGTGAAAGAAGTGGTAGCGCTCGAGCAAGGGGGCGTTGTTTGGTTATGCACGGTAGTAAACGCCGCGCTTCGAGTGCTTTCGTCTGCAGGACCGTACACCGAATATACTCGGTGTTCCGGAACCCTCCCCTCCGGCGCGCGTTGTTGCTTTTGACTGAGAAACTTCGGCACTTGAAGCCAACATTGTAATCAAATTATGAAGTACATTTCAAGAAAATAAAAAGAAAACGTCTAAAGCTTAAGAGAGAGACTACGTATGCACAATCTAGTTTAGGTAGGGTTAGTGTTTCAAAATATAGCCCCTTAACTGATGAACAATCACCGACTTTGAGCAGAGGCTGCCCAGGTATTGTTAAAAATGCAGGATATCGAAAGGAGATCCTAGGTATGGTGCGACCCATGTCACTGTCTGCAAGGCGCTATCTCCAACGTTTATTGTCAGCACTGAACAGATAAAAAATACTGGAAGATGGGATTACAGTAGCATGGAATTAATGACAGCAAAAATCTATTTATTTAGGCTGACCTTGGCTTGTTCTTTTCCTCAGACGTAGACGCTTTACGACAGGTTGTGAAGCCACTTTACAACAGCGCACACGCACAAAATAGCATCTCTGGCGCTTTTGCCGCTGCAGGAAATAGGCTCGGGAACGTGCGCGACGCAGCTACATGTCGTGCCGTGAGGAGAATCAGGCAAGAACTTATAGCAGACCATACAGCGCTTGCGCCAAGATGCCGGCCTTTTACCATAGTGCGCTCCTCCGAAGGGCGCGATGCCAACGTCACAGCCGAGGGGACTCTCCGAAATGACAAGTGCGCATCGCTTCTTTTGACGACAGGGTGCCGTACGCTCTTGTAAGACAGGATCTCAACTAAATTGAGCTTGCAAGAACTTGTCACTGCTAAAATAGAAAGAGCGAGAAAAAGCTCGTAAATAAAACGCGATTGTACATCTTATGGTGGCTCTTTCAGTACATTGATGGTCGCGCCAGAGCGGCAGGAAGGCTATCTTTATGGTTACCTGACAGTCGATGTGGTTTTGAAGTAAGTTCAGTCGTAAAACAAAAAGAAGGTTCGTATGACGAACATAACGAATAACGAACTTTCGGTGTTCAAGGGGTGATCCGTAATTGCGAATGGGTCACGTACACGGTTCGTCGAACACGTTTTCTGCGTGCGGCTGCAAAACGATCGCGCACACCTTTATATTCTGCGTTTTTCCCTGCTCCCGCAAATCGTCTTGAGAAAGCGGATTCGCGATGCTTTATGGCTTGTGATGAACATTGGAATAAACGATTCCGCTATGCATGACCAAATAATCGGTCATGAAACCCCACGAGTAGCGTACTTGGTTTATTTTAGTGACACTCCTGAAATAAACAGAGGGCCCACTGGGCTTCCCCTTACAAAACTACAGCTTAGAGAAGGATGTGCAGCCCGTCATCGATCCATATGCATTTAACGACAAGAAGGGCTATGAACCCTTTCCACGACCCGCTGTTCATTCTTGTGGGAACTAGGCTGAAAAGTAGAAAAAAGGAATGCTTCATGAGGCGCACATTTTTTGTCGGCCTGTTGAAGTGCTGCACAAATGCTCAGCGTTAATACTTCATGCCGTAATCACATTAGTGTGCACTTGTGCACATAACAGGCGACGGAATATTGTGCCGCGAAACAGAACACCGCGACTCCCAATTAATTTTCTCAAGAAGGCACAGTCGTACAACTTTCAACAACTGCGAACCAGCTTGAGTGCCCCTGCGCACATTCCCCGCCGCCCTTGCTTCGCAAACGGTGGAGCGCAACATACCTCGAATTCGCCGCGACAAGCGCTCCTCCTCATTGTCTTGGGTTTACGCGTAAGGGTACACGGGTACACCACGATTCGCGCCTCTACACCATCTGTCTGTGTCTTTGCAATCCTCGCATAGCGCGTCCCTGTGTGTTCGCAATCGCCACGGCTGCGCACGCTGCCTAGTCTTAGTCAACAACCCAAATAGGCACTCGAGCCGGCTTTTTGCAATTTGATCCGGCGGACTGCCTGCTCACATGTTCTCCGCACCCCTCCCCCCCACCTGGACCCCTAGGTACGCGGGAGACTCGAGACATTCTTCATCGCCCGTTTTTTAGGCGCGCCTTGCACAATCCTCACTCTGTGGAATACAATGGGTGTTCGCACCTGTATACGCGCGCAAAACGTATATAAAGCCAACGTTTAAAGCTTCGTAAGTGTACTTTTCCCAACAACTGTTCACAAAGTGTCGCAATCCGGCTCGCGGGCGCGAGTTTCCGTGGGTTTGGCTGGCTTACAAACACGCCAAGCACTTTCCTTTAGAAAGTGATTGCTCTTTTCATGTTCAAGGCAAACGACACCTGGCCAGTAAGCGGACGTAGATTGTTCGCGCGTGTAAAGTGGCAGTTGCGGCAAAAATGGTGAGCAAATTTGCAGAATCGAACTGTTTCTGCACGTTTTCGCTGTCGCTAATACAACTAGAAGGTGGTGCACAATTTTCCACACGACGGAATTAGTTATTTTTGCGTGTGCTGGCTGAGGGCATCAAGTCAGTGGCGCTTCCGCTCGTCTTCTATTATGTACGCATTTCTTTGCCTTGGGCGCACTCCCCGTACTGTTAACTTGTGTTGTGAACGCAACAGGGTGATAGACGACAGACTTCGGCTAACGTTTTACGAGTACGACAAGCTACAGTCCCTATAGCGCGTTGAGTGGGATTTCAGCGGCGTTCACAATATTCTCTTTTTTATTGTTTAGTTCATTTCAGTTTATTCATCTCTTATTTAGAGAAATAATCAATACAGTACCTTAAACCATAGCCCATTTGCTTGTAGCGGGTCTAGTGCGAAATACGCTATATTTGCAACGACAGCAGCATTTGCTGAAAAATAGCAGGTAAGGGAACATATCATAACGTACAATAACACAACATAACAACATAGTATATCATGTGACACACCATATCACCAAATGACATAACACAGTCATAATAATCATAACATTCGAATGAAAACGCATTTATCATGACGTACAAAACTTTTGCAAATGTTGTTTTAAAGCCAGACAAAAGTTCGTGCTATTCTTCACGTTATTAGGTTCTCACCAAGAAATCAAATCAAATGAAATCAATTCCACATGTGGCCACCATTAGATTGAATTATTCTTTGTCCGAAGGTATTACGGGAAATCATCACCAGTACCAGCCCACTCAGACCCACTGCAGGGCGAAGACCTCTCCCACTGACTTCCAACTGCTCCTGTCCTGCGCCGCTCGAGTCCACCGTTGGCAACCGAACTTCCTTATTTCATCCTTCCATCGGGTTAATGACCTTCCCGTTCTTCTAGACGCATCTCTTGGTATCCACTCTGTTACCCTAATTGTCCTCCGTTTGTCGGTTCGTCTCACTACAAGGCCAGCCCAAGTATATTTGTTTTTCTTTACTTGAACTATGGTATCGTCTACTCCAGTTTGTTCCCTGATCCATGAAGATCGTTTCCTTTCTCTAAGTGTGACTCCTATCGTTATTCGTTCCATGGGGCCTATCTAAGTTTGCCTTCTAGTTGTTAAATAAAGCGCCAACTTTCAGCTCTCTATGTGATCACCGGAAGTATGCAATGGGTATAGATTTTTCTTTAAAGTGACAGAAGTAGCTTACTTTTTATTATTTGAGAGTACTTGCCGAATCCTCCCCAGCCCGTACCTATACTACGCCGGATTCCCTCTCGTGGTTGGTGTCAGCACTAACCATCTGTCCGAGGTAGTTATGTTTTTTTACTCCTTCTAGCTCTTCGTCTCCTAAGCTGAAGAGGGCGCTAACGGCATGCTTATTTCTCAATAATTTAGATTTATTTATATTTATTTTAGTCTCACGGCCATGTTTTTTATAGTAGTTCCTCAAGCTTTTTTTGCAGGCGTTCTACATTGTCTATCAGCAACACCATGTCGTCTGCAAACCTAAAATGGCTCAAGTATTCTCCGTTTATCGTTAATCCTGTGTTTTCCCAGTCAAAATTTCTGATTACCCCCTCTAGACATAGTGTGAACGGTTTTAGCGAACTAGTGTCTTCCTGTCTTACTCCGTTTCGGATGGGGAATTTATCGCTTTGCTGGCGAAGTGTTATCCTGCCCGTACATTTTTTATATATGTCCTCTAGACGACTTATGAGGCCCCTTCTATTCCCTCGTCCTTTAATGCTTTTAGCATGGATGCGGTTTGCACTGAGTCAAACGCTTTCTCATATTCTATAAATGCCACGCAAAGGGGTTTAGTGTATTCTGCGGATTTTGCTATCACTTGATTGACAACATGAATGCGATCCATGGTTAAATACCCTTTGCTAAACCCATCCTGCTCTCTCGGTTGTTGGGAATCCAGGCTGTCCCCAATGCGGTTAACTATAACTTTGGTAAACAGCTTATAAACACCTGAGAGTAGGCTAATGGATCTCTAATTCTTAAGGTCCTTGGTATCTCCTTTTTTATGAATCAGAATAATGTGGGCGTTTTTCCAGGCTATGGACACTTTCTGAGTCCTTCAAGGAGCCATGAAGACAAAACACAAGTTTGGTTCATTCAAGAGATTGACACCACTTCTAACGTAAAATTCATTTAAATAAGCTATATAATTAGGAAACAAGGAAATGGCCATGCGACCCACTCGCTCATTTCCCGCAACAGAACCTATGATGTCATGCCAGCCTGCTCTGCGATTGGCGGAGGCCGGCAAAAGCAAACGCAGATTAGGCTGAGCTTATAAGCTTGCAGAACGAGCTATTTGTGCTTAAATTTAGGGAACATCCTTTTGGTAAAAGCGATTTTCGATTTGGTAAAACCGATTTTTATCCATACTGTTACAACGTATATTGTATATAATGAACTAATGTACTTCCTGATACTAATTCGTTATAGCGGGGTTTGTCTGTACTGCTGTATTGGTGTTGTGAAGGGCAGTGTTGAGAATTTGGCTTAAACCAGTACTGCTCTAGATGTAGGTCTTTTCGGAGTAAGCCATGCTGACAGAGGCCTGTAATGTTGTATGTTGATATATATACTTTTTTGAATGGCCGATGAAAATGTTCTATAATATGGTATTTATAACAAGTAAAACCGAAATGGGTCTATAACTGTTTGGTTCCAGTTGGTCGCATTTTTTTAAAATAGGAAATATTTTAGCGGAAATTCTGCGTCTTTCGCATTGAGATCTTCCCATTACCCACACAGATGAGTTTCCACCATTTTTTCCTGCGAATTGTACGTGCTTTACCACGGAGTACCTTTGTTTCCACGCACACGTGCTCATTAATGTATACTGGGTTTTTCGTTTCTAATCCAAGCAGGTTGCAGTTCAGTTTTGCCTTCCTAGATGCCGCAAGAAGCTTGCCACGCGCCTACCTTGAGCAAAACTTCACAATAACATTTGGCATATCTTTGTCTTTAGACGGCACCCGTTGTACGACGTCAATGTCCCCGTCAGACACCGTGGTGCCGACACAGGTAGCAATGGCCAGCACTCGTGCACGTAGATCCTCCTTTTCAACGACTGGAATTCCCTTGATCTCTAACTTGGCACTCCTGCTGTATTGTTTCAGTTCTGTTATCTCCCTCCTTCCTGCCTTTAGCTGGAGACTGAGCTGCTCCTTCTTTCTACAGAAGCAAGCGTTTTGGTTCTTTAACTCGGCTATTTCGTGCATCCGCTACCTCCGTGAGAATTTCAGCATTGGATCCTGCAACTTTGCCTACTTCTGTTTTCATTTCAATCGCAAACGCATCAAGTTTAACAACCAGTTCAGCTAGCACCTTAACAATTTGCTTAATATTGTCGGGTTGTCTGTCCCCGGGCAACGTAGCGGCATCACTCAAATCTCCGGGATTTCTCCCCATATTTTTATGGAAGGCTTCACAACCAGGCAGCAGAACCGTCAATACACTTCGCAGCAATACATTTGGGACAGTGACAGAGACGACAGAACATGAATACGCTCTTTAGCAGTAGAACGCTACAGCAACCTGTAATTTATAGACGGCATGTTGAAGCTCAGCGTCTGTACGCCACCGCTGCCGCATCCCAAGTGTCCGCCATATATAGTCTGCAGGCAGCCTGGCCAGATGGCAGCATTAGAGCTCCGCGAAGTGGCGGGAATTCGATGCAGGGTGTACCGTCCGTCAACACAGCTTGATTCCAGGAAGGGAGAAGCTACTCGGGTGTCCCGCTAACCTTCTCAGCCGTGCCTGTAGGCCTCCTGCGCTGGAGTTTTGGCGACATGCAGCGCCCCTAGTGGCCGACGCCTCTGGGTAGTACAAAAGCAGACGACCCTCACCGCCCTCTATGTGTTTTCAATTACAAGCCAGAGCGAACGTTGGTTGTACTTAATTTAATCTCATTGTGGTGCGTTTAATTGACTGCAAACTGAATAAAATGCCCTTAAAGTAGTTGCAGAGGCTAAAGAAAATAATATCCGTTACAACATGCCGATTTACCGGCTTTCTTTTAGGCGAGCTGCCGCGATCGTCGCGGCGTTGGCGGCGTGGGGCAGTATCGCCAGGTCGGGGGGTCTAACTTCTTGACGATAATTATCGTTCGTTCTTCTTGCGTAAGGGCGACAAAGGAAAGTTCACAAGTAGCATTAACAGAACGTTGCTGAGCCTGAGGTAACTGTAAATGGTCGCTTCAGCAGGAGCATGCCAGCGGACGCGAGGAGCGCAGCCGATTCAGTGCGCTGCTGGTCTGGCAACGCCTCGAAAACGAGTGGAAAATTTGTTTTGTATTTTCGCAAACTAAATGATTCTTCCTCAACATTTTACGCCACACGGTTTACGAACGGCGGGGTACACTAGGTGAGGCAATACCATCAAATAATTAAAGGACGCGAATCAAGCACCGAATCCAAGTCCGTTGCCTGCTTAGATGTGTAACATAACACAGTCGCATACACGGTGCACGGCCCAAGTATTACATAAGATCGTCACTGGCTGTGTTGGTTATCTTCTAGTGCAGGGGTCGTCGCTGATATGAACGCCGACACGCCAGTTTTGTCCTCAAAAGGGATTGGACGGCGAGATAATAACAGATCAGAATACATCGCTTCCAGTTGCATTGTCCCCCATCTTCACACTTCGCCAGATTATTGTCAAATATTATTGGCAATTCGCTGATTGTTTTCTTTTTCCTTCGAAGCCACCCCGCCCGCCTCTACCGCCCGATTTGCCGTCCAGCAATCCGCTGTGTCGCCTACATGTAACTTGGCACTACACCTCGAAACGTTGCGGATCGTTACTTTGGTCTATTAAGAGCGAACTTGGAATATATGATGCAAGAGCGTAATTAAATACGGTGAGAGCATCAAGAAAACGCAACGGCCACTCAGTCCGCCCGACCACTTTGTTTTACGGCCACTACATTCAGAATCCCAAACATATTTGACGCTTATGACGCTCGCTGCATTTTGTGACTGAGCCACGGAAAAAACGGCAAGCTAGCACTCCAATATGTATTTGTAACGATGACGCAAACCAGTGGTGGTTATTGAAAATGCACGCATAAGTGCGCAGGTGCGCAAAAGCACGGCTCACCGGAACGGACCAGCCTGCGTCCGCGAGACTCGCTAGTTTTTACGCGCGATCATCGCCGATTGCATTGACTCTCCTTGTTGATCGGCTATAGTTGAAAAGTCCTTGTCACTAAGTGTATTAGCATAAACAAGTAGCTTCCACTTCAAATTTCACTTCAATACGACTATCGATCGGTGAATCAGCGAGTGAGCAGCTAGAGCGCCGTCACCATCCCAGCACTTTCGCCGACGCTGTAAGCGTATTAGCGCTGCAACGCTTTTTTTCCCTAATGCCAAGTTGATCGCCGGACGAGGACAGGACGCGCTGGGGATGGTTGGAGACCATGTCGCAAAACAATCGGGAGTATCGAGCTCGTTTGCTTCTGTCAACACGGGGTTCCCTTGTACTACCCGGAAATACTGCCCGGAAGTCGATTTCGCAGCGCCCCCAGGGCAGCGCAGGAGGCCTGTAGGTCACGAGGCGCCTGTAATGTACAAAAGGCACATTGAAGCTCAGCGTCTGTAAGACGTCGCTGGCGCAGCTGTTATGCTGAGTTCGAAGCTTCGAATAAAGTTTTCGTCCGCGCTGATACGGAGCGGTGCGCAGACTTCGGCCGCAATCTTTCGCGGTTTAGCCCATGATTATCTTAGGCATTAAGAACTGACGACGTCTTATACGTTTACTTCTGGGCTGCCGAAACCGAACTCACAGGAATTTTTTTTTTGTATGACCACGTCTATTTAGCACACGTTTGCGGATGTCGCGCTAGATATGGAGTCCATAGAAGTCGATGACGATCATGGCGGAGAAAAAAAGGGGAATAATTAACACAAGGAAGACCATCATATAAAATATCTTTTATAATAAGGACAAGACATATTTTACAGTTCATCTGGCCAGTAAGTCAAAATTACGAGAGAACCACGCAAAAAAAAAAAAAGTTCGAGGTGCGTTATAAAAAACTGGGGATATTGCATTTTTTTGTCTTTCAAATTCGTTTGATGTCTGCGATCAATCATGCGGATTCGCCAGTAACTACTAAACTTTAGTTTGCTGGCCGAGTCCTCTTCCCATCAATCTTTCTGGCGGGCGTACGATCAGATCAATGTCAGTCCTATACACCGCAAGTGTAATGAGGTTTATTTACTGGCCTTCACAATGCATGACGGACAGCGTGACACGTCCCCCGCGCTAGAATGGGAGTGTAAAAACTGTGTGGGGAGATGTGCGATAATATCGATTTACGCCATTCTCCCCCAAGCATCCATTCTTCAGAACAAGAAAATGTGATTTCATTGTTTTGTGCACAACTTGGAGGAAAGAAAAGCTTAGAAAGGGTCACACACTATTATCGGGCATTGCGTCAAGTCTGGAGGAAATCAGTTGTTTTTTTTTTTTTTACATCCCGCAGATGTCCACGGGAACAGATACCTGGCACTTGTGCGAAAGACAAACCTGGCACGATTTCCTAATGGCTGATGGGAGCATACAGCAGCGAAGTGAGTAGAGGCCCGAGGAGTTCCAGGGAGTGCAGAATTGAGGCGGAGATAGGCCCTCTTTAGATGGTGGTTCCAGCTTCGTATAACGTGACGCCATTGCCTCAGGCTCCTAAACTCTTCTGTCTTCCAGCAATCCCCAACGCTGAGTTCTTCTTTCTTCTGTCCGCTTTCTTCTGTCCATGCGGATCGTTAGCAGGAAATTACGTTTGGCGAAGTGAAGAAGGGTTGCTAGGCCAAGAAGTGTGAGGTAAAGTGGCGAGAAGGCAAAGCCCACGAGCAGGTGTTGGGAGTGTGCGCCTCAAGAAAAAAAAAAATGCTTCCCGTGGTCGAAATTGAAGCTGGGTCCCCCGCGTTGGGAAACCGGCGTCTACCCGACTGCGCTATCATCGCATTCAGGTCACACAGCATTTCCTTTGGGCTCGTAGTGCGGGCTTTGGACTTCGGCTGAGTTGAAGTGGACCTTGGCTTCGGACTTCGGCAGTTTGGGTTTTAGACTTTAAGAGGGTGGATTGTGTACTTAGATTTAGCTCTGTTTATATAGAGAAAGCTTCGCTTGACAGCAATCTGTATCATAAGAAAGGGGCAGACCTAAGAAAAGCGAAGTTAAAGCTAGTAAAGATCAACAGCTCCGTTGTTTGTTGCTTGAGTCTTTGCATCTCGATTGCGAAGAGGGCCAAATTTTTTATTCAAGGGCCAAGGCGATTATTTCATTCGGTAAAAACAACATCGCCCGTATTCAGTGGAATTTGACCGAAAATATATTAACCCGGGGTGTAGCACTTGTTCCTATAAGAGTACCGGGGGCGTTTGCTGCGGTAAGTAGGATATCGCGAGCACGGCTACGTACTGTGTTCGGTCAGAAAGAACTTGGTCGGGGTAGTTCTTCGGAATGCTACCCCGCGCCCGAAGAGACCTTAATACTTTACCATCTTGCCTTTGCACGAAGGATATTTCAAAGGAGAGACTGCCCTGCCTGACTGTCTTTTTTCAACAAAAAAGACAGTAAGTAAAAAAAAAGACAAAAAGAAAAGATTTTACAACAAAAATATCATGCACAACGACCTGCTCAAATATAGCTCGAAGCTCGGAACGGCTTGCACGGGTAGCCTAAGCGCATTTAAATTAAAAATTTACGGAGGTAGCCTTTTCTAATATTCAGGGGTTATGATGTATGGTGGTCACGCTGCTTTCCTATTTCGCTGAGGACATGCATGGCTGTTTGGAAGCGTGCATATACAGTTTGCGATGGTTTAGGGAACATGTGAGTAACGCATGCACATGAGATGACTTAGTCGTTTGCTCCCAAGTGCCGAATCATTCGCCTGATGCAAAATGCAAGAACTCTTTCTTGTGGTGCTGCTCGACTAGAAAAAAACAGTAAAAATAGCACTGACCGCAATGTTTACAGCATTTTAAGTACTGCTGCAACACTGTTGCAGTTATTACGTTGAAATATTCACGGTTCTATTTTGCCTTTGGCTGCTCTTGTGCAGCCATCACATGCGGCGCACTGGCTTTTCTAGTCAAAACGTTTCGGTTACGTAAAGAGTAGGGCACTGAGGAAATGCTATACAAACCCACTGCACCGCGGTTTTTTCTTTGTTTGTGCATTTTCAAAGCGCGAATGCAATTTACAGCTAAGGAAGAGATGAAGAAAACAAGAAAATGGAAAGGGGAATGCTGAAATGTGACGCCTTGAATTTTTTGGAAGAATCCTGAACGACCGTTATGTTCTTCTGAAGTTTAGCCATGCAGGCGGTATACAGCTCACACCCCAGGGTTTTGCGTTTCTTCCCCGCGGCTCCCAAAAGTGCCATGTTCAAGGCGCGGAGAAGTAGACATGCCCGCAGAGGTGTGGAGAAAAGCGCTTACTCCGAGATTTTTTTAGTTCCGTGCTAGGGCCGAAAACCACAGTGGGGAATGACGCGTATAATCCACCGACCGGCCATTGGGACTAATGCTACGCTTTGAGGTCTAATGACGTCCACAGGGTGTAGGCAGCTTGACGTACAATGAGTAGTTTGGCGTTGCTTGACACGTCGTTAGGCTAAAAGTTAACGCTATACCTAACGTTGGGCCCAAGAAAGGCGACGGAGCATACCCGCGGAGGTTTATTGGCCAACTCTTGCCACCGAGATGTTTCTCTTCGTGTGAGTCCCATACAATGGCAGCGTATTCTACCCTATATTTAATGCATCTGTTGTAAGCCTAAATGATTGCACGTTGAACGTTTCGAAATTACTTTTGAGCAAGCGCAACTATCGCAGAACGGCACCCAAACACGTTGCGCAGGTTCACGCACGCATGCACACGCTCGCACACAGTCACCCTCGCACACACGCGCACAGAACGAATATTGGTGTTAGACAAGCCATTGTAGTAAGCTTCTACGCCAGACGTGGAACAGAAAATAGATCTAAATTGACTCAATGTAATTTTTTTTCCTTGTGACCTGGTCGCAGTTCTCTGAATTCCGGAACTAAGTGTGTCGTAACAGAACGAAACTTTTCTTCCAGTGTTTTCTTATCGCAACTATTCGGACCATTTGTTTCGACGTCATTTTAAAACACTATATTCGCTTCTGATTCTTCTCCAGCCACAAACTCAGTTTTTTTAACAGGAGATCGTTTGCCGCTGCCCTTTGTTGCACGGTAAAAGAGCGGAATTTGATACTGCCGCCAGTACCATTTTTTCGCAGATCTGAATGTAAGCAGAGAATGATGCGTGGGTAGCGTTAAGGATCGTTCGTGTAGTTAGAGGTGCCTCAGTTGCTTATTGTAATTTGCCTTTAGTACATGAAACTGTCGACACCCTGCTTTGTTACCTACAGTTCGATGTGCAACCAGAAAATACCGAACGGGAACCCATAGAGGCTTATCCGTTTGGGCTGAGAAGTCCTGCCCGTACAAGAAGGGTTTAAATAATCAACAGACGGTGTGCTGAAGTTAATGATGCTCATTCTAGAGTAATCAGGCAGCATTCACTGCAGGCAGAAACGAATTTTCTCTTTGACTCTGCGTGCCCGCTGAGACACTCATCGTACTCCGACCCCCAAAGCAGGCAATCGAGCGGTCACGCTTAACGAGGGGCGGACCCATTCGGTGGGCGCCCTAACAGTAATTGAGCCTAATTTTCCCGGGTTGCCTTGGCGGCTGTGGTACAAGGGGGCTGATCCGAAGAAAACTGCTGCCATCCTCCGGCCGGCCGCCGCGAAGCAGAAAATGGGCTGACGCGCTGGCTTTTCGCTGATGACCTGCCTCAAATGGGCTACGGCCGCATATTGATGTGGCGCACTTTCCGACTTCGTTAGAAGGGTGTTGACCAGCATTCCCAACATTGGCCGAAACCACTCTCCTGCCAGGAATCCGCGAGGGATCTTTTTCGTGGAAGGCGTTGGGATGAGGGTAATAGCATCGCGTAAAAAGCTCCGATGGCACAATCAAATGGGTTTTAGGAGCAGCGAGATTGCGTCACTGAACGCTCGTATACGTAGAGTAAAAGCGGTTCTTTCGTTACGGTTAAAAGAAACGAGATATATGGGATTACCTCGTACGCACACCGAACGCATAAGCTCCGCGATAATCACCCGGGCTTTATCGGTTTGGGTAATTCAATAAACTTGCCTTGGCGACCAAGGATTTCCCTGCCGAGCTGGGTGTTTTAAATAATGTATATGCAAATCCCAGCCTAGAGACGTTGTTTTACGATAGGGACACATTCAGTATCAAGCGTCCAAAACCGATTATAAATCCGCAGTGAATTTTCAGAGGCACCGCGGTGGTAATGTAGTCATTTAGCTTGTCGGTCGTCAGGTCCTCTTGAATAGGCATGTCAAGAACCAGTGATGGATCAACTTGTTAGGGCAAGGTCGACAGAACCACATAGATCGAGCTCGGCTGGTGCCGGGACCTCGCAAAGAAAGTGAATCGCCGCGATGGCCCGCGTTGTTCTCCCTCTGAGGAAACGATGGCGTCGGTGAACGGGGTGCATGCCTAGGGGTGGCGGAGCCGGACGTGGGGTGGTTTGGGCACAAGCGATGACAGTCAGCGTTCGAGGGAAAAGGCCTCCGGGATGCAGAAGAGCGTAGGTACCGAGGTCCTCGCGTGCCACGAAGCCGGTGCACTGACAAGCGCGTGTCCGCTGGCGTTTACAAAGTTTGGTTTGAAGACACCAACGGGGCTAAAAAAGAATCAGGTAAGAGAGGCTCCGCCGTCATTTGGATGTTCGGGGCATCTGAATGAGGCAGTGGGCGCGGCTCATGCTCGTCTTCCACTTGTCCAGCGTGCGCCGATGCTGGCGCCTATCTTCCTCTTACTCTGCAATAAGTAGATCGCGTAGAATGAATGAACCGTGGCTACAGAATTAGGTGAAATAGTAAAAATGCAAACTAACGCCTTCTTGAGATCAGAATACCTCTAACTAGCAGGACAGAATAGGCTTGCTGGGTGGTTTCGAGGACTTAGTAAGCCACGAGTGGACGCACGCCAGCACCCTCCCATGAAATGCTGGGCGAATAGCGCGATAATCTTGTGGTGTTTAAAGTCCCTTCTTCGCGGCAACGAATTGGAGGAGGAACCACATGTGCGTGTATGGATGCACACTACAGTGTTTAATTTTCCTACGCACAGACAAAAAGCAGCGCCTAATTTCCAGTAGTTGCCCCATACGTTCCGGCTTGGTTCCACGGCTTCGTTGTGTAATCCCTCTCGTTAGTGATCCGGTATTCCAGCACAATTAACGCGGCTGCAGCTGAAAGTAATCCCGGCTTAAGAGTCTGCGGAAGCGCCGCTCCACAGTGGGCATTAGTTTAGGGACCTACGAAAGTGCGATACACATCTGGTGTGAACTGATTGTGCGGCGGATTTCGTTTCGACTGTATTTAAGTGGTTGAAGCCCTGGGAGTTCTGTACTTCTAATACAGAAGTTCACTTGTAAGTGACCGCGTGCTACACCGATCTCAGTTGCAGATTGCTGGACTGTATCCTTGAAGGAAACGGGGCGTTCCCGCAACTAATCCGAAAGATCTAGCCTCGAGTTGTTCTGAGATCAGTAGAAACAAAAGCTCCCCACAGGTAGCTCGCGAGTGTTGCGAGCAGAAAAATAGTAGTGAATTGAGCCTAATCTCCATTGAGAGTGTTACATGTCCGTGGAAGCAGAAGAATACCATCTTTCGAAAACATTTGCGGTGATGTAAGTCGATACAAGGCAGGTTATACGTCGGCGCTGTATTAGACTACCTTTTCACGCCTTTTTGGATGTCGTCACATCAAAACTCCTGCACCACATGTCTTTGAAGCGCTATCGCAACGGTAGACACAATGATCCTGCTTTTGGATGACTGAAGGGTCCAAGGTAAAAACGAGAAGCTTTAGTAGACAGTGGAGACCTGGAGGGGGCGGGGGCACAAGTCTGCCGTGGAGCCTCACAGGTTTTCCTAAATACTCTGTACTGAACAGGCGCGGAAAGAAAACTAAATCTGCTTTCATCTCACTAAAAATTCTTACCTTTTGTGTCTGTTATAAGGCGTCCTCTGTATGTGCGAATCACTCACGGGTAATCGGCGACATGCCAAAAGGAAAGACAAAATAAACAGCCTGAAAGTTGTGGTTAGGTTGCATGGTTACAAAGTTCCCCCCTAGGTGGGTGCCCAGAGGGAAATCATAGCTTACTAGGGGTACTCTTCCTGGTTTAATATAGCGCAGAAAGTTTCTTGGTGTTGTAACAGCGAGAGGGAAACGTATTTAGGCTCTCTAGCGCAAGCTCACAATACCCACGGGCTTCAAGGAGAAAGAATAAACACATGCGCAGCGTAATGGGTAGATGGATAAATACGCGCGCTGTAGCTAACAAATATAAAATGTACTGAAAAGAACCTCCAGACTTCGTCCATTTGCGAACTTTGAGCTCGCAGACTTTATCAGGCTAATATGCTTTGGGATCCAGATGAAACAAACAGAAAATTACGCTGGCAGTTCTGCTCCTTGCCTTGTGCTGTATATGTGTCTCGGCGTAGAGTTTTGGATGCTGGATTGAAGATGTCTATGGTGCAGCTGTATCATCCAAATGACAACGTCGCCTTCCCTGGCCCAATTTCCCACAGAAGAAAAAAAGCCTGAGTGCTACGAGCGCACACTGGAGCGTACACTCTAATGCTATGTGCCTCGGCAAACACCGCTCATAAATCAGAAGGCGCTTCGTTTGAATATCTTTCGTGGGCGCACGTGTATGTTGTGAGACAACAAATATATGCGACACTGCGACTCGTATTAGGCATCCCTGGTCGCCTGCCCTAGGCCGAACGCTCAGTCGGAAGTTTCCTTTGATGTCAAATTAGATCACGAAGAGGCAAGAAACTTGACATCTACGGTGCCCCGGAACAGTTTTTTTTAAACTCGTGATATTTGCCTACGCGGCACAATGAGATGCAGAGCTGACCCGGGCGAAGTGTACACAACCCCCGTCTCTGCCAAAATATCAGAGCGACGAGGGGGCGAGGGAAGACGGTGTGCACTCTGCCACGACGGCAGTTGTTTCCTAGCTGTATGCAGACTTGTAGGCGCTTCCTCTGGGGCCTTTGTTTGCTAGCTGTACACGTAGATGCTGCTTTCCAGTGTAACTGTGTCCGCGTTGCGACTGCATCTACCTTCAATACTCTTTATTCTCCAGTCTCCACTTAAGGCCTACAGACTTTAGGGCTGTCAAGATTCAGTGCAGATCTGCATACAGAATAAGCTTTTGCTATATATTATTGATCGGTGCAAACTTCGGGTATTCTGTTGACCCTTGAGCACGCAAATAAAAGCTCCAAATGTATTTTTCTTTGCTTTTCTGTGGAAAGCACATTTCCTGCAAGACTTGCCAAACACAAAGGGTAGCCGTCTGTGTCCTTTCATCCATACCAAATGAAAACGTAGTGAACTGTACGGCTGTACAATATGCAATGCGAACACTTTGTTGAGCATACGGTATTCTAGTTCCTGTAGTTTTATTATGCGCTTTTGCGAGCGAAAAGTAAAATTTACGTACCATAACACACCGTTTTCTCGTAGGTGTCGCTGGTCCTGCTTCATCTTGTGTGGACATATTTTGTGTAGAGCCCGTGTTTTCTACAAAGACGCACCAATTCGTCCAAGAGCGAGTTGTGTTTTCGGTATTTTTTCTTCCATTTGCACGCTTTTTTGTCTGATTTTTCTTGCTGTTTGTTGAATAAATATAATCAATAGAGAGAGTCGACGATGACAATACTGAAAGAGGAATATCTGCACCAGGAATTCTTCGTCACGCCCTACTCTTCGCTTGCCGTCCTGTACTAAAAGTGAAAATGCAGCGCCCGGGTGCTTTTTCTTTGGATGCCGCTCTATTGCCAGCCACAGGCAAAATCGAAAAAAAAAATGGTACGAGTTTATTGCTAGGTCGCAGGGCAAACATGTCGGAACTGTTAACAAACCCGGAAAGGAAGCAAGTGTTTTCCCGAACATCGCTTAGATGGTTTCTAGGCGGAGCTGTTAAGCTTGGCGGTGAAGGCGCAATTCGGTAATCTACAAAGAGTGCTGGTTAGCCTGGTGAGAACTCGTTCCGTGCATGCTATATTTTTAAATTAGCTTTGTCTTTGAGAATACGCGTTTTTTCTTTTTCTCGCGTGAGTAAACGCGAGAAAAAGCTTTCCCGCTCCGAATAAAAAAGCTAGTCATTGGTTTGTGTTCATGTACACACACGGGCACACTGGCACATCTACATACAGGCACAAGCAAAACACGGGTCACAAGACATTGTTTACAAGACTTGCTTACAAGTCTTGTTAACACGTGTCTAAAGAACTGGTACCTTCCCTCTAGAATGTATGTTCCACTTTTTTATATGACGAGGTTGCTGCAATGAGACTCGACGTTGTGGGGCAAAAGGCGAAGTCCCTCGCTGTCGCAGCTCGGGAAACGCATGCGCCTATGCTGCGGACTGGCAGCGGAGCTTGTGGATGCGCGTCACCACGGCCTGCGATGTGAGCGGCAATCGACCAGCTGACCACTCGAGTCTCTCGTCGTCTGTGGCCTCCTCAGGCACGCAGGACAGCCCTGTGAAGACTACACCATAGCCATGGTTGGGAATGGTTATGCATGCTCCATCTTTGTGCGCGCAGGTAGCCGCTAATACGGTGCCACTGGGGATGCTCGCGCTTTAGATGCTGCGCGTGGTGCCACTTCTCTTACTTAAATTACCTGCCATTTCTGGTGTCTGCTGCGATGCACCGCCGCAGTGTAGCTCTATGTAAGAGGACATGCCGCACGCCCCTTGTGGGCAGCTAGGTCACCGCTTGCTCGGCCTCTGTTGTTTTTGTTGACCTGCGCCTATAGAGCCCTCGTTAGCATGCTACCAGGAGCATCAACAGAGATTATCGCTTATCCTCTGTCCTCGAATTGACTGCCGCCGCCGAAGGGAATGTGTTGGTGCTACTGGAACTACTGCGAGGGCACGGATGCCATGCATGAAGATTGAAATGCCGCGCGGCCGCAATTGATGCCTGCACTGAATAAAATACCACCTTAAAAGAAAAGGATCAAGGTTTTTAAGTAAACCCATCAGCGCGCACGGAGGGCGCCTCACTGGGGATGTTCTTGGTTCCTCAGAACACGTTGAAGTTTTACATAAACTCGCTGTCTATTCTCCTGCGAAGCAACGCCATGATGGGGCGCTAGAACTGTAAATGGGAAAATATGGCTACGGACGCTTCTTTTTCTGACGGCAACAAGCGGACCACAGATTCAGAGAAAAAGCCTTGTCTTAGGAGCATTACCAGAGGCGCACCCCTGTCAACACTGTCGCTTAGTATTTTAAGCAAAATGCGACAAATATTCAATCAGCCTGTTACCGCTGTGGTGCTCGAGAGAGAGTAGAAGTCAGTTGATTAAGCGCACTGAATCCTTCCGCCCGAAATAAATCCTTTCTAAGCTCTCCCAAACATTCGCTCTTCCCGTGGTGGTGCAGACTGTGATTCGCTTTAGGGTGTTGCCCCCTTGCCCTGCGGCTTATACCCATCGAAACGCTGGATAAACCGTGCATTCCAGCTTTCAGATGGTACCAGGATAGTCCCGGTGATTGTGGGCATGAGGAATAGACGTCGTCACGTGACAAGTCTGAAGCCTGCTCTTAAAATGAAAGATCAGATTTGCCCCCCACGTTTTCATGTGGCCTTAGCCTTCCTGCACAGCTTCATGCACGAATTTACACTAAGAAAGCACCACTGGCCACGGGCTGGGCCAAGTTCTCTGGGCTGTGGAAAGGTAAAGGGTAGAGAAGGCGGCGACTCAGGGATTGGCTTGCAATTACTCTCGGAGTGACGGCAAACCGTCCTGCCAATTTCTTCTTTCCTCCATGTTCCCGGGTGATATGCGTCACTTCCTCATCTCGTGCTGCAATAGAACGGTATGAGGGTACGCGACAGTTGCCCCGTTAGTTGTTCGCCCTCACTTTTTTCATCGTCTCAGAGGTTCCCCGCCATACCGTTGCTCGTTCGAGCAGAAGTTGGACGGACTGGTGTGACCGCAATAGCAACAAGGTCGTCGAAGATGCACTCTTTATTTCAGTCTCGATATTTCTTCCTGGTGCAAAAGCGTGTATTTGATAAGGTATGCTGAAACAACTCCCCAAGGTTGTCCAAACTAATACAAGACAATTTTCAAGAAGCATTTATTGCAAGTTCGTGTGAAGTTGTGAACCATGAACAATATCTCTGCGTGGAAGGACTGTTTTCAGCAAAGTACTGCTAGGGAAAAGTAGAGACACTGTTCGACTTGCACAAGCCAAATCTTTAAGAGTACCAGGCCAAAAAAAATCTGTGTAGATGCAGCTTGAGGGGGATATCGTCCCTATGGAAATGGTTTTAGGTTTAGCGTATGCGTAATTTATTACCTTACTGTAAGATCGCGCAATCAACGCACATAGAAAAAACCTGTTGGTTTTGTGTGTTTACGATATATTCTTGTGTTGTTGATAACAATATCTGTTCCATGTTCGCCGAACACAAAAAATATAGGAAATGGACGACGGGAACCCCACAGAACACCATATTGCTCAAAGGCATATGAAGTCGTATACATTTTGATATATTTTTGTTCACATAAGTAAGTAAATGAAGTCTTAGTTGATGCAAACCACACAGAAAAAAGAAGAAACAGAAGTGATTCATATGTAAAACAAATCGTTTTGAGCAGTTCAACAAAGATAGCAGATGCAGAAAATTTGAACCTTTGGAAAATTTGAACATTGAAAATGCGGAACATTTGGAACTACTCTGCCCGTTATACCAAGCGCCAGTAATCTAACGAAGTCAATTAAAGTCAATTTACGTTCTTTGTGTTTTGAACTAACAATTTAAACAACACTGAAGTGATTTGTAAACATTGCGGGATTACTTGTCGTAAATTGTAGTCCGGAGTCCCCAGGCTATGTTTCGACCACCCTGGGCGCGTTTACGCGATTTTATTTAGCAGAAAAATTAATTCGAAATGCTGTCCCTCCTCTCTTTAGCTCGCCCATTTTCTTGCGGCTTTTCGTTGTGACATCGCAGGAGCCGAGCTCGCAATTGGCTGCTACTGCACGCTACCCCTTCAGACAGAGTCAGTCGCCCAGCGTTAGTCCGCCGGCCCCGACGGGTCGTCGCAATTCGTTCGCTCAGTTGAAACGAAGCCAGGACACGTTTTGAATGGAAGAATCTGCCTTCTTTACTTGTTAGTTTGTACAGTATCTAGCTCCAAGTCAACAAGTCAAGGTCGCTTCACCAAAGCGCTGCACAAGCGCACATGCGACGCTTCGCTGACTGGTACAACCAGTAGGAAAATATAAGGCCTTGAAGGCGGGAGAAGAGTCAGCGAAGTCAATATAGGTACTATGGAAAAAAATCAACTGATATTTTTACGTACAGCGTAAAACTAGGGTGGGAAGCACTTTTTGCGCTGGGCGAACTTTCCGTCTACGAAATGCATTGCTAGACGTGAGCTATTGGGAAACTCGGGCGACGCTTACTTCACGAGCGCAATACAACAAATAGTCACCTAAGTGCTTGAAATGCAAACTAAATAAAAGTGTAAACTGGTTGTACAATATATACCCTATATTACCCAGCCTGCTGAGCACATCCGTGGCAGAGTGTCTGGGGTGCTAGGTATGCAACCGCAAGTATTTTGCAAGTCACGAGTTGGAATCCCGCGGGTACGTGCTTTCTTTTGTAAGTTAACTTTTTCGTTTTCGGCGATGTTTTCTATATTGAGTTCACCTTTTTTTGGGCCGCAACGTTCACGGCTCCACAAACTAGTTCACAAAACGCGCGCAGGTGGCACTGGCGCGCTAGCGAGTTCTCGTTGGCGTGCTGTTGCCATAAGCACTGACTCTTGCAGGCAGTGGGCACAGGCCAGAATGAACAGACCCTTGGCCTGGTGCGAACACGCTTTTTACGATACAGGCATGAGGGAGGCAAGCTCCAAATATGGGGGAAAAGTGCATGACATTTGGGCGTCTTACGGGTACGCGGAGGGCGTTCATGCACTGCGTAGGTCTCGGCTAGTGAATGCTACGTTCCATGCCATCCTGGGAGGCTTATCTTTATGCATTTCACAGCTGACAAACATGGCAGAAGCGCGGTACGAGATTACTGAGTTATTGAGAATGCCATCCAACAACGCCGCCGGTTGTATTTTACAGAACCGAAACCGAAACCGAAACTGTTTGGTTGCTAACCTTGGGCATCGTCCAATCACGGTGCCCGCTCCTCCCAACGTCCCAGCTTAGTTGGTGCGGCCGCCGCAAACGGCGCATGGTATTTTTTCTTCTTTCGCGCTTTGTAAAATAATTACTGATTGTCAACCGGATAAACGATGAAAAGTGTGCTAATTTGAGCCAGTCTACGCAGTGCAAGCAAAAACGAGCTTGACAAATTCACTTCAGTGTCCCTTAATAAAAACTAATCACGTGCAAGGTTTGCTTTCTTTTCCTGTTATCGGAATCCACGTGTGTCAGTCGAACGGTTCGTGTCCCTTATGACTCAAGCCTGCGTCCTTTTCTTTCCCTTAACCTATTTTCTGTCCACATTTGAAGTTTTTGTTTTTCCGCGTATGCTAGTAACACTACGGACAATCTTAGCAATCACGTCATGACTCCTCGACCCTGCCTCGTCAAACTTATCTCGCTTCATCCCGATCCCCTTTGCCCTTCTATCCAGCCCTTTCGTCTTCAGACACAAATTGCGCCAATAAAACGGTCTTAAAAAGTAAGAAGTTGACTACACGACCGCAAACTGTAAACTATAGTAAAGAAAAGCAATGAAAAGGGCACAGAGAGGAATAAACTGACGACACGAGCCCAGAACTAACAATACGGTAGTCGGCACTCGTTTTCGTTTGCGTAGTTTTTCGCTGTTGAAGTGCAACTCGCCAACATTGTTGTTCTTCAAAGCGTATCAACGGTGCCTGTCCCGCTCATGCCTTCATAGCAACCTGTGCGATCGCCATCACCATTCTCCTCCAACCATTGGAGATCTTCGAGGCTCCGCCAAAGCTTGTTTTCCTGCAACGTTTGTAATCATGGGGCAAAGCCAACCTGCAAGAGCGATGTTCGTGGAGAGCGCGGGAGAACAAGGAACCGGGAAAACAAGTTGTTCTCTTCCCGGTTCCTGGGAAATCGTAGAGAAGAGAAGGAAAAAGGCAATCTGCGTTTGTCGAAGGAACGAAAGTTGTCGCCGCCCGGGGTGCGTTAGAAAGGAAAAGCGCGAGGGGAGACACAGGATGCTTCACGAAGGGTTGCAAGGTCCGGTTCGGAAATTTGCAATTAAGTTCCAATATGTATTTTTAAAGAGATACGGGAGATTTTGGCGAGGATACAAGAAGAATGGAAGCAAGTGAATTCGAAAACAGGCGGGAAAAATTCTGGCAAAAGTAGCGCACGAGCACACAATGGCACCCGCTAAGGCGACACAAAAATACTAATAGGGATGGGAGGTAATGTCACGACTGTGTCAACCTGTGGGGAAAAATACAAAAAATTAGATGGTTGCAGACAGAGTAACAGTCAGCCAGCCAAATATGGTAAAGTGGGTGGAGTAGTTAAATGCTGCTTACCCGCCACGGCGGCTCAGTGGCTAAGGAGGCGAAAAAGCAAAAACGCGCGTGTGTTCGAGATTTCGGCGCGCGTAAAGATTTCCAGGTGGTCAAAATTAATCATAAGTCCTCCATTACGGCGGGCCTCCTCGCCTGCGTGGCGTCGGTGCATTCAAACCCTACAAGCAATCAACCAATGTTGCTAAATCAAAATGAATTGTATATACCAACGGGCTGTTTACTTATTGAGTAATTCATTAAAACGTAATTTTTCCAAAATCTTGATTGTCTTGATTGTGTTATAGAAGTCTTGATTGTGTTATAAAAATATCTTCTAAAATAGTGTTTAGATACCTGTATAAGTTACCTATATCAACAAAAACGAGTTCAAGATCTGAGATGGCCTGCGATAAAAATAGACATATGAAAAGGTATTTTAGCGCCCTTAACTGTTTGCCGAGTGAGAATTTTAAGAATTTCCGCAATATTCAGCTCCTACAATATAATCACAATATCCTCATGAAATTTGAAGACGTTTGAATCAGCAGTTTGAGAAGGCGTTGATACCACCTTTCAGGCCTTCCAGGGTCGTCAGGTGTGTTACTTCCAAAAATTCTTTTCGCACTTTTACCGGTGTCGCAGGGCCAAATCCTTAAAATTGGTTTTGGGTATCTGGGGGGGGGGGGGGGGGGTGGGGGTTAGTGGTAAACTGTGGACTCGAGTAGCGCAGGACAGGAGCGGTTTCAGGTCAATGGGGGAGGCCTTCGTCATTCAGTGGACCTGAGGAGGCTGCCGATAAGTATTTATTAACAAAAACCAGTTAGATACATCAATCAGGGAAACATTTTTTGGAGAATTTTTTCCAACACCCATTTTTTTCCGAAAGGCAGAATCGGCCCAATAGTGTTGATTAGGGGAAAACCGTAAAAAAACTACTTTTTTAGATATTCGTAACGGCTACAGCAAAAAACCACTTGGATATGTTAACGGGTGAACGAGAAAATGGTGAAGTTACGAAAGCACCATTTCCCCCTTTTCCTTGTTTAGGAAGGCAATTTTGGAAAATCCCCCCTTAGTGAGCCCCTACGTCAGGACACGAATGTACTCCCGAAATTTCAAGTCTCTAGGTGCAGCAGTTTTGTCTGGGCGTTGATGAGTCAGTCGGTCGGTCGGTCGGTCGGTCGGTCGGTCGGTCGGTCGGTCGGTCGGTCGTCGGTCGGTCGGTCGGTCGGTCGGTCGGTCGGTCGGTCAGTCAGTCAGTCAGTCAGTCAGTCAGTCAGTCAGTCAGTCCGGCACTTCGATTTATAGGTATAGATTGTGTGATAAGCAGCTAACTTGCCTATTGTACGCCTCGTCAGTCGAATACAAACAATTGGCGCGCAATGTGGCGCATTCGGGAGGCCTTGCCAGACAATTAATGGCGTTTGCCATTTTCCTTCAGGAGGCAAATATGTAACTGATTTGTTCTGGTAGCACGCATTCACGAGAAACAAATTTGGTACATTGTCAAACATCATCGAAAGAAAGTTACGGTAGCTAAGGCAGCCCTGGAGAGAAAAAAACATTGGTGTAAGCGAAATGATTAGGACACACTGGAATGCCAATTTCGGCGCAGTGTACCCCATAACCCGACCTAAGAAAAATAATGTGGCAGTGTACTAACATTGTGTGGAGGATGGACGAAAGTTGGACCGCGCATGTTGTGCAGTGGATGCCGCAGATTGGGGACAATTGCACAGGGGATCAACTGGATCGATAAAATAAGACACACGGAAAAGGGAGCACACGAAAGTAATTGGGAATAGCCATGATTTTGCACCAAACAGCCAATGGATGGGTATTGTGGTACTGATACTTCTATGAAACAAAAAAAATTCACCACTCTGTATTGTTAGACCGCTCTGGTTGATGGTTCATCTTGCAATCACCGCCAGTCATTGGCGAATGCCGCTGTGCTATCTTTAGGCAATTGTCGCAGCAGCGCGGCGGAGCTTAGCAGGGGGTATATAGGCGGAAAACAAGCGTTACCGAAACAGGCCGCAGACTGCAAGACAGGTAAAAAGAGAAGGGGCCAATGTATAAAGACAGCTCACTTTAATACAATGTTGGTGCTTTAGTATTTCTTTAAGCACGATGATTCACTGGAGGGCTGCCAGGTGATCCTCTGAATGTGCAAGACAAAATACAACGAAGCTGTACTGCCTATTTTTGTACTGTCTTGTTTGTTACTGGTTTAATTTTCTGTTTCTAAGCACTACTTTGCCCGCATTTGACCGTAACATTCCGAAACCAGCAGTTCCTGCAGTAGTTACTGTAAGAATATCATCATTTTGCACGAAGCTGAAGATGACACAATTGGCTTGAAAGAAAAACAAGTTTAATGGAGCGAACTTGTGCTCCCCCAACCACTCAAAGAATCCTCAGGCGGCGAAGCAGCAGTCAACAAAGTGACGTGCACAGGCGAGTGTCGGTGAATGGAATGCCGCGGCGTCCGCTCTGCGGGCATATATCGTTGGGTGCGAGTGTTTCTCGAACCGTCGAATTGACATCCAGAACGCTGAAGATTCAAGATTATTCTAGGCTGTTGACGTAGCTCGAAACGCTCTTCCCACCAAAAGAGATAACACGTGCGGAGTAAAAATAAACAATACAACATGCGCTTCACTTGGCACACAGATAACACAGACCGGCGCAGCCGGTCGGTAAAAATAAAACATAAATAAACAAACCCAATGCAAGGTTCGCGGCAATATCATCTGTGTGCGTGTGTATAGCCGCCCGTATCATTATCGAACTGGCGCGACCTTAACCAAGGTGTCGCGAAATCAGAAATCGCACAGTACGAGGCTTCAGCCCCTGGAGCCATAAAACAATATTTGGGGAATTATTCCCCAAATACAAAATGAAAAAAAAAAAACGCAGGAAAAGAGCATCTTCTTTTTCTGACTAATAAGGGGTCATCCAGGCAGAGGACGCCAGGGAAGCGTCAGCACATGAAACTAACGGCAAAGGAGCCATAGAAGAAACAATACAATAACAACAAAAACTGGCTCGTGACCACACGTGCAAGGACTGAGATGGAACATAAACAATGTCGCGCGTACCTTTAATGCATCGACGGTACCAGTAAATGGATTAATTAATTTGGCGCCGGTGCACTCAACACGCGCAAACGTCGACGATATCGAAGGCAAAGAGATACGCTTACAGGAGGCCCCACATTACGCCGAACCGCACTGTTTTGCTAATGGCGACACCGGTGGGAGGTGGGTTCGGTGCTACGCGCTGTGTTTTCTCTCACACTTTTTTTTTCATCCAGAGAGAGAGAGAGAGAGAGAGAGAGAGAGGAGAGAGAGAGAGAGAGGAAAGGAAATATTTTGTTTAGAGAATAGTGATATAACCTGCCGTTGAGCACGATGACTCTCTTTCCAAACTATCGTGTCGAGCTAGTAGGTACTCCATCATCAGCCACCGTTAAGTGCAAGAAAGAGACAGAAAACTAGAACCCGTCTCGGTGGCTCAGCGGCTAAGGCGTTGTGCTGCTGAGCCAAAGGACGCGGGTTCGATTCCCGGCCGCGGCGGCCGCTTTTCTGATCGAGGCGAAAAGCGGCAATGCCCGTGTGTTGGAGATTTTGGCTCATGTTAAAGATCCCTAGTAAGGTCTGAATTAATTCATAGCCCTCCACCACGGTGCGCCTCATCGCCTGTGTAGCGCCGGCGCGTTAAACTCCACACACACAAAAAGATAACTACACGAAGGACGATACGTAACGTAGATATACGTAACTTATCAACATAAACTAAGAGATGAGTTCATCACGGCACTGCACACTGCACAGGCACGCATACTATCGTCACCCTTCTATATCATGAAAGCCCCCTTAGAAGGAGCTCGCCTTCGTGGTCAGAGGTACGGAGGTCATGTTGACGTCATTACCACCCTCGCGTTGCATTTCCGCAGCCTCAGCAATCCCTCGCATAAGTTGATCGGCGTCCTGAAAAAAAAAAAACACTGCACTATTCAAACCACCACTTGCACTCTGACTTGCACCCATACGCTAGCGTGTGCTCGGTTCAGAGGTGCTTCATCATATCCATGCACCGGCATGTCCTCCTCTTTTGTTTTTTATGCAGGTTGACTTCCTTTGATTGGTGCTTACGACAGATACTTGCGAAATTTTTCTCTAAACACGTACTATTGCAGTCTTGTGACAATAGGCATAGGGCATCGCCATTATTTTTGTACTTCGATGACGGTGGCAAGACATTCGTGCTGATACGACGATGACATTATTCTCAAACACAAGCTCTCAGAAAGCTTAATTCTAAGTCGTCGTGCAGATAAACTTAAGTGTCGCCAATGGGGTGTAAGTTTCTGGTAGCGATATTATTGATGGATAGCGTCTATAAAAGCACACGTAGGCAGACCCTTCGAGTCGTGTAGAGGAACCTGATGAGGGGGTATAAATTGTTCTGAAAACCGCCATTACAGCCGTGCATAAACCTCCAGCCATAGTTGCAGCGAATTAAACCCATATTTGAAATCTTTAGCAAAACGGAACTTGTCCGCAGTGATGATCGTAGGTCAAGACAGAAGAGAACATATACCTTGGCGTTAACTTCGCTTGTGTCTTTGGAATGTCGAAAGCTGAGCATCCGGACTCGAAAAGGCAGTGAGAAAAAAAAAAATACCAGGCAACACTCATTCGTTCAAAACCTAATTTTCGGGAATCT
Organism: Haemaphysalis longicornis; assembly: GCA_013339765.2. Lineage (NCBI taxonomy): Eukaryota > Metazoa > Arthropoda > Arachnida > Ixodida > Ixodidae > Haemaphysalis > Haemaphysalis longicornis. The sequence continues at coordinate 84,338,387 of CM023450.1, forward strand.
TACACCCTTACTCAGATTTAGGTCCACCATTATGTTGACTGCAACGTTTTTATTGTCGTACCTGTATTAACGTCAAAGCGATCAAATTCAAGAGGTGGGAAGTTGCAGAACAGTCATTTTCGTGCGATTTGTGTTTTTGTTTTGTTTGTAACACCCGCCTGGTGACTTTACAGTTGTTTTTAGTTGCACAAATTCTACCGTTTCATTTCTTCAGATTAGAACAGAACAGAACAAAGTAGTTTATTTCATCGAAAAACATCACAAAAACATGTTGATGAGGCACGTGGAAGCATAGCCTTACGGCGTAGCATTTGATACATTACAGAAATATCTTCAAAAACACAATCCTGGGCAAAAATGGTCGATGTCACGCACAAGTAAAAATGATTGGCAGGAAGTTACACTGTTTAATGTGTTTTCACAGTAGTGATTCTTACATTCAAATTAACGGTTCTGGTTTTTTTTTTCTACTTGAATTCTGAAGCAACGTTTTAGGGACGGCAACATCTTGGGTATTGTTTTGATAGAGTTTCGTATGTTATTCCATATTTTTTCTCCCATGAAGGGCAAGAGACGCTGACCATATACATTATGTACTTGGCAGGTTAAGATTTTTATGATAAGCGTGCCTTGCATATCGCTTGGGTGTAATTAGCGTTGACCAGCACTACAGAATGTTTGTGGTATTTTGTGAATAATTACAGCAGTATTATAGTCCCCGACTCTATAAAACGGTAGCGTGTTAAATTCGCAAGCTCATAGCCCTCCATGGTCATAATGCTCATAGCCCTCCAAGAAGTCAAGTTTGGCAAGTTTCAAAGAAGCCGTCAATCGCTGAAAGTGTGTTGGAGCTTTGAAAAGGCGTTGCTGGCGGAAAACTAAAATAGAATGGCTGTAATACACTGCCAAGTATGAGGTTCAGCAGTACGTACTTCAACCGAGGCATTTTTCACCTCGAAGGTTAAAGGAACCGGGCGAGAAAGGGGCATCTGTCCGGTATGTTTAACAGGCCGCATTGTGAGATAGCCAGCCGCTCCGGTAGAAACATCTGAGAGATTTGCAGAGCGCGAATATATTCGCGGACGTTGGTGTGCGCGAAGACCGGAGCTCGATGGAAAATGAAAAACTAAAAAAGAAAAAAAAAAGCAATAAGAAAAGCTAGGAAGCTCGGTTCCAGTGTCGGAAACAAATAGATTACGACAGTCCCGAGTAGATAGATATGAAGGAGAAGCCAAGCAGGTAAGAAAAGAGCGTAGAAAAGTGAATGCAGAGTCAAAATGGGGTAGGAAACACAGCACCGGGTTTCCCTGACAGCTGGAACCTGCTTGGTAAATTTGGTACCCGATTCATATCTGCGGCCTCTTGTTCGCTTTGTCATCTCTCCGGTTAGCAGTGTCGCCATACAACGTATTTACTTTTCACGCTCACGTTGGTCTTCTTGCCGAAGGAGCCTTTTAAGTGCTCCCAACTTTTTGGCCCTAGTTCTTTTAGAACATACCACCAACCAGAGCACTCCTCGAAGCCGGCATGGTGGCGTTTCCGGTGAGGCTCAGAACTCCGCCGACCTACACTGCGCCTTTTTTTTTTTCTCCGATATGCTTACCATCATAAATTATTCCGAAAGACGAAGGCAAAGTGGTTTCGCAAACGCAGAAAATGACCGGGAACGATTGGGAACGACCGGGTCCTCGGGAAACTCTAGAGTTACTTAGCGCAGGGGCTGTTTTTGTCCCTCGTTACTCAGCTACAGCAATATATTTTGGATAAAGGTGTGGACCGGTACAGCTAAGGCTTGCCGGGTACCGCCATTCTAGAGACATCCAGCTCAGTTTCTTCCACGCAATGCCCGGGTAAACCTGTAAAGCGGAAGAGTCGAGCGTTGCAGTGGAAGGCGTGCGTCGATCTAGCTCTTCCCTTCCTCGCTGGCTGATCGGGTTAGACTTGTGCATTCAGCCGGCTTGGATATTATTTTAGATGCGCAGAGATGTCCCCGATACAGGGATAGATGTAAAAACAGTCGTTCACGGCTGACTGCTCTCAATTGAATTATATATTACCGACAGTCAAGAAATATCACAAAATGTATCAGGTGGTGACGGGCAAAGACTGAGAGGAGCGACGAGCCTGTCAGCGGATAGGAATTTGTGAGGTTTGGTCGACAATTCGCAGCCGAGTGTGTCGGATAAAAAGTTGATCTGAGGAAAGGCCACCGACGAGGATGGGTAAAAGGAGAACGAGTGTGTGAGTTGCGTGATCTATGTAACTGTTTTAACGTAAGTGCCGAGACAACTGCGGGGAAAGTTCTGTGGAAAGTACACAACTACTCCGAGGGGGAGTTTTAGAAACTTTTTCGGACAGCTTCGTGCTTAGCAAGGTCGAAGGATTATGCGGACAAGATTCAGTGGCATTTCAGAACCAGATTTCGTTTTGTGCACAATCTACATGAAAAGAACGGAGAAACAGCGCTGCGGTGGAAAGCACAACTTGAAAACACAATTTCCAGACGTACGATGAAGAGGAGGTACGAAGGAAGAGTGAAATGTTTTGCCCAGTGGTTGCGAACATAAAAAAACATTTTTCTACGCCAAGCATGCACAGATATTAGTTACTTCACGCCATGTAGTTCGTTCTGCCCCCGTTTAACCTATAGAAGAGTTTTTACGCTGTTATTAATTTACCTCGGCGCACCTGGAAATAAAAGGAGCATTTTTCACCTATATTTATTCAGTGCCAGCGTACTTCGTTAGACTCCGCACCAAGGGGCGTCTGTTTTATTACAGGAGAGCTGTTTAATCTCTTGGTTTCGCTGTCCGTACGAAGAAAACATAACATAAAAATGCCGAGTACGCGTACCCACGCAGCGGATTGGCCAAGCATTGGGCGTAAGGACGACTAATGCGCCCATTCAGAAAACTGTAAATTAGAAACTTAACCTTTTGAATGAAGAAACAGCATATAATCACAAGCGAGAACGGTCAAAAACTTGGAAGTATAGGATCTCACAAAAGAATTAGCTTTTTGAACAGGAAAAGAACAAAAGCTAGCAGGGCAGGCGCCGAGTCCTCAGATACGTAACCAGGTGGCGTGTGAGCTTCACGCCATGCAATGGGCTCGCAAAAGAAAAGGAAGAATACCGAGCGCACGTGCCAGTCAGCGCTCGCGGCAACAGCGTCGCCGACAAAACGACTGTCGTCTGCTCCGGTCGTCACTCGCTCCGTGTTGCCGGGGTGTCATCACCTGCGCTCATAAAACTCGGAGCTGCCGTAGTGGCGGCGGCAGAGCTCTCTCCGACTGGGTTCCGCACACATGGGGGATGGGGCGACCAAAGACGATCCGGAAGCCCGAAGAAGAGGCAGCTTATTGCGAAGCTCGCCGCACTTCCTGGCGAGAATGCAATCGCTCAGAAGAACACCAAAAAGAAGTAGTGCTAGTGTTCAACGGCTAGGAAGCGCTTGAGGAATCCTTTATGGCGGCGGACGATGAAGTATACGAAGACTGAAGGGGCACTGTACGAATAAATCATTTGTGTACTTTACTTTGCGTTTGATTTGGCCTTCTGCTGACGAGCTCCATATATACACTACGCGGTAAATTGTTCTCAGTGACTTATAATGCGCTCGTCGAGTTTAGCTTTGTGAGAAGAACACAGCTCTGTTGTGACATCAGACTTGCTCCTTTCGGCAAGCTGGCTTTGCTTTTTTTCCCCTTCTAGTTGGAGAAATTCTTGTCCATGATGGAGAGGCGTTAACTATGTAAAAAATCAAAATCCGGCAGATCTTTGCATTCCATGGAACATGTGATGCACAACAAATCGGCGGTACAGAAAATCGTACCGGCAGCTGGGAGCGCGCACAGGGAAAGAGAAACAACACCATCGAAGAAGTGCTCTGAGAAGGGGTAACGGACCATAGAACGTTTTGGACGCGCCTTGCATACGCCGCGTAGGCTGGGAGCTTCATTCCACATCGGTATTGGGGATGGTGCACCAGGCCTTGGTCGCGGGCGCGAAGAACCGAGAAAGAACGCCACGATGGAAGAGGCTAAAACCGCTTGAAGGGCCGCTTGTCGTAACTGCCGTCGTGGGGGATTGGATGCAAAATTGAATGCGAAACCCCAAAACGGGAGACAGAAAACCTGCCAGGGGGCTCCTAGATATTCATCGGAAGCTGAAAATAATGGAAATTTAAGGGGTGAGAGGGGTGGTCTTCGCCTCTGGGTGCCGTTGTTTTCCATCTTACGCGTTCGCTCTTTTGTTTTCGTTGTTGCTGCTATTGTTTCCGGTAACTAAACCATGCTTGACAATTTCTTCTTCCTCACCCACTCAATTCACACCGCTATCATGCCTCCCATATTTTTTTCGTTTCACCCTGTCACAGAGGCTGCTTTAACCGGGCGCGTAATCCTCCGTGTCAGGCCGGAGATCCGGAGTAGATGCCTTTCATTAGAGCGTCGGCCACGCTCCTCCGAGCCGGCCTGTTGCCTGCGCATCCTCAATGCATATTGTAAACGCCTCTCCGGAGATTAATAAGAGCCTGCCACTAGCTAGGCGCCCTTGGGTTTCCGCCCCGGAGGCCGAGGGATGAGCGCTAATTTCGTGGTGGTTCTGTTGATCGTAATTTCCGACGCAAAAAAACGCTCCTCAACCGAGGTGGCTTGTTGTGTACGCGGTCAGAGTAAAATGACAACAAAAAAAAAAAGAGATAGAGAGGAAACAAAAGGACGGCAATTTTTCTGTCTTTTTTTACGTTCTTTCTTTCTAGAGAATTTATGAGGGGGGGAGGGGGGGGAGGACACCATTACACCGCACCGGACGAAAATTAGTGCACTCCGTTCGTAGCGGAAATAAATCCACCCAAATGCCTCATATATGCAGAACCCCATAAACACGTCAAATTTTCTTTTGGCCTGTTATAGGTCTGTTTTTATGTCGGGCGGTAACAATCCCAACAATAAATTTATTTTTCTCTTCTAGGAAGGCCCACTCTCTCTACCTCACGAATCACTCCACCATCAACCTCCACTGCTGAAGAAATTGCTAACCTCTACCACTGCCTCCGAATGCATCACTATTGCGCCAGATTCCCAGCAAGCCTGCCGTAACATTTATACGTGGGCGTATTTCACTTCCTCTTACGTATACTCACATCAATCAACCCTCTTCTCGTCGTCAAGATTGTCTGGACCCCCTCGCCACTCGACGCTCGATGGAAACTAAGAGGCTTACACCACTGCCCGCGTCTTTCAACACCGGACATTTCTTTCAGGGTCAGAACACACGGCCCAGCCTCCCGCTCCTCCCGCTGTTACACCAGGCTACCTTCACCACTATCGCAAACTTCGCCTTACCCTGCCTCAACCGCACCCTCGATTAACCAAGGAGGAAGCTTTGGCCAGGCGTCCGTTCACCAACACCTATTACAACGCACCCACTCTCCTCCCTACCTCTCCGACCCAATACCTCCTTAAAAGGGGCCATGAAGACAAAATACAAGTTTGTTTTATTTAAAAGATTTCGTGTTTTATAGTGCCCCCCAGCGCTTGTCCGGATACAAACGATGCTTTATTCACTGACAAATCAATCCATTTTGGTTAGAATTTTGATTTTCCCGCTAAATCGTGTGTTTTCGTGGTCCGCAATGACATCACAGGAACCGACCGCTCTGCAGCCGAATCCGAAGCCTTGTTTACCGTTCGTGAACCTAGATGGCGCCACCATACCGTTGCAAACCGTTTTATGCCTTTCATTTGTTTTTGGCCGTATTTAAACCTGCCTTGTTTTTGTTCTCGGAGAAGATAATCGTTTCGTGAAACATAGTGCTCGCTCGACAAATATGGTCAAGTAAGAGATTGTTGCTTGCGTCAATCGGCCAGTGTCGTCTGAGAAAACCCCAAAGCTCGCAGTGCTGTGCAGCTAAACCAAGCTTAGTGCGCGCAGTACCAACAGCAGTACGCATCGGTACTTCTATGTTTACGTGTACTTTCGTAACTTCCACTATAGTTCCCACCATTCTTACTGATGTAACAAGAATGTGCGCTAAATTTAAGCGAAAATAGCTCGCTCGGTAGGCTTATAAGCTCTGCCTAATTTTCGTCTGCTTTTGCTGGCCTCTGCCAATCGCAGGTCTGGCTGTTATGGCATTATAGGTTCTTTTGTGGGAAATGAGCTCGTGGGTCGCATGGCCATTCCCTTTTTTCCTAGTTATATCGCTCATTTGAGCGAAGTTTACGTTAAAAGTGGTGCCAGTTTGATTCTAACGAGGTAATCTTTTGAATGAACCAAACTTGTGTTTTGCCTTCATGGCTCATTTAACATTTATTTCGGTCCCTCTCTTAGTACGGGAGGGGGTCTGTCGAAACACCCCACCCCCCGAGAAGTGGGAGGGTCTGCTGAGCACCTTCCATCACGCTGACGAGATCTGTCTGGCCCCCCGGGCCAGGGCTGCAGCCAAGGCCCAAGGGCAACTGGCCTGAAGCCGACTTATCCCACCGAGTGACGGCTCACCCACCACTGTTTGCTTGGTTAAACGCTTATTCTCTTTCTCTCTTCGCGTACTAATATTCCGCAGTTTTCACAAGAATCAGGGTAGCTTGTATCAACGCTGAACGAAGAACTTTTGCTTTAACACACCCGTAAAGCCTTTGGACTTTTGTGGTGCTTATTGTACGACGAACGTAGCTTCTTTCTTTGGGTGGAAATTAACAAAACAAATTTTGTCAGCTTGTTTTCCTTGCATCGTTTTGTTCTGTAGCGTCGTATTCGCAAACTGGTACTATTACAAGGCTATACTTGCCAGATGCAGAGACAAAACTTAACCAGCAAAAGTGGCCAGGGGCTTCTTTTTGTGTGTGTGAGTGTGTGTGGGTGCTGTAAATCCGGTACGCAACTGCCTTTGTAAGGGATATTAAAAAAAGAACTATAGTTGATTCCTCTGTCATAGGAATCGGTAAAACACGAAAGTGAAATGTTTCAAAGTCTGCACTGCAAGGAGCAGGATTTGTCGGTCGGCAGCGGTCTTGTGGGTGTGCTTGGCGAGCGACGTCCTGCTGGTGGGTCGCTTCGGCAAAGGTGCGACCATTTTCTGCTCCGTGGCGTGTACGGCAGGCGGGCGCGTTGCGACGAGCTCAGCTTGTGAAACGCCAGAGGCAGAGTTCGTGGTTTGGACTGTGAACGCGTGTCCGCTTCCCGCGCTGGCGTGTCCCTCGTCGCCTCAAAGCAGCCACGAACACGATATTCACCCGTCAGAGTCGTTGCCTTTCAGCGGCGCTTAATGCAGGTTTTCTTACAAGGGGCCATCACACTCAAAGCAGCAAGCAGTGGAGGGTGCTTCAATCACGTGTCGTCCCCCGTACACGAAGGCACTTAAGCCCTGCTGGAATCGAGGCGCCAACTGTCGGCGCTCATTAGCGTCATGAGGCGCTACTTCGCTTCGCGTCTCCTAAACTCCTAGACGGCAGCACCCATCTGAAGGAGTCATAGGGAAGATATAAGGCGTGTTCGTAGAGCTGTGTACGTCTGAGTTCATAGCCAGTTGGCAGAGCGCCTCGCACCTTCCGCTGCGGTGAGAGAGTTCGTGGGCTCAAATTGATTGATTGATTGTTGGGTTTAACGCGCCGACGCAGCGCAGGCGATGAGGCGCGCCGTAGTGAAGGGTTCCGGATTAATTTCGACCAACCTGGGGATTTTTAACGTGCGGCGAAATCTCGTACACACGGGCGTTTTTTGCTTTTCGCCTCCATCAGAAAAGCGGCCGCCGCGGCCGGGAACGAACCCGCGGCCTCGTGCTCAGCAGCACAACGCCTTAGCCACTGAGCCACCGCGGCGGGTTGGGCTCAAACCCGGGCGCCGCCGCGGTCAGTTGGACTTTTTCTGGCAACGTCATTTCCGTGACGGATATTACGTCAGTGAGGTCTTGGTGTACCCTGGCATGAAACCCTTTCGCGTCAAAAAAGTGGTGCAAAGCATGCATGTACAACATTCGTGGGTCCCAATTGTCTAGCGGAATGGGCTCGCACAGCCAGAGTCCGTGGTCTTGTAACTGTTGCCTGAAGTATTCCCAAAGCTCAACATGCACAGGAAAGAATACAGAACACTGTAATACAACGCAATGGCCTTCAAAACAACTCCCGATACGGCACGGGACACTTAATAAACTAGAGGGCGCCGAAGTCCAGCACAATGTTAGGCACGAAATGTCACTTCATAAAGCGAAACAATGGGGTGCAAAACTATTTCGCCGATGTTCAAATGGACATCTGTCGCAGTGTTTGAGCAACCAACAGACGTTTCTGTTTCTAGAAACGCTTTTTTCCCCAAAAAAGAATCTTCGAGAAGTCACCTAGAAACACTTTTTTTAGAAACACTTCCTCCGCCAATGCTATGCACAACGCTTTGAATGTCATCGTTTCCATTGCGGTGGACGTCAGAATGAAAGGTTCGCTCCTATATTCCGCGTATAACAATTAGCGCCTATGTACTCTCAACGACTGCTAAAGAAATTTATATAAATCCAAGGACTATGCAACAAGACAAAGTATGGTTCAGTGACGGTATTAATGTCGCCAGGAACACGTGTCACGCTTTGCCCGTGTTTCTACACGACGACTTCCTTGACTGCAGCCACTCTTCGCGAACCGGGAAGTAGGTTAACCCTGTGGTTGCCGAAAACCGTTGCTCTCCTGCGCTGCTAAACCCACCTTCCCGGCTCTATCTGGGAGGACTTACGAGCAGACCTCTTAAACGACGGATGATGAAGGTTTGTGACAACGACTGCCGTGGTGTCATGAGGGGTCGTAAATTGTCTTCCAGTGCCTACCGAGTCACAGCATAATGCTCGGCACTTACTTGACTAAAGCAGCTGCCCACCCTGCACATGTTGTCAAGCCCTTCGCCTAAGTTCCGCAGTCAAATACGGATTGTGAAGTACGCTTCCTTGAAATAGCACTTATTTCCTTACAAATATGGCGTGCCGTGGAACACCAATCTCGAATCAATAGTTATTAACTTCCCTCCCCTTGCGAGAATTGCTCTTTCGTATAGTAGCAAGTGTTGTTAACTAATTAGCCTCACCTAGAACTTTTGGTAATTGCTCCGCCTAGGCAGCACACATATCGTATTCAAGACATGTAAAGTCGTCACTCATACCGCCTCTCCCGCTCCCAGGCATCGTTACACTGTCTTCTAGGATTTAGAGTGGCATTTGTGTACACAAATACAATTATGCAAGCTGAGTCCAGGTCACAGTGCACAACAAAAGAAGGAGGGAGGTGGATGTTCGATGACAGGGTCACTAAATAATGCGTAATGTTTGGCAGTTCATGTACCAAAAATATTCACTTTCTTTTTATGGTAGCTGGTACGCCGTAATGGAGGGTTGCGGACTAATTTCGACCACGTGGGGATCGTTAACGTTCGGCTGAGTCTCGATACAGGGGGTTTCCGTTCTGGTCTCCATCGAAAAAAAAAAAAAAAAAAACCTTAGCGTGGCCGGATCGAAGCCGCCACCTTGGGATCACCAGCGCAACGCCTTAGCTTCTGTAAAGAATTGTAAATCGAGCTTGTTCCCTGCAAAGAACATAATCTTCTTTTTTGTACGTAGGCCTTAAAATGGAGCTGCGTGTGATCTCAGACATGTGTATATAATTTTTTTTTGCTTATGCGTTTGGAGCATAATTTTTTGGGTTTGCATACGTGCACAATCGCATTCGTCCCTGATTTGGACTACGTGAGTATGACTGTTTATGAAAGGCCTTTCTGTAATGGTCAACTGAGTATAACCGCCAGAGAAGCCATTTAAAAAATCGGGCCTCCGGTTCTCGCGTTAAGGCTGTTATTGATTGATTGATTGTAGGGTTTAAAGCGCCGACGCAACGCAGGCGATGAGGCGCGCCGTAGTGGAGGGCTACGGAATAATTTTGACTACCTGGGGATCTTTAACGTGCGCCGAAATCTCGTACACGCGGACGTTGTTGCTTTTCGCCTCCGTCAGGATGGGAATCGAAAACGCGTCCTCGTGCTCAGCAGCACAACGCCTTAGCCACTGAGTCACCGCGGCGGGTGTTAAGGGTGCCAGGATAAGGTATCTGTGGTCAGACGAACGCGAACGCAGAAAACCTAAAATTTGTTTTCAACGACAATTGCGATTTATATTTGTTAGTATATTTTTTCCCCAATTTCTCTGGCGAGAAATGTGCATGGAGTCACTCGGTATTTCATTCTTGACCCACTAAATACGAACGGAAGCCGCTACAGAAGCGGCAACAAAGGACGACCCGACCGGTAGCATATAGTATCCTTCGGCGGCCATGCAGTGAAATGATGTCGCCACCAAGGACACCAAGAACAGCAGTGAAGGAATAAGGGCCAATCCAGCACTCGTCGAGACAGGTGCACTTGCAACAAGCGGAGAACACCCCGAGGCGTACCCAACCGATTGATTCATACACTCGTCCGCATGCTGCGTGGGAGATGGAGACGGGAGCATTTCTCTACCTCTCCTAGATATATTGGTCAATCAAGAACGAGTGTGCAGTCCCATGGCGTTGCTGTTGCTCCACCGTCCACGTTCCTGTTGGCCATGATGGGCTGCAGCGAGACGACATCAGCGGACGGGCAGCCATCGATCGCTACAATTAATGTGCCAGGCGCTCCAAACAGCGAGAGCCGAGGCCGCGCCAGAGGCTCTCCGAGAGATGACCCACGCAAGCGACTGGCCTTGCGCGTCCTTACTCTGCACGGGCTCCCTGTGTCACCTGTTGCGTTCAGCATGGTTGCATCGCTGCCCGCTCCATGAGTGAACGCCTGATGTAATTCGCTGCTGCATCGCGTGCCGTTTTCTGCGGGGCATGATCGCGGCCCCAGGGATACGTTCTGTCCGAACTACTAAAACATATCCGGTGTAATTATAAATTGTTCTGTGGCGGCTTTACGTTTCTGCCACCGAAGTGAACCCAGCATAATCGAAACGAGGGGGGAGGGGGGGTACAAAACGTGCACAAACGATTGTAGCACTTTGCTGCACTGTAAAAGGTTGCCTCTCACAGCTACAGTTCTAGGCATGCACCTCATCTGTAGCAGCAACCCACTTTGCTTTTGTAGCTAGTGAGATAGGGCACCGATTATTATCAGAGCACGCTGCCCCGTTACCATCTATCTAATTAGACACCAACATAGTCAGGGCAAAAGAAAAAAAACTGCCAAATCTCTATACTTCGCCGAATCGTAAAGAAGTAGGGTGCGACATAGGGTGTTATAAGTTGCCCTATGCATCAATAAAAGTCAAGCATGAATTGTTCGTCTCAAGTTGCTAACGTTTCCCCTCTCCCCATTACACACACTTTATTGAACACTTACACATACATACAGCAAAGTACTCAGCGCATGGGTGCCTTTTTTGCAAGGCATTATGCTCTTATACAGCCGACAACGTTTGGAGAGGAGGAAATGCACGCTTGGAAATCACTAATAAAGAGCACTGAAAGGCAACAGGGCTGAAATGAGAATATTAGATATTGACCAGTTCTTTACTCTTCGTATAAATGAATTCGAAAAAAAAGGTGCGGGCAACCTACTGGAGCCATAATTTATTACTACTCCGCATTCTCATTTTCATTCTTTACATTCTAACTCTATCAACGAAGCAGGTAAGCAGATCAAGATGGCTGCGGTTGAGGGTACAAGAAAGTAAACAGGGCCTGACGCATGCTTTACGGCCGAGAATTAACCTCGCACTGCCTGCGTCCAGTAGAATTTCTCCTGTACTCTGGGATTTACTTAGCCGGGTGCATTACCGCCCTTTGTGGTGCAGTCGTTTTCGGTCCGGTGGAAGTTCGCAAACTGGCCGAGTCGGGCTCCTCCGCTGCGCGCAGTTTGCTGACGTACCGGGCGCAAAAATGCAGAAGAAAATGAGAAGAAAAGTTGAAGAAAAAAAAAGGGGGCTATTTCGGACAGAAAAAGGAGGGAAGGACGGCCGCTTTTGAATTTTCTGCATCGGTGGGCGTTTGTGGTTTCACTGCAAAGTTGACTTTGCCGCAAGGTATTTTCTCGCGGCACGACGTTTTTAACACTGGCAACCTCAACAAAACGCAGCTATAGTGCAGCTGAGCCTTAAATATACAGGTTGCCGTCGATGGAATTCGAGCAAGTGTTTGAGGCCATCAAAGAGGCTGCCTATCCCTAGTGTGTGCTAGCCAAATGACCGAAGCCAATGTAGGGAACACGGGACCATATGTGGTTTCCCCGCGAGTCCAATACACGTGAAAGCAGGCGGGAAAATGGAAAATAGAAGCCTGTAGGCGAATATGGGAGAAATATTTGTTCTCCACCAGCGACACCATTACTAGTACATCGCTCGGTTTGAAGAATGCAGCAGATTGACCATTTGCAGCAAGAATTCAGCATGCCAAATGGCGTCTCGCAGTAGGCATTCCCAGTGTTATTTTTAGAGTAAGGCTTTCAAGATCGCAATACCAGTGGGCAGTCGGCTGGCATTTCTTTTTAATCAACTAACAGCCATTCTCACAACGATGTGCCCGATCGACCAGCCCTCATCTTAAAGTTTGTAAAAATTTTAGTTATTTTAAATTTTCAGACGTATTAACAAATCAGTTGTGAGCTACCTTTTATTCAGAAAGACCTTAAAAGGCTGACTTGTTATAGAGTTCTTTATGCGGTAATGCGTCTTATAACTTTGGTTAGGATACGTGTATTAGGACGGAAGTTGTAACCGTTTTTTTCAGAAGTATACGCCTTCCCATTCGGAACGTACAGTGTTTGCGAACTGTCATTTCACTGATACATCCCTATCAGTGGTCTCTAGCAATGGGAACCTGTAAAGAAATATGCACATGGCGGAAACCAGACACATATAATGCTTCGATGCAGGCATAAAACAGACTGCCCGCAGAAAAACGCCGTTAGCTGAGAAACAAGTCCTGCGAAGCCTCATTGCCCCTAGCTCGGTGGTTTTTGAATGAAAAGTGGTTCAAGTTTCGTTAGTTGCCGTAGAGTGAGAGGCTTTTTAGGATGGAGCCACATATTCTGGAAACACTGCGACCCATTGTAGAAATGCTGAAAGGGCAGGCTCGTATCTCTAATGGCCGTCTTTTCAGCAGGCTTTCTCTCAGGCATTACCATCCTCTGAGAAAATCTTTGTTATTGGGTACACCGCTAACGCAGCCTACACTCCGGAGAACCTTTGAAAGTGGTTCTCCATTCATCTTTCACCAAGTCTTCTATACTGTCACGTCTCCACTCAAGCTAACCCGCACAATCTCATTTGTATCAGCTCTAGTTTCGCCCATTGTTGAACCTCCATTGTAATCGACGCGCAACCGGAAGACGCACCCACAACTCATTATGCTTCATTATACAAATTCCTGTCTCATATCATAGGATTGTATATTATTGACCTCATATCCCCTATGAAGACCAAACATCCATAAGAGTTCACAACCCCCATCACCCCTGCCCTCTTTTAAACTTGTTACCTTGCCCCCCTTCTTCAATGAAGTGTTAGAACTACTACGCCCAAATTCTTTTTAACTCTAGCTTGCTTTACAGCCTGCCTATCTTTACCTTGAAAAACCTCAAAATTTAGTGTAGTTCGCTTGCCTACACTGCTCGGCGACTTGAACTGGGGGCGGAGAAGGACCGAGAGAGAGAGCAAATGCATTATTGGCAGTGCAAAGCGCCCTCGCAGAACACCTAATTTTCCGCTTGGTTGTTTAAAGTGGTAGTGCTAAAATCCTCAGGATTCCGCTAAAGTACTGTTAATCTTGATGACCTGCCGTCATCTGCATTGCGCCGAAATTCGTTGGAACTTCCCTATACTCACATGCGCATTCAGTCTTGTGATGACGTTAGGTGAGGGGTCTCAATCCTGCGTGTACACAAATGAACGTAAGCCACTAACGCGGGTCCCCGTCCGTCCACGCAAATGGAACTGCGGTACGCCATACTAGGACTGCGCAATTTAAGATTCTTCGAATGCACGTGGAGGCGAGACAGTGATTAATGCAGCCGGACTTTGCTCCGGGAGGGGCTGAAAATATCGCGACTGCCAACAGCGCGGCCTGACCCGGCCTACTCGGGAGTTTAATTAATATCTAACTGACGCCGTGTTGACAGATGAGCACTCCAGTTTGCTAGAATCGGCGTCGCCCAGGGGGTAGCCTGAAACTTTTCCATCGAAGCTGCTGTAGGATCCGTTTTGGTGGGGTTTTAAAGTCCTCCGCGTCCGGCCAATACAAAAGAATCATCGTACTTGTCGTTGCCATCTTAGACAATGCAAGGAATTGGCCACAAAATTAACCAATTGTTTTGCCACCGAAGTGAACCAATTGTTTTAACTGTTTTTCGCCGTCTGGAGCTATTCGATTCAGATCACTGAGAATTCTGATTTAAAATTTCACTGCCACAATCCCGCATATTCCTTAAGGTAAGGCGGCCGATACCATTGGCTAAGTGGGGACTGTTTACGCTCACCGAAAGTCGTGTAGTCCAAGTCGGGATGCTGTGTAGGTTGCTCCTGTAAAGTTTATACGCGAGGTACGGCCGGCCGCTGAAGCTGTAACACGGAACCTGAGTCATGATGTTTTGTGTTACAGACAGAAAGAAAATGAGGGGGAGGGGGGGCGGAGGGGGGGGGGGGGATTATTCGCTGGAAAGGCGGGTTTGTTGGCGTCAACATAAAACTGGCCTGCCAGAGTACCTCCCCTGCAAAAGGTCCCACGTAAGGGGTAGCTCTTTGAAAAGAGGGTGCATTAGTAATATCAACAGACCTGAAGCAAAATCCGTGGCACTCTTTTCGTTGGTAAAGAATACCCGTCATCACGTGGTTTGGGTGCGCCAGAATAACCCAGCCCGATTCCCAGTCCTACCTAGGAGCACTGGGAGAGGGCGGTTGCCAGCTCTGACCCGAATAGGCAGCTATGGCTGACCGAAAGGGCGAAGGCGGCGGTTAGAACCAACGGAGTCCTGAACTAAGAACCACGCCAACCTACCAGCCCTTCAGTTGAATAAAGGTTTTCCTCCTCTGCTTGTACAACGAGCTATTACGAGAGTGTTTATACCGATTACAAGTACAGTCATAGCAAATGAAAAGTGAACACCAAAATATAAACCAGAAGAAGCAAAATTAAAGAATATGTCGCGCAGAGATCACTTAATGACGTGGTTCCGGTATATTTGGGAAGTCACGCTTTCAAACTCTCTTGCTTTGCGGAGCCATGCGACAATTTAATTTGCACGGAAAGAGATTGCGATATTGATGTAATCCGATTCATATTTTCGCGTTGTGATTTCATTTGCCAATGGCTGTACGCGTTCCGCGCTCGCATGAACGCGATATGAAGATGCCATTGCCAATTTTTCGTGCTCGTTAAGAAAAAAATTTAATTACGCTGGCCTAAGAAAACAGTAGCCCTGAGCTGCTGGCGCTGCCTTCTGGAGCTTGAACAAACTAACCAGTTTGTAATCTTCAGTGCTAGTTTGTTGTTTTAACCTTCCGTTCTGTTGCGAGGAACCTGGCGGCCATGAATACTTTTGTTATAACAGACAGGCGGCACCTCTAAACTTACGCTGTCTGTGAACGGTAACGGGAAAAATATTACCTTGCAACAATTTTTCGACCGAAGTAATTTATTTCTGCCCATGCCTTTTCATTATATGAGGCCTCTTTTTGAGACGTCCAAAACGAGACATGCTGATTTCTGCCTGTGTTATTTTTTAAACGTACGCTTTAGGTTATAAAAGAAAAAAAAATAATGCTAAAGCATGTTGAACATGAGACGCCTGTACAATTCCAAATAAGCCATGCCTTTTCATTAATGTAAGACCTCATGTGGAACTGGGAAAAAGTAGATATGCGGATTTATCTTAGTGTTACATTTAAAGTGTAAACTTTAAGCTACAGCTGCAATCATAAAAGCAGAGGTGATGTTGAACGTGAGCTGTTCTCTGAATCCTAAATAAAGAGGCACAGAAAACCAGTCGCCTTCAGCTGCTACATTTCTAACGCTATCTCTGGTATACCCAAATATAAAAAAGAGGAAATCACAAGAAATTCAAACTTGTGAAATAGGAATCCCGCTTGATGTCGCATTCCAAAGGTTGGAAAGTATGTGCTAGGGTGATAGGAAGGCGGATTGCAGTACACGTCCTCACTCTCTGAACTTTAAGTCGAATTTTTTTCCCGAACATGGAATGCGTTGCTTTGAATTAAACCCTGTGGTTTAAGGACGACCTGCAATCTTCGTGTACCAGGGAAAAATGTTATAGGCGGAAGCAAAATGGCCTAAACTTTAAACTCAAACATCCTTTAAGTGGCTATCATTCTAAGAAGCTTTCACGATCTTTTTATCTTCTATTTCGGGGTTTTCACGACACAGAACTACTATTTTTGCGTTTCAGTGCCATGAAGCGACACGCCAGAAGGACCCGAAAAACTAAACTTTCGGGCTCTTAGCTTCTCATTCGGAATTTTCGCAGCAAGGTAGCCTCATTAAAAAGTCATTTTAGTGCAGTCTTTGAATACAATTTTTAATTGCCTTTTGCTTCGGGTGAAAATAGCCGAGGCACAAAAATACTACTGGTTGTTCCACCACCCACGTGCGGCACTGGGCCCAGTTGCTTTTATGTGTAATTGCCACGACGTAGCCGACAACAGTATTTTGTGCACTCATGTTTTCTGATATTATGTTTTGCAGGCAGCATGCTTTGGAGACGACAGGAAAACTTTAAGCTTTAATGGTCAGCTGAAGATATTTTCAAAAAAGTATGGTGTGGGGGCATTAGTTCAGTTTTTTTACGCTGACTTTGAAAAACGTGTTTATTGTTTGTGTGAATACGCCCAAACCATCATTTTTTTTTTTCGTCAAAATAAACGACCCCTGCTGGGGCGCTGTCAGAACCCTGGCTGCTTCTTCAACTTGGCCAGCGGTAGATGACGTCATATTCGGAAGTGCCCGCGCTGTGTTGACAATTCTGTTGCGGTTCAGATACTGGCCCGAAAGTCCTCTGGGAAATGGGAGGCTCACACAATGTTCCCTTAGAATAGGAGAGTCTGAGGGAAGCATACACGCGACAAGTTCGCTTGCGGCGAGCTTTATAAATTGGTTTTAAGTGCAGAGAACTTGAGCAGCTCGGCTCGCCTTGTCGTCGTAGCTCGTTCGCTGGAACCAAGTAGAGCCGCAAGTGTTCCGCCGTAGCGGCTGTCGTCGCGGCGTAACCCAGAGGCTTCGAAAGCCAAGCGGTTTATATAGTCATGAGCGTTCGAAACTCATGAACCGCTGGCGCTTGTCATACATCGCCCCGTTGTTTAGCCCAAAGACAAACTGTGGGTACATTTGAGGCAAATTTACGTAATTAACCGGCAGCGCCCGCGTTGATATAGTTAGGAGCGCTTGTTGGGATGGTTATTACAATGGTAAGCGAAAAAAGTGGCAGGGCAACGCCGGCACGTGCGGGAGGAAGAGCAAGCACAAAAAGAACAGAACTCCCGCTAGCGCAGTTTCAGGCAGGGGGTGCGCGAGCACTGCGAAACCGGGAAATTTGATTTGCATTGGGCGGTAGCAGTGAGCCGATAACAGCGCTACAGCCATTATGCAGAGTCACTGCTCTGCACTTCCGACAGCTTTCACACTGAGTGGAACGGCTTTAATTTTTCCACAACGACTTCGGTTTCTCGGATGCAGGAAACTTGTGCAGATTTTGAATCGTCACTTTCCCTACGAGCGCGAATCACAATTTCCAACACAATTTTTCAACACACCACCATCCCCGTTCTGGCATCTGCAACTTTGTTTCTACATTCGGGCAAGCGGTAAGAAGCTGTGTGCAGCGGCCTGCGTCGATTTATGTGCGCAGGCAACAGTGATGCGAGCGCCGCCTATTGCCACGTGGCGCGGAGGTGCCGGGTCGCTCCACGGCAGGTCAGCGGAACGTTAGGTTTGGCCTTGCTGCACATACGCAGCTTTAGAATAGGGGAACGGAGCGTTGGGGGCCCCCAAAATTAAGGGAACCCAAACGCAACACGCTCGCTTGCGACGAGTTTGAGAAGAGCGTCTTTTCCAACAGCTCGGATGTTGGGAACTTAATAAGGCTTAGCACCGAGGCGGATATTTCGTTGCTGCTATCACTACAATTGCGAATGACAATCCTTAAAACAGTTTTTCACCCCACTATCATCCCTTTTGTCGCATGCGGAACTTTATTTTCACGTTGAATGGCATTTTAGCGACCACTGCTCTGTTTATTCCTGCGCGCAGGTAGCGCCATCCATCGGCCCCTCGCCGCATCGCGTGCTCGGGCAGGTGCAGTTGCCGCCGTCGACCAGTCACCGCGGCCGATCGGCGTAGAGAAGTGTAGGCTTCGCATCGCGCCACAAATTCCCAATTTTCACCCCACTATCATCCACTCTCTTGCATATCTAGCCTCTTTTCCGCGATTTCTTTTATTCTGGGAAGCAGCGACAAACGGTTGCTGCCACGGCCTGCGCTGATTCCAGCCGCCTCGTGTGCCGTACGGGCATGTTCGGCCGGCGTGTGTGCAGAACGCTTCCGCGTGGAGAAGACGCTTCATGCTTTCCACCTTGCTTGATTTCTTGTTAAGAGCGAAATCTACAAACTTAGCTAAGCTGTCGTCATAGCCCACGATATCGATTGGGAAAACGAACAAGAAGTTCGGGAACCCTAGAGCGTTGCGGTCCCCTAAATTTTCGAATCCCCTAATATAAATTAGGAACTTCGGGCGCCTCCGTATTTGTTTGAGCCCGTCGCTTCGCATGTGAAGCATAGAGCATTCGACGACACGGCCGGCACGAACTACTCGTGAAGGCAATGCAGTAGCCCCGGGTGCTCGCACAGGAAACTCTAGTATCTAGGAGTCGTTTCAGGGAATAACTAAAACACAGTAGCATTATGGCTAAAAATCCACGCGCATGCAACTGAAGACAATAAAGGCTTAATAAAGTTGAGATGTTGCGCCTTCTTAGGTTGGAACTTCGCCCATAAAACTGGGAAACAACTAAGCGGATGCGCAAGTCATTAGCCGTCTTCCAAATATGACGTTACCTCCGGCCGCTGCCTTTCAGTTTCTCGTCCTCCTGGCGGTGCGGGAGTGAGCAGAGGACGGGCAACTTTATCGACGAATACCGCTGTCCCCAAGATAAAAATGCCGAAAAACGTTTACAGGCCCAAACTGACTAATGAATAAATTCTAAAGAAACAGATTGTTAACTGGTTTTAAGAGCACTTCAGTAGCCCTTTAAAGGCTGGCCCATTTACTCATTTGCTTCCTGCTTGCGCGTTTAACAAAAAAAGTCAGACGTACCCCCGCCTCCCGCAAGTGCGTATCTACATTCAGAAGTTAGTGCTTCCACGTGAACTCTATTTTGTTGTACAGAGTGTCGATACTTTGCCCGAGATGTTCCCATCGCAATACTGTGCATTTATCCCAATCATCATCGGTACTGGCTCAATATAGGCTCAAGCACCGACCACACATATGTGTTGGGTGTTCGAGTGATGTGTGATAATATTCCCACAAAAGTCTTGACGCCCCCACGCGGGTATGGTGCAGAGAGCAAGCATCACCCGCGAACAGCGAAGTCCAATCATTTTCGAAGTGAGGGCTCCTGAGAGCAATGGGGACGCGAGGTGCACAAGCAGTGACAGCGGGAGATCGAAGATCCTCCCGTTGAAGCTTAAAAAGCAGTACAAAAAAAAAACCCTGCGCGACGTTTAGATTACACTGCCAGGAATACCTGAGCCAAATATTACACGTGCACGTGAAGCGGTGGGCGCGCAAATCGCCGTGAAAGACGCGGAAAAACCAACCGCGCTCTCTTCAATTCTTCTCATTATGCACCCCTAGCATGGCCTAAACGATGTCATTGAGGCCATGGCTGTCCTTTTGGCTGTCGCTGGTCAACTTCGCGGCTTATTTCTCGCATTTCCTGTGACGATCCACCGTCGTCGGCGCTGTGTAGCAACCTCTTCTATGCCTGAACCTGTAGGCACAGTTGTGGCGTTTCTTTTGTGGTTTGAGTGCACGCGGAGTTTGAATGACGAACCCAATACTACTCTTTCAACAAGACCACTCGACCACAAACGTTTATTGCTTCAAAAACGCCCTACTAGCCTGAGCGCGCGCTTGCGAGCAGGCAACCATGCCTGCATTTTTGTTGCTCCAGACCGAAAACAGACCCCTCCACGTTGCGGTGGAGGAGGAATAAACATTTATTCAACTGTATGAGTTCCGTTGTGGGAGGCCTCCTTAGTCCAGGAAGTATTGGTTCCTTGGGCTGCCCGGCGGGCCCTGTCCACCAGTCGTTGCTGGTCTTGAGGGCATGAGCTGGTCATCTCCTCCTCCCACTGTTCCAGTGTTGGGTTGAAAAGGAGAAAACTCCCCGGCCTGGGCTATGTCGAAGGCCACTGAAGAGAACGCCGCGAGCCGCCCCTCTCCTCGGGAGAGAGCGCGCAGCTTTCGTCGCGTTGTCTGCGGTCGAGGTGATAGGGAACAATTATGCGCGATTTCTCATCGAGTGTAGTTTCGGTGATAAAAAAACGGATTTTCATAATTACGGCAGACTGGACCGGAGATTACTGGGACAATAGACTCTACTGCGAAATACATTTTGAGTTGTCTATGGTAAGTGCGTCAGGGCCCCTTTAAGTATGTTTGCGTGCTGTGAAGGGAAACGTTTGGCGATACTTGTTATTGGCTTCTAACTGCTGCATTGTGTTTGCGTATCTTCCTTCGTTTCTTTGTGTTTTGGTAGATTCAAGCAAGAAATCTTTTTTTTTCTTGGTGCGCAGGGGCCACGCTAATCTTGTCTGTATCGTTCCAATTTTAGTATATGCACTTTGGAAGTACAGTGCAGTGACAAGACTTTATATGAACCATCTTCCCCTACCCTTTTTCCCATGTCCCAGAACAGGGCCTATTGGCTTCTTCCTGTAATAAAGTCATCCATTCCATTCCATTTCTTGGTGCGAGCACGAGCTCGAGTGAGTGCGAGTGCTGACGCCGAGTGGTGAGTGCGAGTGAGTACGAGTGGTGAGGGCGACTGGTGAGCGTGACCGCGAGTGAGTGCGAGTGGTGACAGCGAGAGGTCAGCGTGAGCGTGAGTGTGAGCGAGTGCGTGAGGAAAAAAATATTTTTCTGACGGAGTGTGAATGAGCGGCGGACAGCTTTGCTGAGGTATATATCTGAGACGAATCTCAGGTTTTGCAAGGCAACGCAACGGGGAGGACAGTGTTACCGCGGGGGCGCACCTCGACGGGATTTCAGCCCTGTGCGTTGTGAGTCTTGTGACAATGGCTGAAAACGCAGTAACACATATGAAACACCCGCTGAAGCAAAGTGACATTTCATTATGCGGTGCGGTAAAGAGGTAATCAAAACCTGAAAATATGAATTTTGGCGTGCAGTTACTAAACTGTACACAACGCTGCAGCAAATTAAAAGGAACTGCCGGATTATTGAGGTTAGGATGCACGATCATTCAACTATATGAATATCAAATTTAGGCATGCAGTAGCCTTTCAACCAGAAAAATAAAACCACCCATGTGAATCCCTTACGTTACGAACCCCTCTTAATTTCTGCCGCACCCGAGTCCTATAAGTAGCACCCCAGTTGCTCAGGCTTCATTCTTCTTTTTGAGTTACTTCATGCCTGATCTCGGGGAATCACTCATGAAGGAAGTTTGATCACTCGACCATATCAAAGTGTTACTAATGTTGGTGGATCTAAGTAATGCTGATGAAACTCTTCTTTTAGTGAAGCTATAACCTAGTACTATGAATATCTCCTCCACTCGAACCTCCAGTCGAAGAGATCCGTAAAAGCGATTTTTCCATGTAAGGGCATGGCGCTATATTACACCAAGCAGAGTCGAGAAAACATATAACGGAGGACCAAATCAGCACCAATAGTCCCCCATAAACCCGCGCAAATTCAAGCAAGAGAAAGGGCAAACGTCTTTCACTCACTCACTAATTCGCTCACTCACTCCACTCACACTCACTCACTCACTCACTCACTCACTCACTCACTCACTCACTCACCTCACTCACTCACTCACTCACACTCCCACTCACTCACTCACTCACTCACTCACCACTCACTCACTCACACACTCCACTCACTCACCACTCTATCCTCTCCTCACTCACTCACCCTCACTCACTCCTCACTCACTCACACTCACTCCCCTCACTCACTCATCACTCACTCACTCACTCACTCACTTCACTTCACTCACTCACTCACTCACTCACTCACTCACTCACTCACTCACTCACTCACTCACTCACTCACTCACTCACTCACTCACTCACTCACTCACTCACTCACTCACTCACTCACTCACTCACTCACATCCTTGCGCATCAGTTTCCCTCTGTACAAAAAAAAGCTAGGAAGTCCGTGGGTAACCGCCAACACACAGTGAGGCGTCCGAAAGCGCTTTCCCGCGTTCAGCCACCGGCCTGCTAGCGAGCACAAAAGAGAAGAAAACTTCGGGAGCAACGAGTAAGTGTGTGGCGCTAGGTAACGGGCGAGGGAAGCGACCTGGTAAGCGCGAGACGGAACAACCCGCTAACGAGGACAAGCACAAAGACCGCGCGGTGACACTTTCGAGCTTCCTCTCAACTCCGATTGTTTGCTGCTCCGGTGGAACCCTGTTTCTACCCTGTTTCTAGTTTCCTATGTCCCGTCGAGAGAGAAGCCAGGGAGGCGTCTTACAACACACTGCATGCCGCCCGCTTCTTTTGTTAAAGCCTCCGAATCAGGTGGCTTACGACAACACACTTTTGTTTGCACCGCAAAAATTATCCCAACTTGTCTTGGGGCCCGGTGAACGTGCTTTATGGGCGCCTAGACATCGAGGAAACTCACGCAATACTCCCATTTTTTTGCGGGAAAAGAAGTTTGTGAGCAGTGTGTCTCTCGCTCACTTGCCATCTTTCTATATCCCCTTCACCGAGCGGCTGGGTGGACGAAGATAGCGTGCCCTTCTTTCTCGCAGCAAGCTACTGCCACAATTTCGCTTTGGGGACGCCGCCGCCTCCTCTTGTCGTTAATGTATATTCTACGCTCGGAGTGCTTTTTCCGGGACCCTCGTAATTCGGCCGGCTAACGCCGGCGGCGTTGGGTTGTGCTGTGTCGCCCGTAAGCACGTACACGCAGTGTCGTTGAAGTGCGGCCGCCGAATAAAAGCGCGCCGCCTTTTAATGCCCCTTCCCCCTGCTCTCTTTCTCCACTCACTCGGTTCCATTGTTTTCCCCTTTCGTTCCTGCATCCACCACCCTCCAACAATAGCCCACGCTCCGGCAATCCCCTTCTACATTCTTATCTCCTCGTCGCTTACCGCCTATAAAGGGGAGATAGCGCGTTATAACGTTTGGACACTTGTCGCTTGCTTGCTTTGCTACCCGGCACCATGCTCTCGAGAATTTGCTTCTTCTCTTTTACCCACTTGGACTTCCCGCTGTTCCCAAGTCGTCTTTCTTTTTGAGTTAACTCCTCCCTCTAGGCTTCAAACTTTCCTTCCACCTTTTAAGGTTTCTGGCGCCCTGGGAACATGCCAGCCAGCGGCAACGGTGAATGCAGCGATTTTTTCATTTCACCACGACGCGTCTCCGTCCGGCCAGCGACCCGACTAGCGAGGTGCGCTAGCGATATCATACCCGCGCCATGAGCGCGTGCGATAGACCAGCGCCCTTCGTCATAATCAAGACGATAGCCTTTGTTGCCTGGCTGTACGCGAAAATTTATGGCCCGTCAATCTGTCGCTAGAATCAGCCTAAAATGTTTCTGTGAGCCCAGGGGAGTCGGAGGAGTCCTGACCACCTCCCGGGCCCTGGCGGTAGCGGTGGCCCTCTGGGCCTTCCCATCCGCCGTCCTGATCCCGAAGGACGAAATAACGTCTTTCTATTTCTCTCCACTCTCTGCTCACAAGCGGTTTACTCACATGCTTTTGAATGGATGCGTTAGGGGTTGGGGAGGAGAACAGGTGGGTAAAGGAGGGAAGAGTAAACGAGAACGTGGGATATAGACCGCGAGAGGCTGAAGAGGAGAACATTGGAGCGAAAGGGAGGAGAACGTGGGAAAACGCGTATAGCCGGATAGGAAAACAGAATGGGAAGTGGGAGGCGGAGGAGTGCGATCGGAGGGCACCGATACGGAGAGGTGGGGTAGGACACGGGAGGGGAAGGAGAATCAATGATGATGGTGAAAAAAAGGAGGGAGATGATAAAGAGGCGCGGAGGAAGGATCAGAGAGATAGAGAATAAGGTAGGAGAGAAAGAGAAGAGGCAACGGAGGGGAAGGTAAGAAATTACCAAGCAGAGGGTGTGGTCGGGGAGGATAGGAGAACGGTGAAATGAGGTAGTAGAGGGAATGGAGAAGTGCGGAAAGGAGAGAAAAACGGGTGAAGTAAATTGAAGGGAGTGAGTTATAAGGGAGGGATGGGCGGAGAAGATGGGGAGAAAATCAGGCGGAATGAAAGGTAAGGCGGAACGACGAGGATTGGGAATATTGGGAATAGTGAATGGAATAGAAAACAAAAATTCTGAATTCGACGCGGTGGCACTCACTGAAACGCGCAGGCACCAGGGGAAGCCGGTGCGAGAAACGCATATATAACAGACATGCAATGGCGGATGAGGTCATGCAGTCCAGGGTGGCCGCGCCATGCCGTCGCTCTGTAAGCGGTCACACCTTCATAGCGCGAACGGCGCAAGCGACGCCTAGACTGAACGCCCTTTAACTGGATAGCAAAATTTATACTTACC
The DNA here is from genome assembly GCA_013339765.2 of Haemaphysalis longicornis. Classification (NCBI taxonomy): domain Eukaryota; kingdom Metazoa; phylum Arthropoda; class Arachnida; order Ixodida; family Ixodidae; genus Haemaphysalis; species Haemaphysalis longicornis. The sequence goes on from CM023450.1 coordinate 84,363,185, forward strand.
ACCAACGGAGACGCTCTTCTCTTCTTTAGAAGAAATGAAGCTCTGATTTCGAATTTCTTTCTCTTTTTCTAAATCCTTAGGAGCCTGTACGTCGTTTTCAGTTCGGAGACGTTTTTCTGGGCTTTTAAGAGCCGCGAGTCAATTTACATGTTCGGGCATTCTCACCGACGGCGAATGTCCTGATCGTCAAAAAGGGAAGAAAGCAGGCGGGGCAAAAAGGGGGCACAACGGACGTGCCCCGGCTGCAACGTAGACGACCGCAGCACGGCTGGCAGCACCGGAGCCGTGCACCTGAGGGAAGAGCACGCGGGGAAACTCGACGCCATCTCTGCGACGCGACTTTGAATGCGAAACACGACGGCGCGGGCTCTTCAGAAAGAAAATTTACTCTTTACTATTCCCTTTCACTTCTGTTTCGTATCTTTGCGCAGATGCACTTTCATGCCGCCGCGTAGAGTATCAACGCCGGGAAAATGTGAGAAGGTAATGGGGAAAGGAAACCAAAGTTCAAGATCAAGTAAAGGAGCGCACGAGGGAATGGCTGCGAGCATTTGCCTATTTCCTTTCTGTCCCTCGCGGCCCCTCCTCCACCGTGATGATTATTCCTTGCTTGGTAAAGGTGCCCGAGGCTCTTTTTCTTTTGTTCGTCTAGGGTTTTCGTTTTTCAATTTCATGGTTTTGTGGTTTGTCCGTGCATTTACATTTTGGGCCACGTTTCTTGTTTTTCTTGGCGTGACGAAGACAGGTCAAAGAGGCGACATCCCCACGTCTTCGTGATTCCCAGTCAAGAGGGGAAAAACAAGCAGCAGGTTTTGAATAACCAAAACGTTAGAAAAAAAGAAAAAGTAAAATTATCACAAAGATGATCTGAAAAAATAAAAAATATGCATCTTATACATCTCCCCCAAAACCGATAGAATAAAGGCCCAGCCACATGCAGCGTACTTTCGGCGTTTTCACGCGCCGACGTCGTCCTGCGTCGACGCGCGTCGGCGCGCGTCGCGAACATACATGGCGACACGAGCTGACGCGCTAGCGTCGTCGATGTCTATGCTCGTCAGATATCGGCGTCGACGCAGCGCAAGACAGCATCAGAAAGCGGGCGGCAGCGTCCGGGTTTCCTGTTCTCGTGGTTTGGGGTCATTCCTTTCAGCAGAAAACAATCGATTTCTTTTTAACTTGCGGTAATCGGTTGCCTTGAGACAAATCGCAAGCTATGTCTGTTCTAAAGCGCTCATTCCTTCGTGGCTTGTTTGGCTTTCACCGGGGAGATCGGGGATATGCGATATATCTTTGTGTGAGTTAAATAAGGGAGCTCTGGCTACATCGCTTGCAGTATTAGAATAATGTGGCTTGTCTGCAAGATCGGTGCGTGACGAGCAAGCGTTATCAACGCCAGAAATCTAGCGGCGCATTCCATTCCATTCGTGGCTACCGTGGCTTGCGCAGGGGAGACCGGGGATGTGCGATAGCTTTTCTTGACTCAAATAAGGGAGCTGTGGTTACATCGTTTGTCGCACTAAAATTATTGTCCTCGTATCCAAGATCGGTGCGCAAGAAACAAGCGCTACCACGGCTCAAACCTCTCAAATACGACCAAAACAAAGCACATCCGACAATACTCGTGGGTAGCCTCGGTCAGTATACCGAATTCTTCGCGGCCGCCTCTTCTCCGGGCGTGGTCGAGCGGTTGAGTACCGGACTTCTGTTTTGAAAGCCCGCGGTTCGAATCCTCGCAAAGCCTCGGTGTTTTCTTTTTTTTTGCGGTGAGGGTTTGATCAGTTTTTTTTACAGGGTACAGAAAGGGTTCCGGAGTACCTTGCCTTTTAACCTACAAATGACGTTCGACGGTAACCTCAGTATCAAGGCAGCGCTGAAATTTGTTTTGCTTACTCTTTGAATTCATGAACGTGCAGTCGGTACATAAGAGAGAGAGAATAAAACTTTTATTGAAGCCAGTCCGACTCCGTGTGTGGAGGCAGACCAGTGGGGAGACTCCTTAGTCCAGGAGTCCCTGGCTCTGGCTGGCCATCCGGGCCCGTCTCACCAGGTTAAGCTGGGAGCCGGGTTCAGAGCTGGACAGCTGCGCCGCCCACTGTGAAGGGGAAGGGTGGGGATTGGGAGAGAGGCCGGGTGTGTGGGAGCATTCCCAGATTATGTGATAAAGAGTACCCCTTTCGGTACATAAGATAGAGGTTAAATCAAGTAGCAAGTAAACCAGTTGTACGAAGTGCGTCTTCGTTCGTCATCCTATCGTATTTTGTTCAGATTTGACCGTGCTGACTCGAGATACATTTCGCAGCATTTCAATATTTGCCCGCCAACATTTAGCAGTGAATAAAGACGCCAAGTGTTTTTTTTTTTTTTGGCTAAGGCTAGGGTCTTGATAATTGCAGTTCAAGAATCGACAGTAACTGCTCATAACGACGTCAACAGGATGGCATACGTGTTCAGCAACACCCGCCGACGCAGCGACTGGCGCGCGACTTCGCCGGTCTTATGCGGTTACTCGCCCTCTCCTGCGGGTCCGCGCGTTGCCGCCGAACGACGCCGACGCTCGCGTGACGCGTGATTTCGCGCCCATGCGGTTAGGGCCTACAGAAAACAAGGCCGCAAGAAAACTGTTCAAAATACGAATAAGAAAAATCCTTCAAAATACGAATAAAAAATTATCTGTGTTTCCGGCCACGTATGTTGAGATAGTTCCTACAGAAGCACCCGGCTGCTTTGGTGCTTTGGTACCCGTTTTGCAGCGCAAATGCATTCGGACACGTAGCCGTCTGCGCACCAATGTTCCGCGCGCAGAGGAAAAAAAAAACGATCAAAAATCCATCGCGAGGGATGAGGGCAACGTTATGGAGCGCCTGAGGCCAATTGATGTCAGCAATGTCAGGGAAATGTTGGGAAGGAATAAGAGACAGAAATACAAGAAAGAAATACTGAGAAAGGGGGATCACGGCGGCAATCGCAGAGCGAACTTTCCCGCTGTTTTACTCACTCCATCGAGTTTTCCAAATAATCGAAAATTTGGCGCGGTGGTCGTGCCGGATTCAACTACGCTGCCTTTTTAACTCCATCAACCTCGCGGTTATGACTCGGTTCATCTCACGCACTTCCTTATCTCCCGACTCTCCAAAGCCCTGTGTTCGAGGATTCTTTCCTTTGCTTTTTTTATGGCTTCTACAGAAAATAGTGCGGTAGAGAGCACTCTTGAGCGGCCAATTCTCGTTAAGGGCGGGCCTTGTCGAGCAAACGACCTAAAGAGCCATTTTCTCCCGCGTTGCACATCGTCAGCGTTAATTTAACGAAGATGTATAAAGGAAGATAAGGCTTTGCACAAGTGATTCCCCATGGGGGCGAAGGAAACTGCACTCCGTGGAACAATTCGCATTCCTTTAATTTTATACGCTCTAATAGGACATTTTCGGGAAGCTTACGGACCTTTTAAGCTTATGGTTTCTTGGGCGCTGCCATCCCCACAGAGGAATCAAGGTGGTTTTCTATGGTTGCTAACCTTGCACGGTGCACGATCCACCCAGAGCTATTGGTTCATGCCCCCCGCACGGAAGTACCGCCCATCGTGTGTGTTTATTTGTATGTTCGCAAGTGGTATTTTATTTAATAGAACACTTACTTAATTACGTTTATTAATACATTTATTAATTTACTACGCCCTCTGAACCAAACAATTGACGCAGGGGAGTAGGTACACAGGTGAAATGGAAATAACAAGAGATAGTAGTAATTAATGGCATATGAGGGACAAAATTTTCCTCATTATACCTTTCTAAAGCTCTGGGTTGTAGAGGTAAAGATACATCAATCGAGGGTAGAGAGCAATTGGAGATATTGAAATTGCGAAACATTTCTAATGTGCAACGTCAGCTATAGTATTTCAAAACAATACGAGGTTTCGTTTACATGTAGACCGGTAAAGAGGGTGGTCCCTGTTCGAGGGCGTCCGTCATCTGTCCCGGGCTTTCATCCTCCAAAGAATAATTCACTCAGTGCCATACGCAGTACTAAACAAGAGAGAAACGGAAAATCTAGCACCGTCATCAGGGGAAGCAACGAAACAAGCGCAGGGCCTTCCAATGAGCGTGTCCACATACAGGCTTATTAAGTGTTGGGCTACACTACTACAGTTAACGAGACAATTTAAGGTCACCTGCCCAATCAAAAAGCTCGCCTCGGGCAAACTAAAACGGGTCGAAAGGTTCTAACACAGCTAAAATTGACGCCATTGGGCGACGCCGTCCCAACAAAGGAAATGCCGGAGAAATGGCTGAGGCACATCAAAATCCGTGCACAAGGAAGTAGCGGAAGCACATCATAATCCGTGCACTGTCTAAGAATATGCATCCCGCTCACTATCAGGGTAGGCGAGAAGCAAGAGTCAAAGCTACGGACAAAAAGTACGGGTCTCTTCCCACAGTGGTATACACCGATGCAGCCACATACTCCAAAAGTGAAGCCAAAGTAGCGGTGGTGACAACAGACTTACCCCGTGGTCCGGGAAACCCTGTCACGAGTGTCGACGCAAGAAGCAGAAGAACTAACAGTAGCCTTAGCAATCACACCAACCTATGGAAATGTCATAATTAGACTCATTCGAAATAGTCAGGAGTCTCACGTCGGGCTCGGTGGCTCTGATGACCCACCGCATGCAAGCTTAAGCCACCAGACAAGGTATTCGATGGGGTTTGGGCGCCGGCCGGCTCCTTCCTGGAGGGAAATAATCAATCCCACCTCGAGCCCCGAGGTTTTGCCAACCAGGCCGCGGAGGACTCGCCTGAAGCTACTCCCCTCACAACCTGCCTGAAATTACAGAGCACTGCAGACTGAGTCCGTTACACTACTCACAACTAACAAAAAAAAAAGACCCAAAAAGTACACCCAGACTTGCGCAAACAAGCACGTATCCCCACCAAGCACGGGTGCACATGATTTTACCAACTCAACACGTAGCCCAATGCCATTTCTGTATGACGTCAGGAACACTCGGGCACATTATCCTTATATGTTCTTGCTTGAGGTACCGACTTTCTTCGTGTGGTCTCGACCGCAAGCGCACTAAGACCACAGAATGAATTCGCCGTGTAATTATCAGTGTTGAAAGAGCTTACGCTGGAGGAAGACGCGAAGCACTTTGCGACGAAACGCCAGAGATTATAGGTTATGACTATTGAACTCCTGATTGGGCCAAATGGCGCTGTTAAGATAGTTGACCAGTATGTAGCCGGGAGAGCTATTCAACACTTTTCAGAGCCGGTAGACTAAGTTGTTCTGGATTGAATTCTATATTGATGCACCATTTTGAAGCTTTTTCAATCGGCAGCTTATACACCAGCTGTTTAGTGAAGAATGTGCCTGCTGAAAATTACGCCGAAGGTTGCCAAGTCTGCTAAACACCTTAAAATGGCATATTATAGGTTAACTCTCTACTTGAAACCGGCTGTGAGATAAAGGTCAGTATATTTGTAGCACTACGCCTGTCTAAACGAAAGTCATTAATGAAGTAAGAAGGTAGCTGTCAAGCTGTTTCCGACGGGCCCACCAATGTATTTATCTTGTTGGTGTCTAGCCCCACGCCACATTAAGTCAAGCATTGGTTGGCACTGCTTTGGCACTGCTTTTAACGCGCTTTTTTTTGGCACTGCTTTTAACGCGCTTTGGCACTGCTTTTAACGATGCGATATAGTTGCCAGATATAATTATGTCGTAAATTAAGGACCATAGGTAAACCTATTAATGCAGAAATACACGCGACACGGTAAGTCCCTCAGCCAAATCAGAAGGACGACGAAACAATGTGGCACCAAGCTTTGTAGAACACCCGAGAGAACGCCGCTATCCTAAGAGTCACAGTTGTTTCCTGAAATAAACTGGGAGCTGTCAATACGAAGAATGATTAGCCAGAATAAAAGGGTGAGATTGAGGTTAAGCCCCCGCGTATTGTCACAAAGCCAAATATGACACAGTCGCCTTGAAGGAAAAATAAGTTTATTTGGGACGAACTTGTGCTCGTTCTAACAACTCCAAAAATACGCAGGCGGCGAAACAGCAGTCAACAAAGGACGGGTTCGCAGCAGTGTCGGGAAATGGAATATCGCGGCGGTCTGCTACTGCTGGCATTTCTCTCTCTGTCTTCGGATTGTTTCCTCGAACCGTCGAATTACATCCAGAACACTGTAGATCAAAGAAGACTATTCTAGGCTGGTGACGTTATTTCGAAACACCCTCCATATCAAAGCAGATAACACGTGCTGCATAAAAAATAAAGAATGGAACACTCGCTTCACTTGGCCCACAGGATAACACAGATAACACAGCCCGACGCAGCCGGCCGACAAAAACAATAGATAAACAAATCCAATGCATGGTTTCCGGCAATATTATGTAGCCCCAATTTAGGAAAGCCTTTCCGAAAAGCTTAGAAACCCTTTAGGAAATACAATCAGAAAATTAAGAATTGTCGAGAGAATGAGTTGAAGCTTATCTGTAAGGTAAAGTGTTGGAGATTTAGGTTATGTTTTTCGGTGGAGGAGAAGGAGAAAAACGAAAGGAAAGACCGAGAGGGTATGCAGGCGTACAGCCTGGTTTGCTACTCGGAACTGGGGGAGGGCTGTTCAGGGCATGAAAGAGAGGGCAGAGGAAAAGGGAAGAGTAGGAGCGGGGATGCGTACACACTTTGATCCCTTTGTAAGCACTGTAGTCGTTCATTTAAGCTTGTCTCTTTCAGGAAGTCGTACTACGCTCGGCAGGGGCTTTATTCTGACGCCTTCGTCTTGCTCGTTGCAAGGCGAACAGATTACTTTTGTTATTGCTTATTTCTATTTTTTTTTCATCCAACGCCTAAACACCATGTTGTTTACTTCTTCGCTTGCAACGGTATTTGAACAGATGCATTTCTATTGCGTCAGATGATAGTCAGGACCGCTATGCAAGCCTTGCCGAGAACTTTCGAACTCCATCATGCCCCTTTTGCTGTTTTGTTTTTACCGCAGATGTTGTTCCTTGATTCTTACGCGGGCGCATTCTGCTTTTAAACTTGCCTTCTACGTCGATGTGCTACAAAACAGCTGTTTTCCATCTTCAAAGAGCCCAGCTAGACGCGCTGTGCAAATGTTTCGTGCCTATCACACATGTTTTCAGCAGAGCATCTGTGCCAACTCATCTTGCAGACTCCCGGCGTATGGACACGGCCGTGAAAGATGAGTCTTCCTTCGGCTACTCAAACGCGAGAATTTTGGTCTGTCCGTCTGTCCGTCTGTCTGTCTGTCTGTCTGTCTGTCTGTCTGTCTGTCTGTCTGTCTGTTCCTCCGTCCGTCCGTCCGTACGTCCATCCCTGGGATTGAATTGCCTAGCCAAGGTTGGAAGAATTCTCGAGCGAGCCGTTTATATAGCCAAAACATTTTCAATCTAGTAAATCCCGAAAGATGGTACATATTTGTCAACACTGTTCAGCCAAAAAGATAACATTAGGCTTAGTTGGCAAACTTACGTCAATTCATGATTGTTGTTTGCAGTGTTCCTCTTAGTTAAAAGTAGATGCGCACTCGATTATTGCGAGAGCAAATAAAGAATGCGTTGAAAATAATGTTTTAACCACGAAACAAGGCTGGCGCCGAATCCTTACGCTTGTGGCTCAAGCGCTAAGCCCACCAGTCCTGAGGGACGGCGCGCCAGTAGTGCGAACGCGGCAAAATTGAACTCCGCAAACCTCCAAAGGGGAACCGAGGCGTGAGGGGATCAGCGTGAGAGGTGGGCGGATGAGAGCGGAGAGCCAGTTACGTGGTAGGGACGGCAGAAGACTAACATTTGCAGGGACGCGAGCGGCCAATTTTCTTGGGGACCTAGCTTCCAGAAAAACCAGGAGGCCACCCTGTGTTCAGCCTTTAAGACCAAATTGCGACATTGTTGAGCGTTCACAGATTTTATTATCACTTACGCGTGACTTAAGCATAATGGCCGAACAACCATGTCTTCACTAGATCGCTTACTAATGATGAGCAGAAACCTGGTCGCGCGCATGCTATAGCTTCAACCCACAAGTGAGCACACATGTTAAGCTTCCCATACTGACTTTAGAAAGGGTGAGACGAAAGAGTGTTTTAGATGCGACGCTCTCTTGCTCTGAGGCATGTCCCTCCTGCGTCGGCGTTGTCGCGTCCGCACGCCAGCTGCGCATGCGCGACTCTCCTCCCTCTTCTCTCCGACAGCTGTGCGCGCAACGCACTCACTCCGCCTCATTATCATAAACAACAGCTGTGTGCGCGCGCTTCGCTCGCTTCGCTCCGCTCCCGTCGCGCAAGCGTGCGCATGCGCGACTCTCCTCCGTTGTATCCTCTCCTTGAGGCGCTGTGAATATAAAGCGGGTATCGCGCTGCGCAGTCAGCGCTCGCTCTCGTTCGACTTCGCGTCACTTTGCTTGACGACTGCGTGCTTGACTTGATTCTTCCGATGAAGACGTGATGGAAGCGATGGTCGCTTCATGAAAAGAAAAATTACGCCCATCTTCCCGCGTATGAGAACACCCGCATGTGATGCAATGCTTCATACGCGTTCACAACACGTTTCACTCGATTTAGAGAATCAACCCAATGGAAACGCCAATTGAACCCCCCGATGCGTCGCATCACACCAGGGTTCCCTAGCGGGAAGATGGGCGTAATTTTAGTATTGCGTGCGAACTTAAACAAAGGGTGATTTTTCCGCTACACACTCTCCGGAGCACCGAAAGCCTAACCAGCGAGTACCGATTTCTCAAAGGCTGCCTCACTTTTGCCCTCACTGTGACGCAAATATTTCAGCAAGCCAGCATTCGAGGAGTAGCAGCAGATGAGCATTATGGCACGCCGGCGACTAACGCACCTCTCACGAAACTGTATGAGCGCCGGGTGTTTGTTGACGTCGTGCTCCTCGTCAATGCCGCTTATACCGATGGCGTCCAACCGCCACATCTCCGACGGGACTCCCGGTCGGAACTCCATGCGCCAGTCGTCAGTACAAGCCAGGAACAATGCAGTTGCACTGGTGGTACGTGGTGTCAGACGATGGCAGAAGTCAGTGTAGGTTCCTTGAATGACCCAACCGAATATTGTCTCCACGGCGCACAGGGTTTCGGTGAAGCGCTTCGACACGTCCGGTTACAATCCTCCAGTAATTGTCAGAGCCGATCAACACGCTTATCACGGAGTCCTGAGGTTTATCGTCTTGGGGCTCTTCAACTAATGGTAAATTCCGGTCACGCAGCATTGCAATAAAGGTGCTCTCTAGTGGCCGGGCCCCTTACTGTATAGACCTCTGGCACTTCCAGAGCTTGGAGGGTCAGCTCATTTGATTCAAAGCGGCCACAGAGAGTTATGTTCACCCTTCGGCATTTGTACTGGCGTGGGCGGTTGCACTTGCCGAATGTCAACACTGCCAAATCCTCAGTTCCAGAGGTGGGCAGAGACAGTTGCTGCGACACGTCTCGACGGACGAAGGACCGTTGGCTACCGGCATCAAGCAGTATCCGTACCGGTACGCGGTCGCCGTCTCTGGACGCCCACACCATAGCGGTTTGGAGCAACACGGGGGACGAGGACGTGCTGCTTGCAGGAGGTGTTGTCACCTGCCTTGCTCGTTGTGTTTCCACCTGTCGGTTTTCAGCTCCGATAGGAGTAGGTGGTCGTGGAGTGCCCGTTGCTGCTCGTCCCCAAATGCCGCACAGTGTAGAAATATGGCGCCCTGAGCAGTGGTCGCACCTGAGCCATGCTGTGGCTCGGCAATTACAGGCAGTGTGGCCCTTCTTCCCGCACTTGAAACAGCAATGCTTCCTGGACAGCCGTCGGCGCTTTTCCTCCGCTGATAGTGTGGCCTGGCACCTATGCGTCGCGTGTCCTGGAATGTCGCAGCGGGAGCACTTCGTCTGCGCAGCCATGGATGGCTCGGCACCTGGCGATGCAGACCGTGCTGCCATTGCTAGGGCGGATAATATTTGAGGCGGTGTCACGTTGCGGTTAGCTGGAAACCTCCTTGAAGTCGGTTTCTCGCATGACACTCGACTCTCCTCTCTGCTTTCAACCTCCACTTGCAGGAACTTCAGGATGTTCTTGCGCCGCAGGATGATTGCGCTGCAGGATGATTGCGCTGATTGATGATTGCGCTGCAGAGTCCGCTCCGGCCGTGTCGGTCTTCGTGCGCTTGCGGTACAGGATTGCCAGACCCACTGGCAATGAGCGCATCAACACCCGCTGCAGAACAACCGCGTACTCTGCATACGGCATGCCAAGGCTATCCAAACAGCTGGTCCGGAATTGGATCTGCTCATAGAGGTCTCGCAGACGTGAAACTTGAGACGATGACTCGATTGGTTCGATGTAAAACAGGCTGTCTATGTGGTCATCGATGAGGACATCTTTTCGGCCATAGCGTTCACGTGAGCACCTTGACGGCAATCTTATAATTTGCGTCAGTCAGGCGTATACCTTCGATTGCCCGCTTTGCAGCGCCGGACCAGGTAAGTCTTCAAATACTGGAACTTTTCAATGTCGGCGAGATCGGGGTGAGCGTGTATGGTGGCCTCATAGTGCTCCCAAAAGCCCTGCCATTCACGGCTCTCACCGGCAAAGACGGGTATTTGAAGCTTTGGCAAATTTACGCGTAGACCCGGTGCTCGTGGCCTTCCGTGAGCGGCTGCATTTTCGCTGATCAGCTCCGTGTAAGCAGCTCCGATGGCGTTGCTGCACTCGTTGATAGTCCCCGCAAGCCTCTGTAGTCTGCCTGCTGTAGTCAGTGACAGGAGCACCAGCGGTAGCGCGCGCGTTCATGGCGAACCGAAGCCTGCTCATCGCGTTGCCGATCTTCTCACGGTAATCTATGGCAGCCGCGACTACTTTATCAAACGCCTTACCGTCAAGGGAGTTGGCGATCTGGCTGTCCATCTCCGCGAGAGCGGACTCTTTAGAGCGCAGCCCTTTCAGTAATTTCCTGGAGGTCGCCCAATGAGGGTTGAGTGCCCTCCAGTAGGATGTCGCTGGCCACGGACAGAAGTCGGGTGGTAGAACCACGAAGGATGCCTCACTGCCTGCGCAGCTTCTCCGTCCTCGGTAACGTATCGGTGCGAGGGTTGCCGGCCTTCTCCCTGGTTTTTTGCACCAGAAATGTAGAGACCGCGAAGAGACAGACACCCGCGTTACCTGATCGAACACCTCCTGGTTCTCCTCTTTCTTTATTGCGTGCTCACGCACATACCCCCGCTGCCCGCCCTCTTCGTCCTCTTCTCTGGTTGAGCTGCGAGGCGCGTGCCGCTTCCTGCCACTGCTTTCCCGCGGGAAATTCAACATCCTCCCGGGGCCGCGGATCTCTCTCTCTCTCGTTAGTATGCGTGATATCAAAGGAGCGTATCTTCCTCTTTTTATAATTTAAGGGCCAGCGCAGGCAACATCTAGTCCTGCATCATTATTTTGCAGCATAAATTTCCTCAGAGAGTTGTCGAATGCAGGAAATTCAGAATCGACCTTCCGCCTGAACAAGCAAGCAAATAATTCGGCGTTAATAGCCAGTAAAACAGCCATTCTACCTATATCTGGTTTATTCTTAGCGCAGGGATGCACCCTTTCTTTGTGTGCGCTTGGAGAAGATCACCTTCAAGGTGTTTCCAGATAGGCACCAGCACAGCGCCGCACTATGGTTTATTTTCAACAATTCCGCTATTGCATTAAGAAACCACTATAACTGGACTGCTGTTCGGCCTGCGTGGCCTAGCACGATAGTGGCTGGCATTGGTTCGAACCACCTGAGCTTTAGCGTCAGGAATTGAAATAATTAATTTTTTACAAGTCTGATAATCTTCGCAAGTGTAAGAATTTAGCAGCAGTATCGGGATCTATTGCAGCAGCTGTGCTGTAAAACCACTGTAGAATGGGACTGAGCCGGTCGAAATTAACAGCAGGAAAACGTGAGTTTTGCTACTCAAATTGCTTCTTGTATTTCCCTCACCTGAACCCCAGCGGCCCCTTCCAACTGAATTCAAATAAAAAGGAATTCCAGCTCTGTACGTCGGAAAATTCTCAAGTTGCAGCTTGCATAGTTCGGCTAGTTGAATGCAATGTATACTTATGCCAAAAAAAGACATAAAAAAAAACGAGGACGGAAACACCAAAAAGACATTAAGTTAAACGCATAGAATGGCTCAGTACTGTTTAGAGTTACGGAAACAAGCTTCTGGCAAAAGCGCGGTTGCGCCTTAAGCTCTGAGGAATACTGCTGTAGCAAAGTGCCAGCTAAATCTGTATGTTGCAATGCATACAGTGCCACTGGCGGTACTTGGGACCTTAAATTCTGAAATCCTAGCTCTTGGTTACTTACGGACGATTGCAACAGTTCGTGGTATTTTTTTACAGTTTACTCCAAAGCATTCCTCCTCTAAGATACTTTTGTTGCTACAATTTTCTGCGGATCCACGATTTTGTTTACAGCTTAGCACAAGCCTGAAATCCAGACGCGGAAAGTGTTTCGTTTACACAACCGTTCCTTGTTACAGTTTCTACCTGAGATGCCCCTCACGAGAAAGAAAGGCATGTGCTAACTCTGGCGACATGCTGTGATTTTTGCGACAGAAGCAAAAATGATGTGAAAACAAACTCATTGCGACGCAGAAAAAAATACATGAGAGGAGACTTGGTTGCCTCGACCTCGCGACCTAGCCTGGTCTGCGTAAACTACCCTGCCTTGATATTCAATATTGGTTTTTGCGTTTACTTTTTGTGCATTACTTCACGGATGTATTAGGTGCAATTCGCCGTACCCGCGTATTATTTCGCGCTGCATATAGGAGATGGGGAAATCCAACGCTCTATTAATATTTGCAGTAGAGAACATTCTTTTTCGCCTGTCCCAAAAATGACATCTTCTCTTATGCGCGATCGAGAGCCTAGCCACCCAAGCCAATAACGAGATCTGAGAACCGTGAATAATTTGTAAGAAAAACAAAAACGCGGTTATCGCATGGTGTTCAACAAATTTTTTTCTGAGTGAGTTTGTTCATGGCTAATTGAATAAAACTTACAGAGGTATTAGGCAATTAAAAAATGAGGCACACAACGCAGATACAGTTGTCAGTACATGTGAAGCATAGAGCAAGAAAAAACAAACGGGAGGGGGAAACACGCGGCGTCCGTATTTGTTTCTCTGAGTCTCATTTGTACGTCTCTCTGAGCTCTGCACCCGTTCTAAAATAACCTTTATTTTGCAGTTGGCCAAAAACAAGTTAACGCGAAAGCCTGAGGTGCTCCAGTGTGCAAAAACGCGGTGTTTTGGAGCGATACAAGAAAACGCCGCTGCTGTAAAGTGAACACTTGAAACTAAGAATACCGGAATTCATGCCAAAGTGCGTGTCCAGATTAGTTTCAACGAAGGAAATTCATTAGTTTCAAAATAAAATTGGGTGCCATGGAGTTTACATGGGCATCGAACCCAGCTCTCCGTAAAGGAAGTGAGTGCGCTACTACCACTCTTGATCATCGCCACTGCATGCCAGCAAACAAGTGCTTGCAGCGCTGTCTGTCACATCGCGTGACGAGGTGAACTTGAAATCACGTTAGTGGAACAGGGACTTCCTGCAGCCGCGGGGAACTCTGATTCCGGAAAAGCTGTTGGGTGAAGTGCCGCCATGCAGTCTGCCCGTCCGAAAAAAAATTGCACGGAAAGGTGAGGAAACAACAGCGAAAAAAGACACAAACATGATGTAGCTGTAAAAATATCTTTGATAATCCCTGGGCTTTCCCCTTCAAACTACGTCGGCAGACTTAGGAGCTCGGAGAAATTTCCCCTTTAAGTTCTCCAACGTTTTTTTTCTTCTCTTTTTTTTCTCTCCATTTTTTAAGTTTTTTTCCCCTCTTTTATTTTTGCGCGGGAGCTCTGGCCTGCGCGCACATCGACGTCTGCGAATATATTTGCGGTGCGAACATCTCGAATGTTTCTGTCGGAGCTAGCAGACGATCCCTGAAACCTGCGTTTGAAACATACCCAACGGATGACCGTTCTGAAGCCATTCCTGTAAACATCGCCGTGAAAAATGCCCGGGGCTTGAGTAACCCTTACAGACGCCTCACCGAGTGGAGAGCGGGGAATACTTGATAAAGCTTAGGCCATTCTTCGTCCCTTTCTAGCTGCTTCATGACAACGGCTGCCTGTTTTCCAAAGCTCCTCGAAGTTCTGAGCGATCGAAAGCTTCTTAGAAACTTGCTGGGGTGGTACTACACACGTGTGAACACCCGCGTCTTGAAAAGTGAATTACCTCCGTAGAGATGCATAGGAACAACTCTTAAGCAATAACAGCCTCTGATAGGTGCGGCAAACCTTTGAAACGCGTAGAATCAGTAGTCTGATACCCACGTAAATTTGGCTTCGTGGAGTTCTATTAAATATGGAGTTCGTGGAGCTGCATGGCTTCGTGGAGTTCTATGTCTCTCGGGCCCAAGTTCAAAATGTGCACAAGCTCATAACGTCTCCCGTGTGGTGGCGTCGCGCTCGAACTACTGGAGAAAACTTAGCCCAAGAACTAGAGTGCAAATTTCAGTCCATGCAAAACCGCAAGATTCTTGCCGGCGAAGTTGAGCAGAGGCTTCATGGAGGTCTGACGTAACTGATACGCTGGGAACAGTGTGGTACATAACAATAAGCGCTGGGAGTACCACGGTATGTACATTCTATTGCGGCATTCTTCCACAGGGCATCAAAAGAATTCATGACAAGTTATCTAAAAAAAGGCTGAAATAGAAGTAACAAGACGCAACAAAGAGGCTATATAAGTGAACGTATGCAAGCCAATGCATGAACTACACAGCCTGTCGCTGCTAGAAAAGTATTCAGAAAGGTATCCGTGAAAACATAGGGTACGCTAACAGGGGAATGCTGCTAACATTAGATGGTTTATACACAACGCATCAACATCCTTATCATCATCGTCGTCGTCATTCGTCCTCCTCCTCCTCCTCCTCCTCTTCATCATCATCATCATCCTGCTAATGTGCACCGGCAAGACGATGGCCTCTTTCAAAATGGAGGATTCAGCCGAATACTGCACCCGAGGGGCCAGTCTTGTTCTGTTGAGGAAATGATCTTTGTGCCCCAGTATGGTAGCACGTACCGATATAGCCTCCTCTCGTATCCGCAGATGTACCGTAAAGTTTTTAGAAAACGTCCTCCTCCGAAACAGCCATCAACCCTCCTTTACGGGAGAAATATTCAATTCACTAAAAGAACCCAAAGATCGCCCACCCCAAAAATCGCGCTTGCTTCGACGACTTCAAAGCCGGGGGAGCTGCCTCCGCAAAAAAACGTTTTGCGGCCGCGAACACTGCCGAGGTCTCAATTTAGTACAAGACACATGGCCTGCCTGTGGTTTTTACTTGATATCTCTGCAGTTTGGGTTGGCGGTGCGGCCACTTTCTTTTTGTAGTTTTTCACACCTGACCCGAAATTTTAACTTGATATCGCTGCAGTTTGGGTGGGTGTTCTATCGGAAATTCACTGTAATATATCAGGTACTACCCACGGAAACTGCTGTAAAATTACATATGGAATTAAAGCCAGTGGATCGCCCTTAGTCCAGAGGTTTTTATGGGTTATGTTCAAGTGTTGGCACCTTTGTGCGATCATGAACGATAGCATTTTTGGTTTTCCTGTCGTATTTAGAGGCCACGCACGTCTTCTTTTGAAATTATTTGCGTTTATGTAAATACTTTGCACTCCAATATTTATGATATTGGAGACCTAAAGGTTCTTTTACCTGCGTATTTTTGGCGCCTAAATCGCGCCTTTTTAATGTCTAATACTCCGGCGTCTACTCATTACCACCACCATTCTGTTGTTTTCAATTTATCTCCGGACAGGAAACAGAACATTCCTCTGTGGAACTTGAGTCGAAGGCGTGAACAGACTGTCTCCCCTCTTGTGAAGAACTGTGGCAGGATGAGGTGCCGTGTCCAGGGAGGTTTCTTTAAACTTTTTCTCTACAAAAGGACACTATCAAAATTGTCGATATAGACTGCTAAGCGCTTTTTGTAGCTTATCATGAGGTAACTACATTTTGAGAACTTACCTTAATTCCTTCCTCTTCCCGATGTAGCCAACCACAACCCTTCTGCGCATGTGCCGCACTCAGGCGTTTGATAAGGGGCATGGCGCTGCGCCGTGCCATTGCTTTATGATCCAGTCACTTCAAGCTCTCTTAGCACGAAAAAAAGCACGGCACAGATAGCCATGGCCGGCCAGAACAATATGCACAAGCTAGGCTGGCAGCAGCAGACCGACATTCCGTTCGAAGATGCATGCACTGTTTGGGTTCGGTAGTGGTTTGTCAGTGGCGTTAATAAGATCAGAGTGGAGGTATAGGGCTCCTATTCAATGGCTCATTACCCAGCGGAGGTGCTCTAGAGTTCATTCGAACCAAGATCTGCTGTGTGTCGTCTGGGTAGGCTAAAGTGCCGCGTCATTGTTGAAGTGACGGCTTATTTCATTCATCACTTCCACAAAGGCTGCCATTCTGCCAAACGATAAAGTGATGATTTTTCCTGTTATGTTTGTGCGGGTTAGACGGCTCCCATATTGAAGAAAGTGCTGGGACATCAACAGACATATCGTGAGCGTACATGTTGCGATTAGCAGGACGGTGGCATAGCTGGAAAGCACGCTTTAGGACTACCACGCGACTAACGCTAACTTGGTCAAAATGGCATTTTCAATAAGACTACTTACCTTTATGGCTCGGTAAAACAATTTTCTTTATAGGAATACAAAGACCTAAGCTACGCTGGAAACTTAAGTTTCTTACTAAATAAACAACCATTTTTATTCGTTGTTAACAGGTAGAGCAACCTTCCCTCTATTTGTGCGGCTTTATCAGAAATTGTAAAAATAACACAAACGTATATTACGCTCTACTGCAAATGGCAGACGGGGATTGTACTAACGTCGCGACAGATCCCAGGAACATGAAGAAGGTAACCCGGATCGAAGGGCCTATACCAACAAGCTGCTCCTTTAAATGCGCCAAAAGCGCCTGAAATACTCTCGCTCACAGGCATCCGCGCAGGGGTGGAACAGAGCTGTAATTTCTAAACAAGAAGAGGAACATAAGAAAATGATTTGGTTGGTGGTATAGCTGCATCTGTGTGAGAATCTTTGTTTTGTCTATTACTTGTTTTTATAAATTTAGCGCCATGAACGTTTCCGACCCCCGATGGTTTAAACGCAATAGAACCTTTTCCAACTGCACAGCACTCCTACGGCAAAACACCCGGCTCCTCAACGCAGCCGCGAATGAACATCGACGCTTCCGATCTGCTTTTTACGCGAACCACACCAGGGCAACGCGCATGGACTGGCGCCCGAGATGCCCGCCGCGACACATCGCATCCTTTTTCCATGCAGCCGCGGAGATATTAGACGCGCGCCCCGTCTCTCCGGGAGGTCTGCGCCAGAAACAATCTTTTCGCGTCGACACGTCGACGACGTCGAATCCGCCGCCTCCCCCATCCCTGAGGCCGGTTCCCTCATTCGGACACCGCAACTCCATCACCGACGCACTATGAGCCAGAAGCGGCTCAAGAACCACCGATGCATTTTTGTGTGTCTAGTATACAGCTGTCACCCGCATGGCCTACGGCGATGCATAGAAAAATGCCTGGAAGTATAAACAGGAAGCATGAACCCTGCCAGCCATGTTCATAAAACATCCCCCCACTTTTCCTTATTCTAGTATGTAGCAGCTTCTGCTCCTGTGGATGAGAAGGGATGGCCTTACTTGGTTCCCTGCTGTGTCAGCCTCACGGTCTAGAAGACCGCAGAGGATTCGACGTCCGCGCTCTCCGCTGCGTACGTACACTTTGCCTGCTCATGTACGGTGCCCAAGAGGCTCGTGGAAAGAGACATTGTCCACGTTCCCCGAAAACATAAAACATGCGAAATAAAAACAAAGAAATCCCTTTTCTCAGGAGACGCGAAGAGGACATTTACTCGATTTCGTAGAGATATTCTCTTTGGGGGCTCATTTGTCTAGTTTGATAAAGTTTGTTGTAATAAGACTACTACAACTTATTTTTCGAACCTGAAACATACGTCAAAATGTACCATAACAAAAAGAATGACGACGCCCGAGAGAGTGAAATAGAGTAAATAGAATAGCTACGATTACTAAGTCCCTCACACGGAATTTGTGCGCGGCGCGAACTGCAGTCTTCTCGGTCACGGGCCATAGCTGCTGCATCCCAGGAAGTGATCGCGTTATGAGCGAACGCACGGCGGCGCACGCTACTCTACTGTTATCTCGCAGCGCGTCGCCGTCGCCGAACATGTTGTAAATCGTGTTTGAACCTCCCGTTAAAGTGTCAGTGATGGTAATCCTCTGCGTCGGCGGAGAAAACTGCATTTCAGGGAGTGATCGCTCCCGCCGCGGTGGCTCAGTTGGTTAAGGCGTTGTGCTGCTCATCCCAAGGACGCGGGTTCGATTCCCGGCGAAGGCGGTCGCTTTCCTGATCGAGGCTAAAAGCTAAAACGCCATGTGTTCGATATTTCGCCGCACGTGAAAAATCCCAAGGTGGTCAGAATTAGTCCGGAGCCCTCCACGATGGCGCACCTCGATCAATCGATCAATCGATCGATCAATCGATCAATCGATCAATGAATCAATCAATCAATCGATCAATCAAGTGATCACAGCCTGCGTCCCAGCAAGAGATCGCGGACTGCGTCTCAGGAAGTGAACACGACATCGTCGACCGCACGACGGCACGCGCTCCTATGGCGCTATCTTGCGGCGTGTCGCCACCGCCCAACATGTCTCATGCGGGCTCGGCATACCGCCCTCCACCTCACACTTTCGCCACAAGTTCCTTCCCCGTTTTTCTTTTGTATTCGGTGTTTCAAGCGTTCTCCCGGTTACGCGGCCACGGAGGACGCCATACCACAGTAGCGAACGCGTAAGTGCTGCGCACTAAAACAGTCCCTAACAGAGCTGTATAGTAACCGAAACCACCGAATGGTTCGCCACGGTTATCGGGGGTTGCGTGCCGCGTACAGAGTGATCGGGAAAACCGGGCGGCAGGAGCACACCTTCCGCAACTATCCTATTGCAGCATATTTTCTGTACTCTTTTTTTATTCCTCATGTTTTTCGCACTTGTACTGGGCAGACTTCCTTGCGCCAATCTCGTTTTTGTAATGTCAATAAGAGATCCATTTGTTCCGTGCATTTTTATGAATAAGCTTCGAGCTTTGGAAAGCTGGTGAGACGTGACGGCAACTCGGCCAGGACATCGTTCTTAGAAGAGCATAGAGCTAAAAGTCCTTCATGTAGGTGAGCGGGTCATAGTTTTCAGGGGCGGTCTCTAAAGCTACAGGTTTCGAGACCGTCTGACTTGTATACTCCGAGGTGTGTGAATCTGTGACGAGGTATATACAGCGGTCACGTTAATCAGCGCGGCTGCCGAAACACCTTTTTGTCCGGCTTGGTCATCGCTAATGTAAACGCAGACAAAAATAAATACATACCTCGAATTCTGTCCCCTGTCCTGTCCTGTCTACCACAGGGTATGGGAGTGCCAATACACCCCATCCCTTGCCTTAGTCCCCACACAGACTACGAGAAGTGGGCGGGCCGGCTGGCCAGCTAAGACCAGTCCTCGCATCCCAGCGTCGGATGGTGGTGAGGCCCGGTGCGGCCAGGGAAGCTCAGGGCTACCTCGACCCGGAGTCCCCTCACCAGGCGGGCGCCCCAACAACAGCGTTTGCTCCAAATAAAAGTAGATACCATCTTTCTCTCTCTCTCTCTCTCTCATCCCGTGTTCTTCCTCTTCAGCCTACACTACAAGTTGCGGTGTTTTGCCACCGTGATGGAATATGACCAACCGCCCAACTGTCATATTTCTGCTCTTCAACACGTCACTCCTCCGTAGGGGAGTGAAGAACGGGCGATACAGCATCGTTTAGTTTTAGGGGAGTAGTTGTAATCCCTCTCCTGCCTCGTCCCTGCAAGCGCCCCAGTGCCACGACAATGGCTACCTCTCGTCGTCCTGGTCTAGGCTCTCAAAAAACATGACCACCTCAAGACCACCAGTTTGAGGAACACTAACATAGTTTCGAACTAAAATTCTTACAACGCCACTTCATCTATGAAAGAGGAGGAACAACGTTAACCGGGAGGGGGATGACCACCGTGGCCTTTCATAATTTGCCCCAACGCTTGTTGGTACTCTGCATTCAAATTGTGGTCAGTTTCATTAGACACTCAGTTGAGAAGAGATCAGTGTGCACGCTGTAGTTTTCCGCCCATTTAGGCAGCCGTAGTTTTCTCGTGGCGGACATTCGTCACCTCTGTTGCCCAGAATAAACTGACCGCCTACCGGCTGTGACCTGTGTAAATGCGTGACCGGCCAGAGCTGGAGTTTGCAGAACATATTGAATGGTTAGCACTGCAGCCACGTGCCAGCGTTCGTAACGTGTGGCGTTTGAGAGTCCCGGACAAGAATGATTTGGGTGGGGAGGGAGAAGGGTTTCTCGCTCATCTGACAGGGATGAAGGAGTTCTCGTGCGGGCGGGATGCCTTTTTCCTAGCTTTGTTACTTTAGTCATTCGCATCATGCGTAGCGTTTTATAGTTCAGTTTTGTCAAAGGTTGGCCAAAATATACTTTAGCCAGAAAAAAATCGCGGAAAAATTTACGCCAGCAGCTTCACAGATAATAAGGTTAAATGAACTGACAGGATCTCATTTTAACAGCGGAGCTGCTGTTGCTGGCCGTAATGTGCGCAACGTCATCCTAAAAACCCCGGTTCATAGTTACTCCCATCGTGTACCGCGCACTTGAGCGTGCGGTTTAAAAGAAGCGCCCACCGTCCTCCAGGCTTGCGCGTGACGCTCACGAAAAATACAAATAAAAGAGTTCACGTGCGTTCGCGCCTCAAAGGGGGAGCACAGTACACACAGCGCTACAGATGCCTAGTTAGCAAAACCGGTTGCCGCCGGTTCTCGCGCGTGCTGACGCGTTCCACTTTGGGAGAAATGGGAAAGCCTGCGAACAAAACGATCCGCGCCCCCCCAGTCATGTATGAGGAAGACGAGGATATAGATGGGTATGACGATTACTACAACTACCACAGTCAAAATCGACGACGGAACATGTAAATAAGCAATTTCCAACGTAATGTAATGAGTGGTGTACGTCCTTCAGTGCTTACATAGAAAAAAATTGGCCGCGTATCTGCTCCTTTCGTTGCAAATGTCGTCAAAAGACGCTAGTCTTTGTACACATTTGCCAAGGAAATTCCCCTCTTTGCTTTCCCGCCCACCTCTCATGCTGTTCTTGTACCATCGCGCTCATCCCAAAGTAAACACACTGAAGGTTTTCTCAAGGCGATTTGAATTTACCGCGTTGCACTACTACAGGCCGGGTTCCTCGATGCCAGCGCTGTAGTACGGCGGAGACGCGCGTGAATGGAGGCGGCCGACTAAAATGTTTATAGAACCTCGTTGCCGTGCTCCATGTGCGTTCCAAGCAGAACATGAAACCTGGCTAGTGAAACCTTTCTTTCCTGTTACCGCGTGATTTCTCATATGCCGCCAGGAGGTGGCGCGGGCAACAGAACAGCAGGCGGTGGTTTTCTGCAGTAGATGTAGAATGTCATTTGCTATCAAAAACCCAAGCGTCCAGGAATTTTTTAATAAAGGAACACTGCAAATATCCCTTGTGTACTAATTTTCTGTCTTCTATTTGCGTAATGTCATATTCTTGTTCAACAAAGTTGACAAGTATGAACATATAAACTGGGCTTAGACGTTTACATTTGGCTGTGAGTATATAAGACTATGGCGCAGTAAGCATTTTACTTTGCCCGGGTGGCTGAATCGAGTTACAGACAGGCAGACGGACGGACAGACAGACCAAAATTTCTGGGTTTAGGTAGCCCAAGAAAGACTATCGTCTTTAAAAATCCTACAGCTTTGCTGCGGTTCAGGCCTTGGGCGACTTATTGTAAGCTTATCCATTTTTTATTCCGGTATTTACAGGAGGCAGGAAATTCATTCATATTAATTACGTGTTTAGCAAATTAACGTGATCGCGGAATGGGCCCTACATGAGATTCTATTCTCCCTTCCACAAGAAGTGGCCACGTGTGCTTGCCTACCTTAATTGCAACGGGCTATCTTTACAGGCATCCTGCTAATACGACCTACCTTTAAAGCCACGTCTTTCCTCGGGTACGAGACCATGCCCGCATCTATAAAGCAAGGACGCCCATGTGGAACCTCTGTTTACGCTATAGGAGCGGTGTAAGAAAGAAAACAAGACAGGATATATTAATTATTGCTCCGCATAAGGTGCTTCCTTCCCAATTTCCGACACACGCCACAATACCGGGCTCCCTGCCATGCAATTTGTAATTGGTGCTCCTTGTCTACATCACCCACGCACTATTAAAGATCGCAATCGTCACCGCAATCATCACTTAAAAATTATTTCGAACTGATCGATGCGATGATGGATTGCGATTGTAATTGTTGAAAACTGATTATTACGATTATTTCTAACAGTGTAAACTGATCATTACGGTGATTGGGATGAGTGATAACTGATGATTTCGGTGATTGCATTAGGCGCTGCCAAAGAAATCCGCATGGTGTTGAAGGACGTTCGCATCCAACGAAGAAATTTGCTTTGTGCCCGTGCCAAAGCCCGTTTACTTATTCCCCAAAGGCTTGACAGGCGACCACTGCTGCTTCCCAAGTTGGCAAGGAAAACTGGAGTGAAATTGGCGCTAATGAAATGCACGTGTCGCCAACTTGTCTGTCCGACGCAAGGAAGTCCCCAGTAAACCCTCAACATCAAGCGCGCAAATCGAGCGGAGGTTGAAGAATAGAAGTGAGCTTTTTCTTCGTCTGAAAACGGTAGGCCGTTTGGCCTTAGGCGCGCATGGAAAAACCACTAACGAAACAGTGCAGGGAGATATGGGCTGGGCCACGGAGCAAGAATATTGGCCGCGAGGCCCACCACTGGAGAGGCCGGCGCTGCGATCGTTTTGACGTCACTGGTAGGATCCCCGTTCCTACCTTGCTGCGTTGTTGGCTTGCCGCGCGTGACATTTCGTTCAGGACCCGCTTTATAAGTGAATTTCCGTGCTAATTTTCGGTGTTTTAAGTTCATTATCAGTGCGTGAAGCGTAGTTTGACCTCATGGGGACTTTATAACCGTGGCAGGCTGTCCGCAAACAACTTGAGCGTGGTGGTGTATGCGGACGTATGCGATTGAACCCGGTGTAAGCGTAAGCTGCGGCTCGTTTCCCGATCAACATTTAGCTCGGCTACGACGACCACCGAGCTAAATTTGTAGATTTCGGTGTTCGTTCTCAAGAAATAGGTGATGTAGGAAATCATGAAGCGTTTACTGCTCGCAGAAATGCTCCGCACACACGTCCGCCGTGGCTGCAGGCTGCCGGCGGCTCGAAACGACGTAGGTCGGGACAGCAACACCTTGTTGCTGCTTTTTAAAATCACACTGATCGCGGAAAAGGAGGTCCGCATTCGCGAAAGTGGATGTTAGTGTGGTAGGAAATTGTGCTGCGCAGTGTCATCAGCTGCGATTTTCAAGGCGATGCCCAAATATCTGCCGCGATCTACGGCGACCGGCCGCGGATGTCGGGCCCCGCGACGACGGCGCGTTCGCGCACGGTGCGACGAGCGGCCGGAGGGTGGTTACGGCGACCGGCCACGGATGTCGGGCCCCACGCCGCCGGCCCGTTCGCGCACGGTGCGGCGAGCGGCTGAGGGTGGCGATACCTGCGCGCAAAAATCGGCCGAGGCCGTGGCAGGTATCTTGATCATCGAAGGCTTAAATGGCAGTAACCACGGATACAAACTTCTAGATACGAGAAAAGGGGTGACAGTGTGGTGAAAAGTTGTGTTAGGGACTGTCATTCGTGACTACAACGACAGCGGCGATGAAATATCTGCCGCGACGCTAAGCCTAAAGTTTCCAACATCGGACTCCGCGCATCCGAAACCGGCGGCGAGTTAGCTGTTGGAGAAGACCTTCTTCTAAAACTCGCCGCGCGCAAGCGTGTTGCTTTGGGTTCCACGAACTTCTTGGGGGCCTCCAACGTTTGGTTCCCTTATTCTTAAACTCCCCATTACCCATTACCCCACGACGTGTTTCGCCTCGTACGCAACCACGCCTTCTGTGAGCAATCGGGAGTTCTCGTACTTGATGCTAGACTAGAAAAGCGCAGGCTCATTGTAAACAGACAAAATCCCGTGTTGCAGAGGTCTTAATTAACATAGCCAAGTCTAAACCCGCTCGAAGGCGTTAAAAGCTCGCGTTAATACCATTCGTACATTGCGGACAAGTTGTCACGAAAAGTAAACATATCAGTACAGAGTACTAGTGATCGTTAATCCAATCAGGGCATGAATATAAAAAAAAGCATTGGAGGGGAAATAGGCACTGCTTAAGCCAAAGTGCAGATCGTACCAGCACTTTTAAGCCTTTGCGCCGAAGCAATCCGCTCACCGGTCTCACGTAGTCATTCATTTTTTACCACGCAATGCGTGCAGTACGCGTGGTGAGATCGCAACTGAGCGCCACGTTTTTGCCGCTGTTGCAAGGTCTATTTTCTTGCGCACACAGTCGCGTACATGTCACGCCGCGAGTATTTCATAATGAATTAACAGTGTACTTTTCTCGGCACCAATTGTATCGTCCTTGGCGTTAGCTGGCTGCGTACGAGCTGTCGGTGGCGATGGTAGCAACTACCCAGCCGCGGCGGTGTCGTCGGGAGCAAGCGAGCCGTTGATTGCTTGTCCGGATTATTTGGTCTGTAGACAACTTTCTTCTGTAATTTGCTACAAAACCACGAGGCGGGGGCACACGGCGGCCACAACAAAAACGTGCGGTCGCATAAGCACAGGAAATGTGTTCTAGCAGACGACAGCAAAACCCGGCGTCCTACAAGTGACGTCACTCGTAGATGGCGCCACGGTATGTCCTCGTGGCCAATTGAGGAGGCGAAACAGGGCTTGATCCGGCGGCGCGATAAAGTCACTGCGCCGGGCACGGCACCGACGAGCCCTCTGTCGCGAGGCGCCAAAGGAAGGTCAGTCAGTGCATAGCCGGCTGCCGTCCCTGCTGTCGTGGGCAGACGACGCCGATGAATGCCTCGCGCGACTTGACTTTCATTGGAGTCAGCCTGCGGCGGGAGAAATCTTCGCGTTTCAAACATCGTTGTCGCAAGACGAAGGGGCTTTGATTTTTTTAGAGCGCGAAACCTACAATAAAAAAAAAAACATGTGGTCGAGAATCTAGGTATGGTTAGCTCCAGTGAATGATGGTTCTTAATTATCCTCTATGCCATTAGTTCATATTTAGACTTTCCTAACTTCGCCGCCCTGCCCGTGCAACATGAAAAGCGCACGCAAATCTGAGAAGCCCGCGATAGGCGAAAACCCCCTGAGTGAACCACTCTTGGCGGGAAGGCGGCGTCGGCAGACGTCTTCTGCTCCGAGATTCCTTCTAGTGCTTCGTCAAGCACGGTACGGCTTGTAACTAGGGCAGTATTTATCAATAACTGCTGCTAAAATGTCCAAAACTTCTATTTATTTATTTTTCAGAAAGAAATCTACCAATTTTCAGAATTTATTCGGTGATATTACGATTTTTATGCGTCGTGTCCATAGAAGAACATGTAAACTATGGCAACGCGCTTGATGTGCCACGTGTTGTGCTGCTCCGCAAGCTGCATTTCCTCCTCGCCAGACAGTGACATTAACGCGCCGCCGGCCCGCGCTGTCCCAGCCCAGCAGATTCCCCTTTTCAAATACTTCTTTCTCCGTGGGCTGGGCGTCGTTTGAAGTTCGAGAAGCACAGAGTAAAATATGTTTTGAAAGGACGTTCAGAGCAATGGATCAACGTAGGTGGGCAGCTAAGGTTTTTAGATAGCTATACTTGAAAAGCGTGGACACGCAGTAGTTAAGGAAGACTAGAAGGCTAACGAAGAAATACGGAAAGAACAGTGGAGAATCCAAAACAGCCAAGGTAACCAAAAAAACTGGTTGATTTCTCTGTCATAGGAATCGGTAAAACACTAAAGTGAAATGTGCAGCGAAATCTGCAGCTGAGCATGATTGGCGGGTAGGTGGCTGTCTTGTGGGTGTGCTTGGCGAGCGACGTCCTGCTGCCGGGTCGCTTCTGCAAAGGTGTACTGGCGTCATTTCCGTAACGGATACGACGTCAGTAAAATTTTGGTGTATACCGGCATAAAAGAATTTCGAGTTAAAATATAAAACTCGAAAACGAACAACCCTAAGCGTAACGTACTCTTTAGTCCTAAAGGTTGCGTCCCCGCAAGCAGACCACGTGTCCAGGGGTGCACCCTTTACAGACCGCTTGCTCCGTTGTACTGGCGTCACTTCCGTGACGGATATGACGTCAGCGAAAACTGTGTATCTCGGAATAAAACACGGTCGTGTTAAAAAGAGGCAAGGCAAATAGAAACGAATAAATGGAGAAAAAAAAATGGAAGCTGAAACGTCGTTAGAGATGTACAGGGTTGAGAAATTAGACATAAGAAAGGAAAATTTCTACGATAATTCCCAGGGCAGTGCTTTGCTTTTTGAGGCTAGAGCAGGTTTCTTGCGAACTAAGAGCTTTGTGGAGAAGTATTGACAAAATGATAGGGTATGCGTGGACTGCGGAAAAGAAACAGTAACTAATGCGACGGTGTCCATCCAAATATAGATAGGGAAATATTCGGCTTCCAGAAGCCCTAAAATTTAAGCGTAGCACAAAAAAGTTAACATCAAGGCTGTCGAGGCGACGAAGAGAAGATTAGAATGCTGGGGGACGAAAAGCAGAGGGGGGAATATTGCCTAAGACAGTTACCACCTGTAACAGGGGAAAAAAAGCATTTTGTGCCTAATAAGTTTCTTGTGCCTGCCCTAAGCAACTCTAGTATTAAACCAAGAGTATAAAACGTATGTATATTAGTCCTTTTTGGTAAGATGACACGTCATCACCCGCTACAAAGGGGAAGTCAATAGCTATCATCATCATCATCATCATCATCATCATCATCAAACACGATCATCGGACGGAGGCGACACCCAACCCGGCAAAGGAGAAACCACGAATCACCTTAAACACGAAAGCAAACGTCTGTATGCTATCTCTATTGCCGCCTCATGTTTCGGTAACAAGCTGTTTTAGTCCTCCTAAAACTAACGTCAAGTATACACGGTGCAGTAGTAATCCGCAATTGAACCCGCAACCAATCGAATTTCCGTGGATGTTAGTGTGGAAAAAAAGGCCCCGGTTGAGTTGGTGGGGTGACAGCACGAGCGGGAGGAGGTAAGAGGCGTCCGTCAAGAGCCAGACAGGACGTTGAAAAGCAGCCCGCCGACGACGACTAGGCACGCGTGTCGTCCGACCATGGGCCGCAGTTAGTATCGAGCGCAGGCGCCGGTCGCCTTGGCTGGCCGTACGCCCTTGCTGTCACCTTATCTCTCAATCAATCAGCGTCTCACAAAGAAGTAAAGTGAGAGCGCCCGTTTTATTCGCTCTCCTTCATATTACACTCCATTTTTCCGCCCCCTTTCTCGTGCCCCTGCCAATCAATGCAAGCAACTCCACCCACAAAAAGCATAGCTACGGGTCAAAAGCTTATCTTTTTATTTATTAATTTCCTCTTATACACGCGTGTTTCCTTTTATCCCGCCCCTTCGTCCCCATACTGCTCCCACGGTTTAGAGGTCTAGTCTGAGATGTTTACCCGAGGCGTCGATCAGGACCACACCACACAACACTCCTGTGCCCTGGGTGTCGCCTTGGGTACACACACGCAGGACGTACACAAGGCGTCGTGCTCACTGTCTACTTCTCGATATGCGTCCAGGCACGAAAGACGTTCCAAAGACGACCTCCTGTATTAAGTGCAGAACACTTTAGGGGCTCGGCTTGTCGTCGTAGCTCGCTCGCTGGACCCAAATAGAGCCCCATAGCGTTCCGTCGTAGCGGCTGTCGTCGTGGCGTAACCCAGAGTCTTCGAAAGTCAAGCGCTTTATATAGCCATAAGCGTTCGAAGCTCGTGAACCACTGGCGCTTGTCTTACATATCCCCGTTGTTTAGCGCAAAGAAAACTGTAGGTACATTAGGGGCAAAATAAACGTAATTAACCGGCAGTGCCTGCGTTCAATTAGTTAGGAACGCTAGTTGGGTTGGTTTTTACGATAGTAAGCGAAAAAAAGTGGTAGTGCAACGCCGGTACGTGCTGGAGGAAAAGCAAGCACAAAAACTCCCACTTCCCCTCGCGGGAACCCCTGTGTAGATGCGACGCATAGGCGGAGCGGCGAAGGGACCGCGTTTTATAGCGCGCATAACGTTGAGGGGACTACGTAAGCCGGTCCTAGTCGATGACGACGTTGGCGTACTTGTAAAGCGGCGTGGACTCTAGGTGTTTGAGCCAATGTGGTCTTTTATATACATTATAAACATGGTCTTTTATATACATTATATATAATGTGGTCTTTTATATACATTATAAACATTTTATACACACCCATTGTACTCCTTGACGTACACAGAGACGCAAACTTGAAAAAATCTGCAGTTGCCGGAACCACCGCTGCGCTCCGGGCACGTTCAAACATTTTTTTCTCGCGAACTACGCACCTCAGGAGAAAACAAACTTGACCTTCGGGGGTTTCCATATTGCGCGCATATATAATAAAAAAAAAACAAGAATGAACAAAAAATGGCCGTGCACACGCATGTTCGTTCGCTCGTGGAATCGCCCTGCGGAGGCCGGTGGGACCTAGTTTCGACCGCGCCGCCACCGGAGCTGGACGGCTAAGCTGCCTGAAAGTGCTTGGTCTTCCATTGCGGCGGAAATTAGATGACCGCTTTCTTTAAAAGTCCTGATGGCGGCTTCTATTGCGATTCCGGGCTATATTATCGCTTCCTTTCCCGCGTGTCGAACTTTGTTTTCGCCAACAGGTCCCTTCTGGGCAGCGGTTATGCCTGTAGTTCTGGCTACGTGCACCCGTTTGTGAATGCGCCGGCGCCCAGTTGCCGCTTGCGGGGCCGCGCCTGTGAAGTGACGTCACGAGTTTTTGACGAGCGCTGTCCTCGTCACTTCTTTTGGCTACCACGGGATGGTATCACCCTGATGTCCATTTGCCAAGTGCCGCTCTGCGTGCTGTTCCATCATCGCGATAAATGAGACCCAATTAAATTATGTTCTTCGTGTCGCAGGCTGCCCATATTTCAGCCAGGGTACTCGATTGAGCAAAGGAAGCAAACTTTGCAATAATATTAACGCCAAAAATTGGTGTCAGTACTCCTATAATGATTACAGGTGGAACTTCCATGAAATTGACATTAATGTAGAAATGCAGGGCGTTACACGGTTGGAATTTTTCGTAATTGTTGACATTTTTCTCATGTTCTAGCTTTTAAAATTTACGCTATTTTAACGATTACAGGTGTAATTTCCGGGAAATCTGCATTGCTGGGGAAATGCCGGGCGTTACGCTTTTCGCTATTTTTCGTACCGTTTTTATAGTTTTTTTATTTCTTACGGTTTCTAAATTCTGTTCGAAACCAATTAACTTCATTTACGCTATTATAACAAATACAGGTGGAAGTTCCGCGAAACCTACATTATTGTTGAACTGCATGGCGTTGCACGGTTCGCATTCGTACCAATTGTTTATATTTTTCTCACGTCCTCGCTTCTCAAAATTTGGTTCGGGCAATTACCTCCATTTACTCTATTATAAGATTACAGGTGGAACTTCGGCGACATCTACATAATTGTGGAAACGCAGGGCGGGACACTTTTCACCCTTTGTGTACCTCTTTATGTTTTTTTTCTTATTTCTTAGGTTTTCAGAACTCCGATCGAAACCAATTAACTCCATTTACGCTATTATAACGATTAGAGTTGTAACCTGCGAAATATGCATTATTGTGCAAACGCAGGGCGTTGCACGCCTCGCCATTTTCAGTAATTTTTATTTTCGTTACTTTTTAGTTTTGCGAAATTCTGTTCGACCAATTACCTCCATTTACGCTATTATAAAGATTACAAGTGGAGCATCTGCGAAATGTGCCTTATTGCGGAAATGCAGGGCATTACACGGCTCCATAATTTCCGTACTTTTCCATTATTTTTTTTATTTTCTAGTCTTTCAAAATTTCGTTCGACGGATTATATCCATTTACGCTGCTACAAGAATCACGGCACAGCTTCCGCGAAATCTGCATGATTACATGCAGGGTGTTACATGGTTGGCATTTTCCGTAATTGTTTTTATTTTTGTTTTCGTTGTTCAAAGTTTAGTTCGACGAAACATTTCTATTTACGCTATTATGACGATTACAGGTAGAGCTCCCGCGAATACTGCATTATTGTGGAATGGCAGGGCGTTACAGGTTTCACCATTTTCCTTATTTTTTTATATTTTAACAATCCTTAGTTTTTCAGAATTTCGTCCGACGAATTATCTCCATTTACGCTATGATAACGAATATTGGCGGACCTTCCACGAAATCTGCATTATTTTGTGAATGCAGGGCGTTATAAAGTTCACCGTTTCTCGGTTTTTTAAATATTTTTCTTATTCTTTAGTTCTTCAAAATTATGTTCGACCAATAATCTTCATTTGCGCTTTTATAACAATCAGAGGTAGACTTCATCAAAGCCGCATTATTGTGTAAATGCAGGGCGTTGCACGGTTCACCATTTCGCGTAATTTTGTATATTTTTTCCTGTTTTCGAAATTTCGTTCTTCCAATTATCTCCATTTAAGATATTATAACGATGACAGGTGGAACTTCCGCGATATCTGCATTTTTGTGGAAATGCAGGGCGTTACCCGATCCTGGCTGTGGGAATACCCGGCAAAAATGTACGCATTAAAAAAATAGCTGCGGCTTAGCCTCAGCTAACTTTGGATATACAAAGCAAAAGCTTGGCTTAGTCTGGTTGAGTCTTGGCTTCGATTGCTTGACCTTTGATTTCGCTGTATTGCTGACCACGTCACAAAGTCGTTCGGTTCCGTGCAACGCTCACACAAGGAGGCCGGGCGAACACGGCGAACGCGGTGTTCATTCACTGTGAACTCACCGTCGCCGGTCGGCAGACTAGTCACGTTGCCCTAGACGACGCAGTGCCGCTTGCGTGGGAGGCTGCGGGGTTGGTGGTCGGCTGCCTCGGCCGCAGCTCGTTCTTCGCAGAACGACTAAAAACGTGGCCTTGTGCGCAGCATGCGCTTCGAGGGGTGTGTCGACGGGGGTGCGTCTCCGGTCAAAAGGTCACTTTGCGCATCCACCGCGAAATCACTGTACGAAAGTAGTTAGGCTTTGCTTTAAAATCCGTCGGCTAACTTTCATCGGCATCATAACTTCTAGGCCTTAAAATGGAAACAACGCACAATTGCGGGCAATGCAGCTGTTTGTAATACTTCTTTTGGAAACGAAAGTTGCAAAACAACTCGCAAACGTTTTTTTTTACTTTTGAGAATGAGCAACATGTGTAAATACAAGCACACAACATGAACAGGAAAACAGGGAAGAAGGACAAGAAGCAGATGTTGAAATGGCGTTTCTCCTCCTGCTCAACCACAGACATGTTTCCTCAAATGCATCGGGGAATTGTTAACCACGAAATATTGCTGCTCATTATGTCAGGCGCGGACTTTTTCGTAACGCCTGCAACCGTCTTCCTTGCAACGCTACCCCCGCTAGTTCTTAGATACGCAAACCAGAGAGCCCAGCTAGCACCGTAATACCACCGTGTTTTCTGTACGCCATACAGGAGGCTAAGGCTTGTTTGATTTTCGCCCTCTGTTGTTTTCCTTTGGCGCTCTCCCAACGTAACCTGCTTCAACAAGAATCATTAGGGCGCAAATTACCCGCTGTCGTCACCGAAAGCTGGGTAATAAACACTCATCGTGCGGGTTGCGCACGCCCGCTGGGTTCGGCGGCAATGTTTGTGTAAATCTGGGCTGATTGGGCGGCTGCTGAGATGCTGAGGATGACTTTACATACACAACTCGCCGCGAAGAAGACGACGAGCTCCTCGATGCATATGACGACGATTGGTAGCACCGCAACTATGCAAATAAACAATGATTCTGAAACTTAACTATGAAACTGTACCTGCAATGCTCACCTACAACCGCTTCGCCATTCAAGTGTTTCGCGTGAGTGCAAGCTACCCTGAACTTTTTTTCTTCACAAAGCAACAAATCCTAATTCCCATTGTATTTTGCAGGGAGAACAACTAAGTCGACTATTGACATTTTCTCTTACCTTCCGGTAGTAGTTAAAAAAATTAATTCCTTACGAACAGTGTAACGCTGTTCGTATTACCAGAGTCCGAAAACCATTGACGGACTCTGGTATCACCTACGTTTCACACGGCGAAATGCAGAAGCTGCTCTATCTCTAAACGAAACTCCTGATCAACTAAATATGTTTTGTCGGTCTCTTGAGGTTCCGTTCAACGAGGCTCAACTTTGGTTCATTCAGTGAACGTACACAGCGCTGCTTTCCGAGCACAGAGCTACACGCATTTTCGCACGACGTCGGTTACTACCAGTGGAGGGGAACACGATGAACCTGTGCAGAGATAAAAAATAAAGCCTGTGCTTTGTGTTTTATTTCTTTCAAACTCTTCGTCACCCCTTTCGCTCGCATTTTCTGAGCCATTTCCCAGTACACACAGACGCCCCAGGCAGCCAAATGAGAAACGTAGAAGCGTACCGCGCGCGTGGCTCAGTATTCTGTGGGGCCTTTCAGGAACTGCGGCGGTGGCGCCCAGGCAGTCTGTAGTCTGGGCGTTTGGTTCGCCGGTGCCTGGCTTTCCGCTCAGCCACCAGACCCGTTTTTCGCTGCCGCTGATTGGCGTCATCGCGAGAGTGCGGGTCCGTGAGCACCCATGCATGCATGATGGGGTCGTTTCCTTTTTCAACTGCCGGAAATGCGTACAACGTACGGCGTATCCCCCAGTTTACGACCTTAGTGTGGTTTTAAGCGAGAGTAGGAGGAAGCGTTGTGTTTGAAAGTACAAATAAACAGGACGCGAGATAAGTTCTCACCGTACGAAAAGACCATATCGATGAACTGGCAACTCGGAATTTACCCCGAGCTGACTCAGTTCTGTGCTGGTATTTAAAATTGTTTTTAAGCACGACTAACTACGAAAAAATTTTGGGGTTTTATGAGCAAGCCGTGTGTCATTATGAAGTACGGGGGATGAAAGTGTAATTTACCACGTTTGTACTAGTTTCCTATACTGGAACAAGAAGCTGAAGAATGCAGGATGTTGCTAGATCACTCTCGAGCATGAACTGCATGGTGTCGCTGAAAAAATAAGCCCGAGCCATCAGAAAACGGATAAAGAATTTGGAAAGAAAGAAAGAAAGTGGAGAAAAAATGCCCGCCGGGTGGGATCCGAAGCCACGACCTCCGGAATACCGGTCTGGTGCGATGACCGGTATTCTGGAGGTCGTGGGTTCGGATCCCACCCGGCGGGCATTTTTTTCTCCCCTTTCGTTCTTTCTTTCCAAATTATTTATCCGTTTCAATGACCTACCACATCCTCCCCTTTGCTTTCCGAGGTTTTCTTGACTGTCAACCCTTATTTCTGTATGTATGTATGTATGTATGTATGTATGTATGTATGTATGTATGTATGTATGTATGTATGTATGTATGTATGTATGTATGTATGTATGTATGTATGTATGTATGTATGTATGTATGTATGTATGTATGTATGTATGTATGTATGTATGTATATGTATGTATGTATGTGTATGTTGTATGTATGTATGTATGTATGATGATGTGTATGTATGTATGTATGTATGTATGTATGTATGTATGTATGTATGTATGTATGTATGTATGTATGTATGTATGTATGTATGTATGTATGTATGTATGTATGTATGTATGTATGTATGTATGTATGTATGTATGTATGTATGTATGTATGTATGTATGTATGTATGTATGTATTTATTTATCAACGTGTGGAACCGCAAAAAATACCGGTTCAGTTGCTGTTAGGGCGAATGCATTTCGTTCCGGTTCAGTTCCGGTTCGACTAAATAAACTACAGAACTGGTTCGCGAACCGGTTCGGATGCTTCAACCGGTTCGCGAACTGTTCGCAAATGAGTAGAACTGTCAGCTAAAAGAGAGAAAAAATTTAGAAGTTTGAAACTACAATATTAACAAAATTAGAACATAATTCAAAATTCTACTGTTCCCCAAAAGCAGAAAACAACAGTAATTAAATTTCCAAGCAAAGTTTAAACAATGGGTGATATATCAGGAATACAGTTAATGTACTGGCGATTTAACAGCTACTTTCTCACCCAGACGTTTTGTTGTCCTAGGCACTACATAAAACCAGAGCGAAGACATGCGACAGTGGGATATATTTTTTACCCTTTCCGTTATTCTCGAAATCAAAAATCTCGGAATGAAATGGCCCGTCACGCTGTCCGTCAAACCCTAAAGTTAGGAATGTGTGCTGGCCCGTTTAAATACCAGCGGTGTAGCATGACAAAAAGCCTTGCAGCAGCCACGTGAACGCTACCAATGAGTTCGATTTTTCGGCATCCTAGAATAATTTGTTAGCTTTCACCTTCTTGCGGATTTAAGCAACAGTTTTATTCAAAGTAAGCTTTAGTCAACCCGCAGTCATTGCATTATTGCTATGATTACTGGAATACATTTTGCGATAGCTGTTACTTAAGTGTGCATAGCCACGAATATGTTATCGTTCCGCCTGACCACCGGCCATCGTTCTGACTGGTACATTACGGAATATTATAACAGATTATGCCGTTACAGACTGAAAAGCGTAATCTGATGAAAGAATCACGATATGCAAGTGTTTTGGGGAGACGATCTTTAGTTCGCCGACAGCAGTACATTTCCTACGAAACGAGTAAGGATAACAGTAGAGTAGCGAGTTGGCCAGTCAGTAACAGTGCACCCCGGAAAACGAATCAGAGCTGAAAACTGCAGAACAAGCAGAAAGGACGAACGTTGGGCGAATGGGACAGTGTGCGACTGGCCTGCCTTTCATCCTTGTGTATCTGCGTTAGTGCTGGTTTTGCATCCAAGCGGAAATAAGTAGTTCCTGCATGAACGAGGGATCCAGTTTTTTGAAAAAGGAATAACTGTCCACCATACGCTAACAACTTTCCCTGCTACATTTATTATTATTTGCATCTGTAAAAACGCTAAAATTGTCCGCTCTACCATCCTGAGAAACTGACAATAGAATCACGGCACTGGCTTCCTTTGCATGCTGACAGTTTGGTTTTGAAAGGTCGGACAAAGAAAGGGATGTGTATATAGAGTACCCGCCTTTTGGTGCTTTGGTTATTCAATTTTGTTTATTTTGCGTGTAAAGATTTAATACCACGTAAGTTGCCTTTCCTTCTTGGTGTTTTTCCGTGGAAACACGCTATTTCAAAAAATTGGCCACGTTTGATGCCCCGATGCTAAACCTTTCCGCCGAGGCGCAGCTTAGGTTGACTATGAGGTTTAACGCGCCGACGCTACACAGGCGATGAGGCGCGCCGTATTCGAGGCCTCCGGATTAATTTTGACTACCTAAGGATCTCTTAACATGCGCTGAAATCTCGAACACACAGGAAATTTTTGCGTTTCCCCTCCATCATAAAAGCGGTGCAGCTGATGTTGCAGAGTGGCAGAGTAATTTAAACCACTGGGCGTATTTAACGTGAGTCGCAATTTCGACACATAGAAGTTCTCGTTTTCCGTCTACAATAGAAAAACGGCCGCGAGGGACGGCGATCGAATCCGTAATTTTTTGTCAGCAGAAAACGACTTAGCCACTGAGCAAATCCTGCGGGTCACACTTGTCAAGTATTTACTACATACACTTCCCATGTGTGCCACCTTTTAAAAAAATTATGTAATAAAAAATGTTTGCACACTTCGGATTGTGGGCCTTCGCCGTTGCGCAGTGGAGCACTCCTGCAGCCTGATTACTCCTATAAAATCGCAGCGGGGGACGGCTAAAGTCGCGTCATATCGCCTGAAAGCTGCCGGGAATTACATTTCGTTTGGTCATCCTTGCAATTTGCTCGCGCTACCAGCAGCATCACACCATTGCAACATTGGTGCGCATTCCTTTTCCCTGTTGCGACTACAAAGACAGCGTTGACAGTATTCTGATTGGTCTGGAGGGAAAAGTGAATGAGAAGGTACCATGTTGATGGCACGTGAAAGAAAAAGGCGTGAATGGCATTGACTGCGCAATATTAACAACAGTTGGTCGAATTGTTTCGTCGTGAACCGGTAACCGATGTTTAATTTTTCTATTCAGTTACGGTTCAGGTTCAGCGTGCTCAAGAAATAACGGTTCGATTTTTGGTTCGGGTTCAGTTCTGGCAAAAATACCGGCTCGGTTCCTGTTTTCGGTTTGCGCTCGGTTCCGGTTCGACGCCCTCGTATTTATGTGTGTATACGTATATGTATGCATGTATGCATGTATGCATGTAGACAGAAATAAGCGTTGGCAGTCAAGAATGCCTCGGAACGCAAAGGGGAGAGTGCGGTAGGTCATTCAAATAGATGAGGAATTTTTAAAGACAGAAAGAAAGAGAAAAATGCCCGCCAGGTGAGATCCGAACCCACGACCTCCAGAATACGCGTCTGGTGCGATGACCACTGTTTCCCCTCCACTTTCTCGGGTATTTATGCTAAGGTATTTTTGTTTCCTGCACTTGGGGGTGGTAGCCAGCGCCACTCTGACTACTCGGGGTGAAGGGGACCTTCTCTTTAACCGCCGGGCCGTGACTCGAGTGCCTACGACATGTCGAGAGTGGTCGACCAGCGTTGAACCCTCTTAAGCTACCTATTGTATCAAGACGGCCAGAACAGAGACCATCGCAATGCATGTAGCGAATCATAGGTGTAAATGATGGGCTCGGTGAATTGAGACAGAAATAAGGGTTGGCAGTGAATGCCTCGGAAAGCAAAGGGTGAGAATGCGGTAGGTCATTGCAACAGATAGTAAATTTTAAAGAAATAAAAAGTGGAAGAAAGAAAGTCTTCGTCCTCGTCTTTCCCGAGGTTTTATTCCTTCGTGTGCGTGTAGTGCGTGTTTGCGCCCTCTCCCCCGGATGACGAGGCTATTTTGAAAACCGTCTGTGGCAGATCTTTGCACGGTTTTGGGTTTCAGCGTTGTCGAACATTCCGCGCCTCCCGTGGTGTTCTCCACCGCGCACGGGTGCAGGGGCTTTGGGCTCCCTGCGTCTTGCGCCCGTTGCAACGGCCGTTTCTGTGTTTTCACTTTCTACTTTGGAGTTTCTTGTCAACTACATAGTCCATGGGAATATTTCTTTTATCGACGCGCACACCATCGGGTTGAAACTGTGTGTCTGTTAGTGATTGGTCCCTCTTCGTTTGGCGGAAACATAGCTGATTAGAGCTAAGAAGCGTTTTCCGAATGGCTGCAAAATTAGTGCCCAGAACGCGCATATTGGGCCAGAGGATGCGGTTGAACAAAATGTAAGCTTGCTTCACCGGCTTCACAGGGCCGCCCGTCGTCGGCGCCATACGTCGCGAGACTCTCGCAAGTCAGGTGTGTTCTGTTAAGTACCTTTGAGTATATCTCCTGTCTTGATGTAACTGAGTGTGAGACGTTTATCCTACGCCCTAAATGTTAGCCCCAGTTATTAAACAAGTTTAACTTTAGAACTCTTGGAACCTTTCCTCACTTCATCGCCGGAACATCATGCTACCATAGCCGCAGCGGACAAACATCGTCACCACTTACTATTCAAATAAACAGGTTCGCAATCTGTCAAGCCCCGTCATACACACATGCGCGTGTGCCGTCACAGATGGACTGAAATAACGGCTAGGAGCGGAAGGATAGGTAGGCAGCACTTTGGATGGTGCCTAAAAAATATCACGAATTATCCAGTTCCACCCACGTTAAAAAGAATTTAGAACAAGTGACACAAAGTATTGAATCTGACCATACGGCGACTACACAATGCCAAGAATTTTCTTCTGTGCGCCTCTCAACAGTCAAGTGGCTAGACTTTCCAAGCATCGATCAGCGAGCCCTGATATATCCTTGCTGACGTCACGAAATGAGAAATGACCAGTCAGGGAGATGAGCCGTTGTAATATATGCAACATAAGATCGTAAATCTCCCACTGCGGCTAACGACGCGACTCCGCTCAGCCTCGAGTTCAGGGCCCTTCGCGGAGCAAATCTGACTTGGGACGTAAGTGGACACCGCTCAAGAGAAGCTGGCTCTCCGAAACCTGCGACCCATAAAGCGGACGCTGGGGTGGGTTCTAATGATTACACAACTTAGCTTTTGCTTCGTCGTCTCACCTTACATTCCCAGAAGGTGGCGCGCACTCTAGACTTTGTGTTCCCTTACAAAAAGTCGTAAGCTGCTCAGCTCTCGCCGTCACAGCTACCGCTTTCTTGCTCTTTTGTTCCACAAGTTTCGCAACCTGTCACACGAAAGCCGGCTCGGGGCTCTCGGGCCTTCTACGAGTGTCGTCCTCCTGCGTACTCCGAGAAAATTATGCATCCCACTCGAAGGACAGCGGTAACATAAAATTAATCAACAATCGCGATAAGGAGATGTAACCGTAAATTACGTCCGGCCTTCTAGATGGTTTTTTATGGCGCTGAGTAACATGAGTTCATTCAGCAGTTCAGGGGAAGACGTTTATGTCCAATGTTAACGTGTTATACATTTTTTTAGCTTTGCAAGATTACTTCTTGGCCTAGGATAATTTATATCAACTCGAGATGTTACCATATTGAAGTAGTGGGATCACACCTAGTGTTAGTACGTAGTACTTTTCGAAATATTTGTGCACTGAAGAACATGTGCGAACATGGCGCCAAAAGCTAGCGTATGGGCACAACTATAACTGTAAGGCCTGCCGACATTGTCCTCCCTAATTTTAGTGCTGGAGGGCTTGCATACAATCTAGCGGGGCTGGAAAGATGGTCGGCAAGACCGTGGATGTACACATAAGAAAAAAACAAAGAGGTAACGTAAATATTATTCAACAACCGCAATGGAGAGTGTAGCCGCCACTAAGTGCAGGCTTTTAGTTTCATAGCAAACGCCCGTTATCCCTTGATGTAAACAAATTGCCCTTAGCCTTGTGCCGATACCTCGGCGTGACATTTAAAGGCGGCGTTTTTTCCAGATCCAGCGAAAATCGCGAGCGTCATGAGCGCTTGCGCGCGGATCAATAGCACTTTAATCTGTCAAAATATCGTATTTTCATTGCGGTAGCGATGAATAGGGCCTGTCGGACAAATTTTAGAGACGCTCTGTCATGAGAGTGAGTACTAGCAGGAGTACAGGACGACAGATCGGAGAGAGCGCGTGGAGAGATCTGCCTCATAAGGCTTGGTATACGGTGCCACGGAGTCTTCAAGTCACAGGGCGGCTCTCCACTTGTCTGTGCCTCGACGAGTCTTGTGACTCCCGCCACCACTTGCACCCGCATTAGAATCGAGTCTGCAGGCAGCGGCGGGGTCGCAAAAGAAAAAGGAATGAAAATGAGTGCGACGAAACACCGATGCCGGTGGGAAACAAATGGCAGCCAACGCCGCTGCTGGAGCGAGCAAACACGGCCATTGAGGCGGTTCGAGAGCTAAGCACGGTTGGCACAGTGTACCAGGGATGTCCGAGAAACGACGCGTTGTGGCCTTCTGAATCCGGAGCAAAGCGTGCGCGTCCAGCCGAGCCTCCCGTTTGCTGAGAGGGAGTGGCGAGATACTCACGCACTCTTAAAGATACACTAATGAATCTTCAAATAACGTTTTTTACCAATGTCCTTGAAAGATAAATTTACCTGGATATTTTCTTTTCGTCGAATTAATAGCTCGAATAAGACCGCAAATGCGCGTTAAAAAAAATTACTTGGCAGCTAGCACCAGCAAACACAGCGACAAGGTCACGCCGTTCGACTGAAACTCTGTCCCTCTGTAGTCGGAAAGTACACATGCAGTGGAGAGTAGAAAAATAAAGATCTTGCGTCCATTGTCCCCCTCATTTGTCTCGCACAGCCTACGCATCCCCCAACCTTCAATTACGTACTCCATTCCGTTCTCCTGCGTAGGAGGGTCGGGACGTTTCCACGTGGACAGCGTCGCCGTTAACAGAGTGCAGCGACCGCTCCGTATTTCGGCATTGCGCACAAATTTTCTCGCTCGGCCGGGCGCGAAAGAGCGCGATTTTTTCCCACTCGCTGCGGGAATCTCATTAATGTCGCTCTGCCTCGAGCTTGCGCGTGACGCGGCTTTACGACTGAATGCGGCGCTGCCCTGCGTCGTGCTTTCAAAGTTGCGGACATGCAACTTTGAAGGGGAGAAGCGGTTGTATATTTTCTGAACAAAGTCTTCCCAGCGAAAAAAAAATTACAGCGGTGCTTTAAAGAGCCACGAAAGCACAGTGCTTTTGATTGCATCAAAGCGTAATGTCGGATGTGCGTAACCAGAGCGCCTGGAGCATGGCGCGTTGAGCCAGCTAACCAGCAGGAGATATCAAACTGTTCAAGGCTCCAGGGGGAAAAGCATTGGAAGGTGCATTGAGGGAATAGGCCGGCGTCCGGCAGCTGCGTCACTCCTTTTCACATATAGAGGAACTGCGAGCTGGGCTTGTTGGTAAATGTTCATGGTGGGAAAAGCGCTACGACGACGAGGACAAGCAAGTACATGGGACACGAGTACACGGTACACATCCTTTCACATTTCTGAGTAGGGTCCAGCGTTCGATGACCGTCTTCGGGTGCAGGTCGAGATGATGTGCATCAGTGCGGCGGGTTGTGCGCAGAATGTGTGTAGTGCCGTCGAAAGGCCAGGGGTCGGTCATTGACGCAATTGCAGTCACAATTCATAACTGCCTACGTGTCCTCGGATTTTTTTGTTTTTTTATACAAAAGTACCAACTTGACCAACGATGTGTTTAGTGAACGCTGCAATGACTTCACGGACCGAAACACATCTCCGTTGGTCGGCTCATGTGCCCCTCGGTCGCCACTTTCTTTGGATTGCAACTTCTTAGCCGCAGTTTTGTGAACCCGTAATTTACGGTCTAGGACTTCAAGCTCGAGTTCAAACTTAACCAACGCTTAGCACCTTACGTAAGCGGCCTTGTTTCGGGCGGCGTTTGCCTCCCTCTCAAATCACTCATCCAGCTCACCAGCGGCACGTCTAAGCAGTTTCCCTATCATGGCCAGTTTTTTTATGTCCAATCCCGACGCCATAAACTGGCCTATAGACTTAGAGCCTTCTCTACTATCTAGAAACTAACCGGAGTCTTTGCATGGGTGGCGCTTTTTTTAGAGGTTGTTTTGTTTAGCCTGGGCTCTTTGGGCGGAAGGAAACATTCGTTATGGCTTAAGACGAACTTTAAAACATGGTATAGTCACAGAAGAGGTGCATGAACAAAAAATGCGCAAGCGATTACTAACACCGAGGTAAGCTATCCACCTCATGTGCAGTTCCGTCCACACGCGTTCGAACTCAGGTGTGCAGGTGAGTTTGAGTGATGGCGAGCGGCCTTTCGCCGCGTGCCATCACTCAAGGCACAAGTTGCCTGTCGACAGCAAGTTGTGCTTTAACGAAGACTTCGCCGGCCTTCCAGTCTAGAGAAGTGTTGCGGGCTTGATGTCAAGTCCTCCAGGACGGTTGCATCCGCCCAAGAATCAGCCGACACCCTCAGTTTCCTGCAATCTTCCGCGTCTTTCTAGCTTCTTCAAATTCAAGCGTTTTCGTACTTTCTTTTTTTAGAAAGACAATTTTTAGTTAACTCCACCTCAATGCGCCTTCTGGCCGATCTTTTCTTGTAAGAAAAATAACAAGCAAAACCCACGACCCGCGTGCACGGAGTGGCAGTGTGCCGCCCTTCACCATCAAACCTTTATCCACCTTGGGGCCGGGGGCTAGACCTAAACCCCACGTACTAGAAGTGGCAGTAAGCAATACTTGAAATTCGCGCCTACAGGCGATGAAGCAGTGACTCAAAACTAATGACCGAGTGGCACTGATTTTGTTGTAAACCATTTTAAAACACAGTTATTAGTTATACTAGCAAACGCCAATGAAGACACCAATATCGACAGTATTCATGAATAAAATGGTTAGTATAAATACGCCCCGGCGTTGTAATTTACAAGGAAATTCACCGTGACATCTGCAACTTCGCATCGACTCACGACTACGTCGATAGCATGGACGAATAAAGCGTTATCAACGTCATCCTCATCATTACTGGACTGTTTGCATCCACTGCAGGACGAAAATGTCTCCATAACTTTGGAAAATTCGGCCGAATACTACACCGAGGCGAGCAGGTCCTGTTCTGGTGAGGGAGAAATATTTTCGTCGGAGGGAGGCAGCCTTCGTAGAATTTTGGCACCCATCTAGCTCAGCTTCACCGGTATCCGATTATGTTATTTCTTCCTGATCAAGAAAAGCTCCACACATGAGTATAGATAAAAATGACACGAATACCAGTCAAACAATTAGGGTTTTATGATATAACATGAAGTCAGGTTCTAATTGTATTTCCCCCTTAAGCACCGAGAAGGGTGAACTACTAAATGAGACCCATTGCCGCTGAAATGAATGCCAAAGGCAATGGATCAGAATTCTGTTCAGCCCGAGTACTACATTAAGGGGGTCAGATGCTGTTACGGTCATGAAACATTAGATTTACGTAGGTGCCACACTGGGCGAAATTTTTTTAGGTGTCCAGAGCAAGTGCAGACTAACCACCACTAACTAAACGTAGAAGGTACTAATTCATCAAGCGCTTATGGGTCCGGGAGTTTCCTTTTATGTTTGTCCTATTGTGTGTGAACAGAAGAATAGTTTACTGTACAAATTTATTGAGATGTAGGAATGGGACGTGCTGTTGCAGGACATTTTGCGTACTATAAGCGCGAGTGTTTGTAGAATCAGCTGCGACGATTACAACTGCAGTTTTTCTTTTTACAACGAAGCTGTCTATGGTTAGGATCCACGACATCATCTTCGACCACACAGAGATGTAAAGAAGAATTGTGGTGGAGGATAAACTTTTGTAAGAGAAAGGAGAAAGGGTGGTGGATGAAGGAAGAAGGACATGAAGGGCAGAAGCCCATGTCTAGAGCTCCTGAGGCTGTGGCCCCTACCCTCGCCCTTTATACCAACATAAGCTGATCCTACTGGGATGAGCTGGCCAGGGTCTCCTCCCGAGTCTCTGGAGATAGGGTTGTACCTCTTCTTGTTATTCCTGGGCAATACGTGAGTGCAGGCCCACGTGGCATGAAGCAGTGTGGATGATTCACCGCACGTTAAGCAGGTGCCGTTTTGTGGGTCCTTTTTGTCGAGTATTATGGCCAGTGTATGTTTGAATTTACAACACCGTCTACACAGGTGGGGGCATGGCAGTGAAGGACAGTGCCACCCTCGCAGTGGTGGACAACCAGGGAACCATGCAGGATGCAATGACCCTCACCCCACTCGAGCCTAGACGAAACCGAAACGGGCTCCATACTACAGGCCCCACGACATGATGAGCACGCCACCAGGGGATTAAATATCATCACGGATTCACAACGAGCATTGCAACACCCTGCTGCATGCAGA
The DNA here is from genome assembly GCA_013339765.2 of Haemaphysalis longicornis. Taxonomy (NCBI): domain Eukaryota; kingdom Metazoa; phylum Arthropoda; class Arachnida; order Ixodida; family Ixodidae; genus Haemaphysalis; species Haemaphysalis longicornis. The sequence continues at coordinate 84,406,897 of CM023450.1, forward strand.
GTCCCACGGCGACTGCGGGGACTCATCCCACCTCACCCAACCAAAATACACAGCATCACCTGGACCCCCCGGACTTGCGGTACTGGAGAGAAATAAGGCGGCAGATCAGACGGTGCGCTCTCTCTTACCGACCCGTTACAGATCACAGCTACTTTTATCCTCTACCTGTACCATTTGGCGAGCGCCTCCAGACAATCCGTCTCAGTAGGCGATGCTTCCCAGCACCGCACGCTGAAATAAACACCAAAGAAGCCTTTGCTCTCTGTAAAATGGAGACAAGCATCGCCCGCGAGCGTAGCGCCACCTTGCGTTGCCCACACAAATAGCCGGATCGTAAAACTGCTGCCCACCTTGCAGCGTATTAAAGCAATTCATAAAAAAAAACGACGTCCTAGGGCTTTCATATTTTGATGTAAGACGGCTTACATTGCACCTTAAAAATGTCTCCCTAGCAATGCATTTGTGCTTAGAGCTGAAGCCTACTGTAACGGTATCGGCGTGAGCCTGGGTGCTAGCCGTAAGCTAGCATTTCCACGTTGTGTGTCGCAAAGTGAAGCATAACCATCTACAGACGGAGTATGATTACAGAAAACGGCTCTAACTCTTGTGTTGTTGAAAGCATCCCGAAACAAACGAAACAAAAATTAGCCCCTAAGACGACTCTACTATTACTCCGACTGTCATTTACTTGTCGTTATTAATTAGTCCACAGTGAAGTTGTAAACGTCCCAGAATTACTGCCTGCTGTCAATACGTGGCCCTCCACGGAGGGAGTGTGGGTACAGAAAACGGCTGTGACTGTTGTTTTACGGGAACAATCCCGAAAGAAATTGCATGACTACTAGCCGCTAAGATGTCTCAAACGTTGCGCACCACAGCTTCGCCGGTCATCCCTTCTTCACAGAGCAAAAACGGGCACGTTTTTTTTCCCAGCATTTTTGTCCGGAGCAGCTCGAAAGGAAGCTAACCAAAAAAATTCCCTCGCACTTCCCCCGAGGGGGAAGTGTGAAGTGCGAATGCACGGTTGTTGATTGCGCGATTACGGTGGATATCGTGATCTTGGAGTGGAGAGGAGGCGCCCAACACCCGCAGTCACTGAGCGGAGAGAGGAGAGGAGAGTAGCGCCCGCCGTTACGGCGAGGGCTACACGAGCACCCTCACGCGTCGGAATGCGGAGCGCCCCGCTACGCGAGCGAGAGCTCTCCCGCCCGAAGTGAGAGGAGGCGCCCAACACCCGCAGTCACTGAGCGGAGAGAGGAGGAGGAAGTAGCGCGCGCCCATCTCCCCCCGTTGCTAGGGAAAACGAGGAGCGCGCGCACCCGCAGCTGTTGCTATGCGGACGACGGCGGCGGACGATTCAGCTCGCTTAGAAGTGCATTCGCACTTAAAATGACTCCCATCTCGGTTGCGAGCTAACTGCCAGCAATGGATGTCTCCCTTGTCCACATCCGATTACAGTGGCCTTGACCGCAGGATGTCAGTGTTCGGGCCTACATCATACATCTTGTTACCGCAGGTTTCTCCGTGCACGCGTTCTCTTCTCGGCACGGACACCTCCATTTCCGGCCTGTACCCCTTCTTTCCGCCTGCCTGTAGCCATTGTGTGCTCATGCACCCCTGCCGTTCTCTCAGTCTTCGCTATGTTCCGCGTTCTTCTCCACCTGCGCTCAACCCGTCTCAAGTGCGGCTAATGCCGTCAAATTGAACAGTGCGTTTTTTCATGCGAGCAAGGCCAAACTGTCGCTATAGCCTCTGGTTATGTTTTGGGACCTTCTTTTGCTATTCAAGCACTTTCAACGTTGCGTCGTCACGCCGTATTAGGAGATACGGATTTCTTAGTTCCTTAATATAGTATGATGCAAGACCATTATTATTGGTTTAGAATCTTACCTAGCTACCCAAGCGCCCGACTATGAAAGCCTATCACCAACCTTAACCGTATTCCCACATGTAATATCAACGCACTTGGGAGGCCGATATTAGGAAAGCGAAAAGAAAAATTGCGGACTGTGCCAGAGGCTACGATTCAGCAACAACAAAGAAGGAATATCTAGAGGACAATCAGAGCTCGTCTAAGCGGAATTGTTTCTACACTTACTCGTCAACTTTTTCTTTCGCTTCGTTTTCTTTCCTTCGCGAAAGCACGGGTTACATTTTCTCTCCTTTTGGTTCGTATCGACGGGCGGCCCGACAGGCATGCTCCGCCTTTGCTGTCGTCCACGCAGCGGTAACTTCAGCTGGTGAGGCCTCTTCGGGTCAGACAGCAGAGAGCGATGGCTTTCATTAGAGCCCCCTGCCTGCGTGCCTTCCAGTCGTCCTGTTGGTCGCGTAACCGAGCTGAGTATAACATAAACGCCCTTCTTGAATTAATTGGTGCCAGTTGCTGGCTAGTCGCCGAAATGCGGCCTACAGGCTGGGAAGCGACCATGAGTGAATGTTGTTACTCCGCACGCGGAGCACACACTGATTGGGTCGCGTATAGAAGTCACAGTTCTCTCTCTCTCTTTTCTCTCTCTCTCTGAGTGTGCTTATACGCTTGCGTGCGTGAAATAGATGAATGACTTGCGCCAGCAAACACACGCCCATGTGTCACAGACTGTGACGAAAGCCCCATCAGCGAGCGAGTGAGTGAGTGAGTGAGTGAGTGAGTGAGTGAGTGAGTGAGTGAGTGAGTGAGTGAGTGAGTGAGTGAGTGAGTGAGTGAGTGAGTGACATCACTGTCGTGTTCTTCCAGGAACGCGGTGGAGACGGGCTGATAGGCGGGAATCAGGTAAGTGGTGTCGATGTTTCAATTAGGTTTACAATCGCATAGCAATGTGAAATGCACGTGGTGGGTGCCGGCGCACACGGCGCTGCGTGCCCCTCTCTGCCAGTGTATTCACGTGTCTTTTGGCTTTTCCTCTACGGAACTCCACAAATAACGTAGAGATTTAGGCGATTTGGTATAAATTCATCTTTTACTAGAGCGCAAATACACGAGCACAGAGGTAACGAAAAACTCGATTGTTTCAACCATGCTCACGGCGTACTTTGTGTTATGCGATTTCTTTGTCACCGTACGAAGGGACAGTTTTTTTTTTTTAAGCGACAGCTTTCTTTACTGGGGCCGGTAGCATTCTGTAAAAAAACGAATGCATTTCCTGATAGACTGGTTGGTCGACGGGAAAATTCTGATAAGATCTCTGGACACACGGCGCGGGCCTGAAACCGGGCTCTCATTGCGTCAAAGGTTACTTGAAAATCGCGAAAAAGGAACGGTTCTAGATAAGACAATACACGCATCGATCACGAAGAAGGAGTACGACAGACATCGTATCGGTATACATTTAGTCATTCGTAAAAGCGTTTACTTGGTGCACGAAAAATCGTCGCGTGGGTTCATTCTTGGTTTGCGACTTATAGGACTTCGAGGTTGAAAACATGGAAGAAGAAGAAAAAAAGGAAAACAGCAGGAACCGTAAAAAACTGATTCTCATGGCAATGAGTTTCCCAAGTTCCATTTCTGGTTCCGTTTACACGGTGACGCGGACACTTTAGTTCGATACTGCGAGTTTTTTAATGTTATATGAATACAAAACCAACCAACTTATTGGCTACTGTTCCGTTTAAGCGATTTCCGTTGACCGAGATTCTACACACACACACACACACACACCACACACACACACACACACACACACACACACACACACACACACACACACAACACACACACACACACACACACACACACACACACCCACACACACACCACACACCACACACACACACACACACACACACACACACACACAGCACACACACACACCACACACCACACACACCACACACACACGCACACACGCACACAACACACGCACACACCCACACACACGCACACACACACACACCACACACGCACACACACGCACACACACACACACACCACGCACCACACACACACACACACGCACGCACACACACGCACACACACAACGCACACACACCCCACACACACCGCACACGACCACACACGCCACACACGCGCACAGCCACGCACGCACGCACACCACGCACACACACACACACACACACACACACCCACACACACACACACACCACACACGCACATATTGTGAGGCACAGGCCAGGAGTCGTCGGGCACCGCTTTATTAAACTAATCCCGCAGAGAGCGACAGGCTAGCGAGCTCAGGTCGAGCGCAGAGATTCCAGAACATCCCGATGATGATAGCGTGGACGACGACGTGCGCGGCGAGCGAGGCTGGTGGCACATAGCATCTGGCGCATCGCCACTGAGGAGAATGTCCACATACGGCTGCTAATGTCTGCCTTAGTCATAGCTTACAACATTTCCCTCGGGCTGAAGCGGCCGACTCGGGCGCTTAAGGCGGATTCCGGGAGTTGAAAGGCTTCAGCCGGGAAACGTGTACAACTTCAGTGCCGCGACAACGGCGGTCGGTGACAGTAGAGGTGGGCGTAACGCGGTAATTTACCGGTGAAGTCTGTTCCTGGATAGTGTAAGGGCCTACGAAGCGGGGAAGGAACTTCTCGCACAGTCCTGGGGTCCGGAGCGGAGTGGAAAGTAAGACCTGATCGCCGGCTCGAAACGAGACAACGCGGTGCGAAGCGTCGTAGTTTGACTTGCGGTCTTCCTGTGAGGCTGTCGTCCTGAGACGAGCGAGATGGCGGCTATAAGACAGGCGAGAAATAAAGTCATCGATACTGTTGGATGCAGAGGCCACAGGCGCAGTCAAGAAAGAATTATCGAGAACAGTTGAAGGTGGGCGCCCATGGACAAGGAAAAATGGCGAAAATCCCGTGGTTCGTTGAACCGCTGTATTATAGGCGTAGGTGACGAAGGGTAGAATGACGTCCCAGTTTTTATGGTCGGGCTGAATGTAACAGGAAATCATATCCGAGAGCGTGCGATGAAAACGTTCGGTCAAACCATTAGTTTGAGGGTGGTAGCTGGACGTGGTTCTATGTACAGTTTTGGTGGCGCGAAGAACTTCTGCAAGCACGGCCGAAAGAAATACCCGACCTCGGTCACTAGGAAGCACTTGGGGCGGTCCATGTAGCAGAAATATCGTCTTCAAAAAGAATTCAGCCACCTCTAAAGAGCAGCCCGTGCGAATAGGAGCTGTTTCCGCGTATCGTGTCAAGTGTCCACTGCGGTAATGACCCACCGATGTCCAGCCGAAGTGACGCGAAAGAGGGCGGTAGAGATCGATGCCAACGACTTCGAAAGGAGAGGAGGGGCACGGCAGTGGTTGGAGTGTGCCTGCAGGTCCCGAAGTTGGACGTTTGCGGCGCTGACACAATACGCACGATGCAACGTGTTTGGCAACAGAGGTGGATAGGCCGGGCCAGAAGAAGCGGCTCTTGATACGGTCGTAAGTTTTGTGGAAGGCAAGGTGGCCCGCGGTAGCGTCGTCGTGAAATGTCTCTAAAATTTTGCGTTGGAGGGCACGGGGAATGACGGGCACCCATCTGTCGCCTGTTGGGTGGTAGTTGTACCGGTAAAGGGTTCCATTACTGAGTCGAAATTGGCGGAGCTGGCGGCGTGAACGACTATTGCGTGGTTGAGCGGAACATCTAACAGGTCAATGAGGTTGCGACAGTAACCCCGTATTCTGAATCCCTCCTCCACTCAAAGTGCTTCCTCCACTCCGTCGAGTGGAGGATAGGGCAACACCTCCACTCGAGGTCTCCAGCATTTCATAAACGTGGTGACGCCGACCCTCCGAGGAAATCCTTCGTTTGGAGGGACCCTCGAGATCGCATTTTTGGAGGAGCAGCGAAAGGCATCTTGGGGCGAGGTTATTGCAATTTTTTTTATTCAAGACATGAAAGCACGCTTAAGAAATATAACTTTTTAATGTTTTTATTTTTCGTTAAGTAATTATACCGTATTTTAAGAAATATTAGTTTCTATGTTGAGAGGAGCACGAAAATAACATGAACCAGGTGGACACAACTAGAAATAACTGTTTTCTGGTCTGGCCACACTGCACACACACTTCGGTAGCAGACGATAAATCTGTTTTGTTTTTGTGCACGCTGCTCCATGTCTTCACGTATCCCGTTGTGTCTCCTGTTCTTTCTGATCCTATCGATTACTATAAAGTTTCAGGGCCCCCCCCCCTCCGGATGACAGTCAGAATAACGATATGTCAGCGGAAGGGCTGGAGGGTATAGGGCGGTTTGCTTTCCATGCGTGACGGAAGCGCATATCATAGACCGGAATTGCCGACACAGTGAGCGTCTAATTATTTGTTCTTTGTCGGTTCACGCCACTATCGGCAGCTCAAAGCACGACATAATGTTCAAATTACAAAGTAGTGCGTGTGTAATTTTACAGGCACCAAGGTGAACCCGGTAGAAATGTCCCCCTTCGACAGCAACGCAAGCGCGAGGTAGCAGGCGAGCACAAAGCGACGGGCACTTGGAGAGGGGCGGAGCCTCGCAGCGCAGGCGGCTCGAAGAAAAAATAAAAAAAGAAAACTGGGCTTTGGAGCAGACGACACGCTCGCTCGCTTCCCTACGGCGATCGTCTGCTTCATACGCACTGTAAGCAGCTACGGTAGCCGTTGTCATAGGTTAGTGTGACACCTTCATTACAGAGCGATGACTTTCGGTACATGACAGCGACAACCTTGTCATTGCGAGGATAAAGACAAGTCCGCACAGATATCTCGGAGCTCGCCCGCCGTCGCAGAAAACATCACGACGCTTCGAATTACGAGTTTCAACCAACGCCTGACGACGCGGCTTGTCGGCGGCGAAACGTTGACGAAGGCACCCATCACACACTTGAAATGTCCCGGCGCCATAACATCGCAACGTAACCAGCAGCCGGAACGCAGGGAGCAGTGGGTGGCCGCGGTTGCTGGCGTTGGCTCGCAGCGGGTTTGGCTCGGCAGCGCGGCGTTTGGCTCGGCAGCCACCTCGGCAGCTCCAGCAGTGACCGATTTTGGTAAGAGGCACCGCGACACGAATTCGCCCTTGCTGAAGTGCTCAAGCGTATTCAGCCAGTACCTTATGCACTGACATGGCAAATTCACGGTGCGTAAATCCCCTGAACCTTCATTATATGCCTCGTCAATGCGGGATACATGCTCCGGAAAAGAGGCGAGCGAGCACAGCCGGCTCGAACCGAGAGGAGAGTAGGCGGCCATCTTGAAATAGTACTGGAGGGCTGCTTCAAGGTAGCACAGACGACACCTTGGAGTTGCTCCTCCAAATCGTGAGCGGCTCCTCCAAATCGCCGAGCGGCTCCTCCGTTGGAGGAGACACTCGAGTGAAGGTTAGTTTATGAACCGAAACTCGCTTTCAAGGGTCCTCTCGAGCGGAGGCTCGAGTGGAGGAGGGACTCAGAATACGGGGGTAAGTGTCGGACCTTTTGCTGAGAGGCCAATTCAGGAAGTGGTTCCGTGCAAGTGTCCACAGCGGCAATCCGTAAGGCTGTCGTTGATTCAGAAAGCGCTTGAATGTCATCTTGAGCGGGGGATAACGGGCAGCGTGAAAGAGCGTCTGCATCCCCGTGCTTTTTGCCAGTCTTGTAGACGACGGTGAAGCTGTACTCTTGTAAACGGAGTACCCAACGGCCTAGCCGTCCGGTAAAGTTCTTTAGGGAAGATATCCAACAAAGAGCGTGATGGTCCGTGACCACAGTGAAGTGACGCCCGTACAGATATGGACGAAACTTTTGAACTGCCCAAACTACAGCGAGGCACTCCTGCTCTGTTATTGTGTAATTTTTCTCGGCAGGTGTCAATGTCCGGCTGGCGTAGGCAATTACCTGCTCAACAGAAGATGTCCTGCGCTGTAACAGAACAGCCCCAATGCCGTGTCCGCTGGCGTCGGTGTGTAGTATAGTGGGCGCTGTTTCATCAAAATGGCCGAGTACGGGATCAGAGCACACTTCAGTTTCTGAAAGGCAGCTTCGCAGTCGTCGGACCATAGAAATGGTGTGGCAGAAGACAGCAGTTTATGTAGAGGGGAAGCGATTGAAGCGAAGTTTCGGATGAAGCGGCGGAAGTAGGAGGCCAATCCTAAGAAGCTGCGAAGTTCTTTTTGACGGTTTGGGCGAGAAAAATTTAGTACGGCATTGATTTTGTCAGGGTCGGGCCGGATTCCTTCTTTGCTCACCAGGTGACCTAATACCTTGATTGACTTGCTTGCAAAGTGGCATTTCTTTGTGTTAAGGGTAAGGCCGGCGTTTGAAAGGCAAGTTAACACTTTCGTTAAGCCGACGGAGATGTTCGGGAAAAGTAGAAGAAAATACGACTATGTCGTCAAGGTAACATAGGCACGTCTTCCACTTTAAGCCGCGTAAAACCGTATCGATCATGCGTTCAAATGTGGCCGGAGCGTTACACAACCCGAACGGCATTACGTTAAATTCGTAAAGACCATCAGCCGTGGTGAAAGCTGTTTTTTCTTTGTCTTGCTCGTGCATGGGAATTTGCCAGTATCCCGATCTCAAATCCAGACTGGAGAAGTATTCGGCTCCTTGCAAGGTGTCCAAAGCATCATCAATTCTAGGAATCGGATAGACATCTTTCCGAGTTATGTTGTTAAGCGCCCGGTAATCCACACAAAATCGTACAGATCCGTCCTTCTTTTGGCTAGAACAACGGGCGATGACCAGGAGCTGGTTGAATGGCGAACTATGTTTTTCTTCAGCATGTCGTCGACATGTTCCTGAATGATTTGACGCTCCTTCAGTGAGACGCGATACGGGCGACGTCGAATGATACACGAGCCATCTGTGTCGATTCGGTGGGTGGCTGCGGAGGAAGGCGTTGGAGAAGATCGTCTCGGCGGGCGGGAGCTGCGGTGCTGGTCCTGGTAGCCTGCGGGTGACGGCGAACGTTGTGCGTACGGGAACCTTCGCGAATAGTAGTCGTAAGACGGTTGACTCCTGCTTTGTGGAACGGGGGAGTACGCGAGCCTTTCATCTTGTTGGCATCTTCGACAGAAACGAGAGATATGCCCCCGGATGCCACAATAGAAACAGGTTTGGCGGGACGGACGCCAAGCGGGGTAGCCATACGCGAACTGTGGAGGACCTGGCAGAAACTGAACGGGACCAGCAGGTGGCACTGGGTGAGGATGCACATGGTCAGACCGGGTGAGCATGGGCGGTCGAGGGACAGGGGTAGACACAGGTGCCAAAGGCGAACATACCGAGTCGGAGAGAGGTGTCGAAATCAAGCCATTTGAAGCATAAGGCAACGAAGCCAATGCGGCTTGAGTTGAGCCGGGATGAATATCTGTTGCTGATGGGGAGGCCGGCATAAGGTAGGCCAACTCTTGTTTGATCATCTCGCGCAGATCCGGAGGAGATGTCTCGCGTCGTGATTCTGAAAAACCGAGCGGTGTCTGCACTCCCAGTTCCTCGCGGATAATTGATCTTATCATGGAGCGCAAGTCCGCTTCGTCCATGGAAGCGCGGGAGTGACTGCACGGAGGGACTGCAGGTCGTCGAGGCGCTGACACATCGTTACGACCTGGTTAACGCTAGTGGGGTTCTGTGCGACCAGCGCGTTAAATGCGAAGGGAGAAATTCCTTTCAGGACATGGCGCACTCGGCTGTCCTCCGTCATGTCTTTGTTGGCACGGTGGCATAATGCGAGAACGTCCTCAATGTAGGATGTGTACGACTCACCAGGTCTTTGTATGCGCTCGTCCAATTTCTTTTGGCGGCTTCCGTACGCGTAGACAACGTGCCGAAGAATAGGCGCAGCTCGGAAGTAAATCGCTGCCAGTCAGTGAAGTCGCGCTCGCGGTTGTAGAACGACGTCCTCGCTACTTTTCTGAGGGAAAGGGAGACGTTACGGAGCTTGAAGGCATCGTCCCACCGATTGAAGGAGCTGATTCGGTTGTATTCATCCAGCCAATCCTCGACGTCATCGCCGGGAAGCCCAGTGAAGAAGGGAGGGTCCCGCTCGCGGCTGGTTATGAAGCACGGTGGAACGGCAGAACCCGCCGCGCTGGCTGATTCAGCTGTCATCGGCATGGCCTCTTGTTGTAAGCGACGACCTGAACGGAGCTCCAGGGGTAAGTCGGGGGGTCGAGGTACGAAGGATCAGACCGCTTTACCTCCACCACTTGTGAGGCACAGGCCAGGAGTCGTCGGGCACCGGTTTATTAAACTAATCCCGCAGAGAGCGACAGGCTAGCGAGCTCAGGTTGAGCGCAGAGATTCCAGAACATCCCGATGATGATAGCGTGGACGACGATGTGCGCGGCGAGCGAGGCTGGTGGCACATAGCATCTGGCGCATAGCCACTGAGGAGAATGTCCACATACGGCTGCTAATGTCTGCCTTAGTCATAGCTTACAACATATATATATATAATATATAATATATATATATATATATATATATATATATATATATATATATATATATATATATATATAAGAAAAGAAAACTTCCCACAAGGTAAAAGCACGATGGTTGCGTTTCAGCAAGAGAGACTTGCTTTCGTCAGGGCAATCTCTCGCCTGGCTGGCAGGTTTATATAGGGGTAGGTCCTACTTCGTAGGTCACAGGTAGGACCTGTGACCTACTTCGCGGCTTAAACTATACAACCTTCTTTGCCCCTCATATCTCCCCCGACATAATCCCAAACCAATCCGCTTTCTCCATTTCACTTCCTTCTTTTCTTCTCCCCTCTCACCTGGGGACCTACCCCTATATAAAGCGTGCCAGCCAGGCGAGAGATTGCCCTGACGAAAGCAAGTCTCTTTGCTGAAACGTTGGCAGTAATCGTGCTTTTACCTTGTTGAACGTTTTCTTTTCTTGTGTTCTCTACCATCTTCAAAAGTTCAACTGCTCCCTATTATATATATATATATATATATATTATATATTTATAATATTATATATATATATATATAATATATACATAAGAGAGAGAAATAAGGGTTGGCAGTCAAGAAAACCTCGGAGAGCAAAGGGGAGGATGCAGGAAGTCATTGAAACCAATAAAGAATTTGGAAAGACAGAAATAAAGTGGAGTGGTGCTGTTTACCACCCCCAAGCGCAGGAAACAAAAAAAGTACCTTAACATGAATACCCCAGAAAGTGGGGGGGAAAATAGCCCCGCCGGTGCGTTGGTAGTCAATAGCACCAGACCGGTATTCTGGAGGTAGTGGGGTTCGGATCCCACCCGGCGGGCATTTTTTCATCCACTTTCTTTCTGTCTTTCCAAATTCTTTATCGGTTTTCAATGACCTACCGCATCCTCCCCTTTGCTTTTCGATTCCGAGGTTTTTCTTGACTGTCAACCCTTATTTCTGTCTTATTTCAATGAGCCCCTCATTTCCTATTCTATATATATATATATATATATATATATATATCTATATATATATGATATATATAATATATATATATATATAAGATCTATATATAGGACTAGTTGAACTTTTGAAGATGGTAGAGACCACAAGAAAAAGAAAAATTTTGAACAATGTAAAAACACTATTGTTGCCAACGTTTCAGCAAAAAGACTTGCTTTCGTCAGGGCCCTGACGAAAGCAAGTATCTTTGCTGAAACGTTGGCAACAATCGTGCTTTTACCTTGTTCAAAGTTTTTTTATATATAATATATATATATATATAATATATATAATTTTATATATATATATATATATATATATATATATATAAAGAAACGCTTGCATTCTATAATGCTAAGGAAGGTACAGGGGAAGTGTTAAGATGTTCTTACTACGATTAGTGAAATTAAAAGTTTTAGAGTTTTTTTATATGAAGGAAAGTCAAGAAAAACACGCGTCCAGAGTGGGGACCGAACCCACGCCTTCCGATTAGATCTCGGATGCCTTACCTATCCGGCTATCCGGGCGTCTGTGTTATCTGGCACTTTCTGGGGTATTTGTATTTAGCACAGCTACCTCTGACGCTTTAGAATGGTGACCCGCGCCACCCTGACAATGGGGGGTGGAGGGGACCCACTTTTTAACCCCCGGGCCATGACTGGCTGCGTCTACAGCCTGTCATGAGCAGCCGACTGACGGGAAACCCTCTTATGGTACCTTCCGACAGCAAGGCTTCCAGAACCGAGGCCCTCGCTATGCACTGCAGAATAATATGGTTAGGGATGAGGGACTGGTTGAGGAAATACAGAAGGAAAGGCCGGCAGTCTTTAATGTCCAGGGAGGCATATGCATAGTACAGTAATCACTCCCGTTTTCCTCGTTGTAAATGATACAAGTACGAAAGGCGAGCAATGTGTTCCACTTTAATGTTCAGGGGGGGAAAAGCCCTCATCCAAACGAGAAAAAGAACGTCATCCGATGAGTGTGGCCATTGATGGTGCCCGTCTGTAACTGGTCACGGAACTGCATGTAGCAAATAAGGTTTTTCCGTTGGGAGTGAAAACGCCGATCATTTAAGCAAAGCGTATTTGTAATACCCTATTGCCGTGACGGGATGAAAACAAGGGCTAAAAGATTGGGAGGGGTCGGCAAAACGGGACCCCGGCGGTTGCCAACAACGAATAAGAATAACAAGGAAAGCCGGAGAAATCATGGCCCTTCGTGCACATGCTGTGACATCTTGCCGGTTTTCACTGAGACGTCACACATCGCGCCGAGTCTTGACCGAAAAAGATGTTCCCGTGGTAGAGGGCGGGGAAGTTTGGAAATGACGACACAAAGCTACGCATAGAAAAGCAGCTCGGCAGGGTTTAACTCTTGAAACAAATAAAAAACACTGTGCGAATAAAAAATAACAACCAGCCAGAGTTCTCCGCACCATAGGAAAAACAAATGGATTAGCGCGCTGGGGCGTGCAAAGGAAACATCTTTCCCGGAAAGAGACTCCTGCCGAATCCAAAGTATAAAGGGAAGAAGAAAAGAACAGCACTAAATTGCCCAAAGCAATCAAAAGAGATCCCCGGGGTGTCAATAAGGGTGCACTATTAACAGGATTGTCTCTATAATCACTAATCACACCGTACACGGGGGAAGAGAAAATGGCGCGAGCCAGTACGCGTTTTTTCGCTTGCGTCTTACTTTTTTCCCCTCACCCTGCTTCCGCATACGTCACAGTTTACGTCAATTCTCGCGGAACGTGAAAGGACGAACCCTCCGCCCTAAGCACATAAGCAAACTGGCCTGTCAGGGTGGGTTTGAAGCGTTGGCTGACGGGAGTGCGTCACCAGCTTTGCACTTGCCGACATAGAAAACACAGAGCAGTGAACACTGCACGGCCTTCTATTCTGACGTCGTTCAACAGCGTAGCACGGCTATTTTCTCAGCGCGTCAGCCCTCTCAAGTTTCACTCGGCGTAGAAGAGACGTAATGTGCCTCCTGGACCCGTAAAGCGCTTCGGGCATCCCCATGACGGAAAATCAGAGAGAAAAAAAAAGTGGGGCATTTGAGGAACGAGCATTGCCTCGAAATGACGGAAAGCGGCTCAAGGAAAAAGGCATTGCCCTAGAAGATCTCGCCCTAAAGTAGAGCTCGCTTCCGCGTATTCTGGTTCGTTACGCCTCCCTCACAAGATTCTACAATTAAATGTGCGCGAGGGGATAATATCCCATTGAAAGTCCAATGCGGCTCCTTGTTTAATCGTGCTGTGACACAGGCCGTCGTCGGCTCATATGTCGTCCTACTGCGTCTGGCTTTCGGTTGGAATATGGGTTTCGACTTCTTTCAATGGCATACGATCATAAAAGGAAAGATCTGTGTTCCGCGGGTGTGGACAGCTTTTCGAGTGAGCTGGGAAAGAACTTTTAGGATAATGTATATGTCGAAGTGTGAGGTAAAGACAAAAAAAAAACAAACAGTGGCGGTCAATTGTCCTGCGGCGGTGTTGGGAGCGGGGGGGGAGGAGGAGCTGTTTTGTTGAATTAGGCAGTGTAAGCCTGGCAAGGTGGGCCGGCAATTGCTCCTCCCGAGCGCCACATAATCAGTTAATGTTATGGTCTCTTCACCACGAGTCTGCCAGTTCCGTCTCCTGAATGAAACTAAGAAAAAGGCGCGACACCTCTTTGCGCAGCCAAAGTCCATCTGGGAAGACGACGTGGTCCAGAGTGGTGTGTGGGGCTTCCAACTTCCGTATCGCTGAGAGCACTGCCGTCCGTTCTACACCATCTTCCTGGGCACATCCCCTAGCACTGCACATGACGAACACAGTGGTGATCGCACGACGCGCAATTTGAATAGCCAAGCTGCGGTCTTTGCTAAGCTCGTTCGGATGCGGTATAGCAAAAGTCCCTCAGATTTTGTAAGTCCCTCTGTGACGCAAGGATGATGATGGGGATCTCCCAAGGAGTTGAAATGGTCGACTACTGTCCGCCAGAAATCGTTCCAGTGATTGGCGGAAACTTTAACAGTCGGCGCGAATGACAGCGCATTCCGTGCCACCTGAACAGCGCCCTCATTGCCCTGGACGCCAACATAGAAAGGAACCCATTTAAACCGTACATAGAAACCGTTGCTGCTGATCTCTTGTACAAGCCCTAAGGAGCGCTGACAGACCTGTGGCTGTGAGAAATGTTTGCGCATGGCTCAGAACTCTCCTATCATCAGACAAGAATAGCCATGCCTTGCTTGCATCCGATCACGTATCTATTGTTATGGTTCGTGGAGAACTATCAGCGGTGAAGATATTTTTTGTAATATTTAAATGAAAAAGCGAAAAGCAGAGGGTCCTTTCCGCTACTCTTAACATGCTAAGACTGCTGCAGACAGGACTAGCGTGTGAAAGGGGTACCAATTTACGGTTAAACGAATATACGAACTCGACATCATAAAGACGTGAAAGTCGACCCCGCAACGATATCATCTTTAGAATGGCTGCTGGGCAACACCAAATCATTCGGGACAGTGTGGGGTACCTCAAAACGGCGAAAGTGTGGGATGCACCTGTTATGTCTTCGCAGCAAAGTGAATTATCCTGGCGTTTTAACGAACGTTCAAGGTTTAAAAGCCCTGCATCAAAAATCGCATGGGAGAAAGTGGGAATGACGAAAAATCGATTGGGAGAACCAATTCGGTAAGCTCATTCCTGTTAGATTGCTTCCCATGAAAGCATGACGTATAAAAGGAAGCGTGCAGTAAATAAACAGGGCGCTAATTAGTGTGGAAACAAAAACTAATTAGTGAGCAGAATATTCAGGGTTCCCTTTGTTACTCGCTGTGTTACACAAGGACGGGATTAACGCAAAAAGTTTTACGACGCGCCTCATCTCTCACTCACGGAATGAAACGCTGTGCATTCCGCAACAGTGAACATTTATCAACTCGCCAAACAGTCAATTTCACTGCTGCGTTTCATTCATATTTTTATCGTATTCCTTGCTTTGGCAGTGCTTTCGTGTAAGCGCAGTTCTTTTGCGAGCACGGCTTCTAAAATTATGCATATGATTTCAGCAGCCAAGAATTTGTCGAGCAGTGGGAGCACGCGCTGGGAAGCTCGCAACCGGGGGTGCATCTACTTCTGGTTGACCGAGCCGCCACCGTCGCTGCCAGCCTTCGGCCGGCGGCCACCACGCGTTCCTAGCCATTGGATTGGATTGGCAAAACTTCATTGGGGCCTACGAATAAAGTCCTGTTGCTAGGTCTTGGAAAATAAAGTGATTCTCTCTCTCTCTCTCTCTCTCTCTCTCTCTTCCGACATTGGGCATGTTGAGCGTTCTGCGTCACCATGCAGCTTTCAACGTGCCCGTAGTAATATTCCCTACAGGAATACACAAACAGTTCATGTGACGGTGGGAGAAAATATCAATAATCACACTGGCGCAGCGTGGCGGGGGATGGCAGGTTGCCTTCTACAAGACATCCGCTCTTCATAACGCCAAAATAAGAGGAAGATGACTAAATGTTTATTTGAGGAGCGTTAGTGCTGCTGTTAGGGCATAAATGAGATAAATAAAATTTGAGATGTCATCGGTAAGACAAAACGGATTATTTACGAACAAAGGACAAAACACCAACTGATAGCCGTTTATTACCCTGAAACCAGGGTTTTATTTAGATATTGTGAGATCCGTCGACCCCCAGAGACCAGAATCAAGCGTCAAGGTGGGAGACAGGTGACCATCGAGGTCTGTCTTTAATGGAACGTCAAGGGGAAGCTTGTGAAGAGGGAGAAAACAGTGCGTGCGCTCATGCGGCCCTAGACATGACGATGATGCCAGCAAAGGGAGATTGACCTCTGTTCTTTAAAGACAATGGCTGGCCGCACCAGGCCTATGGCGGTCGATGGCAATGCGGCTGTGACCTCTTCAAAGAGATTCTACATCTTCCCGGCCGCCAAGGACGTGGAACCAGCATGCTTCTAAAGGGTAGAGACGTTGAGCGGGCAGCCATGATTCAAGTCCCTGCGCAGTCTGTGCGTATAGTCTGGCATACCCGACGGCAGGATACAAAGCGTTGTAGTTTTCGCAGACTCATGTCGGGGCCCAGTTCGAGGCGAATGGTTCTTGTATTGGCGCCGTAGAAAATGCCGATGGGGACGCGGTTCCCTGAAGATGCAGTCTTGAGGAAACGTGCTCCTGCGAAGTCCTGCAGGCAGTAGTACTCTGTCTTCGAAAGTTCATCAGCCATCATGGTCCTAGTGCTCCTTTCCTCGTTCCAAAGGTTGTAGACATATTGATACGTCTTGAAAGAGATTCTACAAATGTAATTGCGTTTTTTTGCAGTCTTTATTCCTTTGATGACCTGCGGAGCGCTACAAAATTAGGTGCAACGAACACCTCCGTTCGTCGGTTCAGAAATAGAACCCCCCCCCCTGATTATGGAGCATGGTTCGCGGTGCCTATCAGCTTTCATATCCGAATCCCAGGAAATTTGTTAAAAAAAAGAAAACTTCCAACAATAAAAACTGCTTGAAGTGCGCGAATTTTTAGTCATATATTGCAAAATATTCAATCGATGCGATACGATACACGTGAGCTTGATAATTGTTTGAAGCCGCACACGCTCATAAAATCGTCTAGCCTTTGCCATCTTAGTCGTTAGAAAGGTCATATTTGATACCAGAGAGCGAATAACCGTTTGTTAAATCGAGATATACTGTGCCGTAAGTTCTATTTCTTGCTAAGGTTATTGCTCTCAAAGTGCCTTGCGCAAGACGAGGCTGCAGGCGGAGGTATTACACGAGGGATAAGATTACTCGCTTTCTTGAGAAAGGCAGTTCCTCTTTTCTCTCCATTTGTATTCGCTCCACTACACGGCCTCTAACCTGCACGTGCGAGACTAACCAAAAATCTGGCAAATGTCATTACAGTAGAATTGTTTCAACGACAGCCACAAGATATAATTTTTTTCCGTGAGCAGTTGTGCAGAGCTCGTACAAAAGCTCCTGAGGCGACGTACACTTACTGGTGTGGTTCCAATTTCCACGAGTGACCGGCGGGCAAGCCGTAATTAGCGTCTCATAGTTGCTGGCAAGGCCACCCGGCAATCGCGCGGGGCGACTTGCGGGGCAACTTACGACGGCATATGCCGTAACATTCCCCGTGGCCCGAAATGTATCGACGAAGGTCGGAAAGCGACGACTCAGGGGTTCGCGCAAGACGCTAGCAATGACACTGCACTACGTCGAGGAACGTGATGCCAGCGCCACATCAACGAGCAAGTCTGCAGGGACCTATGTCTATCGACTTGTCGGTTACAGGCAAGATACCAGGCGCAAGGCCGAAACCGCTTGATACAACATAACTTCCTCGATAAGTGTTTTACTGCCGCGTGGTAAACGTGGCTGGACGAGAACGGTAATGCACTGAGGCCTATCCCGGTGCGAAGAAAAGTTTGCGTTGCTCCCGGCCCCTTGGAGCTTGCTGGACAACGACCACGCACGTGGGCTGATACCAGCAAGTGCGGGCTGATGCTCGAAAGACACACTTAGCAGATCGACCGAAGCGGAGAGTTTAAATCCAGTAGAAAACACCCGCGTGATCAATGATCGCACGCTCGACGCCCCCGACACACACACAAGCGCGAAAAAGCAATTCGCAGGTGGTGACAGCGAAACCCAAACAAGCTGTTTCGTCGGCAATCATGATTGGTTAAACCACACCCGCCCCATTTTCTTCCAATAAATGTAGTGAACTTTACCTTAAATAAACAAACAGCAAGCATTACCCGTGTACTTTTTACCATAGATAACACCCAAGTGTAAATCGCAGGGACTTGTCCTTTGCCTATTCTGTGCCATGCTTTGATGCTTTTGTCTCTCAAAAACGACAACGTCAAAAACATTTCACTGATTACTAAGATTTCAGCACGCTAACTCACTCCTCGCTTTTGTTCATGTTATTCCTAGCATGCGCTTCAACCTACGCAATCATATCTTGTTTTCCGTGACCTTGTCCGTTGCCATCCTCCCCATCAACTCTGCAAGATCGATCAACCACATCGGATTACTTGGTGGTGGACACCTTGTAATGATAACCACAATGAGCACCCGCTCCCCCAAGTTCGCACATCTAGTACGACACACGAATGCTGTGTCGCTCCGGATGAGGTGGAGGAGGAGGATGGACGGAGGCTGAAAATAATAAGGCGGGGTGAACGTACAGTTCGGACAGCTGGCGCAAGCAGCGACCGTGCCCTTCCAGCGGACAAAGGCACTCGTGCGCGCGTATACGTCTTCGTCGCTTGTGTGCAAACACTCGAAACAATCGCCGCTGAGAGCACCTTCGTGTTCGGAACCATTGTCCGTCAGGGATGCGCCACCAGAACTGCTCCGTCTCTCTCGGTCTTCTTCCTTTGTGCCCCAGTTGGCTATCGGCACACAGGCACACACCCTCTGTCAGCATCCGCTTCTGAAAAAAAGGAGAAATAGGGAGACAGAGAATAATGGGGAACACGCAGAATGTGGACGCGAGTCGTTTTCGTGGCCCGATAGGTTTCTGTCAGGAAGAGGACCCTCGTGCCGTTCCACGTGGGAGCTGGATTGATTTCAAGTCCCCCTTACTGGTATGTGTGCGTGTGTTTGTTTGCCTGTAGAAACCATGAAGCATGTCAGTTTACCCCCGTGTCTGTTTTTATTTTCTGTGACGTGATTGAATGGCGTTGAGTTGACGTTTCGATTAGATCTAGGGAAGAAAAGGTCCGGCCATAAGGAAAAAGAACGATGCTGCGTCGAAAAAAGAAATGAATTTGTGTTTGGTGTGGGATATTCTGTGTTGACGAGAACCGCTTTTGGGGAGCAAGAGTTGGAACAAGGCGGGCACTCAAAAGCCAGCCTCGACTGACTACAATAAAAGGCTGTCACGGGTGAGGTAGTCAGGGCTTGAATAATCCGTCTGAATAAGTAGTCATTCAAGCAGTCTTAGACACTGGTAAGCATTTTAAAAACTAAGAAAGAAGATAAACGATCAACATGTCAGTCTTGGTTGACCGAACATGCTTTGCCTTGTAGGGAGTGCCTCGACTTTAAATTTGAGCTCGCCAGTAGAGAACAGGCATCAGGCTGAGAAACATTGCGTCTCCGTCAAATCGCACTAACCCTCTCAGGCCTAGTTCCTTCCTTTGGTCAATAAACTCTTTACAACCATAATGCCCGGGAAGTGCTTTTCTCTTACCCGTATGACACCGTATTCTAATTGAACACAACTGCAGTGTTCTGCTAAAACGCAATTCGATGACATTTGCCCACATTGATTATATCTCCGCCGAAGTAACAGTGCTTGCTTTATCACGGAGCGTACTAACAACGAATGTACTGGAGTCATAGCAGAAGTGTCCAAAGAGAGGGGGCATCACGTCATCTCTTCAAACTCCCTTCCTTCATTTAGGCTTCCTATGCGGCACCCGCTTGAGATTTCTTGACCCACGGCCGTCGTACGCTGCCTTCGAATGGACCGCTCCTAGCCCCCCAGAGCGGTTGCGTTACTTGGCGGCCTTGAAAACCCTCCAGATGGCCTGAACGGACGGTTGCCGTAGTGGCCGGCGTTTGTAGCACTCGCGTGAAGTGCCGACCATCCCGGCTTTGTGTACGCATCGCACTCTTCAGATGGGAGATGTGAAAGCGGGAAAATCCGGACGTATGATCAAGCGCAGGCTACCGATCCGCATCCCGCGGCTTTCTCCACTGAATAACAAAAGAACACGGAATATTTATAATTCGAAGGCGGCGGTTCTACGGGAGCGTAGAAACGCAAGCCAGAGATTTGCGATGTGATCGAGATTGGCCTGCGATTGAAGCTGGCCTTATTCCAACTTTCATCTTCATTGACTCGACGCACGAAGCTGTCCACTTAATCTCTGTTGGTCTTGGGTTGCTTAAACTTGTGCCTATATCGCGTGTGCGCTGTGAGCGCGCGTGGGCGTGCGCTGTGCGCGAGAGTGAGTGAGTGAGCACGCGCGCACGCCTCCTCACTCACTCTCCTCCTACTCCTCACTCACTCTCTCTCTCTCTCTCTCTCTCTCTCTCTCCTCTCATCTCTCTACACACACACACCACACAAACACACACACCCACGCGCTCGCTCGCTCGCTCACTCACTCACTCACTCACTCACTCACTACACACACACACACCACACACACGCGCGCCACACACACACCGCGCCTCACTCACTCTTCACTCACTCACTCACCACTCACTCACTACACATCACACACACAGCACACACAGCACACACAGCGGCGCGCGTGATGCGTGTCGCACTGCGCGTGCGTGCGTGTGCGGCGTCGCATGGCGTGCGTGTGCGTGGCGACGTGCGCTGCGCGTGTGCGGTGGCATGTGCTGCTTGCGTGTGTGCGTGCGTGCGTGTGCGTGGCGTGCGTGTGCTGTGGGTTGTGCGTGTGTGTGGTGTGATGGTAGAGGAGAGAGAGAGAGAGAGAGAGAGAGAGAGAGAGAGAGAGAGAGAGAGAGAGAGAGAGAGAGAGAGAGAGAGAGAGAGAGAGAGAGAGCCCGCATGCCGTCGTCTCAAAAATATATTCCGCGCGCAGCGCTCCCACCAAGTAATAAAGGCTCTTACTTCAAATCACACTTTTTCTTATCTTTCTTTTCCCATTCGCATTGCTCTGCCTCTTACACTAACTCACGCTCGTACAATTTAATCATGAAGTTCCTTGTCTCCCTTCTAGTTATTATTTCCACTAAAAGTTGTTCGAACGTTCGAACGGCTCCTCCCACGCTATTTTGTTCGGGATGGTCAGTGGACGATGTCCTTCTCATTTTTTTCTTCTCCACATAAACACTACCAAGCTAAACAAGTTCTTTTTTATGGCTTCATGTAGTATATGCTTTCCTTTTCCCACATAGATTGTGGACTCAAGGTTTTTGTGCTCGGTTCTCAGGGGCTACTTTCCACTTGTTCCTTTGTCATTCAATGGCTGCAAATTACACTTGAGGTACGTTTTAAGCGCGTTCGTTGCAGAAACCATGTCCTGCTTCCTATCCGTCGTCTTTAAATTGGTTTCGCGTCTGCGGCTCTCAACTTCACTTCCTTGCACTTACGGTCTCCGAGCGCCAACAGCCATTGCGAAGGCGTCACAGCTTATCGCTGTCTTTTTACCTCTCACGACATCGCCTTCATTTTTCTACTGCTCCGAGGCAAGATGCGATATTGCTGCAGGAGCGCTTGAAGAGCGCCTGAGTAATCTGACATCCCGGCGCAGGCCGCGTGACAGGCGTTACGCGGAATACTACATCATCGCGCGAAAGAATTTCCCTGGTTCAACCGGCACATAGCTTCCTCTGATGGCAACAGATAAGCTCACGGTCATCGAGTAACAGCGTCCCAGGTCTTTCTATTTCGCCTGGCTGACTCTTTACAAACACGGAGTGTCTTGTGAAAATTCGGCTGTTTATGGTTGGCTCCTTGAGCCTTACTTTCTTTCACTTTACTTGCGCTCCCTCGGCGTCTTGAGCGAAAGTCTGTTATCGCCTCGTGGTTGAGGAACTTCTATGAGTTTGAAGACCCGCTCAGGGCGCTTCCGTTTCCCCGGTCATGCGCTCGTAACACCATTGTAGGATATAAAGGGCCGAAGTGAAGATGGACGCAGGGCAAGTATAAGGGCGGTCAACAGCAGCGACACAGCCGGCACGAAGACGGACAACAGCAGATACACAATGAACCGGGTAAATTGAGCACCTCTTTGAGTTCAAAACACGGGGCCGGAGGGTCGTTAAAAAGCGGACAGTCGTTCTTTTCTGGACTTCTTTAATTTTGGTTCCGTGTCGTTGATGTGCAGCCACTATTGTTCCTTGACTTCATGTTAGAGTTGTACAACTAATGGAAAAGAATCAGCGTAGAACAACAAAAACAAATAGTTATAGCGGAAGGTCGGGCAAGTTAATATTCTGGTAACTTCTACACACTTCCATTGCGCGAAACATAGTCAGGAACACAATGACGAAATGCGGAAAAGTACCCCAGTATTTTTCTCTTGTGCTTCCGTGTATATTTTGCGCCATGAAATCATGGACAAAAACATACAGTGTTAAAACTCCGAAAACCAGCTTAAGAAAAAAACAAAAACATTTTTCTTTTTTAACGCGAAGCTCTTTCGCAAATCGTAATTTTTCGTGTCCAGTTAAAAATGTCAAGAAATTTCCGAGCACGCGCGCGTGGGTGTGGACCTTGCGGCGACCGCCTTGCAGTTAACAAAACCAGCAAAATGCCTATCGCTCGTGTGTGCGTGCGTCGCGACGGCCGCCCAGCGTCTTCTGTGCACGTTTGTCAAGCCAAGCATACTTAGGGAGATCGGTCAAGGTTTGGGCTACCACCCCGACGTTAGGAAAATCAAGAAAATGCTCGTGTG
This sequence comes from Haemaphysalis longicornis, assembly GCA_013339765.2. NCBI lineage: Eukaryota > Metazoa > Arthropoda > Arachnida > Ixodida > Ixodidae > Haemaphysalis > Haemaphysalis longicornis. The sequence continues at coordinate 84,429,664 of CM023450.1, forward strand.
TTCGTGCCTCGTGGTGACTGCCCAGCGTCCCCGGCGCACGTTTGTCAAGCCAAGCATGCTCACTTCGGGAGATTGGCCAAGATTGCCAAAAAAAAAACGGCGTTCTCCGTACTCCTAGCAACACTTACTCGGCACGAGAAAGACTCTAGCGTTCGTCGTAATCGTAGGAACACTTGCTCGGATCGAGAAAGACATGTCAACGTCATAGCGTACGCCCCTCCAAGGTGATGTCCGATGATTATCACTTCAATAAAAATGAAAGAAGCTCATACTTATAGCAACAATGATGGAGTAAAGGTTGTTGCGGCAGCGAAGAAGGAGCAGATCAGCTGCGATCGTAGACTTAAACCGTCGTGATGGTCGAGAAGGTTGCGTACAGCTTCGCTACCTCCGAGTCTTACGTGTTAGTCAGCTTCTTTCATTTTTTGTTTTCTTCTGCTGTTGGGGCAATTACATAAAAAACTAAATATGCCGCTGGATGGTTTGCTTTTGCTCCGGGTTGCTTCCTTTGGAGGGGTCATGAATACGTAAAAGTTTGTTTCATTCGAAAGATTAGGCGTTTTGTAGTGTTCGCAACGCTTGTCCAACAGCAAACGATGCTTTATTCAGTAAGAAATCACACAATTTAAGCCAAAATTCCAATTCTCCCACAGTATCGTATGTTTCATATTGTAGCGATGAAGTATCCACGACAGGTATTTGAAACGAATGTTAAGTATGTTGACTGGGACTGCAGCGGATGGGGAAACGTCTTTTGTTGTTTCATTTACCGTCCGTTTTCTAGCTGGCGCCACAATACCGCTCAGGCCCGCTGTCTGCACTCGCTTTCTTTTTGACTGGATTTGCACCTGGCCTATTTTTTTACGGTAATTGTTACGGTAATAGTAATTGTTCCGTGAAACATTGGGTGTGCTCGACAAACAGGCTCACGTAACACAGTGTCGCTTAAGCTATTTGGGCAGTGTAGTGTATCCCAAACCACCGGACTGCTGTGCAGCCATAAAGCATAGCGCGCGCAGGCAAATGTCTTCCATATTCTGTGTTGACGAGAACCGCTTTTGGGGAGCAAGAGTTGGAACAAGGCGGGCACTCAAAAGCCAGCCTCGACTGACTACAATAAAAGGCTGTCACGGGTGAGGTAGTCAGGGCTTGAATAATCCGTCTGAATAAGTAGTCATTCAAGCAGTCTTAGACACTGGTAAGCATTTTAAAAACTAAGAAAGAAGATAAACGATCAACATGTCAGTCTTGGTTGACCGAACATGCTTTGCCTTGTAGGGAGTGCCTCGACTTTAAATTTGAGCTCGCCAGTAGAGAACAGGCATCAGGCTGAGAAACATTGCGTCTCCGTCAAATCGCACTAACCCTCTCAGGCCTAGTTCCTTCCTTTGGTCAATAAACTCTTTACAACCATAATGCCCGGGAAGTGCTTTTCTCTTACCCGTATGACACCGTATTCTAATTGAACGCAACTGTAGTGTTCTGCTAAAACGCAATTCAATGACATTTGCCCATATTGATTATATCTCCGCCGAAGTAACAGTGCTTGCTTTATCACGGAGCGTACTAACAACGAAGTGTACTGGAGTCATAGCAGAAGTGTCCAAAGAGAGGGGGCATCACGTCATCTCTTCAAACTCCCTTCCTTCATTTAGGCTTCCTATGCGGCACCCGCTTGAGATTTCTTGACCCACGGCCGTCGTACGCTGCCTTCGAATGGACCGCTCTAGCCCCCCAGAGCGGTTGCGTTACTTGGCGGCCTTGAAAACCCTCCAGATGGCCTGAACGGACGGTTGCCGTAGTGGCCGGCGTTTGTAATTGAACACATCCGCTGTGAGTGCCTTCTGGAAAACGCAATCCGGACTTTGCCCAGTGTACTCCGCATCCGCGCTTTCTCTATAAAAGACCGGAGATGTATAATCGGAACGAATCTACGGACGTATGAGAAGTCCAAGAGCAGGCATCACGATCCTGCATCCAGCTGGCTTTCTTCCACTTGAATTTCATTGACCACGGCACGTAGCTGTCCTTAATTCGTTAGGCGGCGGTTCTACGGGGCTTGAAACGCAATGCCTGAGATCGGTTGCGTGTGACGGCGTTGTGCCTCGCGGAGTGTGAAGCCCGGCCTGTATACCATCCACTCTTCATCTTCATTGACTCCGACGCACGACAGCGTCCACTACATCCGTCTGCGCTTTCTGCACTTAACACTTGTCCTATATCTGCGTGTGCGCTTCACGGTGAGCGTCGAACGCAAGCCAGAGATGCAGTGATCGAGCACGCGCGCGCGCTCAGCTCCTTCTCACTCATCACTCCTCATCACTCACCACCAGCTGTCACTCACTCTCTGCTGTTCTTCTCTGCTCTTCTCTGCGTGTGCCTTGCCGCAGTCCTACCTGTGCCGAGAGGAGAAGGACACGCGCGCACGCCGCAGCGCTCACTCACTCATCACTCACTCACTCACAACACACACACCACACGCACACAACACCGCCACACACCCACCGCATCGCTCAGCTCGCTCACTCACTCACTCACTCACTCACTCTCAACCACTACACACACACACACACGCACACACACACACGCGGGCGTGTGTGTGTGTGTGCTGAACGTGTGCGTGGGCGTGTGCGCGTACGCGTGCGCGTGCGTGTGCGTGGCGCACGTGCTTGCGTGCGTGCGTGTGCGCGTGCGCATGTGCTAGCTTGCGTGTGTGCCGTGTGTGTGCGCTGCTTGCGGTGCGTGTGCGTGTGCGTGCTTGTGTGTGTGTGTGGAGTGTGTGGAGAGAGAGAGAGAGAGAGAGGAGAGAGAGAGAGGAGAGAGGAGAGAGAGAGAGAGAGAGAGAGAGAGAGAGAGAGCGAGCGAGCAGAAGAGAGAGAGGAGAGAGCCCGCATGCCGTCGTCTCAAAAATATATTCCGCGCACGCAGCCTCCCACCAATAATAAAGGCTCTTACTTCAAATCACACTTTTTCTTATCTTTCTTTTCCCATTCGCATTGCTCTGCCTCTTACACTAACTCACGCTCGTACAATTTAATCATGAAGTTCCTTGTCTCCCTTCTAGTTATTATTTCCGCTAAAAGTTGTTCGAACGTTCGAACGGCTCCTCCCACGCTATTTTGTTCGGGATGGTCAGTGGACGATGTCCTTCTCATTTTTTTCTTCTCCACATAAACACTACCAAGCTAAACAAGTTCTTTTTTATGGCTTCATGTAGTATATGCTTTCCTTTTCCCACATAGATTGTGGACTCAAGGTTTTTGTGCTCGGTTCTCAGGGGCTACTTTCCACTTGTTCCTTTGTCATTCAATGGCTGCAAATTACACTTGAGGTACGTTTTAAGCGCGTTCGTTGCAGAAACCATGTCCTGCTTCCTATCCGTCGTCTTTAAATTGGTTTCGCGTCTGCGGCTCTCAACTTCACTTCCTTGCACTTACGGTCTCCGAGCGCCAACAGCCATTGCGAAGGCGTCACAGCTTATCGCTGTCTTTTTACCTCTCACGACATCGCCTTCATTTTTCTACTGCTCCGAGGCAAGATGCGATATTGCTGCAGGAGCGCTTGAAGAGCGCCTGAGTAATCTGACATCCCGGCGCAGGCCGCGTGACAGGCGTTACGCGGAATACTACATCATCGCGCGAAAGAATTTCCCTGGTTCAACCGGCACATAGCTTCCTCTGATGGCAACAGATAAGCTCACGGTCATCGAGTAACAGCGTCCCAGGTCTTTCTATTTCGCCTGGCTGACTCTTTACAAACACGGAGTGTCTTGTGAAAATTCGGCTGTTTATGGTTGGCTCCTTGAGCCTTACTTTCTTTCACTTTACTTGCGCTCCCTCGGCGTCTTGAGCGAAAGTCTGTTATCGCCTCGTGGTTGAGGAACTTCTATGAGTTTGAAGACCCGCTCAGGGCGCTTCCGTTTCCCCGGTCATGCGCTCGTAACACCATTGTAGGATATAAAGGGCCGAAGTGAAGATGGACGCAGGGCAAGTATAAGGGCGGTCAACAGCAGCGACACAGCCGGCACGAAGACGGACAACAGCAGATACACAATGAACCGGGTAAATTGAGCACCTCTTTGAGTTCAAAACACGGGGCCGGAGGGTCGTTAAAAAGCGGACAGTCGTTCTTTTCTGGACTTCTTTAATTTTGGTTCCGTGTCGTTGATGTGCAGCCACTATTGTTCCTTGACTTCATGTTAGAGTTGTACAACTAATGGAAAAGAATCAGCGTAGAACAACAAAAACAAATAGTTATAGCGGAAGGTCGGGCAAGTTAATATTCTGGTAACTTCTACACACTTCCATTGCGCGAAACATAGTCAGGAACACAATGACGAAATGCGGAAAAGTACCCCAGTATTTTTCTCTTGTGCTTCCGTGTATATTTTGCGCCATGAAATCATGGACAAAAACATACAGTGTTAAAACTCCGAAAACCAGCTTAAGAAAAAAACAAAAACATTTTTCTTTTTTAACGCGAAGCTCTTTCGCAAATCGTAATTTTTCGTGTCCAGTTAAAAATGTCAAGAAATTTCCGAGCACGCGCGCGTGGGTGCGGACCTTGCGGCGACCGCCTTGCAGTTAACAAAACCAGCAAAATGCCTATCGCTCGTGTGTGCGTGCGTCGCGACGGCCGCCCAGCGTCTTCTGTACACGTTTGTCAAGCCAAGCATACTTAGGGAGATCGGTCAAGATTTGGGCTACCACCCCGACGTTAGGAAAATCAAGAAAATGCCTCCGCTCGTGTGTTCGTGCCTTGTGGTGACCGCCCAGCGTCCCCGGCGCACGTTTGTCAAGCCAAGCATGCTCACTTCGGGAGATTGGCCAAGATTGCCAAAAAAAAAACGGCGTTCTCCGTACTCCTAGCAACACTTACTCGGCACGAGAAAGACTCTAGCGTTCGTCGTAATCGTAGGAACACTTGCTCCGATCGAGAAAGACATGTCAACGTCATAGCGTACGCCCCTCCAAGGTGATGTTCGATGACTATCGCTTCAATAAAAATGAAAGAAGCTCATACTTATAGCAACAATGATGGAGTAAAGGTTGTTGCGGCAGCGAAGAAGGAGCAGATCAGCTGCGATCGTAGACTTAAACCGTCGTGATGGTCGAGAAGGTTGCGTACAGCTTCGCTACCTCCGAGTCTTACGTGTTAGTCAGCTTCTTTCATTTTTTGTTTTCTTCTGCTGTTGGGGCAATTACATAAAAAACTAAATATGCCGCTGGATGGTTTGCTTTTGCTCCGGGTTGCTTCCTTTGGAGGGGTCATGAATACGTAAAAGTTTGTTTCATTCGAAAGATTAGGCGTTTTGTAGTGTTCGCAACGCTTGTCCAACAGCAAACGATGCTTTATTCAGTAAGAAATCACACAATTTAAGCCAAAATTCCAATTCTCCCACAGTATCGTATGTTTCATATCGTAGCGATGAAGTATCCACGACAGGTATTTGAAACGAATGTTAAGTATGTTGACTGGGACTGCAGCGGATGTTGTTTCATTTACCGTCCGTTTTCTAGCTGGCGCCACAATACCGCTCAGGCCCGCTGTCTGCACTCGCTTTCTTTTTGACTGGATTTGCACCTGGCCTATTTTTTTTACGGTAATTGTTACGGTAATAGTAATTGTTCCGTGAAACATTGGGTGTGCTCGACAAACAGGCTCACGTAACACACTGTCGCTTAAGCTATTTGGGCAGTGTAGTGTATGACAACCCCAAACCACCGGACTGCTGTGCAGCCATAACAAGCATAGCGCGCGCAGTACGCAAATGTGCTTCTATGTTTACGTGTGCCTTCGTAACTTTTCGTGTTTACCCAACCATTTATACTGCTATAAAATATGCATTGAATTTAAGTGAAAATAGCTCGTTCCGCATGCTTATAAGCCCTGCCTAACTTGCGTTTGCTTTTGCTCACCTCAGCCAAGCGCACAGCTGCCCATAATACGTCATAAGTTCTAGTACGGAAATTGAGCTAATGGGTCACATGGCAATTCTCTTTGTCTAACTGAATTGAATTGAGTTTATTTCGCGACCATGTTACAGGAAGACCAGAAGAAAAGCTGTTGGAACAGCATGAAGTACCCGGGCCGCCTTACACCCAGAGCAGCAAGTCAAGCATGGCTAGAGGAATTACAAAACGAGTGCAGTGAGCTACAAAACGAGTGCAAAACTAGCGCACTAGTTCAAAAACAAGTGTAGTACAAAGCAAGAGGAGTACAAAACGAGTGCAATACAGTGCTCAATCAAATCCGAGAAATTAGAAATGTCAGGTACAGCATGAAAACACATCTCATTACGCTTTATCGGGCTTGAAAATCATATCACCCCATTGTCTGAATGAAAGCGTTGCAACGGCCACTTTTTTATAATGATAACAGTATTTAACATGGTAGCTAATGAGTACTGAATCATTTGTGTCCCGCAGTTTGGGTGGCACTTATTTACGTTAGGCGATATTAAGCGATAATAATCGATTTATCCTAAATATATAGCTTGTTTGAGTGAAGTTTGCGTTAAAAGTGGGTTCAGTGTTGTTCTAACGAGACAATCTTTCGAATGAACCAAACTTTTGCCTTCTGCATTAAGTCTTCATGGCCCCTTTAAGGCGAGAACATTATAAGTAAAAACTCGATTGAATGAAACCCGATTTAACGAAAGTCCCTATTTATTGAAGATATCCCGATCCCCCCTCAGACGCCCATAGAGCCCAATGCTTTGACTGCGTGCCGATGCACCACTGAAACTTTACAACGTCATCGGTGCATGGCACTCCACTGCCGCGGCAACACGGAGTACACGGGCCTTGGTGTCATTTCTCCGTGACTCCGGCCTGAACGAAACCCTGTGAACGTTTGCTTAAACTAACTACTGTGCGTGTGCTGTGTGGGTGTGTTTCTGTGATTGTCGGTTTATGTGTGCTTGTTTGCGTTTGTTAGTGTATATATGAGTTTTTGTGTCTTCGCTTCATTCGCCCATTTTCGCCCCTCTCATGTTCATGTGGAGTAGCAAGCCAGGCTGACTTCTCTTCATCATTATAGGCATCCCTCCTCCCTCCTCCTCTTAAGCCGAACTAACGAAACCAATATCATGATCTGTTCCGGTTTAACAAACCTTTTCTCAAAAAATGCAGACTAAAAGTGTTGCTTTTTGGTATATTTTGCCGAAAAGCCTCAAAATTGATTCATGGCGCGCCAAAGATAGACATCGAGGAGCACCTGTGTCCCGCTTTTACAAAACTGCGCGGCGCAAAACTGTTGTTGTAATTTGGAGTTGAATTCACGAGATGCCGCCAGCGGTAGGAGAAAAAAAGTTTCGGTTCGATGTTTTGATTGATTGTAGGGTTTAACGCGCCGACGCAACGCAGGCGATGAGACGCGCGCCGTAAGTGGAGGTCTCGGATTAATTTTGACCACCTGGGGATCTTTACTGTGCGCCGAAATCTCGTACACACAGGCGTTTTTTGCTTTTCGCCTCCATCAGAAAAGCGGCCGCCGCGGCGGGAATCGAACCCACGACCTCGTGCTCAGCAGCGCAACGCCTTAGCCACTGAGCCACCGTGAGGGTACGGTAGGAAGTGTCAGGGTGTGCTTTGTGTTGTTCGTTCGCCAGCGTTCTGCGGGTAGTTCCCGTCCTTTCGGCCTTCTTTTACGTCGGTTTCTGTTAGAACTCCTGTGGGTCTTGTGAAGTTCAAGTTGTTAAGCCTACAGTCCATCTAGCATTGCTAGTCGTGGGCGCGGAAGAGGTGTGTGCAAGCAAGCGCGACAACTAAACCTTGTGACGAGCGTGTTGGACATAGAGCCACCCCGAGTCCAGTGCACGTCGAGCGTGAAAATGCATGTGGGCCCCTTCGTTCAGTGAACGAAGTGCCCGTCGGGATAAGCTCCTCCGACTACGTGAGCGCCGACTCAAACGCGGTCACTATACCGAAGTTTTGGATGACGGAGATATCTTGCGGCTTGCAGGAAGCGTGAAGGAAGTGGCGGCTGAAGACTCTGACGAAGACGTTGACCGTGTGTCGGCACGGGAGCTTCGATGTCTTTCAAAGGATGGATGCCCTTCATCTGCTGCGAATGTTTGTCGGGAGGCACGAGGATACGGAGGACGCACTGGACGCACTACAAACTTACGAGACATCCATGCGGCCGTTGCTTACAAAGCGCACTCAAGCAAAAATCACCGAATTCTTTGGTGGGAAATAAATTTGTAGGCCCCCGGGGGCTTCTTTTCTTGTTCAGGTAACAATTTTCACGGCCTTTTTTATACGCGTGGGTGAGAATTTATTTTCGGAGCATCTACGATGCGCAAATACAACACCGCATAAGCTTGCTGGATGCCGCTACAGTATATAATCGAATGTACCGAATTAAGTGACTAAGAATTGCCTTACTCGATTTACCGAAGCTTTCGACTTAACGAAAGAATTCGCGAATACCCTCAACTTCGTTAAATCGAGTTTTGATTGCACGTCTCATTGGAAGTGACCTTTAATTGACACGAACGGAACGAAAACCCAAGCAAGGCCTAAACCGAACCAAATCATGCCAGCCGTGTATAGTTGAATATTAATGATTACAAAATGTAATGGTAATTGATTAGTGGTCGATAACAATGATTAGTAAGGTTGATTATGGTGGGATTATGGCGATTAAGGTGGGTTGAGAAAAATTAGAATAATTCAGTGAGATTAAGAATAATAAAGATAGAATAACGATTGATTAGCTATTAATAGTACTGATTTGTAACGTGGGGTCGAAGTGTAGTTAGGGCCATTAAGATAGAGTAACTGGATTAAGACGAATTAAGATAGATTACTGACTGGTTGCTGATTGATGGTAATGATCGGTAAGGTGGGATTACGTTGAATTACGATAAAGTATGGGGGAATAGATAAGTTAAGGTAGATAAAGGTGGAATCGCGGTAACATAAGACTAGAGTAAGGTGGCGTAAGATGTGGTAAAATCAATTACGACGAATTAAGGACGGTAAAATATCGTGGCTCCTGTGGCGACGAGGGCACGTATATTTAAGGGGTACCCGTCACAGCAGGGCACCGTATGCTCATCAGGGTTGCCCCGCTCCCGCGCAACATGTGCTGTGAGCACCAGCGCACAGCGCTGACGAGCGTGGGTACAATTTCTTCAAGGGAAGTACCCTGACCACCCTTATGTGCGATTCACTGACGCGGCCCACTACGCACCCCAACCGCCACACCAGTAAGCGTCATCGACGGCTCAGGTGATGTCGTCGCACTGCGACCGTAAAAACCAGAAACATAGTTGAAGCCGAATAAATGGCTATCGCACTGGCGATGACGTCTCAAACTTCGAATAAACCACTTCCCATATTTACAGACTGCCAACAGGCATGCAGAAACTAGGGCAACGGTCGCATCTCAATATCTGCCCTCCGACTACTGAAGAAGCACAAGGATACCCTAAACCCCTACTGTACTAATATGGATGCCATGTCACACAGGGCTCGATGGAAACGAGCGAGCACACGCTACAGCCCGACAATGCACCCTCCGGGCACCGCACCAGTCGCTCCGTGACCCAGAGCCTTTCCAGTAGCAGTACTGTGCACTTCTGGAACACCACTGCCTTGCAAGATGTGCCTACCAGAAGCTCTCCCGAGAGGAGGCTGTAGCCTGGCGGCAACTACAGACGAACACATACACCCACCTTAGCAGCCTGCATATCATACACCCCACCATATATCCCCCAACATTCCCACTACAGCGAACATCCAACACTGTACCACACCACGTGGTTCTTGCCAAAACACGCCGGCAAGCCCTCATTTTCGCACCCCGCCCTCGAGGAGTGGGAGGCCGCGCTGTGCAGTTCGGACTCGGATGACCAGCAACAGTTGGTGGAGCGAGCACGAAGGACCGCAGCCGCCGCAGAGGCCGTGGACTGAAGGTTTCTCCCGATTTCTAGGAACCTCTTTTACTTGAAATAAATGTTTTGCCACCACCGTTACCAACAGGCTTTCGCCTTCAAAGCACGTAACCAAACTTGAGTGACACCGAGAAAATTTTACTCGTTTTTATTTCAGCTGGTGTGTTTCGGTCACTTCGATATCCCCTCCTCACCCGTTGATGTTTCGTCACGCTGAACGGATAACCGCAAATAGCGCTGCCATGCGATTCCTACCGACCACGAGGGAGATTAAAAATCGCCGCGATCTTTTGGTGTCCCGTAGCAGTTTCCGTTCGGCAGAATTCGGTATCGCAGGTCAACGATAAGACCCTGAGGAATGCTACGATGAGGTCGACGAAGAAATGTTAAAGTCGGCCGCTCTCCCCTCCAGATATCGATCAGGTCAGTTACTACTGCGGTAGAGAAAGTATGGCATGGTGGTCATGTGGAACACACGTGAATACACTGCAAAGACACGCATGGACATGGGCGCGGACACATCTACGACGGGCACATCAACAGCGCTCGCACTACCACTGCATGTACCGGTAGAACCGCTGTGAAATTCCGTGCTGTGTTAACGTATACTTGCTAACTTGTCTACGCATTTTAACGCAACTATAACCTTTTCTAAACCAAGAATTACTACAGGAATTACCAAGACTGCCCCCCTCCCCCCAACCCGCTCTGCCTGTAACCTCGAATTCACAACGTAAAACGACGGTAATTTTTTTTGTAGCGCAGTGATTGAGCATATTAACGGACAGTAATAAAGTAGATTGGCAATTATTCCTACAACTGTGGGACACTTCGTACAGTTTAAGATACGTTACATAGAGAATGCTGCACGTGAGTACGTTTCTGTTACAAGCAACCTACCCAGGCCCCATAACGACTGCTCGTTCAGCTCCCTAGCTGTAGTCTTTATTGTAGTGCGCAATTAATCGTTCCCCATTGCAGGTCTGGGTAATTCTCACCAGGGAACTTAATTACCAACACTCTGAAATGCTTTATCATAGCGTGCCGCGGCAATGATCGGTTGTGTCCGCGCTTGTTGTTTCGTGAAAATTAAGTGTATAAGCGAAGCCCCTATTTACCTCCCGCAGCACCGGGAGACCGATGCTTCCTTCCCAAATGGCGCGCATTCTCTTAACGGAAGCCACGCATCCGGGCGTAATTAGCTCGTACATCAGTCCCCTCATCCGATCAGAGGCGCCGCGTGCGTCGCTCAGGTCAAAGCCGCCTACACGCTGCCTTCAACAGAAGCCAGTAGAGACAGGAGATAAGGGATGAGAAAAGGAGAGCAGAAAAGTTGGAGGAAAGGAGTCGCGAGAGGAAAATAGAAGAACGTGGTAGCGTTGCTTGCTCGTCGGCTGGCTGGCTGGCTGCCTGGCTGGTGTGTGGTAGTGTGCCGCTCAGAGTGGAGTCACTTTCATCGGGGATAGCGCGGAGACACAACGGCTGAGCAGCGGGCGTGAGAAGCATCAGTAATGAACCGGAGACTCGCTAAGCCGCGCCTGGCGGCAAGGGCGCCCTATTACCGCCGCCCAAAGCGTCAAAACGAGTCGGGAAGCGGGAACGGATGGCTCCGCCGTGCAGCTCCTACCAGCTACTTCCGCCCCGGGGCCGGAAGAACTGACCGGACCGCCTATTTCCGAGATGAGGCGCCGCACCCTCTCTCGCCTACTCCCCATGTCTTCTGACTGCCGAACGCCCGTCTTCCTTCACGTTCCTTCTTCACCCCGGCGGGAGGTCTACGTGCTTCGTCGCTTCTTCTTGTTCTGATACCTGCTTTGTTAGAATCTTTCTCCTCTTGTTGCTTCTTTAGTCCTCTTAGCCGCAATTCCGCTGCTCCTCTCTTATTGTTTCGGATACCCAGTTTGTCTGCGTCGCGAGCGTGCTCGCTATAGTGGACAGCCGTGTCCTGTTACCTGTCGTTAATCTGGATTACGGGCTGCGCGCTTAAGGAGGAACACCGCACTCGGGCTCGGGTCCTAATCTTCCCTGCATGATGGAGGTTTCCGCCCTGCTAAGCGTGACGCTGATGAAGATAGAACTGCATAGCGTGAGGGGTGGGCGAAACGCTCCAGGAATGAGAGGCTTGGATTGCTTTGTAGTGATCGAAATCCTTTAGCCGGACGGACCACTGTCTAAGCCGAGCTGAGAAAGAAAGCAAATTTAAGTTTATCCGAACGAGTCCAGCGATATGTAGAATTGAGTGCTTCTGGTTTCCTTTGTCCTCATTCTATCGCATAATCTCACGCGCTTACTTCAAGGACAAGGATAAAGACTGCAGTTCTGGGTCGCTTTTCGTGGCTATCTAAAATTTGTTAACGCCTGACAACGTACAAAGAAGTTCAAAAGCAGGAATACAAGCGCGTTTAAGCGTTTTAGTTCTTTATAATGTCGGCGGTTTGAGTTTTAGCCTTTTAATGAGTTATTTGCCAGAAATACCTAGAAATACCTCAGCGCGTGATGAAATGGTTAGGCCTCAATAACGTACGCTACCGAGCTATTTCGAACTCCATTATCAACTACCCTTAGGAAGAATGCGACAGAGGAAGGATGCGAGCCTATGAAGGATGAGACATCGATGGCAAGCCAGCTAGCGCCTGCCCTCTTGTGTCACGTCCTTCGTCTAAAAAATCTTCGCGCCTAACGGTGGTTGACCATGATTAGGCCTGTTCTGCAAACCACGCTGAACACAAGAAATCCTCGTCACTCGCACAGGTTAAAGACCTGGTCATCATAGGCATGCTTTATATACAAAGTAATCATATGGGACCAATAGCAAGAATCTGTTCTTAGTGGGATATCATTCTTCCGATCCTGTCGTTGGTTTTCACCTAATGTCGGTCCTCATAACGAAAACGGACACAGCTGACAGAGACGAGCGCCACCTCGACTATGGCTCAGAGCCACAAAATGGTTCTTTTGTTGGGTTAACATAGCTTAGTGGTTCCTATTGCAAGAAAAAGCGCGCTAAAATTTTAAACGCAACGCGGGTAACAAGTCTTCCTTTTTTTGCTGCGCAATGAACAAATCGAGCTTCACGGAGCTCCAGTTTTGGCGTATACGTCCTTTGTCTTCTTTGCGGGGCTAAACTGTTTAATGATGGAGTACCAACTAGCTCGTCCTCGTATACTGGGTGAATTAGATTTCAAGGTAAGGTTTCACAGCCTGCCACTGACAGTGGAACTCGCAACAGTGGCGAATTCTATCGCTTAACTGTCGTTTAGCCAGGTACACCACAAACCTTTTCCATAGAGAGCATGGCATGATACCAGCAGGGACTGTCGTCAAGGCCAGCGCTAGGACAGCTCGGCTCTTAAACACATCCATAAATTCTCTGGAGCAAACATCTGGATTATGCATCAGGGACTTATTTGTTTTGGTCGTTCCGAAGAAAGGAAGCTGTCACACGTCCTGCCCTAAGTTACTATTCTTGAGAAGTTCGCTGAAATATTTCTAATCATGACTTCGCTATACTCTCGAAACAACACTTTTTTCCGATGTTTACGCCGCCTTTGTTAGACAGTAACAACCTGGATTTTAATCCGCTGTATATAACCGACTTTTCACAATGCCAGACGAAGCTGTTGACCCGGAATATTGTGTAAGAACTCGTTTTAATTACGCTCCGCGTGGAATTTCTAGACATTGACGTCTTGACAATGATTAGGTGCACGAATGGTTCCTGGATGTGGCGCAAGCCCATGTGAAAAGAAAACTCGCATTAGCATTTTCAACTTGGTACGTTAATACCGGCATGAGTCTGTGTCCCCCCCCCCCCCAAAAAAAAAGAACGAAAAGAAAAGACAAGAAGGTTCCAATAAACCGATTCATGACGGGACATTTACAAAATCTCTGTTTCCTAGTGTGCTCTAATACAACTTTGATACACGGACTCACGCAGGTGCTTTCAAAATTGTTCTTTTCAAAACTTGTACCTGTTTCGGCATTCTGGGGCTCAATTTTCCAAATAAGGGGTGTCGTTATGAAGCGACGTGGTGTCGGCATTCAAATGCATGTGTTCTGACGCTGGGGCGTCACTTTCAGGGGCGGAGAGAGGAGCAAATCGCATGCGGCATGCCGGGGTGCCGAGCTAGTAAACAGGCGCAAAGCGACGCACAAAAAGACGGCAGGCAGTGTGCGTCGCTTTTCTCCAGTTTACTCGCGGCGCCCCTCGGCATGCCGCATGCCATTTGCTCCTCTCTTCGCCCAAGAGAGGAGAATATGTTCTGAGGCGAACCTCAGAACACATGCATTTGCATGGAGACACCGCGTCGCTTCAAAACGATGTCCCGGTCGCAGGTTCGATTCCCGGCCGCGGCGGCCGCTTTTCTGATGGAGGCGAAAAGCAAAAACACCCGTGTGTACGAGATTTCGGCGCACAATAAAAATATCCCTAGGGGGTCAAAATTAATCCGGAGCCCTCCACTACGGCGCGCCTTATCGCCTGCGTTGGGTCGACGCATTAAACCCCACAATCAATCAATCAATCAATCAATCAATCAATCAATCAATCAATCAATCAATCAATCAATCATCAATCAATCAATCAATCAATCAATCAATCAATCAATCAAAACGAAGCCCCTTTCTTAGAGAAGTGAGCTCCTGGTCGCACTTTCCTCAATTGAGACCTCGAGAGCAGCTCAAGGCCTCACTTTACAAAAGCTAAACGCTCATCATGAATTTACTTCTCACGAACAGGGCTTTGTTCTTGAGGTGAATTTTTTTGTTATGTTTGCCATTCTAAGGTCTTCTGGGGTTTTTTGTAGAAATCTTTGTTCGCCGTGATAAAGGTGTTGAGGATGCCGACTACAAGGCTTTTCTTAAAATGTAAGAGGGCATCTGTTTAGCTTTCCACATTATGCATTGCGTGGGTTTAGGAGCCAGACCTAGAACAAAGGATTTTTTATAGCATTGCATTGATAACGCACGGCAGTTGACGACTACACTGGCGGTTCGTACCACATTGTTGCTTTCAGGGTACCCTCACGTAGGTTCAGTAAACCACCGAAGTGTTTTTCGAAACTAGTTTTTGGAACGAGCCAGGGCGTCTACCAGGATAAAGTGGTGGTAACTACCATTGACGGATTTTCGCACCTCACCCTTTGCACGCAAGGCCCTCACCGTAGCCTGTGAACGTTTTCCACACGTAAACTTCCGTAAGCCGCGAAAGAAAGAAAACTGCATGAGACAGGTTTCTGGTTTAACGCTCTCCAAAGCCAATCACTTCTAAACGCTCTCAAAGTATGACTGGAGCCGAAGTTCGGCTTTAGCATCGTAGATCGAGGTGTTGCGAGGAAAGCATTTCGTCGCAAGAGATTACCGCGTAAAGTGCTCCAGCAAGGCACAGATGGAGGTGCCCGAAGCCCAGGCATGCATCGGACAGCGGCGGCACTTTGGTTTAGGACGAAAACGGTTAACGGAACACTCTGCAGAATCTTTTCCGTGGCACGTGGGGACAAAATAAGCCTAGCAAATATCCAACTTGACAACTTCAGCAAATGCCCTCTTCACGTGAAGCAATTGCCCTAACGTGCTACATCCAGTGACATACTCTAAATGTCTAAGCGTGCATTCCTGCCCGCAACGTGTACGGGCATGCATGCCTGACGGGGCGCTCTCTGCTTAGATTTCTCTCTCTCTCTCTCTCTCTCTCTCTCTCTCTCTCTCTCTCTCTCTCTCTCTCTCTCTCTCTCTCCTCTCTCTCTCCACCTATCCACCCACTCACTCACCCACCATCCGTCGTCCGTCCGTCCGTCCGTCCGTCCATCCATCCATCCATCCATCCACCCATCCATCAACCCGTCTGTCCATCCGTAGGTCCATCCATCCATCCATCCATCCATCCATCCGTCCGTCCGTCCCTCCATCCATCCATTTCACTTTCTTTCCTGATTTCTCTCTTTCTCATTTGTTTCTTTTCCTTTTCCTATACCCTGCTTAGGTTTTGTTTATTCTTA
Organism: Haemaphysalis longicornis; assembly: GCA_013339765.2. Taxonomy (NCBI): domain Eukaryota; kingdom Metazoa; phylum Arthropoda; class Arachnida; order Ixodida; family Ixodidae; genus Haemaphysalis; species Haemaphysalis longicornis. The sequence goes on from CM023450.1 coordinate 84,445,564, forward strand.
TTCACATGCTAACACTGACGCGCGCACACCCGAATAGACAGGGAGTACAGTTGGTGTGAAGACGTTGATGCCACTAGCATGTTAACCCAAAATTTCGGAAGGCAGTGGTGGTTGAAGCCAGAGAGCCTGATAAGACTTACAGATATAGTCCTGTGAGCAGCGGTTTAAGGAACGTGTAGCCACCGATAAGAATGCGGGCCCGGAAGCAAATCTGTACCTAGTTCAACAAACCAAATGCAAGTCCGCCCGTCACCTTTAATGTTATCGCGCAGGTTCCGGCGGCCGTGCCCAGTTCGTTCGTTAAGCGGATGAATGTCTCTTAGTAGAGTAGTGCATGATTGGTGGAAGTGCACAAGCATGGTTGTTGACATAAATACAGGGCGCGTGGATGAGCTGAAAGAATATCAGGCTGTCGATGACGTGTTTAAGCTTGCAGATCATTCTAATTATATGTGTGCGGTGGTGAAGGATGAAGACTGGTGGGAGGTGATTGTGCACAGCACGGCGTCATAAGCGGTTTCATATTCCTACAAGGTATGGGGACTTGCAGCAGAGGTTGGCGACAATGAGCCTTCTAAGCCTCGGTGAGTGGAGCTCGACTTTGCCGTGCGCCTGCCGATATTTATCGACCAGGCAACGCCGCACGAGGTATAGTTTATCGTCTGTAACATTGTCATTCGACACTTAATTAAGAACTGTGCTGCACTTCAACCTCACCCATTCGCGCTCTATCACAGCCGCAATATAGGGGACTGTCGTATACAGAAAAAAAATCACAAGCAATTTCCGTATGCGGCCCTAGTGGAGGCGCATTGTGATAAATCAGAGAAGCCGACATGGGTGGATCTGCATACGTTCACTGGAGCTCCGCTTTGCATCCCGAAATTTTGCTGGTGAAGCGTTTCAACTTGCGTTCTTTTTTTCCGCGAGCTTAAAGGGCTTCTAAGTGCTCAATTAGATGATCCTCTTTTTTGTAGCTCCTCGATTCCATCAGCAGTGGTGCACGCACTGACACCATGCCGTAAATGGTCTGGAGCAAAACAAGATATGTGGTTAGAGCGACCGACCATCCAATCAGCGCGAAGGACACTCAAACCATACGTGTTGGGGGCAGTTCTCTTACGTACTACCGTACGCCCACTAGACGGCGCCTTACCTATTAGGTATTCGCCAGCTCTCGTGCCCCCGCATGCAACTGACATTTAGCCCTAGCTGCCTTCTCGCAAATTGCTCCTTCGTTACTTGGCATCTAAATTAGAGAAACAAAAATTATCGAGGGAAGAACATCAGCTTAGTGCGCAGGTAATACGTTGAGAAAACAAGCAAGTAGTTAGAAAAAACAACTTCGGGAAGTTCTGCTGGGAGGTTCGGCGATATTTCTTTATTTCGCCATCACACGACTGTTGCGCCATGTATTTCCGATGCCACCTGTACATCCGAGGGCGCAGCAGCAGCCAATCTTCTTAACGATCCCTACTGCCTCTGTAACGTGGGCGGACGCTTACGAGACACGGCCAGATTAAGGACGCGTAAGCATCGGCAGAAGCGGCTGCAGCGACTGCGTGCAGAGGGCACAGATCAATAACGATGCATTCATCAGCAAATGGGCCCCTGCACGTAAGCTGCTCTCGAAAAGTACGTAATCCGGTTTCCTCCCTTGCGAAGAAGCTTTGGAACTGAGCGTCGCCCGCCGGGACTCGGGGAGTGAGAGAGACAGAGACGCGATAGAAACAAGAGGAGAGAGTGTACGCAAGTCACAATGGAGGGGAGGCGTGCAATAGGCTTATCCAACACGCTGTTACCAAAAGCTTGCGTGTCTCTCTCTCTGTGAACAAAAACTAAATGTCGTTTTCTGCATAAACGTGCCCCTTGATGAGACGCAGATACTGAGATGCCTTGTCCGAAACATAATCTCTTGATCGCATTTATTCTACACGACAGAATTGAGTACCTCCAAGAGTAAAGGTGTGCTTATCAAGATAGCAGCTGGAAGAGAAAATTTGGATAAGAAAAAAAAATGGCTGTGTATCTGTTCCTTTCGTTGCAAATGTCGACGAAACACGATAGTCGACTGGCGTCCCTGCGAAGTAAATGCGTGCCTTCTCTTTCTCGCTCACCTCTGATGCTGTTCCTCTCCCATCTCGTTCCCCTCAAGATAACACGCCAGAGGTTTGTTCAAGTCAATTTATACTTACTGCGTTCCACTGCTCCAAGTCGGGCGCCTCGATGACAGCGCTGCCGTACGGCGGAGACGCGCGTGAATCGAGGCACCCTACTACAACGTTTATAGAACCACGTTGCCCTATTCCACGTACGTTCCAAGCGGAACGTGGACCTGAACTAGTGGAACCTTTCGTTGCTGTTACCATTTGATATCTTAAATGCCGCCAGGAGCTATAGTAGCGCGGGCAACAGCAGGTGACGGTATTCGGCAGTTGATGTATTTCATTTGGTATCGAAAAAACCAAGCATACATGAATTTCTTAATAAAAGAACACTGCAAAAAATTACTTATGTATTAATTTTATAGGTTATATTTTCGTAATGTCTTGTTCTTGTTCAACGATGTTGACAAGTAGGAACATTGACACCGGACTTAGACGTTTAAAATTGGCTGGGGGTATATACGACTATTGCGGAGCTTATGTTTCACTTTGTCGGAGTCGATGAATCGAGTTACAGACACAGGCCGACAGGCGGACAAACAGACAGACAGACAGACAGACAGACAGACAAACACAGAGATATACAGACAGACAGACAAATTTTCTGCGTTTAAGTAGCCCAAGAAAGGCTATCGTCTTTAAAACAAAATGCGCCTTCTGCAGTTTGTACGACGCATAGAAATAAGGAAGCATATTCCAAGTCCTAGGTTGCCGGCAGCGATAACGACCCGTCCAATGCGTATGCAGACGCACGTTCAGCTGAGCAAAGATTTTCGAAATTGCGAAATCTTTTTCTCCCTCGATGCATAATTGATAACTCGAAGCCCACCACTCGAGTGGGGACCATTTATTCCCGTAAGCTGGCGCGAAATAAGCGAAATAAAAAACCAAAATGGGACCGAAAGTCCAGTGGTCAGCGCTAGTACCACTTGGACTTGTGCTTTGCTTCACGTATAATTTGCTACGCCAGAGCGCCCAGCAATTGCGCGGGAAACATGAGTTAGCCAATGTGTCACCATGTGGGACGTCTGCACGTCGTATTTTTGGACGTAAATTAAAGGGGCACTGACACAAAAATTCTGCATCTTGTTTTTTTTTTCGTTGCGATAAGTCGCTAGTGACATACTTATCACCTGTAGAAACCTCATTTGCTACAGCGTGCGACGGTTGTTTAATCAGAGGCATTTTCAATGCGGCCAGCCGCAGTTTCGGTTTCAGCGGATGCCGCGAACCGATGGATTTTATGTGAACAAAGCTGACCACGTGACCGTGGGAGGGATATCACTGAGCAGAGCTGCCGTAGCACTGCCGAATCCGCATCGCCGGCAGTTTCTGCGAATGCCCCCACGTACTGATCTCGTGAGCCGCTTAATTAAAAAGTGACCGTGGACGTGACGCAGGCGCTGCGAGTGCAAATGCTACCGCGGCTAAAGAACGACGCGCGACGCTCGAGACAGTGGGTGGCAAGATGCGCGGTGGGAGCAGCCGGCCGGTCTGCCTACAGGTCCGCCTACAGATGTGTTCGGCTTAGCACTGCGGCGGATATTCGATTGCCGCTCTCGTAAGCGGTGAAAATGTCAATTTTTAATGCAACCCGCCATCGCATCATTAATTACTTTCTCATAAGCAGCCACTTGGTACAATTTCGTGCAGCGGTAACAAGCTATCACTCGAGCTACTTGCGCCGGCCTAGGCCACTTCGCGGCCGTTGCCGCCGCCTACAAGCGACCGTGCGGCTCGCTCAGTGGGCTTTTCGTGTCTCCGGTGCGTTTTCGCGTCCGATGTAAATAACCAGTAATAGAAACAGAGTGCCTGGAATCGCTGTAGAACTTAGGTCGCGGCCAGCTGCCCTATGAGCTGACGAAATCACAGCGCCTCCGCCGCCAACGATCGGGTCGTTCGTTCTAGAGAGCAGAAGCTCCGCCATCTGGCCCTCCGATTGGACCAGCGAGCCGGGCGAGCCGGCGAAAAACGCCGGCAGTGCGGAAGATGCAAACACAAACTTGTGACGTGTTTGGATGTTGTTTATTTACAAAATATCCGCGGGATGTCGATTACGCGTGGTCCTCTGCTGGCTGCTCGGTTGCGTTTGGCACACTTTAAAATTGACTTTAAATATGTTCTATGCTGTATTCGCCGCTGATATTTTGCAGATGATGTATATGTGTTCACACCAATCTACCTCCGAAGTTATCTCGCCTTCAAAATTTTGTGTCAGTGCCCCTTTAGTGGACGTTCCATTCATTTTCCTTAAGCACTGATGTTTAAATGACGATCGAAACGTTAACTGACCATCAGTTTAGCACGGAATGATTGGGGTCATATGAAGAAAAGTGCTTCACAGAGCCAGAACAACAGAAAATTGTTTAAGAGCACAGTTAAAGACTGAAACAAAAATCTCAGTTTGAGAGAAATAACCTGCTGTAGAATGAAACTTACGGTGCGAAGTGCAATCTGCCGTAAAATCGGGAGGTTTTTGTCATCGCAGTTTGCACATTCATAATTTCACACTGTTGTATTTAGTAACGAACACAATAGTGGTGTAGCTGTCGCCGTTAACGGCGTCTGCTCATAGACAAAAGAGGTTAGATTCCAAACCCTGAAGGTGGATGGCCAGAGAAGTCTTATAGAAGCGCCAGAAACCCTCGTCTTTCCTTTGCTTAACAGGGAGGAGGGAAAACGTTTATTTATATATTTTTAGTTGTTTGGCGGCACTCCACCGGGGTCTTGTGCCCCCGTGCCACAGTTCCAGACGGAACCAGCAGTGGTGGTACCCTTGGTCCAGGGCTCCAACGGCCTCTGCTGCTTTGTGGGCCCGATGAATGAGACCGATCTGCTCTTTACAGAAGTTGAGAGAACAATGGCGCCATAAGTGGGAATGTGTGTGGGTGTGCAGAGAAAAGACGAAGCCTTCGTGTTTCGTTTACATATCCTCAAACACAGCGAAATCTGACATCGGGAACTTCGTGCACACGCACCTCGCTAGGATGTAATGTGATCAACACATTTCGGGATTGGTCACATGTACGAGGGACGAGTGAGAAGCGAACACTTTTTACTCGTCCCTCGTAAGTATTATCTCTGACCACACGGATAAAGTAGGCGCACGACAAGCTGTACTAACACGCATCCCGATGCCTTCATTCCTAAAACTAGCAATGACTGGAGCCACCGTCCTGCCTCCATCGTTCATATGTCTGATTCTGCTAGCTTCAAGACTACCGTACATGATTGCCTGAATTGACAATGTGTTTTTTTTTTCTGTACCTCAAAGCATTGTACCACAATATTCTGTAAACCCTCCGGGCCTTAAAATAAATAAATAAATAAATAAATAAATAAATAAATAAATAAATAAATAAATAAATAAATATAAATAAACGAATAAATAAATAAATATGCCCTTCGGCGTAACATATCACTGAAAGAAAAAAGAACTCCGGATATAGCCTGCGGTGAGGTCAATGCGGTTGTCTCCAAACCAGACAATTAGAGGTTTATCCAGTTTATGCTGGAAGACTTTGGGCAAGAGGACGCTTGCATTCCCAGGATTAAGCGGGAAACCTTCAATAATTATCGGTCTATCCTCCTAAACTCTATGTTTTACCAGTGCGAATGAGCCAAACGCTTTTTGTTTCATCCATGACTTCAATGCGGATGTCTCCAAATTCGACGAGAAGACGTTCTCCCAGACAATGTTAGGAGGATTTACACCAGAGGCGGCAGGCATTCCCAGCAGGCTGCGTGGTAACTTAATTATTTCTTGGCCAATCCCCAACAACTACACGTTGCATGAGTGCGTATGAGCCAGCGGTTGTTCTTGTTGACGAACGGATACGAAAAAAATTTGTACCATCTTCGACAGCTCCGCTTTAAAATGATTCACCCTGGCGATCATCAGAGACCAGGGGCGGGTCTCTGATGCTCGCCTTACTGGCGGCTGCAGGGAGGGAAGATTCGTTAAAATAAAAAACAAGGCAATGTGTCTGCACCTCCCACCTGGTATAACACGGCGGACACATGCCAAACATGTGCAGGGGGCCACGTCAAAAGAAATCACACAAAGTAGTAAGTAAAACGCATAACACCAGTAACGCAAGCCGCTTGACCGTTAATAAAAATTGAACGAACTAGTAATTAAAAGAAGTATCATAGGCAGATAATACGCATAACTGCCCAATGACAAAAATCGGAGCCCTGTCCGGAATCGTTTTAAAGGGAAGCTTTTGTGATCTCACTGACGGCGGTGTCGTAACCAAAACGCACTGCAAGAAAGCAAACTTTACACAATGGGATTGCACATGGTAATAATGGTGATGATGAACCAAGGAAAAAAATTCCGCAGAAATTCACAGAATTATCTATTAATGCGTAGCATTCTTATGCTGCTTGTCTCAGTGAGTGAACGTTTTTAAGTGCGAATGCACTTCTTAAGCGAGCCTGAATCATCCGCCGCCGTCGTCCGCATAGCAACAGCCGCGGGTGCGCGCGCTCCTCGTCTTCCCTAGCAACGGGGGGAGATGGGCGCGCGCTACTCTCCTCCTCCACTCTCCGCTCAGTGACTGCGGGTGTTGGGCGCCTCCTCTCCACTTCGGGCGGGAGAGCTCTCGCTCGCGTAGCGGGCGCTCCGCATTCCGACGCGTGAGGGCGCTCGTGTAGCCCTCGCCGTAACGGCGGGCGCTACTCTCCTCCTCCTCTCTCCGCTCAGTGACTGCGGGTGTTGGGCGCCTCCTCTCCACTCCAAGATCACGATATCCCCCGTAATCGCGCAATCAACAACCGTGCATTCGCACTTACACACTCTCCCCCTCGGGAAGTGCGAGGGAATTTTTTTCAGTCATATTTTCGGGGTTTTCTAAATCCTGTCCGACCATTTGTCTCCACTTACGCTATTATAAGGATTCGAAGTGGCACATTGGCGAAATCTGCATTATTGTGGAAATGCATGGCGTAGAACGGTGTGCCATTTTCCGTAATTGCTTGATATATTTCTTATTTTTTAGTTTTTTTGAAATTTCGTTCAACCAAGTACCTCCATTTACACTGTTATAACGATTACAGGTGGCACTTTTGGGAAATCTGCATTATTGTGGAAATGCAGGACGTTACACGTTTTACCATTTCGTGTGATTGTTTTGTTTTTCTTATTTTCTTATTTTTTCAAAATTTCGTTCGAGCACTTATCCCCGTTTTCGCTAGTATAACGATCGCATTTGGAACTTTGGCGAAATCTGCATTATTTTTGAAATTCCATGCGTTATACATTTTGGCACTTTCCGTATTTTTAATATTTGTTTATTTTTAGTTTTTCAAAATTTCGTCCTACCAATTATCTCCATTTATGTAATTATGACGATTGCATTTGGAACTTTCGCGACATCTGCATTATTGTGGAATATGCAGGGGGTTACACGGTTTGCCAATTTGCGTAGTTAATTTGTTTGTCTTATTTTTATTTTTCAAAATTTAGTTCGACCAATTGTCTCCGTTTATGCTGATGTAACGATTACATGCATAACTTTCGCGAAATCTGCATTATTATTGGGGAAATGCCACGCGTTTTACGTTTTGCCATTTTTCGAAATTTTTAAATATTTTTCCTATTTTTTAGTTTTTCAAAATTTCGCCCGACTTACTACCACAATTTACGTTATCATAACGGTCTCATTGGGAACTTTCGCGAAATCTGCATTATTGTGAATATGCAGGGCGTCACTCGATTCGCCATTTTCCGTAATTATTTTATATATTTTTGTACTTTTGTACTTTTCAAAATTTCGTTCAACCAATTATCCAAATTTACGCTATTACAGCGATTACAGGTAAAACTTTCGCGAAATCAGCATAATTGTAGAAATGCAGGGCGTTACACGGTTCGCCCTTTTTCTTTTTATTTTTTAGTATTTCAAAATATTGTGCGACCAGTTATCTCCGAAGAGTTCAAGAGCCGTTTGGTACATAACTGTTCGAGTAGAGGGCAGCGCATTGAACGAGACGAAGCGGAGACGAGACAAACACAAGCGCTTACTAACAACCAAATAATTTATGACATCAGGGCGCCAGTTATACACATGCTGGTCGACCACCAAAAACAACAAGGAAAAAAGAAGAAGGGGTAGGGGAATGAACAAGGAAAAGCAGCACCAAAATTGATTTCCAATAACTGGCGCCCCGATGCATTTAGCGCTTGTGTTTGTTCATTGCGCGGCCCTCTACACGAACAGATATCTCCGTGTACGCTATTATAGCGATTAAAGGTGGAACTTCGGCGATATCTGCATTTTTGTGGAAATGCAGGGCGTTACACGGTCCTGGCTGTGGGTGTAGTCGGCAAAGAATGCGTCGCATTGAAACGTTTTCCGTGGACGGAATCAAACCTGGGTCTCTCCCATAAGGAAGCCCACGTCTGTAAGACTGCGCCATCATCCTCTTCGTGTCGATCAGGATTTCCTGTGGGTTCGTCGCGCGGGCTTTACACTTTGGGCGAGTTGATTGCACGTCTTTCAATACGCGCCACCTCTTAATTCAAAAAACACCACACACTTCACCTTTAGCGCATTCTCTCTTCAAACAAAGTTCAAATCCCCTCCGCCAAAGGACGACGATAGTTTAACTACGACGATGGGGAGGCGGAAAGGAAGGGGGAGGGGTGTGCTTAGCTTTATGGTGAAAAAGTCGTTTGGCTGTCATCGGAATTTGTACTTATGTTCGCAGGCGGTTCGTACTTTGATCGTTGACGCTTCAATTGCAGCGGCTTTGAGTTTGGCACTTCACCATTTGATTTTCGCACGGAAGAAAAATTTAAATTTCAAAGATCGTCGTCTTTAAGCGGACATGATTTCAACTTCTTTTTTTTTTTTATTTTGTTTAAGTCTTGCGTTCTGTCACATGCTTCTGCCCACCAGACTCGAGAATCTAAACACCGGAGCACGTGACTTAATATAACCGTTTAAGGAGCTTTGAAAGCTTGTTTGTAGGTGTCAGAACAGCACATCATCATAATCATAATCATAATCATCATCATCATCATCATCATTTATACTCGCTCTGTTTTTTAGTACAATTCACCAGCCCTAAGACGCCGCAGAGAGCCAAATATGCCATCTTCGGAAAGCGGCCAAACAGATTTGTCTTCAACACAATAAGGTTTACCTACGAATAAGAAAAAAATTGCCGAATGTGTGTTAGAGGGGTGCGGAATTGCGTCGCGAGAAAATAAAACAAAAGCGATACTTAAAGAAATTTGAACGAAAACAAAGTGAGAACAAAACGCCTAATATTGAGGCCTGGAGGAATTTTCGGCAAACAAATAAAAACGCTTACTAGCATTTTCTCGCCTACACAGCAAGGCATTCCGGCGAAACGAGAGGTCGCCGAGAGGTGATGATGCTGCAGAATACCATTTGGCGCCCACAGGGTGTAATGGAGCACTTAGTTAAGGCCGTTGTGGTGATGAGGTCCCCTTTGCGTAATTACAGGGCGGCCGCACCACTTGCCCCCAGGGCCTGTCGGAAAATTAATGTTAGTGGTGCGATGCAAGGTTCAGGAGTCCAGGCGCGTATGGTAGGCCATTACGGAAGCGACTTAGGGGGTCATGACGACCGTAGTTTAGCAGTATCCACCACGAGACGAAAAAAAAAAATAGCTTGAGAAACATTCCTCGGGGTAGCAGTTGGCCCCGCTGAATAAACCCCGTCACCCTTGCGGCCTTCTGTTCTGTGCTTAGTTCACAATCAAGCCAGCGTGCCAAGTGTGGCATCTGAGAAGTTTTCGAAGGCCTGAACCACCGCAAAAATACGTGTGCTGCTTAATTCAGGCAAAATATTTTCTATAGGAAGGTGGCAGAGGATGATGTGCGGCGTGCGGCTGGCATCCGGTACTACGCGAGCGCATGCTCTGTGATGCCACCACTGCTGGCGTGCCAATGGCGCCAATTTCAACGTCCGCTTGAAGATGATAACAGTTTAGTGTCTCCAGCCTAATGGGGAGGGCTAAAGCCACAGAAATTTGCACTTTCTTACTGGGAACATGATTCAGCTTTAGGTGTCGAGTTTACACACCAGGTTTGAAAAGTCGGCGATTTCTTTTTTTATCGGCAAGCGGCTGGTCTCCGTCCCGCGCAACAAACATAACAGTTTCTCAGGTTTTGTTTAAAGGTACGCCGTCGATGCTTTCTAGAATGAGCACGGCGGATTTGATTACTAAACTAAATGTTTGATTGATTTGATTGTAGGGTCTAACCCAGCGACGCTACTCAGGCGATGAGGTGCGCCTTAGTGGAGGGCTCCGGATTAATTTTTGACCCCCTGGGGATCTTTAACATGCGTTTTTGCTTTTCGCCTCCATAAGGCCCTGTTCAGACTACCGACGCAAAAGCCGTATCGCGAGCTATGGACGTAAGAAAGCGACGTGTTACACAGTTCGGTTGGCTGAGACGGGAACTGACGTTATTCTTTAAGTATATTACAGCAGTTGCGGCACCAGTCTGAACCCGGCCTAAGAAAAGCGGCCGCCGCGGCCGGGAATCGAACCCGCGACCTCGTGCTCAGCAGCGCAACGCCTTAGCCACTGAGCTACCGCGGCTTGTTACTAAAACAAATGTGAAATTATGTAGACTGTTTCGGGATGGGCTCATTTGTAACAAGTATAAGATATTTTGCAAGCTACCACATCATCGCATCTTCACTATGTGATGTGCAGATTGATTCTCACTATTTCTTGGCAATGGATCTTGCATGTTTAGCACAGTTTATCACCGTGAGAAAAATCTTATTTTGGTGGCGTTCCCGCGGCCGTTGTGACCACTTCAAGTAAACGCATTGAAACAGTTCCGAGAAGCCTTATTCATACTTTTACGCAAAACTTACATACCTTCAGTACACAACATGTCCCATGCAACACAATACTTAATTATCTCGATATAAATTGTCTAAGGTTGCAGAAGATACGCATCATTATCCACGTGAGTAAATGCTTTCCACAGCAGCCTAACTTTGCGACGCAAGCGCCACCATCTAGTCCTCATATGCCAACCACCTGTAATGAGCAATCTCAGTGAGGTGAACAAAGAATAGGGCGACCTGCGCAAACCTGAGTCGTTTCATTACAGTCTGTCCCAGTGAATATGCCAAGTTTGCGAAAAACCGATAATATATTATCCCCGGAAAGAGCCATTCGGTCAGCGTATATGTTTGCCAGTCCGGCTGTTAATGAACTGACCTGGACACAGCGCTGTCTCATGAACAAGTCTGTCTGGATCCCACCCAGAGAACCTTAATTTCCTGCGTTCTGCCATCAGTAGACTACGCTGGCTAGGAGGCCGTAAATGCATCGAGCAGGAGAGCAGGCATCGACTGGACGGCCTTTGTCCCACAGCGTCTGTCGCTCCGGCCAATTTAATACCCGCCGGCACGCGTAGATGTTGTCCCACGGGGGCGTCTAGTCGCGTTGATGTCGGTTCGTGTGCCCGCATGCTATAATCCTTCGAGAGCTCGGTTCGCTTAGACCTCGGTTTACCTTGGTTTCGTGGTGTGAGCCGGCAGTACACGGCTGTCAAGCTTCTCTGCCCTTCGTTTGGATTGCGTGTCGGAAATAAGTGCTCCTCAATGGGCTAGGCTCAGAGTCACAAAAAGCGAAAGGCAGTGGAAGGAGGGAAACTGTAAAGTTATGCCAACAAAGTAAACAAGACTTACGGCAAGATGACAAAGCGAATGTTTGATTACAAGAGACGTACGGACTGCAAATACTGTCTCGCAAAGGTTCTTCGTCCCGATGTGTTGCGGAAAGGTTCTTGACCCCGGAGTATTATGAAATGTAGACCGATGCCTCTTAATTTCGCTTGTTTGCCGAAAACCCAACCTGGACGCTTTCCACACCAATCTGGTCCTTTATTGTAGACCGGACAAGCTACTCCGAAGCGGCTTTAGGGATCCACAAAGATATTGTTCAGTAAGCTTGCGGTTGCCAGGGATCAGAAGAACGTCCACAAGTTGTCCAGGTTCCCCGGGGAGAGAAGCGCGACCACGTTTATTTGCCGTTCGTTTCTTGTTCTTCCAATACTACCGCTGCAATATTTACCGATGCGATAACATTGCCCCATAGGCCATATCGCAATACCGGGTTACCTCTGTTTCTTAGCATAGCGTCTGTCTAACTTTACTCCTTAGTTGAGAACACACACGTGGTGGGGAATCTCGTGTGCCCTCCGACCTTCCAAAGCAAAATCAAATCCCGTACGTTTAACGACGACGATGGCTGAAAAGGGAAATTTTGTTGCATGCGAAAATCAAATGGCGAAGTGCGAAAGTCAAAGCAACCTGCAATCAAAATCAAAGCACCAACGATCAAAATAGAAACCGCCTGAGAATTTAAGTCCAAGCGTCAACCGTCATTGTGCAAACTGCCTGAGATTCAAAGTCGCAAACTCGGACGACAGGAAACAAATACCTGACAAGAAAGCTGAGCCCCCCCCCTTTCCATTACCCATCTTCTTCGTTAGACCGTCGTCGTTGTCGTCCAAAATCCCCACTGCCAAACTCAGCCGAAGTCCAAAGCCAACGCCCGCACAACGGACCCAAAGGAAATGCTAAGCGATCCGAATGCGGTTTTGGCGCGAACGGATAGGCGTTGGCTTCAACGCCAGCGACCCAGTTTAGCTTCGGTCCACGGGAAGCGTTTCTTTTAGGGCACAGCCCTTTGTCGCCCGTCTCTGGGCTGAGCCGCGTCGCCGTCATCGCGACCGAGCCAACCATGGGAAGACCAACGAGTGAAGGAAAAAGCGAGCGATGGGAAGCCCTACAAGTGAAAGAAAGCAAAGGAGGAGAGTGCCGCCAAATTGGGAGGGGAGGGTGGTTTGCCGTGTCGGCGCGAACCAGCGCTCTCCGAAAGTCTGCGGTCGGGGAGGGGAGGGGGCAGTATGCTGTGCCCGCACAAGGCGCTCGACGGCGCGACGCTTGGCGACAACGTGAGGGGGGCGTGCGCGTGTCTATGATGTGCGTTCGCTAAGACGCAGTTCGCGGTCCCTTCCTGAGACGCACTTCGCGCCGCCGGACGCAAAGGCTCATCATCGCTGTCGTCGAGAGAATCCACTAGGGAGTGCTGCCTCAGCGCACTGCTGCTGCGCCCAAATATCGCATTAGGGAGTATCCTAATCGCTTGCCAATTTTTTCTTGTTTCATCATCATCCTATCATGTGGACTCCCATTGTGGAAAGTTGGCTTTTTGTAGTGCATTTTGGTTACGATACCGCCATCAGTGAGACCAAGAAAGCTTCGCCATGAATAATGGGATAAAATATAGTATTTGTGATTTGGGACTCTAGCCTGTTAAATGGGAGGTCAGGGCCGTAAACTTTTTTCGTTTTCCGTATCGTAAGCGTCCTCAGAACGCACATCCGGCACTCGTTGGCGTTATTCCTGCTTGGATAAAGCCAATCCTGCGGGTGTGCCCAGGGGGCCGTTGTGTCGGATTCCTTCCGGACCCTGTATGCCACAGAATGGCTAATTGTCGGTCTCTTGGTGGCACTGCGAGAACAGAAGCTTCTGGTGGAACTTCTTCTTTGTTATGTATTTTCCCAGCGGCTAATTGCGAACCATGCACGTAACCCGGCGGGGCCCCTGATTAGAACACCTTATCTCGTGATTTTTTGGGTATCGGCCACATAGCCAAAGCACTACGTCTACTTCCTTTCTACGATGTCTTCCGCTTCCTCAGGGAAAGCAATCCCCCACCCCGATCGCATGGATGGTTAGAATTGTCTCCCTCGCGAGCCAGGGCCCTCATTCCCGGGGTTACCTGTGTGGCCAGGTATCCACTGCACTGTATGTCGATGTTATGGTCACGCTGGAAGGTTCCACAGAGTTCTTAAATGGCTACAACATAGCTATTTTGTGTTGCTAAACCAGCAGCATAACTGATGCTTGTCGCTAGTAGCAGCCGTCGTTTTTTAGGCGTTGTCTTCCCCGTACTCGTAATCTGGTCCCGTAGCAGACGCACTTATCGCTCTGGAGAGCAGGCTTCTGTACCTGTACTTTTCACCCCGTACGTGCCCTATGTACGGCCGTATGTGTCTATCTGTCTTCTCGCCCCTGTATGCCTTATTTTCCTGAATGTTAATTGTAAACCGCCTGCGAATACTGTCGAGAAATATTGTACATGTACTTCTGCGTGTTACCTTTTATTTTTATTATTTTCACTTTGAGCTGCTAATTGCAGAACCATGCAACGTTCCCAGGCGGGTGCCCCTGACATGTGTAGAACACCTCTATCTTTCGTGCACATATTTTTTTTTTGTTCTCGCCACAATTATGCATGCACATACGTGCACTTCCTTATGCTACTGCTTCTCTTCCGCTGCCCAGACTTCAGAAATCAACTCCCCTCTACCCCCACCCGATCGCAATTCAGATGCATATAGACAAGACCACGTCGTCAACACAGACCCGGCGGAATACGCCAGGTACAGGGTAAGATCGGTGGCTGTTATTTCCGGAATCGATCTCCTTTCCAGTCTCACGCTTCGGTCGCCTAACACCCAGCAGGCTGAAGAGACGGCTATCGCCCTTGCCCTCTCCCAGACAAAGGCCAAAGTAATTATTACGGACAGTCAAGCCGCCTGTCCAGCATACCAAGCAGGTAGGGTTTCAGGACAAGCGCTTCCGGTTCTCTGTCAACGACCCCACAGAAGCAGGTCAGAATCATTTGGACCCCGGCCCACTCTCCTCTTCACGGTAACCAGACGGCACACGTCCTGGTCCGAGAACTCGCCCACCGGGCATCGCAAGAAGAGTCGGAGCGAACCTGGCAACCGCTCCTCACATACGCCGACATCACCCGACATTCAGACTAGCGAGACAACTCTATCCACCAGTCACCGATCAGGCCACGAAAGAACCGGAAGTCATCCTGAAGCAACAGCAGACTAATACGTACCCACACCCAACAAGACTACAGGCCATGCATCCTCCTCGTTCTGATCCTCTATGAAGTCATTGCCAAGTCCCAGGCACACTCTACCATATGTCTGGGAATGCCAACTAAACCCAGACCTTCCCCCCATCCCCAACCCCTCACGCGAGCAGTGTGAGAGTACGCTGGTCAGCTCCTGCCCTGAAACGCAGCTTTTGCTAGCGGAAAGGGTGAAGACAGCCGGCCGCACCAAACGAGTCTTGGACTGACCAAGACACCTAACACAAATATGCTCACTTCAACTGTAATTAAAGTTTCTCTCTCTCTCTCTCTCTCTCTCTCTCTCTTCTCTCTTCTCTCTCTCTCTCTCTCTCTTCAGTTCATACCTTACCATGAAGAAGACCATTCCCAGGCCAATACGTAAGTCATCCTTGTTGTTGTTCTTGTTTCAGCGTGTGGTAGCATTTTTAAGGCAAAAGTCTTAAACAACCCATTGAGCGAAAGATCCGGCGTCCGTAGAACAAAGACTGCTTTTTCAGAAGCATTCCATACCACGACCACTTTCATAGCACGAGGCGTTCAAGGCCGCAACTTTAACTCGGAACAAGCGAGAGCTGGCCGTCCACGCCAGTACCCCGCACGTCAAGGGAGCGAAAGAACGAAGCCGAACGAGCGAACAGACAAGCGGCGAAATTCACCGTCGTCGTCAACTCTAACATTACGCGACGGCGGGAACAAGCAGCGGCGCAACGCGTAGGAGACAGATCGAAGCCATTCGAAAGAGCTACTGCGGATACCAAAGCAAGACGCCTCAAGGGGGAAGATTACAAATCCCTTCGACAACGCGGGGCGGAAGCAAGGCCTATCGGGTGTGCAACTGGACATTCATGCGTTAGCATTCTTAACTTTTAAGGAGTAGTTAGGTGTCTTTGGACCTTTGGATTTTACTTATTTTATTGTATATACACACGGGAGAATGATTTAAGCCGCATCCCACAGCAGGGAATCAACTTGTATGACCAGACATGTAATGATGGTAGGAGGGCAGCATAACAAAGTTATCCCATCAACCAATACGGCCTGGGACTGCTTAACCGATATTTGTGTGGGGACCTACATCGCAATTTTGTTGTCTTCAGTGCTCACGCCGTGGCGTTTGGTAAAGCACGTACGAATGTATAATAAAAATAACTTACAAACGGCGAAACCCAGTCTTCCTGGGGAAGTCTTCTTCGTGAAGAAGCACTGTTCGACGGATGGCTCTGCACCACGTTTCGAAAGAGGAAAAACGCTTTCCTGCTCTGCGAGTGCCTTCCCCTGCCCAATCTCTCGCTACTCAGTCCTTGACAAAGGGCCAACAACCGTTCGCGACAACATTTCCTTGTCGTGGAGAGCAGAGACAATTTCGCTGCAGATCTCGGACGGTCCACGGAAAAGTGGACAAAAAGGGTATTATACTAGTATAAAGAAGCCCGTTTTCCGGATTAGTACGTTAACTACGTCGAACTAGAATGCGAGAAAAACAGCGAAAGACGACGCACAAGTAGAGATCGGGGCCTACCATGCGTGAGTTTCTATTGCGGGGTGCAGAGTGTTCTGAACGTACAGAACGTTCTTTGTGTTCGGTTTTGCTGGCTTCTTTCCCCAGTCACTTGATTTCCGTCTGCTCCTTTTCTTTTCTCCGTCCGCTTTCGGTCCCCGAGATCCGCTTTGCTCGAGTTCTCCCCTGCGCTGCGACGAACTGAATTTTCGTTTCTTTCTGAAGTCGGCTTCGGGAACGCCATTAATCATGGCCCCTGTTTCTCCCTGCGGTGTGTTGCTCAGGCTTTTAGTTTCACAGTTACTTTTCCACACAAAACATGTGTTTCATTAAAACGTTGTTACCCTCTTTCCTGTGGACCGAGGCGTCTTCAGTCAGGAGGTTGTTCCGTATTCAATTTGACTTCGCGTTCTCAGGGTTGGAGTCACCTGGTATGACCACGCAAGCGAACAGTGGGAAGAATTTCGGAAGGGGGCCAAAGGGCGGATGTATCAAGGGAGAAACGCCATGTGATTTCTGTGTTCTCAGAAAGAAAGTAACGTACTTTGAGTGACCATACAGGTACAACAACTTTGCCTACGCATCGTAAAACAAGAAATCTGCCATGAACGTGTATAGCAATAACGGAATTACAGCAGCTAAAGCACAGTAACTCGAATATTTTGATTATATTTTGTGGTAATGGCAAATGTAATGAATTAATTTTTGGTCAGGTATTTTAGTAACGTAATTAATGGCTTATCACAGTAGCTTTAGAGGACATTAATGCATTATGTTGAAGTTACTTTTGGAAATTCCGCAATAGCGTTACCCCTAAGAGCAAATATTTGGAACTGCCACGGTTGACCATGGCAGGATTACATGGTTGAAAACCCAAAGTGGAAAGCCGTGCCGGTGATCACTGCGGAACGTTCCGGGTCGGGGAACGAGTCCGCAGCTTGAAGCCCAATTTTAAGCTTCGACAACCTTTCTAGAACGTTCATCTTAAGCGCAGAAAAATACACGGACACAGAAGACAAGGACAAGCGCTTGTCCTCGTCTTCTGTGTCCGTGTATTTTTCTGCGCTTAAGATGAACGTTATGGAATACCAACTAGCCCGAACGCAAGCCCTTCTTCAACCTTTCCAGAGGCAGCCTCAGGAACAACGTTCGCTCGGTTAGGACTTAAACCACAACGGCAGAATTGGTTTTTAAGCAACTCTACCGTGAATAAAACGAAGTTAAACGCATGATAAATAAAGCTGAAAGAAGCGATGGTGCGTGATGGGGTGGGTGGACAGACATATTCGCATACATAAGCCATATTTCTGGCATCGACGTAACGTTCGAGAAGTAGCCCAAGGATTACAGCACGCTTCGGTTCGCGACAACGATGCGGTACCGATTCCATGCTGATTGATTGATTGATTGATTGATTGATTGATTGATTGATTGATTGATTGATTGATTGATTGATTGATTGATTGATTGATTGATTGATTGATTGATTGATTGATTGATTGATTGATTCTGGGGTTTAACGCGCCGAAGTTTAACGCACCTGGGCTACGACACTCGCCGTAGTGGAGGGCTCCGGATTAATTTTCACTGCCTGGGGAACTTTAACGTGCGCTGAAATCTCGACACCCGGGCGTTTTCGCGTTTCGCCTCATTCAGAAAAGCAGCCGCCGCTGTCGGGATTGAACCCGGGTCCTTTGGCTTAGCAGCACAACGTTTTAGACTCTCAGCCACCGCGGCGGGTCCACGTGTAAACTTATCTCGGGCTCACTCTTCGAGTGCACCAGATCTGTTTAATTTCCTACCGCCTGCATGCATATCTGGCGCACTACTTCCACGGCTTGTTCTATAGGCGCTGAAGAACCACCCTCATGCAGAGTGGGTTGCTTGAAAAAGCAGTAGAAGTACAGTCAAAATAGCTGACATGAGAAGACACATTCGGCGAACCGAATAAAGCAGCGCTTGGCCTAAATGGGCGAGGTTTTTCGCACTTGATCTCCTGTCCCTACTCTGTGTGCACGCGCCGCACAACTTGCCGGATAGCAGTAACCCTTAATTCACTGACTAAACAGCTAGCGCTCACTTACTAGCCAGAGTTACTGTTAATAGAATAGTACGTCAAAACAGGGAATCTTAACTATTACAGTAACTCTGGCCTAGTCTGTGAGCTGTAGTGTTCTAGCCGGTCAATCAACACGTACTGCCCTCTTACAAGTCGCGCGGCGCATCCTAGGAGAGAGGAGGGGATGCGATCAAGTGCAAAATAATTATCCCTTGTTAAGCCTTTTTTGAACACGCAAGCAATGGTTTCCCTAAAAGGCGAGAATTTTCGGCAACAGACAGTGCTAATGTGCGGTCACTCAGTTACTTCGATGCGAGCGCCGTGTATAATAAGAATCCCGTACGTCATGGTTTCGAAACAGAGATAGGAGCTCCCGGTCTGTCGCCGACACAAAACACAAAACATACTTTCGTAGCATACGCACCCGTAAAAGGGCATCGACACGATGCCTAAAGTATTCAGCGTGGGAAAACAGTCCGTTATCTCGTGTAATGGGACTTCAGGCGGACTACGCTTCGGAGGCTTGGTGACGTTGCCCGGCTTGATGGAGTTCGTCGGCACGACGCGGCGGGCTATCTTGTATAAGGTCCAAAGTATCGGCGTAGCAGCTTCTCTCTGAGTTCTCGCAGCCATGTCGGCGCCCTTCCAATATTGATCGCAGGCTTTATAGCTGCGATCATGGCATCGGGTGTTGCAGTGTCTGGTGTCGATGGGTGGTTGTTGTCTGGCCCGCATTCGTGCAAGCTGAGGGGTTGCTTCAGCAAAAGAACTGTTGAAAGTTGGTGTAATGAACGGCATCCTCTTCAATGTGCGTCTATATGCTGTCCAGCATGGTCCTTGGTTCCCGTCCGTACACGATCTCCAATGTGCCGTCTGCATAGTGCAGCAGTAACACCATGTTGTCCGATTTTCTTCCTCATTTCACTCCATGTGTGCAGATGGTATAAGTCATCCTCGAGCAGGGTGAAAAATTGCAGGTCCGAAAAAGTTACGTTTTTTTTCCCCTTTTTCTTCTGTGTAGTTTACGAACGCTCATGGCATTATAAATATTTGAGCATTCCCTTGTATCACAATTACTCTACGAATTTTGAACCAGCAAGTAAATCAGTATCACCTCAGAACATTAAAGTGGAACAAGGGGCGCACTTCGAGAATCCCACACATATGCGTCTTATTTAGCGTCTTACTGCCTAGTTTAACAGGCAGTATTACTTACTGTACTTTCGAATGCTTCGCTTGTAATCTAAGCAAGAAACGGGTAAAGCAATTGCAGAATTCAATATACCCGCCCCTAAAGTCTCGATTATGGTTGTTGGTCCAAATTGGAGGGTTCCTTCCCTCGCAAACTGCAATCACACACCTGTGCTTCTTAACCTATACGCAGAAATCGTATGATGGTTCCTTGGAGAAATCAGAGCATCGACAAGCCCGAAATATTTAGTAGCTACATGTTATGGTGGAATATGCCGCGAATATGGAATTCACGGCATATGTGAATTATATATATATCAGGGTGTCGAACCGAAAAAAATACCGGTTCGGTTACGGTGCGGGTTCGGGTGAAATAAATTCGTCCCGGTTCAGTTCCGGTTCGACAAAATCACGTACCGAACCGATTCGCGAACCGGTTCGGGAGCTTGAACCGGTTCGCAAACCGGTTCGATGAGTTGAATTATCACTGAAATTAAAAAAAAAAACATTTACTAGTTTAAAACGACCGTCAAATCAAAACACAAACAAAAATTCAAAATGCTTCTGTTCCCCAAGGGCAGTGGAGCAATTGCAAAGCAAACTTTAAACAATCACGAGATATTAGAAAAACATATGAAGTGGCGACGATTTACCACCTTCTTTCTCGCTCAGACTTGATGTTGTCCGAGAGACTATTCATAAAGCCACCGCCAAGAGATATGACGGTGGCATATATTTTCTGTCCTTTCCTTTTTTTGTTGAAATCGCAATTGTCGCTATGCAATCGCCCATCACGCTAACCTTGAAGCCATAAATTTAGTCCTCCGTACTGGCGCATTCAAATACCAGCCCCTAATACCAATGGCGCACATTTTTTTATATTTGTAACAAAACAGAAAAATCGTACAACAGGCACATAAAAACTACCAATGAATTAGAATATTTGGTCACCCTGAATAATTTGTTAGCTGTCACCTTATCGAATATGTTAGCCACACTTTTGCTAAAAGTAAGCTATAGTTAACGCTCAGTCACTGCATTATTGCTCTGACCACTGCAATTTCTTTTGCGATACCGAAAGTGTGCATTACAATCAGTATGTCGTCGTACCGCCTGAACCCCTACCATCGTTCCGTGTGCAACATTGCGGAATCTTATAACAGATAATGCGGTTACAAAATGAAAGGGAAATTTGACACGCGGAGCATGAGATGGGACTTTTTGGGTAGACGCTCTTTAATTCGTCCACAGAAGTACTCCCCTTCGGAACGAGTAGTAGTAGAAGCAATGTAGTGAGTCGGGCAAACGGCTTAGCAAACGGCTTAGCCACTGAACAGCTCCTGCGGTCACACTTGTCGAGTATTAATTATTTGCAGGGGTCGGACCTTTTAAACAAATTATGAAATACAAAAAGTTTGCACACATCGGGTGTGAGCTTTCGCTGTTTCGCAGTGGAGCACTCCTGTAGCCTGATTGCTCCAATGAAGTCGCAGCTAGAGAAGGGCAAAGTCGTTTTATATTCCCTGCAAGCTGCCGAGAATGACATTTCGTTTGGTCAGCTTGCACTACGCTCGCGCCTCCAGCAGCAACAGACCATTGCTACAATGGTGCTCATTCATTTCCCCTGTTGTTACATATAGCGTGATAGTGTTCAATTGCCTGGAGGGGAAAGTGCGCGAGCAAGTACGAAGTTGATGGTACGTGAAAGAAAAAAAGGCCTGAATTGCATTGACTGTGCAATATCAACAGCACAGGGTCGAACCGTTTCGGCATGAACCGGTAACCGTTATTGCTTTTTTCGGTTCAGTTCCGATTCGGGTTCAGCGTGCTCAAAAAATAACGGTTCGGGTTCGGGTTCAGTTCTGGCAAAAATACCGGTTCGGTTCCGGTTTTCGGTTCGGTTCGGTTCCGGTTCGACACCCTGATATATTATAGCGAATCAGAATATGAAATGAGGGGCTCGTTGAAAATAAGACAGAAATAAAGTTTGGCAGTCAAGAATACCTCGGAAAACAAAGGGGAGGATATGGTGGCGGGCATTTTTTCTCCACTTTCTTTCTTTCTTTCCAAAGTCTTTATCAGTTTCAATGACCTACCATATCCTCCCCTTTGTTTCCCGAGGTTTTCTTGACTGCCAAAATTATTTGTATATATATATATATATATATATATATAGAGAGAGAGAGAGAGAGAGCTGTTATTTTGACAGGAGGACCCTAGGTCCGGTGGGGTAAGCGGAAGTAGAAGGTAGGGGTGTTTGTGGTTACAGCCGCACTGCCTTGAGTTTGAAGTATAAGAATGGCCTTATTCTCGTTCTTTTCTACGGTCCCCCCCCCCAACCCAAAACCCGCCAACTCAGATATTTAAATTCCTGCTAATTTAACTTGGCCGTTGTGTAAATTCGTAGCGCATACCCACTACCCTCGCTCCACAATTGAAGGGATTGGAAATCCCGTTCCTGCCTTGCAAAAATTGTGGCTTGCGCCTTAGCTGCACACGTGATGCAGCTCTTGAGAGTAAAATCAACTACAATTCAAGCTACAAGCGTGTCGATGTTCTTTCGGGGTCGGAAGCGTTGCACGTATTCCGGCCAGAGTCGACAACTCCGCTTCGGCTCGGTATTGAGTCATCGTGAGATGTGCGAAGCTAACTGCTCGGTATTGGGGGTAAGATGCTTGAGTGGTACCCCATCCATCCTGACGTCAGCTTAGGGACTCCTACCGCTGTCGTCTACTACACTCCGGTTGTGAGGGGCAGAAATGCCTGTGCTAGAAATCGCCAGATTTGATGCGTTAGTGTATTAAAAAGCGTATTTCCAGTAATTCAGTTATTTTTGCCAGCTTATGACACATCTGAATAATTTCGAGCGGTATCTTGCACAAATTTTCAACCCACAAGAAGACAGAGGACAACTTTCTTCAGAGCATATCGGTCAGACGATCGTGTGTAACTCGTCCTTTCAAGCTTATTTGCGAAGTTCAGTGTCCATAGACCTCCTCCATAAGTATTCAAAATGCGTAGACTTCCCTAAAGTATTTTTGATATGCTCTTATGAAGACTCAACAGTATAATTCTGCGCACCAAGTAGCGGACTCCTACACGGGCATCGCATAGCAGGAAATAAAACAATTGTATTCTATTTTTTTCGTTGTTGTTGACTTGTATCAGATGAAGGTTTTATTCAGTGCTCAATGCATTAATTCTTCTGCACCGTCGCAAACGTCTTATTGGGAGGTTTGGAGATGTTAGGGAGGCTTACAAAGTTTCTATGGATATTTTCTTCAGGCTGTATGGCATACATTCCCTTTTCAGAAATAGGCTTTCGTTGTGGCTGCGTGCAAGAAAGTGAATATCCACAGCGTGCGTTGTTTATTCGCATCCGAATAGAATTAGAAGGTTGGTGCTTACACCATCGCGAAATGGTGCCGACAACATTGTCCATAGTACTGCAAGGCGGCTTTTGAGCCTCGAATTTCTATCGCAACCATCGTTATCATACCTCTCTCTCTCTCTCAACCCAAACGGTTATGACATGATTACGGTGTTGAAGGCTTGATATACCGGCTAACAAACGCACTTATAGTATACGTGCCGGTTTCTAGTGTAACAAAAACCAAAGCCGATGAATATTCCCCAGCAGCTCTTTATTATTGTCCAACCACTTCAGGCGTAATGAACAAATCCTGACCTACTCGGCATGGCCTTTAGTCCTTGACTGAGGACCCCGCCCCCAGATGTTACTGTTAAAGTTTTCTCCTATTCCTCCTCCACCATCTCCTCCTCCTCACCCTCCTCTTGAGTGCAGTTTTACTGTAAAACATATCTGAATATTGGGATCATATCGCTGTGGGAAATGTACCGAAAACATCCCTTCAGATCTGAGAAAAACATAATATGCCTGTTTTTTTACCGTACACGTAACTAGCATGCGTGCATGTGCATGTGCGCGCGTGTGTGTGTGATACGGCGGAAGCATGTTATGGCGGCACACCTTCAGAAATGATGGGAACCGACTAGCGCTAGCTCCTCTCCGTACTGACTGCTTACACTTTCCGCACTGATATTCTATAAGGACATAAAAGCAGTAATGAAAACTGGGTGTGTCAGCCTTAAGTCTGTATGCTTTAGTTTACACCTACAAATGCCATACGAGATTGAAACCACGATTACTTTGTCAGGAAGCGGTTATGGCGCCGAGCGCTGCATTTGAGCACAGCCTCCGAGCTCGAACCGGCCACGTTATTGGTATTGTGCTTAATTGCTAACGTATTGTTCAATAAGCCTCCACACTGCTTAGAAGCCTCGTATAAAACCAGCATGCGCCTATGCATACAGTAGGTTATTTAGAACTCCACCTACATAATTTCCAGCCCATAGTGCATGTCGGCATGATTTTATGCCATGACAATGTAAGGTGATAGAATACTTTCGAGCGTTCGGCAAGGTGGCAAAAACTGCTTTACTATCCCCTTACATACGATCACCGGGAATCGCAATGCCTTCTGCCGTAGCCGACAGCCCCGGAAGGTCTGATATTTGTTTTCGTCTTGAATTTTGTTGTGCCTTTTAGGAACGCCAGTAAGGCGTTTGTAACGCAGGAAGCAAGTTTGGAACAGCTCCAACGATAGAAAGCGTCGCATATTAATGCTCATCTTATGTTTATGACCTGCCTTCGAGGGCCCTGTTCTGTATTTGGAGTTCTGCTCAACAGAGCACGTCGTAGACGCGGAGCCTGAGTTTCTCTTCTTACGCTAATCCTTCGTCTTCACGACTCCTCGCTTCATTTTCCATTTTACACGTTCACCTGAATATCTCCCTCGTTGCTCAACAATCCTTAGTGAGCAACCAGCGCTCATTTTCCTGCGTCTCTCGTAGTCAGACATTCCGCTCTCTTATCTTCTCTACGACATTCCGTTTTTTTTTTTTTTTTTTCAGCGTTACAGATCATTTTTTTTCTGGATAGAAAGGGCTTAGAGCGAGTTTAATAATACCCTAATATGAGCAGAAAAATGAGGGCGTCGTGCGAGCTACAAACGTTCCTCCGCTCCGAGTACACAATGGGTATTTTAGCTGCAAGTATACTGCGCGCGCACCAGCTTTATTTCCGGTCTGGGGAGATCCTAAGACTTTGACAGTATCCCAATCTCTGTTGCAGCGCCATGGCTATCCGCGTTTTATTCCTCCTTTCGCTTGCTATGGCTAGGACCAAACGCTAGCCGACGAAATGCCTTTCTTATATCTTAATTTTTATTATTTTTCTTTGCAATATATACATTACTTGACGAAGGCGAAGTGTTCAGCATAGTATGGAGCACTTATGACTTTGAACCTGGGACACTTATAACGCCTCGAAATTGGACCTTGTATCAGATGTTTTGTTACTCAGTTGGAGGATATACTGCTTCTTCCGGCTCCTCGGCGTGCGTGTGCCTGTGTGCGTGCGTGCGTGCTTGCACATGTTCAGTGAATGTGCACATTAAGTGCACACAGTGTGTTGGCGCATATTAAGTACACAGAGTGTAAACAGTGCCGGCCACAGAGAATGTGATGGTCACTATGTTTACGTGACCAGAAGCCACAGAGAAAGCTCGTATGGTAGAGCACCTCCTTCTCTGAAAAGTTTGAATGAAAATCTGCCGCCGTGAAAGGGATACGGCAGAGGTGATTCATAGCTATGCTATGGAGGGAATGTCTATATTGCACACAACACACTCTTGCCTAAAAGTTTGAATTACGCTAGGGCGCATAGATTGAGATGCGGTAAAATTATTTAAAACTACTCAAATCAGGTAGGCAGGATAGTGCACAAAGCATTCTGGTCTGAAAAGCTTCAGCTGGGTTAGTCGACCAGGCCAGAGATACTGTACAAATTTTAAGCTTAGATTATGTAAAGAATGCGATATATGGCGGATTCTCCTTTAAGAAGTCTGAGTTACGTTCGGCCCCCTTCGAAGGAGATTCCCCGCATTTTTTAAAGCAATACGTATATAAGGAAAGGCGAACAGAGCTGCACATTCTCGCCTGGTCTGAAAAGTTCGAATTACGTCGGGCTGCTACGACAGAGAAGCTGAAAGGTTTTTTAAAGCTACTTTCCTGTGTGACTGCCTGTCGCACATTTCGTATTCAGCGTGTGAAAAGTTCAAATTACGTCGGGACGACTCGACAGCGAAGCTATACTAATGTCGCCTTTCTTGCGTCCCTTTTTCCCCGCACTGACGTATACAATTCACAAAGTAAGCCGCGTAGCAACGTGGGAAGAGTGGCATCAAGAAACGCAAAATATTGCGCTTGAACTCTCGCGATGAAGCTGGAAGGTTCACTTCTTTTACTTCCTCATCGAGATTGCGCCCCTGTCTTCAATGCTTCCTCATTCGTTCTACTTACACGCATGACCATGATTGTGACATATATCAGACTTTTTTTTCTCCACTTCTTTTTTCTACTACCTCACCTTTGAATTTCTTTTGCTTTCGAAAAACTTACATATATATAGAGAGAGAACGGAGCGGGCGAAAGTACCTTCGTACAAAGGCACCAGTAACCAAGTCTGAGATCTTCACGTGGAAAGCTCGATCTTCGAGCCTAATCGGCTTATCAGGCGCTTTCTTTTCGGTGCGTTGAGCCGCCCTGGGCTCCGATCGTTCAAGCTGAAGTCGAAAGAACCGAGCCCCACCAGTTCCTTATTTTTTCTCACCCAGTTTTCTGCTTTCACATCTTTCGTTTTACGTGGCACTGTCTTTCTCTGTATTCCTTTGCGTTGCTTTGCGATGAAAGCTAGTGATACGATCAGGTAACGGGATAGAAAAGAAAGCAACCTGTTATTTTTTCGCCCGTACAGAATACCAGCGTTGAGAAGGTGAAAGCTCACGACAGAACTCACTCACTTATCCGAGTTCACCATCTCTGCTCCCTTGCTGGAACGCAGCGCTACTTTGGTGGCAAGGTTCCCATTATTATAGCAGGCATGCTGTTCGCTGTAGGCGGCAGCCCTTGGGTGCTCTACGCATTTTGGGGCTTATCTCACATCATTTGGTCATGTCCATTAATACCCGCATCACGTAGAAGAAATCATCCCATCCTTCATTACATAACATCCTTAACAGAGTGGGAGGCCGCCATCTCTAGCCCAGCTCCCCACGTGCAAGAAGCCCTCGCCCAGTTGGCTGAAGACACCGAGCTCCCAAAACGCCGGGAGCCCCGCTGTCTAGATGACTGGGTTATCAGATCAGTGGTGCAATCACCGCAACTTTTGGGAAAAATAAAGTTACTACTACTACTACTCACGGAGAATGGACGAAATAGCAGGTTCGGTTCGTTTTAACTTCCGGTGGCATCAGTCGCTAATGCAATGAATGAAATTGAAAGCAAAATAGCGAGTGTAGGCATCTGGCTACGTAAAGCAAACACCAAAAAATATATACGAATCAGGGTAGGTACTTTTGCAAAGGTGTTGAGCGCAGCCTTGCACTCAGCTTAGGAATCTGAAGGGGGCACCTTGTTGCGGTTTGAGTTGGCAGAGAATCATCTTCTTCATAGCGTTCTTGCCGTACCCTCTCCAGTCCCTTTATTCATTCCTTTTTCGCGATGTGAATAACACTATGACAGGCTTCAAATGCATGCGAGGAGGGGGCGGATAGAGTACGAGGTTGTCTTGCCAGTGAGCTTCGTTGTATACGCAGCGTCATAGCAGACACCGCTTCCATAATCAGCAAAAAATGAAACATAAACAAAAGCAAAGCAAGCTCGACATGAACGCGAAAAAACCTCGTTTCATAAAAGTCAGACACTGTAGTATAAACTTTTTTGCAGGAATTTGCCATCTGTGTTTATTTATGTGCGTACCGCGCTTATTTATTCGTCCAATTAAAATCCGCCGAAAAATGGCAACAATAAAGAAGGCGTCAACAACAACGCCGATACTGGCCTCAACTCGAAACGTCTAATTCAACATTCTTAAAACACAAGCGAACTCTTTTTTTTTGTGAGTACGTTGCAACAACCAAGCAATGTCACTTCATGGGTCCCTTTCTCTCGCTGTTATTTATTTATTTATTTATTTATTTATTTATTTCATTTTTGTATTTATTTATTTATTTATTTATTTATTTTATCTTATTTTTATTTCGATTTATTTGCGGAACCACGCTTGTTCGATACTGGGTATAAATTTTAATTCTGTCGCCATATAAACGTAGCTCGGCATTGTCGAGGTGATTTTCTGATGTAGGCGGAAAGCGGAAACGCCCCTGTGCCGAGATTTCGGCGCATGTTAAAGATCCCAGGCGGTCAAATTTAATCCCGAGCCCACCACTACGGCGCGCCTCACAGCCTAGGTGCAGCTTCGTCGCGTCAAACCCCACAATCAATCAATCAATCAATCAATCAATCAATCAATCAATCAATCAATCAATCAATCAATCAATCAATCAATCAATCAATCAATCAATCAATCAATCAATCAATCAAATTGTCGAGGTGAGCATCACCCAGTGACCGCCTGACACTATCTGTTTCCCGCGAAACTACGAGACCACCGGCACGCGACCAGCGTTAGTCATAGGCTCTGCTTGAGGGTGGTGGGCCGAGCCAGGATGACCACCAGATGACCATGGTGACCTCATACACTTGTTGTTGTTGTTGTTGAAAACGTTTATTAAGAAAAGAGGGGAGGGAGTTGGGGTAAAAAGTGGAGCAGTGGGTGACCATCCTATTCCAATATGCCGCGGGCTGTGGCTGTAGTCTTCGCCCGGAGAATCGCTTGCGAAAACATTTTCTTGCGTGCGCGCGTGGCTTTGTTCCTGCTTTTAGGAACTCAATCGTGGGACTGCTAGCGGTACTATTGCGAAAGCACACGTGCCCGTCGGGAAGTTAATCCAATTTTTGGACACGCTGTCCAGGGAAGCAACGCAGGTCCCAGCTGTATATCGGCGAGCGATTCACTTGTAGAATAGCGACCAATCTTTCCAATGCCTTTGACCGCTCCAATATACCGTTCTACGTCTTTTTTTTTTCTACGGTGATTTTGAATGTAAGGGGCGGTTGTAGCTTATATAAAGTACTTCGCCACGTGGAAGATTTCGGGTACAGACGCCAGCCGTGCTGACACATCAGGCCATGCCACGATCGAAAGATCTGCTTGTTTGCAGCTTCTTGTCCTCATTTTCCGGCACGCGCGTTTGTTGCTAGTGAGGCATAGAGGCGTCGCATACACAGGCTTTTTTTTCCTTCCCCATCCAGTCGTATAATCGCAGAGCCTTTGTGACACTGGACTGCACTGTAATTCCAACAAACTGCATTTGTCGACGATAGAATGTAATCACAAAAGGCCGCGCCGTTTTCTGCAGAGATACACGCTCCTTCGCCGCCGCTTCTCGCTGGTGCGTTTCGAAACGCGTCTTGGGAGAACTTGTGTTGTCTGGCAAATGCTAGCTTTACTCCTAAGTGGATTTGATTCGACATCTTCCCCCATATGAGAACGAGCGTGTCGGTCGTTTTCTTACTTGGAATTGTTTCTTGAAACTATTTCGTGCTTTGATCCGTAGTCAACAACATATGGCCGAGCTAGAAATTCCATGGACAGCGTAGCTGAGCAAGGTGCGCTTTGCCTATGACGAAAAGTAGATCTTTCTTGTGCACAACAGCGCAAAAAAAGACGTAGACGAAGGGAACGGACAGGACGAACGCTGACTCACAGCTAGTTTATTCACGCGATCCGCGCGGAAAATAAACGTTTACAACAGGAGAGAGAGAGAGAAAAACTAAACATTCAAATCGAACACACTCCCTCATACCCCCTCTCCCACATGGTCAGCACTCAACAACTTAACATGAAACTCATGAAGAATGAACAGAGGGCCACACCGGGCTGATAACTGGGATACAAAACATCGGAACATCAAGAATAACGGCACGTACTAGCCAAGTACGCATATTCTTTGTCACACAGCGCAGAAAAATGTAGCGCAGCGCTGTGGTGTTGGTTTGGTTTTTTCTGCGCCACATAAGCTTACCAAGATGTGTGCTCAAGTCGCAGCCGCGCAGAGGGTAATCGCACAGAGGGTAGCTGCGGTGTGAAACACAGCACCAAGGTTTGTTCCCTGCAAGACGGGTATAGTTTATCGGCTTCCTCTGTCTTGTGGCAAGAGCTACGTAGGTCAGAGTGGCCGATGTGTCAACACTCGCCTAAGAGAGCATAGAAGGTCTCTAAAAGCGACCACCTACTCCCGGCCGGCAGACCACTGCCGCGCATGCGGCTGCTATCCTTTGCTAAAAGAAACAACCGTTCTTTCCAGACACGCCAGGCAGACAGGCCGGGAAATTATTGAAGCGTTTCACATCAGGAAAATTGGGAGCTAATTGTGTAAGCCAAACGTCGATTGCGTTGTGTGACAAAGAAGGATGCGTACTTGGCTAGCACGTGCCGTTATTCTTGATGTTCCCATGTTTTGTGTCCCAGTTATCAGCCCAGTTATCAGCCCCCTGTTCCTTCTTCATGAGTTTCACGTTAAGGTTTTGAGTGCTGACGATGTGGAAGAGGGGGTACGAGGGAGTTTGTTGGATTTGAATGTTTTGTTTTTCTCTCTCTCTCTCTCGTCTGTTGTAAGCATTTATTTTCCCCACGGATCGCGTGAATAAACTAGTTGT
Source organism: Haemaphysalis longicornis (assembly GCA_013339765.2). Taxonomy (NCBI): domain Eukaryota; kingdom Metazoa; phylum Arthropoda; class Arachnida; order Ixodida; family Ixodidae; genus Haemaphysalis; species Haemaphysalis longicornis. The sequence goes on from CM023450.1 coordinate 84,476,069, forward strand.
GAGTCAGCGCTGGTCCTGTCCGTCCCCTTCGTCCACGTCTTTTTTCGCGCTGTTGCCCAGAATGACGCCATACCAACTTGCCCAGCTCACCACGCTGATAAATCTTTCTGCTTCGAGATCTGCTGCACGACAATGTAACAAGGCCACATAAAAAGTTGCGGAGGTTTCGAGATCCTTATTTAAGGTAGTAGCGAGAGGCTTGCCAAAGAGCTGTTTAAGATATAGTTCAAACTATTTGCTTTTGAGCGGCTTACGTGAGTTGTATTCGCTTTGTTTTGTGAGTCCAAAGTTTTTAACTCTTGTGCACACGTGTTTCTGTAATGGCTAAAGATATACATCTGCGTCAGACTTGAGCGTGAGTCATGCTGGGCTTATTTGCAAGAGCGTAAACTGTTAATTCTACATCGCACATTACTCCGCCGACACAGATAGCTGTATTCTGTAAATATTAAATTTCACCTTCTTTTTCCTTGCACCATTTTTTGAACACGATGTTCTCTCTGGATTAATCTTTAAAACAATAACGGACCTTTATACGTTGTCTCGACATCCCCCTTCTCCACCCGCCTATCTCCTTTATCGCATAAAGGGGCAATGGAGGGAACTTGTATGTCTTATTTGTGGCTGCATTGTGCACTTGAACCAGCCCAGCAAAAATTGTCCAGATGCAATTAAAGGTGCTCATTTGGAGAAATGTCAAAGCTGAGTGACGACTTCAGAACACAATACCGCTCCCCCATTGCGCAGTTACTGCCGCTGAGGCCACGTGACTTTTGGTGCAGTTCGTGTTGAAGCCGTCACCGCCGACGACGATGCTCACTTTTTCCGATAGCTTTTCGCGTTTGGTAAGACGTATCAGACTTTCGCCTTAGTAATTTTGGATACTTAGCGGTATTCCAGAGGCTTAGTTAATTTATACAGGGCCGTCCGAAGAAAACAAACACCTCGTGCTGCCCGCGGCCTCCGCAACAATGACTGCAATGACGTCGCACTGGTTTGCAATGCGTTTTCACGCTATCTCTTGCTTCAAAATTTAACTTTCTCAATTTCACGTTCAATACCGACTATTTCAAATTTAGCACCATGAACTTGTTAATGTGTCGTCATAGCTAACGTTAGGTCGGGCGTGAGTATGGTGGCACATTCGAACGCACTTTCGTGTTAAAAAAATGTGTATACCGGATTAAATTCTGAACACACCTCACACAAATTATAGGATTCCCGTTGTTGTAAATATCGACAGCGTCTAATTTCCAATTCAATTCAATATTCCTTTAAGAAACAAATAATTGATACGAAATCAAATAAAATGACCAAAAGGGGCCCTTACTCCACGGTGGCATCCCCCTTTGGGTGTGCCTTGCCTTCGTTGTTACTTACGCTTAGTTCGAGAGCAGGCATTCAATCTTAAATCACTCAACTCTATCGTCTATAGTGCCATAACGCTGGGCACACCTGTAGCTCGCTCGCTGGACCCAAGTAGAGCCACACGGCGTCCGCCGTAGCGGCAGTCGTCGCGGCGTAACCCAGAGGCTTCGAAAGCCAAGCAGTTTATATAGTCATAAGCGTTCGAAACTCGTCAACCGCTGGCGCTTGTCGTTGTTTAGCGCAAAGAAAACTGCAGGAACATTTGAAGTAAAACAAACGTAATTAACCGGCAGCGCCCGCGTTCATTCAGTTAGGAACGCTCTTTGGGTTGGTTTTTACGATAGTAAGCGAAAACAAAAGCGGTGATGCAACGTCGGCACGTGCGGGAGTGAAAGCAAGCACAAAAAGAACAGAACTCCCCCTGACGCTGTTTCAGGCAGGGGGCGCGCGAAAACTGCGAAGGTGGGAAATTTGAATTGCATTGGGTGATAGCAGTGAGCGGATAACGGCGCTGCAGCCCATTATGGCGAATTACTGATTTGCACTCCAGGTACCATTCACGTTGAGTGGAACGGCTTTGTTTTTGTTTACATTGTTCCCCTTCCCATGAGTAAGATAGCAAACAAGGCCATAGTATGGTTAACACTCCCGCCTTTCGTGTACACCTGTTTTCCTTCCTTCACGTATTCAAGATTCATGTATTGTCGCTTCTCAGTACGATGACGGATCTCCCCGCCGCGATGGCTCAGTGGCTAAAGCATTGTGCTGCTGAGCCCCAGGACGCGGGTTTCGATGCCCGGCCGCTGCGGCCGCTTTTCTGATGGCGGCGAAAGTGAAAACGCCATGTGTTCGAGATTTCGGCGCACGTTAAAGATCCCCAGGTGGTCGAAATTAATCCGAAGTCCTTCACTACGCGCGCGTGATCGCCTGTGAAGCGTTGGTGCGTTGAACCTCGTAATCAATCAACTACGGATTCCTACCCGCCGCGGTGGCTCAGTGGCTAAGGCGTTGCGCTGCTGAGCACGAGGTCGCGGGTTCGATCCCCGGCCGCGGCGGCCGCTTTTCTGATGGAGGCGAAAAGCAAAAATGCTCGTGTGTAAGAGATTTCGGCGCACGTTAAAGATCCCCAGGTGGTCAAAATTAATCCGGAGTCCACTACGCGCGCCTCATCGCCTGCGTTGCGTCGGCGCGTTAAACCCTCAATAATCAATCAACTACGGATTCCGTTGCGGTAGTTGTTCGTTTCCGCGTAAACATAATGCAAGGTGCAATAGTGTCGACTGCCAGGCTGCCACGTTCTCATTTTTTAACCACCGTGACGGCGGGGTATTGTTGAGCAGGAGCTCGGGGCTTCTTATGATAAATACAAATTACACCACCATCTTCGCATTTGTGGGTACGCTTGCTGCCCGTTGCTGCCGTCGCCGCATTGCTATTATATCGTGCCAGAGGCCAGGGCTGAAAGAAGAATAAGCGCAGGAATTAATATCTGCTAAAACAGCACAACCAACATTCGGTGGCAAGTGAATAATCAGCACCACTTTCTCGTTTGTGCTTGTTCAAGAAAAAAAAAAGACGTGTTCGACGATAGCAAGGACAAAACACCAGTGTTACGTTCAAGATGCGTTAAGTTGAATTACTTGAATGCAGTTTAAGTCTGTTTACGAGTTGGAGTGCCAGCTGAGCGGATTGTACGTTCTGCTGTAAACACAATTCATTTGCTGCCGTGCATTGTTCCCGCATGGAAAGAATCGATTTCTCGCGTTCCTGGCGGATTCGTTTGTCCTGCCACTCCACTAATGAGGCTATCCAAGGTGGCTCTGCAGTGAACCCGAATGTGCCAAAAGGCCTCCTTCATTACCACTGGTAGTCATTATTAAATTATATCCCTGTGCAGAGCACGGGACGATGACCTGAGTTGACAGGGGATTCGTTGAATGGCAATGGGTCCCTAGCATATACGGGGTTACCATCGTCGGCAACAATACGGTGCAAAGTAAAACGCGTTTTCCTTCGTGACGTTAGTGCTTGCGCATGTAGACGTCTGCCGGTCCGTGTGTGTTTTAGGTGTTAAAAAAGCACAGTGGGCTCAACGGCTCTCGGCGTATAGGACAGCCTCGGAATGAGGTACGAGGCCAACTTCGTACGGCAGACTTTCTGAATCACCTTTGGGACATGCGCCGAAATGTTAGAATGTCTGCAAGTTTTACTGTCGTGTAAGTGCTCAGAACAAGGCCTGTTATCTCAACTGTGCACTCACGCTGATGTTCGGAGGGCCGTATATATAAATCCTGCCGATAAAACCATCGCTTAACTTGATACGTTATATTCAAAACTCCTAACTAATTCCTATACTTAAGTGTGTTGCATGAACGCGTAGAGTTCATAATACAAACCACGTGGGTTTCCAGGATGCCTGGCCTGATAGCGGGGCACTGCAAGTAAATACGTCTAGAGGCGGAGTCGAGGAAGATGAAAGTAAACTCTGGTGAGTGGTACGGACAAATATATGATAATGTGGTTGTTTAGAGTATACCATCTTTTGAGAGTTGGTATTTTTACCAGAAATCTCCTTAACGTGTGCCCGTTTCGTTTCAACCTACGAACGTCTAGAGAGACATATATATATAGAGACAGAGTTATTATTCATGCCAGTTTTTTAGACTTCTGTCTTTAAGGATAAAGGCTGTTACAGTTGGTTTTCTTGTTGTTAGAATTGGTTGTTTTTGCGTCACCGCATTTGTTGTGGCATTAAAACCAACCTTGTACCGTATACTGCCGCATTCTTGTAGCGTATGCTGTTGTACACTTGGTTCCATGGCATATAAATCTTTCGGCTGCAACGCAACTATAATTTGTTTGTGCGTTAATCTTTTGTTTGTAACTAACGTTAAATTGTTTGCGTTTCTCTAAATATCTGTAACTGCTGGCCCTCGGGATCCGTTTTTTGTAAAAATTGGCGCTGCACCTGTTTAGTTGTTTCTGGTTGTTACTTTGTATCATTGATACCAGTAGTGTTTGATCACAAGTACTCAGATCGCTACGGCCGTCATCTAGCGCACCCGGTATCTTTCGTGGACGTTGGGCAGGTGTTAGTTTTAAAGATTGTTGCGTGCTGTTTAAGTTATTCATCTGTAACTGATTGTTCTTGTTCCCAACAGCTTCGCTGGCGATCCAGTTCTATAAGACAGGATCACTCCTCAAGTTCTTCTACCGTCGATCGATGGTGCAAGAAATACGTAATAAATCGGCGTCCTGACGCCCCGTGTTTTCGCGCTGTTTCATGCCACGCTATGTACCAACTGGCCCGCCTTCAATACGTATTACATAAGAACATTATGGAAAATGCAATGAAAAATATAAGACGAAAGTAAATGCGACGAAATATCCAAGAATAATTAATCTAAAAGCGATTGCTTCTGTGGCAAGGACAAAAATAACTGATCGTTGCAAGCATGTTATCCAGGAGGACACTGGAAAAATACACAAAAGCGCACGGGGCAAGGACACGCGCACACTGAACAGCAGGAACTGAACAATATCTGTGCACTGGTTCGTTAGGGGGCGCTTGAATAGCGGCAGGATTTCCTTGAAAGCGGGCTTGCTACCGCCGCGTCTCCGGTGATGAAATGGAAAATCTTTCTCGAGCTTTGCTGGGTTCAATGAATATAGGCTGCGCTCAGAATGACAGCCGCGACATCTCCAACTTCCGCCCGAAACTGTGTAGCAGTCGTTTATAAGCTTCTACTCTCGCATTCCCAGAACACAATATCCCGCAACGCCTGCGGCTTGGCTGCAGACTGCGTCCTTTTGAGCCTAGATTAGTTCCGGCTGGAGTCAGCCTAATTGCGCTGTAATACCGGCACGCTAATGAAAGACGTGGTCCGCTCGCCGCGTCCTGGAATACTTTACGAGGGAGCATGTGCGCGCGCCTAGAGGATATATGTGGAGGCTTCAACGCAAAAAGAAGTATGGCTAGAAGTGTAAAATTTGAAGAAGGGACCCTGGAATTCCATTTATTTAAATAAAGGGCCGTCAAAGAAAGGAAAATTCAGCCCCTGTATTGCATTATGGAATACAGTCAAGCTTAGTTCGTACATATCCTTTAAAGCTGCAGCTTGCCAAAATAAGTAGCCATGTTGAAATGTCGAACCCCGCAAGCAAGCTTTCTCCGTATTGTTTTTAAGCCGATTACCGTTCTGTACGCAGATTTTTTTACTTATTCCCCGGACATGGCTTAACGTTTCCCTCATTTTTTTTCATATCTTGGGAACTCCTGTACACTTGCCGCAATGGCTCAACCCGCTGTTTCGCTTTTATCGGCCCCGGGTAAGCTTATTATCTAAACCAAAACTTGTGCCTCCTGCGATTTGTTATTCCTTTTCTGTGCCAATCTTCCTTTTAGCAGGAAAATGAATGTGCGCATGCTAGAGCTTGAATCTAAACGCCTCAAAATAAAGTATCAACAGCTGCTGCCCCCCGTTTTAAACGCTCGTCATTTGCAGAAACCGGGAGACCGAACCGAGATAAAATTATGAGGAGTAACAGGCTCGCCTTTGCTAGCGTGGACCGAAGACTACCACGTCTCGTTCTCTTGCCGGGATCCCATTTCGCGAAGTGGGTAATTTCTTCAGACAGGGCCAGAGCTCCGGCCATTTTATCTTTCCCGAAGCCCACCGACGAAGTACCCCCAAATTGCTTTATGTTTCATCTTCTTTGTGCGTGACAGGTGCCTTTAACGGCTGCTGATACAGCGACCAATAGCTTTTTGAGAGGGATGCTGCGTGATGCCTGAGAGAGCGTGATATAACTCTCTTGTTCGGCTTTTCCATCTTCCTTAAAAATCGTGTGTTTTCTGTTTAAAATATTTTATGCTTGAACACCGGCACTGTACAAAAGGCGAAACGACTTCTTTTTGCTTTCTTTTATGGCGAGAAATGGCGCCTTTATGGAGCTACAACTAAGTCAAAATATACGTGGTGTCAGCGAGTCGAACGCACATGATAAATGCTTTCATTATCGAAAATTAAGGGAAAATTATGAGTGATATATCTGCATCGCCTTGTAGCTAGTCATCAGCCTCCGTCCTTGCAAACTCGCTCCCTTTCTGCGACTTTTGTAGCGCTCGCTCATTTTTCTCCGTACCGCTTTTGCCGCGGCGTACTGACAGGAAACGAGGGATGTCATAGAGACATTGAGGCGCCGGCGGAAGTGAAACACTGTGCCTTACTTCCAGGACGTATATTTCCGGCATAAGTATTTCAATTGAAGGGGTACCCAATGTCAAGTACGCACAATCCTCGTTTTGTACTTGTCAAAAACAGAAGAGAGCAAAAAATGATTTTGTGCCTTAAGTAGCAACCAGGAATGTTTTTGGCTGCTGTCATTGTTCAAATATGAGTGCCTATGGAGAGCGGGAAAGAGAGAGAGGACGAAAATATTTCTTCAATGAAAAGGTCCGTAAGCTGGTCTACAACTTCCCGCAACCCATCTTTCTACACCTCCCCCCACCCCCATTTTAGAAGTCTACTTTGAATGCAACAGCTTTCAATGGGTCATTGAACTGAACGGCCCGGTTCGGCCCACTTCACTCTCGCCCGGCGGCGCATCAGTCACCGGTGAGCCAGGTCTCCGAAGCGCCTACAGCACCCTGCAGCGTTTTAAATTGGACATCATGCTTTTCCTTTCAAAGAGCATACGGAGTGCTGAGGTGGGCTGGGGGAGTCCTTAATTTTGCAAGCCAACTTGAGCGCCCCTAAGCTGCTATAATGATCTCGGGCGTCTAGGGATCTAATTTTGTTGCCTTTGAAACAAACGTTAAGAAAAGCTCCTACATTGTTTCTCCAGAACATCGAAAACACACAGAGTTCGCTCGTTCATGAAAAAAAGATCGTTCACTATCTACCAAAGACGTCTTTTGGTGTATGCAACGTGATAAACTTGCGCACCTGTGCGCATGCGCGTGTGTGGTACACAAAAGTAGACAAACAAGAATACGACACGTAATATTTGAATGTCTTAGCTCCCTTGGGACAGCAAAAAGAAGCATTGTGCACGCAAAAAAATTACACCATTTTCCCCGGGGGGAAACCCCTGATGAGGTGCGAAGCATCGTAGGGTTTCCCTGTGGTTCCATTTTGTTGCCGTTATGTTGAGTGACCGGGTTTTTTCTAGCGCCACAGGGAATTCCGCGTCCGGGTCCACACCGGTGGCAAAGGCACGCAAGTGCTGTTGTGTTACGGTGAGTAAGCGGTGGTTCTCGAGGCGCCGAAACTCGTCCATCATGTTCTTTCGATGTTGTCTCTGTGGTAGAACGGTAGTCTCCGTCAGCTTTGGTGAGGTAAAGGTTGTTGACATTGGTGCACGACTGAGAGCAAGTACAGCCCTCCTCTTCGCCTCTGTCTTCTCGTTTTTTCTTTTCGGTGGTTCCCCCGGGGATGACGACGGTTGTTGTATGCGAACCCATCTCGTGATGGATTCTTTGGTTGGCCAATCCCTAGGGGCATCCTGCCACAATCAGCATCAGAGGCGCTGCGGAGGGGCTGGTTTAGCTGCAAAGGGGCGTGGCACTTCCCGCCAGCTTTCCACGGGAAAATTTAGCATCCCCCTCTAAATTTTCAGTTCGTCGTTTCCGTTGACGTTCAGCTTCGCGGCCTTCGTTGTATCAGTAGTTTTTGACGTAGTTTGAATGAGTCAAGGACATCAGGCGCGTTCGTAGCACTTTCTCTGTCCCGTATTTGTAGCGTAATGGGAAGGCACCGCGTCCTCCCGTTGCGGCCAAAAGTCGTGGGATCGAAAACCGGGGGCCGCTAACTATTTTTTTTTTTTTATTTGTAGTATGCGGAGCTGTGGGTGTAAGGAGGGGAGTTGCGCATGCGCAGTGAGCGTGTGGACGGCGCCGCCATCAACGACGCAGGACAAGGCGAGCCTAAGAAATGCTCCGCATTTAAAAACCTGGTGAAGCTTGCCCTAAGTCGTGGAAGACGTGATCCTGCGAAGCTGCGAGATTTTTTTCTACAGAAGCACTGAAGGACACACCACCACGCATCTGTACGAGTTTGAAAGTATTTATTTACATGTTCCGTCGTCGCTTTACGTGTACGACTCATGGGCGGGGTTCCTGGAGTCGCGTCGAGGGTCGTGGGGCAGCTGTTGCACCAGCTGTCGTGTTGTTGGTTGCTAGGCAACGCGAGGCGCTCCTCGACATTTTCGCCAGGTTTTTATTTTAACTCGAAAGTGTTTTATGGTGGGGTCCACCAAGATCTCACGACGTCATATCCCTCACAGAAATGGCATTGCCTGAACAACTTCGATTGACGTGGCTCCGCATGGTTTCGAGCCACGAACTCTGTCGCCGAAACGGAAGTTACGAAACGCGCCCCCGACCGCGCTATGAACAGAAGCGCGAATAGAACGACGGACGCACCTTATAGCCCGATTTTCTGATGGTGCTGCCATCTAGGAGAGGCGAAGCGAAGTAGTTCATCATGTCGCTGATGAGCGTCGACAGTTGGCGCCTCGATGCCAGCGCCTACGTGTACGGCGCTCCAGAAAAGTCGGAATTCCTACGAATCCACTGCACCACAGAAATCTCCAAAAACACCCCAGTACAACTATATATAGGAACAGCGCCCATACCAGAGATGAGGCAAATAAGAATACTCGGGATGCACCTGCACGGAAATGCTCGAACGGACACCACCATAACGCAACTGCGCGCTAAATCTTCCCAACTGGCACGCATAATCAAGCGGCTAACAAACAACCGGAATGGAATGAGGGAAGAAGACACCGTTCGAATATTACAAGCAATGATTATCCCTCGTATCGGCTACAGTCTACCATTTCAGAATCTCACAAATTCGGACGAAGAGCACATCAACACCATAATACGCACAGCATTCAAAGCTGCCCTCAACCTACCCCAGTTCACCTCCAATGAGAAGCTCACTCACCTGGGGCTCACGAACACCATGTAAGAGATAAAACACGCCACCCTTCAAGCACAACGAATACGACTAGAAAAGTCCCGCACGGGGAGGGCGATCTTATGGCAAGTAGGCGATCCCCCCGATCGCAGACGCCAAGAGCAGGAAACATACCTAAACCCTGCACAACGATCCCACGTCAAAGCGCTGCGCCTTCCAAAAAACATGCATCCTAATATCCACGTAGACAAAAGAAAGGCCAGGGTTTTTAAAAAAAAATTCGAACATTACGACAATACGGTGTACGTCGATGCGGCGAAGTATGACGAAGAAACGGCGGCATTAGTGGTGACCACCCGAGAAGGGGACATCATAGACTGCAGCACCATGCGAAACACCACCACAAAGCACGCGGAGACCGGAGCCCTCCTTCTCGCGATTCGCTGGGGAGAACGAAATGGCCGCGGCCTCAACATCATCACCGATTCGCAAGCGGCTGTGCGAATGCTAGCGGCAGGAAAAATAATTCACTTAGAAAGGTACTTCCGGAATCCCTCGAGAAAGTTCACAACATTACGTGGACCCCCCGGGCACGAGGGACTGCCGGGTAACGAGGCGGCGAACAGGCGAGCGTGCGACTTACTCACCACCCCCCTGTGACTGACGCCTTACGATACCCAGCACCACTACGTACGGGGGAAAACCTACAAAATACCAGAAAAGAGCGGGCTACATATCCAATCCCGCATCGCGAACTAACAGCAAGTGAAGCCCAGATGCTACGTAAGATTCAAACGAACATCTTCATACATAAATCTCGCTGGGCGAAGATTTTCCAACAACGGCACCCTGACTACACAGAAGACTGCAGGCTATGCGGAGAGACTGCTACCCTCTTCCATGCCACGTGGGCCTGCCCACACCTCTGGGCAGGGGCCGAACACCAAAAAAACCCGCCACTGACTTCCCGTGAATCATGGGAGGCCGCCCTCGCCAGCCCCGACTTACAGATCCAAAAGGACCTAATCAGCCGGGCGAAGACGGGAGCAGAAGCCACTGGAGCCCTGGACAAAGGGTTCCACCTATGATTCTTTCATCCTTTTCTCCCCTTCCCCTTTCCTCCATCTTTACTTCAATAAAGTTTATTCAGTCAGACTACGTGTACGGGCACGGAGCAACGCGCAGCGTAAGCTGCGGAGAAGCCGACTTGCAAATGTCGCGCTCGTGATACGGTCCGCTGCTTCTTCGCTGCAGCGGACCGTGTGTTCACCAAACGATTCGCTGACAAACCGTTTGCTTTCGTTCGCATGGACGGTTTGCGAACGCCTGTGGTTTCAGTCAGATTTACGCAATGCTTCGGCGCAATCCAGTGCAATTCGGCGCGTGCAATCCAGTGTCTAACGTCGCCGGCGTGTAACGGTGCCATACCAACAAAATATAAATAGCGATGTGCAAGTTCACATCGATGCACAATAAAAAGTCAACTGCTCCTGTGAAGGCGGCCCATTTCACTTTCGTGTTTTACCGGTTTCTATGGAAGAGGGAACAACAACATTTTTTTATTTTTTTGCTAAAGACACTGCGCGAGTCGGTGATGCTCGGCGGTCGCCGCGAGGCACGCGCTCCCGAGCGCTCGGTATTTTGACGCTCCTTGTAGTTTTCGCCAGTTTTTCTTTTGTTCCTTTGTGAAAGCCAGTGCGCGTGCCGTGGAAGCTGGTCTACAACTGCCCGCAACCCATCTTTCTCCACCTCCCCCCCCCCCATTTTAGAAGTCTACTTTGAATGCAACAGCTTTCAATGGGTCATTGAACTGAACGGCCCCGTTTGGCCCACTTTTGATACTCTCGCCCGGCGGCGCATCAGTCACCGGCGAGCCAGGTCTCCCGAAGCGCCTACAGCACCCTGCAGCGTTAAATTGGACATCAATGCTTTTGCTTTCACAGAGCATACGGAGTGCTGAGGTGTGCTGGGAGTCCTTTATCTTTGTAAGCCAACTTGAGCGCCACTTAAGCTGCTATTAATGATCTCGGGCGTCTAAGGATCTAATTTTGTTGCCTTTGAAACAAACGTTAAGAAAAGCTCCTACATTGTTTCTCCAGAACATCGAAAACACGCAGAGTTCGCTCGTTCATGAAAAAAAAAAATCGTTCACTATCTACCAAGAACGTCTACTGGTGCATGAAACGTGATAAACTTGCGCACCAGTGAGCATGCGCGTGTGTGGTACACAAAAGTAGACAAACAAGAATACGACACGTAATATTTGAATCGCTTAGCTCCCTTGGGACTGTAAAAAGAAGCATTGTGCACGCGAAAAAACCTGGCGAAGCTTGCACTAAGTCGTGGAAGACTTGAACCGTAGCGAAGCTGCGGGATTTTTTTCTACGGGAGCACTGAAGGACACACCACCACGCATCTGTACGAGTTTGAAAGTATTTATTTACAGGTTCCGCCGTAGCTTTACGTGCACGACTCATGGGCGGGGTTCCTGGAGTCGCGTCGAGGGTCGTGGGGCAGGTGTTGCGCCAGCTGTCGTGTTGTTGGTTGCTAGGCAACGCGAGGCGCTCCTCGAAATTTTCGCCAGTTTTTTATTTTAACTCGGAAGTGTTTTATGCCGGGGTCCACCAAGATCTCACGACGTCATATCCCTCACAGAAATGACATCGCCTGGACAACTTCGATTGACGTAGCTCCGCATGGTTTCGAGCCACGAACTCTGTCGCCGAAACAGAGGGTACGAAACGCGCCCTCGACCACGCTATGAACAGACGCGCGAATAGAACGACGTACGCGCCTTATAGCCTTATTTTTTTATAGTGCTGCCATCTAGGAGAGGCGAAGCGAAGTAGTGCATCATGTCGCTGATGAGCGTCGACAGTTGGCGCCTCGATGCCAGCGCCTACGTGTACGGCGCTCCAGAAAAGTCGGAATTCCTACGAATCCACTGCACCACAGAAATCTCCAAAAACACCCCAGTACAACTATATATAGGAACAGCGCCCATACCAGAGAGGAGGCAAATAAGAATACTCGGGATGCACCTGCAAGGAAATGCTCGAGCGGACACCACCATAACGCAACTGCGCGCTAAATCTTCCCAACTGGCACGCATAATCAAGCCGCTAACAAACAACCGGAATGGAATGAGGGAAGAAGACACCGTCCGAATATTACAAGCAATGATTATCCCTCGTATCGGCTACAGTCTACCATTTCAAAATCTCACAAAGTCGGACGAAGAGCACATCAACGCCATAATACGCACAGCGTTCAAAGCTGCCCTCAACCTACCCCAGTTCACCTCCAATGAGAAGCTCACTCACCTGGGGCTCACGAACACCATGGAAGAGATAAAACACGCCACCCTTCAAGCACAACGAATACGACTAGAAAAGTCCCGCACGGGGAGGGCGATCTTATGGCAAGTAGGCGATCCACCCGATCGCAGACGCCAAGAGCAGGAAACAGACCTAAACCCTGCACAACGATCCCACATCAAAGCGCTGCCCCTTCCAAAAAACATGCATCCTAATATCCACGTAGAAAGAAGAAAGGCCAGGGTCAATTTCCTGCAAAAAAAATTCGGAACATCACGATAATACGGTGTACGTCGATGCGGCGAAGTATGACGAAGAAACGGCGGCATTAGTGGTGACCACCCGAGAAGGGGACATCATAGACTGCATCACCATGCGAAACACACCACCAAAGCACGCGAGACCGGAGCCCTCCTTCTCGCGATTCGCTGGGGAGAACGAAATGGCCGCGGCCTCAACATCATCACCGATTCGCAAGCGGCTGTGCGAATGCTAGCGGCAGGAAGAATACCACTTGCACTTAGAAAGGTACTTCCGGAATCCCTCGAGAAAGTTCACAACATTACGTGGACCCCCGGACACGAGGGACTGCCGGGTAACGAGGCGGCGAACAGGCGAGCGTGCGACTTCACTCACCACCCCCCTGTGACTGACGCCTTACGATACCCTAAGCACCACTACGTACGGGGAATACCTACAAAATACCAGAAAAGAGCAGGCTACATATTCCAATCCCGCATCGCGAACTAACAGCAAGTGAAGCCCAGATGCTACGTAAGATTCAAACGAACACCTCATACATAAATCTCGCTGGGCGAAGATTTTCCAACAACGGCACCCTGACTACACAGAAGACTGCAGGCTATGCGGAGAGACTGCTACCCTCTTCCATGCCACGTGGCCTGCCACACCTCTGGGCAGGGGCCGAACACCAAAAGAACCCGCCACTGACTTCCGTGAATCATGGGAGGCCGCCCTCGCCAGCCCCGACTTACAGATCCAAAAGGACTTAATCAGCCGGGCGAAGACGGGAGCAGAAGCCACTGGAGCCTTGGACAAAGGGTTCCACCTATGATTCTTTCATCCTTTTCTCCCCTTCCCCTTTCCTCCATCTTTACTTCAATAAAGTTTATTCAGTCAGACTACGTGTACGGGCACGGAGCAACGCGCAGCGTAAGCTGCGGAGAAGCCGACTTGCAAATGTCGCGCTCGTGATACGGTCCGCTGCTTCTTCGCTGCAGCGGACCGTGTGTTCACCAAACGATTCGCTGACAAACCGTTTGCTTTCGTTCGCACGGACGGTTTGCGAGCGCCTGTGGTTTCAGTCAGATTTACGCAATGCTTCGGCGCAATCCAGTGCAATTCGGCGCGTGCAATCCAGTGTCTAACGTCGCCGGCGTGTAACGGTGCCATACCAACAAAATATAAAGAGCGATGTGCAAGTTCACATCGATGCACAATAAACAGTCAACTGCTCCTGTGAAGGCGGCCCATTTCACTTTCGTGTTTTACCGGTTGCTATGGAAGAGGGAACAACCACATTTTTTTTAATTTTTTTGCTAAAGACACTGCGCGAGTCGGTGATGCTCGGCGGTCGCCGCGAGGCACGCGCTCACGAGCGCTCGGTATTTTGACGCTCCTTGTAGTTTTCGCCAGTTTTTCTTTTGTTCCTTTGTTAAAGCCAGTGCGCGTGGCCGTGGACGCTGGGTGGCCGCCGCAATGCACGCGCTCAAGCGTATTTTCTTGTATGCACGCGCATTTTCTTGCTATTTTAACGCATTACGCGTTTCGCGACCAACATTACCGCCAGCTACAACAGCTCCGCTCTTAAAGCAACACAATGGTTCGATAACCTTCGCAATATCAACGCCCCAGGGCGTTCATCTGCGCTGTCAGTGGATGATACATACAGCCGAATACCGGTATATGGTAGACCGGTGACGTCTTATTAACATCAGGCTTCAGGTAAATAAAACTGGCAGTATTATTCCACTGAGATGAACTCAGGCCTTAGAGTCCAAAAAAGGCTCAGATACATATTCCTAGGCAGGTTCAATATCACATGGCAGTTGTGTTTGACGACTCGTGGCAGTGAGCCGGAGTCCCTTTGCCCGAGCGTACCCCGTGGCCGTAGCCACTAAGAACGACGATAGGTCGCTGTTCATGCATCCGCTGCTCCCGGGACACACCCTCTAGGGGGACGTTTGGCGTCGTAGAGCTAACGCAAAGACCCTGAAGCTCTTCCAACATCTCTCAGACAAGTAAGAGGCGTACGAGAGGAGTCACGTCTAGCGTTGCAGGATTTATTTATTCCCTTCTTGTTAATGAAATTAAAAAAAAAAGAGATCGAAACATGTTTCTAAAAGGCTACATTTGCTACCCCGACAAGAAAAAGGTGGGATGAGAAGGCAGGACGCATGTTTTGCTCGTATCTAGGTGCTGTTGTTCCCGGGAACTTCCAAGGCAGCTTTTCCCAGAGCCTGTAAGGCACTTTTCTAGCTCCACTGAAGTGTAAATAGGCGGATGCTTGCGCAGGGGCTAAGATAAGAGAGAGCTTCAGGTTTCTAGTCATCGCACATAAGCCACACAGACGGACTCGTTTCCTTATTCGGCGCAGCACAAGTGCATAGATGCAACCGAGTACAGAACCGCGTCTGTGCTCCGTTGCCACAGTGCTTAAGCTTTTACGTCCTTTTAAACTCTCATTCGGCTTTGTGTGGAAAAGTGGGGCACTTATTAGCCTGAAGCAAAGAACCATACAGAATTACATTCCAAGTTCGTTCTCCGTGAAGTGCTACTGTGAAGACTGCATGCATACGTAATGGGGTGTCAGTGGCAGATTGAAGGGAAATATCTCTCTACATGGGAGGTACGTGAAAACCTTAAAGAATATCTACAATGGGTCCACAGCTACCATCGCCCTCCGTAAGGAGAGAAGTAAAATATCAATAAGGAAGGGAGTCAGGCAAGGACACACATTATATCCAATGTTATTCATAGCATGCTTGCAAGAGGTATTCAGAACAGTGGATTGGGACGAGGTGGGCGTAAGCATTAATGGAGGTTACCTCTAACCTCGGATTTGCTCATGACGTTGCCTTGCTAAGTAACTCGGGGACCAATTGCAAAGCATGATTACCACACTGGACAAGCGACTAGAATTCGTTGGCCTGAAAATCAATATGCAGAAAACTAATGTTATGCTCAATCACATCGGGAGAGCACAGCGGTTTGAAATAGGTGGCGATGCATGCCTTACTATCCCAGGCTTAACGAAGAAGCGAGATTTTCCAACGCTAGCACTGCAGCAGCTAACTTTCAATCATCTACACGAGAGATATAGTGACCGCACCATATTTCCGCCGATGGGTCTGTGACAACATCTGGTGCTGCCGACGTCATGGTTATACCACTATTTTTGATGGCCACAGAGTTCAAGGAACCCCATCCCAACCCTTCCACGGCTACAGAACTTACCGCCATCCGTTGCGCCATTCACACCATTGAGCAAGCCTTCTGCCGAAGATGGGCGATCTTCTGCAACTCAAAGCCTGCGCTTTAATCACTCCCCGTCAGCCCTGTGCCATGGACCTCATGAACAACTGCCGGCCGAAATAAGACTATTATATGACTAGACAAGAGAACAATATTTAATGATATTATTTGACTATGCTGCCCAGAGAGAGAGAATGCTGCCCAAGCAGGTCATGACATTGCCTTCCAGTGACTTCGCAGTCACTGCGGCATTGTCGGCAATTAAATTGCGGATGCTGACCCCCTTTTGGCAAAGCAAAAAACGAAGACCATATCCATTCTATTATCCCGGATGGACGCCGCTAGTACTCTCCGCTGACCACAATAACAAAATGGACTACCCAAGCGTTCACGATCTCTGGTATTAATGCCCTGGACCCGCACCTACAGCGTCCTCTTTCATTAGGCCTCCCATGGACTGATGCAACCATTCTTTGGCTTCTCTGGGTCGCAGTCGCCTTTACAAATGCTTTCTCTTATTCGATCAGAACGGCAGACAATGTGGCGTGCGAAGTCAGTGACGCAGGTGAGACCTTACGCCATGTTCTATGCGAGTGTCCACGTATTTCATCGGAAAGAAGGCACCTCTCCTCCGCTTTACGGAAGCTGGATTCTCGGCAGCCGTACTCTGAGGAGAAAATCCCAGGCCATTGGTCTCCTCCGTCATCTATGCACAAGGCGAGAAAAGCGCCCTGTGCCCATTGCGGCTCTTTCCTACGTGTATGAGAGCAAACTAGGCCCCCGCCTAGTTGACATTCCTGCCTTTCCTTGCCTTTATTATATCCTTCCTTACTTTCTTCCTGGCGGCATCAGAATGCCCATAATATTGCATGCTCTTCGGAGAAAAAAGAAAGAATGTGGTTCAAGTTTTAACACTCATATTAGTGCAAGAAAGCAAAAGTGGAGCGGATTATTATCTTTGAGCTACAATCGATGCGGTAGGACGATCGCAGAAAAGGAAAGCAGCGTTATAACAACTTCCTGTTTTGTTCGGGCTGCCATGACACCTCCACAAAACCGTAAATATGGAACTTAGCACCATACAAAACACACACAAACCCTCACCCACCCCCCTATCACCACCATAACAGCAAACAGAGCCCAGTTGTTTATAGCTTGGCATTTGCTCGCTCTCGGGTAAACATCAGCAAGAAAATACAAATAATGGGAAATACACTGAAAAAGCGACGCTAGTAAAACTGTCTCAGCGTCCAGGCGTCACCTATTTTCACGGCCTTTATTGGCTTCATCCTCGTCGGCTCCCATAAGTGAGGCGGAGAATGTTTACTCGTCCCGTGGGAGCACACACTTCCAAAGTCGCCAAAACATCCTTCGCGCCTCTTTTCTCAGCATGCCGCGCCCCGGCCCCCATGTGGGACATTTAATGACTACCATAGTAATGTGCCTTTTTTCGGTGGGATGAAGGAAGGCAATAAACGTAATACGCCTTCGTAACATCGGAGCAGCTCGCGTCAGTAAGGAATTTGCTTTCGCTGTAGTTGGCGTCGTCCTTGTTGTTATTGAAGTTTGCTGCTGCCTGTATCCGCTGGAATATTATTCATCATGACTGCATACTCAGCCGCCATTTTCGCTCCCTTAATTTGTTTTGTATCTTGTATCTTGGACCTTCCTCTCTTCCAAATTATCAATAAATACATACATAGTTTTTTTTAACATGCACGCTGAACATGGTGATAGATATGCAGCCCCCACCAACTTTTTCGTGAAGCACATTTTTATGAGAGGAACTAGGTCATTAATTTTTATTGCGATCGCGCTCCAAGCGACAACCCGGGACGGGGAAAGTAAATGCGGAAGCTGTTGTATCTGCGGGATCGTAAAATAAGCGTTCTATGTCGATCACTTTTTCCGAAGCTCGGTGCTGCTTTTCAAAACAAGGGTGCATGTGTTTTTGTTTTCGTTGGGGGAGGGGGTCTTAGAGGTGTGAGTCAGTTCCTGAAAAAAATCTTTTGCACGTAAGATTCGGTGAGCTTGATCAACCTGATTAGGTAGGTGAAGCAACCTGCGTGTGGTGTCTGCTGCTTATTTTTAAGAGTCACGAATATAATGGTATACATCCAGAGTTAAGCAGCTTGGCCTTCGGTTCCACTAACGTTGCTCCGACGTTTTAGATTTATTATACAACGCTTATTTTGGTGCCTTATTTTGACAAGCGTGTTTCTACCACTGCATCCCAGTAAACGCTCAATACACCCTTAGCATGGTGACACAACTGTAATTTAAAAAGCTTAACCAATTGGGCTGTTTTTATGTTTTCAGTAAATTAAGTACTTTTAGCAACTTTTACTGCGCGATAAGTGGAAGAAGTGATAGGGCACATTAGGGTCTACTTCTATGTGTCCGGAAATACGTGCATCGATAAATGGTAAAAAAAGAGAAACCCCAAGGAGGACGGCCACGATCTGCCCTATTTTTCTCCTTCAGTTAAGCAGGATACGATGCATACACACCAAAATTTCCTGCAGTAAACATCCGACATCGTCCTGTTCGCAGAGTGATGCGTACTCCAACGACATCGCTGGTACGAGTTGCAACGGAAGCTGCCACCGAACTTTCACGGAAGCGCGGTGCTAGGTAACAGCGGAAGTCGACTTACGAAGCAGTTCCGGTGCGCAAAGGGAGAATTTTGCGCCGGAAGTGCCAGGAAGTGCCACATGTTGCACGTGTTGGGTCGGCGCTGAGTGCTAGTTCTGCTGCGTGTTTTGGAGACCGGGAAATTGCCTGTATGCGCGAGGACCTGACAGGCATTGTGCCTGAAACCCAAAACTTGCGCAAACAATTGCCCGTTAGTTCGAAGTGATGCACGATAGAAAGTTGCCCCGAAAGCGAGGCCTATTTCCTTTGTGAGCGGCTGCGGCATCGACGGTAAGCAGAAGAAAAATACAGGTACTTTGTGTACTGCAGCCGGAGACCGTTTGCCACGTGTGTGGAGGAGGCGCCAGCTTAAAATGTGTCTACAATTTCCAACCTCTAGTTTGAGCAGCTGTATGCTGTAGTTCTCTTGGCAGCTTTTGATTAGTAAAATGCACGTTCTGTATTGGACTGGACAGCTGCTCTAAGCTGTCACCCAAAGAAACGCACATTCGTGGGGCTCCGCGCAATACGCGTCAAATGTATTACGCGTGCAGAAGGTATGTGTTTGTGCGGTAATGTTGCTGGATAATAAAACAGTTGCGTACGAATGCCATCAAAACCTGAGAAATCTTATCAAAAAGTACAAAAGAAATGGGTTTTCTTGTAAATATACAATTTTAACTGTTCTGCGCTCAAAAAGTTCCCTGCCGGAAAAACAAGAAGTTCTTGAGTGGGAGCCGCCAGAATGCGGCAGTCCGCCGCATCGCACACGATTACGAGGCTTGAAAATGTTTCAATTAAAATGACACAGTCAATCTTGTTTGCTTGTTTCTGCCAACGATTTTAATGTGATTTTGAGAAGCTTGACAGCAATTTTTAATTAGTTGATGGCTGGGGCACCAAGTGAACATTAAACTTATGTTTGATTCCCTTCTCTTCATCTTAGCATAGCAAAAGAGCGGACGTTTTCTCTGCAACAGGATTTTATAGAACTGGGTTTTGAAGAAGCGATTGGTATCACCGCATTTCTATTACGTAAGCGCGCTACGCCGAGTTCAGACCTGTTGGTGCCACTGTCGTAACAGTTTTAAACATTGACGTCATCTCACGTCTCCGCCAAACAAAAGCGCCCTCTCCTACTTCTGTATCTTATGCTTTGTATGTTCCCTTTGTAATGTGAACGTGACATTAGTCGGGACGGTGCTCCGGAGACCGAAGATATATATGGCGTTGCGAGCTGCGTCGTTAATACTCGGAGCATAGTCAGCATACACATCTTCTCTTCGCAAGCGCGCAAAATTACTTAACGACAACTCATTTGTTATCCCATTAAGCGGCTGTTGGCCGCGGTATTGTGTGCGGCGTGTCTCAAACTGTCTTCGGGGGAGCAGCGCAAATCGTTTCCCTGGTAATTCTGGAACGCCGCCTCGCTGACCTTAATTTTGCCTCGCGGACATCTGCTGCCCGGGAAAATGAGAAAGAATAATTCCTGCATAATTCTGCATGCTAAGCTATAGTGTGACCAAAAATTACTCCCACCTCCCCTCGCGGGAACCCCTGTGTAGATGCGACGCATAGGGGGTTCCGTTGTTGTTTCCGTTAGGTTGATTCTCCCATCGCGTGAAACGTGCCGTGAACCCCCTGCCTCGGCTATCACGCAACGTGGTGCGGCTATGACGCAACACAATCCAACACAATCCACTTTAATCCAATCCAAATCCAATCCAATCCAAATCCAATCTAATCGAATCCAATCCAATGCCCCTCTCGAGAGCATAGAGATAATATACTGACTCTAGAGGGAAAGCGCGCTGCTGAGCCAATGCATTGGAACCGTACCACACACAGTGGCAGACATGATACAACGATTTGAAGGTTGCCAGCTGAGCTTTTGCTTACTAAAACCGGCGAAAGCGATGGGTTGTAATCTGGCAACGTGCTACTGTGGCGTTTCCGCGTCCGGCTAGCGAAGCATGCCGGGATTAATTGTAACATGGCGGACCGCTGGCCAGGCGGATTTTGTTTAGGCGGCGTCGACAGAGTCGACAGTTTATCTCCTGTGGGTAGGTAACCGACGTGTTTTCCGTTTAGCGTGTGAGTGATATGTACTGAGACTATTTGAGCAAGATGTGGCAACGCTCACACAACACTTGCGCGCAAGCTGGAATGCGACTGATCGCATGCGTGAGCACGCCAAGGAATCAGCTGATGCGTACTGGGGCGAACAAAAAAAATGAATTTCCGTCATGATCTCCGTGCATTTTTGCGCTTTGCCTCTTTATTTGCCATTCTGTGACAATTTGCGAGTCGCTCAATGCTTTTCAAACGAAGTGAAGTGAACTGTGGCTTTAGCTGAATGTAAAACCTTTATTGACAAAAAAAAAAAAAAAAAAACGTTATCGCACGGGCCAACGCTGATATTGCCGGTGAGTCGCGGCCCTTTGAAGCACAGAAACGAAAGAGCACGGTCGATCGCAGGCCAACGGAGTGGCAGAATGCATGCCAAGGAAGTATGCGGGAGTATGCGAAATACAGTCAGCGGCGTGTCCCCCTTTTTTTTTCTGTCTGTATTTGTCAAGTTCTAGCAGCTTTCCACCAATTCAAATGGAAAGCTTGCGGGACTGAATGGGCAGTAATTTGCCGCACAGAGCGCGCGAGGAGAGAACATTGACTTATTAGAGAGTTTTAGCTGACCGTTTTCGACGCTCCGCTCCGGTATCGGCGGCCCGCTCAGCGCAACCGGAGCCAATGCCGTTCGCGGCCAAGCGCGCCACGCATGCGCAATGTCGCTTCCGCTTGCTACCGGAGCGGAGCGGGCCGTGAAAGACGGTCAGCTAAAACTCCCTATTGTGACTCATTAAAAAAGAAACCGCATTCCGTTACCTATTTCGCGCAAACGAACGTTTGCTCGAAAGTTAGAAGCACGGAGAGCTGTAAGAAGTTCCATGAATAAAACAACTGGAACCGAACGATTATAAAGTTTCTTTTATTTCTCTTCCAACGGGAACGATCGCTGGCTGCCACTCCGTAGCCTGTAGTGAACTTGCGTTTGTCAAGGTCAGAACGGAATCACTGTTCCGGCGTCAGTAGATAAGGTGCTTTAACGTGAAGAAACGAATGACCGCCTCGCAAGCGCCCGGGGAGGCACTTGCCCAGCGCGTGCATCCGAGTTGTACCAGTTGTACACGTTTTGCACGCACGCAGATCTGAGCTGGAGACTGCACACACACCACACACTGCGCAAGTCAGGCGCAAGCCAGGCCGGCCACTTCATAGCACACCTAAAGAAAACCGAAACCAAAACTGAACTACGCACTTACTCTTTCTTCGCTAATTAGAGCTTAATTACACTAAACTTTTTTTATATGGTTAGTTTTAATTTCTGAGGCAATTATTTGTAACTATTTTGCTTCAGTTCTTTGTTTTAGTTAAATAATTACGGAACAACTTTTTAGAGGGCTGAATACAATTGATCTGGCAACCATGGGAATTGTATCATGTCAGCGCCCACGATTCGTACGGTCTCGGAGCTCGCTTTACCCCCCTGCTCGAGAGAGTGTTCGCTATCAGAGAGGAGAGGGGGTGAGCGGCGGAGAGCGCAGCTCGCGCGGCGAGGAGAATGGGGGAGGGGTGTGGACGGACAACGACGCCGTATTGGCGGTGAGCGCGAACACAGACGGCGCTGCGAAGCGCGCCTCCGTGACGTCGGCTTAGGGATTCTCGCATTTGTCGTCTGCTTCCCTTAGGCTCGCTCTCCCTGCTGTTTCTTTGCGCTCGGTCAACGTCTGATGCTTGTCCGCTCCAGAATTGGCGTGTGGGTAACTTTTTATCATAATAATAGGCTTAAAATCGCATACACTAGCTCATGGTGTCAGTTAAAGTATAGTTTTGGATACCGCTACGGAAGAAACACTGCCGGCGTCACCCCATTCCTTGCGAAGCCGGTCCTGTGCGGAGCGCGAAGAGTCGGAGCTAGGCGTCAGCGTCTCAGTTAAGCAATCTTTAGAAAAAGGGAGCAGTCAGCTGCTAATAACCGACAACAGCGAAAATGGAAGACCAAAACAAATTCTAGGCCTTCAGAGCTTTGTCAGAAGACATTACGATTCCTGGTAATCATATGTAAGGTAAAATTGCCTTCTCGCCGAACGCTCTAACGTGTTGTCACATCACTTTACGAGCATGAAAGTTTGCCGACATGCACAATAGACTGCAAAAACTGTAGGTTGAGTTCCAAATAACCCAGTGT
The DNA here is from genome assembly GCA_013339765.2 of Haemaphysalis longicornis. Classification (NCBI taxonomy): domain Eukaryota; kingdom Metazoa; phylum Arthropoda; class Arachnida; order Ixodida; family Ixodidae; genus Haemaphysalis; species Haemaphysalis longicornis. Next base: position 84,499,057 of record CM023450.1, read on the forward strand.
GTATATAGGCGCGTGCTGATTTTATACCGGACATCTAACCAGTATGGAGGTTTATTGAGCAAAACGAGTCACGTCTTCGTTAAATTTATAGTAACACATATATGTTTGTTAAGACCTGGAGGGATATTTCGGAACATTTTGCACAGCCATATCTTCCCGATATTCGGATATGCGTTATAGGAAAACTGCACTCAAGAGGAGGAGGAGGAGCAAGCGGAGGATGGGAAAACTTTGTTTAACAATTAAATCGATCTGGTTAGTGGGCCGGGTCCTCAGTCCAGGACAAGAGAGTAAAAGTAATTTTCTTCAAATCATAGAACGCCATCCCGAGTAGAATAGGATTTGTTCTTCGCGCCTGGAAGGGTTGAAAAGCAATAAAGGGCTACTTGGAATTCTTCTTTGGTTTCGAGTCTTGTAATATATGCACGTATACTATTTATTACGTTAGTTAGCGAGTATATCATGGCTTCAACACTGTAATAATGTCATCATTTTTCGCGTTGAGAGTCAGTTCGTTATGATAACGATATAATTACGATAGAAATTCGGAGCACAAAAGCCGCCTTCGAGCACTGTGGACCACGTTGTTTAGGGCGCGATCGCGGTGGCGTAGCACAAACCTTCTCATTGTATTTGCATGTGAATAAACAAAGCACGCTGCGGATATGCACCTTCTTGCACGCAGCCTTAGTGAAAGCCAATTTGTGAAGAAGGGAATGTATGCCATACGAAATGAAGGAAATATCCACACGACCTTTGTGAGGCTCCCCAACATCCCGAAACCTGCTAATAAGAAGTTGGGGACGGCGCAGAAAAATCAATGCGTTGGGCAGAAAAAAAAGCAAGAAACATTAATCCGATACAAGACAACAACGAAAGAAACAGAAGAAAGCCGCTTTATTTCCTGCTGTGCGATGAGCTTATAGAGGCCACTGCTTGGTACGTAGTATTAGACTGTTGAGCCCTCATAGGAGCATCTCAAAAATACTGCAGGGAAGCCTACGCATTTTGAATACTTATCGAGAAAGTCTGATCGCTGATCCTCGCGAATAAGCAAGAAAGGACGAGTTATACACGATCTTCTGACCGATACTCTGAAGAAAGTTGTTCTCTATCTCTTCGTGTGTTGCAAACTTGTGGGGAATACAGCTTCAAATTATTCAGATGCGTCAGAAGCTGGCAAAATAACTGAGTCGCTAGAAATACGCTTTTTAACGCACTACAGCAACGAAGCGGGCGATTTCTAGCCCAGGCACTGTTACCCCTCACAAGCGGAGTGTAGCAGACGACAGCGGCGCGAATCCCTAAGCCGACGTCAGAGCCAGAGGGCGCCACTCAAACATCTCACCGCCAATGGAGGGACAAGGCGAGTGAATGAGATGCAGTCGCATCTAATAAATCGTCATGACAGGATCTCTATTGTCCATTACAGGTGACCACAATGCTGCAGTTGTTTTCCCCTCGTAACACCATGGCGCGCAGGAGACTCGTACGAAAAATACACTCACGACCCTTACCCACCGGACACAGCACGCGCAGGAAGGGAATGACGAATGTGAGTGCAAGCGAGCCGTAGGATTTATAGCTCCATATATGACCAGAAAGAGTTCAAAGAAAGCTTGCCAAACGTTCACAGCTAAACAAAACAAGGTGTCAAAAAGAGACGGCGAGAAAAGCTATGCTCGCGATCATGCTGAAAGCTGGAAAAAATTGAAAGCTCTTGCGGCGGAAAATGTGTCCGTGGATGGCCATGATGGCAGCCACATTCCAGGCGTTCGAGGTGGTGGTGCATGAGTGTTAGCGAAGCAGCCCTATTGGCCGCGAGGCCCACCACTGGAGAGGCCGGCGCTGCGATCGTTTTGACGTCACTCGTAGGATCACCGTTCCTACCTTGCTGCGTAGTTGGCTTGCAGCGCGTGACACTTCGCTTAGGAAGCGCGTTCTAAAAGTATTTTCGTGTTAATTTCCTTCGTTTGAAGTTAATTCTCAGTGCGTCAAGTGCAGTTCGGGCCTCATGGGGACTTTATAACCGTATCAACTGTGGTAGATTATCCGCAAACACCATGCGTGTGGTGGTGTATTACGTATGCGACTGAAGCGTAAGCAGCGGCTTGTTTCCCCGATCAACAATGTGGACTACGACAATCGCCGAGTGAAGGTTCTAGATTTCCCTTGTTTGCAAGAAATGTATAAAGCAGGAAATCGTGAAGCGTTCACTGCTCGCAGAAGCACACGCACCCGCCGTGCCTGCCCGCTCGGCCGACAATGCGGCTCGAACCGACGCAGGTCGCGGCAGCAACAACTTGTCACCACTTTTTAAAATCACAGAAGTCGTGGAAAATAAGTTCCAGATTGGTGAAAGTGAATGTTAGTGTGATGAAAAATTCTGATAGGTAGTGTCATCAGCTGTGGTTTTCAAAGCGATGCTCAAATATCTGCCGCGATTTACGCCGACCGGCCGCGTAGGTCGGTCCCGGCAGCGTCGGCCCGTTCACGCACGGGGCGGCGAGCGGTCGAAGGATGGCTATGCTTGCGCGCAAGAATCGGCCGAGGCTATCTTGATCGTCGATCGCTTCAACAGAAAATCACCGTGCTCACAGAGTTCCCAGCGCGGTGAAACGTTCTGCTAGGGACTGTCACTCGCAACTTTAACGGCGATGAAATATCTGCTGCGACGCCAAGCCTAAAGTTCCCAACATCCGAATACGTGCATCCGAAGCCAGCTGCGAGACGCGCGTGTTGCATTTGGGTTCCTCTAGCTCCTTGGGGGCCCCCCAACACTCGGTTCTCCTATTCTAAATCTCCCATTACCCGAAATCATTAACGACGTGTTTCGCCTCGTACGCAGCCTCGCCTTCTGTGAGCAGTCGCGAGTTTCGAAATTGATGCTTGAGAAAGGCGGGCTCACTGTAAGCATACAAAACACGCTGCAATTATAAATCACCATGCCGAGCACCTAATGAAAACTAAATATAGCCTTGTACAAACCCACTCGAAGGCGTTAAAAACTCGCGTTCGGACCGTTCATACATTGCGGACAAGTTGTCGCCAAAAGTAAACGTCATCCGTGCAGAGTACAGGCTACGGCAGTGATCGTTAATCAAATCCGGGCATGACTATAAAAACATCGTAGGGGAAATAGGCACTGATTAAGCCAAACTGCAGACCATAACAATACTTTTAAGCATGTGCGGCGAAGCAATCTGATCACCGTTCTCACGTAGTCATTCATTTACCAGGCAATACGAGCAGTTCGCGCGGTGAGATCATAAGTGAGCGATGCGTTTCCGTCGCTGTTACAAGGTGTTTCCTTGCACACACACGTCCCGTCACAAGTATTTCATAGTGAATTTACAGCATACTTTTCTCTGCATCAGCTGCATCGTCCTTGGCGTTAGCTGGCTGCGTATGTAAGAGCTGTGGGTCGCGATGGTATCGACTACCTAAACGCGGCGGCATCGCCGGGAACAAGCGAGTCGCTGATTGCTGGCCTGGATTATTTGGTTTACAAACAACTTTTTTGGTAATTTGTATCAAATCCACAAGGAGGGGGCGAGACAGTGGCCACAACAAGAAAAACGCTTCCGCATACGCACGGGAAATGTGTTGTAGCAGACGACAACACGATTCGGCGTCCTACAAGTGACGTCACTCGTAGGTGGCGCCACGGTATGTCCTCGAGGCCAATACTAGGGGCCAACGCGGCCGCAGAATTACACCCAGTAGTGTCAGCGTGGGGTCGTAAGCGGCGAAGAAGCACCCGAGATTTTTATAGCTGGTAATCTTGCAAATGTACTCGTATGGCCGTTTAAAGACGCACGTAAAAGAGACAGAGAGAGAACACCCCCCGCAAACGAGAAGTCGAAATTCTTTTCCCTCTGAAATTACAACGAGGCAAAATCCAAAACGTGCGCGATGTTTGCAGGACAATAGGGAACCCTGTTTGCTACGGTGTATCCACACTATGATGGCTCACGTTACATGTGAGTCACAATTACACGTTAAACCCACCTCCCGTTACATGCCCCTTGCTGCTCCCCGTTTGAGCGGTATCAGGCGAGAGACATCTTGTGGCTGCTTAAAAAGGCAATCGTCTTGCTTAGTCTAGGTGAACGTGTAAATTTCGGTCTGTCTGTAATGAAGGCATAAGGGTTGTAGTTGGTCGCTTTTTTGGAGGCAAGTAGGAGTTTCTAAATAGTTTCCAAGTAATTTTCTTGGTGTTCAATTGATTCCATGCCATCAAATGGCGCATGCACCTCTGGACTTCAGTTGCTATTTACGGGTGCAGCCAAGTACCTTCATGTTAGTTACTCTTCCCTAAATTATAGAGGTTTCCTCAGGTTACAGTATTTGTGCGCCCTGCAGTATGCTCATTCTTAAAACATTTAGGAACCGTTATTGAAAGATATATTCTACGTATGAATTCTTTAACTGTCACATTTTTACTAATATTTAGCTATACCTACGTTGATGTACATATTGATTGATTGATTGATTGATTGATTGATTGATTGATTGATTGATTGATGGATTGATTGATTGATTGATTGAGCGATTGGTTGAGTGATTGATTGAGAGAGTGATTTATTATTTATTGCAGCTTTAGGTGTCCGGAAAGTAAAGGGCTTTATTATGTAAGTGAGTGAGTGAGTGAGTTAGTGAGTGAGTTAGTGAGTGAGTTAGTGAGTGAGTGAGTGAGGGATAACGAACTGGGTTGGGTCGTGTAATGTAAAGGGGGCATCTCTAGGGCATCAACGCTTTTGCAGAGAAGCAAATGCTAAAACAGAGTGCTAGTAACCCCCACCCTGTTGTAATGATTGCCAGATCGCTGTGCTGTGCACTGAAAAAAGGAGGTGCGTATGCCTTACCGTTTCTTTGTTTATTTATGCGTAGCATTCTTTGACGAGTACCCCCCCCCCCCCCCAACACTGACAGTGTAAGGCCCTACACTTCCTCAATTATTCTGATGTGGCGGAAGTTTCATGTTTACTCGCTATAAAAGCGTAAATAGAGATACTTGGCGAACAAAATTAAGAAAACAAATCTACGAGAAACAAAAAAAATAGCGATGGTGGCGAACCGTGTAACGCCCTGCATTTCCAAAAAAATTGAGATTTCAAGGTAGCCCCACCTTTAATTGCATAATGGCGTAAATCGACATGATTGCTCGAACAGACTTCTGAAAAACTAAAAAATAGAAAAAAAATGTAAAAAGTAGCGATAACGCCAACCATGTAACGCCCTGCATTTCTTCAAAAATGCAGACTTGACGGAATTTACACCTTCAATCGTTAAAAATAGCGTAAATGGAAATAATTGGTCATACAGAATTTTGCGAAACCAAGAAATACGGAAAAAATGAAGGAACCTCGCGCTTACGCGTAAGACGAAGGTAGCGAAGTTGTACGCAACCTTCACGACCATCGCCACGGTTTAAGTCCACTATTGCAGCCGATTTGCTACTTCTTCGCTGCCGCAACGACCTTTACTTCATCTTTGTTGCTTTAAGTGTGAGCTTCCGTCATTTTTTGTAAGTATAATCTTTGGACATTAAACGTTGTGTGTGCATACGCTGAAGTTTTTTTTTTGCCCAATCTAGACCGATCTACCGACGTGGGTATGTTTGGCTTTACAAAGTGCGCCGGGGACGCTGGGATGTCGCTGCGTGTCCCGCAGACACTATCGCTCGGAATTTTCTTGGTTTTTTAACTGCCTGGCAGTTGCCGCGAGGCACGCGCTCACGTGCGCTCGGCATTTTCTTGGTATTTTTAAGGGCAGGCACGCAGTCTAATGGCTTGCTAAACTGCTTCCATTTTAATATAAAAAATACTGGAAATAGCGCACCGACTAACGTCATGCATTTCCACAAAAATGAAGATTTTGCCGAAGTTCCACCTCTAATCGTTATAATAGCGTAAATGGAGATAATAGCTCGAAAAGAATTAAAAAAAAACCTCAGATAAGCTCGCAGTCACGCGCAACACTTGAATGCCGAAGCTGTTGTAGGTGAGAATTTCCATACACATAGTTAAGTTTCTGTATCATTGCTTATTTTCATAGTTGCGGTCCTAGTAATCGTCGTCATATGCATCGACGAGGTCGTCGCCGTCTTCGCGGTGAGTGGTGTATGCAAAGTCATCCTGAGCATTGTACACTTCCGCCAGTTCGCCGGCAAGTCGCCTTGGAAAGGAGGGGCTCACTCGTACATGCATGTTTATTATTAATTAATTAAAATTAATTAATTTGTTTGTTTGTTTGTTTGTTTGTTTATACCTCCAAGGCCCCTGTTGAGGGGTTTTACTGGAGTGGTGGGCATTCATAGGTAGCACTGTGGTTAAAGTTCAGCACAGAATGTCTTCATAGCATCATAGGATGCGGGTTCGATTCCAGGCCGCGGCGGTCGCTTTTCTGATGGAGTCGAAAAGCAAAAACGCCCGTTTACGAGATTTCGGCGCACGTTGAAGATTCCCAGGGGGTCAAAATTAATCCGGAGCCCTCCACTACGGCGTACGTCATCGCTGCATTGCGTCGGCACGTTAAACTTTACAATTAATGAAATCGATAGCTTCATGAAAATTGATTGGACTGGGGTGTACAATGATGTCGGTGGGCTAATAATTCCAGTCTCTTGCTGCTTCGATGAAAAAGGAAAGAACAGATTGATTGTGGGGTTTAACGCGCCGACGCAACGCAGGCGATGAGGCGCGCCGTAGTGGAGGGCTCCGGATTAATTTTGACCACCTGGGGATCTTTATTGTGCGCCGAATCTCGTACACACGGGCATTTTTGCTTTTCGCCTCCATCAGAAAAGCGGCCCCCGCGGCCGGGAATCGAACCCGCGACCTCGTGCTCAGCAGCGCAACGCCTGAAAAAGGAAAGAACAATCCTGATGGGCAGAGGTGAGCTTTTTTCCTGGATAAACAGCCAATGGGTGGTTGATGCGGTCAGAGTGAGGATGTACTTTGATGATGGCGATGACGATGATGCGATCAGAGTGACGATGATGCACAAATGATAAAACTTGTGAAATAAGCCCAGCCGCCCAACTTAATGCTTTATTTCGAGTGAAGGAAGAAGTTGTGTTGGTGTCACAAGCCGCAGCAAGCTGAGAAGTATGCTAAGAAGTAGCGCGAGGTGTTGGAAAACGAGTGTCCCAGTGTTTTAACTCCGTGACTACATGAGAAGTCAAGAACATGAGATGACGACAGTCCGAGTTCCCAAGGGGCTTCGCCCCTAATAGTAAGGAAGGAGGACACCGACGCTCCCCAACACGAACACGCTTCCTTTGATTGGGCATCCACATACTGCCCTTGATGCTGCCGCAGCAACTGCGATATGAAGTGGCGCTGCGCCACCTGCATAACTACAGGAATTAAAGCGGGTTATAAGTCTCTTTGGCTCATTTCTATGAACAGTTGTGGCTGTACAGCTAAGATCACTCCGTGATATTCCCACAGCTGGCGTTATGGCACGGCTTCCGTGAAGCTGGCGCGTCAAGCACGTGTCAAATTCGACGCAGACTGGTCACGTGACACGCACGAAACAATGACACATAAAGTACAGAAATCACGCTTCTCGCAAATCTTCTTTCGACTCATGGTGAAACGAAAACGCGAAGAAACAACGACAACCAGAAGGAACGATTACAACAGGACAAAGTGCTTGTAATCGTCCGTTCTGGTTGTCGTTGTTTCTTCGTGATTTCGTTTCACCATGAACCCTTACCGACTCGCCCAGCTTTCTTTGTTACTTCTGCTTTGAACAGCTCATGGTGCAAAAGGTAGAAGGCATTCCCTACCGACATGCCAGGTAGAATGCTGTTCCATAAGAAAACGAAAAAAAAAAAAGAATTTTCCAATTGAGGGGCCATTCGGTTTCTCGGTCGCTGTGTGGTGCTGTGCTGATCATTTGAGTTTCGCTGCTATTAATGTTTTTGTAATGGTCATTCACTGTTTCGCTTGGAAATATGTGTGGCACTTTATTTCTTCTTCACGCATACTGACAGCACCACTATCGGCGAGTTACTTTGTTTGATTGTGGGGTTTAACACGCCGTAGCGACACAGGTGATGGGGCGTATACTAGTGGAGGGTTCCGGATAATTTTTACCGCCTGGGGATCTTTTACGTGCGCCGAAATCTAGACCACACGGGGGGTTTTAACTTTCGCCTCCACCAGAAAAGTAACCGCTGCGGCCTCAGCGAGCTATGCATCTTCACCTTGGCGCAGCGACCAATTCAAGCAACGTGGCGTTTCCATGTGACGCTAGTGACAGATGGCTTTCATTAGAGGCCTGACTGCTCGTTGCTCATTTATCCACCTGCGTACATAAAGAGGAGTGCCCCGAACAAATAGGCGCCTTCCTTTAGCCAGCTGTCGTGGTTTCTCGGTTCCTGCAGGCCAGTGTTCCAGTGACTTGCGTGCGTGGAGTGATCCGTATTGTGATACAAAGCAGCTTTCCGACAACACAAGACCTGTCTTATGTGCATGGGCAGAGTCGAAAAAAAAACTGTGAAACGAGAAACAGGAAAAGGGAAGGTTGGCATCTGCTTCCCTCTCTCACGCTGTCGTGAACTAGACAGAGTGGTTTATTGGCGGTGAGCGGCTCGACACCGCACGAGACGAAGATTAGCGATCGCAATTACGCAGTCAGCGCGAATAGATGGCAGCAGATGAAGGTTAGAGAGTGATCTTCGACTTTTTTTTACTGAAAGAGGCTCGTTCACCTTGCGAGATAAATAGGCGAAGCAAACAAGCCATAAAGGCAATAAACGTAATGCCAACAGGACGTCAAATACGCCCACTGGAACATCTTAGTTTTCACTAAATGTAAAATAAAAAAAGGTGAAGTTTAAGTTTTTTTAGCGCAATTGTTCATGTTGTAGGTAGCCCGGTGTCTATTCTACGATTAAAGCAGTTTTTTTTCGTCCAGACATAGATCACATCTCGTGCTCGTTTCCGCAACTTTTACGGCGGAAGCGGTGTATTCGGACCCTTTCCTGACTCCGGCAACGACCACCCCTCGATCAGTCACTCAGTGCGGTCAAGAGCAGAACCGCGGCTGGGCAGGGAAATCCGACATGAACGTTTGGCGATATGGGCCAGTGGACAGCCCGCTGTACAAGTAGAAACAAATTACTGTTGACCAGTCGGCCGCAGGTGCTACGGAATGGAAGGCATTAATCGTAAAATAACTTATTTATAAAGCCTTAACATGCGCTGCATATACAAAAATGCACAGTTTTATACGTAGCGGAAGAATGAGTACGAACATCAGGTGATCCCGAAGTCCCTGCCAAATTCGGAGTCCTTCGCTGTCACAATGGAATTCATGGAGAACTGTAGCATTGGGCTGGTGAAGTTTGTGAGCAAAGGGCCTGAACGCTGATCCATCGCACATTGAATATTGAGTAGCAGTGCTTCTCCTTTTACTGCCTGTCCTCTCAGCTTGGTGCAACTATTCGCAGCAGCAGCGGCAGCTGTGAAAACAACCAAGCTCATAATGCCTATTTTGCAACGTTAGCCGTCAGGGCTGGCACTGCTGTTCTCGGGATGCACTCACGATGAACTGGCATACAGACTCTAGTTTATGGATTTTCCACTTGAGAAGAATCGTCGGAACTAACTAGTTACAGGTAACTAGTTACGTTTTAATTAACTTGTAACTATAACTAGTTACCTTCAAGTTAAAGGAACTTCTCACTGTAACACTGTTACTCCTTTACACAGTAACTTGAATAGAAAATAGAGTTATACTTACTTCTTTTTCTATAAAACAATTATCTAGTAGCAACGCTCGTTAAATGCCCACGCACAGTTCGGGCTTTGCACCTGCACAGATTTCCTTCTTTGCCCATCCTCTCCATTTTTCACCTGTCCACAACACGTCCCCAACAAAAGGGGCGCTGGTGGCGCTGCAGCTCCTCATGTGGGCTCCCGCTTTTCATCGATTTTCGCAGTGCTAATTATGCGGTACCTCGGAATAATTGCTACCAACGTGACCGGTACCACTTGCGGACCCGACCGATACCATTTTCGGACAAGTGGTACGTGACTTTCTCGATTTACGGGCGATTCTCTGTGCGCCAGCGTGGACTCCGGGCTAAGCCTAATTTAGGCCTAGCTCAAGTACGCCGCCCCCGGCCGCGCCGGCCCGCGGCCGCTAGGCCTAACGCCGGCGACTCCGTCGCCACCGGCCAGAGGACATGGCAACTGCTATGGACACGGGCTCCGAGCCCGACCAAGAAGAGAGGGAGGATCCAACGCTATAAATGGAACTCGACCGTCTCGCCGGCCGAACTGCCGTCGTTGTACACGGCGAGGAACTCTCGGCGGGGGACACCGCCGGCTGGGTAGTTCCGAAGAGGCGGGCGCCGCAGCAACGAGAGGCTCCGCAGCAATCAACCACCGGTGAGTCCGCCGTCAAGGCATCCAAACCCACTACCAACCGAGCGCAATTCGCCAGATGAGTTAACGCAACCCTAACGAAGGCGGCCCGCATGCCAGCAAACATCCCGAGAAGCGAGCACAAGGTCATCGTGAGGCCACGTGGCGGCCTGCATACTGGCCGCGTCGAGGCACCAGTACTGATGGCCGCGGTAATGGCGGCAACGGGAACCACGAGAGAAGAGGCCGTGCAAGATACCATTTGCGCAAACGTCATGCAGAACATAATAGTAGTGAGCACCCCGGACGAGCAGCGGGCGGTGAGATACGCTCAGCTTCGTGCACTCAACATCGGGGGGCAAACCCACGAGGTCAGCGCGTATCACGCGGCCCCGGACGGCACCGGGAACGGGGTAATTCGAAACATCTCCACCGAAGATACCCCGGAGGAATCAAGGCCAACGTAGTGAACAACCGCAACCCACGGCATTCGATGCGCACAGAATCGGCAATTCGACCGCGGTGATCATCCTGTTCCAGGGCACAAAGGTCCCCACAACAGTCAAATACGGTGCCGTCCTAGTGAGGTGCAGCCCCTACAGACAGCACCACGAGGTCTGCAGGCGGTGCGGCAAGATCGGCCACCGCACAGACGTGTGCCCACAGCCGAACGCGCGCGTGTGCTTCGCGTGCGGGAAGGCCAACCCGGGCGCGAATCACTACAACGAATGTACGCCACGTTGCAAGCTGTGCGGAGGGCCCCACCCGACCAGCTCGCCGGGGTGTACGAACAAGTACAAGACGCCATATTTGGTAAAGAAGCGGCAGTGGGACCTCAGAAAAGTGACGTCACCACAAAAAGAGAGAATTCCCAGAAAAGACGCTGCCACCTTCCCCCCGCTGAGCCATCAGCAAACAGCGCGGGCGCAGCCGCAGCTGCTCCGGCGGCGCGCGCTCCGCAAGGAGTCGCTCCGCCAGCAGAGGCAGAAGTGGAAGAAGCGACAGCAGGAGAAGACCGGTCGCATCGCGCTCGCGAGAACGGGTAGCGTGGACCGATATCATCAGTGCACCCGCAACTCGGGCAAGATCCAAGACCCCGCGAAGGAAACGGGAGAAATCGACACAGCGACCAAAGACGATGCAGGCTCTTCGTGAGGAAATCACGACACTCAAGGCCCAAAACCCTCGATTGAACCAAGACCTCAAGGAAGTCATCCGACTCCTGAACAACCCACAGCAACAGCAACAGCGGCAGCAAGCGCCCCCGCAAGCGCAAGCCCAGCCAGCACGGCAGCAATCGCGAGTGCGGATCCCGCCGCCGCCCCCACCACCACAACGACAACAACGGCCACCGCCGACAACGAAGCCGGAAAGACCGGCCCAGCAGCCTCGGGACAGGCCCGTCAACCCACAACCCCTCGAAACCGACATGTTGGAGGACGAGGAAGAGGAGGAAATGCAGCGGACCCCCGATCGAGGGACGACTGCCCGAACCCCAGTCCAGAAGCGGAATAGGTGACGCCGTTCGCCTTCGCCGCTACACGGAGGAACGAGACAAGCTCGAGAAGCGAGTAAACGCCCTCGAATACCGGATGAACACGCGCTTCGCAGCGATAGAGGACAGGCTCGAAGCAGTGGCAGTAACACTACAGAAGATGCAAGAATTCCTATAAAAGAAGCTCGGACGGGATGATGACGAGGAGGACAACCGTGACCCGCCCGCCCAACCACAGACATCAATATGGCCCGGACCCCAACAACAGCAAGCTCAGGCCTAAGGATCTGGCACTGGAACGCCAACGGGTTCCAGTGCAGAAAGGCGGTACTGCAACAATATCTGCAAGGCGCCGACCGGGCGCCGGACGTAATATTGATCCAGGAGACACACACCGAGAACGCGCCATCCCTCCCCGGCTACCGAGCGTACGCGAGCCCCCCGAGCGCAAAGGAATGCGGTAAAGGAGCTGGGCAGGGAGTGTGCACGTTCCTGCGGAAGGGACTCACTTTCGTCAAGCACGAGAACTTCCTTGGACGCAGCACCATTGAGCATGGCGCGACCGAGGTGGTGATCGGCAGGAAGAGGAAAGAATCCTTTCTCCTGGTAAATACCTACAGCAACCCGGCGCACCGGCAGCAGAAATTCCGCGCCATTTTGCACAAGGCGATACATTCGGCGCCGAAAGGCACGGTCATGGTCTGTGGGGATTTTAATGCCCCGCACAAGGAGCTCGGGTACGGCAGGACAACGGTAAAAGGAAGAGACCTCCTGGACGATGCGGCGGACGCGGGCTTCTCCCTCTACACGGACCCCGCGGCCCCCACTCCGGTAGGAACGTCCACCACGCGAGACACGAACCTGCACCTGACATTCGGCTGGACGGCGGATACAGCCAAGCGAGGGGTGAAGTGGCGGAACACGCGACGGAACCTGGGCAGCGACCATTACATCATCGAAGTCGACCTGCCTGCGTCCATACCGATCGCCGCGGAACCCCGACGCAAACACAAGATCACGGACTGGGACCGTTTCCGGCTGGATCTGGAAGGGCCACAGCGGACGGAAACGATCACAGACATCGGGGAATGGGCGGAAGCCATCGTGCGCGCGACCTCGGACGCGACCACCGAATTGGAAACGGACGAGGACATGGCGCAGGTGGACAGCCGCCTGGTTCACATGCTAGAGGCGAGGCAATCGCTGCAACGGCGGTGGAAACGGTAGCGCACCAACCGCCGGCTACGCAAGAGGGTGGCCCTGCTCGGACGGGCCATCGAGAAATACAGTCGGGAGCTATGCGCCCAGAGGTGGCATGCCGTGTGCAACGAGGCGGACGGCCAGCTCCACAAGGGGAGGACGTGGAACCTGCTCCGGCACCTTCTGGACGAAACGAGGACCCGAGGCTATCAGCAGCACCGGCTGGCCCAAGTAATGCACACACCGTCAAGACGTTGGGGAAGGCAGAAACAAGTAAGCGCATAAACGCGCGCTACCTGCCAAGCACTGCGAGCGAGAGGCACGGCGAATACCGGGTAGCGGACAATCCGGCCCTGGATCGCAGTATCGAAGAATGGGAAGTGCGGGCAGTACTGCAGACCCTCAACTGCAGGTCTGCGGCGGGCCCAGACCGGGTAACCAACAAAGCCCCGAGGAACCTAAGCGACGGAGCCGTTGCGGCCCTCACGGACTACTTCAACCGCTGCTGGCACGCAGGCAAGCTGCCCCGACAGTGGAAAACGGCCAAGACGGTCCTGATCCCGAAGCCCGGTAAGCCGCCCGGCATCGAGAACCTGCGCCCGATCTCCCTCACCTCGTGCGTAGGGAAGGTCTTGGAACACGTGCTAATGAATAGATGGCAACGCTACTTGGAAACGGAAGGGCTCTACCCCGACACCATGCTGGGGTTTCGGGAGAGGCTCAGCACCCAGGACGCGATGATACTGCTGCAACACGAGATACTCGAAATGTCCGCCCCCCACCCGCGACAACAGGGCAGTGCTGGGCCTCGACCTACAGAGCGCCTTCGACAAGGTGCGCCACTCCGCCATCTTGGCGCAGGTCTCGCGGCTGGGCATGGGCAGGAGAACGTACAACTACATCCGGGGCTTCCTATCGGAGAGGACCGTAAAGATCCAGGCTGGAGACCTGGAACTACCGCTGAAAAACACGGGCAGCGTAGGGACCCCCCAAGGCTCGGTGATCTCGCCATTGCTGTTCAACATCGTTATGATCGGGGTGGACCACCGGCTCTCGGAGATCCCGCAGGTCCGCTACACCATCTACGCGGATGACATCACCCTGTGGGTCCCCGGGGGCAGCGACGGCCACATCGAGTCGACTCTGCAGACTGCGGTGGAAGCTACCGAAGATCACCTGGGGGAAACTGGCCTCGCGTGCTCCCCGCACAAGTCCGCACTACTGATCATCCCCCCATCCCCCCGCCAGGCGCGTACCGCAAGAGGGCGGAAGAAGACTCCGCAGCAATCACGGTGCGGGCGAAAGACGGCACGATCATTCCCAAAGTGAAGGCGCTCCGGGTCCTCCGCATGATCATCGAGGGGAACCGGTGCAACGGTGCCACGGTCGACCGAACGATCACAAAGCTCGGAACCGCCACCCGCCTCATCAAGCGATTGGCGACAAGGCACAACGGGATGAAGGAGGCGAGCCTACTGAGGCTAGTCCAATCATTCGCCATCAGTCACGTGGCACATGTGGGGGCGTTCCATTTCTGGAAGACGCAAGAACGAGACAGGATAAATGCAGCCATACAGAAGACCTACAAGGCAGCGCTGGGCCTCCTGAACAGCGCCAGTACCGAGCGGCTACTGGAGCTCGGCATCCACAACACCCTAGAGGAGATCGGCGAGGGTCAGCGCGCGGCCCAGCTCGAGCGCCTCTCGACCACGAAGACCGGCCGTCACATCCTCGAACGGCTGGGACTCGGGGAACGGGTGGCTGGGGCGGCCGATTCGCGGAGCCTGCCGGCCGAAACCCTGCGAAGACTGAAGATCCCCTCGCTACCTCGGAACGTGAATTCGGAGCGAAACCAAGAACGCCGGGCCGCCCGGGCCAGGGTCCTCACGGAGACATACGCCGACGACACCGGCGCCCTTTCGTGGACGCGCCAGATACCCGGACAGACCCAACACCTACGCTGCGGTGGTGGTGAAAGCCACTAACGGCGAAGTGCACAGTGCGTGCAGCGTCCGCGCGCCGCGCCGCGCCGCGCACGCGGAAGAAGTCGCGATCGCGCTCGCGCTAACAGACCCCGCAATGCACAACGATACTGAGCGACTTCGCTCGGCCATCATGAACTTCACCCGCAACAGAGTATGTACCAGTGCTGTGCGCGTGGTGCAGTGTAGTGCAGTGAGAGACTCGGTGCCGGCCACCCACCTGAGGTGGTTCCCGGCGCACACGGACACGCGGGAAGCAGGCAGCAACAACAACGGCAGCGGCCACCCTAACCGCAACGAGACGGCGGACGCCGCCGCGCGCGCCCTCACCAACCGCGCGGCGGGTCGCCCGGTGCCCCTCCCCCACCACCACCGCGATCCCCCCCCCCCCGCTCAGCGGCCCCGAGGGATGGAGAACCGCAATGAGATGACGGCTGCCAGGACATCGAACAGCAGGAGCCCCTCGTCGAGTATGCCGAGGTCCTGCGCTGGTATCGGCTCAAACGTCGGACTATGCCGCAACCCCACCCGGGACTGACGAGGGCGCAGGCAGTGCTCTTCCGGCAGTTGCAGACCAGATGGGTAATCACGCCGGCGCTCTCGCTCCACGTGTGCCCGGACATTTATGAAAGTGACGTGTGCAGTGTGTGCGCGAGTGCCAGAGCAACTCTGACCCACATCCTATGGGACTCTTCTCGCTACCCAACGGAAGAGGCCGCGCCACAGGGTGCGGCTGCCGGATCCCATCGCACGAGCAGTTTCATCGTCGGACCTGACGGAGCAACTGCAAGCCGCCCAGCAGCTCGAGGCGGCTCTCGCCAGGCAGAAGCGCGGGGAGGCGCTGACGGAGGTCTCGAGGGGACATCCCCGAAGGCCCCTCGCGCGCCGAACCGGCGGACGTTTGCGGGGCAATGCTTCGAGGACGCCCTAGGCAGCGTCGAGAGACGGGCTGGCTCCGCGGAGCCTTTGCTCGTCCCTCCTGCAGCCGAACATTCAATAAAGTCTTTTCTCTCTCTCTCTCTCTCTCCCTCTTTTCTCTCTCTCTCTCTCTCTCTCTCTCTATCCCCTCTCTCTCTCTCTCTCTCTCTCCCTCGCAGTTTAGGAAGGGAGATCGCTAGGAAGATTATCTTTACTGCCGAAAATCTAGTTTGGAGGTCGGCCTTTATGGTGATTTCTTAAAAAAATTCCTTCCCCTTCAGTCCGACGGAAGCAAGAAAAAAAAGAAATTGTAAATCAACTCCCGTCCAGGAGGCAGCCGACCTACCCTTGTAAAGAACGACCACGATGGAGGGGCACACAGAGAATGTGACACCAAGGGTGACACCAATAATAAAACTAAGGGTGCATCGACAAATATTCTGCAGAAATTCCGAGAATTGTCTCAGACAGACAGGCAAATTTTAGATTCTCCTAACGTTGGACACAAAGGTGCGCAAGGTACGAAAGTCGAAATACCAGCGGAAATAGGGACTCACAGGCATATGCCGCCACTCCCTAAGAACATGCATCCGGTACATAACGATGAGCGGCGACAGGCGAGAGCCAGGGTCTTGCACAAAAGATACGCGAAATCCGAGGACTTGATGTACGTGGGCGCCGCCGATAATACCAGCCACGACGCCATGGCCTTAGCGGTAGTGAATAGACAGGGCGATTGCACCACCTCCGGCTCGGACTGGACGAGGGACCCGGAGGTTGGTGAGGAGGTGGCCATTGCCCTGACCTTTATGGCGTCTTCCAAACCAAACGTATAGTAAGCGACTCCAAAAAGCCATTATAAAATACGCCCACCACCACCACCACCACCACCCCAATCATCATCATAATCATCATCAACATCATCAAAAGCAGCAGCAGCAGCAGCCTATCTATGCCCAGTGCAGGGAAAAGGCCTCTCACATTAATCTCCAATTTTCCCGCTCCTGGGCTAACTGCGAGCAATTTATCCCCGCAAACTTCTTGATCATCTGCCCATCTAACTTTCTGCCGCCCCTTGCCACGCTTGCCTTCTCTAGGGATCCACTCTGTTACCCTTAATGACAAACGGTTATCTTCTTCTTAATTTCTACTTACATGTCCTTAGCACGCGTTTGTTCCCTGACCCACTCTGCTCTCTTCTTGTCCCTTAATGTCCCTTAAGTTGAACCCTCTTAGTGAGCCTCCAAGTTTCTGCCCTGTGGGTAAGTACCAGTAAGATGCAGCTGTCATACACTTTCTTCTTCAGGGAGAATGCTAGGCTGCCATTCATTATCTCAGAATGCCAGCCAAATGCATTTCACCCCATTCTTATCCTTCTAATTATCTCCGCCTAATGGTTCTGATCCGGGGTCACAACTTGGCCTAAGTAGATATATTCGCTTACCACTTCCACTGCCTCGCCACCTATCTCAAACCATTGTGCTGTCCCGAGGTTATTGATCATTACTTTAGTTTTCTGCGTATTAATTTTCAGGCCAACGGTTCTGCTCTGTTCGTCCAGTGTGGAAAGCATGCTTTGCAATTCGTCCCCCGAGTTACTTAGCAAGCAACGTCATCAGCAAATCTGAAGGTTACTGAGGTATTCTCTGTAACCCTTACTCCCACCTGTTCCCAATCCAACATTCTGAATACTTCTTGTAAACATGCTGTGAATAATATTGGAGAGATTGTGTCTCCTTGCCTGACACCCTTCCTTATAGGTAGGAAGGAAGGAAGGAATAGTACAGGAAAGGCAGGGAGGTTAAACAGAATACTGTCCGGTTGGCTACCCTACTCAGGGGGAGGGGATACGGGAAATGAAAGGGAAAGAAGGACAGCGGTACATATTAAGGAGAAAATGAGAGAAAGAAAGTAGAAAAACACAAGGCGTGACCAGGCAACTATAAAGGCGGTACAAACAACCCACACACCAGAAAATGCACAAAACTAATACGGTCCACTGATAAAATTGGCGAACTAAGGGCACTGCACTATAGTAATGTCCCTACAATCGTTCAGACAGGTCCGTGTCCTTCAAAAAGAGCAGTAGGGCTTTTATAGCCTTTTCGGACTGTGTCGGACAACGCCTATGGCACAAAATTGTCTGCGCTGTAAAGGGGAGGTCGTCAAGTCGGCGAAGTGTGGTGGAAGCTGTTGCCTCGGCGTTATGAAGCGGTCACAATGGCACAGAAGGTGTTCAATCGTCTCGTCGGTGGCACGCATCACAAGCAGGGCTGTTGGCCATTCCAATGGTGTAGGAGTAAGCACCGGTGAAGGCAACACCTAGCCACAGGCGACAAAGTAAGGTGGCGTCCGAGCGTGGCACGTTATTAGGTAGGTGGCGCTGCAAATCTGGGTCGAGCGAGTAAAGACGAGCGTTGGAGAACTCGGGTGTATTCCACTTAGCGAGAGTGATTTCCCGGGCAATGGACCGCAGCGACCTTGCTGCATCAGTGCGTGATAGAGGGATGCGGGTCAATCTTGCACTTGTGTGGGCGCCATGAGCCGCTCTATCCGCCTGTTCGTTCCCAGTAATGCCGCAGTGGCTTGGGAGCCACTGGAAAACGATATCATGTCTATGCCTGACTAATGTGTCATATAAGCACCGGATTTCAGCCACAAGTTGTTCGTATGGGCCGCGGCGGAGGGCAAATTGGATGCACTGAAGAGCGGACCTCGACTCGCAAAATTGGGATTTGTCTCCTTGTCTGACACCCTTCCTTATAGGTATTTTTTACTGCTCTCCTTATGAAGGATGATGGTAGCTGTGGACCCATTGTAGTTATCCTCTAGTATTCTTACATAATTCTTACATATTCTTACATAACGAAGTAATCTTGTCCTTGAGGTGGCGAACATGTGGCGACCAGGTGAGATTACTAAAAAAATGTCACTCCCAAGAACTTGTGGGTCGGGACGTATGGTATTGCGGTCCCTCCAACAGTGAGGCCCGTAGCGCGTAAGGTCACCGCTTTGTGAAGGCTATCGCAGCACACTTATTCCCTGAAATCACTAATCCTCTAGTTGCCAGAAATGCCGCAATAGAGTCAATTTGCTCGCTGCAGTCTTGACCGTAACACTCGCCTATTGCGGCCAGAACTCCATATGCAGATGTCGTCAGCGTACAGAGAGATTTCTACCGACTTTAAAACGCATTTCTCCAGGCCAACTATGGCAATGTTGAAGAGTGTAGGGCTCAGCACCCCACCCTGGGGAACACCTCGGGTCACCTGGTGTAGCGATGAGTCGCCCATGTCGGTAGACATGTACACATACCTATCGGAAAGATAGTCCGATAGCCATGCGTACATGCAGCCCCTGATGCCTAAAACTTCAGCGCCGAGTGGATGCCTTCATGCTCGACGCAGTCATACGCTGACTTGATGTCGAGGAACACGGCAACAGCAATGTTTCACCGACACTTTGCTTCTCTTATGCTATTTGCAAGGGCGATGACGTTGTCGAGGCTGCTACGACCCTTGCGGAAACCAGACATCTGTGCCGGGTATATATTTCAGATGGTAAAATCCCAGTCCAACCGGAGCAGCACCATCTTTTTCATCAGTTTCCCGACACAACTCAGGAGCGCTATGGGTCGGTAAGACTCGATGGCGGTTGGAATTTTACCTGGCTTTAGGACTGGGACAAGGCGAGCGGGTTTCCACCTTGGTTCTAGATGACCAGTTTCCCACGAAAGATTTAAGGCATGCAGGAGGCAACTTCTTCCCTTTTCACCTAGGTGCGGGAGGGTTGTGTAGGTGATGTCATCCGGGCCTGGACAGCTGGATTTCTTGACAGAAGCCAGTGCAGCGAGCAACTCTGCCATGGAGAATGGCTCGTTCATTGGGGACACCGGGCCTGAGCATCCCTCGTTGGGGGGAGAATGTGGCGGAAGAAGAGCTGCTGGCACTGCAGTAATTCTCCTGCAGAAGGCGTCAACGACTTGGAGGTCACTGGTGTTCGTGCTCAGTGAGATGGATTTGAACAGGTGCAGTTGAATTTGCGTGGTCCGCAAACTTCGGAGCAAGAGCCATATTCTGGAAAGCGGCTTCCGGGGGTCCAGCTTGGAGCAGAAGGATTCCCACTCACGCTTGGCGAGATTATTCATATGCCTCCGAATCGCCTTCTGGGCTCGTCTTGACGCACGGATATCTTCAGGCGCTTGTGTCCGGCGCGCTCGTCTTTCTGCTCTTCGACACACTGCGCGAAGCCTCTCATACTCCGAGACGGCGGCGGTGTATCTATGCGGAAGCCGCAATACTTTGCTGCTTGACGTTCGAGCTCTTGACAACGTGTCCACGGAGGCTTCATATGAGCTCACCAAGTCCACGGCTTCCTCCACCACAGTTCTAAATGCCTCCAGTCAGAGGAGCGAATCACACGCTGTGGACGAGAGCCCGAGAGACCATCTACTGCAATGTGTGTCGGTGCATGATCGCTGCCATGCAGTTCAATGTCCACTGCCCAGCTCGTCCTAGGGAGGAGTTGTGACGAAACAAACGTGACGTCGAGGGCGCTGGACATCTTTCCCCGGTAGAAGGTGGGCTCTCCAGAAATGACAACGGACATACCCTGCCGGTGGGCAATGTCCAGAAGGTGCCTCCCTTTAGCCGTCGTTTTCCTGCTTCCCCAGATTGGATGATGGGCGTTAAAGTCACCGGTCAAGATGTGCGGTGCTGGTGTAGTACTGATGATGTCTTCTAAGCGATTTAAGTCCAGTGCTACACGAGGTGGAATATAGGCGGCGATAATGGTGAAGGACAACCCAGCGCCGCGAACTGTGGCTGCTACGTATTCATTCCGTGCATCCGGTGATAGACCATGCTCTATTATGGTGAGGTCATTTCTCACGGCAATTAAAACTCTTGACATTTCTACGCCAGTCAGCGACCGCAGAACTGTGTATCCCGAAAGGCGTATGTCTTCCATCAACCGTGATTCAGAAATAGCGATCACGGGAAAACGATGTTTTCGTGTGAATTGGCGTAGGTCCGAAAGGCGCTGCTTGAATCCGCAGGCGTTCCACTGTAAGATTGTAGCTTTATCTCGAATTTCTTGTACTCTGGGAACTGTGATTGCACCAGCAGTTGCAGCTAACGTGCGCGCTGCTGCATGTTGCTGCGACTTTCGCTTCTTTCCTTTATTTTGTCATGCGAATGGATTGAAAGGTGGCGCTGGCTTCAGCGATTTTGGCGGGAAAACGGAGTTAGAGCCGTTGGAGGCTTTGGCTGGAGTAGGCGCTTTGTGCGCCGTGTCTTTCTGCCATTCACGTGTGTACTGCGCGGAGTGTTCGCTTTTTGTGGTAAAACGTGGCGTAGAAGGAACAGACAGTCTGATGGATGATTTCACCTTGATTGGGCGGTGTGGTGTGCCGCGCTGTTGGTGCGAGAAAACACCGAGTGTCGACTGCCGGGAATTCTCGCGCGGCACGGCGCCGTTCACTACAAACTCCACTTTTCCGGCCGGATGACGTTTTTACAGTGGGCCGTCAGCTGTCATGCACGGTCACTTGGAATATCCAGGTAAAGCAAATTGTTTCCTGTCTTTGCTGATAATATATTGGACTATTTTCTGAATAACGATGTTTTAGTGTATCGTGTAGATCTACCTATTGACCTCGAAACTTCTTATTAGTTTGAGTCAGGCCTAGTTCTCTATCTAGCTTCTGTTGGACACGGATCACGCGGTCGACCGGGAAAGTTAAGAAGAAAGAAGGAAGGGGTACGTTTCTCGTTGTGGCTGGGAGTCGTTTCTCTCGTTCCGTCCGGTTTCCGTCGGTCTGGGCGTATGGCGTTCGGCATCTTTGGCTTGTTAGCGGTAAACTTCGCGGCCGCGCTTGCGGTTCGCGTCAGTGGCCGTTCTCGGGCGAGGAGGCGCTACACCGCGGGTGATGGAGCCGCCTGCTCTTTCCGTCCTCCGCAGAGCACTTCGAAAATGACGAAAAATGTTGTCTAACGCAAATTGACACAGTCGACGCGCCCATAACGAAGCGCTGAAAATCGTGTTCCATTGTACAGAACCGCCGCTTTATGACCGCATTAAGAATGTGTTCGTTTGTGCTGCACAACCCGGCAGACGTTTGCATGTTGTATGAGAGTGCAAACGCATTGATTGAAGCCGCTTTTTATCTTCGCCAGGTTTCACCCGTGGATATCAATTGCCGGTGCACTGTATGAGGCGACGTGAAGCAGCTGGTATGCGGCAGAACACAGAGAAATCGGGGGAGGGGGGGGGGTGAGTGAGTGAACAACTTTTACTGAGCTTCAAATAAAGAATGGTGCGCGCAGGTGGCAGATGGGGTGGTTCCCTATTCGCGGGACCCATATGTGTCCAGTAATTCTTCTCCTCGAGCCACCAGCTGTTGCGGAATGGCGAGGTCAGAGCTGGACAGTAAAGTCTCCCATCGCTCGAGCACGTTAGAATTGGAGGAAGGGGGAAGGGTGTAGGGGGGTGTCTTGAGTTTTTTGCACTCCCCAATAATGTGCACTAGAGTGTTGTCTCCCCGGCATAACGGACATGTGTTGTCGTGTTCTGCAGGGTACATTTTGTGCAGAAGCGCCGGGTGTGCGAGCGACCCTGCCTGTAAGCGGCGCAATATCGTCTGCTGCCGTCTGCTTAGTTGCTTGTGTGGCTTCGGAAGCCTCGTTCTACTTTCTTTGTATAGGCGGACGATCTCCTTATAACTCGTGACAGGGTGCGGTTGCTCCTCGGCCCGGATGGCTATTTCTCGGGCATAATGGTCGGCGGTGACGTTGCCTTCCACGAGCGAGTGAGTCGGGACCCACACGAGCTCGGTGACTCGTCCCGGTGTTGTGGGATGTTTCTCTAGTATAGATGCTGCCGCAGAGGAGACGACCTTCTTCCGATAGCTTGAGTACGCTTTCTTAGAGTCGGTAACCACCGTGCTGACCTCCGGCATGGCTAGGGCCAGCGCTATGGCTAGCTCTTCTGCCACGGTCGGATCCATAGTCTTCACAGACGCCCAGGTCTTCAGCTCGTCTATGTCCGTTACGGCCACCACGGCCTTTGTTCCGTGGTTTGGGAGTGAGGCGTCCGCGTACCGGACCTGGGGGTCCTCCTCCAGCTTTCCAGGCCAGGGCTTTGGCCCGCGCCGTCCGCCTGCTTTCGTGCCCTTCCACTGTCATGTTGCGCAATAACGGTTTGGTTGTGATGGAGTCACGCCATCCCTGAGGGAGTGGTGCCTCTTCCGTCTGTGGTTCAACCTGCCATCCTATCTTGTGTAGGACGGCTCTTCCGTGTTCTGTCCTGCTCAGACGAACTCTCTGGTTGGACAAGTGTGCTTCGATGAGTTCGTCCGTGGTGTTGAGGGTCAGCGGTGACGCGTCAGCGTCAGCGTCATTTGAGCGTCAGCGGTGACGCGGAGGGCGTCATCCACTGCGTAGGCCTCGGCTAGTGATTTCTACGATTCCAAGCCGTCCTGGGAGGCTTATCTCAGGCATTTTACAGCCGACAATACGGCAGATGGGCGGTACGGCGATTACCGAGATATCGAGAAGGCCCATCCAACGATGCCGTCGGATGTCAAACAAGTTGTTTTACAGAACCGAAACCGAAACTTGTTTGAATGCTAACCTCGGCCATCGTCCAATCACGGTGCTATCTCCTCGCGATGTCACAGCTTTAGTTGGTGCGGCCGCCACAGACCGCGCATGGTAGTTTTTCCTCTTTCCCGCTTTATAAAATAATTAACGACTTATCAACCGGATAAACGATGAAAAGTGTGGTAAATTGAGCCAGTCTACGCAGTGCAAGCAAAACCGGGAGCTTGACAAATTCACTTCAGTGTCCCTTTAAGTGCTGACCTAGAAAGAAATCCTGCAGATTCGCTATGGTTCAAACCCTGCGCGACTTAGTGCGAGCTTCGCCGGTGTTTTCGTTTTATGTATGTGCGTGTACGTGCGGTCATGACTACATGGTACGCGGGGGGAGCGACATTTTTTAACTGCGAGCTAGGGTTATAGCACCGCTCGTCAGTTTATATCTGGCTGTGCTGTGCACGCCAGCGGTCGTGCCTTTTCAGATGCTTTTGCCAGCAGTGTGCTAACAAGTTCGAATGTGCAAAGTAGTTAGGAAAACATGTCTTTGGAATGACACCTTGCCGAAATATGAAGGGGACAATGAGGGCTTTGAGAGACCATGTATTTTCATTCCTGGACATGGTGCTCAACGCAGACGTCGTGCCTGTCGAAGGCTTGATACTGCAGAAACAATGTCGTCGGATATGTGTACAAATATAAAAATGATAACAGAATTTCTTCCTGCTGCACTTCGAAATGCCATATATGCGGACCCCGTGATTGGGGCAACCAAACAAGTTATTAGATAACGAAGAATTGTCACTCACTCACTCACTCACTCACTCACTCACTCACTCACTCACTCACTCACTCACTCACTCACTCACTCACTCACACACTCACTCACTCACTCACTCACTCACTCACTCACTCACGCCTCACTCACATCACTCACTCACGCACTCACTCACTCACTCACCCTCACTCACTCACTCACTCACTCACTCACTCACTCACTCACTACTCACTCACTCACTCACTCACTCACTCACTCAGATTCACATTTCCGCAGTCTTTTCATTTCACTCTTCCCCCAGAATCAAGCAAGAAACTCCAAGGGTAATTTCCTGGAGGCGCCGAGCTAGGGAGGTCTGAGAGAACTTGCTGGCCCGTATCTCTCGCGCTTCTTTATCCAACTAATCAGCCACTAGCAGCTTAACTGTTAATGCAAAAAAACAAGAACTCAGGGAGTAAGCGGCAAGCCAATGGTGTTGGGAAATGGGAACAGCGATGGGTTCGAAAGAGGAGGAAGAAGCAACCAGGTATGAGAGATACGGCGAGACAACAGGTAATGAAGGGGTAATGAAGGCAAGCACCAAGGACTGCGCGCCGTGATACCTTCGAGCTTCTCTGTTCATGCTTCTGGGTTTTGCTGTCCCCCCTTCCCCAAACCCCCCGAAAAAGCACGCAGGCGAGCGCATGCACTTACGGTCGGCACCTTTAAAGCTTTAGCACTGTTCTGCTCCCCAGCAGCACTCTGGCTGTGCCGCGAAATTTACCCGGCGCACGTGCGGCCACAACGGGTTCGTGCGTGCCTATACCGGAGGCTACTCGCGTCCCATGTGGGCTTTTGGCGCGAAACAAAGATTGTGAACTACACGTCTCTGACCTGCCTCTCATCTTTCTCTTCCCTTCTGCTCCGAGCGGCTGCACGGATAGAGATAACGTCCCATTCTTGCTCATCCTTAGTTACCACGCTATTCTGCTTTGAGCTCACGGGTGGCGCTGTAGCAGTTCCTCATGCCGTCAATGTATGCTCTGCGCGCGGAGCACATGTGCCCGGGCCTTCATCCTTCACCAACGTCAAGCTACGCTGCTATTCACGAACCCGTATGCGCGGCAGAGCCTTTGAAGGCAGCCAGCCGAACACGGGAGCTCCCACCCTCCAACTTTCTCATTTTAGCTCCCTAATCTGCGTTGTTGTCCCCATCTGGCTGTGTGCTCACTCTTCCCGTAGCGTTAACATACGTTCCTGCAATTGTCTTCTCCGTTTTTCATCTCCCGAGAGTTAACGCCTTTCCGAAAAAGAACCTATGACGTTTGTATGAGACTTCGTTCGCTTTCTTTTCTGCCGGCGCCATGCTTTCGACAGTTTACGCGTACTCATGTTTCTGTTCAATTTTTTGGGCTCTCCTAGTTCGCCTGCGCGTCGTGTCTTATGTCACCCGACATATACTTCTCATTTAGAGCAACCATCGTCACTATGCCGTTTTCAATTTATTTTTGTTGTCGTTCAACACCATCTTGTTTTTTTGTTGCGAAAAAAAACACGTACTTTTTTCCCCAGCAAACCGCACCTAACGGCCAATACCACGAAACTGGAACTACTAGTTGGTTGCATTAGCTTGGTCAGCCCATGGTCATCGAGAAACGGGAACACGTACAAAGAAACAAATAGGGCTCTGACATTTAAGGTATTCAATGTTTTCTACAACCTGGCACATTCACGCGATTTTGTTCCTCGACGTCATTACTTTCCTTGGGGGATGGGTACTATGGCAGACGCCGCCGGACATTAACAAAACGGCTATCGCCGCAATACAACTATGTAGACACGATGATCACAGTACAGCCATTAAATCTTCCTTGAAACCTGGAGAGTGCACCAAGCTGCTTTGCAAAGAAAATTCCTCTTCTTATGCCTGCAACAAAATTTCCCGCCCAGTTTCGCGATCTCGAAAACTCAGATATAGAATTTAGAAGGTGCGTAGACTTTAAAACAACCAGGCCGATATAGAATTTAGAAGGTGCGTAGACTTTAATACATCCAGGCCGGAAAGGCAATAAATTTTCATCGCTTAGATTCCCCCCTAAATGCTCACGCACACACAACTGTTCTTAAAGACGATCGTCTATCTTCGACTACCTATACGCGCTAAAATTTTGCTCCGTCCGTCCGTCCGTCCGTCCGTCTGTCGTCTGTCTGTCTGTCTGTCTGTCTGTCTGTCTGTCTGTCTGTCTGTCCGTCCGTCCGTCCATCTGTTTGTAAGCACAACGTGCGCGGATAAAAGTTTAAGCATCGCTTCAAGAAGGACTAAGTATAGACCAAAGTTTTCAAAAGTACTAAAACTAGTGGTATGTGTCATATATGTGAAGATTGTTCAGCAAAACAAAAACGTTAGGCATATTCGAAGCAAGAGATAAGGGCGTAACTGGCAATAGCAACGGTCTTTTATTTAAATAGGCGTTGAAGTTGGTTTCCGAAGTAGCAGTAAAAAACGCATTATGAGGCGAGATAAAGGAAGACAAATAAAAAATGCCTCCTCGATCTGATTTAGAAAAGATGAAACTAAAAGATCACAACAGACGGCGGGCAATCAGTTTGCACCTGAAAATTTTTAATGAAATCAGTAAACTTTAATTTCAATTCGCTATGGGAGGAGGGAGTGGGCAGTCGAGCAACGTGAGGGGGAGGAGGGTGTGTCCCGTGGACGGGGGGACAAAAGTCTATTTGACAACATTTGGTGCGAAGCAAGAAAGTTGGCATTTTTTAACAGATGTCTGGACGTTGGGGATTGGCAACAATGGAAACCCCACTTACTGCGCGGAAGTAAGCCTAGCTGTTTCCGCACAAACGCCCGGAGGTTAGAAAAGAAGCTCGAAGGAAAACAAAAGATCTCCACTGTTGTCTACAACTAGGGCGAAAGCAAATCACCAAAAGGAAAAAAATAATAATAAAACCCGACAACCCCGTCTTGATTCATGTGCAATCATTGAGGAAAGATCCCCGGTGGTCCGCACCACTGGTTGCTTCATTAACTCCTCCCGCCTGCGCAGGTGACGCAAGTATTACTCCCTTTTGTAGCCCACTGGAAAGATATTGCGACAGCCGAAACAAATCGGCAGTCGGCGGCTGGCATCCCGCTACCGACGGCACTCGTTACGGCGGGTGGCAGTGAGACCACGTCGAGGACGAGGCCATCTGTCTCGACAAATAATGCGTCGGCCGCGCGGCGATGCTACAGCGCGGCCGTGCGACAAATGGGTGGTGGAGGCGATTGCGTCATCGCATCGTTACTGGGCCTGGCACGCCGAACTGTAATACATGAATCACCGTCGTCTCCGTTGCGTGCAGCTTCTTCCTGCGAGCATGTCGACTGCGGCACGTTTATCGCCTGCTCTTTTTCACAAGCTGCCTGCAGCACCGTATTAACAGGTCTTGGGGGCCACGAAGACAAAATGCAACTTTGTTAAGTTTAAAAGAACTGGTCTTTGTTAATCCATTGATCTCCATATTTCACGAGACGTTTTATAACAAAAAAAAAAACTCAAGAAATGCTGAACAGGCTTCAACTTTCGCGCTAAAGTGACATAACACGGGCGGCAGTGACGTAGTATGAGGCAGCTAACTCCAGACTGCATTCAACTGACAGTGACCAAACGGAACTACACGCCCGGCTCCAATGGATCAGTCATTTTTCATGGCCGTGGCTTAGGTCGCCGACCGCCAATCGCACAAACAAGGTTCTGTGACTTCATAGAGTAATCACCGGAAATTGGCTGGGTCGTCGCCACTGCTCCGTGTGTTTTCTTTATTGAGTCGATTACGTGCTTGAAGTTTGTGATGAAATTGGTATCACTGTTATTGGGATAAAGGTGAATTTTTAATGAACCAAATTTGCATTTTGTTTTCATGGCCCGTTTCATAAACCTTACGATTGCTTTTGCGCCTGCATTCGACAAGCGTTTATTAAAAAGTCTGCTTTGTGGTTTCCTGTCGGCCATAGAGTACACAAAACAGACGGAAGCGTCCAGATCAAGGAGGCCAAACCTGCGGCTTTTGCATGCAGTTCAGGAAAGTTGCATGCAACTATCTCTCCTCCTGATCAAACCTCGTTTCGGTGAAAGTTGATTGTTTTACGAACACAATATTTCCCTATAAACCACACATGAACATTTTTGAGTGGCAATAGTCTCACAAAAAACATATTTTGTCATAAATATATGCTTGGCGCCAGCGCACACAGCGCTGAAACTGTCATGCGCATTCATGCTGAAAATAGGCGTGCAGATAGATTCTTCTCGTACATAGGATGGAGGACGCGTTTATTTTAACGGGTATATTGCTGACATTAACAGTTGTATGACACGAACATTGACTCTTTGAAAGGGTGCAACATAGAGGGTTTACAAAGTGACTGTTATGGTCAACTATTTATGGTTAGGGCAATTCGACTTAATAGTAAAAGACAAAAGCTGAACGACAGCAAGCAGAGATAACTGGACTGCGTTTCAGGGACTAGAACTTCCGTCCTTACTTGCTGCCGCAAAAAATGCAGATGTAACCTTGAAAGGCATTTTCCACTTTTTGATGTATTTGGTAATTTACTCAATTACTATAGGAGCAACGTAATTTCTATTGTATTCAGGTTATATTTTGACGACAATAATTAGCGACATAACTACTTATATTAAGTACTTTGTACGTATCCGCTATAACCGTAATGTGCTCAGTTGCATCCAATCGAGGGTATTTGAGAGAAATTGCGTAAGGAATGATATAACGCCCGCGGAGTATGGGCTATATCGCAATGCACCAACTTTTATCTCCCAGATTGTAATTTTGAGCAGTTGCGCAACGAATGTTATAACCTACCTCTGCCAAGTTCGAGGCGACTTTCCTGAAACCGATTATATTACGTTTGTTTTTTTTAGAGAAAACACAGTTTCGCGGAGTTTTGTTTGGGTAACAATAACTCAGGAGCACGCAAAACATTATTGAAATGTAATCGGCCAAGTATAGGCTTGTTTCCCAGCAAGTGATGTCAATTTAGGACCGTGTTTAGAACGGCCCGGTAAGGTATCTCGTTTTCCCTTAATTCAGTCGTCAATTCCTTATTCAGCAGGAAACGCAAGATTTGATATTTAATTTTAACTGGCATGACCCAGTGGACACTAGCAGTGCGACTGCTGTGCAACTCCTGCAGTTTAATGGACATGTGCACGGCCTGTAGGTTCCGGGGCAGACGTTTGTCATTCTAAGACGTCCGCCAGTAGCCCCGCTGGGGAACCACAGGAAGTGTACCCGTAGATCATCGTAAGGTCAAGGTGTCAGCACCAATGACACGCAAGTGATCACACTGTGTCCCGCGGGTATGCGAATAATGGGGATTGGTGGGTCTGTTATTTGTCACCTACAAACCTATTTGTGTGCCCACACGAGAGAGAGATGATTAACCGATGGGTGGGGTAATAAATAATTTTGGTTCAATGTCAATATAGGCTCACCTTTGGTTTGCAAATCATTTGTGAGTGACGATTGCGGATAGGAATTATTTGGCCAAACGGTGGTCATTCAAAAATCACGTCCAAACGGTGGCCAATGGACGGGCTAGCCAGTACGCTGACAACCTTTTGGCCACTGCTGAGTCACCAGTCATGAACTTTTGGAGAACTGTCATATAGAGCTTAGCAGTCGTAGTGGAATGATTTTTGTCGCAGGTGGGAAGAACCCATGGGTGACCGTTCGGTGACTGCAGGGTCATCAGTGGGAACCTATTAATTGGAGAACTATCATATAGAGCGCATCATTCATAGTTGAATTGTTTTTGTCGCAGGTGGATAGCCAACCCATGGGTCACCATTCAGTCAGTGCAGGGTCATCAGTCGGGACCTATTGGATAACTTCTGTAGAGAGCGTAGCATTCATAGTAGAATACTTTTCGTCGCAGTTGGATAGCTAATCCAGGGGTCATTGTTCGGTCAATGCAGGGTCATCAGCAGGAAGCCATTCAAAAACTCTCATATAGGGCGTAGCATTCTTAGTTGAATCGTTTTTGTCGCAGGTGGGTAGCCAACCCATGGGTCTTGGTTCGGTCTCTGCAGGGTTATCAGTCGACCTATTGGATAATTCTCATATAGAGTACAGCATTCGTAGTTAGTTTTCGTCGCAGGTGGTAAGAACCCATGGGTCACCGTTTCGTCACTGCAGGGTCATTAATCGGGACCTATTGGAGGAATCTGATATCGAGCGTAGCTCACAGTTCAATAGTTTTCGTCGAAGGCGGGTAGCCAACCCATGGGTCACCGTTCGGTCACTGCAGGGTCATTAGTATGGACCTATTGGAGATCTCTCATATAGCGCGACAGAGTCAGAGAGTCCCCATGTGCGCGACACAGAGTCAGAGAGAGTTCTCCCACCGCCGCCCCCGCCGCCGCGTTGATTCCGACTTTTATGAGCTCAGGTAGTTACTTCTAGTAACGTGGAGTGAGTGACGTTGGGAGCAGACGACAGTCGCACAATCGCTTTGTCGGCGAGGCTGTTTCCAAAACGCTGACTGGCACGGGCGCTCGGTATTTTTCCTTTTAGATGCAGAGCATCTGATTCACTCGCCTTGTCCCTCCGGCGTCGTCGTCGGCGTTGTCCACCCCTCCCCCATTCTCCTCGCCGCACCAGCTGCGCTCTCTGCCGCTCACCCCCTCTCCTCTCCGATAGCGAACACTCTCTCGCGAGGGGCATTGGATTGGATCCGATTGGATTGGATTGGATTGGATTGGATTGAATTGGATTGACTTGGCTTGGATTGGATTGGATATGATTAAAGTGGATTGTGTTGGATTGTGTTGCGTTATAGCCGCGGCACGTTGCGTCATAGCCGTGGCACACGCGCTGGGGCCGGCGCATGTGCAGTACTCTCTCTTCCGCGGTTTCCTCTCCTTCGGCAGCGCTGCTCATATAACCGGTGTGCCGTTCTCCGGTGAAGCAACATCCACGCTTGGCTCAAACACCTAGAGTCCACGCCGCTTTACAAGTACGCCAACGTCGTCATCGACTGGGACCGGCTTACGCAGTCCCCTCAACGTTATGCGCGCTATAAAATGCGGTCCCTTCGCCACTCCGCCTATGCGTCGCATCTACACAGGGGTTCCCGCGCGGGGAGGTGGGAGTTTTCTTCTTGTAAGTCCCTCACGTGGCGCAAGCTCACCCTCAAGCATGGGAACATATCTGTGACTAGGCGCCTGCCCTGTTAGCTTTTATTTTTTCCAGTTAAAAAAAAAAACTGATTCTTTTGGTAATACTTCTACTTCCGAATTTTTTACCAAGTTTCGCTTGAGATTATGCTCTTTCTTTATTCAAGTGCTTAATTTTCTAATTCACAGTGGTGTGTAGCGGGAGAGTTAGTTCTTACGCTCGCTTCCTGGCCAATCCCCCACGTGGGTGCTTGCACTCGGCATTTTTGGTATCTTTTTGCGTATGGACGGCGCAACCAGGAGCGTAAACAGCTCTTCTGTTAAAATCCAATGATAGGACGGCTTTCTGACAGCGGGGATGTTGTTGGTGGCCATAATGTGTGTGGTGTGCTGCGTCCTTAAAAAAATGGGGTATAGTTACTCCCGCCGTTTACCGCACGCCTGAGTACGCGCCTCACGAGGAGCGCCCGGAGCCATCCAGGCTTGCGCGCGGCGCTCGATCAAAATACGAAAAAGTTCACATGCGTCCGCGCCTCATGGGACGAGCACAAGAAAGCTCGCGCTACAGACGCAAAGTTTACGAAGATGGTTGTCGACGGTTCTAGCGCGTGTTGACGCGTCCCGCTTTCGGAGAAATGTGAAAGCCCGCGGACAAAGCGATACAGGCCCGCCAGTCATGCATGAGGAAGACGACGACATAGATGAATATGACGATGACTGAAAGCAATCACGGAACATGTAAGCGATTAAGGAACATGTAAGGGATGAACATGTAAGCACATTGAAAGTGATGACGGAACATGTAAATAAACAATTTCAAACCTGATGCAATGCGTGGTGGTGTCTCCTTCAGTGCTTACGTAGAAGTCAATCCTCCAGCTTCGATAAGGTTCAACCCTTGAGCAATTTAGGGCAAGCTTCGCGAATCGTGCCGAATTATAAATTTTTTTCTTCAAGTTTGGACGGCAACGCAAAGACATCTGTGAGCAGCAGCTAATACTACGCAATAATATAACCCTAAACATTACAGCTTCTTGTTACCGCAGTGGGCCCTATCAAAACACTAAGACGGCTTACGAGGATGGCAAAAAGAGAGCAAAGCATTAGTATTTCTTCGTGACAGGCCGCATTTCTTCTCCACAGCCTGATCCAATTAACAGAATGCATTCGCGTATCTAGGAGATCTTACTAATGCGTAGCGTTCTCTGCCAAGACGCCCCTGCCAGGACCGTGTACCGCCCCGCATTTCCACAAAAATGCAGATTTGGCGGAAGTTCCCTTTGTAATCGTTAAATAGCGTAAATGGAGTTAATTGGTCGTACAAAATTTTAAAAAACCTAAAAATAAGAAAACTAGCTACAATAGCGAAACGCCCTGCATTTCCACAAAAATGCTGATTTGGTGGAAGTACCACCTGCAATCTTGATAATAATGTAAATGGAGATAATTGCTCGAAGAGAATTTTGAAAAACCGGAAAATCTGGCTCTAAAGAACTCACGCTCTCGATTAGCGGCATAAGAATGCTACGCATTAGAGGACTATACTCTGAATTAACGAAGATTTTTTCCCGGCCACCGATGTTGTATGTAGAAGGCTCGGGTTTATTTTTTCCGCGGCCCCATTAGCAATGAGGAAACGAAGGCGGGGAGAGAGAGAGAGGGAGACAGAGAGGGAGGTAAGGAGGGGCATTTAGAGGATACAAAGAAATAGATTTTCCCATAAGCTATCTCGTGTAAACAACTCCCCACCATAGAAAGATTGGGAAGAAAAGAAGACCATGACGGGGAACAAACAAACAAACAAACAAACAAACAAACAAACAAACAAACAAACAAACAAACAAACAAACAAACAAACAAACAAACAAACAAACAAATAAATCAGCTACATTTAGAAATAAATAAATTAATAATGAAATAAAATAAAAAAAACCAAAATTAAAAAAAAAGGTAGACAAGGCAGACAGACAGACAGACAGACAGACAGACAGACAGACAGACAGACAGACAGACAGACAGATAGATAGATAGATAGATAGATAGATAGATAGATAGATAGATAGATAGATAGATAGATAGATAGATAGATAGATAGATAGATAGATAGATAGATAGATAGATAGATAGATAGATAGATAGATAGATATCGTCTTCTAATGCTTGGTGCACAGATATAAAACACAGATGCTACCTTAAAAGAAGTGAAAATTTAACAATCGAAAAAGATTATTTTTGAGGTAAAGAGCTGTCCAAACAGCGTCTTCTCATGTAGGCAACACGCAGTTACACGCTGAGTATCAATGCGCTTTCATAGTAGAAGTGAGAGCGACATGAAAAGGCCTCTACACAATGGTAAGGAGGTTTAATGGAAGCCACACCAGGGACCCAGCGGATATCCAGTTTTTTTCGGGGTACCCTGGGTCTTCACCATATGTAGTCTCCTATTCCGTATACAGCATTTATTTCCTCGGAGTCGTTGAGTGCTCGTTGGCCGCTATCTTTGGCATAGCGTATATACGCCAGTTACAAACATATGTTTTTCTATCTTTTACAGAAGCTGTTATGGTGCCCCGGAAAGGAAAGAAAAGGTGAAGGGTGGCGTGACCCTATTCCTGATGCATTTTCGGCGTTTGAATCCCAGTTCCAGTACGCCAAGTCCAAAATCTCCCCTCAAAGCCTGGAGCTGATGCTCAAAGCGAAAAGCTTTCGGATGGGTTCTTTTGGCGTCCCCTCTTCATTAGCGCTTTGTCCTCTTCCAGCGAATCTCTAGGCTTAATTTTCTTGCTCGCGGAACGGACCATGGTATCGCGCTGAGTAGCAATCTACCCCCAGAATACCTTCTTGAACGCATGTCGTCCTCAGTCTGTGCTTCCCAGGCTTTCGAACAACTACTAGCTTCCACTCCGCTTCTCTGTGCTGTTGTGCACACGCGAAAATAGCCAGCGTTAAGACGAAGCAATTAACTCAAGCGTCGATACGCCCTACCCTGGAATGCGCTCCGGGGAACAATGTCCGGCCATTTGGAGGCGCTTGATTGTCGCCGTCGGCCTGTTTCGTTAACGGCGAAAAATAAATTCAAAGGAAGGGCGAGCCTGTACCGTAAGAAGTGGGAACGCTCTATGTCACAGGGCCACAATAAGGGGTGTTTTGGCTGGTGCGTGGGTTGCTTCTAGTTAATTGTGTATTGGCGGCCACGCATTCACAAGCGGAGTTTCAGTGTGTAGTGAAGGGCCAGTGAAGTGTGGTGGCCAATCTGCCGAACCAGTGGTGTAGCGTTTGCCGAAGACAACGGGCCAGAAGGAAAGAAGGCGGAGAAGAAGGAAGCAGCAGTTCGAAAGCGGTCGGCCAAGACTACAACAGGACGGCGCCTTCGCGGTGTTGGTTCGAGGTCCATCGCCGGCGCTGCCTTGCAAGCTATCATCCTTCGCGACGTAGGCCCGACGACAGCCCTGGACGCCGCCGCGAGAAGCCGGTGTCCGGCCCACGAGTGAGCGGTGTGCGGGTGACGCGGACCGCGGGCAGCGAGGCCTCGTTGCAGGCCTAAGCTATCTCCTCCCGCCGCTAGTCATCGACACCGCCACGTTCTTCGCCGTGGGACCAGAACGCCGGTTTGGAGCTCCTCGGCGCACGGAGCTTAGCAGCCTCGCGGACAGCGCCGGCTCGCATCGACTCGCCCAAGCCCCCGGCCCGGCTCTCCTTGACTATTCAGCACCAGCAGACTGAAGTATGCCAGTCCTTCCTTAGTCCCCTTGGAGTCTTGTAAATAGTTTGCCCCGCTTCCCGTTCACGACTGTTGGATTGTCTTTTGAATAGAATGCATGTGTTCATGTGGAAGCAGTAGCACGGCTCATAGCTCTACGCGTGATCCTGCCCATTCCTTTATAACAAAAAGTGGCGAGCCGGCCAGGATGCGTATTTCCAAACGCTTCGCTGCACAGAGCACCCACGTGACATGTCTGTTCGTGCGATGGAGAACCGTAATTCAACGTGGTTATTGGCTGCGCCCCAAGCCTAAAGCGACCTAAAACGTACCAAATCACCATTATTAACAAAAACGACCCGTAGATTTTAGTTTAGAAGAAAAAAATGAAATGTAGAAATAAAACAGGCAATGAAAAACAAAGAAACAGATCGACTTGCTGGGGCTCGAACCCAAGCCGCCAGCGCCAATACTCAGTGCTCTACGTCATGGCTACAGAGCCAGAACGGTGGGTTCCCTTTAGCAGGCGCTCAAAAGAATAGCGCGCGCAGTAACATCACACGTGTCACGTGGGTGCTCTGTGCAGCGAAGCGTTTGGAATCACGCTGCCAGGATTGTGGTATGGGGCGCGAAACCAAGAAGGAAACCGAAGAAGAAAACGATGCGCGCAAGGTGTCGCCGCATTCAAGTCAGCCAGGAATCGGGGGAAGGTCCGAGAGGAAAGAAGACAAGGAGGAAGAAGCTCACGCTGGAGAAGAAGCCTCTCTACGGCGGCACTTCCAGGGCCTGTCTTCGGGACAGCCAGGTGACCTGTGGCCGTCGTAAGGACGCCCCGGCACCACGTCGCCGGAAACTCTGGGCTGTGGGGGTATTTTCACCGCCACCAACCTCCATTATCTTCGTGGTCCTGCTCACCTCGTCCTCCCCAGCCCCCCTTCACAACGGGCCGCATCAGCACCGCTGCATGTGAGACGCTTGCCCCTGCCCATCGCCTGGTGCCCTCGACGCCGTTTCCGGAGCCACGACCACCGGTTGCATGGTGTGAGGAAGTTGCTTTATTTATACTTCCATTGGGACTAATTTCCCCATGTCATCTGACTTCATTTTGATACGTTCTATAACATAGCTTTTGTTTTACCCATTCTTGTATTATTTACCGTCCCGTCCTTGTGATCGTCCGTCATAAATGTAATCGTCCTCACTTCTACCAAAACCCGTGTTGCGATCCCTTATTCCCGCGTCTCTGCAACTGGTCCTTGTGTCTTCACATGCTGCGTATCCTACAAACACACACCTTCCCACATAGAACATAATTGATACACAGTCATCCACACCTCTTTACTGACCCTACCTGTCCAGCCTGCGGGACACTCGACACTCACTACCATTCCCTCTGCGAATGCCCCGCACACCCGTACCCCCCGTTCCCTCCCCTCACCACTGGGAGCAGATGTTGCGTGACCCGGAGGAGTCAGGCCAAGTCCTGACCACCTCCCGGGCCCTGGCGGTCACGGCGGCCCTGTGGGCCTCCTCCACTCCCAAAACCTGATCCCGATGGACGAAAAAACATATTCCTTCCTTCCGAATTCCTTCCTTCCGAAACTTAACATTCATTATACAGTGGTGGAAGTGTATACATCGGGCTCTTGGGACCTCCGACGACTGTTTGCCAGCTCGATGGATTGTAAATAACTACTACGGTGAAGTTGTCGACTGTTTTGCGATGCGCTGACAAAACATGAGTAGCCGCGTCTTGTGTACGTTAGACCGCTGCACTGCTAGAGATGCACCTAAATTAAATTTACCAAGTTGTTTCGAACACTGATGTCTGCATAAACTGTGCTCCAAAATTCGAAATATATTTTTAATAATATCTTTTTTTTAAAAGCAGGACTAAATAACATGGGCAGGGAAGCCCTTTCTCGGTTTCGGAGCAGAGTTCGGCCCTTAATATGTTGAACACTGTAGAAGTGCATCCGAAACTTCTCACTAGACTATATTTGCTAGCTGTACATCTTAGGCTTCTTGACGAAGGCGTAGCGTGAGATAACATTAAGGTATTCCAATTTGTCACGTGAATTGCAAGTTCATGTCGCAGTAGATAGTTGCTTCCTCCACTTTATTATGGGCGTAGTCTTTTTTTTTAGTTTAGTTTGAATAGTATGCGTGGTTGGCTAGTAACACGAAATATTTCTGCCTGGTAGCTCGTTCAACATTTGTAGCGAAAAGGAAGCTGTGTCCACGCATCGCCAATTCAGAAACACCTTTCCTCACCCAACTTGGCTACATCGGATGTACCCCACCCAATATCCTGCCACATGTAAATTCTGCTCTCATCCATGTACCCTCTTACACATGGTCTTCGGGTGCGCACACAATCCAGCCCTCCCACCTTTACCCGCTTCCCTTCCCCTCCCTGAGCTGTGGGAGAACCTGACGGCCAGCGCCGGCTTGTATGCACAGCAACTCCTGGTGTCCAGGGCTGAGACAGCAAGGTCGTCCCATGGTCTCCTGGACAGAGGAGCCACTCCCACATCACCAGGCTCACAATAAAGTTTTTCTTCCTCCTCCTCCTCCTCCTCCGTGTCCTCGCAAAGAAACTACTTGCGTAAAAGTGGAGTCTTCTGTTTGAGTCGTCTCTTGCTGAATCGTTCAAGATGCCTTTGCATAGTTGGGAGGGAGTTCCTTTTTGGACCGCTGCGACAATACGCGTAGGAAAAAAAATGCCTCCCGGGGACTTGCCTATCGAATGCAAACACGGGACACGGGAGCAGAAAAAAGAAAAAGATGTTGCGGGTAGCCGAGCGAACAAAACATAATATCGGTCATAGCAATGTTAGCAAGAATACTTCCGCCCCTCGATCTACTAGAAAAAAAGTTGAAGACAGGAGTTGACACGGGAGCAGAAAAAAGAAAAAGACGTTGCGGGTAGCCGAGCGAACAAAACATAATATCGGTCATAGCAATGTTAGCAAGAATACTTCCGCCCCTCGATCTACTAGAAAAAAAGTTGAAGACAGGAGTTGACACAGTTTAGCACAACTGATTCCTTTGCAAGGTTTATAGATTTTGCGTTTTTTAAACGCTACACATTGCTCAGAAAATGCGCAAAGCTTCTTTACAATTCCTTTTTAAAACGGAAGTGTCTGTTTTAATACTGGTTTCACGTCACACGGGATGCATGCGTAGCACATAGCGTTGAAATATTAAAATTCTGGCAGCCAAACAGGCTGCAGATTTCGATAGCCTGTGCATCCAGAAAATGGAGGGGATATCCACATAATTGCCGCATGGTTTCGATCGACCGCCATCATGTAGGCGCCTTCCATTTAGGTTTCGCTGGCTTTTACTGAAAAGGCCCACTAAGAAGCAACATGTAATCGCATGTTTCTTCTGGGAGCGCCGGCCATTTCGGCAGCTCGCTATCCCGAAAAGTAGACACTTTGATTATATCAGCAATTTCTTCAAGTGCTTCTTACGGCAACACCCGTGGCATGTATTTGCTCGAGGCGAAGAAGCCGATGAGTCGAGGAGGGGGATGCGGTTTTCTCTCTTCCCGAATCTTGTCGGGTGGGGAATTGTCTACGCGAGATAGCGAATGGGGGAATTTGTATTTCTTTGTGTTGTTTGGGTTCCCGTCGTACTGTGGTTGCGAGTGGGGCAGCAAAACAAAACAAAACAAAAGAAAACATACACGAGCTGTCTGCGTCTACTCTCGATGACCGAGATCAGCTGCCCTAGATTGCGCAGATGCACTCGGCTAACTGGATCAGGCGGCGCAGAAGAAATGGGGCCTGTCAGAAGTACGCCAAGGCCCGCTGTTAATGCTTGCCTTCTTTTTCCCATACCTCGTAAATAAGCTTGGCTCATAAAAAGGCACAGGTCGATAACAAGAGAGGATGGTGTGTTTTTGGTATAATATTGCATAACCTCGTTTAGATATTACATAATAGTTATTACCTCATGGATCGTGCACCCCAATCTTCATGCGTGGCGTGGGAGTAAAATGTAGATGAATAAAAATAAAGCACCCTACGGCCCTCGCATTTTGATAGGACTGCTATTACTTCTGAAAAAAAAATATCTTCCGAGAGGGAGAGAGCGAGGGAGGGAGGAAATTTAAATGTGGACTGGTCAGGTCATCCTGCTAGTACGAGGCTTGCTACGCCAGATGAAGGTGACTACACTGATGAGTGGAGAACGTTGGACGTTACGGGTACTGTAGCGATAAGACAAAGAATAAACGTTAAAAACAAGAAACAAGGAAATGCTGCTAGTGAAGCTCCGACATAAAAATAAATTTGAAAAGGAAATCGTTAATATAAACTGTGCAGCAAAATACAAACTAAATGTTGCAATATACAAAGGAAGAACACCAACACAAGAAAAAGGAATAGATAAAAACCACAGTGCGAAAGAGCAATGCATACGCATATTGTTACCAGAAGATTTTAAACGGTCTCTGGGTATTGCAGGAGATACCACAGTAGTCACGCGGTCGCTGTAAGGTTGGTTGGTCCAAGCAGGGCGCTTTTGTAGATGCGAATTGAACCTTGCAAATATTGTTCAACTCCGCAAACTAACCTTTGTCGACGCTTTCGTGTAATGCAGTAAAAAATGGTTAAAAAGTGAAAGGTACAGCAGTGAAGCCAACCCACTAAAGCACGCATATTCCCGTGCGAATAAAACAAACAAGCAAACACGATGTCTGCTTTAAAAACAGCCTGCTTTAAACTTCGACAAAAAATTTTGTTCAGAGACGTGACGAGTAGAATCACGCCTTTGCAGTGAGTCACCAGAGCTGTATGTTTCTTAGTTGAGTGCGTGCCTTCTAAAACTGCTGGATAGAATCCCTGACTTTGGATCAGATTCATCCGCACACATACAGCTATGCGTTTGAAAGATCGACGGTGTAGGTAACGCGAGAGCGTGTTTGCAAACGCTTCGCTGCACAGCCCACCACGGGGCGTATGTGATGGCTCTGTTTCCTCGAGGTAGAGTTCTGGGTGCTTGCACTAACGGCCGGGGTTTGAGCCTCAGCGGGCTTACTTTAAATGTTTTCCTTTTTCAAATTGTTTTACTAAACTCAATTCTTTTTTTATTCGCGCAATACCTCAATTCTTTGTGTTGTTTTTATTATAAATGGTTATTTTCGATGTTTTAGGTCGCTTTAGGCTCGGGGCACGGAGCAAGAATATCTAGAAGGGAAACGGCCCATTGCGGCAAGCGCGGACGAGCGGCCAGATAAAGTCACAATGAAAACCA
Organism: Haemaphysalis longicornis; assembly: GCA_013339765.2. Lineage (NCBI taxonomy): Eukaryota > Metazoa > Arthropoda > Arachnida > Ixodida > Ixodidae > Haemaphysalis > Haemaphysalis longicornis. The sequence continues at coordinate 84,539,550 of CM023450.1, forward strand.
AGGCGGACTGCAGAGCTTAGTAGCTGAGATGGCGAAGGAGAGGGTAGAGGCACTCGATGGACAAAATGATAGCGTCCGCAATTCTTGCCGTGGCTGTGTAGTGAAATTCCGATCTCGGCGGCCACGCGGTTTCTTCACCGGCGGCAGATGACGCTATCTTTACCTTTCACAAGCCATGTGACATTATCTGGCCGCGCTAGGAAGCCTCGTTTCCCCTCCTGTCTTGTTCTTGCTCCATGGTTCAGGGCGAAGCCTATGACCACGTTTCATTAACCTTCTGTATCGGACGACGACACAAGTCACGTGGGGCGCTGAGCAGCGAAGCGTTTCGAAATGATTGATTGATTGTCCGGTTTAACGCGCCGACGCAACGCAGGCGATGAGGCGCGCCGTAGTGGAGGACTCCGGATTTATTTTGACCAACTGGGAATCTTTAACGTGTGCTGAAATCTCGAACACACGGGCATTTTTGCTTTTCGCCTTCATCAGAAAAGCGGCCTCCACGGCCGGGAATCGAAACCGCGACCTCGTGCGCGTTTGGAAATACGCGACGCGGGAAGAACCATCTATATCCGCAAATTTGCGTAGTGGGATTACTGCCCTATGGTCCACATTTACACTCAAATACCAGACACCTAAAGAAATGTTTGTTTTTCTTTCCTATAGGTGTCATCGTAGCTACAATTTGTTAATGCGGCAGTACTTTCAATGATCTTGGGAAGAAATCTGTTTGCGCTGCTGAAAGGCAGATTGGATTTGACAAATTATTTCGTACACAGTTGAACTCTAGCAAGTTGTATGTAGTTTCCGCCTTTCCACAATGAAAATGGTTTATCTGCAGACGTTGAATGCAGGGTGCTCCCTGAAACACGGCTCAATATCGAAAAACATGAAGTAAAAAGTTGTCATATTTGAGAGGTTTCACGCACCCAAGCTACCCCTGTGCTTTAGGGCGTGCCATAGTGCAGGAGTAAATTAATTTATACCGCCTCAAAACCTTTAACATGCGTTGAAATACCCCCAGAGTAGCGTTTTCATTCTTAGCTTCCATCACAAAAACGACCGCCGCGGCTGTGATCGAAACCGGCTCCTCAGGCTCTGCAGAAACACGCCTCGGCCAGTGAGCCAGCTTCAGTAGTCAAAAATATAAAATGTGATTCTGTCGGATAAGATATAAATAGTTATCAATCAGAATGTTGGCGGTCAACACTACACTACTTTACATTGTCATCATAAACTAATTAGTGGAAAACGCATTTTTCTGAGAAATAACTCCGATCACACACCCCTAATTAAAATCTGAAGAGCGTAAAAATATCGTGGCAGGGTGCTTCAGGTACTGCGCAATTTCTTGCCTTTAGAAGATTTTCAGCCTTTTATTGACATTTTTTTTTTCTGCAAAACGATTCTATGGTAGCGAATTATTAAAGGGGTCCCCAAAGGCGTGTTGGTGCCGTGCCGTGGTTAGGTTGGGCGACCAACGCAATCCAGCGGCAAGATCACACTTTCATTTCAAAGTTTGTCGCGCCTTTCCAACCCTTTCCTGCGTGCATTTGGACATCATAATTTAAAATCATGTAGTACGCCATCGATCCTCCCTTGTGCGTCACGAAGCAGAGATCCTGCTATTGGATGGCATTTTTCCCGCCCTTTCGGCGAAGAAAAGCGCTGTCTTCTCATCGTTGGCGGGTTGCGGTGGACCCTCTTCCTGCAGCACGCTTACACTCCATCGTGTTCGTCCACATTTATCTTTTACAGCGAAGCTGTTAGCCTCTTCTTGGTCAGAAAATTTCATGTCGGAAACAAAAATGGAGGCACGACCAAGCAGTTCTCGCCCAAGACGCTAATCAAGCTCGCAGAATAGAGATCAGCATTCGTGTAAAAAAGTAAAAACCATGAAACAAGCATCGAAATCGCATGATGGATGATAAGGCCCGGGGAAACATAACCCCTCCCCCCTCAAGTGTGCTGGTAAAGATTAAGCTTGCAGGTGCTCTCGAAAAAGAAGGGGTGTTGACGTCATTCGAGTGCTTGCGCATGCATCAGGCTAGGCAGGAACCACCAGTCCTCGCCCAAGACCACGAGTGCATGCGTCAGGACACAGTATTTGCCGCCACAGAAGCCGAGTGCGAGTGGCAGGCCCGCCAAGACAACAAGCATGTGTAGTGGTTTACAACAGCTGCGGGGTACATCCACTTTCGCAGGATTGGATGGCGTCCGTTTTTAAAGACGATAGTCTTTCTTGGCCTACTTAAACCCAGAAATTTTGGTCTGTCTGTCTGTCTGTCCGTCTGTCTGTCTGTGACACGATTCAGCCACCCGTCCAAAGTAAAACCATGCTTGCGCAATGGTCTTATATAGACACAGCTAAATCTGCCCGTCTAATTCTGGTGTGGTGTTCACATTTGTCAACATTATTGAAGAAGAAGAAGACATTACGCAAATACAAGACAAGTTAATACAGAAGTGATACTTGAGTTGTTCCTTTATAAAAAATCATACGTGCTTGATCTTTGCGAATATAAATACTTCATCAACTGCAGAAAAACAAATCACTCTGCCATCGCCTGCTGTCGCCCGCGCCCCTATAGCTTCTGGCGCCATTTTAAAAAATCAACCGGAAACGGTTACGAACCACTAGATAGGTTCCACGTTCTGCTTGGAACGCACGTGGAAGAGGGCAACGTGGTTATAGAAACGCTGAAGTAGGGCGCCTCGATTCACGCGCGTCTCCGCCGTACGGCAGCGTTCGCATCGAGACACCCGGCTTGGAGTAGTAGAACGCGGTAAATTTAAAACGATTTAAGCAAACCTTTGGCGTCTTTATCTTGGGAGGAGCGCGACGCAATGAGGAACAACATGAGAGGTGAGCGGGAAAGCCATGGGAGGCATTTACTTGGCAAAGCTCGATAAAGACTATCGTCTTTTAACGACATTTGCAACGAAAGGAGCAGATACGCGGCCAACTTTTTTATTGCGAAGCAGCATATGTCTCTCCCCCTCCCCTGCTAGCTTTCATTCCGGTGAAGCCGATTCTCCAGGCGCCGCTCCGAAGCTCCTCCTCGCCACCACCGACCCTCTTTCACAACGGTTATCCCCCTCGCCACCACCGATGCCTCTTTCACAAGTTGCGCATTCGTCTGAGACCGGCCGTATCGCCGTTATCAGATAATTGTGGAGAATCAACAGCAGCACGAATGGGTGCAAAAACGCCCGAAAGCCGCCGTCCTGTCAGCTGTCCTCCGCAATCAAGCGGTTTGGGTCTGGGCTGGTGTGTTGCACAGAGAATAAAATGCCTACGACTGGGTAGCGAAAGGTACACCCAAGTGTGCGTCCGCTGGAATAAAGTCCAAGGCCTTGGAGGGGTTAATTTGATGTGGAACCGACGCATGCCGTTCGCTTGGAGGAAAAAGAGCGGAAACTGAAGAACCGTCAGCCTGAACAGAAGTGTAAATGGGCGCGAGAACGAAGGAAAGCCGCTGCTACTGCCGTTGCCTCCTCAAGTTTTAGCTGGTTGAGTAACTGTGAATCCCTCCCGGATGAAGAGCAACTGGCCCGCTTGGAACGCCGACGTGGGCCAATATCACTTGCTTGGCTTAAAGGGCTTTCAGAGCGACACGTTCGACAGTGTCTTCCACTTCTAAGCACCCGCTCATTACCGGTTGCCGGTTTATGCATGCACGGGTGGGGAGTGGAAGGAAGGGGGGGGGGGGGGGCACGCGCAGCTACAGGCTTCACGCCCTTACTGATGACATGTCCGTTGTGTTGGCGTGAGGTTTACAGGTGGCCGTCAAACAGCCCAATGCGATCGGTCCGGTGTCCTTCGTGCTAGAGGGGATTGGGTTGGTGTGTTGCACAATATTGCAATATTGTGTTTCGTCAGCTTTCAACTCATTCTCCCCTTTTCTAATACCCACTTGTCCCTTAGGGTACCAAATAAATAAATATAAATAAATAAATAAATAAATAAATAAATAAATAAATAAATAAATAAATAAATAAATAAATAAAAGTAAGATGCGTCCGACGCCGAAGGGAAAGCGACAGCTCTATGTTTGTCCGCTACAATAAAGCTCGGGTCTTTCCAAATTTCACTTAGGTAATTGCCTAGGAAGCATTACAAACAAATTACAAATTACAAACAAACGTGATTTGCTTCGTGCACTCCTTGGAGGGCGTCCAGCTTTGCAGGTCATCCGTCTCCACATAGTGAAAGGGCACTATTTTTTTTTATTCTGTTACCACGATATTCGTTACAGGACATGGGTGCAGCTTGTCAAAACACGCGTGCGCCCTGCTTGAGTGCGCTGTGTGCCTTCGCAAGAAGGCCTCTCATTGCGACTGATAAATCGATCCGAACCTACGTGTTTCGTTCATGGCTTCTCTGGCGCTTTCAAATGTCATTTCGACATGCCGCGGCTGTAATTACCGTGACACTTCAAAACGATCCCCGCACTGTCGGGATGGTATGGGAGACGCCGATTTTCGGATAAACAGTGCGCGCGCTGCCTTTTCTGTCTTTTTCTGTCTGTCTTTTCTGTAAACTGCCTTTTCTGCGACGTTGCCCTCATCCGCGAAAATATTACTCAGTGTTGCAAAAGCGGCGCCACAGATGTTCGATTAACCTCTTCATAATAATGCGGCAATCTGGAATTCATCTGTATTAAAAGGCACTCCTACGCAGAACACGCCAACCGTTGTTTCCGGTCAATACGCGTACACCATCCGTGGCGACGTGATTTCGAAGAGAAAATAAAAATAAAAACACAACCAAAAATTACGTCTGGCTATACTATCGGCCAAATGCCAGTCTAATGAAGGTTCGATAGGCTTGGTCTATCCTTGTCGCATCTAATTGCGCGTCATTTAAACACTCTAGGCCAGGGGACACCAGAGGTCGTCATCTAGCCCTCACGCAATGTGTACGTTGCCTGCAGCGCAGTCGGGGAACTCTCCGCCTGAGTCTGCTTGCATGCACCTGTCTTAATCTGAGGGGAAGCATGGCAGAGGAAGCGGCCGCCCGGTAATAATGCGATCACCGCGGCAAGCCATCCCCAACGCATCGACTGCTATCTTTCGTGAAAAACTTCGGCGCCGGCGTTGTATGATGGAGAGCTCAACCGAAGTTCTTGTTCGCTGTGGAGGCACCCACGTGCAGGATATCTCCGCAGTTCAGTCGATAACGAAGTCCCCGGAACAGGTGGACGCTACTAACCCCCCGCCTGTTCGTTGTACCTTTCCTACGGATTTGCGAGTTTTTTTTTTTTTCCTTAGGCTTATTACAACAACCGGCTATCTCTGCAGCTCACGTGAGTTGCTTTCCGCTCGAATAAATTAAGCTTAAGCTCGGTGGCTCTTGTCATTGATGAGCTGGTTTCACCATTGAGGGTTTTATTGACTGTCGTAATCGTAACAACCTCGTTATACGTTCACGGGAAGGGCAATACCCTACCGCCCTTACGTGGCTTACGTTTAACTTTATGCAAGCGTGAGCTCGGAAAACAAGGTTCGTTTCTTTTTTGCATGTCTGTATCATGGAAATCAGACGCGCAACAAATATGAGATAATTTCATGTCAGTGTTGACGCATACATTGGCTCAAAGTTGAACACCAAATAGAAATAGCACAACACTGTGCACAACTAACCAGAACTGAACGGAACTTTTGGAACAGAAGTCTTGAAGAAGCCCGTGAAAGTCGACCCGCCTTGGTGGCTCAGTGGCCAAGGCGTTGCGCTGCTGAGAACGAGGTCGCGGGTTCGATTCCCGGCCGCGGTGGCCGCTTTTCTGATGGAGGCGAAAAGCAAAAACGCCCGTGTGTGCGAGATTTCGGCGCACGTTAAAGATCCACAGGTGGCCAAAATTAATTCGGAGCCCTCCACTACGGCGCGCCTCATCGCCTGCGCTGCGTCGGCGCGTTAAACCCTACAATCAAATCAATGGAAGCCTCCAGTGTCAATCAGTGTCAGTGCTTCAGCGCTGGGCATACGTGTCTGCGCCAACTTTTCTTCATTCTTTCCTTTATCTTTTTTGCCAATTTTCCCTTTCCCACGCGCAGGATAGCAAACTAGGCTCTAGCCAGGTTGACTTTCCTGCCTTCCCTCTACATCCTTCCTTCCTTCCTCTGGCAAAACAGGCGAGAGCACGCGCATAGAATTATCTATTGTGTTAGCGTCGTCTGCTCTTCTGTTCCCCTCAGGGCAACCCAGACCCTGTTTTTTTTTATCTTGCAAGGTTGTTTCGCTACCGCCAAAGGTGGCTAAACACCGTGGAGCACAAGTTTTTATTTTTATCAGATTTTTTTTATTTATCTTGTTATATCGCACAGCAGCCTAAGGCCATTCCGACCATAAAACCGGTTCTTTTCTACTCTTATTTATCTTTTCAGTGACATTACTCACGCTGCGCGGGACAAGTGACTCGAAAGAAAAATCAAATGCGCATTTGATATGCGCCTGCGCTTCTCATAACCACGGTTTCTCGTAAACAAAGTTATTCAGACGCAGTGGCAGGGGGTATACCACTCCAAAGGAAACAGTGTAGCAGGCGACACTCTTACAGCAGATAGCCCTATGCGCGTGTGTGTGCTCGCGCCTATTTCGCTGCTGAACACGGTGATAAGGCGCTGACGTGCCGATCGGTTGTCGCTCCCGTTATATTATTAAAAATCTGGGAGGTTGTACAAGGGTAAATTTATGCATATGTTTGATTACGCACATGTGTGAATTTTGTATATATGTGTGTGTAAAATGTAAGTATGTGTACGTATGTGTATCTGTACTTATGTGCATATGGGCATTTAATCGTTTCAAATTTACTCACGTAAAACTTGTGTTGACATTTTTTGCTGCCCACGCATTTGTATATAGATAGACGTCCACTAACGTCGGCTATTGGCCCAACACTTTCTTGCCTATTTTTATGTACCACTTCAACAAAATAAACAAACTCAAAGTCAAACTCAAACTCAAGACACTTGCGCTAATTTTCTTGACCCCGCTTAAGAAACTAGGAGTGCGGCACACCGGATCGCGCAATAGGTTGCTATAAAACCAACAGAGAGACGGGAGGCAACTGAAGAAAAAAATGCTGAGTACGTAGACTGCACGGGAGGCCGTTTAATAAGGAAACTTCTCGATCGTCTCAGAGCTTCCGAGGGAGGACGAGATTTCACTGTTAAGTATGACGTCGAAACCTATGCATACTTAACTGTGATTGGTAGCAATGGCGATGACACATCCGTGCCAGATCCGAACACGACAAGGGGCGGCCTTGAGAGAGCGGAAGTGGTCCCGAAATCCAGCATTTTACCGTAATTCTCACTTGAAATTCTGTGTATGATCAAGCGAAGTTATATGCGTGAATGCATGACAATCAGCGCCAACAAATCATTTTATTATAACGCCGTGGATGCAATAGCGATGCATTATGTGGTAGCAATTTCTCCTGGCGCTGCACATTTCACTACTGTCATGTAATCGTCCTAAGAGAATTATGACGTTCTTGAACTTGTGAGGAGTACGAGCGCAACCCGTATTAGTTGCCCAGTAAAACAAACTTTTGAGGCGCCATCAACCACGTTAGGGTGGTTTAAACCTCACAGACTCGGCCGTGTATCTGTCTTCGATCAAAAAGAAAAGAAATTTCCACCTGGTACTGCCGCCCACGTGCGCTGCCATGAATGTGGCCCCGGCAACATGGTGCACACCGCTACTTCTAGTTATGTCTCACCGTTTCAAGGTTTAGGTAGATGCAGGCTTTGCCTCGTTTGACATGTGCAAATCTTTTATGTATTTGCCAGTGCTAGGATCAAGTTGCCGTGACGTAAATTCGAGATCTCCAAAAAAAATATAGCTGTTTCATTGTTTCAGCCGTTCCTTTGACTTATCTTACCCCAGCGGGGTCTCTAACCGGAAAAGTTAGGAAAGTTAAAAATGAAGTTCGTTAGTTCATCTGGCAGTTGCATAGTTTTATTATATGTTTTGGGGCGACTACCTGCTCCTGCAGCATTGTCAACATTTGGATTTTTATTTCATGATGTTACAAAGCACACTCTGGGTACGGTGGTACCCTGGAACCAATATTCTCTAACTGAGCCTGGGTGACCCTATCAAGTGTACCAAAGACGTACTTCCTTCCTTTCTGTGCGGTCGTTATGACCCGGCCACGAGGACCAAGAAAAAAACAAAAGTACACAAAATGTCTACTTGTCTAGCTTATGGAGTGTCACTGCTTGCGCAGGGTTCTACGAGATTTGTCGAAAGCAGACTACTCAATGACGGACTCTTTTTATAGAAACGTCAGAAAGTATTCCCCGAACGTTATAATAGCACGGTGGGCTTGGCTTCACATAACAAAAATTCAAAAAGGGCCCAAAGATTGAACCGCCATGGCGTTATTCTTCAGGAAAAGGTCTCTCGTCTTCCGGGAAGATTAGCATTTGGTACTGAAGGCCAATGTGAAAGAAAATGCCTTTTCGGAAAGTTGAAAAAACGTAGGCTGAGCTGCGGAAGAAACGTTGTCCTCTCTAGGGGTGCCCACGCGTTATCTTGGGAACAATAGCCCCCTTACGGGGTTTATTCACATAAGTTGAGGCAAAAGTAGCAAGGTATAGGAAAAATCCTTTCCCTTCTGTAATTTAAAGTTCGTAAAAAATAATAATATATAATAAAACTAAATCACCACCACAGCTTCTGTTCAAAGTCTTGGTCACTCATCGAAGCGTTGCGATATAAGTATCGAATGAATTCAGCGAAAATTGGAAAACTCGTCGTTGGTTTCCTGTATGCGAGATGCACTGACGAAAACTGCTTTTTATTTTATTTGTGTATTTTTAGAGGAGCATCTCATGTCACTTTGAGCCTGAGTCTCTCGTACTAAACAAGATACATATTGCAATAAGGTATCACGTGGATTGGAGAAGAACGATGAAGCGTTCCGTCACACATACTCCATCAGACGCAGACGAACACACACACGCACGCGCACATGCATGCACGCAAGCAGCAAGCAACACACGCACAAACACACGCACACGCGCGCACACGCACACAAACATATATTGCGTGGAGTCGGATTTACGCAATTGTAACTTTACCGGAACACGGTCTCTTCGCTCTTGCGAGTATCACAGAACCAGCCCCAACTTACTCGCCTCGTGTTCTCAGCGAGGGTTACTAGTCGGCTAGAACGGTACTCACGCTCCATTTTACAACTATATAACGTGAAAAAGCGCACCCCGCCTCTTGGAGTCCGAACAAGCGCCGCTATCGATCCACAGCAGCCACAACACTGTTCACGGGTGCCCTTGCCCCTCCGTGCCCAGCAGTGTTATATTTTACAGCGAAGCTGTTAGCCTTTCGTTGGTCTGAAAGTTATGTGTCGTAAACAAAAACCCCAGGCAGGACACAGCAGTCCTCGCCCAAGCCGCCGAGCGGAGGCGTCAGGCTAATCAGGCATTCAGCATAGAGCTGAGTATGGGTGTGAAGAAAAAACCACAAAACAATCATAGAAACCGCGTGATGGATGATAAGGGGCCGGTGAACAATGGGAACACCCCCCCCCCCCCCCCCATACATGTGTTCTGGTCAAGATTAGGTTGGCAGCCACTCTCGAAAAGGGAGGGGGTTGACGTTATTCGAGGGCTAGCGCATGCGTCAGGCAAGGCAGGACCCCGCGGCTCTCGCCCAAGACGCCTGGCACATGCGTCAGGACCCAGCATTTGCCGCCAGAGAATTCGAGTGCAAGCAAAAAGGCCGCCGAGACAACGAGGAACATTTCATACCCTTCCCCATCAGCATGAGTAGTGGTTTCCAACAGCTGGGCTGGACATCCACTTTCGCACGGCGGGATAGGGTCCATTTTTTTGGCGCTGCACTGGCCCACCTGTCAGGCGTTTGCGAAAGCACGATGGCCGAAACTGATTTGTTTTATATGACTGCTCAAAGCTACGACTATAGTAACTTTCGTGTCAGCCATGCTGCGCCCTCTTGGATGAAATATGTATTGCTGAGCTAACAAGCGATCTAAGATTGACGATACTCGGCCCGGGGCAATCCAGATTTCCTGTTCTTCGCTACTCAGGTAAGAGTGGTCGTAGGCGAAAACAACCAAAGTCGCTAACTCGAAGCTTCTCGACATATGTGACAGATGCATCTCATCAAAAACGTCCGTGAGAGTGCTTTGCCATAATGCAATGAATGACCCGTCGCTGCATCTGAGAACACTAAACCGGGAAATGATTAAGCCCCAATTTAACGCTAGCTTTCCCTCTATTGTAGTCAAACATGGTTTACTATGTTTCAGTGCTCGTCCCGGGTCTTTCTGCTCCTCGTCTCGTTCCCTGCGCCGTTTATCATGATTGCAAGCCAACTTGCCCAAATTTCCCTTTTCCATGGTTTATTAGAAACCTTCAAGTAAATGGATGAACAGCTTTGCCAATGCTTCAGGTCTCCAACGCAGTTTCGATGAATTTTGCTCGCACTTTTTATCTTCATTGACTGGGTACCCTGAATTATGGAGTCTTTCTTAGTTTCTTTGGATAATAATGTGTAAAGTAAAAGGGAACAACCTTGAAAAAAGAAATCCCATTTTGGCCACTCAGTGGCGCCTAAATTGTTTTTGTGCGTTTCCCAGTGTCCGTTTTCTCCTGGTGTGCTTGGTGACCATTTCAAGACAATTTGAGGTAACCTTTAGGCGCTCGTTGTGCAAAGAGACGGGCAGCGATAGCTTGAGGACGTTAGCATACACCACGTGAAACGGTTCGGAACCAAGCTCGAAGAGCTGCCTGAAAAACAAGCACGTGCCAAAGGACATCACGTAGTAAGCCTTACCTTGCCTTATCATAAGACTTGGCGCTGAAACGCACCTTCGAGGTTGTCGTCGTTTGGGACGAGTTTAACGAGTTCGGTCCCCACCAAGAGGAACATTTGTGTTTTGTCTTTGATGCCCAAATTTTGTAGGTAGAAGCGAATGCTATGAATGAGAGCCCCGGGGAGATAACGGCCCTTTGTGGTACGTCCGGACAAAAATTACACTGCACGCTCTCTTAAATACCACGTTAGTAAAGTTGCTACAACATTCTTTATCCTTCGCGTCACACCTGCGGGGCCTGACCCTCCCTCGTGTGAGGCCAGGCGCCGGAAGACCAGGCCAGGCCACCTAGTAAGCACCGGGACTTACTCTCCGCCAATCTTGTCACCTTCCTCAATATGAGAGGGAAAGGGAGGCTGGTCGTTGCCTGTTTGATTTCTTTACTTGGCAGCGCCTTCTGTTACTTCGGGTTCCGCATCTGGAGTGGGCCCGCGCTCATTTCTTAGTTTGCTTTAGCTTATTTTTGCGTTGGGGACTTTGTTCCGCTCGAGAACGTTCGCGGTCATTCTTCACGTGGTGTGCAGCCGCGTTTGCGCGATCATTTCCACTCACACTTCCGACATGGTGCGAAACCATCACGGAATTAGTCCTACTCTGCATACAGTGGGCCTTAAGCTTAGAACGTTTCTTCGCACTACTCCAGTAGCTGCTCTCATTTCTAGCTCCCACGAATTCCTGCTGCTGCGACTCTAAATTCGGTTCCTTACTTACCTCGACCGAGAGCCATCCCCCAAAGCAGTACCATTCGTGGCTGTTGAAACATTCTTAACATCATGCTCCCTCCTGCACCCAACCTTCCACCTTCCTGAACAATTCCCCTTATCCACCACGTTGAGCTCTTTGGAGATTGCTCCCTGCGCGAAATTTAATTTCACTTATCTTCGGTTTCCGACTGTTTTCGATTCTTCCCTCTTCAGCTACGTCGGACCTTCAAAAGAGCAGAGGAAGGAAGAACGCGATGCTTTGGTTTCTTTCGCTGTTGGGAAAGATTTATTTCTTCAACTTCAGCGTCAATTGTCAGATCTTGTTAACTAATTCTCCCCGAGCTTTTGCTTGCGGTTGTTGTGCGATTCACTGCAGTTACCCTCGCAGCGTCGATATCTGATTTCTGCTTTCAACTAGCGTAGGTCATACGTTAAGTCGCCCATCTTTCAGGACTTTATCCTCCTGCGTCAGCTCTACGACAATGTACCCGTAAGGGCCTTTAAACACATACCACCATTTAAGCACCTCGAATGTAAAAGTACCGGCGCCCTGTATGAAGACAGCTGATTTTGACTTGTACTTTTTATAACCAGAGAAATTTGACTGATAGACGTCCACGGCTAGGTTGAGAGATAAGCGCAGAAAGAACGCAGTCCGGAGAAAGTACTGCGGTAAGTTTGTTTATCGTCCATGATGTGTGAAGGCTTTCATGGCGCTGCATTTCACAAAACTGAATAACATCCACTGCGAACCATATCGAGTAGTCGTACCCCTTTCTCAAAGGTATTATTCCGAAGGAGGTACCTCAACTAGTAGACCCCATTTTTGTATAATGGGGTTTATTTCTTTCATTGCACGAAATAGTAGCTGCAGACAGGTTTTTTGCTGAAGAGTTCATAATTTTTAAAAAGCTCATTAAACAAGTTTTACAAGTGGCCTGAAGGGTCGATTTGTTCATCGTCAGGTATTTTTGGACCGAGGTTTAGTAACATTGAGGGAACAAATGAACAAAAATGGGCTGGCCACATTTTCACTAGCATCCCTCCTTCCCATTATCCGAGAGTCCTACCAGCATTGTGCTTACAGCCTTCATTTTCAGTCTTGGCCACATTTTACATCAGTCATAAAAACTGTATTCAGACACCTTATAAAGTGTCATATCTAAGAAGGAACATTGGGGAAATCCCTCCCGATGAGTTTCTTGGCGCCATAACTTTCTAGCTGACCTATACGGCTAAAAAATTTTCAATTCGTTTTTGCCAGCAAGCACCGCGCGATGTCGATTGATGTCTTCCGCGATGGTTGGAAAAGTGGGAAAGGCGTTAGCACGATATCAGCGTCTGTTTACGCATAAGCTCCAACATGCACTAAATAGCAGTTGTTTCTTCGCGTATTCCAACTACCATCGGCGGAGCTCTCTTTGTCTGGCTACGGTGGGACGAAGCAGGTGCACTCCCATTCTTTTTATAGCCTGTATTCAATAGGGCGGCATGCATGCAGGCAACCATGTGAGTGCGCCGTCAGTGGTTACATCGGACTCCGCGGGATGGCGGTACTTGTCCGTGCTAAGCGCATGATATGGGTTGGACATTCCAAGCTCTAGTCCGCCAAACGCAAAGTAATGCCTCGACTACAATGTGAGTGCCATTAATAACAACTCTGTTGACACCACCGTTGAGAATAGGGTGGAAACAAAGCAGACGACGCACGCTGGGAATTCGACGTGCGGCCGCAGTGGCACAAGCCGCGCCATGTCCGTGGAGCTTCCGCCATGTCCGTGGCCATTTCAGTGTTGCCAAACGAAGATATTGACAGCTAAAGTTTTCAATGAATACCACCTATATGTACACTCGCCGCATCGTGAGAATGCGTATGTACGCTGCAAAAGCTGACAAACCATAACTGTCTAATTTCGACGTGAGCGCGCTTGATTAGCTTCACGTTGCATACGTTGCCTCAACTCTCACGCCTGGCTCCTGCTCTTCAAAAAGAGGGCAAATATTCTTTCGACTCTAAGGAGGAGAAGGAGGATGAGCAAACTTTATTAACAGTGAGGTCGAGCGGGATCGTGGGCGGGGTCCTCAGTCAACATTCCGTTGGTGCGGCCTGCCGTCTTCGCCCTGTCAGCGAGCCAAAGCTGCTTACTCAGGTCTGAGCTGGCAAGCTCACTCTCCCACTGCTCGTGAGTTGCATTAGGGATTTCATCATGGTCTGGGTTTGACTGGCAGGCCCAAACCATATGGTATAGCGTAGCTGGGCTGCCGCAGTGTTTGCACAGGGGGTAGTATAACGTTGGGTGGATGGTGTGTAGCCGTGTGGGGTGTGGAAATGTATTAGTTTGAAGCCATCGAAGGGTGACTTGTTGTTCTTTTGTTAGCTGGTCGGCCGGCGGCGGGAAGGTGCGTCGTGTGAGCATTTAGTGTTGGGTGATGTCGTTGTATGTGATGAGTGAGTAACGGGTCCTCTCATCATCCTCTTGCGGTGCCCGGCGAGCAAGTTCTCGGGCGTAAGCGTGTGCCGCTTGATTGCCGCGGAGAGGCGAGTGAGCAATCTTGTTTGTTCTCTTTGGGGGTGGGGGGGGGGAGGGGGGGTTGGGTTTTAATTCGTTGCGGCTACCTTGGAAATTCTTCCAGCCGTGTACGTTCGACACGCCGCTTGTGAGTCCGCAATGATGGTCGTGGCTTGGGTCTGCGTTATGGCTAGTGCAAGTGCCACTTCTTCTGCTTTGAGGATGGTGGATTGCTAAGGGTGACGATTGTAATGAGGGCGGTGGGGGTGGCGACGACCGCTGTTTTGGTGTTTGCACGCGCGTAGTCCGCCACGTCCGTGAAGACTGTCGTACTCGGGTCGCCGTATTGTCTTTCGAGGGCCAGCGCCCTGGCCTTTCTTCTGCCTTCGTGATGCTGGGGGCTCATGTTACTTGGCAGTGGGGGAACGTTTAGCTTGGATCTTATATCGCAGGGTATGTCTACCGCAGTATCTGTTTCCTTTGGCGACATGAACCCCACGTTCAAGAGTACTTGGCGTCCTCTGGGCGTAGTACTTAGTCGCGCTTTTTTGGAAATTCAGGTGTGCCTCCATAAGTTCGTCTAGGGTGTTATGTACTCCCAGAGCCATCAGGAGAGCGGTAGAAGTTCTGGTCGGGAGTGCGAGGGCTTGTTTGTAGGTCTTGCGTATGATGGTGCCAATCTTCCGGCGTTCTGTTTCCAGGAGGGTGGCGTAGGGAGCGACGTGCGTTATTCTCTTCTCGAAATTATGAAGGCTTGGACCAGATGCAGCATGTCCTGCTCCTTCATGCCATGATTTTGGCTGGCAATGCGGCGAAGCATCCTGATGATTCGGGCGGTGGACGAGTGCAGTTTTTTTATTAGTTGGGTGTTTTTTGCAATCTGCCTGATATATCATGCCGACTAATTTGATGGTTGGGGTGGGATGGATTTTGGTTCCATCCGACGTGATATAGATGTCCGTGGTTGTATCTCGGCGGCGTTTTTGCACCATGACAAGCTCCGATTTCTCAGGCGCGCAGGTGAGACCACACCCTTTGGCGTAGGCATTCACCACGCCTGCAGCCTGTTGAAGGTGGTCCTGCATGGTTACTGCCGACCATTTGCTTACCGAGATAGTGGTATCGTCGGCGTAAATGCCGTGCTTGATGTCCGGGATTTTGTTCAACTCTTTTGGCAGGTTTATCAGGGTTATATTGAAAAGTATTGGAGGCAGCACAGCGCCTTGCGGCGTACACCTATTTCCGCATGTCAAGGGGTCGGATCGCAGGTCGCCTACCTTGATGACAGCTTGCCGGTCCGTAAGAAAGTCGCGGACGTATCCGTACATTTTTTAGCCGCAGCCGAAGTAGCTGAGGTTCGTAAGTATGGCGGCATGAGCCACGTTGTCGAAGGCCCCCTTGAGGTCTAACGTCAGTTGGCCTTGGGCGTGGTCTTACTGGCCGATTCGAAGATGTCGGTTTTCAGTTGCAGTAGGATGTCTTGTGTTGAAAGGTGCGGACGAAACCCGAACATCGTATGTGGCATTTGTTCAGTTCTTCCTAAATATCATTGCAGCCTATCTAGAACAACGTGCTCCATAACCATACCGACGCAGGAGGTGAGGGAGATCGGGCGGAGGTTGTTGACGCATGGCGTTTTGCCCGGTTTTGGTAGAAATCTCACCTCTGCCTCCTTCCATGCAGTCGGAAGGATGCTGGCCGTCCAGCACTCATTCATGTAGGAGGTCAGAGCACCGATGGAAGCGTCGTCTAGGTGTGCCAGGGCCTTGTTGGTTATTTTGTCCATACCAAGTGAGGTCTTCCGCCGTATCTTAGCCAGGGCCACCCGCACCTCAGCCGGTGTTATTGGCTGATCAAGAGTAGAATTCGGAGATCCAGTGTATGGCAGTGCAGGATCCTTGGGGGTGGCCGGGAAATATTTATCCTTCAGGGTACACATGAGGTCTTTTTCAGAGCCTCCATGGGCATTGGTGTATGATAGTCCGCATCGTCTTGTTAGTTTCCCGCTGCTCTTGGTGGGATCTATAAGGTATCTAAGAATGTTCCAGGTCTTCGAAAAAGGTGAGTCTTCCGTCGAAACTGTCACACATGTTTGGCCAATTCTGGCGGCTGAGGCCCGCCGCGTACTGGGCCGCTTCCTTGCTTAGTTTGGCGATCCTTAAGCGAAGCTTCCTGTTATGTCTTTGCTTCCTCCATCTCCGGAGTAAGATGCGCCGGGCTTCCCAGAGATGAAGCAAGTGATTGTCTACCGCCGGTGTTTGATCAGACATTTCAAGTTTCTTTGAATGGTGCATAATGTCGTTGCATAATTCTTCGGTTCATGCGCGTATGTCTTCTATCGTGTTGGTCTGTGCCTGATTTCTTTTTTTTCTTATCGCATCCCAGTCTGTTAATTTCGCTTCTCCTATTTTTATTCTGTAGTGTGGCCCATATACTTTGGTCTCGATGATCATATGATCACTGCCCAAGTTTTCTGCACGGCTCCTCCAGCTGACATTGGAGAGGTATGCTGTTAACGTTAGATCCGGGCAGGTATCTCTCGTTGTGCTTTTGCCCATCCTGGTAGGCGTGAATGGGTCATTAATAAGGGTGAGATTCTCTTCGTGTAGGGTATCTGAAATTTCGGAGTACTTTCTCATGGATGTATGAGGTCGTCTTACATGTATTTTGATTCAGTGTGGTCGTTCAATGCCGAAAAACCACCCCTAAAAGCTTGTCCTACAAAATAAATGTTATTGCTCCTTCAGAAATCACCTCCGCATAACTATCGAAGCCTGTTGGTAGCTGAGAGCTAGGACGTGCTCACTACATAAATATCATCAGCCTTTCCGCTCTGGGAAGGTGGAGGATACGCGAAGTTCTCTAGCACACAATAATTGAGGGGACTGAAAATGTAGGTGAACGATGTATTTCTATGGAGCATTGACCGCCGACATCCCTTAGGAAGACACGTAAATACACATACGCAGCCTTATTTTAATTCTGGTGATTCTGAAAATGGTGCCTATTGATAACCTATCTACACAAAGCGCATATCCATATGATTAGACGGATAAGTTTGAGGTCTAAATTATGTTATGAATAGCGTGAGACTTTTGTGGTGACCGCGTACTAATAGGGAGTTTTAGAATAGGGGGCGGGGCCCCAACGCTCTGGGGCCCCCACGTGCCTTGGGGCGCCGCACTGCGCATGCGCAGAACCAAAGCCGTCCTTGGGGTTTTGGGTTTGCGTTTTGCGCGCACGATATTTAGCTGAAATAGCGGGCGCCCCAAAGCTGCACTTTGCGTTCTTGCGTCGCTCTCGCAGCCAGCGAGATTGCGTGTGACCATGGCTGAAGCGAAACTTGCGGCTCGTTTCAGGATCCACCCGATCAACTACGACGATCGCTGAGCTGAATTTGTAGATTACGCACGTCGTTCACAAGTAATGGATAAAGCAGCCAGTCGCGAAGCGTTTTGTGCCCTCGGAAACAGTCCGCGCACACGCCGGCCGCGCCTGCCCGCTCGGCCCACTAAGTGGCTCAAACCGGCGCGGACCACGGTAGCAACAGCTTGTCGCCACTCTTCCAATCAATCTGATCGCTAAAATGAAGTTCCACATGCGAGCAAGTAGGCGTTAGTGTGGTGAAAAATTGTGCTAGGAATTTTCATCAGAGCTTATTTGAAAAGCGGCGATCAGATATTTGCCGCGATGCTACGCCTACGCTGACCGGCCGCAGAGGTTCGGAGGTCCGACCGGGCCGCGCGGTGCAAGGTGCGGCGAGCGGCGGAAGAATGGTGTTGCCAATGCGGAAGCATCAAAAGAGGCTACGGCAGATGTCTTGGTAACCGATCGCTCAAACCGCAATTATAGCGGAAATAAAGTTCCACATGCGAGAAAGAGGATCACAGTTTGGTGAAAAGTTGTGTTAGGGAGTGCCATTCGCAGTTGCACAAACAGCGGCGATCAAATATCCGGAACAGTGCTAAGCCTAAAGTTCCCAACATCCCAGCCGACCCGAGCAACGCAAGCTGGTTGCAGGCTGTTGGGTATGGTGGCTAGAGGCCACCATATGTTGGGGTCGCCCCTCTTCTAAAACTCCCCGCGCGCGAGCGGGTTGCGTTTGCATTCCCCTAGCTTTATGGGGGCCCCAAACGCCGGCTTCCCCTATTCTAAAGCTGCCTAATAGTACCCACACCCGGGCGTTTGTTTTCCAACACCTCGGGCTTCAAAGACACGTGGCGCCTTGGGAGTTTTCGTTTCCCGACGTGAAAAAAACATGGAACCGTTTAGCCATATAACCTCCGCTTAAAATATTGTCATCGCCACTTTCTCCGTAACCTTGCCTGCATTAGAGAGTTCTAGCATATCGTTACTGTGTTTGCGTTACCGTTTACCATGTTTGCAGGAGTCGACTGCGCATGTGCGGCGAGTTACCGTGAATGGTAACTTACCGGCACAGCCTTTACCGTCGCCACGGCGCTTCCCGAGCAGACGAAGTGTACCCTATCGTCTTGATTACAGCAAACGCAGTGCACTCGGCAGCTTGATGCTTGGTACAGCTGGTAAAGCTATTCTTAGTTGATGTTGTTTATTACATTTTTCTCGTTAAAAGGTGCTCAGAAGTACGACAAACAACTATTTTTTTCCGGATGGGTGAGCAAAATGGCCGTTCCTACTCGTGCTAAGACTCGGCCGCCTCAAATAGTTCAGATAAGTTTCTGAGCACCCAAAGCGCTTTTACGTCTCCAAAATTGTGCCGGGCAAGGTAGTGTAGGTTATTGAGTAATTATTCCAACATATCTTACCCATTTCATGCCGAAATATTTAACGCAGACGTATGTTATATTTCACCTTGATCCCCACTCTACTCATAATCACGCACTTTTGATGTCACGCACTCTTTTCATTTGCTGCAATTATTCAGTGTATTTTAAGTTATTCTTGGCAGGAGGTCCCGCTACAGTCTTTGACCTTGGGACCTCCTTCTGTATATAACCCCCATGTATCATTTGGAGATATTAATATGGCGCCAGCGACACCACTTTTCTTTTTTAAGACTACAGTATTCTTAAAACTAATAATCTTATTATGAACGATTCACCAGAAAAGTGAAACATTCGAGCTACTTTAAACGAAAGCAGATAACTGTGAGCAACAATATTATGCGTGATTTGTTTCGATACTAATGCATTAGATGTCGCTGTGTGTACCACGGTGGCCGGTAAGTCAGAATACGCAAACCGCAAACCGTGTGCTAAAACGCGTTTTACCGATTTCGCCGGTAAACGGATACTTCGGCTTCCGGTAACACGGTAAACGGTAACGCAAACACAGGTAACGATATGCTAAAACTGTCTATTGTAATGCCTTCATTGTTAGTATTAGTATCCCAGAAAATAATGTAGATACCAGTCGTTCAACTACCAGCATGTCAAAAACGTCTATTTGTGGTTTACAGTAGTATTTCAATGCTAAAAAATAGTAATATAGCATTGCTTGCTATAGACTCCGTCTACGACACCATAAGAAAATTTACAGCATCGCCCAATACGTTTGGCCGCCAGCTCATTATTTTTACAGCTTCCTTTCTAATAGATATTGCTCACAAGATCCACGTTTAAACGCGTCCTTGCAAAACGCTGGGCACTGACCCTCCCCCGCAACATCTTATGCAATGCTTAAACCTATCTAACTAAACGTAACCCACTCCTCGTATCCAATGCTTTTGTATCGGATTAGGTACCAGAAAAGACCGCGTAACGCTGTTCACAAGTAGTCCCAGAGGTCCTGAGCCCTACATTCTTTCCAGATCGCTGATCGAAGATAGGTAAAAGTGAGCACCAACGGTGCAAGTGAACTTATCACTTAGTGGGCGACTTCGTTGCAGCTTCTTCAGCAAGAGCGCTTTTCTCCTATACCCTTAAAGTGAGCCCCGTGAGTACGGCTACTCCTCTAATAGAATCCGCTACCCTCAGGGGCAGCTTTCTGGCCCATTGCAGTCCTTTCAGTGACAATTACTCTTTAGTTATTCAGCGGAATGCAGCATTTTTCGCACAGCTAATAGTGGGGCGAAAGCTCGCTTTATGAGCAGTTTCAAGTTTAGCACGCTGCGCGAAAGAACTCCGGAGCCATGAAATCTATTCCATAGAAATGCATGAAGAGGACATTTTGACAGCGAATTACACAAAAAATATTCAGAATCCGGGAAGTAAGTCTTTTTACAGTTATCATGTCCAAGCCAACTCCTGGATCTATGCAAAATATCACTTTCCTGAAATGTTTTCCTACCGGGTTCCTGAGGGGTTGGGATTTTGAGCGAGAAAGATGGGAATGTTGTCGGTATACAGTATGCAGAAGAGTTTAACCGTGCTTTACTTCTTTGTTCAGAAAGTTGAGCTTAGAAAGCAATTCCCGAACTCGGCCAGACGTAGGCTTACCCAAAAACGCCGGTTAGAAATGACTTTCTGGTATGGTCCGTTCCAAATGGCCCCATCCGAAACGTCACCTTGTATGGGCTCCGTAAGGCTCAAATTGAACGTTCTCATCGAAGTCGTGTCAGTTTTATGGGCAAGCAGAAGTACACTGTCTGATGTGAATTCCAAAACGTGCAGAAGTCTTGGCAGCACCGAATCATCAATAACAAATTGTGTTGCTACGCGGAACGCGTTGTTGGCTAAGTGTTTATGGTCTATATATTTCACTCTGGAAGTGCTTCATTGCAAGAAAGAGCACATAGAGGAGCACGAAGGGACACTTGCAGATTTTTGTTCCAACGTTCCAAGCGCAAAATGTAAAACATCTTTGGGGAACTAGGGAAGCCTCCAGGGGTTCAGGACCTATTTATTAGTAAATAAATACCGCGACTATCTGTTTGAAAAAAGCCCTATATGCGCAGATATATAGCGTGGGACACTCTGATCACTGCTACTCGGATGTGTTGTTATGCGCTGGAATGAAAATAATGTTATTGAGATTTGTATTTCCACATGCTTCATCCTTCTGCTATTCTGATGCGATGCGCAACAAACGACGCGTGACCCGTAAACGAGCTCCTCTTTTGAAGGCAGGCATGAATACCAGCATAAGATTAAATCGCGAAGATATCACCATAGGCCGCACAGAAGGCACGTAAGAAAACGGTAATAGTTACCACGCATATCATAGAACCGTTGGGAGGCTGTGTTCCTTGACTAAGGTTAAAGAAAATCTGCAGAAATTCGAGGAATTATCTACTAATGCGTAGCATTCTTATGCCGCTTGTCTTGAGTGGAGTTTTCTACAGCCAAACTTCTGGGGTTTTCCTAAATCCCGTCCTGACCGAATTATCTCCATTACGTTATTATAACCATTAGAAGTGGAACTTTCACTAAATCCGCCTTATTGTGGAAATTCAGAGCGTTACACGGTTCACCATTTTCAGGAATTTTTTATATTTTTCTTATTTTCTGGTGTTTCAAAATTTTGTTAAAGTAATTCTCTAGATTACGCTAATACTAACGATATAGGTGGAACTTCGGCAAAATCTGCGTTATTGTGGAAATGCCATGAGTTATACGGTTTTGCATTTTTACGTAAACTTTTAGTATTTTTCTTATTCTTTAGTCTTTGAAAAATTTGCCCGATCAGTTATCTCTACTTAGGTTATTATAACGATTACATTTGGAACTTCCGCGAGATCTGCAATATTTTTGAAATGCACAACGTTAACGGTTCGCCATTTTCCAACGGAAATTCTTATTTTTTAATTTTCGAACATTTGTCCAACCAATTATCTTCATTTACGCTATTGTAACGATTACAGGTGAAACTTTCGGGAAATTTTCATTATTGGGGAAATGCCACGCGTTATACGTTTTGCTATCTTCCGTATTTTTTTATTTTTCTCATTTTTATTTTTCCAAAATTTCGTCCCACCAATTATCTTCATTTACGTTATTATAACGATTACATTTGGAACTTTCGCGAAATTTGCATTATTGTGGAGATGCAGGGCGTTACACGGTTCGCCAGTTTCCGTAATTATTTTATCTTTTTCTTACTCTTTTACTTTTTCGAAATTTCGTTCGACAAATTATCTTTATTTACGCTATTATAACGATTAGAGGTGAAACTTCCGCGAAATCTGCATTATTGTGGAAATGCAGGGCGTTATACATTTCGAGCTTTTCCGTAATTATTTTACATTTTGGTTATTTTTTAGCTTTTCGAAAATTTGGGCGACCAGTCATCTACATTTACGCCATTATAGCGATTACAGGTGGAATTTCCGCGATATCTGTATTTTTGTGGAAATGGAGGGCGTTACATGGTCCTGGCTGTGGGGGTACTCGGCAAAGAATGCTACGCATTAATAAGAACATGGTGCGAGCTCGGTTTTTGCATTATTCTCGTTCGGTGGCATACGATCTCTATTAACCATAAGGCTTCGGGATGAGAACAAGCTTGCGCTCCTTTGCAGATTACGACACTGTGACCTTTTGCTTCCCCAATTGCCTAATTCTTCTATGTAAACTCGCCGTTCATCGCCCACGCCCGCCAGTAAAACGGGAACATATATGGAACAGCACAGAGAATAAAAAGGAGCAACACAGGCGCATAACCGTTTTTCGGTGACTGTTTAATTTTGTGCCACCTCGCTTTCCTGCTTACTTCTAGAGGTCACCTAAGAAATTCTTTAGGGAAATGTCATACCGAGCTCAGAAAAGAAACAAAAATGAGACAATATTTATACAGGATAGCATTAACGAGGTCTGACGAATCACATTACATCTGCTGCAAAAGCTGTGAAAGATTTCTGCGTACCCCCAATACCAATACCTTCATGACCCGACCAGGGTTCTCAGGTGCACCGCCTCTGCGCGCCGAACATGCGTTTGAATGCCCGCGTCCCACGCATCCCTAAAATTGAAGCAACGGGAAACACGCGAAGCGTAAACGTTCATCGCAGCACTGCCTCAAAAAAGAGGCCCTTATACTTGTGCGTTCCTGAAGCCCTTGCATGATGCGCAAGAAGTGCATCCGAGTATTCGTTGAAAACGCGAAACGAAATGCCGGTGAACCCTAAGCGGAAGGCCTGGTTTGCAGCTACCCACGCAGCGTAAGTTAGGAAAACAGAAACAGGTTTCCTTGAAAATATCACAAAACCATTGTGGAAGAGAAAGATTAAGAGGGCTTGGTATTTAAGATGCCCATAGATTCCCGGTAGCACTGGAATAATTGAAAATGTAAATGTAAAACAAAATAAAGCTACAAAGCCCTATAACCTATCGGGAGGAGGCTACAGACCTGTCGGCGTTTCCTTTTCGACAGATAAAAAAAATAATGCCCCGAAAGCTACTGAAGGGCAAATCAGCTCTTTCAGATCTTTCTTGTGTTAATGGGCGTGCGCTTCGGCATGTAACTAACCCGACGACCCAGTTTCAGGCACCCGTTACTCAAATACCTAAAATGACGGGGAAGCTTACAACCCAGAACCAGAATGTGCTCCACTCCAGCCCTTTCACTCGCCATGAACTGTGGCTTGTACAGAATAAACTCTGGTGACCTTGCCAAGCCACCCCCACCCCCTCTCCCTTGGAAAGGCGCCACAGCGCTGTTGATGACGGGTAACAACCGCCTCGCGTCCTCAAGCATTCCAATCGCGTTGCCCATGAAGCAGCGCGTAATCAGAGTTATAATTAAGCCGCGGCTCTGCTTTAGCGGGCTCATAAGTTGCGTTTGTTACTCAGCGGCCATTTTTAGGAAGGAAACAGCCAAGGCAACCGTCCATACCGTTCTTCATCTTAGTGCACAGCGCTGCTAACTCTCAGTATTAAGTTTATTTCCTACGCGAAAAAAAAATTTCTGGACATTTCTAAGCGTATTTTATATAATCAGAACACGAAAGTGTTTTTTTGACCATGATATCGAACCGAAAAAAACACCAGTTCGGTTACAATTCTCGTTGAGGTAATTTCATATCGTTCCAGTTCACTTCCGGTCCGACTAAAGAAGTTACCGAACCGGTTCGCGAACCGGTTCAAAGAATTGTATTATTAGCGAAATGCAAAAAAAAATGTATTTCGTAGTTTAAAGCCCCATAGAAATCAAACAAAATTTTTGTTCATTTAAAGAACTGGTTTTCCCAAAACATGTTTAGAAATTTTAAGTCAACTTTAAACTATTATGCCAGATACTTGAGAAACGGTACCATCCCCTTTTTCGCCCATCTGTTATGTCGTCTTAGGGACTACATAAAGCCACCGCCAAGTGACATCACTGTGGGAGTTATTCCTGCCTCTTGTTCTGTTCAATTGTACCACCTGAAGATTATCGAAGAGTTAGCACACCCTCAAATTTGTTTTAAGTATTTCCCCTATCCCGTCAGCGTGGAAGTTGTGTACTTCAAACAAAAAACAACGCTCCAGACTGGACACAAAGAATTAGGCTACACACACGTAACGTTGGGTAGCCGGAAATCGAATTTTTCGATATTTCTCATCTTTTCTGGTGAAAACAACGTCTTTCGTCCTGGAGGCCATAATGGAGTTGAGCGGGTTACTATGGGCTAGTTCTTTCAAATGATGCAAGGGTGTGTTTTGTCTTAATGGTCCATTCAGCGTCCCAAGCTAAACTTGTAAAAAGCCGTACCAGAGAAATATCACCGACCACAAGTGGCGGTGCCTTCGGAATCGAGCTTGCTATGGCGTCAACCGAAACGGAATGCTGCCTACCTACCTATGCCAAAAATATCTGCAAAACGTTCCTACGCAAAGCGCACGCGCGCACGCACTCACGCACTACATGAGCGTTCCGTCCGCCTGCAAAGAGATGATTTTCCTGTACAAGAGTATATAGGCGTCTCTCGCTATGGAGCCCGAACCTCCTTTCACTTGAAATAAAATTTCACCACCACAATCGTAAGAATAGTACGAAAAACTCGTGGAAAGCAGTCGACAACCAGTTGATCCGTTCTCGCTATTTTTTAATGTTATTTTCCACGATCTTTTAGGTCTTAGCTTTATTAGGAGATGCATAAAATGAATATTTTTTTTTTATTTTGCCAGTCGTGTTTTCAAGAATCTTTATTTTTCATTTGTCGCTTATTTCTGGTTTTTAAAATTCTGTTCGACCAATTAACTCCATTTACGCTACTGTACCGACTAAATGTGTTACTTACGCCTGTTATGCATTTTTTTTTAAATGTAGCGTTACATGGTTTGCCCATTATCGCTATATTTTTATTCATATTTCCAGTGCTGTTTTTCAGGTATTTTTAAATTTATTCTTCGTAATGTGGAGGACATGTCTTAGATGCATACTTTTGATTACGTCAGTTGATTGATTGTTAATTCGTTATTTTTGGTTTTTCTAAATTCTGTACGACGAGTTATCTCTTTTTACGCTATTATAACGATTAAATGCGTTGCATCCGCCAATTCTGCATTTTTTTTTTTGTTTTTGCAGACGCAGGCCATTACCTGTTCCTGGCTGTGGGCGGTCTCGGGAAAGAATAAGAATGCTACGCATTATTACCGCTTAGGTTCCGGTTTTCCGTTCGGTTCTGGTCGGGTTCGACACCCCGTCTTCAGCTAGGTTTGTGGATGAGTTACCTGCCGATGCCGTCCTACAACCTCAACATCGGACTTACTGCAGGTGCTTGTTGCAGCATTTATATCCACGTTGCAGCGACACTGCCTCCACAGAAGCTGAAGGTCAATCGAGACCGCGGGCGAGATGTACGCGCTTTTCTTTCTGCGTTTTTAGGGGCGAAGCCCCTTAGGACCTCGCTTTGTCCGGGACTTGGCGTCCGTGTACACAGTGTTGGGGATGTGCGAGGAGCATTGGATTGGATTGGATTGGATTTGGATTGTATAGGATTGGATTGAAATGGATTGGATTGAATAGGATTGGATTGAAATGGATTGGATTGGATTGGATTGGATTGGATTAAATTGAATTGTATCGGATTGGACTGGAATTGTAATATACTAGTACAACACGCGTCTGTCACTCATTTACGTGCGCGAGTGGGCCATGCCACGGGTGATTTACGGTAAGAACGATCCCCAGTGCTTCGCCCACTCGTCATGATTCACTTCGAGGAGACGCGTGAATTTTTTATGCAGGCGCTATGAAACGCGTCCAAGCTATTGGGTACAGAGCATGCGACGAGTGTACCTTCATACTTTTTTTTCTTCTGATGCACGCGCTATGGAACGCGTCGCAGCAATGGGAATTCAACGCGCGCCGAGGGTTAGCTGTTTTGCGGACGCGAGACGGCTGCGGACTTTCGCCGACTTAGCCAAGTATCGCTTTAATTGGGCATATTTTACGGTATATTTTTACATACATTTTAAGCTCCGTGAAACTATTGTCACTGTACAAGCAGTGCTCAATTATTCGGAACATAAAAAACAAAACAAAAAAACAAGCATTTCGACGAGCTAGGACGTGAACGACAGGCATGAAAGCACTCAGCTCTTCTCCCTTGCATAACGGCGGCGGCTTTCACTATTGCTCTAATTTGCTTGTAAACATGGTTGATAAGGTCCATTGAATTTATACGAGCATAACTAGTTTTATTTCATAGCACTCCAGCACCAAAGTTGCCTGCACGAGTTGTGGACCAGTCGCAGTGTGATAGAATTGAAAGTTTGGCTCGACCATGTTATTTCCCAGTAGGCTTCTCTCGTTCAACATTTCTCCGCTGCAGAGTCAATTTACAAAAATTCTCTCGTGTCCCTTACGGATAAAAATTGTAAAGTTGGAAACAATGTACTGCAGAAACCATGGATTACAATCAAGCTGCTTGTTGACTGCAATTCTCATTTTTTGTATGTGTGCGTGTGTGGGTGTGCATGGTGTGGGGGAGTGTACCTGAAATTTTTTATACTTTTAAAGAACCCCAAATGCAAACACCTTCCGTGTTCGCTGGATAGCTCTGTGAAGATGTAAATAAAAGCTTTTTATTGTCTCCGCGTCCATCACTTTGTTCCCATCACTTATTCGGCAGGCCTTACCGTGACAGAATTTCGCACGCAAAAGAAAAACAGAAACAATTTTTCCTCGCTCCGGTAGGCACGTTTCGAAGCCAGCGATCGCTCAGAGCAGCTAAAATTTGCGATAATATAAAAACCTCCTGACGCGCAGCGCCTGCAAAACACGGAAAGGGGGAACGTTGAAACGTGGTTAATTATTCAACGGACCCCTCGACACCCCGGCTACGTTCCCTTGGCTGTTTGAAAACTTTACGGAAATTTTACTTGAACGTTCAGGGATGATCCTGACAGGCCTCTTCACTGCATTATAAACATTCCCCATCTGGCGTAGCAAGCACTGCCGCTAGAAGAGCTGTCTTCAGCCCACATCTCTGTCCCTCTCTCTGAAGTGTCTTTAAATCTCCATTTTTGCGATCGTGAGCTGGTCAGACCGAAACACCTAGCAGCTATTGTACGTGCATGGCAAGAGCGTCAGGCGCCATTATAGTCCGCGCTTCCTGCGGTGCTTGCAGAAAACTCCGGATGAAATAATGAAGAAAGGTGAAGGCGAAGCTCAGAAGCTTTTTACCAGGGACTAGACTCAGAGAGATGTCCGCATTGCGGACAAAACTAATAGGGACTAGGAGGCAAACACACGAGGAATTTGCACTCAGTAAACGAAGCAACGAATGGATGCGTTTGCGGTTTGTGTCTAGCTTTCCGCTTCTTCCGAATACCGGGGAAACCCGAGGGGAGATTGGCGCCGAAATGGAATGCTCGGCTCCCTGTATTTACTCATCCCTGCGGTCATGGCTGTCCCTATCCGGCGTATTTATTTACCCACGGTTTTCCTTGCTTACGGAAAGGGCACATTAAGCGCCTTTCACCACTTAGGTTCTGTTTGTTCATCGTGCTCTTCCTAGAAATACTACAGGAAAGCGGGTTCTTCGAAGCTGCTTCATCTGGCCGTCTACCTATAGAGGCGGCGTATACCTTACACGGCTGACCATCATAACGGGCGATTTGAAACGTGTACCTTAAAGAGCTTAATGCTTTATTAAAGAGTGCTCTGTAGGATAAGTTTTAATACTTCTTTATCTGTGCATCAGCAGATTTTTTTTTTTTTGAAAAGGCCGATATGTTTGCTGCTTATATTTCCCGACAATCAGCCGAGGCCGGCACACAAAACTGATTTCCCACCACGCTAAGTTGAACAGAACTTCAGAGCTGGAGTGTACTGTAACCTTGCGAACTCGAGGTCGCTCTCAGTCTCACGTGAATGTAGAGGATTGCGTCTGGCTTAAATGTCATGTTTGGTTGAGCTGACCTTTGGTGACCTGGAATCCAATATAAGTATAGGAAATGGACCTCTCCTTGTAGAGGTAGTAACTAAATTCACAGTGCTTCCGTGCGGAACAAAATCTATATAGAAGATGCATTGGTTCAGTTTTTTACGAGTAGAAAACGTTTAGTTCCGGCGATGGTCTTCAAAACCTTGCGTGGTAGTGAGTTTAGCTCATGCATGTTTTTAGAGAACTGCCAAAGCAGAAGGTTAAGTTTCCCAGAAATTGTGTCTTCGGCTGCTCATTCACGCAAACGAAATGCTTGACTTACTTTATTCCAAATAAAACATGAAATAGTCTCTCAGCATTGATGCGACGAAACCAACGGCATCCTAAAATGCCTGCCGAGATGGTAAGAGTACGAGAACCTGGTTTTCATAATGTTCTCGCTTATTTGGTGGATGTTTTTCGTGAGAAAAACCGCCAGGGGGCCGCGTGGTGTGGAAGCACTTTGCATGGGCTCCTGCGTTTTTCGAGCATTGTCCCGGTTTTTTGCCTCCAGTCAACAAGACAGCGACGTCATCGCAACCGCCAAGCGAAGCGGAACCGGTGCACATCGGATTCTGACTGGTGCGTGTACTTTCTACACAAGTTATAGGCCAGCAAGCAGGAGAGAGAGAGAGAGAAAAAAAATATTTTTATTTCTCCAGCAGAGGCTGATGTGTGGGCCTCGCTCCGTGGAAGGCCTCACTAGTCCGGGATGCCTTCACTTCGGCTGGCCGTCCGTGCTCGCGTCAACAACTTAAGCTGGATATCCGGGTCCGGGCTAGCCAGGGAAGCCCTCCACTGCTCGAAGGTTGGAGCGGGACGAAGCGAGTTACGCCTGATCAAAAGAACACCCGGCCACCGCTCCTTGGTTCACGTGGCGCGTGGCATTCTCGCGCTCATGTCGCGCGGCTCGGCGCTTGCCGGTGGCCAGCGTAGAGGGCGATGACCTCCAAGAACGACCAGACGATGAGCGAAGAAAGCCCATAGGACACAAGTGAGGGAGCAGAAGGCAGCGGCGCCAGGATAAGCTTCGATGAAAACAGCGGTAGGACGGTGTATCAAACGATGGGGCTGACTGAACTCCACAGAAGAGGCGCTGCTAGGAAGAAGAAGGAAGAGGAAGGCAAGCTTCCAGTGATGCATGGTGCAGCAAGTAAACAAGAGTTGGAAGGAGCCACTTCCTCAGGCAAGAAAGAAAATCCAGCAACTGGGAGGAAGAAATCTGCTGTCAGTCAGTCGCCGCCTTTGCCGGAGATGGACTACAAGGTTGTGTACAGACCACCGCCCGGACTCCAACTCGCCAAGTGGAAGGACTCGGATGCCGCTATCGCCATGGCGCGGGCGATGAACATGCCATTGAAAGACTTCGTGAATCCAGGTCACTACTCAAGTACAGTGGACGCAAAACCTGCTTCTCGCTAGCACGCCGCACGAGGAGCTTGTGGATCGACTGGCCGGCATTGCCCACCTACAGGTAGGATCAAATGTATACAAGTTTGTTCCATACCTCAAGCCTTTACCGAACACGAGCGCGGGAGTGGTGGTTGGAATCACCGACTGGCTGACGAACCATAACATCATGGAGTACATTACCGCCCCGCGGCATGAAACAGTATCCGCCAGACGGCTAGGGAACTCGTCGGCAGCTTTGCTCCTCTTCAAGGGACCGCATGTACCCTTCTACGTTAAGGTATTAGGGGCAATAACCAGATGCCGTCCATACCGCAAGTCAGTTCAGTTTTGTAGGGCATGTGGGAACATTGGTCACCGACAGGACGTATGCCCGTCCCCCAAGCCAGACCTATGCGTTAGATGTGGCAAAGAAACAGCCGAACCTAATAACGATTGCCACCCAGTATGCAAGCTGTGCAACCAGCCGCATGAAAGAGCCAGCAAAGAGTGCAAGAGGCGACTACGGCCAGCACCTACATGCCAGGCAGGCCAGGGTGCAGAAAGGTGGCACGGCATCCTCGGGGACGGATTGTGGGTCGGTCTACCCGGAAAGCAGCAGAAGCTCTACATCATTTTTTGATGGCAGTTTGAGAAGTTCCTCATCTAGATCCAGGTCTAGGTCACGTTCCAAGTCGAGGGCCACAGGAAAATCAAGGGCGAGATTGAGGTCGATGACCCGATGTCCTTCAACAGCGTGGAATCGGAATTGTGGAGAACATAACAGAGTAATGTTCTCGAATGACCAGTTTCCACCTTTGGTTGCGGCCCCTACTGATAACAATAACGACGGTAAACGCACCCCAGACTGGGTGGCTCGCTTCGAAGCCCTAAAACGCAACGTCGAAGAAATCAAGCGCATGATCAAGGAATTGGTCACACAAAACTCAAGCATGATGCAGGAAATAATGCATATCCGACAACAACAAGCAATACAAATTAAAGAAACCCTTCAAATCAAGCAGGATCTGGCCCAAATTAAACACGGTCACGCCGAATTTCAGCGAACTGTGCTAGGACTATTTCAACAGGTTCAGGAGCAGATCCAGGACATCCACACGACGCAGCAGCAAATTCAAAAACAAATATGACCATACTGAATGAAATGAAGACCTCGGCAAAAGGGTGACGGTTCTACAGGAAAAGGACAAGGCTCGCAAGAAACCCAAAAAGTATCCTGGGAGAGAAGCTCGAATGGAGGAAATGCTAGAATATGAGGAGTATCCCCTCATGTACCACGAAGCCTCCATTTCGAACAGTTCTCAAACTCAAATTTGGCAATGGAACTGCAGAACCATTAGATCTAAAAAACAGAATTTGCTACAATTCAGCTCAATTGAGAAACCAGATGTCATTGCTCTGCAGGAAACTCAAGCTGAAAGCATTAGCATAACGGGCTACGATACACATGTAGCCGAGGGCATGACCCGAACTGCCATCCTAACCATGGGGTGCCACACAGTTGCACCCCATCCAACACAGGATCGAGCACAACCTCGTGGAGATCATACCCGACAGGAAAACGTTACAGAGCCTGTTCATACTGAACATCTATAGTCTACCCACCGAAAACTTGGGGGACCTCGACAGATTTTTTCGTATGGTCTTGAAATTGACCGCGGGTCACAAGGTGGTGATGGCAGGAGACTTTAATGCACCCCACGTGGTATGGGGGTATAAAAGGTCATTAAAGAAAGGAGAAAATGTCCGCAACGTGGCTCAACAACACCGCCTTACGCTGTGGAATGATCTCCAATACCCCACCCGAATGGGCAACAGTGTGTCGAGAGACACAACCCCTGACCTCACTTTCACGAGGGGCATCGCCCATACTGAATGGCAGAGACTGGACGAGAATCTCGGTAGTGACCACTACATCGTTCAACTGGAAACTGACCATCGGCGAACACCCGCAAAAACAGGAAAGGCTAGAATTACAGACTGGAAAGCCTTCCGAGAAGAATATGACCAACAATCTATAAACATATACATGGATCTCGAAGAATAGACCACGAAACTGGTTGAAAAAGCCAACCAATGTACAAAATAGATCCAATTAACATCTCAAAATCCAGAAGTAGACCCTCACCTCTTACATATTTGGGAGGCTCGCCGAACCTTTACACGGAGGTGGAAAAAACAAAAGTGTAACAAGAGGCTACAGAAACGCACTGCCCTCTTAATAAAGCAAGCAGAGGAGTACGCTAGGCAGCTGGGAAGGCAGAACTGGAACCAGTTATGTGACCGTTTACAGGGGACACTCAGTACCCAAAGAACGTGGAATATCCTGAATTCACTCATTCCCAACCCTGGATCCAAAAACACGACTGGACGACAAATAGAGCGCCTCATCCAGAATTTCCCGGGTACTGATCAGGATATCTTAGGGCGGCAAAAAAGAAACTAATTGGTGAGCAAGACCAAATTATACCCTTTTCCCACCCTGATTACGTAAAGATACCGAACCCTCGACATTGACACCCCATTCACCAGGGCCGAGCTGGATGCGGCGCTCGCCAATCTCACAAGGAACACTGCGCCAGGAGCGGACAAGATTACCAACAGAATACTCCGCACATTCCAGAAAAAAATCAAGGAGAATCTTCTCAACAGAACAAACGAGGTATGGGAAAATGGAAGTATACCAGCGCCGTGGAAGCATGCCTACCTGCCGATGATTCCAAAGCCCAACAAGCCTACCGGATCGTCTAACCTCAGGCTGACTTCATTGACATCGTGCGTAGGGAAACTCATGGAGCACATGGTTCGGGATCGCCTAACCCTTCACATGGAGCACAACAACAAAATAAGGATCCCCGACTCTATGTACAGTTTCCGGCCATACTTATCGACGCAAGATATTCTGCTTCAGATCAGAGAAGAGACCATTGACAACCTCAGCTCGTCACAAAAAAGCGCTATCCTGGCGCTTGACGTTAAAGGTGCGTTTGATAATGTATCGCACGCGGCCATACTGAAGAACTAACAAGACTCGCAATGTGGGGTGAGGGCCCTTAACTACGTTCGGGACTTCCTTTCGTCTCGGACTGCGACAGTGGGCCTCGGAAAGCTTCGGAGTGACAAATTGCAGGTCCCAGCAAAGGACACCCCACAGGGCTCAGTGATCTCGCCGTTACTTTTCGACATCGCGATGATCAACCTACCCGACAAGCTAAATACAATCCCTGGTCTTAGACATGCCATCTACGCTGATGACCTCACATTCTGAACAACTTGAGGGTCAACGGGAAACCAACAGGATTCCCTGCAATAAGCCGTAGACCGCACCGAGGCATACCTCAAGCAGTGTGGACTTTTCGTCGCCTCAGAAAAATCGGAGCTTCTGGTACTAAGAAAGAGGACGAGAAGCAGACCCCCAGCCGGGAGCACCGGACCCGGAAGTAAAGCTTGATGGCATCCCTATCCCAAAAGTCGACACACTGCGAGTATAGGCCTCACTCTCCAAAAGGACGGATCAGGAGCTGCTACACTCCACAAGCACAAAAGCACCATCGCCCAGGTAACCCACCTGGTCAAGAGGGTTGCGAACAAAAAGCATGGACTCAAGGAAGAAGATACCATTAGATTAATACAAGCATTAATTATCAGCAGAATTACACATGGTACCCCATATTTGGGGCTAAAGAACGCCGAAAAAGAAAAACTCAACATCCTCACCAGGCAAGCATACAAATTGGCACTGGGTCTACCGGCGAAGACTTCGACGGAAAAGGTACTGCAACTAGGGGTACATAACACGTGGGAGGAACTTGTAGAAACCCAGAGGGTTAGCCGAATTGAACGGATCAAACTCACAGAAATAAGTAGCGCCACTTTACGCCGTCTCGGGTATGAGGTGAACTTGGATTCCCAAACCCAAAAAAGGCGCATCCTACTTTGTCTGAGGGAGTACATCATGGTTGCCAATATCCCTCGCAACATGCACCCTCTTTACCACAAAGGAAGGAGAAATGCCAGGGTAAAGGCACTGAAAAAAGCCTATCATAATGATAACGGAACCACGTACGTCGACACCGCAAGATATTCAAGCGCAAACCATGCAGCACACGCGATAACCGTGACCAACAGCAAAGGAAAGGAACTAAGCTCGGCAACTATCCCGACTTAAAACATTGACTCCGCAGAAGAAGCAGCGATTGCTCTCGCTACTACAACGATCACGGAATGCCAAGCTCGCATGATTATAATCACAGGCTCCCAAGCAGCCTGCAGGAATTTTCAGAAGAGGTCTCATCTCCACAGAAGCGCTTAACATACTCCTGAAGCTAAAGGATCAAAAAGAAGATGTACCGGGCATATACATCGTGTGGAAAACGGTGGCACTAGTTTCTGGAGGGTAACATGGCGGCTGATGCCGCTGCCCGAGATCATTCCCACCGGGCAACCACCGCTACCCTCACCCCATCACAGAAGCTCAAGCCACTCCCCCACCGATGTTCCCACCTATCCCACGACTCACCAGGGACATATTGGAACATTACAGATTGCGCAGACGGAAATATCTACCTCCTCATCCACAACTAACCAAAGAAGAAGCAACGCAATTAAGAAGACTCCAAACTAACTGTTTCCCGCACGGCTCACAGTTGTACATGATTCATCCCAGTCTGTACAGTTACGACTGCCAATTCTGCGGCACCCCCAACACTCTCTACCACATGGTGTGGGAGTGCAAGGGTGTGAAGGAACTCCCAGAAGTCCTTGCGCCATCGACGGAGCAGTGGGAGGCCCTGCTGTCCAGCGAGGTCCTGGATGACCAGCGTGGCGTGGTGATCCGGGCCAGACAAGCAGCTGAGGGCCATGACATCCTGGACTAGGGACGCCACCCACCCTGGATGGTCAACTCTACTACACTGAAGATCATCCAGCGCTCAATTTTCCTTTTATAGGAATCAATAAACGTTTATTCCTCCTCCTCCCTTCCGTGCGTTTATGATTTTTTCTTCCGTCTCAGATAGGTATGCAATAATTACAGCGTATTCTCGGTAATAAAAATAAACGTACAACAAGAAGACATCTATCTTGCAACAACACATCCCTCCATTTTTATAACCCAGGTTTGAAAATGGCTAAACCAAATGTGAGTGGCTCCCTTTCAAATTCAGCAGCATCCTCGTTAAACGAGTGCACACTTCGTCCATACCTAAAGGATCAACGCTCCTGGGGCGTTTATGTCCTGTACATATTAAAGCCAAAAATTCATTGCCGTTAGAAGTCCGGAATGCTCCGTTGTGTTCTAGTTTTTTGAAAAGTATCATAACGTTACTATACACAGGGGAGGGGGGAGAAGGAGGCAGGCAACAGTGCAACTTACAGTTGAGTTGTAAATGATAATTAAATCTACTGACATCTCTCGAGTTAGGCTAATGAACTTCTCTCTTTTTTTTCTACCAAAGTATAACAGACGGCACTTGCAAGCCAAACACTTGCCACGAATGCAAAAATTAAAGCGCCGTTTTACTGGCGAGTGCCACGAGAACGCGTCGAATGTTTTATACATGCTTTGATAGTTTGTTTGGCTGTCCCAGCCACAGATAACGGTGTGAAAACAGCGTACCTCCCTGCTTATAAAGTCTCGTCCAATTACCCGATATGAGTATGTGGGCTACACGTATACGCGCAATTCTTAGCTAGGGTTGAGTGCACGCGCACAGGATTCGGAGTACGGACATATGTTTCTTGTGGCCCAACCTCCCAGTGCTTTCGTTGTAATTGAATCCTTAATTGGTGTCTTTGTGCCTACCATGCTGTGTCGGTTATCAAGGGGCAATACAGCAGCATAGATTTTTGTTTATAAAGTATTTTCTAATACCCCACTACGGGTCTAGAAAAAATTCAGATGTTTTATACCATGCGAAAGCAGCATGCATTGCTCGTTATTAAGTGTTCTCCAATATCCCGCAGAAGTTATGGGCTACTCTCTGGCTATATAACACTTTAGTAGGCTTCATAGTACGCACACCGATTCAGAGTGTTGGAGTGGATTTATTACTGTACATCATCCTAGTGTTAGCGCCCTAATTGATTGACTGTTTTCGGGAATTCTTGGTGCATGGCCCAGCGTACACCAAGATTATAAAGCGTAATGAAATACATTACTACGGGTATGTGTCACTTTGGTATGTTATGCTAACTGTCGCGTATGCGTCTGCTTAGGCGTAATACTTTGCTATGAGGTCTTACGACGTCAACCTGTAAACGTGGGCGAACGTACATTGATTATTTTTACAAAGGTACACTGGTTGACGATGCTATAGACCTGTAACCGTAAAAATGGGCCTAAAGTCCTGTTTGAGCTTAATATTAAGTAACCTTCAAGTTCAGCCCTACGACGGGTCAACACACGCTATACTCTCTGCACGTGGAGCGGTGGGTACCGGCGAACGGCGACAGACCTCACAGCGTTAGGCCTAACGATGGGACTTCGCATGCCGCGTGACCTTCTCTATCTGCTCCGCATCTCAACTGGAACTCAATAGGAGAAGTCAATTCAGAGTCAACCAAGAGTCACTTAGAACTCAACAGGCATGTTCACGTTAGTCCTTAAACTTTCATTTAATACTCGACGTGAGTTTCAAGTAACAAGTCCATAAACGTTGAATTCGATCTCGTTAACAATTTTTGTAAAGGTGAGCAGGTGGATTGTAAACTTAAAATGCGGCTCGCTTCACAAATAACGCTTCCCAAAACAGCCTGCATAAAAGAGGCTTCACAAAAGAAGCTTCACAAGAAAGGTTTAGCGAATTTCCAATGAAACCAGCAGAGCCAGACTAACAGGGCTTTCGAAAAAAGAAGCAATAACCGCTTGTTAGAAGCTGAGAAAAGCGGAGGGGATGGAAAGGAAATAACCCTTTAGAGAGGGCAGCGAAGGCATAAGCGCGCTGCAGGTGTGCACTGTTTACTCGTATGTTGTAACCTCAGCAACAGAAGTGAAAAGTTTCGCCGCCAATGAGGCGTACGTGTCAAGCCTGTACCGGATGTTTTGATTCCCCGAACAAAGTACCCGGGGTAGCAGAGACAATCAATCGCATCTGCTCAGTGAGTGAACGGCGTGTCGTCTGCATACAGAAAATGCCGCCTGTTTTGGAGCGCAATAGCGTTCTGAGAAAACGATCCGAAAAACTGGTGCCCCTGCGGAGTTCGACTTCGTGTAAGCGACGTTCGCTGACGCAGGTGCAAACCTGGGAGCTGTCGATTTATCGCGAGAGCAAAGCTAAGAGCCGAGTGATTGTTTCGATTTTCTGTCTTTCTCGTCCTATCCCCTCACCCCGCCGCTTGTGTTCGTACTGCTGCTCTTATCCGTGCCGCTATGCTGAAAACCGCATACCGGCACTTGCTTTGCAATGCCGATCTAGCAACAACAGACGATAAACTGCGTTAACCTCGGTGCTGGGAATATTTGGGTACATAAACAAACATCTGTCAGACGCTAGCCTCCTATCTTCTCCTGTCGGCCGCCTAATTGAATGAGGAACGTCTAAGAGATCATGGTAGGGCGGAACACTTGCCGTGGCAGCTACGAGAACCTCTTCACGGAAGCCTCCCGAGAACATTGATCGCGAAGACACGTCGAGATTTAAGCCCACGCATATATAGATATATTAATTAAAGGCATGTCACTTGAGACGTCGAGCTCAGTCGGTTAATTCTAGAAACCTCGATCAGTATTTTTAAGCTGGTGGTTTGAATTTTAAATGGATGCGTTACCGTTCATACGCCAACGCGAACTCAGGGGCTGTCACTTCAATAGCGGGCGTGTTGCCGTTGACCGAAATCAGAATATCTGTTTCTTTGCACGGAGCCAGAGCGGAAGTAATTGGCCATGCATCCGCATGGAAGAACCACGCCATTAAGTAACTCGGCTGTATAAATTAGAGGCAACACTGCATATTGGTTTAACTTCGCGATGACGGCCGCGATCACTACCACAAGGACTACTATAATAAAGCGATGTGAAAGGTTGTGTCTGTATTATTGTATTGCATTTTGCTGTGACACGCTTTATTTCACGGTCTTCACAAGTATAACGACATACAGCCAAGAAACGTTCTGAATGCGCCCGATGTTTAGAGAACCCTGGCATACAGTTGGTATCAGTGCCTTTGAGTTCGGCCGGGGAAAACAATTCTGGTCACAACAGTATATATTCAAGATAATCCAATGGGCATACAAACTGACTGAACTTTATTCACTTTTTTTTACTATTCGCCAAGTACTGTCAAGTAGAAGATTAAGCAGAGTGTCTTAAATGTCCACTTTTTGTATTATTTCCTTTCTTTCGAATCTTCAACTTTTATCGTCACTGTGGTTTACGCTACCTCTATGACTAATCGAAGTGTGTAGGTGCGCAGTGTGACACGAAGACGTACGATGGACGCGAATAACTAAAACAAGAACAGATGAGGCGATGCGCAACCTTGTCTGATCTTGTTGTTCGCGTCCGTCGTACGTCATTGTGTCACACAGGCGCACCTAAACACACCACTATGTCTAAAACCAACTAGCCTACCGTAAAGCTTTGCTGATTTGCTTACGGTGCATCTTGGTACAAACTCGGTGCCAGAATAAATGTCACAGCTTCTTCTGACTCGCTATAGCTTGGGCTCTAGTTCCTTTTATTAACTTCCCAACAACGGCAATCATGGTAGGGGACGGCAATTATGGCTAAGTAGTTATAGTGAAACGTAGAGTTTTTATATGGCTGTTATGACGAAAGACGCGAAGCTTGGCAAGTGTCCATGGTTTCTTGCGACAGCGAACGTCGTTTGACAGAAGAGCGACGGAAGATGAGAGAGAATGAGATGCGTCACCCCCAGCTCGATTTTTTTCCTCTTTCTTTGTTTTTTGCTTTGCTATCTCTATCCTTCTTTTGGTGTTTGCTTTCCCTTTGAGGACTAGACCCAAAGACGTAAACGACTGCGTGGTTTGCAACTCTCCGCGATGATGGCGGTGGTTTCCAGGGGAGGTGTTCACGTAAGGAGTTGAATGCCTCGCTTATGCTTCTCCGGAGGTCAACGCTCAGCGGGATCAAAGCAAGAAGCAGCAGCAGCGCCACCGCCACGTGTCGCCAAGATCTGACCGGCTAAGTTTTATTTCAGAGATTCTTACTCTCTTGTTTATTGCTCAGTAAGGATTCGGGGGTTTTGGCTCCACATACTGAGCTTCCTTTGAATAAAAGAGCGTGACTCTTCTATTTTTCTGTTGTTGTGCCACAGTAAAGCAAGAAACGGATCCGCATGGATATGGGGACGGGGTTATAGAAGGTGCAACTGCGTCTCAGATATTTGTTGGGTGTTGCCAACAGAAAAGGTCACAGGAAAGGTACGCTATGCTGAGCAGAAAATAGCACGTAGAAGTACAAGAAACAAGCAAAAGTAGGATCGGCGTGCACAACTTTTTTTATAAACGCTGAATACAATGGGCGCAGGCCAATTGCCCATTTTTCACTATGTTATGGCACATCTTGGCGTAGTTCCGAAGGACGGCATGTCATTGCAGAGACCATTTATTCGTGAGCGTCGAAGGAGAGATATAACCTAATTTTCTAGTGGGTGTCATTTGATAAACATTTCTTGCCCAACTAAAAGGTCAAAATACCTTCGGGCCTGTAAACTTATTTTAATGCGATGAACGGCTATTCTAAGCACTTATATTACTTCTCGGTACGCTAGGTCCTCCTTCCGGATTTAGCAGTGGGACCTGTCGCATTCCTATTTTTGTCTTGCGGAAATGTACAATCCGGAGTAAATAAAGTTGATATATATTGTATTCCAGGCTATCAACGTTCAACGAATCTTTTAAAGGCACTGAAGTGATATGTAAACATTGCGGGATTACTAGCGCAAATGTAGTCCGAGAGTCCCCAGGCCATGTTTTCGACCACTCTGGCGCAGGTGTACTCGATTTTATTTAGAAGAAAAATTAATTCGAAAAATGCTGTCCTCCTCTCTTTACGCTCGCCCATTTTCTCTGTGGCGTTTTCGTGTGACGTCGCGAGGAGCCGAGCTCGCAATTGGCTGCGCTACTGCACGGCTCCCCGGGCTTCAGACACAGTCAGTCGGCCCAGCGTTTGTGTCCGCCGGCCGCCGACGGGTCCGTCGCAAGTCGTTCGCTCAGTTGAAACGAAGCCAGGACACGATTGTGAATGGAAGAATGTGCCTTTCTTTACTTGGTTAGTTTGTACACTGTAATCTAGCTCCAAGTCAGGTCGCTTCACACAAGCGCTCCACAAGCGCAACATGCGACGCTTCGCTGACTGGTTAACGCCAGTAGGAAAATATAAGGCCTCTTGAGGCGGGAGAAGAGTCAAGCCGAAGTCATTATATGTAGTAGAAAATAAAATCAACTGATATTTTACCGTACAGCGTAAAACTAGGGTGCGGAATCACTTTTTTGGCGCTGGGGCGAACAAGCACAGCGTCAGCAGCACGACTACTCATCTGCGAATGCTTTTCCGTCTAAGAAATGCAATTGCTAGACGTGATATATTGAGGGAACTTGGGGGGATGCTTACTGCACGAGCGCAAAACAACAAATAGTCACCTGAGCTGCTTGAAATGCCAAAACAAAATAAAAGTGTAAACTGGGTTATACAATATATACCTTATATTACAAGCCTCAGCAGAGCCCTCCCCGTGGCCGAGTGGGATGGAGTGCTAGGTATGTCATCGGAAGTGTTTTCCAAGTCGCGAGTTCGAATCTCCGCGGGTACATGCTTTTTTTTAAGTTAACTTTTTCGTTTTCCGCCGATGTTTTCTATACTGAGTTCACCTTTTTTTTTGGACCGCAACGTTCATTGCTACACGAACTAGTTCACAGAACGCGCGCAGGCTGGCACTGGCGCGCTAGCGAGTTCTCGTTGGCGTGCTGTTGCCATAAGCACCGACTGATTGAGCGCAGTGGGCACAGGCCAGAATCAACAGACCCTTGGCCTGGTGTGAAGACGCTTTTTACGATACAGGCATGAGTGAGGCAAGCTACAAATATGGGGGAAAAGCGCATGGCATTTGAGCGTCTGCGGGGACGCGGAGGGCGTTAATGCACTGCGTAGGCCTCGGCTTGTGAATGCTACGATTCCAAGCCGTCCTGGGAGGCTCATCTTACGCATTTTACAGCCGACAACATGGCAGAGGCGCGGTACGATGATTACTGAGATATTGAGAATGCCCATCTAATAACGCCATCGGTTGTGTTTTACAGAACCGAAACCGAAACCGAAACTTGTTTGATTGCTAACCTTGGGCATCGTCCAATCACGGTGCTCCCTCCTCCAACGTCACAGCGTTAGTTGGTGCAGCCGCCGCAAACCGCGCATAGTAGTTTTTCTTCTTTCGCGCTGTGTAAAATAATTACCGATTTGTCAACCGGATAAACGATGAAAAGTGTGCTAATTTGAGCCAGTCTACGCAGTGCAAGCAAAAACGGGAGCTTGACAAATTCACTTCAGTGTCCCTTTAAGTTGTTTAAGTTTAAGTTTCTGCTTACTCAACCAACTCGTATCCCGTTCGGTCATATCGTTAAAGGGGATATCCCAGCCTTCCCTCTTTTACAAAGTCGGCTGAAGTGTGGAATGGTTGCATTCGCTATTTACGGCGTTTATCTACGGGTACTACGTGGTCTATATGGGCTAAGCCTTGGCATGTAGGAGTGACACTTCCTGACTCTCTCTGAAACACGCGGCGTGCCCGTTTTCAATTGGATCTGGGGCCTCCACAGGTGACCGCGCGTCATTTCCGTCACTCCTGCAGTTTTCAAACTACAAGGCGAGAGTTCGACAGTTGCCCGGAAAGGCGTGCACCCTCCTTTTTGCAGCGGTCTTAAATAAGTCCCGCTCGCCAGAAGCCACAAGAGCACAGTACCAGGAATGCATGAGTTCCTAATTATTCCTTCCTGTTAAAGTAACCTGCCGTTGTTGACGAGGGCTTTAAGGAGCAGCAGTTTGCCTCAGTTATGTCAAAACCAGATTACAAGAAAACGTTTTTATGTGTGCGTTTCTGCGAACTTTCGTGTGGTTCATAGGCACTTAGTCTGTTCTAGTACCTCTCACAGCATTTTCCGACTACCAGCGTCCTCGGCGTGGTCCTTCCGCCGCAAGAGCTCTTCAGAGTTCCGCTAAAACTTGTTTGCCTGCAAGAGAGTGAATGCGGCAAAGCCAACCTGTCGAAGCGAAGTTCACCGAGCACGCTGCGAAACAGGAGGAGGACGAAAACGACGGTTGGAGAAGCGCTGTAAATTGTGTTAGGCGACGGACCGAGGGACGCGGCCATCTAGTGCATGTTTGAATAGGAGAGTGTAAACAGGGAGTTCTTGGCGTAAATCTGGGAACAAGTGGGAATAACTCGGAGAATTTAATTATGTGAAACGTACAGAAATTTTATTTATTTATTTATTTATTTTTTATTTTTTTTATTTTTTTTATTTATTTTTTATTTTTTGTTTGTTTATTTTTTATTTGTTTATTTTTTTTATTTTTTTTTTTTTTGTTTTTTTTTTTTTGTTTTTTTTTTTTTTTTTTTGTTTTTTTGTTTTTTGTTTGTTTGTTTGTTTGTTTGTTTTTGTTGTTTGTTTGTTTTTGTTTTGTTTGTTTGTTTGTTTGTTTGTTCAAGGTACCGTCATGGCACCAGGGG
Source organism: Haemaphysalis longicornis (assembly GCA_013339765.2). Taxonomy (NCBI): domain Eukaryota; kingdom Metazoa; phylum Arthropoda; class Arachnida; order Ixodida; family Ixodidae; genus Haemaphysalis; species Haemaphysalis longicornis. The sequence continues at coordinate 84,582,003 of CM023450.1, forward strand.
CATCACTGAGGGGAGTGGTACATGGGAGTATCACGCAAAGATAAGAAGCATAGACCTTGGCAACACGTGTACAATGCAAAAAAGAAAAAGAAAGGAACACAGCAAAACCCGTGAAAGCACGTTGATATTCGTGCTAAAGGACATACAAAATACAATTACGATAAGACAATGCTAGTGCAAATGCCACCGTGAACAGATGACCCATACTTCAAGCACTAGCGGAATAGACTGAGAAAATGCAGTCACAAAAATAGCCATGGACAGGAAGTAATATGCACCTGCACGTGTCCACAGAAATAACGGTGCACTAAAACACGTAAATATACACCACTCACCTATGCAAAATTTTTATATGCTGACCATTTCGATCGCTCTAAAAACGGGACAAGAGTAAAGACACGTGTTGTGCGTTTTCTTTACTCGTGTCCAGTATTTAGCGCTCTTTTCATTCAAGTTCAAAAATGTGCCAACTAGTCCTTTAGTTAAACCCTTGACAGAGAACGTTTATTACTGGTAAGTTGATAATTAGGCTAGTTGATACGCAATGCAAGGGGGGACAGTGCAAAGCACGACAGAGTCAAATGAACTACACAAAATTTTTGCTGGCAACACAATACCACCCGAGAGACACAGGAAGAGCAGCTATAGCACGTTTCAAGCAGACTATCTCGGTTACTGCTCCCAAAACATGCAGTATTAGCGTGTAAATTGTACACATGGGTAAATTCTTGAATTTCACACGCGAACGCTACACCTAGAGTTTGCAGGAAAACTGCGGAGGAAATCTACATTTGAGGTAGAGTTAACATACCAGAACAGCTCAATGCTTGCAAGTTTTCTCGCACCATCCATAGTTGATAGGCAACTCCTGATCAGAGTCCACGACAGGGCAACCTAAACGGAAGAAATTTACGGAAAGTGGATAGTTTTGTGAACTCATTACCACTATTTCAAAGCTTTGGTAATACAATTTTGAAGTGTTCATAGATTCTTATCTCTCAGATAGTGTACGATTGCCAGGGATTGAACGATGAGGAAGGGGCCCTACAACTTCAAACACAAAACGGGTGCGAACTTAAAAGTAGATATAAATGACATGAGGACCACTTTGTATTCGGTCGTACTAAACTTAAACGGCGTTTGAGTTTTGTAGCTTTTTAAGAAAAATGAGGCGTCGACATCCAGCTTCATCACTTTTCCCGGCGGTTTGCCAAACAAATTAAAAACAACAGGGAGATACAAAGAAACACGCTGCACATACCAATGTTTGGTTAATCAAAACTATACAATTGATGTTAGAGTCTCTTTACGTTTCTGGCTATTCTTTGCCGCTTAGAGTTTACCGAAAATTAAATCACATAGAACTGTTAAAATTTCAGTTTAAATAATCTGCGCTCAAGTGTAGTGTAATTCTTCTTGAAAACCAGCGTTCCTGTCGTAAAATATGCAGTAAGTATGAAGTCATGAATATTCAGAGATATATGAATATAAATACGCATAATAAATGGGTACTCAACAGCGTGCCAAGACAACACGAACTCAGAAGTCAAGAAACTTGGCACTTAAACTTGGGAATTTCCACTTAGTTAATCCGTTGCCGCAAACATCTTCAGAACATAGAATTGCAACACAGAAGTGCCGCGATACTTCGGTCTTAGGAATACATACCCCTGAATTATGAGTTCTTAGAACGAAGCGGCCATGGGCACAAAGTCTGCTGAGTTCCGAGCAGGGGTCGGGAATCCCACGTTGGTCAATTTTATCGGCAGTGATGCCCATACCTTTCCGTAGTACGACGGAAATTCCTTACGTGTGCTTTTTTCCCAGTATACGGGTGTTTTCGTATTTTTTTATTATATTGGGAACATTTGCTGCCCTGTACACGTGCTTGTAACCTCTTTTTTTTATAAATACACGGGACAGCCCATCGAGAAAGTTAGTAAAATATGAACCAGCAATAGACAGATTTAGAATAGCGCTTGCTGCCTTTGCATACGCAACCGTTAATTCTTACAGCGATAGTTCAACATCATTGTCACCACCAGCCTATCTACACCCAATACAGGGCAAAGGCCTCTCTTTAGTGGATTTCCATTTATCCCGGTCCTCTGCTAACTGCGACCAATTCATCCGCGCAAACTTCTTGATCTCATCTGCCCATCTCACTTTCTGCCGCCACCTGCCACGCTTGCCTTCTCGATAGTGGATAGTTGATAGAGCGATAGTTGATAGACTGGATAGTCTCAACTCTATCGGTAGTTGATAGAGCGATAGTTGAGCTACCCCATTCTTGCAAGGTCCTTCATTGCGTCACAATGACCCTGAGACTCCGGAGCGCGAGTATGGAAGGTGTGACGTCCCGCCACGTGATTCTCTGCGGAGAGGCGTCACAGGTGCGCTCGCTCGGGGCCTCGCCTGTGCGGTACCACGTGGGCGAAGGTTAACGGCTGCTTCGCCGGCGCTTGGCAGTTCAGTCTCGCCATGGATGGCGTGCCGCCCGGGCCGTCTGCGCGCGCGTTTCAGCTAAAGTGACAGGATGAATCCAGTCATCTACTAGCCTACCCTTCATAAAAAATTTACCATCCCTTCCTCATTAAAGTTAAGAGAAGCGCGGAAGCTAAAAGTGCGTCCCACCGTCACAGAAAGGGCGTCTAATCGATCGTCAAACCTTTATATACCCAAATCGAAAAAAAAAAAAACCAACTAACCCATGCACCGATTTTTTGCGCTCTATGTAAACAACGAGCGATTTATTTGTATACCGTTACGTGGTTTATGAGATACAGGTGTACTACTCTACTCCTTCTTCATGATGGATGGTTTTACCTTGAACCGTTCCTTTTTCGCTATTTTCAAGTAATCGTTTTGACACAATTGAAGCCCGGTTTCACGCACGCGCCGTGTGTCCAGAGATCTTTTCAGAGCTTTTGGTCGGCCAACCTGTCTATGGGAAATGCAGCAGTTTTTTGAGAGAACGCCATCGGTAACACTAAGACAGCTTTCGCTTTAAAAAACCCCGTGTGCACCGTCTTTGCAAAATCAAGACAAACAGACTTTACGATTGTGATAACTAGGTTTACCTTACCCATTTTTTGCGGCGGGTTACGTTGACGACGGGATCAGTTTAAAAAAAAAGCGTTTTGTTGGTTTTGCGTAGCGAAAGGTTAGTGCTAATTACGCCACTTCTTCAACCGAATGCGAAGCGCATATGCGAAGCGCAAACCTACATATAACAAAAAATTGCGAAATTTTGTAAACTTCGTTACTTCCGGGTTTAAGTGTATCTTCAAGAATGAAGTTTTAAAACTGCCTTTCAAGCAGTTTAGGCTAGCCTTCACCGATAGAATAGATATTTTATATTCCTCGGAAAATCCAACGTTTACATCCTGGCACAGTTCATTGGTATTCCAAACAGTGCGGCCCATCATTAGTAATTTAATAAATATGAGGTTGTCTAATGTGACCTCAACCTTAGCCATCACGTCAATGCCAAATGTCACTGGCCACAATCCCGTCAAGCTCAGAGCAGGTTGATGTCCGGAAGGTTATAGTAAACTCCCGCTCTGAAGTTCACGTCGGCGCGGTGCGAAATCAGAATTGCGTGTCCGCGTGGGCTGACGGCCAGGAAATCCAAGCTAGAAAGGTCCATGCCCTCTTCCGAAATATCCTGCTACGACAATGCAAAAGTAATTGAAACCTATCCTCAGGAACATTCCTGAAAGGGTACGGCTCTTTCAGAGGAACATTACTTGTGCGAAACCCGTCAGCCCTTTCGTTCACATCTTGGAAATCGTCGGTTAGGAAAGAAAGCAGGGTAAGATTATCCGCGTAGGTCGACGACCAGATGAGGCCCATCTGAAGCATTATGTGGGAGCTTTGAAGAGGCCGCTTGCCTCCTGTAGTATTTAGAGAGAGCTCCCGATGAACAAACAGCGGCAGTGGTGACAGGCACTTAAGGTGCCCTTTCCGTAAGCAAGGAATGCGAAGGGTAAATAATACCCCAGATAGAGGAAGCCCTAGCCGCACGTGTGAGTAAATACAAGGAGGCGAGCATCCAATTTCGGCGCCATGTCCATTGACGTCTTCTTTTATGTGAAAGACGCAGGAAGCGAGATGGGAACTGGAGAGACTCCCTTGTCCATCATTTTTTATTTTGCCCTTTCGGTACCCGTTTTCCGTTTCTGTACACTTGCATCCTCTTCCATGTCTGTTATGTCGCTGTGGCGATATCTTTTAGGTCGGGGTCTTAAGCAAAGCAACCGAGGAGGAGGAGGAATAAACGCGAATCTAAAGTGTTGTCAGCCCTGGGGAAGAGTCCTCATTCCAGGACCCCTTGAGTCCGTCCGGCTCCTTGGCCTCTCTTCAACAGCCAATGCTGGTCGTCAGGGTCCAAGCTGGACAGTGCTCTCTCCCAGTGCTCAGGGGAGGGGAAAGGCAGGGGGGGGGGGTGTAGGTGGGGGTTCTTGTCAGAGCCCCACATGATATGGTAGAGGGTGCCCGTAGCCTCGCAGAAGCGGCATTGCGAGGAGTACAGGGTGGGGGCCAGAATGTGGGCTCTAATGGGGTGGGGAAATGTGTTTGTTTGAATGCCTCGAGGTGGCTCTCTTGTTCTGTGGTGAGGCTTTTGTGCGCAGGAGGATATAGAAGTCGTTCCAGACGGTAATTCTGGGTGATTTCGTGGAACGACAAGAGAGGGGAGACCTGCCACTACTCGCCGAACTCCTGGCTTGCCCGGTGGGTCAACTCTCGGGCACGCTGATGGGCAACTTCGTTGCCAGACGCGGCGGAGTGGGCTGGAGCCCAAATAATCCTTACGGGATGTCGAGGAGGATGGTGGAGAATAATTGTTCGGGCAGGTCGTGATATGCAACCGCTGGAGAAGGTTATACAGGCTTGTTGGCTGCCTGTGATTATTAGATGCGACGCTGAGGAGCATCTCTTGCTGGCGGCCCTGTCCTGCGTGCGTCCGTCGTTCGCGTCCGCACAGCTGCGTCTCTCCTCTGCTCGCTTCCTCTCCTCTCTCCAATAGCGAACACTCTCTCCCAACACCTTCGGTCGCGCTGCGCGCGGCTGCGCACTGTGCACATGTGCAGTACTCTCTCTCTCCGTGGTCTCCTCTCCTTCGGGCGCACTGCGCATAGAAGCGGAGTGCCGCGCTCCGGGCGGTCTCTCAGTCGACCGTCGTCCGCGCTTGCGCTTCCGCTTGCTCTCTTGCCGTACCCAACGATTGCTTGATGCAACGCCAATGGAACCCCCTTCAGCGTCGCATCACACCAGGGTTGCCGCGAGGGAAGGTGGGCGTAATTTTTATTTCTGCCCAAGTTTGTGCAATCGATAGGGAGATGGCCGCTTCCTCCGCCTGCAGAGAGTGGATGGTGGGAATTGATGCGAATGTAATGAGGTCATCCGTAGTAGAAACCACAGCGGTCATAGCTCTTCGCCCGGGATATTAAGCGGCGTCTGTATAGACTGTGGCAGAGTTACGGCCGTATTGATTAAGAATAGCTTTCGCTTCTGGCTTCCCTACGAGCCTCGTGATGTGTCGGATGCATGTTGCGTGGTAGTAGGGCCCCATCAATGAACTTGCGAACCTCATCGGGAAGCTGTGTCGCATCCGCCTGCGGGTGTTGCAGTGGAGAGCGCAGGTGCAGTTGAGACAGAATGGCTCTACCGGTAGGGGTAAAGCAACCGAATTCCTTCCTCAAAGTTTTATTAGGTTGATAACCCGGACAGTTAGGTTGACCACCCGGCTGCGAATACACCGTAGAAGTTTGCGTGGATAAATTGGTTGCAGTTAGCATAGTACCTGGATAATTGGGGATCTATGGGAGAGGCCTTTGCCCTGCAGTGGGCGTAGGCAGAGCGATGATGATCATGATGATGATGATTACGACGACGACGACGACGACGATGACGACGACGACACTATATTATTGCGTGAACGTAAATTTGCGATCCAAGCTACGCGCACGGGTACGAAAGTTGAGAGGTTTTTCTGCTTGTGTTGCTCGATTGAACGATGCGTTGTTTGACAAAACAAAAGCACTCACGAGAGACCCGGATCATTTCGGCGTCCTTGCATGCAAACTGCCATAAAAACGTAGACGGCCAGGGCGCCACCCTGCGGTAAACTGTAAAAACAGCGAAAGCAACGTTTCAGCCATTCTTTCGGGCCTTGCCGGACTCCAAGTGTTGAGAGGCCGTTATTTCCAAGCTCTAGGATGTTATGAATAATCAGCGGCTTCTATGAAAGGTGCCACGTGCAGGAAGAGACAATCGCTTTTCGTTCCTACATTTTTTTAAATGAGTGCGAGAATTCCGGCACCCTACAGCTGATGCACGATGCGATGATTGCGATGGTGTCAAGAGAATGGAGCGCTATTTTTCGCAGTAAATTAGTCCCCACAAAGTGAGCCTCCGCAAACGTTAAGTACAAACTTTTAAATACGTGCTTCACTTCCCCAACACACGGACACACAAACTGTGCGTAAAACAAGAACTAAAAAAAAGTGTATAGTGCCTGTTGGATCACGGCAATCATTCCGTACGTTCACTTGCGCAAAAGACAACATGAACACACACACAAAACGCAGTGATCGGTTTTGTGCCCAATGCACGTTTTTCAGATTACCCCACCCCCCCTCCTTGCAAAGGAATCAAGCTGAAGAGCATATGTTGATTGATTACGGGGGTTACCGGACCGAAGCTACACCCGGGCTACGAGGTGCGCAGTAGTGGGGGACTAATTTTTACCACCTGCGTAAGTTTAATGCGCGGCGAAATCTGGACACACGGGTGTTTTCGTTTCACTTCCATGCGGCCGGGATCTAATCCGCGTCCTTGGGCTTAGTAGGGAGGGCATATCTTCAAGTTTGATGCTATATCATTTCGTTTGTTTCGATGATGCTGAACGACAAACTTTATTGACAAATAATGTTGTGCGTCTTACTTCTTTACAGCGAAGGCATGACTGGGCCACTTACCAAGGAATAACCTGGGGTGTTCGCGCCTTACCACGGTGTAATTTGCTTCGTTTTCTTCGCAGTATAAGATGGAAAATTACACAAGAGTCGCATTACCCTGCAGTTAATTTCAAACTAACACAACCAGGCGCAGCTAGCGTTCAGCTCTCCTCCTGCCTTCGCAAAGTAGAACTGCTACACGGAGATAGTTTTGTGCTTAAAGACGTTGTGTTAACATCATTTTCGCTACAAATACAAGCGAACATGGGTATGAAGCAGACGGCCAGCGTCGGTGTCTCAGTCCATGACTTCGTGTAGCGCAAAAATGCGGACAAGGACAGAAGGGGGCGACCGGAAAACGCGCTAACCCTTGTATACCCGTCTCCTCCTTTTGTCCTTGTCCCTTTTGCGCTACCCGAAGTCATGGAATACCGGTACCAACTAGCCCAACCCCAATCTCTGCTAAGATGTCTCAGTCCAACTCACCAACATTCTGACACTATAATCCTTCGAAGTAGAAGGGAGGAGCATTGTATTGGCTCTTTGCATCCGGCTTCCGATCGAATATGGCAGTCACAAACAGTGATAAATTTGGGTGCTAAAAAAATTTCGCCATCTTCCTGTAGGGGAACCCTGAGTGGTATGCGAAGCAGCCATGGGGTCGACTGAAGTTCCCATTAGTTTTCAGTTCGATCGTGGCGTTGCGGTAGGAGAATGTGGGGAGCGGAGCGCGCGCGCGTCATTTATACCGCGGAGCTACAGTGGCGCCCCCAGCGGAGTATGCAGCGGCTACCGTCGCGTCTCTAACCCTAAGCTGCTTCGCATTCTCGCGCGTGGAGCCGCAGATGTTGCCATTCGTTGCGCCATCCCGGACAGGAGAGGAACTTCGGTGAGGAGAGGAGGAATGCCGGAGAGGAGAGGAGCGTCGGACAGGAGAGGAGGAATGCCTCGCATACTACTCAGGGTTGCCCTACGGGAAGATGACGACGGTGGTTGAACGCGAACCTATCTCGTGATGGATTCTTTGATCGGCCAATCCCTAGGAGCATCCTGCCACAATCATCATCAGCGGTGCCTGGCCAGGCATGCGCAGTGGGGGTGTGGACGCCGCACAACGGCGCCCACAGAACGGCAGAGGGAACAGGCTCGACCATAAGCTGCTTCGCATCTAAAAACATGGAGTGCATGCCTCCCCAAGTATGCATTGCTTGTGAACGTTTCGGGCCGTCACCGAGCGCTACTTGTAAAGCGAGCGTAGGTGCTTCAAACCGTGTCTAGTTGATCACATCGGCTTTTATTTTTTTTTTTCATACTGAAAGAAACCTCATCAACAGCAGTCAACAGCGCTATACCCCACCCTTCCATAAAACTTAGCGGACGGCTTCCTTGGTGTTTTCAACCTGTAAAACTCATACCAGATTAAAACTTGTAACTTGCAATCGCTCTGAAGCCATGGCGCCGACTATTTATAACCAGATTTCCACACTGGTCTGGGGGCGACGTGACTCGATTCCGCAAACATGCCGGTCGTACAAGTAACTTTCGCCAAACGCCATTGGCGTCGCTCCGGGTGCACCAGGGCTATAGTTCGCCGAATCACGTCCGATCCGCGCTACAGTTGACTGCGAATTAAGTGGGCGAATTTGAGGCGTATAAGCACCACGTTTCCGAGTAACGAAAGCTCTGCATAGAGCCAAGCGGGTGTAAAACTCCGAAATCGGGCGGCTGGTGATCCAGAACCCACGGCTATTGATGAAAAATTTGCGTTGAAAGCTGAACCATCAACTTTCACCGTATTTCTACATGTTTGTTCAGCTGAGAATTCCGGGAGTGGCTTTTTGATGTTTTCACTACTGCCTGAGGGCAATTAAGTAAAATCATTTTTGGCCGTTAAATAATTCACCCCAAACGAATTGCAGCGTGAATTGATGTTCAGAGATGAAACGTCCCCGATGAAGCTTTACATTGCAAACAGGAGCTGATCAGGCATCAATATAAGCTATTATTTCTATTTTCCAAAAACTTCACGGTCGAGCACAGTTTTAAATGAAAACTTGAATGACGGAAGGTCATACTGAGCGCGAAACGTTTGTTGGACGCTATAGCTGACCAACTAGGCAGCGCCAACTACAGTTATGGTCCATATTTTCTTATTGTATTTATGCTTTGTTTTCAAATAAGGAATACAAAAAAATTAGCAACTATGACTTCAACTTTGAGGCCTCCTTTCTTTAAACGCTATACAAGTAGGAAGACCCTGGAAACAGCAATGCGAGGGAAGAAAAAAAAAATTTAATGCTAAAGCATGACTGAAGCATCTGAACTCAATGCATTAGGCCGAAGATTAGCGTATAAATTCTTGCGGATGCATGGAGAACCGCTGGCGGTTTTCCCTGTGGCGTACGGTGTGCGCCGGTACACACTTTAATGAGATCGCGAGTCACGTCGATTCCGCACCGGATGAAAACTTTATTACGATACACACCCAGGTCTTCCAGGGCGCGCTACCATGTCCCAATGTACTCGCGTTTTAGGCTACACTAATTGAATTATGAAAAAGCGGCAAATTTATACCAACTACTCAGGCATTTGGTATAGGGACAACATTACGGGCTAGAAACATTCGCCTACTTCCCCGCCTTTTGCGTGAAGCCGAAAACGAAAGTTGAATGGCATTGTGTTCTGCGAGGAAACTGACACCAAGGTGCGGTGGCATCGCCATTAGAAGGGGGCAGCTGGTTGCAAAATGTTGTTAAATTGCGATTTTCGGCAATCAGACACTGATACGGAGAGAAAAGGAGGAACGAAGTCAAGGATAAAGTTACGGGCACCTGCTCGGGAACGAGCTAACCCTAGATAATCAGTACGTTACCCACTACGCGATTAATTACTCACTGGACTCCTGTGCACGCGCGCACGCTAATGCAGCGCTGGAATCCCGGGCCTCCGTACTCGTGAAACAAGCGTCGCTTCTGCGCTTTCTTCAGTATAGGAAAATCACACCGCCTTGTTCCGGAAGTCCTACCGACGCCGCACACGCCTGCACTTTGACCTTTCTGCACAGTGAAGGAAGCGAGCAATCACAAAATCAACCAAGTCGACATTTCTTGCACATCGCGAACAGCTCCAATACGTCCTTGGCAAATCCCCCGCGAGGTTTGTAGGACGCACGAATCAGGGACGTGGCAACGTTAAATTTTTTTCAAGGGAGATAAGTGCCCCGTCTGGAAATGGGCGAGATTAAGTCCGAGGCCTGCAAGCCGGGAGGGGGAAGCGAGCGCGGGAAGAGGAGGGCGTCTGGATGAAAGATGGAGGGGAGGCGCACGCTCCGTACAAGATGTGGAGGATAATTCGCGGAAGAGCGAAAGACAAGCAAGGAACCCGTCGCGCGCACCGCTCAAGGTTACAGCGCACGTTCTTGAACAACTCAACAGCAGAAAAAACACTCCAAGGCGCATCCCGATATCCTCCTGGTTGACAGGCTTAACACGGACAAATTCCGGTTTTACGATGTGGGGCACGCACCGCTCCCACGTTCAAAAAATGATTGGTCCTTTCCGATGTCACGTAGGATGAGGCAGCAACAATAGCGGTTAGGTTATGCGTGTTCTAAGGCGAGGAAGAACGACGGCTGCAAGGATGACAGATTCATTGATTGATTGTAGGGTTTTAACGCGCCGACGCAACGCAGGCGTTGAGGCGCGCCGCAGTGGAGGGCTCCGGATTAATTTTGACCACTTGGGGATCTTTAACGTGCGCCGAAATCTCGTACACACGGGCGCTTTTGCTTTTCGCCTCCATCAGAAAAGCGGCCGCCGCGGCCGGGAATCGAACCCGCTCAGCAGCGCAACGCCTTAGCCACTGAGCCACCGCGGCGGGTGGATGACAGATTCAAAGACGACAGGCACGGATCATGTCGCTTCTTGTATAGTGCGAAAGATTTCGAACCGTGTCTCCACCGATCGTACTTTTAGGTGAAGGTTGGCCAATGAACAAACGTGTGGCAGATCTCCAACGGTAAGCAGGAGATCATACCTGCTACGAGAGATAAGAGTCAAGTGTGGTTGCCTCGGAAGTCCTAAAGACATCCTAAGTGGCACAAATTATGGAGTTTTTGGCGTACACGTGGACATGGTGAAACCGACGTAGTCTCCAAAAATAGCTGTCGCCGTAGTATTCGTGGCTCAAAATCTGAACCTGGACGAATGTATTCGTAAGTTATCGACGGGTGGTGTCCGCGTAAAATGGGTTTAAATAAACCCATTCCTGGCGGAAACGCCATTTTTCTCGCGCGATGGCAACGTCCTCAGATCTCTAGTCTCTCTCGTGCATAGATTTATGCCGGGTTCACTAGAGTCAATGAATATTGCATTCGTCAATCGCACAGTACAAAAACGCATGAAAATGATGGTCTTTCTAGCCGGCTGTACTCCCGCAGGGCATGCTTTAAAAGTACCTCTCCTGGGAGATTCCAGAAAAGGTGAGCCTAAAAATGCACTGACGATTACTATACTTTTTAATGCAAAATTTGTTCGCAGCGCGAACTGCGGTCTTCTTGGTCACAGCGCATATCTGGTGCGTCTCAGGAAGTCATTGCGGGATCAGCGAACGCACGGCGGCGCACGCTACTCTGTTGTTATCTCGCAGTGCGTCGCCACTGCCGGCGATCATGTTGTTACAAATCGTTTTTCCTCCCGCGCAAATGTTGCGTCGTTCGGATGGGCCACCATAGAGTTTCTTACAGTATACACTAGAGAGGAATCTGGCGCTATCGTCTATGCGGCTCACATCAAGGTCGCCTGTGTCGTCATGGGCCGCCATTATACATCGCTCTCGCTTTAGTTTCATCATTGGCTTAGATTGAAACGTTTTAGTGACGGCAAATTTAAACAAAGTGCCACAAAAACGCAAAAAAAAAATTCCCGCGCCTTCCCGCGAGGGGAACACGAGTAAATGCAGAGCATTGGGGCCTCAGTACTGATTGAAGGCAGTGTTGCTTCCATCGCTTCTTCCGTGATGCTGGAGTAGCAGACACGAGTAAACGTGGGCACGAGCGTCAACCAAGGAAGGAAGGATCAACGCAGTGACTGAAACACGAGCGACCGCTGGCCGCTATATTTGCAGCGCGCGCAGTAGAGGGAGAGCAGTACACCAGGAGGGGGGGGAGAGCGCGCATGCGCAAGCAGCGCGCACCCTTCTACGCCCCACCGCGCTGCTATCACGCACCTGTTAGGCCGAGACCGCGACGGAGCGAACGGGCTGACTACGACGCATGCGCGCGCCAGCTGCTGTTGAGAGAGAGGAGGGAAGGAGAGGCGCACTTGCTGCGGACGCGAAACTGTTGACACCGTCCGACCCAGGAACAGGCGAGGCTAAGAAATGCTCTGCATTTAAAAAGAAAACGCGGCGTTAAACAGTCGTGGACAGTGACAAGATAGGACGCATACAAGCGCCCGTATCTGCCGTATCTTGTCTTCGTCGAAGTACGTTTTGTTTCTTCTTTTCGTCGGCTACAAATTTCGCGACGGCATATTACCCGCTCAGTCATACCTCCTTCGACTGCGGCTTGAGCGACGTCAGGTGCGATCACGCATTGCCTGCTGTTTCTCTGAACACGGCTACCACAGAAACGGGAGGATTTCGGCTTCCTTGTAGCTCGTAAACGTGTGATGCATAGTGAAGAAAGCAAATCCCAAAAACCGCTTAAGAATCCAGTTGTCATGCCAAGCCCAAGCCAAAAAGGATGTCTTCCCACGAGCTCCCACGACGACATGGCTTACGAGGCGCAGTTTCCTCTCCAGTATACTTACTAAGAAACTCTATGTGGGCCACGCGCGGATTAGCAGCGTCTGCCGAGAGTGGGAGAGTGAGGCAGTGAGAGGGATGGCGCCATAGCAGCGCCTGCCCGCCCTCCTTCTATATAGGGCAGATCTGAAAACCTCCTCCTTGTGCCATTTTTGCCAAGAAATTGAATCCTAAGAACATTTCTCCCTTTTTTGCCACCGATTTTCTAACCATCGGAGAAGGCTGCTGGAGATTCCCCTGCTACGTTTTGGACTGCCTTTGACTGTATCGGTGCTTTTGTAGTTTGGGGGAACTAGGCTGGGCCGGTGCCATTGGGACGTGTGCAACGCCAGCCACGCCTTCATTTCGGAGACAGGTCGTATGCAGTGTTAAAAATATTCCGATTAGGCTGACTTTTACCTAGTTTGCTTTCTCTTCTCTTTCTATCTCTCTCTCTCTCTCTCTCTCTTGTTTTTACGTGTTTTTTCTCTCTCTCTTGAACTTACATCAAATTATTCCTTATGCTCCATTATTTTGCATCGCATGATTGATTACAACGGAAACATAACTCTTCGGGACCAATCCCCCTAAGTGGGTACAGTCAAACCCGGCTATAACGAACCGGGATAGAGCGAATTATGCTATATATGGAGGAGGAGGAGGAGGAATAAACTTTATTTCAATATTAGTTTTTGTAGTAGTGGCAATGGGGGGTCTTCTCAGTCCAGAAGTCCCTGGGCGGTCGCTGCCAGGCGGGCCCTTTCAACCAGCCGAAGCTGATCGCCGGGGTCCGGGCTGGCTAGCATGCCTTCCCACTGCTCATGGTTGGGGGAGGGAGTAGGGGGGAGGGATGGTGTGTGGGAGCACGCCCAAATCATATGGTAGAGTGTGCAGGGTTGGGGACAGTACTTGCAGGCGACGGAGTAGGAAGTGGGATGAATGGCGTGGAGGAGGGTGCCGTGCGGGTAGGTGTTGGTTTGAAGGCGGCGGTACGTGGTGGCTTCTTCCTTAGTCAACTTGTCGTGGGGTGGGGGAAAGATGCGGCGTTCGAGGCGGTAATGCTCGAGGATGTCGTTGAATTTTTGAGGCACAGAATGGTGGACTTCCGACGGTGATGCTGGAGTGTTGGAGGGGAACGCCCGGTAGATATGCGCGCGGGCGGCAGCATGAGCCGCCTCATTCCCCTCCAGAGACTCATGTCCCGGGTTCCAGAGAATGTAGAGGTAAGGAGGGTTAGGGATGAACTGTAGGATGCGGAGGGCTAAGGGAGCTATGTGACCGGTGGTGTAATGGCGACAGGCAGCTTGCGAATCTGTGACGATGGTAATAATGTCTTGAGTTGTAGTGGCTGCGAGGGCTATTGCGATTTCTTCTGCAGTTGTGGAGTCGTTGCCAATTACTGTTGCGGAAGCCAATTCAATTCCTCGGTGGTCTACTGTTGAAATTGCGAAGGCTGGTTTATCGGCATATTTGGCGGCGTCAACGTAGCGGGTTTCTCGTGGCTTGACTTGAAGCATCTTGCGAAGCATTCGAATCCGGGCTTGTCGGCGACTCTGGTTATGAATGGGGGTGCATATTCTTGGGTATTGGGGCGACGGAGATGCAATCGCGTAGTTCCAGAGGGATGCGTTGGCGGGGGGGGTGGGTGGCAGGTAGTGGGTAGCCGAGGCGACGGAGGAGGTGACAGCGAGTGTGTGAAAGCTTGAGCCGTTCGATCTGGCTGACATGATGTGCCTCTCGAAGTTCGTCCCAGCTGTTATGAAGTCCCATCTGTAGTAATTTGGCAGTGGAAGTTGTCGCTGGTAACCCTAGTACTAATTTATAAGCTTGCCGGATGATTATATCGAGTTTTTGTGTTTCACTATTTTTGAGAGCCAAATATGGAGTTCCGTATGTGATGCGGCTAATTAGGAGGGCTTGAATTAGGCGCACGAGGTCATTTTCTTTCAGTCCTTGTCGACGATTAGCAATGCGTTTGATGAGGTGCGTGATTTGCAATAGCGTTCCTTGTAATTTATGAATAGTAGAAATGCCTGCGCCGTCTGTTTGGATAGTAAGTCCCAGAACACGAATTGTAGGGGTGGTTAGGATGGGAGCTTCATGTAGGCCTAATTGTGGGTCTGGGAGGGGTTGTCGTGTACGGCCTTGCGTGCGTTTTTGGAGGACGATAAGGGCAGATTTTTCTGGTGCACAATTGAGGCCGCGGTCTGTAAGGTAGTTGTCGGTGGTGTTAATGGCTTCTTGGAGGGCGTCTTGCTGTTCCCCAATCGAACCCCCTGTGGTCCAAATGGAATAAAAATATTTCAGTTACGGAAATACATGGGAAACATATTCCTTATAACGAAGTTCACATCCGATATATCGAACTCCGCGCGCCTAGAATGGCCGCCGAAATGCATGGTCTCGTACGGCGATTGAGATGTGAATTGACCGCGACCACGGAGCAAGAGCCGCGACTGTGACATTGCGCCTTGCACGGAGCGACGTGACGGCCGACACTTTCCGTAACTGTTTCCGACGCGTGGTACGTACGACGGAACCCGCCCAGTCAGCGAGTCCGGAACAAGACAGCAGCATCGGTGAACTGTAGGAAGAGCTCGCCAACGTTGCCGATGATGTCGCGAGTGAAAGCCGTCCGATGCTTATAGTGAAGCGCTTTCGGCAGTCGATGTGCGCCGCCAATGCTTCTTCGATTTTGGAGAACGCAGACTCGTAGTGCTGCAAACAATGTTTCGTGTAGAGAATGCTATGCTAGTTGTAGCCGCCAAAACAAAAGTGAAAAAAAAAAATCACCGCTTTTTTTTTTCGAAAATAGGCAGTTAAAGGGACCCAGAAAAGCTTTGTGAAGGTATCAATCAAATGCATTCAGGTGGTAGAACCCATAACGGAGGATTTTTGAGCCAAGCGTGAGCCCCATACGTTGTACGGATAATTTGTAAACAATTTTTGAAGATCGCCTTTCTCAGCCGATGAGCGCGACGCCGCAGCGAGCCGACCGCGGCTGACGCAACGCCGGTCGCGGCTGACGCAACGGCGAGGCGCCCCCTGATTCGGCCGATCGTCGGCCGCCGGCAACGTCACTGCCATCGGCTTCCGGCTGCTCCTCCTCCTTCCTGCGCGATCCCGAGGCAAAGGCGGGTCCGCAGCGATTGACGCGTGCCTAGGCGCAGGAATGTAGCTAGCGGAGAACGGAAGTCGAGCGTCGCGATGTCACATGGCTATTCTCAGTGTTTCCAGCTGCTTTGAAAGAAGCAGAGAGGGAGGTGGAATCGATCAGCAAGGGGGGAGAGGTGCACTTAATTGCTTCTCGCGCAGCTAATACTGAATGTAGATCAATAATTCCAACGGCATTGCATCGCTATATTGGTACTACGCGACAATACAGGCCTTTTGTAACTTTTACAAAAGGCTTTTCTGGGTCCCTTTAAGGCGGGAAGAAGCTTTATTAATTGCAATAAATGGATTATTTTGGGTATGGTTAATGGCTACTTTACTGTGTTCGTTTCTGCGTGCGGAGATGGTGGAGTTGAGGAGGGGAGGGGGGGGGGGGGGGGCTACCGCGCAATGCGAACTCGTAACAATAAGCTCGTTATAGGCGGGTTCCGCTATATCAAACTATTGGATATATCGAACAATCGCGGTGCATATTGCAGTTCGCTATAAACGGGTTTGACTGTATGTACCATTTTCGGGCCACCACCGCCACCTTCTGACAATTTCACCAAACGCTTCCACGAGCGTCTCGTGCTGGCTCAGCATACTGCCCTCCACCGCACACTTTCGCCACATTTTCCTCCGCCATTTTCTCACTGCCTTCGATCGCTCGGTTACGACGCCGACGCCGTCGCCATCGCCGCCACCAATGCCCGGTAGCGGCCACCAGAGTGCTTGCGCACTAAAATAACACGCGCGTACAAGAATGCACACTCAATGCAAGCAAATTCTGTCATGGCAGTGGGGGCGCCCTAGGCGTCTCCTTGCCGCTCTGATATTCTGCTAGGGCAGATGTGGTGGCGGGCCTCGTGGCTGCGTCTAACGCCGGGTCGACTTCTCCTCACGTTGTTCCAGGTATGCAATATATCACAAGCCTGAAGAAGACAACCATGCCCTCGTCATCGCTGTTTTCCGTTCTTTATCTCATTTAACTTCAAAGGAAGCTTCCCATTAAAGACACGCTCTGAGGCAGACAGTCAGCCTAGCAGCATGGGATACGTAATAACGAGTGCCGTATATAGTCTTCTCAGGGCTTACACATCCTCCAGCACACTTGTATGCGTGTTTGCCTTCTGATACGTGAGCAGAGCTCGTCGGTGCATAGCAGAGGAGTTGAAAGCACTGGTGGCACTCATATACTTTTTTTTTGTGCGATAACGGCGTCATTCGAACGACTGAAAATGTATCATTAGGCTGATAAAGCACCGTCGTAGGCATCTTCCATTTAAAAAAAAGATGACCTCTATGCTCTTCTTAGGCGACTGTAAAGACGTAGAGCTTGCCCCGCATTTTTTTATTTTTTATTTTTAGTTGATAATACTTACATTGAGTGATTTTCGAGGTTTACGATGTCACATCACTAAAACGGTTGATGTTCTTTCCAGACCATTTTAGGTTGCCTTGTTGTTCCGTACCTTGATTGGCAGATTGGCTGGACTGTACACTATGTTATAGTTCACAAAACACGCGGCGCTGTACTGATTCTTTCGCGCAATTTCCTGTGTACATACTGCGCTTACTGTTGAGAATATAATATTAATTGCTTTGGTTCTCATAAATGCGTGGTGATAACTACGTAACGGTAAAACCTCACTTGTTCATCCTTCCCTCGCTTCTTGTTTTCCGTTCATTTTGTTCGCGCCATAATTTCTGTTTGTGAGCTGCGCAGACAAAGGGAGATCATCATAAAGCCTTTCGTGAAACTCCGATCTGGGTTCAAATTTACTGGTATTGCTTCTGGTGGCTCCATTGCAAGAGTCTGTGCTGTTTTAGTCGTAGCTTTTCTAGGGGAATTCGGAGTGACAATTCTCCTCTGCTTATGCATACATTTCCACGGCTGCATTACAGAAATGATTGGGAGCGAAATGTAAATGCGGGGTTGCCTTTAATATTTCAAAATTTATTTGTACACACAAGGGCAGATTTTTAACCCACGTGAGGTAAACGAACTAGTTGGCAGGATGTGCTTGAAACTTAAACGCTTATTAAGAAGGTGTGAGGCTGGACTGATACCCAGTGCGTAGAAGCACTGCGGGCCAGAAATACCATAAACTCCACTGAAGGACGAGAATATTTGCCAGTAATATGCAGCAAGACTTCTCTTAAACTAGAGAGCTTTTCGTAGCGAGGAAAGATGACGACTAATCACCACAACGTGCTGGATCAATAGCGGTACGCCAAGAGCTTATACCAGCTTGCGGAATAATTCGGCTGTTTTTTTCCTGTGTTCACGAATGTAAGGCTGTGTAGACGTTTCACTACCAAATCATACGCGATACAATGATTTTTGGAGGCCAACAAAAATCAGACGTGTAAATACGAACACAACACAGCCTTGTTTTGCTAGTGTTGACGGCAACTAGGCCGTCTCGAAACCGGCGTAGACTGAAATTTCTTGATGCGGCAGCACACGATCCGGCTTGTCGGACCTGTGTTGAACCGGCGAAATGCACCGAGAGAAATAAATGTCGCCTGCTTCGTTTCCTCCTGTTCAACAGATGAAGTGTACAATGAGCCCCTATCCTGTGGGCGATGTTATGCCAGGCAGACTTGCCGCTGCTTTAACCGTTGATTGCGAGCACACTACCCAGCAGGCAGCGCGCAAGTTACGGGGGCCGTAATGCAGATCATCGCTCCCCTTTGCTCGTGTACCGCGGTATTCACTGGCACCACCGTCCTATGTAGGTTTCCCCACTGTGATAAGGCGGATTATTAGGCGGATTAGTGCGTATGCAATGAAGGGGGACAATGCGCCAGCACACCCTCCCTTGCCGGATAAAGAAATAGCTGTCATTGAAACGGTAACGCTACAAGCACTAGTCATTCGTATCAAGTTGCTCGGCTACGTGCCAGGACCTCTACTTCTGTCTCCTTTTTCCCTCGTACAGCACCGGACTGGAACGGCCTCCCCGGCGACATCATCCTTCATCGAAAACATCAATAGGCTTTTTCTCTGTTAAATACTTCGCTTCTACGCTTGTTAATTTTGTTACCAATGCCTTGTATAATACACCTTCAAGAATCTTTTAGGAAAAATTGGCCGCGTATCTGCTCCTTTCGTTGCAAATGTCGACAAAAGACGATAGTCTTTGTCGACATTTGACAAGTAAATGCCCCCTTCTCTTTCACGCTCACCTTTCATGTTGTTCCTCTTGCGTCGCGCTCGTCTCAAGGTAAACACGGTAAAGGTTTGCCCAAGTCTGTTTAAATTTACCGCGTTCCGCTGCTTCAGCCCGGGTGCCTCGATGCCAGCGCTGCCGTACGGCGGAGGTGCGCGTGAATCGAGGCGCCCTACTTCAACGCTTATAGAACCGCGTTCCCTAGTCCACGTGCGTTCCAAGCAGAACGTGGAACCCATCTAGTGGAACCTTTCGTAACTGTTGGCGCTTGATTTCTTAAAATGCCGCCAGGAGCTATAGTGGCGCGGGCGACAGCAGGCGACAGTGTTAATTTTTTTTTTCTGCAGTGGATGTTGTATTTCATTTCGCAAAAATCACGCACTTATGAATTTTGTTATAAAGCAACACTGTAAATATTCCTTGTGTATTAATTTTCTGTCTCATATTTGTGTAATCTCTTGTTTTTGTTCAATAATGCTGACAAGTGGGAATATATAAATCGGACTTAGACGTCTAGATTTGGCTGTGGGTATATACGACTATTGCGGAGCTTCTGTTTCACTTTCGCGGAGTGGCTGAATCGAGTTACAGACAGACAGACAGACAGACAGACAGACAGACCAAAATTTCAGGGCCGTTTTCCCGTACGCATAAGTTCCCGATTAAGTTCCCGCTAACGAATAAGACGCCAATAAATCGAATTCAGCCACGGCAAATAAGCCGGTTCCAGAAAACCTGACAGAAACGCTACCTTAACCGAGCGTTTGTACCAGTTTCGGGCAAACGACTTATTACCTAGACAGCGGTAAAGTCGTAGTTGAGAACTTATTCCCCACTTATCGCGTTCGGGCAAACGGGCCCTGGTTTTAAGTAGCCCAAGAAGGACTATCGTTATAAAAAGAAATGAAATGAAAGTGACTCGTCTGGTGCCATTTATGTCAGTCACGTTTGTTTTCCCCGGTTTTATGGTATGTGCCACGTACCGGCGCTTCCCGGACATAGTGTCAACGTGACGCCTGCGTAGATCGACAAAGCACGCTTTGAAGTCTGAATCGTGTCCTGTGTTTTTTTTTCTCGCTCTTCATCTTTGATTGGATTCGCTACCAATACGTTTCACAGTACCTGTCCAGATTGGCCGTACAGAGACAAGCAAACAGGTAGTTGTAAGGAACCACGCTATGCATATTGCGCAGTCTGGAGACGCGACAGAATTCTTGACCCCGAAAAGCCATGCTACCCGAAATCATTTCCCAGGGCATTGGAATCCTTGTAGCGAAATAGCTAATATTGATCGAGTCCAAACGTCAGCAGGGAAACCGAGATGAACAGCGTAGAGTAAAAGTAAAGGGAAAAGCGGGGCAGCCGGCCTAAAGAGGGGCCGCAGGGATTGCGGTTCTAGAGGTCTCTTAAAATTAATACTTTCCTTGGCTCACGGTTTTCTTCTCGGCCCTCATAACAAATTCCGCTAACACGTGAGACTGACACGTTTTCAGCGCCGTTAAGCGATGTAGATAGAGCGAGTACCTCGATAGATGCCGGTCCCCGCTGCCTCGTGCAGCACCTAAACTGCGTTTGAGAACTCATTCGGGTCATGGAAAGAGTCAACGAATAAATATTTCAGCTCTACCACAAGAAAGCGAGGGATGGAAATGGGCGCCCCACGTGAGCTATTGAGACACGGGTGATGCTCGCAAAGGGAGGAACATTCTCTTAATGCCCAAGTCTTCTTTGTTAATCTAATTCAATTCTCTGCACCATGGCACAGATAACTTTTTTTTTCTGTCCTTAAGAACAGCGTTACCGTTTTCTTCTTTCTCCCCACACACGCGTGTGGGACCGCAGTTTTGAGCTCTGCTTGATGATTTTTCCCACGTGAAAGACATCACTGGAAGCCTTCACACCGCAGTATAAATTGTTGCCCGGAGGAGACGCACAATCCAGCATCGTTACTCCCCTGCCGCCGGCGAAGTTTTGGAATTTCTCGGCACGCATTTCTTTTGTTCGCCCTTTTTCCGCAGTCGCCCGGCCGCTCCCCTTAAGGCGCTTCCTGGCGCCGCACCTTTCCAGCTCTCCATCAACCAGCATAGCCATGCAACCAATCAGAGAATAGGGAAAGAGGGAAAATTCCAAGTGATCGCGCAGTGGGATAGAAAATCGGTACAAAACTTTTGCATAGAGGGCTTTTCGGTAAAACCATAGTTCAGTCGTCTACGCGCACGCACCGGGCTCTTGGCATGACGCCGTTTCCTTTTTACTTTCCTTAATGAGCCATGAAGACAAAGCACGAGATTGTTTCGTTTGAAAGAAGTAGCCCTTCGTACGCGAAATACATTGTTCAACCGATGAAGTTAGGAAATATTCAAAGACGTTCCAAATTCGTCTTACACGATTCAGCAGTGACGCTACAGGACGTATACTGAAACTGAATTAGGTTTCAGTTAACTGCACTGTAGCATTCAAGTTGCATGACCGAACGAAACCAGAGGGCCGTCATTCGCACTGTAATGTTTCTCGCCGGTGGCTGCCATCGGAGGCCGCCAATGCCATCAGCTAGTCCCACTGACGTCATAAGCCTGGCGAAAAAGCGGCTGGTAAATCCACACTGCTTCGTCACTTTTCCTTAATATCATAAATATTTGTTTGAATTTCGCGTTTGAATTGCTATAGAGTTGTTACTGACACAAAGCAGCCTCATCAACCGGACTTGTTTTTCACGCTGCATCACGCTGCATCGCGCTGCATCGACAACGCAGTTGATAAGAGGGTTCAACGATTTAAACGCATCTGTTACCTATACAATAATGTTCTGTACAAAAGAATTCCTAGTGCATTCTTGCATCTTCGGAATGCCCGCTTTTTGTCGAGATTTCGACGCTCGTTAACGATCCTCAGGTGGTCAAAATTAATCCGGAGCCCTCCACTACGGCCCGCGTTATTGCCCAAGTGTCGCTGCGGCGCCTTAAACTCCGAAAATTTCAATTTGAATGCCCGCTTTTAAGCGCCTAATCCCTGTCGGAAAATGCGCCACGACTGCGAGGATGGGTAGTACACATTAAGGTGGCACCCGAGCTGCGTCCCGAGCCCATGAAACAAGCTATCAGCAAACAACCAGCAAGACATCTCATTTTCTGGATCGCAGCGGTTGGGTGAAGGATGACTGCGGTTTGCATCCCATGGGGCCCCTCGGGGTCACAGACCCTAAGACCCAAGGAAAATTAGACTCAATTAAAGTCCTCCAAAAGCCAGCCATTGCTCCCCCGTCGAGCGTGAGCACCACTTCGATTGCGGGCTTTCTTGATTGGATTGCGACAAGCGTGTCTCTCCGGGAGCACACATGAATAGAACACAGTGCTGCCGGCTGATTACAGCAGAATGAGCGCCATTACTGCCCGAAAATCCGACTTTTCATCTTTTAAACCCGTATTGTGCGATACTTTCTCCTATGGTGAATTTAACCGTAACGGTTCAATTCACTGCGCATTCATACGGTTCACAGGGTTCATTTTAACCGCATACGGTTCAATTCAGCCTGGTTTAATGCGCTGTTCCTTCAATATTTACTGTTTAGCGATTACACCTTCCCTAATAAAGCAGCGTAGACGCAATTTAGGTAGACCAGGGAGAATAAAACCGAATAAACAGAACACATATGTTGCATGTAGAATCATTGATGTGAGCTGCGGGTGAACCTAAATTTATGCTCCTTGCAGGCCTTCCAAGAAAACTAAGTGCAGAAATTTCACAGTGAGATTGTGCGTTAGGATTAATTTCAGAGGCTCATCTCTGCGCAAACACCTCAACTTATGTTTGCCTCAGAGGCCGTAGCTTCCACGGCTGTGCCACTATGGGGCGCATCGTTCTAGCCTTCGGACTGGACGGACGGACGGACATTTTTTAGAAGAGTAGCCTCAGAGAGCCCCAGATACATTTATTTTACATATACCTGGTCCTACACTAACGTTCTTTGAAGAAACACGCAACTAGCAGGATTTACCGAACCCTTTACTCATGCCATACACACGTTTTTGCATCCCAATTTTCCCACAAGAAATGTATGAAATCCATTATAATAGTTTTCACACTTTTGCTATTTTCCGCGACAACGAACAACTCCTGCTTCCACGATTAGCACCGCAGCCTACCCATGCAAGCCAGCTTGTGTTCACGCTTTATGTGCCGCATTGAAACGCGAAAAAGTTTTCCAAACAGCAACGTTGGCTAACCGAGAAATTTGGTCCGCCTTCTTCGTGCTTCCACTGACTTCGGAGTAATCACAGCCGGTTCCTTGTGCGCTCGTACAAAATTGCACGTTGGGATCATTGAAAAGAGATTGCGTACGCGGTGTGCCGACTTTCTGTATGGCCGTAACCATTTTGGGCCCTGGACGATCTTTCTTACCGAGCTGAGATCCGCATGTTCCCTCCGTCATTACGGAAATGAATAGATGTGAAAATAATTGGATAAAGCAAACACAGAAGCGCTCATCAAGAACTCCTAACGCATAAGCTGCGTGTGTGTACTTTGGGCCTTTTTCAATTTACGATAAAACAAGTCGTAATCCCGATACAGGGCGTACGATAAAATAAGTCTAGAAACTTCGTTCCTACCAGGATTGTTATTTGGGTTTGATAGCGTACGCCCGTCTATGCGCGTGTGTTTCCTGATTTAGCAGGGAACACCCCCGCGCTTATAACGTGTGAAGCGAAACTCAGAAAACAAATCTATTGGGCAAATTGGTGCATTATGATTAAAAAAAAACAACAAAAGTAAGAGGACTAGAAAACGACAGTATGAAATAGCGCTCTATTTATTTTAAATCGAAACTCAGAACTGCGTAGAAACGCAATAACTTACTACATTCGTCAAAGAAGGCCCGCTCCGCTCAGCAAAGCATGAGGCGAAAGCCCAGGAATCCGGAATTGTAGCTGTGCCATGCGCAACATCAACGAACTTTTAGCAGTGAAGCCCAGCTTAACGGCGAACTCACGACGTAAGAAAACAAATTTTACGAAGAAATTTCTTTCGTTTTACGACCCAGAATAGCTGAGTGGAAATGATATGCCAGATGGTCCTTGTCAGTGTTTCCGGAACGGCCACCGCGCGCCACTAATCACACGCAGACAGTTTGTTTTTACATTCACGCGTTAGACTGCTAAAGAATACCTTCACCGCATTGAATGAAAGTACGCATACTTTTAAGGGGTAATTTTAATGCATAATTTTAGTAAGCGGCTGCTTAGACCGTTCAGCCTGCTTAGGCGCGAGTACGACGTAGCAGTAAAAAAGTTGCGAATAAGGCCGGATTCATACTGTTGCCACAACTGCCGCAATAAAGAATGACGTCATTTCACGTTTCAGCCAAACAAAATGCATGACACGCCGCTTTTTTTTTTTGCATCCATAGATCCTGATACGGCTTTTGCTGCAGCAGTCTGAACATAGCCCAAGTATCGCCTGGCTTTCGCCTTGAAAGCATGTGAGCAGATGTAAATTAATGCACCGAGCCATTTGTTTTATTTATTTCTGAAGCGGTGGCCATTTTATTACTGGCAGGACAACAACCACGACTTTTCGCAGAACAAGGCACCTGAAGCCTTGTCCCTAAAAAGCGGCTGGGCGCGACCAGAAAGACCAACATTTTGTCACAGCCTCTCGACCTCAAAATATGATCTTTGAACAATGTTCGCAAGGAATTCTTGCGGCACCAAGCCAGTAAATGAAAGAACGACATCAGTAGAATTTGACTCCTCCGTCATCATTTTTGGTCGTTAAAAATAACGAGCAGGCAAGGAAACACCGAATATGAGGCAATGCCGTGCTTGCAAAAAATAATCAGCAAAAAAAAATGTTACACGCTCCAGGGCGAACACATAGGGGAAAATAAATGGGATCATGAATATTTACGCCATAATACATACGGCGGCAGTACTTGAAATCTCGTAAGCAGTACAGTGTTTTGTTCTTTTTTTATGCCGCACCAAAAGAAACAACGCTTGCATCTCACGTCGGGAGTGTACTTCAGCGCGTCCGAAGGAACTGATACGCCATCTCGTTCGTATGTTACGCACACGCTCTCTCAACCAGAGCAAACCAGCCACGTAAACACCCGTTAAGGTCTACGGTGAAACTGCAGGAGCGCCGTTACCATTTTATACGTTCCCGTAAATGTCAGACGAGGTAATATCTTTAAATTTCAATTTAAATGTGGCATAAGCCACCCGTCCAAGCTACTCATTGCCTCGGCCGCTCTTTATATGTTGTCGCGCATAGGGCTTCTCATGCAAAAATCTAAATAAAATCGCTACTTCTCGTGTTACCCACTCCAAGAGATAAGTAAGGCCGAAAGACCATGAGGCTCCTCGTCATCCAAAACTACTGTGGGATGCTGTTGCAGTAAGATCAAAATATCTATGAACACCCCGGAAGAACTTTGTGTAAGTTGTGCGAACATGTTTTTAGAGAAGCCGTTACGAGTAACGCAAACCGAACGACGCGGGCGGTTGAAACGCCGGAAGCATTCGAGGAGACTCGCGTCTTTGGGTGCAGTTTCCGAAACGACGCGTCGCATCATTAGGGAACACTTTCCGAGAGAGAGTCGCGTTGGGCAGGTGTTCCAACAACACGACGCCGCGCTGTTGTCACCTGGCGACGTCGTGTGTAAACGGCTAACAGGGCAGCCGTTTTGTCGTACTCGTTTCAAAGGTGACACGCACTGTATTCGGTTGTGGCGTCTCTCATAAAAGGCCCGGCCCATTTCTCATTGGACCTTGCACCTGAACTTTCTGGTTTTGTGTCGCCAAGAGCACATGGGCGTAGAGATAAAACACGATCGGAGTTTTCCTTCTCTCCACTCCGGCTACAATGCGCAAAAAATGACACAATGACGTTCCTGACACAAATATTCATCACACAAAAATGACATTCATGACACAAACGAGAGTTTTGCTAACCGTATGTATCGTGTGTTCCACGTGTAACGTGCTTACCAGGACCCGACTCGGCGTGTGCGCATTCATTCCGGTTGGTTGGGTGGCATAGTTCCACTGACCGACGCTGAGCTGTCACCGTGCTCGCGCATTCGTTTCGCCGAGGGGTATAGCCCGCCTCGCCGTGCCGCGCGCTCAGGCGTAGTCGGGTCCCGGCACGCACGATACGCACAGAACACAAGGTACATACGGTCAGCTAAAGCTCTCTAAGAGGCATACGGCGTCCGAGAACTGCGTTTGCTGCCTCCGCGAAGCCTTTCGACGTGAACCAAGAAAGCGGTCAGATAAGTTTCTGCAGTGCATTTCCTTCCAGACTAATTGAAGCATACCGCCATTTGGTCGTGTAGTGGCACATCTAAAAACGGCACCACCCACCGTACTGTCGACCTCAATCGGAGGCGAGATAGCACGCAAACAACTTACCGTTATCGGCCGCGCTTATCTAGTGCAAAAGAGAAAGTTTGGCAGCTGACGTAGAGAGCCTTTGCAGAACAATACACCCGCCGAATATGACGCTTCCGACGAACGAAAAATGCGAGAAGTATGTTTTGTTTCTGAACCGCGTATACGATTACCTAACGTCACGAGCGGTCGCGGCCAAGAATTCTTTGAAGCGCGTCGGAGCCGGTGGCGTGCTACAATTCGCTCGCGGCATCAGAACCTACGAACTCTCGCTGAAAGACTCAAGTGAATTCAGCGAAGCCAGAACACGTGCCTCTTCGAGCTGTCAACCATAAAACTAGCCCGTTTGCATACATCATTCGATTAAATAATTCGTAAGCCGCAACAATTCGCATCGACAGATAGAAGCACGCAGAGCAATTTCGTTTTGGACAACACGCTACGAGATGGCTAATGCATGCTTGGCGTTTGCGACAAGAGCGCCGGTCAGGGCAGGCTGATGGAGAAATATCGGGAACGATAACGACGCATGCGGGGAATCGCGTGCGGACGGGCGGAACGGTAGAAAATTTCGGTTTACAGCTCGACCAAGCAGACCATCATATTTAAAAGCCTTCGTGCGTTGTAGCTAGGAAACGAGCAGCCTCCTAACGAAGGCACGCAAAGCGACGGGTGCATGGACGTCAGTGACTAAGCATTTGCACGCCGCTCACGAAGAACTTCACCTGGCGCGATGACGCTGCACCCAAATCCCAACTTCGCCATGTCCTGGCGTCACCGACATCGTCAATAGCAGTTCACGGGGTTTACGTGTTCTATATATCTATATGGAAGTTGCGGCGGGAGTTTGTGGGAGCCATTTTCGACCGCAGTAACCAGTTCTAGTATCGAAAAAATACCGAGGACGCTATTACCGTTACAAAAACTTGCGAAATGCTGACACTTCTATTTTCAAATATATGTTCGGGTAATTTTCAAACGCAGTCACAAAACACGAAGCGCAACAAGGTAGATAAAGTGCAGCCAGAAAAAATCTCTCTATTTCGGTAACCCGTTGGCCGCAGCTATTGTGGCTATTACTAATTTCCCATGAACGGAATATACGCCGTTTCCATTCAGGGGAAAATGATGGTTTAAACAGTAAGCTTACCGGCAGTCTCGATTCTATGCTGATCCATCCTTCGAGCCGGCTGGCGGAGCACGCCTTCCGTAGAAAACGTTTTGTAGCGTGTCATCATAAGTCACCGCACAGGTCGCAGAACATATGTCCTCCAAGTGGCTTCTCACCTGCAGTCTCCTCCATCACCACTGTGACTGACACAAAAACAGGCCTTACGCGCACTGTATCCCCAGACGCGCAAACATTTCGTTTTGGCCGACTTGCCCAGCAGCATCGGTTGTGGTAATAATAAACCTGACCAGTTGTCACCTTTGAAAGCTCCAAACAGCCGGAAACTTCTTTCCACCGTAGTTCAGAGGGCAGCCATGCCAACGGAAACTGCGCAGCACCACCGATGGATATCAGTCGTCGTTTAGTCCACAGGGAACGGCCTCAAGCACGTATCCGCCGCTGCTACACATACCCATACACTCATAGAAACATCAAGGATGGAATGCCCAACAAACTACACGACGTTCCCTCGGAGGCGCTTACGTAAAACGGCCCGAAATGAAAGCACGGGAACGAGGGTTTTCCGAGTGTCCCACAGGAGCTGCTACTGAAGCCACGGGGCGGCCTCTGTAGCATCCACCGTGGTCCCGCGTAATTCGCGCCAACAGCGCCAAATCCTCACCAGTGGGTACGTGGCGTCTGAAAAACGTTGCATTTATCGTATGGCAACGAGTGGAGAGGGGGAAAGGAGGTGGTGACGTCGCGGACGCGGGCTGACGTAATTTTTCCGCGGCGCCGGGCCGCCGGGCCGGCCGCAGCAACCGACGCTCGCCAACAATTTCGCGCCGGCCGCTGTCATGGGCCGCTCGGCAACGGCACCAGGCGCGAAAGTTGGACGAGCGGCGCCGATGACTCCGAATGGCCGCCGCCCGTCGTTTGGAATGTGTGTGCAGTAACGCGTTTAATATTTGAACGAAGAAAACACGTAGGCAATAGTGCGTTTTCTGGTGTCGAATGGTTGTCTTTGTGGCGATATTAATTGGAACGTTACACAAACATTCTTTTCGGTTTCTTTATTCAAAATTCATATGAGCACATCTTTGATACGAAGTCATGAAAAACATGCACTACACTGACATATTGCACATACATGTTATGAACACACTATTGGCCTCTAAGAAAAATTATGACATGCAAATTTAGGCATACAACATTGCACAACAGGAGAAAAACGTGCGAGACACATTTAGGTACACAATAATTAATTACGCAAGAAGAAATTTTAAAGTTTTAGTCACTATACAGATTTTTTGTCGCGCACACCTCGGCGGGAGAAGAAAATAACTTGACAGGTCCACTCAATGTATACTTATTTCTTGGGATCGCCTCGAGACAGAAGTATTCTTAGACATTCAAGAAATTCTTTTCAGTTCAGAGACACAGTAATCGGGAACCTCTAAATTAAAAGAAAGCACGCACAGGTATGCTTCAAGGCCTGCTTTTTAGGCCAGTTAACGCAAACTCTGAAAGAAAGCGTTACCCGGCCGTTAGCCTGCATACATTGCAGAGAAATCATGTTCACACCAACAAAATGCAGCGAGAAAAAACTGTTTCAATGCAAAATAACCGCACTATTGACCACTCATTGCTGGATTATATCGCGTACAAAAATAATGCCCCAACCACGTCGTATAGCACAGACACAATCGCAACACAAATTGAACGCCCCGTCTTTTCTTTTATTGGCCCGTGAACAGTCTCATACATGGGGGGAGGGGGGAGACATGCAGAAAAAACAAGCGTTCCAGTATTGTAAGTTGAATGTACCGTGCTCATACTTGCAGATATCGGCTAGGTTGTCACAAGCTACTCTCGCTCGTGTCGGGCCGCGCCTCTTATCTCACCTGTCCGATACGGCATGACGATTCTAACTTTAGAACTATGGAACAGCAAAGCCACTCGCGATAAGATGACAAGGCGCGGGCGTGCAGGTTAGATTGAAGAGCAAGGCCGGCAATGCTGCTTTGTTTTTTTTTTGTTTGTTATTTTTAATGTCGAAACGCTTGCAATGGCGGCTGCAGACAACGCATGTATTTTGGCTTGGCCTTCCACTGCTCCCTGTGCAAATCGACTGGCATTGAACACCGCGGTTTACGTCAGATTTTTCGGAGCACTGAAGCAACGCTTGGCAGCAGTTTTGCCGCAAATATCCGTTTTTGGAGCAAAATGGCACAGGAAGAATTGGTTAGGGCACACCACACCCACGCCAACAATCGCCGTGGTAGTAGGTACGCATTAATGACAAGAAGTGCGTACAGTTGAGCTTGCCTTCTTTGTGAGCAGGTGCGTCGTGATGACATTGGAGGGTTGAGGACGTTCACCGGAAGAAACGTCCAATCAAGTCTCAAACCTTCCTCTGACTTGGGGCCCCAACCGAGACTCAAACCCGCTGCACGAAACAACAATAAAAATACATTGATAAGAATCCTGAATCGACGTTCAAGCAGTTACTAGGCATTATAAAACGGCAATGCGGCCTCAAATTCACCTTACGAGCAAGAGTGTGCGCGCCGAACGCGCGCTTCTATTAAAACTTTGTGTACCTGCAAGGCTGGGATATATTTGCACATTAGTTTCCACTCCAAGACGACTGACATGTCTCATTAACTTCACGTTACATGAGCGAAGTATTCTGAAAACAGAAGAGTGCCATCGATCGGCTTTTCTAGAAATACTATAACTTGTACAAAGCTAATTTGCTTACTGTCATCTTTGGAGAAGACGAGAATCTTGGCCGAACTGTTTCGCCCTGTGTTGCTGCACCACAGAGCTGCACAGGACTGGTGACGTCCTTCCTCCGCGGCCCATATTTAGAATACATTCGAATATATTTTATAATGCAGCGAAACTTTCAGCCCGTGGAGGCGGTTAGGCAACCCGCGCAACCCTTCGCACGCCGGCTCGCTTAGGCACGCACCGAACTGCCCCGCCGTGCGCGCCTAGAGAAAGAAAAAAAAAATATATTGGCGCCGTGAGCGTTGCGCATGCGTGAGGAGCGGAAGCTTACGGTGTGGAAAGAAAGAAACGCTGAGGAAAGGGAAGGCACGCCGCAGCCCCCGCGCTAGGATCGCCACAATTTCGGAAACCGAACTAGCCAAACAGTCGCGCCACTGAAGCATCGTCTGCGAGCAGAAGAAACTGGCTGTCTAGACAGACGTGACGAAGCGCTTTCGCGCGGCGGCCGGCGAACTAGCACCGGCGTCGAGCAGAATGCGCAGCTTCACCACGTCATGTTATCGCCGGCGTTGTCGCACGCAGCTTGCCAGTGCTTGCATCTTAAAATCGTTGCAAGCATTGCAAGTAATTAGAAGGAAGGAAGGAATAGAGGCAAAGGAAAGGCAGGAATGTCAACCAGGCTGTAGTTTGCTGTGCTACACAAAGGAAAGAGGAACAGTGGGAAAAAAGATGAAAAGAGTAAAAGAAGGGGAAGGTAAGGAAGAGCGTACAGACGTGTGCCCAGCGTTACGACACTGCAGACGACTGAGTTCAGTGACTTTATTGAGAATTACCTACCACGGCAACCATCTCCTCGTCGGGACGAAGAACAAATGGACGGCTCGGGAAAACACGAATGTTGTCATGGAGGTCGACGGAACAACAACAACAAAAAACGGCATTGCTCCATGTCGAGAAAAGCCGCCGTACACGATGGTTACCGACAGAGAACTCAGCACAAGGACGCGGGTTTGGTTCCCGGCCGCGGCGGCCGCTTTTCTGATGGAGGCGAAAAGCAAAAACGCCAGTGTGTACGATATTTCGGCGCACGTTAAGGATACCCAGGTGCTCAAAATTAATCCGGAGCCCTCAACTACGGCGCGCCTCATCGCCTTCGTTGCGTTGGCGCGTTAAACACTACAATCACTCACATCACCGATAGAGAAGCAGTGCTAAACAGCTTCTGTGGCTGATGAATATTTGTAACTGAAACGTGTTAATTTGGTTAGCGGTTTACCCACAGCAGTAGCTCAGTGGCTAAGGCGCTGTGCTGCTTATCCCAAGGACGCCGATTTAATCCCGGCCACTCTGGTCGTTTGCAGATCAGGAAAAAAAAAAAAAAAACAAGAACCCAAGTGTCCAGTTTCGCCGAAATTTCGCTCAGCCGAAAAGTGTATTGTGCTGAACAATACTGCTGACGGGCCACGACAAGAAGAAATGTATAAGAACGAGCGATGTATAGCTTCGCTGTAGAAAGATGACCTCCCTGCCACAAACTTCGCAAATAAAAACTGTTCTAAAGAATCGTTGAATAAAGCTAAGCAATCAGTTATAACACAACTTTAAATCTATGGAACGTAAGGAGTAGAATAACCTGTTTTAACTGTGTTCTTACACAGGCTTTCGTTGCGCGGACATATGAACACACAGAGAGTTAGGCAGCCTAGACGTTTGTTTCACCGCAGGACGATTTTGGTACGAAGAGAGATTTTGGCGTGCCAATGATTGACTGAGAAGAAAAAAAAAAAACACCACAAAGAACGGTTGAAATCAATTACATGTTTATCGATTCTCGCATAGTCCCATATTGACTCCATTTCTTGGAACGATTTCTCTTGTAATTATGTATATATTAAGGCTGGTTCGTCGATCCTGTTTTATTCATTTATTCATATTGTTCTTCAAAACCGCTAAAACAGTTTTTAAAGTGTGTGTTTGTGTTCTTATTATGATTATTTAACGCATAATTAGTATTGCACATACCCTTTTATTTCTTCAGTAAATATGGATAAAGATCATTCTGTGATCCCTCTTATTTTACTTACTTTGCTCCCATACTTTTCCTGTAAACATTATTGTACATATTTTGCTTCGTAGCAACGTTCTTCGTCACAAAAGTAGAGCGATATCAACGAGCCATGGTCAGAGTCCGCCGGTACCCCTCACGAGCGCCACTCACCAGGAGTGGTGAGTGAGGTCCAGTGCGAGTGACCTTCACGCTCACTCTCACTCGCACTCGCCAGCCCGAAACGATGGTGAAGCTCACTCACCACTCACTCATGAGTGGTGAGTGGGTGGTAGGTCAGTGCACTCGTTGAGTGAGCCTGCCGACCTTTAGTCAAAAATGTATCCTTAGTGTCAATTATTCACCGCCTAAATGTTGTGTTCCGGTCTGTGAAAGCGCACAGAAAGTGTTTGCTTCTGCCATTTTGTTTACTACACCTGCCGCCATTAGAACATTACGCACGAGAGCCCTCGGTTCCGCTTTCTCACCAGCGCGCGTCAACCCTGAAAAAGAAAAGAATTAACAAAGCCTCGCTTCAAATGCGGTTTTTACTTGCGGAAGCCAGACTTGGAACCTCAAGCACGCCGTATATTGACTACCTGCTCCGAAATCTGAACACACAAGGTTATTTTTTTATTCTCGCTCCCACCGGGAAAGGAAAACGGCTACCGCGGCTGTCATCGCACCCGTCTACTTATGCTCAGCAGCACATCGCCTCAGCCGAAGATCCACCGCGGGGGGTAAATTTGCAATCGCTAGGATGCGTTTGTGGTCCTAACTCAGTATGTACGCCAGCCCCAAGGCGACATTTCCCTAGTCAACTTATGGGTGAAATGCGCGGACGAAACTTTCAGTAGCCACTTGATAGGTTTGGCAGACGTATGCAAGGGAGAACGTCTAGTGCATGCCACAAAGTGGGGATTGTGAAAGACGCTTCAACAACCAACCGGACCGCAGGAAACAGCGGCCGTATCAACAGACTCTGAAGTATGTTTTGAATCGCCCGCGGGCCTGGTGAGCTGCCGGGAACTTTTGATCCGGCGCTCCGGCACCTCATATTGCGAAAAGCCGGCTAGGCTGCGGATGGCGACAGTGGGCTGGGGCCACAACGGGGGCAAGCTTTGCGTCCATGAATATATCGGGAAGCCGTGCGGCAGAATTCTAAAAACGCAGACAGGTCGTCTAAAGGCCCGATTCGTGGCACAGCCACGACACGCGTGAAGCCACTACTGCCTGGAAAAGCGTTGTCCACTTCAAACTTGAGCAAATTTATACGACCGAACAAGCGTGCTAACGTACGTAGTAACGGTAATTTGTTTTGTTGGAGCCAGCCATGCCCCCCATCTGACGCATGCCTACCGTACGTCCATATTTCAGCTCGTGTGCGATGCTCTGTAGCAGTAAATGCCAAGCTTGCGTTACGAATGGAGAGCAATAGTAAGTGCGAAGGCTTTTTTGTGGAAGCGCAACTCTGAAGGCGTTTCGCTGACAGAGTCAAAAAGATGGAATGACCTCCTTTGTTATGAGAAACGGTGATGATTTGAGCCAAAAAAGAGAACAATATTGTAGATTGACAAGTGCCCGGACGGCACGGAAATGTTTGGGAAAAAGGGGGAAGGTATGGGTTTTCAGGGAATAACGACTTGGTTCCGTAGGTCCGTAGGTTTTGTTACGGCGTGCTAGAAACGTATCGTATGTAGAGGTCCTAACATTGAAAACGTAGTGTTTCCCATCCTGACATTAGTTCTCACACCAGAGAGAAGTGGGATGTGGAAAAGGATCACGACCCCTCTCGTCATAAATGTACATGGCTCCATAATAGGCGGAATCTAGACGACCCTGTTTGGATCAAGCGCTACGTTTTAGGTAGCTGAGCGCTGAAGAAATCGCACGCACGCGAGAAGGAGCATGAGCGTTTCAACTGGGAGGTGTATGTCTCAGGTGCATGGGTCTGATCACACGTGGCTGAGTTTGGCGTAATGTACCACGTACGCGTAGAAATTTCAACCACGCGCTGTGTGGTTGAAAATCGTTGGATGGAGAGCCAACAAGATTGCGCGGGAAGGGTTGCTTGCAAGGTAGAGAGTTTGGGGAGTATCAGCAGAAATGCAGAACCAAAGGAACGCGGCTACTTGCTTCAGTCATGTTCGAACACCAATTTGTGTTTACAAGGAAGCGGATATAGCTTCTAGGAGCGTAAAAACTACTAAGATTACCCTGAAAGAAGATACAAATGATCAAGTCGACTAGCAATTGTAAAGCGTAGCATAGGAATCCTTCTGTAACTGAAACAATGCGAAAAACTTCCAAAGACGTACATACATTTCTGGAGCCCAAATAAAGCTTTCCTCACCGTACAGGTGTCTGGCCTGAGGCGAGCCAAAGATGAGTACTCCGATTTAAATTACACCGGCCTCTTTCGTCAACCGTAAATCAATTTTAGCGTACTCAGACGTTCTATTTTATACTCCGTAATAACTGTGGCACGGCCAGAGATCAAATATGTGTTTTGGCGGATATTCTGAACATTTCTGACGAACTACGCTGTTGTTAGGGGTCATCCGTGCTAAAGGCCGCTTTAGGAAGTATGACATTGCTTCGGCTGCCGCGTATCCTTGATATCTATCTGTTCGTTCTCTGTATTTTCTGTCTCTGCTTCTTCTGCTGTGTGTACATAGTTTTTTGTGCAGCCTATATGCACTGGGGCCAATGCAATATTCGCCACTCAACTTTCAAAACGCGGCGGCGTGTGTAAGGTGTGACCTTACGTCGGTTACGTTCCCAGTGACTCAGCTTTATCTGCGCAGAATGCTCAATCTTCTTTCTGCACCTTCACAGTATTGGTTTCCAGCAGGGACTCTCCCCTTGGTTTCGTCGTAGCACTTCTTTTGCTGTCATTACAAGATAGCCGTGTACCATCTTGAGCAGTTACTACAAGGTGTACCCTGTTCTACGCCCATGCATGCCCCTCTGGATAAAATCCGCTGAGTTCTTTCCGTCTTACATCTGCCCATGCACTCTGGAGAAGCATGTCGTGGCGCTCATAAGACCTTCGGTGGGCCTCCATCTCTCAAGAGAAACGCCTGCAGCGCATATACACGCAATCGCAATACCTCTTGTCTGTCTTTTTTAATGAACGTTCTTCTCTCTCTCATTCGCCACCCCCCCGCGCGCACACACATCCCCAAACGCGCACACACGCGCAAGCATTAGCGAGTTTTAGCTGACCGTCTTTCACGGTCCGCTCCGCTCCGATAGCAGGCGGGAGCGCCATTGCGCATGCGTGGCGCGCTTGGCCCGAACGGCATTGGCCGCCGGTTGCGCTGAGCGGGTGCGATGATACCGGAGCGGACCGTCGAAAACGGTAAGCTAAAATTCTCTATTATCTCTCTATCCTTGGCTTTTAGCTCTATAGTGATAGTTTTTTTTAATTGCGATAGCATGCCCTTTGGCATAAGGTCCTACAGGTACAAGTTGGAACCCTTTTCCCGGAGGAAGTCCAGAATACAGCGGTGGTGGGGCCCCCACAGCCATCGCTGAAGATCGGGGGGTCTCCCAGGATGCAGGCCTGTGCTGTGAAG
The DNA here is from genome assembly GCA_013339765.2 of Haemaphysalis longicornis. Lineage (NCBI taxonomy): Eukaryota > Metazoa > Arthropoda > Arachnida > Ixodida > Ixodidae > Haemaphysalis > Haemaphysalis longicornis. The sequence goes on from CM023450.1 coordinate 84,617,941, forward strand.
ATGTCGGGATCTCGCTGCACTCAGGGAAGGGCACGTCCATAGCAGGTGGTTGGTGTCGGCTTCTTCGGCAGGAGCCAGTACAGAAGGGGCAGTTGTTGCTAAACGGGGCATATGGTATCGCGGTAGCCACGCCCGGGTTACCGCAGGAGACAGGGCCATCCCAAGTCGAAGTCTACGCAGCAGGACCTCCTCCCAGCGAGCGATCCCACTGGGAAGGTCTGTTCCACACGGTGGGATGAGAACGCGTGTGGCGAGACGCAGATCTTCCTTTAGTTGGAGAAATTGTTCATGTGGCTCAGTTGTCAGCAAGGGCAGGGGCCGTGGAACCGACGTAGGGTGACAGGCACTATCCGCCGCAATATGAGCCGTGATAGTATTACGCCGGATCCACGACAGTCGGAGAGGGCAGGGGTACGTGTACAGCAGGTTATGAATGTCTCTTGAGTCAAACGAGTTGGAGGCTACACGTCGCAAATCATGTATGGCCGCCGTTGAGTCCGTGTAAATTTGTGCCGTAAAACTTCCAGGAGCTTGAAGAAGTGCCGGTAGTTCTTTTAAGGTGTAGCGGACCACAAGAAAAGCACCAGGGCGCCTTTGTTTGAAGGTGTGCCATGTTGGGACTGGGCCCGCTCGCCGCAGCCACCGGTGTGGCGTCGCTGCCTTTCCGCATCTTCGCGCTCACGGCGCTCTTTCTTTTCGGCTTCCTTGCGCTCACGGCGCCCTCAGACGTGGAAGCAGGAAGCCGAAAGGCAGGAACGGAGGGAGGAAGCCGAAAGGCAGAAACGGAGGGAGGAGGCCGAGAGGCAGGAACGGAGAGAGCTAGCAGAAATGGAGCTCGAGATGAGGAGGCTAGAGATGAAGCTACGGGAGCGCTCGCCGACGTCTAGCGCGACTTGTCCAACGGTTCAGGCGAGCGGTCCGAGAATTCGGGACCAACGGCCAGCGTTCGTTGTTGAGAGGTCAGGGCCGGAAGTCGGAGCGTCCAAGGCCAAACGCGAAGCGACCGCACTCGTATTCTTGGACAGAGAAACGATCCAGGAAAGCGAGAACGGCTCAGAAGCAGCGAAGCCGCTTCGAAACACAGATTTCGAAGCGCGCGTACAGTCCGCGAGCAGTGGTCAGTGCAGACATTCGCGAGTCCGCAAGCGGGGAAGCTGTCGCAGAAACTTGGCTCTTTCTCAGCGAGCGAAACGCGAAAGGAAGCTGAGCATGCGTAGCCCGAACTACGAGCCGACCGAAAACTCTCGCGGTAGGTTAGTGGAACCGCCTGCAGCAGAACGGGGTTGCGTGAAATCGTTCGGTGGGGAAACGCAGCCGGGCGACACGAAGAGTACATTGTTGCACGACATCGAGCTCAAGGTCGAAAGAGCTGCCGAGAGAGAAATCCAGTGAACTCGTAGCAAAAGACGCTACGGAGAGTGTACCACCGTCTCGGAGAGCAAAGGGGTACAACGCACTGCTGAGACGTCCGATAGAGGGCCGTACGAGTCCGCTGATCGCGTTCATGTGTTGGCCCCGGGTTCAACGACCTCGGCAGAATGCTCAGGATCACGGGAGGCCTTGAGATTGTTTCGGATCGGTACGTGCTCAGTGCGCGAGATATCGAGGTTTTGCGGGGGAGCGTAAACCGCGGGGCTAGCCAGACGAAGCCGCACGAGCCCCCGGAAACAGAAGGTGTTCCTCCGGGTGCGGGCTCTAACTCGGGCGATGTTGTGGCACAGCGTGCGAACGGGACACGAGAGACGAGCGAGCAACGAAGCCTGAGCGGCGAGAGGACCGAAAGCTCTCGCAGTAGCTTCGTGGAGCCGCGGGCGGCCGAAGCTGGTTGCGTCATCCCCATCGGCGGGGAAAATCAGCTGGTCGCGCGTTGCAAGGCGAAGTCGATGTTGTCCCCAGTTCTCGATGACTTGCTTGAAAGCAAGGTGGGGCACTTTCACCCGCGTTCCAACCCAGTGGACCAAAGGTACACAGGGCGAAAACGAGAGTTGAAAGCTCTCTGTTTCTGAGCTGAAATGCGATTGGGAGTCATGCGTTCCTGCCGCTGTGTTGGCCTTGAAGTCAGCTCCGCGCGAGATTACGGGCGTCAGCTTTGCGAGGCTTGTATATGACCGGGGAAAGAGAACGCGTTTCGAATGACGAAACTAGCCCGTGGGGAAGAGCTAGTTTTAATGCTTCGTTCGTTTCCCCGTTCGGAACAGTCTGTCCCGTCATGTTGAGCTTCAGTCTCAAAAGCGCGCCTAATAGCCTCTCGAAACTAATGGATCGTGTGTTTAGATCGTGGCCTGTCGGAGTACGCGCTCCTTTACCTCGACGATGTTGCCAGCTTTTCTAAGAAAGCACATGGGTCAGGAGCATGTAGAGTACTTGTTGAGAGTCGTACTTGTATGTAGAGTCGTGCTGAGCAGGCTCAAAGAAGCAGGCCTATCAGTAAAACAGTCGAGTGTCACATAGGTTGCGCCGAAGTGACGTAACTAAGGCAGGTGGCGGTGGTAGCGTGGCCGACGAAGACCGTCGGAAATCAAAGTAGTCGCAGTAATGAACTATCGCTGACCAACCACTAAGTCCGAGATCAAGGGCTTATTTAGGTTTGACTGGATATGGCTAGAGTTATGTGAGAAATTACTCCACACTTGGTAGTCATTTAACTGACGCTCTTAGAACGACGGAGCCAGTGGGGGTGGAGTGGGACAGAAAGGTGGAGGACGCGTTCACACGCTGAGACGGGCCCTGAGCAAGGAGCCAGTTCTAACGGCCCCGACTTTTTCAAGGGTTTCGTAATTCAGTGCGATGCCAGCGATCGTGGCATGGGAGCTGTACTATGCCAAGAGAATGCGAACGGCCGGAACGACCAGTTTTGTACTTAAGCCGCAAGCTAACTTGCAGAGAAGAGGCGTACAGTACATCCAAAAAGGAATGTCGTTTGGACAGTGCAGAAGTTGGCCTGCTATGTAGCCGGTTCCCAGTTTGCTGTGGAAACTGATCATTGCCCTCTAACCTGGCTAAATAACATGTCATCTAAAAAGCGCTCGTTTGCTAAGGTGGAGTATGATACTCCAGCAGCACAATCTTGTCGTTCGGTACAAGAAAGGAAAGTTGAACGCTAACGCAGACGCACTAAGCCGTGCGTTCTAAGTAATGCTGCCTTCGTCCTCCCCGTGTCTTTCGTTTCGTCTTTTCCTGAACAGCTGTTAGCTTAACAGGTATATGGGAGCAAAATTATTGCCCTCATTTGCTGCCTCAGTTGATTATTTCCGCACCGCGGGATTTCAAGTAATCAATCTTAGTTATGATCATTTCATGTCGTGTGTTACGTTTGACACATAGTGTGAGTTCTTATTTTAAGAGTCTTGCGTCCCGCATGGGTCTCTTGGTGTAGAGGGTCCAAATTAAGGGATAGACACTTAGATAGGAGAGTTTATTATGTTTTTGGAGTCTGGTGTTCTGACGGAGGACAGAGGGTGCTTGCTTGCGCTGGGTGTTGCCTGTTGTCGGCCGGTTCTTTGCAAGCTGCAGAACTGATGGGCAACCGATGCTGAGAAACGATACCGGAAGAGCCGGGTGAGCTGGTCGAGACTATCCTGGGCAGCACGGCGATGTACCTGTTATCCGGACCGGGCAGGTAGTACCTGTTCGTGGAAAGGAGCGTAGGTGGAGCAGCCCTTTTCCTGGAGCACTGGAGGTGGACCTGGATGAGCCTGGCGAACGAGCGCGCCCGGCATCCGAGCCACGTGGAGGCAGCTCGTCTACCTGGCGCATTGTCTGGCGGCGGGGGTGCTGTTGTGCCAGAGCGCCCGGCCCCAAATTTGTTGCACGGGGCAACGCGGCAACGGCGGGGCCTATTCCCGGCTCATTCAAACCGGACCAAACCGCCCGCAGCCGACGGGCCACACTCGGAGCGCCGAGCGCCAAGTCTGAACTTTAGCTATTCACTATCTCTACATTTAAATTTCTACACACGCATAGGGATGGCCGGTTCTTGAATTGCACCCCTCAATCTTTAACAGGCTGACGACAGTAAAAAATGCGCTGCTGTGCGAGCCTTAGGCGTAGACAAGTAAATGAAACTCAGAGTAATAATAGCAGGCTTGATTGAATTATTATGATGTTATGAATACCGCCAGGTCAATTCCTGGCGTGATTCTCAGGACTTCACCGCACACTAGAAGTAAAAAGGGTCAATGAACAAAGCTTTATTTTCTGCGTGTGCTCTCTAAAGAATGACGCCGTATGGCCGGATATGCCGTCCGGCCCGCTTTTTTAACCGCAGAGCTGTTGTTACTGGCCGTTGTTGTTCACCGTTGCAGAAAAAAGCACCAAGAAAACTTCGAACGCCAGTGGGCGTGTGCCTTGTGGGGCCGAGCGGCTCCGAGTGTGCCGCCGAGCGTATCCGGCACGAGCAGTGGATTCAGCCAAAAAAAAAAAAAAAGAAAAAAACTGGCAGAAACCTAGAGGACCGAGAAAATGCCGAGCGCTCGTGAGCGCGTACCTCACGGAGACCGCCGAGTCCCCGGCTCGCGCAGTGGATTTAGCAAAAAAAAAAAAAAAACCTCCAGCTCTGTCGTCAAACCCTACCACGCGTGTAAAAACGCCAGCGATAACTGCTGAAAGATCTAATGCTATAGTTGACAAGACACCCTGCCTGGGAGATATCACCGCGGCCGCAACATCCTCTGGAAACCTTTATGGGTAATTGGAGACATGGTTACGAGTGTGTCAATCCTTCCCGATGCGACCTGCAGATCCCGCCACCGCTGCCTCGAGTCGATGACAACGAGGTAGTGGAAGGATAAAATGCTGATTTTTATTTATTTATTTAGTACATACTGCAGGCCCAGTTTGGGCCCAAGCAGGAGGGGCGATAGAGCACATACTGATCATCAGCACATACTGATGATGATGATGATATTCTGATGCTGGTAATGCTGATGATGATATTCCATCCACCACTGGCCGCGAAGAAGACGACGACCTCTTTGGTGCCTATGACGACGATTACTGGCATCGCAACTATGCAAATTAGCAATGATATTACAATTAACTGTGTCCGGCAATGCTCACTAACAACAGCTTCGCTATTCAAGTCTTGTGCGTCAGTGCAAGAGTCCAGAATTTTTTTTATCGCAGTGTCACATGCTAAGTCTAGCTCGAAGACGCTCGCGGATTGCTCGATGCAACTTCGAATGTGATCAACCAACTCGTGGAAATCGACAACAAATATTGTAAATATGAAAAGAAATCTGAATATGTTCACCCACAATGCAGGTGCTTGTTTAAATGTAAGGAATTGCTGGCAATTTTATTCACATTGCAAACGTATTGAACATTTAGGTTATTTTTCAGTTCGTGGCGTTTGGCTAGGCAATGTTTGTGAGAATGGTAACGAAAAACATGCAGAAGTTGTGGTACTGAAGAACGGAGAAGCTGTTCCACAATTGTGTAGCATGGAACTGATGACCACAGCTTCATTACTCACGTATGTCCATTGCGAGGAAGTGCGCGTCGCACCAGAAAGGGGGATACGTAGCAGGTGACAGCAAAGGGAAGGGCCGCTGTCTCCTAATAACTAGCCAGGTAAACAGCGCAACCAATGGCATATGCATTATAATGTAGCAGACTAGAGTGGGACCGGTCCAGGGCTCAGCCGGAGAGTAAGAAGATTGTTCTGGGTGCGCGACCCGCTGGCTGGGCGGCTGCATGAACAATCTCAACGATGCGCGGTATTCATATATATGAAAAAAAATTACGCCCACCTCCCCTCGCGGGAACCCTGGTGTGATGCGATGCTGAGGGGGGTTCAAGTGCAAGCAGAGAGCAACCGTCGACCGAAAGGCCGCCGGAGAGCGGCACACCGGTTATATGCGCAGCGCGCCCGAAGGAGAGGAGACCGCGGAAGAGAGTACTGCACATGCGCCGGCGCCAGTGTGTCTGCCGCGGCTATGACGCAACACAATCCAATACAATCCACTTTAATCCAATCCAATCCAAATCCAATCCAAGCCAAGCCAAGCCAAGCCAAGCCAAGCCAATCCAATCCATTCGAATCCAATCCAATGCCCCTCGCGAGAGAGGGGCATCGGAGAGGAGGGGGGTGAGTGGCGGAGTGAATGAGTGAACAAGGCGAGTGAATGAGATGCAGTCGCATCTAGAAAGCCAGCAAACATCGTTACCAAAGTCGCGAGATTGAAACCCAGCCACTGTGACCAAAATTCCACGGAGGAAAAATGCCCAGACACCCATGTGCTGTGTAATACCCGTGCATATTAAAAAAATCCTGGCAGCCGAAATTGCACGTAGCCCTCCCTTACAGCGTCCTTCCTTAACGAAGCCAAGCCAGTTTCGAAATGTTTGCAACAATACGTGCATTAAACTAGGACAGCGGACCTGGAAAGAGGAACCGCTCAGTTGTCGTACGCAGAAAATACACAAAGCGGCGTAGGGCGAGAAGTGCGCTTTCCAGCAATGCGGTCGCGGCGAAAGAAGGAGCTACAAGCATGCCGAGCGTTAGGCGTGCTTCACAGCAAAGCAAGCACGGCGCGCTTCCCTGCTAGCAGACAACACGAAGCAACGCCTCCAAGCGCCTATGCGCCTGCGCCACTTAGCTTCGATGCGCGGCCGCTGCCGGTGCGCTGGCGCACCGCGGAGCGCGGCCACGTTGCGCCGTGTTCGCACCTAAAGTGGACGGCCCTGTACGTTTACGGCTTTCCATACGGCAGACGTATTAGCTTTTACTAGAAACTAGTCGCCGTACTTGCCAGGCAAAAATTAACCCAAAGGAAACCACGCGTTGGGCAAAAGGCGCATCCCGTTACCTAAACTATAGAGCAACATTATATCGTTTTTGGCAATCTTACGAATGCAGAAGCCGTCCAGGCAGAGATTGGAGGGGACACCTATTCCTTAAAGATTTCACATTTTTACTTGGCCTCGACAAACAGGCTCCCAAAAGAAGTCTGTAAAAAGGGAAGTGCCACTTATTGGTATCGCTTTATTTAAAGATGCAATCCTGATTGCACTTTGCTTAATTATAGATTTTAACGTGCTTACCTTACCTTTACACTTCAAAGTTTTGTTTATTGATTGATTGATTGATTGATGAATCGATCGATTGATCGATCGATCGATCTATTGATTGATTGATTGATTGATTGATTGATTGATTGATTGATTGATTGATTGATTGATTGATTGATTGATTGATTGATTGATCAACTGACTGACTGACTGACTGACTGACTGACTGACTGACTGACTGACTGACTGACTGACTGATTGATTGATTGACTGACTGACTGATTGACTGACTTACTGACTGACTGACTGACTGACTGACTAATTGGATGCCTGTCTGCAGAAGTGAAAGATTAGAGGGCCACGGAAACAGTGAGTCAGTTGTCTCAGAATCACATAGCTTGTTATGTGTTTTGAGAAGAGAGAATAAAAACAGGTTGACAGAGGGCGAAACATGTAGGAACACACAATAAAAGAACCCGCGTCCTTGGGCTCAGCAGCACCACGTCTTAGTCACAAATGACTTTGTGTGTGCCAATGCGTGCCTGTCACTGCTGCATAGCTAGAAGCGCCTCGCCGCCTCCAGAAGGCTGGCAATCACTGATAGACGGGTTTCTATTCACTTGTCGGCTGTTTACTAAGAATGCGGAAGACATGTGCGTGAAATGTGGTAGTGCGCGATTACTCTTTGCTTAACCCGGTTGTTCCAATTTGTATTTTCTTCGATGCTGTCACTTTTCTTGTTTATTTTCTAGTTAAATCTGTTGATTTTGTTTACTTTTTGTTAATTAGTATGTTTGTTCGTCATACGTCAACGTAATGTCCTCAATCTGAATGCACACAAAATGCTTTAAAAGATTGATCTACCAGTCGTTCTTTTGCTGTATTTTCTGTAGTTTTGTTTGGCTATCGTAAACCCGGTTTCCTTTTGCGTCCCCGTATCGGTCAGTTTACAGCAAGAAATCTCCGTTTAAAGACACCAGGGTGAAGGAGAGCAAGCTCTTGTGGCCAAAATTACCTCGAATGCCACAGTTGGAGCAGTAGGGCCACAATAACTGAGTTTTCTGTCGCCAGAATTTATGACATAGGTACTAACGCTACCCACACTACTCGGCCTGGTGAAGTAGGAGTGTATTCTTGTGTACATATTCTTGTCAGCACTTTTGTTTGTTTGTCTGTTTGCCTTGAACTCATCCCAGGCCCTTGGTAATACGGATTGTTGATGTATTCAAGTCATGCCAAGTCAAGTCAAGTCGAACTTTATGATGTGCAGTAAACACTGCTGAAGAATTGATCGTTTTTGAACAATGCCATATATCTGTTATTCGTAAGTACCGTATTAACATCAACTTCATCTGTAAGTGCTGCGCTGCCACTTACCAGGTATTTGCGCAAGAAAAAGATAAAACTAGCCACTCTGAGAAATGAGTGAATTAGTGCGGATATCGTACACTGGTGGATACAGCTTCACCGTGTCAGCTGAGTTCGAGCAATACCTCCCGTCTGTACAACTCCATCTTAGTTTTTAAAACACCGTTAACTATGCTTTTTTTTACTTTGGCTTTCACCCATCTTTTTTTTTTTACGTTCTCGAACAAAGGTTCACTTTGAAGGGGCACAATCTGTGGAGTTTTGGGCCGTACTATTGTTAAATCGTCCGCCTTACCCAAACGCATGAAGGAATGGCATGGTGGTCGATTGGCCAGTGCGTGTTGAACGCCCAGTCCCACAGTCCTGCCGCAGCCAATCGCGCAAAGCAGACGACAAAATATCCGTGGCATTTGCGCTGACGTCTCGTCCCTGATAAAATGCGTTTTATTTCTTCTTTTCCCTCGTACTCGTGGAGATAAAATGATCTTGCTTTTAGCGGCAGTCTTCGAATTATCGATTATGCACGCCGTGCGAGTTATGCCGTTCGATGACTCCATCCGCTGAAGAGTTTACTCAGCGGAGTGTGTGTACCTGCGTGCGGCTTGTATAGCCTTAGTTATCGCTGTCAGCGGCGAAATTTTTCATCCTTGCCACACACCTTCGAGGTAAAAGAAGACCAGATTTTCTTTTGCAGCTGAATTCTATAACATATTTATAGGCTGCCCAAAGAGGTGTACTCTGAATAGTACCTGAACCCCCTCGCATGGAAAATGCCAGCTCGCTAGATCGTCTATCCACACGTGAAATACCCGCATAACTACTGTGCTTTTACTCGGAATGCCGCGCACCTGCGCTGGCGGATGCTCGGCCAGCGGAGACGGCGACGGAGAGATAGGTTGAAGTAATATACATCTCCATACTCAACCCTCTCCTTCCGTCCCTCGCTACGCGTCTCACGGAAGTATTGTGGGCTCATAAGCTCTTGGCAACCAGGAACAAGCATGTGCACATCGTCGAAGCGGCTGAAGTGCAAGCAATTGCTTACTGGCGAATAATTACTGAACTTTAGCTATTCACTATCTCTACATTTAAATTTCTACACACGCATAGGGATGGGCGGTTCTTGAATTGCACCCCTCAATCTTTAACAGGCTGACTACATTATAAAAAATTCGCTGCTGTGTCAGCCTTAGGCGTAGTGCAGACAAGTAAATGAAACTCAGAGTAATAATAGCCGGCTTGATTTATTGATTATGATGTTTAACGCGTCCACGCTACAGAGGCGACGAGGCGCGCGCTAGTGGAGGGCTCCTGATTGATATTGACCGCCTGGGGATCTTTAACGTGCGCAGCAATCTAGAACACACAGGCGCTTTTGCTTTCCGCCTCCACCAGGAAAGCGGTCGCTGCGGCCGGGAATGAACAACGCGTCCTTGGGCATAATAGCCGTCTTAGCGAGCAACTACCATAAAAAAATGTGTTTGGGAATGTGGATAAAACAAGCGTTACAACCGTTGTCTGCTGAGCCTTACCGATAAAGTCGGCTTTGTAGGAAGGCGTTTCTGCGCACGAAAAACTGCAAGAAACCCGGGCCATACAAAGCTTCGCATTACGAGAATACAGCGTCGTAAAAAATGGGATTATCCAAATGTCGGTATTGCAAAATCGCTCGTAAGGAAACAGGAGGAAAAGAAACAATGATGTAGAAGCCATTGACATTTTTCTCATAAACAAAATACCCGATAAAGCCCAATGTAAATCCTTCCCGCGACAATTCCATAATTGTCCCTCTCCGTTTTTCTCCTTTTCCACCTTTGAGGGAGAGGACTGTGGCCCTATTACGGCTTGACGCTAGATAGCCGTAGCGTTACGGCAGCCCTAATATACGTCAAGCTGGTTAACTTGTTAACGTCCTGACACCACGAAGCGAAACGGTGTAGTCTCAGCATCAGGAAAATTCCGGGAAACCGTTGGCCAATGCACCTCTGCGCGGCACGTCAGCTTTTTCGATCAGCGAGCCGTATAATGCCGTCCCATTTATATGCAAGAAATCGTGTGCTGTGTGGATGTAATTTCAATATCGCATATTCCCAACAACCTTCAACCCAACTACAACCTTGCTAAACCAGTAACCAACCATCACAGAGAGAGAGAGAGAGAGAAAACTTTAATGAACACTGAAGAGGTTAGCCCCACAAACGGCGGGGCTTGCTACTTCAGATGGGGGTGAACATAGTGAGGTGAAAAAAAAGAGGGGAAGAAGTGCGCACCAACAATGAATAAGAGGGAGAAGAAAATAAAATCAGTTCAGAACGTAGAAAAAATTTACAGCACTAGAAGAAAAAAAATCTGAGGATCCCAAGTTTAAAGAACATCGGTTAGTCCCGTGTCAGACAGAAAAGTTAAGAGAGCCTTTGTCCGTCGCGCCGCGTCAGCGTGATTTTGCCACTGACCAAGAAAGTGACGCAGCTCTAAAGAGTGTCCTCGTAGCAGTCGCACCAGAGTTCTTTTAGCTGTTTCGCGTTGAGTTGTATGCTTTGGGCAGTAACACAAGACATGCTGTATGTCGTCTCTCACAGAACACACAGAGCACAATGGCGAGTCCGCCCAGCCTATCTTAAAAAGAAAACTACCAGTGAAGGCAACGTTCAGGCGTAGTCGGTGAAGGACACCCTCAGTTTTCTTTTGCAGGCCTCGCGGAAACTGGAAATTGCACTGAGGGTCAATGGCGTGCAGAGGCAAGGGTATCTTAAGAGGGTCCTGCCAAGCTGATAACTGCAGTTTCCATCCAAGCGCATTCACGGCCGCACTTGCGTCTTGTCTGGAATACGGGATTCCAATAGACACAAGCAGATTGTGCGCCTCTTTCGCTGCTGCGTCAGAGATGACGTTTCCCTGGATGCCGGAATGACCTGGTAGCCATTGAAGCGAGATGTGGTGCCCGTCTCGTAGCCCTCGTGTGTGCAATGCGTTTAGCTCGCGCACAAGTTGGCTGCAGCGGTGGGATGGCTTCATCAGTGCTTGCAAGGCAGGCCGCGAGTCGGTAAAAATCACCCATTGTCGAGCGGGACTGTTGGTGATGTGAAGGAGTGCCGCCCTAATAGCAGTTAATTCAGTGAAGGTGGACGACGTCTTGTGACTGAGTTTCTCTTTCACAGTTAGTCCCACCGATGGAATCCAAACTCCAATGGCTGACGAGTCAGACTTCACGGATCCGTCTGTATATACCTGAACGTGGCCAAGATAACGCGAACTGATATGCTCCAGCGTGTAGTATCGCAAGGTTGCCTCAGGCAGAGATGATTTCTTGCCTATACCTGGTATGGTGAGGCCTAACAGAGGTGCAGCACAGCGCTATCGCGCGAATGGCCGGTTCACCTTTAAAAACGACGATTGTCTTTCCCTTGTTGGAGTGGCGGCGGGTAAGTCCGAGGAGGGAGAGAGCTTTTGTGTTTACAACGGCCGAGGCGAAACCAATCGACGCACTGTTCTGGCTCCCTGTCCGCTCCAAGGGACGTGCGTGTTACCCTGATTTCCGGCCATGCGGGCCAATAACCTCAAGGAATGCATAAACGCGCGATATAATTTCTCAACCTTTCCCGCCTCTCAGCCCGTTGCCACCTGTACAGACTTCCGGCGCTGTGTTTGCAGTGCTCACAGTTTCATCCCTGGTGGAAACTGTTTCCTCCCAGTTTCCTCCCAGTTTCCTTCCCGGCCGGTTCAGTGTTTCGAGACGCGCTGACGAGAGTAGCGCACAACATGGGGGTAGTCGTGTATGTATCAGTTCAAGTTTGCGCACGTGTGCACTTCCTTTCAAAGTATACGTTGAAACCTTACGGCACTCGCTCTGCGGAGGCAGTAGAGCGTAGCCCTAGTGGTGCAAACTGTTCTTTTCTTATGTCCAATGGCGAGGCTCTTGGCACCTCCCACATCGCGCTTCGTTGCACGTGATGAGGGAACTAGTTTATTGGCGCTTCGCTTCGCACTGCTGCTGTCGTGCTGAATGAAGCTCCACTCCGGATACTCCTCCGTTCGTTTCCTGGAATTGAAATAAATAGCCACTCTCCTGCCACGTTTTATTTGCGCCGCAGAAATTTGGGATATTGCGACACCTTTTTACTTCCGCCAATGATTCGCTCTTTTTCTGTGTTAGACTCAATCCGCAAAAATCACCGCACCGCAGTGCGTGGCTTCAGCGCCTCGACCAGCGCCTCGTGGCTTGACGCTCATCCAGGAAGCCCATTTTTGTCTTCCTGGTTGTCATCCTGACTAAAGACGGAAACATTCATAATGTAAAGCAGATTAAAACGAAGCTTCGGATACAATGGTTCGTCGTACGGGCGCTATCTCTAGTCCGAAAAAATGGGCGCTATAACCAAGTGTGGCGGTCGTAGTACTTGAGCATAAAAATAGGCGAAAGAAGACAAAAATAGAAAAACTAATGGTCAACTAAAAATGATTGGAAACACGCCCTCGGCGGAGTAGACAAAACAAAATGACCCGATAAGCAATACATTACCCGTTACGCTTGCTGGAGAGGCTAAGGAACGAAAGCGGGAGAGCCGAGGAGGGAGGTCCGCCAGTGTGGACAGGAAACGTGGAGGAGGAGGATATGAAAGAACGAGCAGCATTCAATCTTCTAAGTAGGTGGTCGGAGCGGACATTCCGGAAGCGTCAGACCCTTGGCTCAAGCAACAGATATTGGCCTCAAAGCGGTGTCATCCGTTCCCGCTTCCGAACCAGCGTGTCGTTGACGCGGGAGCAACGCTAAAGCGCGCCCGTGCGGCATGACTCGGCTTTGAGAGTCTCTGATTCATTACACACGCCTCTCATGTCCGCTGTAGGGCCATTGTACCGTGGCGTTTTCCCCGAAGAAAGTAACTCCCTCCTGAGAGTTTGCATTTTTGCGTTCGCCAGCCAATCACGAGTCCTCTCTCCGTCCGTCAATTGCCCCCCCCCCCCCCCCCCCCCCCTCGTGATGACGAAACAACCTGTCGTCCTCGTTTCTTTCGAAGTGAGCGTATGGCACGACAAAGGGAAGTGGCGCGTACGGGACTACTTTAGGCAGACATCCGAGAAAACAGCGGCTTCGGCGATTCGCTTTTGAAGGTATGCAGAGGATTTAAAATAGAACTGTAAGAGCGCGCTCCTCAGGCATCCATCGATGTAGTTTGAGTGTGTTTTTAAGTCCCACTGTTTAGAGCGCCTTCCAGCGGCACCTGTCGGCTGCGAGCACCTACCGGCGCGGCATTGTTCAGGCTCAGAGTTCCTTATTAACCCCAAAACGCGATGAAAGCCTGGCTCAGGCAAAAAATTTGCCCATACGCGTGTATCTCATGAAGTTCCCCCTCAACATTCTTACCCAAAACAGTCCTCGGTTGCCTAGTGGCTGCAGCCAAACCAGAGCAAAATGTGAACCAGTTAGTCTTATTGCGTGTTTTTCGGTACTCTCCAAGCTAGAGGGTTACTATGTGCACCTGAAAAGTCCACGTCACTGACGCTCTAACCCCACACCGCCAGCCAGCGGGCCTGAAGCGTCCTGAAACCCCCACTGACTACCGGAAACCAACCAGTGCTGACCACCATGAAGCCATCCTATAGGTCTCACAAAAGGCAGGAATAGATCAGTACTCCACACAGTTGCCCTTTTTTAAAACACACTGTCCGAACTCATAAAAGTAACCCACAGAGTTTTCCCCCCGCCGACATTGCGGAAAAAGCCGGACCCTACTCCTGGCACAAGTCCTGCTGGTTAGCCGCCTTACACAAAAATACCTGGTACGTAAAACTTCTGGGTAAGCCCGCCGCGACAAACCTGCCAGGGTGCTGTCGACTTGGGAACTACCACATCACCAAAGAAATTACTTGCCTTACAGCTTCATACCCCATGGAATGAGCTGCAAGATGCTCACAACTCGGCACAGCTTCCCCGCCTATACAACTGATACATCCAGGGTGAGAAGTGCTACAATGCTCTTTCTTCCAGCCGTCACCAGTAAGTCACGGCGGCCTACGCGGCACACTCCGCACTCCCTGCTGTCGCTGCAGCCACTTGTGGTCTTCTGGACGCTGATGAAGATTGTGGTGATCTTTATACCGGCAGAAACAACTTTGCCCAATTTCAGCCTATTCTTTTACACACTAGAACATGTGGCTCCGTATGGGTTCGGGTCGGCTTCCCATCGTCCCCGCACTACCACAACGTCCAGTGAACTGGCCACCAGGTGCGGAAAGCCGACCCCTAGTCTGCAGCCATCGAGGTTTCTACGCTCCATCGTGGATCCTTGGTGGTGAATGCGACCGCTGAAGGCGCTGCGAAGTGCGTGTCCTTGACTTCGGCTTAGGGATTCTCGCATTTATCGTCTGCTTCACTCGGGCTCGCTCTTCCTTCTGTTTCTTCGCACTCGGTTGACTTTCCTGATGCAATCTGGTGCTTGCCTGATGCTTGCCTGATGCTTGCCTGCATAAAACTTTGCGTGCGCATAACTTTTTGTCATAGTAAAAGGCTTCAGATCGCATACACTAGCTGAAGCCGTGCATCAAAGTACACTTTTTGATACCCCTTCGGAAGAAACATGCCGGAGTCACCCCCTTCTTGCGAAGCCAGTTCTGTGCAGAGCGCGATGACTTGGAGCTGGGCGTGAGCTTCTGTATCAAGAAATATTTTGAACAAAGGGAAAAGCCACCTGTTAATAGCCAACAACTGCAAAAATGCTAGAGGAAAATAAATTTCAGGCCCTCGGGGTTGTCGGAATGGGCAGATGGTATTACGATTTCCCGTAATCGTATGTAAGGAGATGGTAAAGCAATTTTCGTAACCTTGCCGAACGCTCGTAAGTATTGCATTCCATCACTTTGCGTTGCCATGGCATGAAAGTATGCTAACGTACACTATGGGGCGCAAAAAATGTAGGTTGCGCTGTTGGCTTCTAACCAGTGTGGAGGCTCATTGAGCAAAACGTTACCAATTGAGCACGATACTAATAACGTGGCTAATTCAAGCTCGGAGGCTGTACTCGTTTACAGGGCACGGCACCATAACCTCTTCATCCATAAAGCAATCGGGGTTTAAGCCTCGTCTGATATTTGTAGGTGTAAACGAAATCATACGGCCTCAGGAATCACGCACACATTTTTCATTGTGGCCTTTCTGTCCTGATAAAAGTCGGTACGAAATGTAAAAAGTCAATGCGGAGAGGAGCTATAGGGCTAGTCGGTTTCCATCATTTTTGCGGGTGTGCCACCATGACGTGTTTCCGCCATAACACACACGGGCGCACGCACATACCACATGCACGCATACACACGCACGCACACTCACTCACACGCACACGCACGTACACACCCACACGCGCGCGCATGAACGCATGTACACATACATGCTAATCACAGTATACGGTAAACATTCAGTACGCTAGGTTTGTTCGGATTCGGAGGGAAATTTACGGTACATTTGCCACAGCCATACCTTCCCCATATTAAGATTTGCGTTATAATAAGACTGCACTCAAGAGGAATAAGAGGAGGATGAGGAAAGAGGAGGCGAAACATTACCTTTTGACACTCCGCCCAGCTCGAAGTGTTCGCCCGTTTCTGAAACGGCTTCCTTAATATTTTGGTCAGCTATACCGACATCTTCTTGAAAAATTTTTTGTCCCGCACACTAGAAAAAATCTTCGCTCGATGTAGCCCTATTTCAGAGTACTTTGATGTCGGAACGACGGAGGGTGAAAAAATATGCTGCTGCAGGTTCCACCTTATGTACCTAACTATGATTACGACATCGTTGCAAGCCACAAAACCAACACGTTGGGCCAATAGAATTCCCTAACAAAACGACATTCAATGGTGGAGACCCTGTCTGGACACATGGCTCTGTGAGTAGAAAAAAAAATCAGAAAGGAAATGCTCGTCATCGATTTTTGTAACACATAAACAGGTCATTTGAAAATAAATGCGATGACCATCAAGAGTAACTACAGGCAAGCCATAAACAACCTTCAAGGTGGTGTCTACACCCATACAATGTACACAAAGTCCTTCGCACTCGTAAAACGATTTTCGCCCCTTGACCACGTTTGTAAAGAATGGTGTCGAACTCTGTCTCTCGGAGTTCAGGGGCTACTCAATCTCTCGTACCCCTCTACGCGACCTCGAGTCAACAGATGGACCCTGTGCTTTGTCAACGGCCGTGAAGAAGATGTACTCCCCAACTGTTGATTTTATGTTAATCTGTTGCCGTGCCTTCCGGCCGTTACGACTTCGCACAATAGATGTGAAAGATGATAATTACCACTGTGATGCCGACGGCAACTGTGATGTTGGGAGATCGCTCTTCAACTAAAATTTGTTCAAATACGGCAGAGGTCTATATGAAGACCGCAGCGCTGCGCATGCAAGTGATTCCGCATGTTAACAAAGCTGTGTAAAAACTATCGATTATCACCGCAATGTGAATAAAATACCTCTTACTGTAAAGCCGATTAGCAGGTCTTGACTGTTTTTAATGATGAATTTCGCAGGCAACGCCGAATTCAGCAATACTTTTATATAAAAGCTTGATTGATCCCCGATTGCCAATTTGAAACATATCTCTAAGTTTTACGTGCCAAATAAAACCCCATAAATTAGTAGCGTTGATAAATTCCACAAAAATCAAATATTGGAAATATTTTATAAGAAAAGAAAGTTCCCTCCAGTTATCAGATTAAAAACAACACCTGATTCTTATCTTCGAGTTGAAAAAAAACATAAAACCCCGAAACGATGACGCCAAAGCACACATTACAAATCGATGATGTGCACTTGCCAAGGGAAAACGGATCAAATAGCAAGCTTGAAATACTTCAGCCATAAGACCAGCTCAACGTCTGCGATTAGGCCAGAAATGGAAGCCCCGTCTGTTCAAACTCTAGCAAATCTCGAGAGAATAAACCCGTCAATACCACAGAGCCCCCGGTTCACCGCTTAGCGCAGAATTCTTTTTTACTCTTCCTCTACCACTGCCTTGTGCTTCCTCGATGTCTTATTTGATTCTCAAGTCGGGGCGATTCGATTCGTTCTCACATAACAAAAGGAAAAAAAGAGAACAATGGGAGGAGGCAATTACGCAGTGCTGCCGTTTCCTGCGCGCACACCCCGTTGGAGAACGATGAAATGATTCTGGCCCCTGTGCCCAGGAGGGGACCGCATGCTTTTGAAAGGCAAACTTCTCGGACGCGAGAGCGACTCATGTTAGCGGGACTTTCTGTTGTTTTACATTTTAGTAGTGGATCCTGGAAGATGAAAAAGCTAGCACAACAGCCACCACGCACTTCCTAACACAGTACCTTTAGCTTCCGTTAACAGTTACAAATACCTTGGAGTCCATGTCACTAATAACGCAAATCGCATGCTTCGCTTTCTTCGCCAGCACTTTTCAATTGCAACCAGTTCACTAAAACTACTCCTCTACAAAGCATTAGTTTCGGTCCAAATTGGAGTATGCCTCGATTAGTATGGGATCCACAAACTGCCTCATTAATCCAAAACCTCGAAACTGTACAGAATCTAGCTTCACGTGTCCTTTTATCCAATTACGTCTGAACAGCTAGCATATCACTCATAAAAAAAATCTTCCATTTCTAACTATTCGACGCCGCATTTTACGATTGCGCAGTTTTCACAACATTTTTTACAACAATGAAATTCTGAAAGAGTCCCCTTTCACCCCCGAGCATACATTCCTTCTCGCCTTGACCACCATTTAAATGTACGTATGCCAAGTAGCAACTCCCACCTTCATTTTGGTTCATTCGCCCCGAAAACCAGTGTGGACGGAAACAGCCTTCTGCCGCCATCGTTTCTATACGTGAACTGGAGAAATTCAAGCCTGCACTCTTGACCCCTTCATTGTTTGTTGTGTACTCATTTTTTTTACTTACCCCACTCCTCTCTGTACCACCTAAAAGGCCCTGATAGTAAAATAAATGAAATGAAAAGAAATGATGTGCAGCGTGTGTTTCAACGTGCACGATAAAATCGCGGGCGAACAGAAAACCTCAGGGGTGAAGCTGACGCCGATACCCCATGATGCACCATGATGCGATGCACCAGAATGTTAATTGTAGGGGCTCTCAGCTTCAGCTATGCTTGTCCGTTATAGTGTGTGTGCTCCGGAATCGCCCACGAGTGTCAGTCACCACGGTTGGGATGTCTTATGCTGAGAAAAACCACACTCGATTGTGCACCACCAATAGACATAAGTCCTTGTCGGTTAATGTTCCTCCTTTTCCTTTTTTCAAGTGGGAAAGGGGGGATGGGTACGGTCGCTCAATTTTTCCTCTGCGTTTTTGCAGGCTGAAGCTTATGTTTTGCCTGACCAGGAAGATGCTTTTCAGTCTGCGCAAGATATTTTCCAGGCTACGCAGACCGGAATTTCGCGTCCGTCCTCATTTGTAACATGGCACTCCACCGAACTCTATTGTACGGAGCTGATGGAAATGGAGAGAAGTGTAAGTGGTGCACCGTGGATGTGCTAGATGGAGTTGTGAACAACACCAGCACTGCTTGTGCAATGGTTGTATCGCATAATATCACTTCCTCACAACTTAAACCGCTTTACTTCAAAAGCATTTCCAGGTGTATGATCACAATGATCATGTTCTGGATGGTGGTGGTTGGATTTTGATTTTAATGAATATTTGAAGCACAGCTACGCGCGTGCGTAGACTGACAATTTTAAAACTTTATACGCATCATATTGCACTATAAGAGAAGTAACAAACGTTGCAGCCTACGTATTGAAGTTGCTTCCCAGAATGAAGAGAACTGAGTTGAATAACCATGTTCAATCAAAAGCGACGTCGCCTCAAATCTAAATCAAAGAGAAATTTCAATTTTCTGGTGCCCCTTTGTGCGTTAGGGAATGCTTGAGATGTTGAAATTCTAGTCACATGTAACGCAGGTTAAGCCATGTCTTTCCTAAGCTGTTTGTTCCACGAGTACTTTTCAGTCTATCCTTCATTTTTAGTAGAATGAAATTGCCATTCTTAGGAGTGAAAACCTGAACGACGACACGTGGAGAAAATTGGAAATCTCGTATTCCAAGAACAGCGAAGGATTTGGTCTGTTTGTCGCAAGAACTTCATCCCTGGTCGAAAAATTCGCTGAAATACATCGTGAAGGCAATGAGAAAATCGGGTCGAGTTGACAATATAGTACAACAGGGCATATATAGACAGGAAAAAAAAAGATACTTGGGTTTTACCTGTAAAAGGTCGCGGCTTAACACGTGAAAAGTTACCACAGGGCCTTTATTACTGAAATACGAGCGTAAAATTGATTGCATGGTTGTGACAGCCATGCAATCTTAGATTTCCGAACCCCCATCGTCGCCTTTTAAAGTATAAAGCGTGATTTCGCCGCGTAATTGATTTTTTCTTATTCAGTTGACATTCGAGTATGTGCGTACGTACGATCGCTTCATGCAAGGTTTTACCATATTTTCTTTTTTCCAAAACCTTCTTAGAAACAGCCTGAGAGGAAATAGGATACTGAGAAAAACCATGCTGAGTAGCTGTTCCATTTGCGACAGTGTAACCACGAAGGGGTGCGAATAGTAGAAGGTTTTATTGCACCCGCCGCGTTGGCTCAGTGGCTAAGGCATTGCTTTTCTGAGCACGGGGTCGCGGGTTTGATTCCCGGTGGCGGCGGCCGCTTTTCTGACGGAGGCGAAAAGCAAAAACGACCGCCTGTACGAGATTTCGGCGCACGTTAAAGATCCCCAGGTGGTCAAAATTAAACCGGAGCTCTCCACTACGGCGCGCCTCATCGCCTGTGTTGCGTCGGCGCGTTAAAACCTACAATCAATCAATCAATCAATCAATCAATCAATCAATCAATCAATCAATCAATCAATCAATCAATCAATCAATCAATCAATCAATCAATCAATCAATCAATCAATCAAATCAAGGTTTCATTGTCACTACTTACAGAACTTCTAGAGAACCGTCATGGTGTCTCAGCAGATCACACGTTGGGGGGCTGAGACCAAGAACGCGGGTTTGGTTATTGTCACAATGACTTTTTTCTGGTTGAGGCGAATAATACAAACGACCGTGCGTCGAGCTTTCGGTCCACGAAGGACCCCAGGAAGTCCAGAATAATTAGGGCTCCTCCACTACGGCGCGCCTCATAGTACGGGTTGCTACATTCGGAAAGGTGTCCCCAGACCGGGCTCCGCCGCCTTCTTCTTGTGTGGTAGCGTGTTGACGACAAAAAGCCGAAGGTAACATTTAACCGGTTGGCGAGAGGTGATCAGGGACAATACAGGAATCTCACCCTGCCGGGTGAGCTACACAGCATGGCTCCAACAGAGCGACGCGGAACCTGATACTGTCAAACGAAGGCCTTCTGCACTCTGAGGAACTGCGTATTTATATCCCCGAAGCGCTAACGGTCAAGCAGCTTTCTTAGTGCTTGGCATGCGGCACGAAAATAGTACAGACACACAGAAGCACCCTTTGCCGAGTTCGCGAGGGCCGTCAGCAACGGCGCACGTTGAGTCTGAGAGAGGGGGAGAGGAGATCTCGGCTATCGGCATCCGTTTCGCAGGTGTACGTCTCTGCATGAGAAGTCGTGTTTTTGTATTTTGTAGCTGCAACGGCTCGAGTCACCGCCAGCGGGCCTTACGTGGCAGGCGCATGTAGTAACATGTTCGAGGCAGGCAGGCTCTGCCGCAAAGTACAGGAGCACCACACAAAACTTGCAGCACGCGCGAACAGGGTCGCGGTGCGCTGAATCGTAACAGGGTGTACCCTCGGCGCCTAAACCCTAAAATTTCAAATTTTAATTTCTGTACTTCTAGCTGTAGTCCGCTTGTGCGCAAGTGTTGAAATAATGTCGAGGTTGTCAGGGTCTGTATACTTACACAGCGTCCTTTCATAAAACAGTGCATAAAACTCCTAAAGCAAAACGAAAGCATAATGAAAAGTCGCAACTGCCGTACGAGGAAGCAAAATAAAAAAAAAATCTAAGAGGAAACAGAAGTCTGGAGGGCATATCGAAATGCTGAACGTGTTTCAATTCCACAATGCTTTCCCACTGCTCAAGAGTCGAGTTGGGACGCGGATAAAAGAAGGCATAAAGGTGCACTACCAAGTCACATTTAGAGGGTGTAGCGATGGGCAGAATTTGCAGGGGGCGGTAGAAGGTGGGGTGGATAGTGGGCAGCAGGGCTGAAGCGGGGATTCGTCGTAGCCCCTCGGTTTGTCAGTTTGTCGTGGGACGGTAGTAGGGTACGCCACGGGAGGTGGCAGTGCTGAAAGAAGTCTTTTTATGTTGAGGGAATACATGAGTCGTCTACCGGGGGTGGCGGCGAGACACCAGGAAAAATGTTAACAAGAAAAGTGTCATACCTCACGCTGTCGGGTTGAGCGGCGCCAATAACTATAATATGTCAGTTTACAGGTTTACATTTAAGTGAGCAAAACCAGCGAGACAGATATATAGTTATCATCCGCTTGATACCGGAATGACGCAAGTTGAAGCTCGGGGAAACGAACTCACCAAGATGGCAAGCTGCAACCTTCCTCGTCCCCGTCCTCATGCTGTTCGTACAATACAGACTTGTTTTATCAAACCAGACTAATACCAACTCATGGCAAAAGTTTTCACGCGATTGGTCAGTTATATGATTCGCAAGCCCCAAGGAACTCGCGGAGGAATCTCTTGCATTTTTGTAACGCATTCTTTTTACATATGGCCATTCAGGAAGAATACACTTTATGGTAACCAAGTTTTAAAGAAAAAAAAAAGAAGTCAAGGCGGTGATTCTATATTCGGAGCACGTTATGTTCTTAAATACTAGTTTGTTTCAATGTGAGAATTTTTAGACAGATGCATCCATAGCAGATCGGTGTAACACACAACAGGGGTGACCAACTCACGTGCCTTTCTTCTCACTGCCTTTGGTAGACGACTTCGATGCAGCGACTAGCGAGCTACCAGTCAAGCCTCTAAGGCAGTCTGAGCGGAGTGACGTATGCATTTTTATCTTTACAACTTTACTCGCGAATGCAAGGCGTCGCATACATAACGTGCTGCAGCTGTCGCGCCCAGTCAAATCCGCCTTCGACGTGAGCCCTCCGAAGAAAGCCCCCAATTAGGACGGGTCTAGGCGCTCCCTTCGACCGAATTCATTGTTCGGTTTCGAGAGAGAGGACCACCTGCGACAATCAGCCGCATTCGAATGAAGCGGCAGTGTTGCCAAGAACGCATTCAAGTAACGTCTTCGCGACGGAAGAATGGGGACCCTTCGTCGCCGGCCATAATTAATCCCTCTTAACACCCACTGTGTTTGTGCGCGTGCATTAAAGGAGAACGGAAGCGAGAAATGCAGCACAGGCTGGTATAAGAGCGGACGTCTGCTGGACGCCTAGGAGAAAAAAAGCTAAGGGGACGAGCTTCGAAGATGGGCGCTCAATCAGCCTTCTGTCATGGTTCATTCCTGGAGCAAGGAGAGGTCACAGAGAGATTCTCCGCTGCGGGGTGATGCCCGACAAAACCGGCGACGCCAAAGATGCCCCCGAGAACCTCTCCCGTACAGTACCAGATCTGGGCTTGTAGCGGTGTTATTGGCCTTGGCGTGTTGGCACTAGGCTGGAAACGCCGAGGAATCTGTTAGGAATTGGGTCTTGCCAGTCGTCCTCTTTCCTTTCCTAACCCGGAGACGCCATGGCACCAGAGGAGGCCATAAAAGAGCTCGTAATTGGAGTATATACGCTGTGCCCAAGACGTTGGCTCGCGAGCTCTGGAAGGCGATCAGGAAGTAAACCCGCACAGCGGAGAGACTACAGATGCCAAGGAGCCTTCGAATCACGAAAAGAACGGGATATACCCGTCGTATATCTCGCGTGGCTCGAATCGCGTTCCGCTGCTGCTGCCGTCTAGACGCCATGCTTTGTTCTTGCGTATTTACGCTTTATTGTGTAAGGGGATCTCCGAGAAGCAACATGTAATCCAAAGTTCTTTATTTGAGGGCGGGCCATTTGGCCACCTCGCTATCGCGAGAATCAGCCACTACGATTACATAAACAATTTCTTCAAGTGGTTCTCACGGCGACGCCCGTGTTTTATCTAGACGCTGGAGGTGGAAGACGATGTGAGGCGTAATTCTGCTTTCGTGTTTTTTTTTTTTTGTATTCCCGAGTCTTTGATGCTGTTTTCCCGGATTTTTCGGATCTTTCGTTCATGGTGTTAGCGTGGGGAGAGCTATTTACGCTGGCTAGCTAATGCTAAGGTTTCTGGTTTCCTGAGCCTTTTTATGCTCTCTCTTTCTCTCCCTCTGCTTATTACCCTTGTAGAAAATGGGGGAGCGGAAAAAGCCCATTCTCCTGGCGCCTGTGTACTCTCGATGGCCGCAGAAATCTCAGGGCACAGTTTGCGTCAATGCACACCACTAACTGGATCAGGCGGTCGAGAAGCCGTCCGGCCAGACACCGACCATTCACGTAGAGTGCCAGGCTCACGCTTCATGCGCTGCTCCTTCTGTACTTTCCTTTGGAAACCACCCTGATCTCCTTATAGGGCCAACACTGATAACACGGTAGGGTGTAATGCCTCGATTATACTCCGTGGTGCGCCATGCGCATGTAAACAAAAACACTACTTTTTGGACGTGCGTTTTCAATGAAAGTTACCTTTGACTTTTGAAAATATATCAATACCTGCGAATAGATCTATTTTACTGTTTCTTCCTCTCCGAATATTTATTTTACCGAACTTACTACACTGAAGCTATCATTTTTCTACGTGTACTAAGTCGACCACAAACGGTTCTCGAAACGATCCTTCGAACTTACATTTCAACAAACAAACGTCCACAATCTACGTATGACACAATGCCCCGAAAACTAAGTCATGGGGTGCACTAACTCACTGTACCTTACCCTCCTTGGGTTAGAGATGGGTTTACAATAAAGCCAGGAACACACGACACTGGCGTCAGCCCTGTGCTGTTTGCGCTGATATTTGAGCGTAAACGTCGAAGCTGCTGTGCGTCGATACACACTTTAGGGTAATTGCACGGACTGTAGCCGCTCAGTCACACCGGCAAGAATTGGGGGTGGTTTTAACCTGAATGGCTGCAAACCTGAGGTTAACTATAACCAGCTTCCCCAGGATTCTGAACCCCTACATGTGAAACGGCATGCATGCTTCACCCACCCCTTCTCCCCCTTTCCATGAACATGATCGGCCTCGTTACAGGAGGAGCCACGTCAATGTGACAACTGAAGGACGGCTCGAATTTTCATCCCCATCATCAATCTGCGGAATGTAGTGGGCCGTGTGGACGGCCGAAGGAAACACCGCCTGGAGCTGGCTGACAACACCGCCGCCGGCCCGCCCTGCCGGGCGTCCGTCCAGTCCCCGCCGCACCTGCTCTTCCAGTGACCGGAGTTTACGGCAGGGAGGCCGCGTCTGCTGGCCGCGCTGCGCGGCGTTCGGCCGCTGGACTAGCTGCTGTGGCCGCCAGGATGCGCCAGAGAGCGGGGCGTAGTCCACATGGCCCTGGGATGCTACGGAGACACCTCGGTACTTTCCCCGGACTGTGCTTTGGAACCCAGTGCTTATGGACTAAGGACTGTGGGCGGCGCTCACCAGACCTCTTTTTCGGCATTTTTTTCATGCTTTTTGTTCTTTTTTCTTGCATGTGTGCGTGTTTTTATGGATTTTATATATTTTAATACACTCTCTCCGCTTTGTCTCTCCTTTCTATCAGCCGGTCATCACCTTCCCCCACCCCCATACACGCAGGCGTTCCGGTGTCCACCCCTAGGGGACAAATTGAGCTTGCTGGTAGACTTCCTTGCAGTTTTCTTATCAATCAACTCATTCATTTATTCAACAAGCACAATCTGAGCTAGTTGAAGCATCATTAGGTCAGCATTATGTCAATTCATCATCATCAGCCTATCTACGCCCACTGCAGGGCAAATGCCTCTCCCATTATTCTCCATTAACTCGGTCCTGTGCCAACTGTGACCAATTTATCCCCGCAAACTCTTTTGTTCTCATCTGCCCATCTAACTTTCTGCTGCCCCTGCACGCTTGCCTTCTCTAGGGATCCACTCTGTTACCCTTAATGACCAGCGGTTATCTTGCCTTCCGCATTACATGCCCTGCCCACGTCCATTTCTTCTCTAATTTTCTACTAATATGTATTTACACACCAGTTTGCTCACTGACCCACTCCGCTCTCTTCTTGTCCCTTAATGTTACACTACTCATTTTCCGCTCCATTGCCCGCTGAGTCGTTCTCAATTTAAGTTGAACTTTCTCAGTGAGCCTCCAAGTTTCTGCCCGTAGGTGAGTACCGGTAAGATGCAACTGTCATACACTTTCTTCTTCAGCGACAATGGTAGGCTGCTATTCATTATCTGAGAATGCCTGCCATATGCACCCCACCCCATTCTGATCCTTCTATTATCTCTGCCTCATGGTTGGGATCTGGGGTCAAACTTGGCCTAGGTAGATATATTCGCTTACCACTTCACTGCCTCGCCACCTATCTCAAACCGCTGTGCTGTCCCGAGGTTATTGATCATTACTTTAGTTTTCTGCATATTAATTTTCAGGCCACACACGTCCAGTGCGGAAAGCATGCTTTGCAATTCGTCCCCCGAGTTACTTAGCAAGGCAACGTCATCAGCAAGTCTGAGGTTACTGAGGTATCTCCATTAACCCTTACTCCCACCTGTTTCCCAATCCAACGTTCTGAATACTTCTTGTAAACATGCTGTGAATAACATTGGAGAGATTGTGTCTCCTTGTCGACACCCTTCCTTATAGGTATTTTACTGCTCTCCTTATGGAGGATGATGGTAGTTGTGGACCTATTGTAGATATCCTCTAGTGTTAAGTAAGGACAATTTAAGTCAGGACAACAGGTCAACTGTCAATTAAGTCAGGACAACTGGTTAGCGTTGTGTGCCGTCCGACTTTTTGGTGTCCCGTGTAGAAGTTGTGGGATGACTCGTAAATAATTGAGAATTCCTGCTTTTGGTTCGAATAATTCAGCTCGATCTATGTCGGGATTGATTCCTGAGAAAAACTGCAAGTGACTGCGTGGAATCAGTACCTGACACGGCAGTAAGTGCCCGACTCACAGGAATCGCTTCCCTTCCGACAAAAGGATTACGCGCCTCGACATCCTCCAGAGGCGAAATGTTCATAAAAAAATGGTGATATTCAATTTTATGAATATGGATGGCTTGCAAAGGTAGACGCCGCCGACGGAGTGCACGAAACGAACCACGTTTGTTTGTAGTTTGCAATTGACCACACTTCCTAGACATTTAGAATAACGAAACTCGGGAGGACTCAAGCTCTATTCTAGCAAACAAACGTGGGGCTGTCGGTTTCCCTACCGCGTCGTACGCATCTTACTGTCTGTGTAGAACACAATCCAATCCGCTCGACCAGGGAAGACACCAGACAAGTCGCATTAGATGTCCTCACTGATAATATTACGTTCATGTCATCCGTAAGGGCATGAAACCTATAGATTCACGTGCATCCCCCTCTCCTCGCTCGACTCCCCGCACGTGCACGCATAAACCGGCAACCGATAATGTGCGCGCGCTTAAACGTGAAAGACACCGGCGAATAACTGTTGTGAAAGAGGGATCGGCGGTGGCGACAAGGAATCCCAGAGCGGCGCCGAGTATAAAGCGACTTAACCGGAATGAAACCGAGGGGAGGGGGGGGGGGTTATACACTGCATCGTAGTAAAAAAATTACACATCTTCCCGTAGGGGAACCCTGAGTAGTATGCGAAGCAGGCATGGGGTCGATTCAAGTGCCCATTAGTTTTCAGTTCGTCGTTTCCGTGAGGTTGAGGTACGTAGCTACCGTTATATTTACCCTTTGGTTTCCATGGTAACTACCACACTTTTCACTTACCGGAACTACGAAATGGGAAATTGCGTTGACCCCATTGCTGTTTCGCATACTACTCAGGGTTCCCCTACGGGAAGATGGTGTAATTTTATTGGAGGGGGGTGGGGGGTGTTAGAATGGAGAGGCATTAGAGAGAGAGAGAGAGAGAGAGAGAGAGAGAGAGAGAGAGAGAGGAGAGAGAGAGAGAGAGAGAGAGAGACGTTGTACGTGGTATGAGTTTGTCTTTATTTAAGCATTATCATCATCATGTTCGACGTAGGTGACGTCGAGCTGGGGTTGGCGTTCCGCTGTGATTATGACCGCCTTATGGTCTGTGAAATGTAAAGTCAAGGGCTGTTGTAGTGAATGAACCCTGAAGTTGCTGAAGATGAGGTCGATGCACGTTCCCCGGATGGTTGTGGGCTGCTTGTAATCACGGCCCGCCGAGACTCGCCGACGCACGCCGCTGCCGACGATGATCAAACGTCGAAGGCGCGTGAAGCGTGCTCGTCTCGTGCCGACCCAGGAAGACACCGCCAACACTGTCGCTCAAGGAGCCATTGAAGGGACCGGGCGTTCAGCAAGCCGAGCATGCGCAGTGGGGGTGTGGAAGGCGCAACAACGACAACGACAAGGGAGGGACATAGCCCCTACCATGAGATGCTTCGCATCTAAAACGATACTCCGACAAAGGTTTACTTTCAGTCGGTGTGCCGAAATCGCACTTTACCTTGAACTTGCTTGCATGACCTTGTCAACAGCACCAGGAACA
Source organism: Haemaphysalis longicornis (assembly GCA_013339765.2). NCBI lineage: Eukaryota > Metazoa > Arthropoda > Arachnida > Ixodida > Ixodidae > Haemaphysalis > Haemaphysalis longicornis. The sequence continues at coordinate 84,646,016 of CM023450.1, forward strand.
GCATGTGAAGCGAAGCCACGTTTGTTAAAGCCATTTAGTTCTTGTGCACATTCCGGTGACTAAAAAAATCCCGCGAAGAGAAGGGCGAAGGGTTGCTGCAGATACAATTTTACGGGGTACCTTACTCAATTCCTTTTTTTTTCTTTTTACAGACAAGTTTTACACAAGTCTCCACGTGATTATTAGGTCAGCAAAACGACTCCGAAGTGCTGTGTTTCGTAGCCAACATAACAATCCTTTCCCCCAAAATTTGATAATTCACTGTATCACTGCTTAGTGCTCTTTAACGTAGTCCGAAATCTCAAACAAGCCGGTGCTTTCGTTTTTTTCCGCTACCGGGAACCGAACCCGCGGTTCTGCGGACAGTGACAAGACGCCGTCGGCCCTGATTCACCATGGCAGCAGGTAATATTGTGAGTTACGCGCTTATCGTATACCTTACGTTTCTCGCAACTCTGCTTCATATTTCAGGAGTCGGCTTCTAGCCTCTAATTTTAAACTCTTTGCCCCTTCTTCGGTGCCGCTACCGGCAACAAATAGGTACCGTGCGACCAGCATGCATGTAACGCTGGCAACTTGCCAAGAGTACCTTACCTTTGTGGGCTGAATATGTTTCAATGCGTCTCATCCTCCGGCAAACCTCTTACCCACAGCATGCAACATTTCTGCGGGGCAAAAGAGCTGCGTTTGATCAGCGCTGCTTAATTAAAGCGGGGTGGTTTTGTTGTAACTCGCCTTTGTGTATAATTTGTAACGACCATGGCCTGTTAGTGAACCACTTGCTCTCCATCGTTAAATCACTCGACCAAATGGGAAAGGTAAACCGTCTTTGTCTCTCTCTCTGTCTCTCTGCCCTTGTAAATGTATCCCCTGTGATTTCATTTTCTTTTTTGTTTTCCTTCCTCATATATAAGCCGGCGCATTATCTGCTGAATTACTCGTGCGTTTGCATCCCATCCACAAGACAGATCGCGCAGGCCACGCCTGTCTGTCGTTAATCCCCTGACGCGAGCTCAGTGACCGCTGCGGTGAGCTGACTACAGGGGCGCTTCGTTAAAAACAACATACAGGCAGGACGGCTGGGAACAGGCAGCCAACGATCGAATGAAAATCCCCTGTCTTCGATTTGTCACATAACAAGAAGATACGCCGGCTTAGTGGCGGCTGAGCCAAACAGAAAGAAAATAACGCCCAGTCATGCGCTGCCAAAACGGGTCAGATGGGAAAAATAAATTGTCTCCCCTGTTCGAGGGACAAACAAGGGGTGCGTAAAACCAAAGGCCGGAGACTCATGAATGTATCAGCACCCCTAAGAAATCAACGTATCTCATCGTCATACTCCTGGTAACCAATTGTAATTTTCTTCCCTCGGTCTTTTCCGCCCCTGAAGCCCTTGTATTTGCAGTTCTGTGTTATATATTTAAGCTTGTCATATACGCTGAATCTACACAAAGGATTGCACAGCGCTAAGTTCTTATCCATCTTGCGGATACCAGAGCCATTTAAAATATGGAGGGACGCTTGGCGAAGGTATATCGAAGCATTACTGAAAGTCAAAAATATACGCGCTGTCGACGTACATCACTAGCACAAGAATGAAAAAAGCATGACAGTAAAGAACGTGCGAAAAGTTACGAGAGGCCAGTGTGTAACCGTCAGTGACGAAAATGTTCAACGCGTCCGAAAAAAAAAACTGAGGAAAGCATAAAGTTAGAAGTAAGAACAGGAAATAGGCAGCCTGTGGCAGCGGTACATTTCAATTCATGCAGAGATATGCGCAACTTAATGTAGAGCTTTACCGTGCCAACAATACGTATACTCCAATAAAAAAATAACAAAAATTTGTTGCAAAACACAAGTTAGGGAAAAGGCAGCAGACAACACGCCTTTTGACGTACGTCTGGCGTACGTCAAAAGAGGTTACCCGGGCACCCATTCGATGCTCCGTGTAAATGCTTCAGACGGGAAAACGAGCGTGGAGAACCAAGAAAGAAAAGGAAGCATCGAAAAAGACAACGGAGGTATTTAAAGACGTAAGACAGCATAATATTTTACCACCCACCATTCCCCCTGAGGGATTTGTCCCGTTGATTGACAGCGGAAAGAAAGGGAGAAGACGTGCAGAAGCATGTTCTAAAACAAGTGGATTAAAAACTGTGCTTTTATTTCCTCACTGCGCCAGCCGGTCTAAAGAAAGGACTAAAGAAAAGCCGGTCTAAAGAATGTCAAAACGTCGTAGTGCAGGACCTCTAGTTGAACTACATGCATGAGCGGCCGGTACGAACAGCAGCGCAGCTCGACTTTTGTCTCGGATGCTCGCTGCTCACAGCTCTCATCAGCTGTTCAGTGCGGGCAAAGGACTCGCGGGCATCTTTATAACTGGCTGTAATTTAAAAGATATCGAGGAAATGAAGCCTGACAGACAGATCCTCATGAGGAAGGAATATGTCTAAAGCAGGGAAAGGGACAACTCCATCATCTACGGCTCAACGTGGCTTATACCAGAAGCTTGAAGTTAAAAATAGCGTGGTAGCACTTTTTACAAATGGGCACCCCCCCTGTAGTCCTGCGCGCCGATGACTATGCGAGCACTTTTGACAAGGGTTGCTAGAAAGCCTGTATCGTCTCGACGTCTCACCAAAATTCAGTTGCGTCAGGGGTTCTTTATTTAAGCTAGAACCAACAATAATGAGCTCACCATTTAAAAATTAAAGTACTTGCGCCCCGCGGAGAAACTCTGGACTAGAAAAAATTGTGTTTTTCTCTAACTGTGTGCCTGACTACATTTGTACGCGTTTGCATGGTAATGTACATTTTGTTTTTGCTGGTTTGGCGTTCTCTGCTTCCTCGGTATAATTTGCTCTACTTTTGTATAAAAATTTCTCTTTAGACTTCGTTTCTCGTATTTTATTGCGTTTCTTTGTTTATATTTAATTTTTTTCTATCTTACTGTTGTTTTCGCAATCTCCCACATCATCCTCACTGCATTTTAATAATTCCCATCTGGCACAGCAAACACTGCAGGGCTGACCTCTCCAGTCAACATTAAAGAGTTCTCTCTCTCTCCAACCACCCGCCCCTCCATCCATGCCGTAACTTTTCTTTCCCACGTCTTTCCTTGCAAGCTGCCGCCAAGAATTTGCCGCCTGCCATGCCTTCGAGAAATAAAGAATTAGGCGCCGTCATGCCAGACAGGCAATTTGTTCCTCGTGGTTTCAGAAAGAATTGCGTCCGAGCCCGCTAGAATCTCGTAAGGATTCTGTCGGCAGCGTCCGTTTATTTCGGGATTGGTGGAATACTCGAGCCTGGGACGAAATGCTGCACGAGGCGGAGCAATCAGCGTGGTTTTTATGGTGTTTGTGTTTATCGCCTTTGTTATGACGCCGGAAGTAATCTAACAGTCATACGTGTACCGTCAAGACAATAGCAGTTTAGTTAAATGTCAAAACGACACCCTACCGTAGACGGTGGGCGTGAGAAGAAATGTCTGTTATCTGCACGCGCCAGAAGAAAGCCAGCTTTTTTAGTACGCAAGAAGCTCAATGAAGCAAAAAATAGCGCTAATTGAACGGCATTCGACGTGATGTGCAGTTATCAGGGGCCGGTTATATCAACTATACACTTTTCTTTTAGAACCCGTTACGTCCTAGCGCGAGGCGTTTAAAAACGAGTGACCCGGTGTTTTAGTACCGTGACTACATTAGACGACGCCGACAGGAGACGCCGACAGCCCGAGTCCCGAAGGGGCTTCGCCCGTACAACAGTGCCAAATGTATTTGAACACGGAGCTCTTGGATTCGTACAATTATACGTGAGCGTTCATTACATATACCACTGGGGCCTCGACTGACTGTTCTTAACACGCTCTTAAAGAAGCGACCATTCAAACACCCTCATTCCGGTCCCAATACATTAAATGCACTCGGGCGTTAACCTCGCTACAAAGTCTCCCCTCCTGCTCACCGGGTTGCCTGCTTTAGACCACCGCTACACGATGTGGGTGCAGTGTCTTTGCATTCACGGTCACAGATTCCGGCCGTTAGTAGCGATCACAAAAAGAAGCCATATCTTGCTACTCCCATCACGACCACGCCGTTAGGAGGCCTCGCTTTCATTCCTGGGCCGTTCACATCTCAAAACAAGGATTCGCGGCCCTAGAACGGCACACGTCGTAGTTGAATTCATTTTCCCACTTCTTCACTTTCCTCTGCTTCAGTAAGCAAGGAGGGAGCACATATTTCACTGTTTTTCTCCCGAGGCCTTTGGGCGCTGTACAAGGCAAGGGGCGGGGCTTCCTTGAAGGCGGATTTTGCCTCCTCCCTCAGCCGTCTTTTACGCTGCCCTACCCAAGCGGAGAGTCACGTAAGGGACCATTACTTCCCATTCAAGTAAGGCAGCGCGGTGAAGGGGAACAAGCAGACAGGGAATTTACGAATAGAGCAGAAATAGCTGGCTGTGCTTATTCTCTTTCTTATGGGGAAAGGGGGGGGGGGGTGCGCTTCGGGTCATGCACACAAACAAGCACGCCTAGAATGCCTTACGGTGACGTTTCTATCGATATCAGCGTTTTCTTAGTCTTGTAGAAGTTATCGAGATAAAGGAAACCTGAAAACCCGAGCGAGGAAACACATTTCGGCGTTCCTAGGACGTCGAAGAAGTCCAGGCAACTCTTCGTGTCGTCAATGTAGCAAAGGATAGCTTTTTTCGACGCGGCGTCCAGTGGCATTCACCGTGCCACGCAGGCAGGAATTGGAGAAAGCAAGCGGACGGCGTGCACAGAAAATGTTAGCGCAGAATAAAACATATCACCGGAGGGACAAGGAAGAGACTTGTGCTTCTTTACATGGTTTCTTTGACACTCGGTGATCCGAGTCGCCTTGATATACGCAAGGCGAAGTTCAGCGCGCGGCGTGTGTGCGGGGAGGGGTGACGTGTCTTCGGTCATTGTGTGCCTTTTTCAAAAGAAGCTAGGTAACATGACTTTCACCGCAATACCGGGATGCGAAGGAAAAAAAATTGGCGCGTATCTGCTCCTTTCGTTGCAAATGCCGTCAAAAGACGATAGTCTTTACCGGCTTTTGCGAAGTAAATGCCTTCCTTCGCTTTCCCGCTCACCTCTCATGTTGTTCCTCTTGCTTCGCGCTTCTCCCAAGGTAAAGACGCCAAAGGTTTGCTTAAATCATTTTTAGTTTCCCTCGTTCCACTGCTCCAAGCCGGGTGTCTCGATGCGAACGCTGCCGTACGGCGAAGACGCGCGTTAATCGAGGCGCCCTACTTCAACGTTTATTAGAACCGCGTTTCCCTACTCCACGTGCGTTGCAGCGGAACGTGGAACTTATCTAGTGGAACCTTGCGTACTGTTGCCGGTTGATTTCTTAAGTAGCGCCAGAAGCTATAGTGGCGCGGGCGGCAGCAGGCGGACGGCGGAGTGAATTCTTTTTCTGCAGTTTGATGCAGTATTTAATTTCGCAAAAGTCAAGCATGTTTGATTTTTTTTTATAAAGGAACACTGCAAATATCACTTCTAGTATTGATTTGTTGTCTCATATTTCCTGGTAATGTCTTACTTCTTTCTTCAACAATGTTGACGAGTATGAACATTACACCGGACATAGACGGGTAGATTTAGCTGTGACTATATAATACTATTGCGCAGGGCATTGTTCTGCTTGGCCGGGTGGCTGAATCGAGTCACAGACCGACAGACGGACAGACAGACAGACAGACGGACATACAGACAGACCAAAATTTCTGGGTTTAAGTAGCCAAGAAAGACTATCGTCTTTAATATTCCGTGGTACAGGGAACGCTGGTGGGCTGACTAGAGAGGCATGCTGTTGGTATCCCTAGGCACGAAGAATAGGGTGTTAGAATTAAATAATCAAATCGGTGCCTCCAACTGATTTTGATGCTGTAATTGTTGCTCCCTAATTAAATGTCAGTGCAATTAATTCGATTTCGAGGCATTCGTCCCCATTCGTTTGTTGGTAACGCAGACCCACAACAAATATTTTGTACATTCGATGTCTTCGATGGTCCACATAACCGATTTCTATAGTACTGCGCATTGTCTGATAATGAGCGAAGTGATTTTTATCTGGACTGTTGATAAGTTTTCTAGATAACCGACCGGCAGTCTGTAAAAAGATCCCAACATATGTGTTCTTCTTTGCTGCCAAAGTGTGTCGAAAAGTGATAGCATGCAGGGTAATGTCCTACACTTATCTTTTATATCCGTGCTCGTCACAATGCCTTCCCGTCAATGTGCCCTACACCGTCTTCCTTTGTGTCTAAACAAGCCTCGCCAGCAATAATCGCCTACTCGGATGTTTTTTGCTGCTTTATTTATCGTTCCGGCGTCATCTGTATACAACTTTGTGCAAGCGTACAGTAAGGTAGCGACGGGTCTAATGACTCCACTGAACTTAGGCAGCTCTATCACTAAGAGAGATAACTTTAATGACATAAACAAGCTAGTTCAGGCAAAGGTATACTTGCACTCTATATGGAAACGAAACAGCGGAATCAGGTGAAACGCGCGAGCCACACAAACACCACACAAAAACGCACACAAACGCAAAAACACTAAAAAACCAGCAACGCCAACTTAACACCCACACACAGGAGTTAGATAAAGACAAACTCTTCACAGAATTTTGTCCAAGCCGCATTCGCGGATAAACGACAAACAAGGCCTTTGTAACCTGTGTCGCATTGACAGCCAAGTTGCATGGTACGAGGACATCACTAGGGGCAAGACGTATGTCCCCACGCAGACGCAGTGCCTTCTTCATGGAGAGTCGTGGCGTAGCGAAGCAAGGAGGCACACATAGTATATGACTGATGTTCTCACGAACACTACAAGTCTCACACAGCCGGGAAGCCACTCGGCGGGTGTTGCACTGGTAGTTGTTGGTGAAAGCGATTTTGAGGGATAAGCGGCATACGATGGCTTCCACCTTCTCGCTAAGATTATTCGGCATGCGGAAGGTGCAGGCAGGATCAATTTTGTCTTGTGGTTGTTACTTTTTAGGAGCCATGAAGACAAAACACAAGTTTGGTTCATTCAAAAGACGGCCTCGTTAGAATCATACTGACACCAGTTTTAACGTAAACTTCGCTCAAATAAGCTATATAATTAGGAAAAAAGGGAATGGCCATGCGACCCACTCGCTCATTTCCCGCAACAGAACCTATGATGTCATACCAGCTTGCTCTGCGATTGGCAGAGGCCGGCAAAAGCAAACGCAAATTAGGCTGAGCCTATAAGGTTGCAGAACGAGCTATTTGTGCTTAAATTTAGGGCACATTTTTTTTCAAAGCAATAAGAATGGTGGGACAAACAGTGGAAGTTACGAAAGCCCATGTAAACATAGAAGTACGGATGCGTACTGCTGTTGGTACTGCGCGCGCACTATGCTTGGTTTAGCTGCACAGCACTGCGGGGGTTTGGGGTTGCCTCAGACGACACTTGGCCGATTGACGCAAGCAATGCTGTCTTACGGGACCATGTTTACCGAGCGAGCACTATGTTTCACGAATATTTTCTCCCAGAACAAAAACAAGCCAGGTTTAATTACGGTCAAAAACTAACCAAAGGCATAAAATGGCTTGCCATGGTATGTTGGCGCCATCTAGGTTCAATAACGTAAAGAAACGCGCGCAGTAGGGTACCTCGATTCCAGCGCCGCCGTACAAGGTGGAGACGCCCTTTGAACGGTTCCTTGCCGCCGCAAATGGGTCAACGTGCTCAACGCGTTGTTCTTTTCGTTTCCCAAGAGACCCAGAAATGGGAAACAGATAAGATGATTAAAACTTCGCCAGTAAACCACGTTACGACGATAATTTTAGCGCACTTTTGATACAATTGACTTGCTTCTGCGGTGAGCGAGTGACCCAAAATGGCGGTCGCCAGCGTATATGTCTCCACCCTGTACGTTGGACGCGTGAATCAAGGCACCCTATAGGCTACAGAGCGGTCGGTTCCTGTGATATCATTGCAGACCACGAAAACACACGATATAGCGGGAAAATCAAAATTTTAACATAAATTGATCAATTTCTCAGGGAATAAAGCCTCGTTTGTATCCGTAAAAGCGCTGGGGGCGCTATAAAACACGGAATCTTCCGAATAAAAGAAACTTGTGTCTTCATGGCTCCTTTAAAGCAAAGCTTTCTACCTCTAGCAGCCAACAGTTCTTTCGCGGTATGCGGGACAATAAACTCCCAATGCGGCGGAGGTGGCGGCGGTGGTGAGGGGCGGAGGGTTTTACTCACGGAGCACACTGTAGATGGCGCGGCGAATTTACCCAGCTTGCCCCGCGCGGAGGTGCCTCTTGGACGGCGGGCGTGTCGGCGGTACGGCTTTGTCGTCTGCTTTAGCGACGGTTATTTTGGGCCTGTTTTGGCGCAGCTTCGCGTTCATTGCGCGTTTCCTTCGCACGGCTTGATTAACTTGTTCGACAACACCTTCTGGGTAACCCGCATCCGAAAACCGTGCGTCAATTCAAGTGACGTGGCATGGGCAATTGTTGTGGGTGTCGTTTAAAGCTTTGCTTTGAACAAACTTCACAGCGTGGATTGGAGCCAATTTTTTGTGTTGTCTGACTGCCTCGCCACAGAATGCGCAAGAGAAGCGGCATCACGCCGAGTGAATGAGATTTGGATATCGACATTCGAGTGGCTAAGGGCCACGTAAGTTTTTAATCGGCCACCCCAGTTGCGGCCACCCCGCAGTGTCCTGGTAGCCACTGCAACGCGAAGACATGCAGCATGCTGGTAGCCTGAGTGTGGAGGAAATGCGTTTCCTGGGAAGCTTAACGTGGGTGAGCTCAACGTTGCTGCACGAGGCAGAACTCATATTACCTACATCGCACCTACTCACTTGTAAAATGACCCAAAACCGTACCAGTTCACCTGCAAGGTAAGTACATAAACATACCAAAGCGCTAATCGGATGGAGTGCGTGATCGGCTAGCACAAATGAAATAGGTCACAAAATCTAAGGTTACATGAAAATCGAGGGACAAGCAGGCGACAATCCGACGGCAAAACTTCTCTTCTCCTCTCTACAAACTTTATTATTATTATTATTATTTTTTAATATTACTATTATTATTATTATTGGCAGCATGATGGCGCCAAATAAGGACAAGTGTCTTCTCTGCTGCCTCGCTTTCTTCGGCAGGCAAGAGTTTTTTTGATGTTCTGCGTGTAAACGCCGTGCGCACGGAAAGTGCATTGTTCTTCCGGACGAGGAACTGCAGTGTCTGATCTCCGGTGAGCAGTTGTCCGTGTGTAATCTCTGTGTGGCTGCGGCGTCACCCGCTAGGCCTAGCGACCGCGGTGAGCAAACCAGCGAAGACGGTCAGCCAGCGAACATCCCGGCCGCACGAGTGGCGTCCCCTGTCGGAGCAAGCTTCGTCCCTTCTGCAGACCCGTGGCCTCCGCGATCGGCTACCGGCGCACGCGCCGCCGGCAGCAAATCGCAGAGGCCACGGCAGACCTATGCGCAGAGGTCGCTGCTCTGAGGAATCTCCTATCTGAGGCCTGCGCCAGCCTTTCCTTTCTCGGCGATGGAGTCACCGAGCTGCGCGAGGAGAACCGGCTTCTGCGGCGGGACAATGTGGCTGGGCTTGCCCAGCAGGCTGCAATCGTCGCTTCCCTGCGTGAGGAGGTTCGCTGCCTGCGAGGGGAACTCGCGCGTCCCCCGCCTTCCCTGCCTGCTTCCCCGAAGCCTGCTAATCCTTTCATGCCGCCGGTGATGTCACCGCAGTCTGGCATCTCTACGAGGTCGTCGTTCGCCGAAGCCGCCGCCCATGCAGCTGGTGAAGGCGCCCCCTTCCTGTCTTCTACCACCGCCTCGCCGTTCGTTGAACGCCCCAGCAGTCAACCTGCTACGGCCTCGAGCACTTTGGTTTTCCCTTCGGTCTACCCTCTGCCCCCGCCTCCTAGGTCCGACACTGCGTTTAATGGCCCGCCGACGAACTTGCAGAAGAAAAGGAGCCCTCCCCGCGTGGGTGCGTCGGAAGCTTCTCAGTTGGTTGTGGTACGCCGACCAACGAGCTTCAGGGCCATCTTTGTTTCGAAACTGTCGGCTAACACCACATCTGCTCAACTGTTGGCTCACTTGTCAACTGTGCAAGTTACGCCATTGTCGTGCAAACGCCTTAGGACCAAGTACGACTCCTATTCTTCTTTTTGCGTAACTGTTAACGAGGAGTGTTTTAGGCGCCTGAAGGACCCGTCTATGTGGCCAAAAGGCTGCCTCTTCAAGCCGTTCCAAGGCAAGGTCCACCCTGGTATGCTGCACAGCTGTGAAATAACTGAAAATGATCAGCAAGTACGATAGTCTCGACATCTACTATCAAAACACTCGAGGTCTACGAAATAAGTCCTCTGAATTTATTAGTAATATTGTATGCTCTAAATTTTCTGCTATTGTAATTAGTGAAACCTAGCTTTCCGATGATATCTCTTCTTCCGATTATTTCCCTTCTAACTACCAAATCTTTAGAGCGACAGAAAATTAACTGGACCTAAACAAAAAGGTGGCGGGTTCTCATTTCTGTGATCACTCAGTGCAGTGCATGCGGCATTCTGACCAGTCGAGACCCTAGATGAATCAGTCTGGCTGAGGTAGGCCTCACGAGGGGCGAGAGGTACTCATCGGTGCATTCTATATATTCCCCGGATGTATTACCTCCTGAAATTTAATCGATACCTCACATCCATAAAAAATGGCTCAAATGCACCCTCCAACCATAAGGCTCATTATCTTGGGGACTGATCAAACACCCCGGAGGTATTCGCTGGAACAGGCCTTTCCTTTGAGCACAAAAACATTAGCAGGCTCAGAAATGCAGCATGTTATTAGATTTCAATCGTTCACCTCCATGCAGCAGTTTTGCCGCATAGAAAACAGTGTGTGGTAATGTGAGTGCTAGATGTGTGCTTCTCAAACGTAAAAAACGACTACATGTGTTGTGCCTCCGAAATATCTCTTGTGCACCCCGACAAGTTTCACCCCCTCTTATTGTCTTCTGCTCTCGTGTCACTGCCCAGCATCGCGATGGTGGTGTTAACGATTGTGAACTCCCGCGATATGCTTTCAAGCGTGGAGATTATGCTGGGCTGTATCACTTTTATTCGTCCGCGAATAGTCAAGTGTCTTTGATATCAATGATGTTAACGAACAGGTTCGACGTTTTACCGACATTGTCAGGAGCGGCATGGAAAAGTACAGGTCCGCGCATAAGTAAACGGAGCACGGGAGCGGTGGCCGAACTGCATTGCTGCGCCGCGTATGGGCGCCGACGGGAACCATGGAGCGCCGGTCAAAGAGTGTGTTCGCACTGCCCCCGCCGCCCTATCTGATATGTTTAATCGCCGCTCTGCTGGCGTGTCATGCTCGGCGAGACGGCCTTCAAAAGGCCGCGCTGGGCTATAGAGGGGTGCTGGTTGCATTGCCGATCGCAGGCATCAGCGGCGACCGAATCCGCTGCTCATGAGCTGGACGAAGCTGCGCGCGCCGGGAAACAAACGTGCCTTGTTGCGCGCTGTAAAGGGCGGCATAAAATTGTAGGCCGCTGTGCTTTGGCATAGCATGTCATTCCGATATAATTAATTGTAAGCCGGCAGCAAAATTGCCATGTACAATAAAAAAGCACATTCACAGACATTTTCGTTGTTCGGGAAAAAATCTCGCTTGCGAGATTTCTTTATTTTAGGTTTGTCCCAAGCTATTCCTGCCGGTCAGTCCAGGTCTGCTCTGAAGAAAGGGAAATAAAAAATGTCCATGCGGTGGAAATTCTGTATTAGAGAACACCATAAAAATAGGTACAATCGTTTCCTGCTATTACAGCGGGCCTCATAGGGCGCATATTTTGTTGTCGCATTAAAACCGACGTGGTTATTTTTAACGAACACATTATATTAGTTAAGAAAGTCTTGCAGATTTAAATTAACCTCCGTATTGAGTAGAAAGATGGCTTCACCTCATGACTTCAAAGTCTCGCAGAAAAGCGCCGTCAAGGCTCCAAAATGACCGATGACGAGTAAGTCGTCATGACCGATGGAGACCTCTTAATCGGTTAATTTGGTACAAAATCTCATGGCGGCTATCCTCGTCAACGGGAGAGTAAGGGTTAATGAAACAACAAAATATACGCCCTATGAGGCCCGCTGTAATAGCAGGCAACGATTGTACCTATTCTTTAAGGCGGGGGTCTCAAACACGCGGCCCGCGGGCCGCATGCGGCCCGCGGACCCTTTTATTGCGGCCCGCGGCCCTCTCATGAGTGTCCTGGTTCATTTAGTTTTGTTTTTTAAGCAAATGCGTGACTGCGCACCCTGCTTGTGTAGCTAAAGACGCAGATGGCCAGAGACTGCTCGAAAACGCGTGGATATCGTCTTTCACGGCTTTGCGTTACCAGAGTGGACACCCCTCTTTTCCGGAGGCCCCTCAATTCGGGCGCCGTTAAGTCTGGTGCACAATAGTAGTAAGCAACTGCGACTTGTGAATCGAGCACTCTACAGTGCGCACAGGGCTGGGCAGGCACAAGCCGCGGAGAAACTCCCCGCGGCGTTTTATGACCTCGCGAACGGGGCTGCACGCCGCGAATGAGAAGACGCGCCTTGACCGGAGTTTTCCAGGCTTCCGAGAAAGTGCAAAAGTTTCCGGGCGTTGTGTGGTGTTTGCGGATATTTGATTTCCTATTCGTCTTCGTGTCAAACACTTTTAATTCGCTGCAGATGTGGCGAAAAGGGCCCAGACACACGTCGGATTCTGCGTTCGGGCTCCAAAATGCGCCCACGTGCGTTTAGGGGCGGGTCGCGGCGTTATTTATGGCCTGGGAGACAGCGACATCGCGCTGCTGAGGAAAAGACTTCACATTGCACGTCGAAACTGTGTACTTGCAGACATCAAACGCCCCATATCGAGACACAAAACTAACCGCCTATTCTCCGAATCGCAACCTGTTGACAGCACTGTGAAAGGTAGCGGCGCCCCAAGTCAATCATGATAGAGCGCACTACATAATTTTGCTCCTACGCGCCTGTCGCCTCCGTAAATGTGACAGGTGTCTTTTTGACCTGTTGTTTTTTGGAAGATCTGCAAACGACGAAGTTTTCTGCTGTGGAAGTGTAACGAGCCACAATATCGTTTTCCAAGCAGTCTGCAAAACGCAAAGTGGAAGACGAAAAGAAGTGCTTTCAGGAGCGATGGGAACTTTGTTATTTCGTGACGGAATCAAGGGACAAGGTGTTGTGCTTAGTCTGCCACCAGACTGTGGCTGTGCCGAAGGAGTACAATGTTCGACGCCATTTCATGTCTTGCCATCACGAGAAGTATGGTGCTGTTACTGGCAACGTTCGCGAGCACACCGTGACTCAACCGAAGACGGCGTTGGGAAAGCAGCAAAACCTGTTCAAAAAGGCGGTCAAAGCAAGCGACGAAACGGTAAGGGCAAGCTTCGTCATTTCTGAGCTTATCGCCAAATCATCCAAGCCCTTCACTGAAGGTCTGTTCATGAAGCAGTGCCTACTCGGAGTCGCTGATGCTACCTGTCCCAGCATAAAAGAGACATCCGAGAAAATAAGCCTCTCTCCAAACACCGTCGCCTAGAGAATTACGAGATCAGTGGAGGCATTTAAAAAGGATTAATCATCCGATGACACAAGTTTGAAGCATTCTCAATTGCAGTTGATGAAAGCACTGATATTACAGACAACGCACAATGTGCTATTTTTGTAAGGGGTGTCGACAAAAACTGAACGTCACTGAGGAACTCCTGGAGTTAATCCCAATGAAAGGCACGAGCCCAGGGGCAGATATTCTTTCTGTTCTCGAAATAATGGTCGAACACGCTGGGCTACCGTGGGAAAAGTTGGTTTGTTTGGCTACCGACGGTGCGCCTTGAATGGTGGGATGCAAGAGAGGGCTTGTTGGTCGATTGCGGACGAAACTCGCTGCACTCAGAATCACCAATCAATTTGCCGCGGTTCACTGCATTTCGCACCAAGAAGCGCTCTGCGGCAAGTCTCTGAAAATTAAGAGCGTCATGGAAATCGTGCTCAGCGCAGTGAATTTCATCCGTTCAAGAGCTCTTAGCCACCGCCAAATGGTATCTCTTTTAGAAGCGGTTGGCAGCGAATATAGTGAAATTTTGTACCATACAGAGGTGCGATGGCTGAGACGTGGAAGAGTGCTGAAACGATTTTTTGATATCTGAGAGGAAATTGACGCATTCATGAAGAGCAAGAACAGGGCCATTGTTGAGCTGTCAGACGAAACGTGGCTTCTCTCCCTTGCGTTCCTCTTTGATATCAGTGATCATTGAAAATGCCTCAACGTTAAACTCTAGGGAAAAAACAAACTGATCACAGAAATGCACGACGACATTCAGGCCTTTCAATTCAAATTGCAGCTTTGGGAGAGACAGATGAGAATTTAGAAGTTTGATCATTTTCAAAACCTGACGTCGCAGGAGAACGTGGGTGAACAATCCTGTGATAACTTCGCTGACCTCCTCCGTGATTTTCAAAGAGAATTCGAGGGACGCTTCCAAGATATCACCAGCCTCGCCGATGAATTCCGAATTTTTTCGTTGCCGTTTTCGGTGCCGGTGGATGGAGTTGCGCTCGAGCCTGGAACTTCTTGAGCTGAAGGCTAACACCCCGTTGAAGCAGACATTTCAGGACGTGGCTGTACCAGACTTCTAATGGGTTTGTTGACGACGCAAGTTTCCCGGCGTTACGTAAACAGGCTGCCAGGATCATTGCCATGTTCGGAAGCACCTACTTGTGCGAGCACCTGTTTTCCTTTTTGAAGGTGAACAAGTCAGGTCTCCGGTCGAGGATGACTGATAAGCACCTGCTATCGACCACGAGGATCGTTTCCGCGCAAGAAGTTCTTGAGGACATTTCTTCTCTAGTCGCAGCCAAGCGTTTCCAGGCACCAAGCCAGCATGTTTAGAACAATAGCAACTATATTGTTCATTTTGAAGGAATAAAGTTTTGTGACTTACCTAAATGATACTCGCAATATTTTCTTGTCTATACTATCAATAACGCTATATTCTAGTAAGATACACAGATGCAACTGCCTTCAAGCCTTTTTTTGTGAGGTACCAATGCGGTCACCATGTGTTAAAGCGTATTTGTGGAACAAATATTATATATTTCAGAATCGCCCTCCCCATTTTTGTCATCCTGTTGATCGGTATCTATATGTGCCTCACATTCTGACGCCAATTCTATTCAGGAATGACTAAGCATATGTACAACATGTGGTAAAGACGGAAAGACGTAGTTGTTTCTATCAAATTGCGGCGTTATCTCACAATTTGTTAACACCCCCCCCCCCCCCCCCACCCCTTCGTTACAAACTTCTTGATATCCCGGCCCTTGCGGGACTAAAATTTGTGACTGCGGCCCGCTAAATCATGTGAGTTTGAGACCCCTGATTTAAGGTGTTCTCTAATACAGAATTTCCACCACGTGGACATTTTTTATTTCCCTTTCTTCAGAGCAGACCTGGACTGACCGGCAGGAATAGCTTGGACAAACACAAAATTAAAGAAATCTCGTAAGCGAGATTTTTTCCTGAACAACGAAAATGTTTGTGAATATGCTTGTTATATTGTACATGGCAATTTTGTTTGCGCCTTATAATTAATTATATTGCAATGACATGCTATGCCAAACCACAGCGGCCTACAATTTTATGCCGTCCTTTACAGCGCGCAATAAGGCACGTTTCCGGGCGCCCGCAGCTTCGTCCAGCTCGTGAGCAGCGGATTCGGTCGCCGCTGATGCCTGCGAGCGGCAATGCAACCAGCACCCCTCTATAGCACAGCGCGGCCTTTTGAAGACCGTCTCGCCGAGCATGCCACGCCAGCAGAGCAGCGATTAAACATATCAGATAGGGTGGTGGGGGCAGTGCGAACACACTCTTTGACCGGCGCTCCATGGTTCCCGTCGGCGCCCACACGCGGCGCATCGATGCAGTTCGGCCACCGCTCCTGTGCTCCGTTTATTTCTGTGCGGACCTGTACATCCGTCTTTACAAGCCTGTTCATTCCAAATTTCCCCACTGGTTCTCTAAAGAACTTCGAAGTTCGCTTAAGCTTAATTACAGCGCCGACAAAAAGGCCAAGCGTTTTGGGCTTGACAAGTGGAACGCTGAGTTTAGTCGGTATCGCTCACTTTGTAAAAGCCTGTACCGGCGTGACCACCAGCTCTATATAGAGTCGTTACAGGTTGCTGCGTCTCAGAAACCTGCTGACTTCTGGAGGTATGTACGCGGCCGTTCTAAGGCATCTAAAGAACGCATTAACCTGCTTAATTCCGATAATGAACA
Source organism: Haemaphysalis longicornis (assembly GCA_013339765.2). Taxonomy (NCBI): domain Eukaryota; kingdom Metazoa; phylum Arthropoda; class Arachnida; order Ixodida; family Ixodidae; genus Haemaphysalis; species Haemaphysalis longicornis. The sequence continues at coordinate 84,662,379 of CM023450.1, forward strand.
CGTTGAGGATGTTGCCACCAGCTTTGCTCGCTACTTTCATACAGTCTTCCAACTGCCGGATGCTAACGACGAACGCCTATCATTCAATAGGATGTCTAATTTTATTACACCCATCTTCGACAAAAACTTGCGAATGATAGCCTTAAATGGATGAAGCTATCATTTTCCTGGGTGCAGATGAAATTCCAGCAGCCCTCATGAAGGCTTACAGCAACATTTTTGTGCCTGTCCTGACTTCCATTTATAATAAGTGCTTACTTTTCGGCAAATTTCCTCGTGCATGGAAGATCGCTAGAATTTTTACAATATTTAACTCTGGTGATAAGTCAGCCGTTTCTAACTATCGCCCGATCTCACTCCTTTGTGTCGCCTCAAAACTCTTTGAGTCAGCTCTGCACAAAGTTCTTGCGGCCTACGTCAAGAACGTTGTGATACCAAATCATCACGGCTTTTTCTCGGGTCGATCGACGGCCACAAATCTTGCAAGCTTTATGACACAGGCTTCGGCTGCAGTTTGTGAAAACGGCCAGTTGGACGTTATTTATTTTGACCTCAGTAAGGCGTTTGATGTGGTGAACCAACAGTTATTAATTAACAAGCTTGCAACGTCCGGTGTAGACGCAAGCCTTGTTGCCTTGTTGTCCAACTATCTCATTGACCGGTCCTTTTACGTAGATGTAAACTACAAAAAGTCTAGTGTTCAGCCTGCAACAAACGGTGTACCTCAGGGTTCCGCGCTGGGTCCATTACTGTTTTCTATCTTTATCAATGATGTGTCAACAGTGTTAACAAACTCTTCTTTTTGTCTCTATGCTGATGATGTCAAACTATTTAGGCACATTAGCGGTGTTCAGGACTGCCGTGCCTTGCAGAGGGATGTGTCGGAATTATCGGTCTGGTGCAGAAAAAATTGCCTAATTTTAAACCCCGCTAAAACAAAGGTTGTCACCTACAGCCGGAAAACCCACCGTCTGCTGTTTTCCTACATTATTGAGGGAGCTCCTCTGCAAATGGTTGAGGAGATTATGGACCTCGGGGTGCTTTTCCACAGTACCCTCTCTTTTTCATCTCATTTTGAGGCTAATCACCCGGCGAGTGCTCTGAAGTCTTGGAAATGTGTGTCGGATTACAAAGGAATTCTCTTCCCCAGATCCATTTCTAATTCTATATAATGCAATATGTATCCCTCAGTTAGAATATGCTTCTGTTGCCTGCAACGGCATCTCAAAATCTGGTAGTGATGTAATAGAACGTGTGCAGAAGAAGTTTTTATCCATATTTAAGCACCGTCATCACAATCACAGTCCGGGTCCTGATTCTGACTTACCCATAGTTCCTTCCATCCCTTCCTTGAACTGCAGACGTATGCGTGCAGATCTCACATTCCTTCACAAAATTGTTCATGGTGACCTTTATTGCGCAGACCTGCTTAACTGTTTAGAGTTTAGTGTTCCGTAACGGCCACCACCAGGTCGCACCGCCCGTTCTTGACCGCTGCGCGCAACTCCAATCATTCTCGTGTACGCAGTGTGCAGAATTGTTACAACCGCTTCTTTGAATGCCTTGACATCTTTCAAAAATCCTTTGCAATTTACCGTACTGCGCTATTGAATAGAGCATGTTAAACATCTATGACACCTCTGTCGTTCGTTTTTTTTCTTCTGGAATTTGGTTTCTCTGTGGTTGTGTCTAACCAACTGATAGTTGCGTATTTTTCAAACTGTTTACTGTCATTTGTTCGTGTTATCATTTGTCTCTACTTCCTTGCCGTGGTTTTTGTTGCATTACTGTCAAACTTTGTTGCTCTGCTTGTTATGTGGTCTTTACAATAAGCAGAGCAACAAAGGTATATTCTTTTTTTATCTTTTACCTGCACCCAGGCTCCGCCTGTGCTTTATTGCTGTCATTTTCAATACTTCAATTTGTGTGTGTCTTGTCACTTGTTTGTTTCTTGCAATATGTTTATTGTATTTTGTTTTTATGTAACTATCCGTGCGCCAGCACTCAGGCCTCTGGCGGTTCCTGGGTACGTAAATAAACATGATTGATTGATTGATTATTATTATTATTATATTATTATTATTATTATTATTATTATTATTATTATTATTATTATTATTATTATTATTATTATTATTATTATTATTGTTGTTGTTGCTGTTAATTTTAATATTATTATTATAATCACTATCATTATTATTTTTATGGCGGTTGCAATAAAGGTGGCATTAGAGGTTTATGACGGTAAGTGGGTAGAAAGTAAGGAAGATATAAATAAACGCTATGTGCTTCCAATCTTTCAATATACTCTTATACGGCAGCTCCATAGCTGCAGAACAGACAAGTCGCAAAGTTCGCCTTTTACGCCTCCTGCCTTTCACTTTAATGCGCCTTTTAAGTCGCTCCGTCGGCGCATTTGATTACCCGCCTTGCTTTTTGTTGTCCGAAAACGTAGGAGGAAACGCAGCGAAAGGAGGAAACACGAGAAGGGAACCATAAGCGCGTGAAGCGTCCCCACCCCCCTTTCCTCCCCATCTTTCCAGACACCATGCGACCAGGGAGGCGTCGTCGCTGGAGCGTTGCTTTCCTTGTACAGCGCCGGATTTCCACCCGACAGCAAACACGGCAAAAAGCTTTTCGCAGTTCCTCGCATCGACGGTCAAACACGTCGGGCACTGCCTTCAAACATGAAAGCGAAGCCGTACGCAGTTGCGCGAAAACGTTGCTGGCGTCAGGCTCTGAAAGGGGCCCAGTGTGAGAAGACGCTTAAGGCACGGCTGTGAAGGCACGTTGCGGGTCGACTAAGAGGGTGCAACGGTTGCTGAGCTTCCCTTAACGGAAAACATGTCATACTAGTGCTTTGTTTCCCCATCGAAGTACCCGCTCTCTATTACCGATTTATTGAATGCAACATGGTTCAAAACATTCCAAGACGATGCCTGTAGCCTACGAAGATAGCTACCAAATAAGTACAAAAAAGTATTGTGCAGCATTTGCTGCGTATAGGCAGCATAGAAGCGCCTTTAAAATCGCAGCTTCATGGTAGACTGAGAAAAGAGCTACCTACGCTCTGTGTACGCTCAAGTAACGTTCCCTTAAAAAAATGCGCAGTCAAAATGTGCTGGAGCTGCACGCGTTAGTTACAACGGTTATGTATTGAAAGAAACAAAATTGCTGCTTTGCGTATAATTTCGTGTAGGTTGGAAAGTGTTCGCTCTGTGATGGATGCAAAAAACGAAAACGCATGTGTGTAGAGATTTCGGTGCGCGGTAAAGATCCCCAGGTGGTCTGAATTATTCCCTTGCCCTCCGCTACGGCGGGCCCCACATCCCAGGTTCAGCGTCGGCACGTAGATCTCCGCAAATTTTTAAATTACGTATTGACTGGGAACGTAATGGGCGCTTTGTAACCTTTCAACCGACATAAAATAAATCTAGTACAGTTTGTGCCTGTTAGCGCAATTTCTTAGTTATGTGCCTAACAAACACACTTCTCGGCAATTTTACATTACGACAACGTATTGAGCATTGTCGTAGGATGCCTGTCGGGTGTATAACGACAATGTTGGGGACAAAAGGTAAGCAAAAGAAACACCGCGCCCCTTCGTGACGACTAAGCAAAGACCTAAACGTAGCAAAAAGTAGTAGTTGTCCACTTCATACGAACAGTGAATCACGTCCGTTGTAACAAAGTCACTTTATTCGATTTCTCGCTCCATTCGAGGATTCCCGCGGTCCTAACTGAAATGCAAAAAAGCAAATCGTCTTTACTTTTAACGAAGTTTTGCTGATAACAATGTCCGTTTTGTCGCCCGGACTTCGCGATGACAATTATTTACCGTAATTGTAGAGCAGAGTGGTCTGAATTTGATAAGCAGAACTTTAAAAGTAACAAAAACATTTCGTTTGCAAAATGTGTACTTGGCGGTGCATGCGTCGTGGGCCGGCGATGGACACGTGGCGATGAACACCTGCGGCGCACAGCCATCAACAGATGCACGACGAGAAAAAGTTCAGCTTAAAATAAACTATTACCAGCTGTCGCTGCGAAATCAGCAACACCAAAAGTGCGCTCGAGTGCGCAGGTGATACTAAGGTTGCGAGAAATAAACGTAATGGCTACCGTGTTGCAACCCATACTGCAACCACAACGAACGCCCATTGTATGCAAAGAGGATGACCGATAACGTATACAGCCTTGCTGTGCTCTCCGCTTTTCCAGAATTCAGCGCTTAATCAGAGGGACGCGTGTAGGGGGAACGGTGACACCAATAAAAGAGCACAGAAGCGTGCTTTTGTTGACGTCGCATGTGATGAGGCTCTCGCGAGACGAGTCAAATTCTTCGCGTAGTTTTTAATACCATACCCGGGGAGGGACGAGCAAAAGAGGGACCAAAAGAAATGATGATGATAATGATGTCCTCAAAGCTTTTGGCACGTACCCTACAAGGGGGAATTGGCCAGGGCTAAATCAATTGGTGAAATTCGCGAGAACCTCAAAATACTAATTTATTACCGGAAAGAGCGAGGCCGTAAAATGAAACTTCGTTACGATTATGACCCGAATTACCCATTAATTTCTTACCCTTCACCAATTCAAGCGACCTGAAGCTGAAAGAAAAGCTGGAATACAATTATATATATCCCTTTTTGCATACCCAAAATTTATTGCGCCTAATAGAGTAATATAAGTGGAACCGGTAATAGTCCATCCCCCCAAACGCTCAATTGGGTACCTTCAAAAGTAGCTGTCTAGTCAGCCTAGAAGCGGCGACAGGCGAGAAAAGAAATGTTCGATTGTTTCCGGGACCTGGAACCGCACACATAGCTCCGTAGGTGAAAGCCCTGTTCTAAACAGATAGAAATATAGTCTTGGAATCCTGCAGCGCAGCTCGGTGAAGGTCACTTCGCGTTGCCGAGAACCCCAAAAATGAACAGTTCCAGCCCGAAATTTAAATGTTGATACTCTTAGTGGCTCGTGTTTTTACGAATTTGTCTTCTTTCTTCTTCCCTCGCTGATGTTTACGCCGTGGCCTACGAAAAAGCGCAAAATGTTAAAAAATGACGTCGTGCTTCAAAACAGGTGTTATAATAGCTATGGTTTCGCGATAGATGTTTGAATTTCAGTTTCCTCTTTCAGTTTAAGGTTTGTTAGGTTTTCCAGCGGCAGGGTAAAAACAAGAAGAACTAATTGCGGTGCTCCTCGTTATCGCTGATGCGCACCCGCCTGCTCCTAGTTCCGCGATTAACATTTCGACTGCTTTTGTTTTCTAATGTTGCATGGACGTTGAATATCTGCCTCTGTTATCGTTATAACTGTGGAGGCTTTGTATTTTTGCACTTGTAACACCACGTCCTTGCAAGCTAAAAGGTTGTTAGGCTTAGCACTGGCAATTTAAAAAACGACGCTGTTTTTGAAGTGGCGGGAAATTTTCTTTGCTTCGCTGGAAGAGGTACGCCTGCTGCTCCAGTGTATTGTGTTTGCGTCTTTGCTTGTATCCCGTTTTATAATTAATATCTCCAATCTTAAGTAATAAGTTTTCAATAATGTTTGAGCATTATTTAGCCTTATTACGAAAGATGGGCTGGGTGGCTGTATGCTGCTACTGAGGCTAGTGACATCATTATTGCAGCTGGGCGGACGAAAATTATGAAATAACAAATACAACAGAAACCTCTCGCTACATGGTATGTAAAGTGAGTCGTCTAATGTTAACTGAAAACAGCGCAGACGGATGAAAACACGGTGCAAAGTAAGACACAAACACATAGTTTCTTTTCTGTCGTACGTGTTCTGTGTCTTCTCAGTCTTACGTATCAGCTTAGGTAAATAAATCCCTTCATCACAGCCTGTGATCGTGCACACGCATCATAAAATCTCGGGAGTAAAAACGTTCGGTCTGATTTTTTTTTTTAGCGTAGATAGTTAGGATTCTTGGATCATAAGTTTCGAACTGTAACGCAGAAGACCAGAGACATAGAACGAGTGGACACACACAGCCCAGACAACGAGTAGAGTCTGCACGTTCTTTTCTTTTTTTGTCTTCTGCGCGACCATTTCAAGTGTCTTTTCCCCGGGAAAAACTGGCTTGCCTCCTTTCAAAAAACCACTAAGGGTGCTTGAGCAGGATTCATCTTTGCTCATCGCTCTCTCACACAAAGGTGCTGAAAACAAACCACACAAAGCTATATTTGTACTATATTAATTTTTATTTAGATATTTTTTCGCGATGCATTGAAAGAAGGCGTTGGTGAGCGAAAAGTAAATGAGGTCCAAAAAAAAAAGGAAGAGACGCTACAAGAATAACTAACGTTATCTGGAACACGCTTTTTAGAACAACCGATTGCTTTCCATTCAATGCTTGCATATCTGTTGCCTCTGTTGATTACCAGAGTGGCCAACCAGAATTGAATTTTCTTGTGCAGAGTTCTGGACAGCGAACACAAAACCAGAGCTATTGTGCAACCACAATCCAATGAGATCATTGCCAACAGGAACGGGATGACCAAGGCCGGGCCTGTAGCGCAATTTTATCATGTCGTATAGCAGTGTTTGTCCAGGTCCTACCGCTAACCCCAAATATAATCTTATAAGGCTATTTCAGTCCTTCTCAGAACAACTTCAGCGCGAGAAAACTCAAATAAACGAGCACAAAGTAGTCAAATAACAGAAATATCCCCTTGCGTGCTCTGTAGGTCTAACCACGTTAACTGCTACACGCCCCTAGACGTACAGTGACTTTAACGTTTCCGGGCACGCAAGACTGCCTAACGTACGCCCTAACATGACCGACAGTGCCTACACGCGTAAGTGCATTGGCCAGCACTTGACGGTTCCAAATATTCGCACAGTATTATGCACCCTATTTCCCCGGATTTTGTTTCGTGCGAGACCCAAAAGTCCCATAATGTTGGCAACGTAGCACGCTTAAAGTAGTTTCACTCTTTAAAAGCGCACTTCACTCTTACGTGGTCCAACAACTGTTGTAGTATGGATTTCCCCACATTCTTTTTGTTAATCGCCCCAGAGGACGTAGGAGGGGGAAGGGTTGGGGGTGGTGTGTCCTCGCACGCGAGAACTTTCCAATTTGTACTGCTTGTTTTTGCTCGCGAGCACTGCTTTCCAATTTGCACTGCTTCCTGAGCGTTCTTCCTGAGCTTACTAAGCTACTTTCTGAAATGGTATCCGTACTTTCAAATCACAGTTTATTTTCTCGTTTCTATGGGCCATCAAAAAGTGACCAAACAGTTTTATGAAATTTCTTGAGATTTTTTTTTGTTTTCTTCGTAACAGAACAAGGTACAGTTTACTTGAGGCGGTGATTTCGTTATAGACAGGCGAGGTGACACTCAGCTCCTACCGAAATTTTCGCATAACTTCGAACGGGTGAGTAAACACGATTCACTAAGCAACCAGGATTACCGTACAATCGAGCAGCTTTGTAGATTTGTTCATTACCAAAGCGACTTTAGCTGTCATGAAATACGTGAGTGCTTGTCGCGATCTGCGCATTTATATCGGTATTCGTATTCGAATATTGGTATTCGAAGCATATATGCTTTCAGCGATATGTTTCGTACAAAGGCTCCCATTCTTCTACTATCAGTTTTTCACGTAACAAAGCTCTACTGCTTGTGTACTCTAATTATAAGCGAGGATTGGAATGGCCTGTGCGCTGAAAAATAATGCAAGTATTGCACATATTATTCTTCTATACAAACTGGGACATTACACGAAATCCATCTTTCGTGCAAAAAACATATCTAGGCGAACAGAATAGGAGTACCATGTACCAAATGTCGTCCTTCACGCTCAATAATTTCGAAGATAACTTACGCGACACGTCTATTAGGATAGAGAACACTGTAGCTTGAGCTAACTATAAAACCTGCCTTAATAACCTAGACAGCACCATCAAAGCGGCCAAATTTCCGTATCATGCCGATATATTTCAGCGAAGAAAAGAACTTTTGCTGTTTTTTTGAGCAGCTTTCCAACATTGCAAATCGTAGTTCTATCTTCTGAACTCCCGACAACCTGACAACGCGGGGCGTTGAGTTTCAAGGCCCATCTTGGGTGAATGCATCAAGTAGTATTTTCATCCGTGCAACCATTCCCAATTCTACTCAAGTGTGGCTGACTTCGTTCATGTTGATAACTGCTTAAATGCTCTTTTTTGAGCGACAACTCTATTGCTCGGGGTGCAAACCCCGAAAACGGCTCGTTCCTCGTAGCGTCAATTTGACCTTCAAGCTCTGTCTGTGTTGTCGTTAGGGGCACAAACGCTTTCGCGAAAAAACATACTTCGTAAAGCTTGCTCCGAACGAAACATAAACTCTGTCTTGAACTTGACATTGCTACGCCGTTCGCATTTAGTGACTTTCTGAACACATTTACGCAACACCATGCACTTTTAGATGGTCCTTGCAAATATTTATGGCCTCCGTGGCTTGCTCCGCCATTCACCTCTTTTGATGTAATGGATAGGGCACCTGTATAGAGGTTTTAGCTTTAGGGTGTTTCATCGCTTTGAAATTGCAGTCGAGCTATGAGGCACGCCTTGGTGGAAAGCTATAGAATTATTTATACCACCTGAGGATGTTTTACGTGCGCGAAAGTTTCAACATGTGTGTTTTCGTTCTTTGCCTCAGCAAGAACTTTTCGTCTAGTTAAGTTGCGCAAGTTCTATGATTTTCGCGTTTCGTTTCTATAAACAGAGGCTGAAACCATTCGATTCTCGCGCATGTACTAACCGTGTTTCTTTGTTTTCACCTATTTTCTGGGCTCCCATAATCACGCAGAGCTGTAATCTTCTTTAAACATCTCTTGCTCAATCTGTTGGATTAAGCTTTTGTCACATGTTGCCGAGACCTCAAACGGCGATTAAGAATGACTGGCTGCACTCCGATAAAAAGGACAAGAAAGATTTAAGTTAACTTAAAGGCACGTCTCAATGGGACCAGTAGATCTGACGTTATTCGCTCCCTCCATTTGATTATTACTCTATATTATTCCTTGAAAACTTTTCAGACCCTTCCCAGAGAAGATTTCTTCCCCGCCCTAGAGATATAGTCTGAACGACTCAGATCCATCCTTGTGGGTGGGTGTGTGTATTGTACCCGCGGCCAGCCATCGAACACCGCGTTATTAAGAAGCTTTTTTTGTAGCGTGAGCTACACTGGCCGAGGTTGAGCAGTTTCACGTGGCTTCTGGAGAGAGCGCTGCGCGAGCGCGGCACGTTGCGGCCCGGTTCACTTGATGATCATGCGAGGGGTGGTAGGTTGTGGAACCGATCGCTCGTGCGTCGCAGCAACACCGTCGTGCGCCTGTCGAAGCACACCCCACGCGCCCAGCGTCTTCGCCAACCTTAGTTCCGCACGTGGCGGCCCGGTCCACTTCATGACCAATAGAGGGTTGGCCGGGTGTGGAACTGATGGCTCGCGAGTCGCAGCAACACGGGCGTGCGCCTGTGGAACCAGCTCAGCTCTGGGGCTATTGGTGACGCGGCGCCGGAGCCGCTTGATAAGTACACATGTGTCACATAATGCGTATACCATGTATGTGTCATTGAAGCAGCAGTAAGTATGATAATCAGGCTTATCCTAGACAACTAGAAAACTAAGAAGAACCAGCAGAACCTTAACTCACGCTACGTATATCCTGGCATAGCCGAGCTAAGCCACTGCTAATTTTTTTTTCCGCACGTACAACCTTTATTTCCGGCTTATCAGAGCCATGAAAACTCATGGCGCGCTTTTAATAAAACTCCTAAATTAGGCTGCTGTATGATATCGTAGGACGGAAGAGAACTGACAGTTAAATAATGGATCAACAGGTGATTTTTGTGCCCTGCGAATACTCTTATCTGCGTATACTCTATCTAGGAATATTTTTTCTACTCAATCAGAATACTCATCTCCTCCCCATTTTCCCCTCACGCTTTTGCTTCATCCTCGCACTCTCCTCACTGCCGCCTTTATTCGTTCTACGCTGCACGCCGCGCTCGCTGTCTTTTATTTTCCCTCGAGTTCTCGTGCTCTTCCTTCGCTAGATTACAACGACGCCCAACCGAAAGAATGAGCGCTCCAGAGCTGCGCTCAATAAAGAGTTGCGAAGCTTAAAAAATAACATTTTTGCCTGACACAGTACTCGTTTTGGGGTTGTGGCACATCTCAACAGCTCCTTTAGAGCTTTTTGAAATAAAATACGGGACTGTGTTGGGGAAAAACCTACTCTTTGGACCGCAGTCTGTGCAGCGCCGTCAGCAGCAGTGACACATGGGGAGTAGACACGCTTGAACGAGTGAGCGCCATTTTGTGTTACATAAAGAGAAGCAGGACATACTTAACCAAGAATGAAAGGCCGATATAAGGGATTTGGTTGAAACTGAGTGTTCAGGCTAACATTCTGCAGTCTTATCTAAGCAAAGCTCGCTTCAGCCGGCAGAAGTGAGCCCTGTTGCGACCGAGTGGGGGCACCCGATCCGAGCTCCGTGGCCTCCGACATACGAAGTGGTAGCGTGTATGATGCGAGCGGCCAGCCGCTGTTGCAGCCGTGAAGAAGTCCAGAAGCCGTAGGCTAACGTAACTGTTTGCTTTATAGCGAGAGGTGAGCCGAAGCCAAAGAACAATGCCCCGACGGGCGAGGTTACAATACAGGACTCGAGCAGAGCGACAGCATGGATTCGCTGCTCAAACAGGAATGGTTTACAGCGCTTGCGGGGGTCTATTTATACCCAAAAGCGGTAACGGTCAAAACGCCAACAAGCTGGAACACGCCACGAACGTCACCGACACACACAACGCTCTTTCCAGAGTTCGTAGCCTCGGCGCACGTTGAGTCCGAGAGAGGGGAGAGAGGAGGACTCCGCTGAGTTCGCGGAGCCTCTGTGTCCTTGAAGAGCGTTGAGATGAGCCTCGCCGGCAGCCGCCGAAGTTTCCAAATGCGCCGAAAGCGAAGCGTCTGAGCCGGGCTTGTCGAAACTTGTCACCGCACGGTGGCGACTGTTTTCAAAGGCGCACGCAGTGGCTTTGCCGCACAGCCGAGGAGTGATGCGGGAAAGTACGGCGGCGCTGGCCGATTCGTAACAGCTTCTCCGCCAGGGGTCCGAGATCCCGATGGACAAGGGTCTTCAACAGTTGTGCGGAGGGATGCTTTCGAAGTGAAGTGCTCGGAAGACGCTCGACTCCAGGCCTGGGCTGTACGACACCGTGCTGGAGCTTCACCTGGCCGGTCACGGGACGAGTAGTGGCTCCCCAAGAACGTCTCTGGCTTGGTCAGGCAAGCAACAGAACAACACAGGAAGACACAACTGCATCGCCGGCAAGTGCGAAGACAAATCCACACTGAATATCTACCAGACTTTTAGTTGCGATAAAATACTCTAATAACTAACTACACTAGTTATATTTTAGCCCAGCAGTACTTTAGACAAGTGCACAAACTTGAAAGGTCACATTTCGCGTGATTGAAAATGTCCCACACACACACAAAAAACCTAATCGTAAAGGGCGAAACCTGCTCCAGGAAAAACAATGAAATTGAGAAAGTCAGGCATCTACAGGCCACTTCACGCGCTGAGAGCTGCGATTTGAGCTCTCGTCAATGCCCTGAGCTATTCCCCTTCTGTACCGCACTTTACGTGCACCCGTTCTCTACATGCTGTTGCGACTGCTTGAAATGATACCGGTCGTCTTGTTCGACATAGGTCGAGCGCGCGGATGAGCGAGCGACATTTTCCAGCGTTCGAACGTAAGGCGCGCACTCCTTGCTGGAGGCGGCGTTCCCTTGGCGCGAAGCGAGCTCACGGCTTAGCCCTTGGGCGTGCCCGCACTGAAACACGCGCCACAAGAACGCGCGGAAGTTTTTCCCTCTCCTCGTTGCTCGCCTTTTGGGGAACGCGTTCGGCAAGCGAACATCGGAACGCGTTTACGTTCTCTCCTCTAGGCTGGTCGGTTCCCGACTTCGGCTCAGCCACAGGCGACACCGGAACCTCACCTAGCTCAGCCGATGTTGGCCTATCATCGGGGGCATCAGCTGGGAGTGAAACGGGCACGACGAGCTCTTTAGACACCTTGTAGTTCCCAACAGTCACTACCTCGTCGTCCCTCGCGCTTTCAGCGACAGCCTCGGCACGCGAAGACCGAAGCGTGTTCCCGTTCTCCTTCCTCACTGCCAGAACTACACTACATCCCGGCTGCCCTATCTCAGACGGCTCAGCCGCCCGAGACACCTGCATCTTTACGAGCTCGGCTGGCCGTTGCTCGAGGTCAGCTACCTGAGCTGGTGGCAGGACGGAATCGGCTTGCTCAGTGGCGAGATCGTCATGACTCCCAACTGAACCGTGCAAACCGTTCGCTGCCTCGGCTGCAGGCTTTCCCACCACGTCGCTCGTTTCCGCACTACCGTCCGAAGAAACAACTTCCGTTTCAGCGGACGCGTGCGGCCTCTCGGTAACCTCATCGTTTACGGATTCCTGAGAAACGTCGCTATCCCGCGAAATGTTCACGTTCAAGTCGGTAGCCGTTCCCAAAGCCTCCCGCGAATTTGGACCGTCCGAACACTCTGCCGAGATCTCCAAAACAAACGCCTGCACATTATTGCACTCAATGGACATGCACACTGCCCTCTGCCGCCTCTGCCGACAGTCTGAGCTAGTGCGCCGTCGTTATCTCTCTCAGCAACCTTGACGCGCTGCTGGGCCGCAACGGTAGCCTCCGACTCGCGCTCCCGAGCGTCTGCTACTGGCAGCGCTGGCGCGGTGCTTTCCTCAAAAACGAGGTCTTTTTCGAGCAACAATTCTAACCCTGGCTTTCTGAGCTTCGCTTTTTCGCGCAAGAGTTGAATCTCGTGCTCTAGTGCCTTACTCTCCCGTTGGAGTCTCTCTTGCTCGAGCCTCCTCCTTTCCCGTCGGATTTGCCTGAGCTCGAGGTCATACCCTCGCATCTTTTCCTCGTGTTCCTGTCTTTCTCGCTCAAGTAGAAGCTTGTGTTCTCGTTCCTCTTTCTGCAACTCGAGCTCCTGTTCTCGCTTTCTTTCCTCGCGTTCCTCACGCTGGCGCTCAGCCTCTGCCTCTGCAGCCTGACGTTTCGCGGTCTCCATGCCATTGATCCGCTCAATGCATTCCGACAGCTCCTCATCGTCAGCCCCAGCAGCGAGTATAGCCTGTATCAGCTGTGGCTTTCTCAGCGCGTCCGTAACATCCAAGCGCAACTCTTTTGCAAGCTCCAACAACTGCGGTTTTTTCAACGCCTTCAACTTCATGGCCGGTCTAGAGTACTGCTTTCCCACTGCTCCAAAAATGTTTTGCGCGAATAACCCACGCGACAAAAACACACATATACCAGCTATCCTCAGAAGCCTGGTAAAACTCAGTGAAGAAAAGTCCCGCACTCACCATTGACCGCCGTGAATTCAGCAAAGTCCGAAGCCGCCTTGACGTCCGTGGTGTTGGGTCTCGCACCGCTGGCTTCAGGTGTTACGAAGTTGCCCTCCGACCGCTGCCAACCAGTTGTTGCGACCGCGTAGGCCGACTGCAGCCGGGAAGAGGACCAGAGCTGATAGGCCAACGTAACTGTTTACTTCATAGCGAGAGGTGAGCCGAAGCCAAAGAACAATGCCCCGACGGGTGAGGTTACAATACAGTACTCGAGCAGAGCGACAGCTTTGATTCGTTGCTCAAACAGGAATGGTTTACAGCGCTTGCGGGGGTCTATTTATACCCAAAAGCGGTAACGGTCAAAACGCCAACAAGCTGGAACACGCCACGAACGTCACCGACACACACAACGCTCTTTCCAGAGTTCGTAGCCTCGGCGCACGTTGAGTTCGAGAGAGGGGAGAGAGGAGGACTCCGCTGAGTTCGCGGCATGGAGGAAGAAAAACGTTAGGAGACGGCGCTACCGGAGAAACGTGAAGCCTATACATAAAAAGTAAAATCGAAGTCGGCCCAGGCGTCACTGCACCACGTGACCCCATCGCGCCGCCGCCGCGAGCTCTTCAATTTCGTCTGCTCGAAACCACTCTGCTGCCCGTTGTCGCGAAGCGTGCTATATGTTTTTTTTCCACGGCTTTCGTCTTTCACACATACTCAGCACTCCTGCCCGCACGCGGGCATGAGATCACCGAGCAGACAAATGCAGGAAGGACGGGGAAAAGCTACCGCCAACCAAACACGAGAGATGCGCCGGAGTCGGAGACCGCCGCCGCCACCGGCCCATCCGACCATGGAGGTCACGTGCTAGGCCGACTTCGGCGGCTTGAGAAAGAGAAACGGCGGAGGGAGCGGCTTCAACGGAGCTGGGCTTGCGAAGGCTAGCTGCGTGACGTCATGCCGTCTCCTAACTTTTTCTTCCTCCATGGTTCGCGGGGCCTCTGTGTCCTTGAAGAGCGTTGAGACGAGCCTCGCCGGCAGCCGCCCATGTTTCGAAATGCGCCGAAAGCGAAGCGTCTGAGCCGGGCTTGTCGAAACTTGTCACCGACATGGTGGCGACTGTTTTCAAAGGCGCACGCAGTGGCTTCGCCGCACAGCCGAGGAGTGATGCGGGAAAGAACGGCGGCACTGGCCGATTCGTAACAGCCCATTAGACAAGAGTATGGCGCCAAATATGCTAGTTCATGCGAGGACCATGTAACAAGTTGCACAGCCGAATACTTCACAGCCTAAGTGTATAGGTAAAAATATTTACCCGACTGCCTCACTGGCTTTGGGTGTAAATTCATGGAAGTAAAAAAATACAGTCGGTATAACGTTTGTCTATAACAGCGATTTCAACTTCAACCAGCTACATCCGAAAACTGCCAAAACATACTCGTTCCAAACATGTCGGAGGCAAAAGCGAAGGGCTAAGACTTCAGAATTCCGCAGTAGTTTTATTCAAATTCCGCCCCGGCGGAGCAGGACAGGGCTGAGAGTACGAAAGCTGTGTTATAGACAAGCCTTTTACCGGCTGTACTTTCTTTTGCTAAGATTTAATGGAAGGAGGAGGCATCTACGACTCCAATTGCTCTTACGACTATGCTTTGCTAGAAGTTGAAGTTCGCAGAAGAGAAAATAGCCTTGGATGTGGCTTGGCATCGAAATTATTAAATAATCCCTTGCAGAGCTTAAAATATAAATTTATACGGAGGGTGTTTTGATGGCATCCACGAGACCTTGAAACTCGGGTAACGCCCTTATTTATGCGCTGGATACACTTGAAAAACATATCATTTGCCCACAGAAAAAACAATGCGGAAACCAAAGAAGTGGAAACGGAAAGTTTAATACTGACATGCAGCCAAAGGCTAGACTTTAGCTCCACAAAAAAGGCTTAGTTTCTTGTGAAAAAAGAGTAAAATAAACAGACATCGTGATGAAATCCCGTGTTTTCTCACAAACTACTCGTAATATCGAAGCGTGGTTGTTGTTTCGGCCACTTATCGTCTTCAGAAATAAAGGCGGAGATGTCATATTTACGCCAGACGTAGGCGAGAGAATATGTTCTTTTATGTAAATATTATTAGAGCGAGGTCATTTTCGCAGTTCAAACGTCAAGGACGAAATAATAGGTCGCTTCGTTGAATTACGCCGACAACTCGTGCGCAAAAAAAGCCTAGCAAATATGCTTAAAGAACAGAAATAATACGTCTTAAAACAGAAAAAGTCACCACGTAGGGTATTTATTCGGGACGATCCCTAGGCACCCAATTCCATCACGTACTTTTGTTTTCCTTAGGTTCCCGGGAATTTATTTCCTCGACATTTAGCTTTTTTTTTATAACAATCACAGCTCGACGCACCCAATCACAGCTCGACGCACAGCTCGACGCCTAGCAACAAGTGCCTTAGTAAGCAAACAAGTTTCGAGGCGCAGATTGCTGTCGCGGAAGAAATAGCAGTAAAAATTCGGGATACGCTGCAATGTTGTAGCCGCAAGCTTGTGTAAGAGTGTACATATTTCCAAGACAAAACTAAAATATAAATACGTTGATGTTGCTATGGCCCTATGTAAACCGCGAGTTGACTTAAGAATTCAAGTAATCTAAAGTCCTAAGCATTTTTACTAAGAGGAGTTACAGACAGTGGCTCTGCATTCACTGCAAAATCCAGTTTTTGTTGGCACTTCGTATTCCGCAGTACTTGAACGGATACACCTCCGAGCTTGGGGTTTATCCCAAGCTCTGATATAAGCCTCAGAGTTTATCTCAGAGCTTGAGATAGCGTCGTAGCTTGCGTCGCAGAGATATCGTCCGGTTCCTTTCTTATCATGCAGGCTGGGCAGTCTGCGGCCTAATATTTTTGATGGACCCCCAAAATCGGCTTTATTCTGAATTCAATATCAAAGTGCGGGTTGTGTTCAAATCGGATATTATTTTCTTACCTTAATGGATAAGAGACAGGAGCGAAATCCATACTGCACGCTCACGCCCCACTGAAAAAAAAAGGATAGCAGGGAGGGGTGATAACTTCGCAATGTTACTAGGAACGGGCACGCGCGAAAATAGAACGTGATGAGTTTAAGTGCGCATGCTCAGTAAATGCAATACTCAAGGTTGGCTTCTCTTTCGGAGTAATTGGCGAGAACAAAGCATATGGGGACAGTTTATCCGGTGCACAGGCAAGCGAACATCCTTATTCGGGTCGTCGCTAAGGTGACTCGCAATTGGTGTCACGCAGTTGACTTTCGCTAGGAAATGGTAATTATGATTGCGCTTTTAAAGAGAATATTTTATGGTATTCTTTTGGTATCCTTAGATCCCCCGTATCATCACCTGGCGCAGCGACGGAAAAAAAGTTATTTCTTTTGCAGTGCGCAGCCAGAAGTGGCGAAGACCGGAGATGCCGAGCGGAACGCGTTCCGCTCCCCGCTAGCAGACGACGCTCGCTTTCCTAGCGCAACTCGCAACCGCAGCGCCGCGGTGGCGAGAGTCGCGGCCGGCCGCCTACTCTCCACGGTCGCGGCGGGGAGATACGGAACTGAAACTAAAGCGTGGCAAACTGTTCGCATGGCGACGCAGTGAAACATCCCCCTCGCGAGGGGCACGATCAAATGCAGAGCATTTCCGGGGGCGCACGACGTTAAAGGAGCCATGAAGAGAAAACACAAGTTTGGTTCATTCGAAAGATTGCCGTTAGAACCATAACGACACCACTTATAACGCAAACTTCGCTCAAATAAGCTACATAATTAGGAAAAAAGGAAATGACCATGCGACCCACCCGCTCATTTTCCGCAACAGAACCTATGATGTCACTCGAGAATGCTCTGCGATTGGCGGAGGCCGGCAAAAGCAAACGCATGTTAGGCAGGGCTTACAGTTTGCATAGCGAGCTAAATGCCCGTGAAACATACTGCACATTCTTTTTATGACAAAGAACGGTGGAGTAAACGGTTGAAGTTCCGAACGAACACGCAAGCGTGTATGCCAATGCGTACGAAACTACCGCCAGCCGAACTCGACATCTCGCCGTCGCCACCGTCGCGCAGACGAATTTTCGGGTACAAGGCTCTTCGGGGCCAACGAACCGTCCCAGCACGCACAGCCGCGACCCTTGCTTGGTATCGTAATCCCTTCACAGGAGGTTGGCCGTCATATCGCCAACCAGCAAAGGTAAAAATAGAAACAAGGGGAGTAAGGAACACAGAGCAGCAACGAGATAGTGCCACTCGTCGCACAGGTTTCGGTATGGAGGTCGTGTTGGCTTGCTGCTGTCGTTACGAGCTCGTTTACAGTTTACAACCACTGAAAACTTCAGTTTGTTCGAGTACTTTACAATGAAATTTCGTTGCTGTGTTTTGAAATGCCCATGTAGTACGGGCAAATCGTCGAGGGAGTGCGACATCCCCGCCGGTGAGATCTCCTTTCATGTGCTGCCCAACGACGAACCTCGGCGAAGCGCTCTGACCTTGGGGAAAAAAATTGCCGTACACACCGCGCATTGACGCTCGAATCTTTCTGGTCGGAGCAGAGAGCTGGAGCGAACGGCTTTCCAAAACGACACAGGCCAACTGGCATAAGCGATACTGCTACTGAAATTGAAAATACGGCACATACGTACCAGTCTGTATTCGTCCGTCGCGACGGGGCTGACGAGGCAGCGGTGCCGACGGCTGGGCGTTCGTCTGTTGTGGCTATCGCGGAATGGTCGCTTTCCCGTCCACCGCGTATCCCACAACTCTTGCCGCTCGTGCACTTAGAAGCATTGAGCGTTCAAGTGGTGTGAGGTTGTTAAATGCAAGCCCGAGCTCCTCGGCGAGAGTTTTGTTCTCCGGATCAGGCGATTCCATGACTAGGGCTGCGGGTGCACTAGGTTTTACTAGTATTTTTAAAATGGCCGCCGTCTCGGTCGACTCCTGCGCGTGGGTGCTATATGGAGTCGACATACTAAGTATCTGTTTCATGGACCGGCTCGTATGACGCCATTGTTCACGTGACGAAATGTGCAATTTTAGCGGGAGATTTAAAATTTTGGCTTAAATTGCCTTATTTCTCAGTGAATAAAGCATCATTTGCTTCCGGGAAAGCGCTTGGGGTACTATGAAACACCTAATCTTTCGAATAAAACAAACTTTTGTTTTCTCTTCATGGCTCCTTTAAGTAGTTTGCGTTACGTTAATGTTGTTGCACTTGTGGCAACTGCTGACGAGAGAGCGCTCGTCAGCAGTAAAATTGGCAGCCTCGGCGCACGTTGAGTCCGAGAGAGGGGAGAGAGTGTCCTTGAAACGTGCCTGGGCGCGCTATCGAATGTTGATCGCGCCGATAGCGAAACGTCTGAGCCGGGCATGTCGAGGCGAGCGGTGCGGACAACTACGGACGCCAAGAACGGGTGACATCGTGAGTTAAAGAAATGCTCTGCATTTAAAAACAACAGAGCGCTGCGAAAGGGTACCCGACATGCTCTTTCCATTGCTCACGCAATAATACAAATTTGTTTCTCGCGGAGTACCAAATTTGTAAAGGGGAAGCTGAAGGCGCGAGAACGTAGCCCCCGTCGAATGATATTGTCAACACGCTATCCTAAGCCGGTCCAAGGTATATTAAATCAAGATTCGGATTTCTTAGGTCTTGGCATCTTCCAGTGAGAGCCGTACATACGATTGGTTACCATTCTCACCAAGGTAATCAGCGAGCATGCCCCACAAGCCTGTCCACTTAATATCGCGTCCGGTTAAGTTACCGGCTTTCCCGCTGAACAGCTTCCCTGCTTTCCTTCACGCTATCAAACGAGACCGCTGACATTTCCGGGGGATGACGCGCCCGAGCGAATCACACTGGACCAGTCGTACACATTTCCGACGGTCGTCAACTATTCGCGGGCTTAAAAATGAACTAAATGGTTTTTGTGCTCTTGAAAACGGCCAAAAAACCTAACTCGTAGCCTTCTACGAATCCATTTGCTTTAGCAAAGAAAAAATAATGAATGTGAGTTTCTCCTCTGCCATGGCAGGAACCCTATTGTTTTCTTTGTATTACCGTTTTCTGGTACTGGGAAAATCCCTTGCGCAAAGCCACGCCTGCTTTTGTTTATATTTTCCGGAAAAAACCCTTAAATTTGCATGGTTTATAGGAATTATCGGTCCTTTGCCCGATAAGACTATCCGACATGGCTTCTCAAAAAAAAAACAAAAAAAAAAGAAAAGGACGTGTCCCGAGTACTTACGTTTGAACCCTCCCCCCCCCCTTTTCAACGAAAAATAATGAGAGGGGGAACTGATTCACAAACACGGGTGTTTCAAGAAGCGGTAAGGGTGGCTAAGAAGCTTTTGAGATTAAAAATCTCAAACCAGGACGGCCAACGAGCACTGAAAATAGGAGGCTGATTTTCTCAATCCGCATTCTCCGGGTATTTGGCCGACGCGGGAAAAAGAAAGCACATGGAAAAAAATCTTGCACCCCTCCGCCTAACTACGACGATGGTCGAAACGCAAAGTTTTCTCCTGATGGATTCTGTGGTTGGCCAATCGCACACTGCGAGTATGTGTTACTCTGGATGTACGCCCCACTTTTTTTAGAATACCCACAGCAAGTCTCGGGTGCGCACTCCGTAGTCCTAACGTTTTGGTTTGGGGTGTACGGCGTGAATGGGTGCCTGCTGCGTGGCTTTCGCTTCGACCATGTCGAAATGGAGAAATCGGATAGACACCGGCTACATAGCGCGAGGGACCCAGGTTCGATTCGAGGGACCAGGTTCGAGGGAACCAGTCTTGAAGGGTTCATGGAGAAAAATTACGTTTGTTTTATTCGAAAGATTTAGTGTTTTATAGGTGCCTAAGAGCATGCACAGCAGCAAACGATGCTTCACCTAATATGAAATTAAATATTTTAAGTAGAAATTTCAATTTTTCCGCTAAATAGTGTGTTTTTATGACGTGGACAATGAAATATTAAGATCAAGGCCTTAAAACTAAATATCGTCTGCATACCTCGGCAAAGTTGGCGCGGCTCACTCAAACTCACTTACAATTTTTTTTCGAATCACCACTCACTCAAACTCAGACTCCACGCTGAGCAGCACACCTGCGCTCACTCAAACTCAAACTCACATTGAGCGCAAAACTCAGAACTCACTCGGGCTCAAAACTCAAAATGTACTCAGAACTCAAAATGTACTCAAACTCAAAATGGACTCAAAACTCATATGTACTCAGAACTCAAAATGTAATCAAAACTCACTATATACTCAAACTCAAAATGTACTCAGAACTCAAAATGGACTCAAATTCAGAATGTACTCAGAACTCAAAATGAACTCAAATCAAAATATACTCAGAACTCAAAATGTACTCAAAACTCAATATGTACTTAAACTCAAAATGTACTCAGAACTCAAAATGGACTCAAACTCAAAATGTACTCAGAACATCAAAATGGACTCAAACTCAAAATGTACTCAGAACTCAAAATGGACTCAAACTCAAAATGTACTCAGAACTCAAAATGAACTCAAACTCAAAATGTACTCAAACTCAAAATGTAGTCAAACTCAAAATGGACTCAAAACTCAAAATGTACTCAGAACTCGAAATGAACTCAGAACTCTAAATGGACTGAGAACTCAAAATGAATTCAGAACTCAAATGGCCTCACAACTCTCTCGTGCTAGGAATTCACTGTGGCTCAGATGGACTCTGATTTCATTAGCATTCAGTGTTGTCAAATTCACGCGTGGTAAAAATATTACGGCTGCAAATTCGTGAGCTCAAACCCTTGCATTCGGCACGACATGACACCGTAGCTCCTGTGAGGTCGAAAACAATTTTCGTTGCAGATTTAATACAGCTATACCTGCTGCCCATGATGACTAGCGCTGGTTGCAAGCAATTGTACGTATATATTGGATACCAAACTTTTGATGTAGCCTCCGTGTTCGTATTTATGACAGAGGCGGTCCAGACTCGATGGTGTGCTGGGTCCTTGGGTCGAAACAAGCAAGATTGGGCGAGGGGATGTGCGCTCACTGCTCCATTCATTTATGTCGAAGCTGATTAGGGTTACGGTTCCGTGCATTCTTGCTCTGCATCCTGAAAAAACGCCTTGCGTCAAAGCGAACTGTCCCCGCAAATCTCTGAAGCACGAGGCGTTCATGGATATGCCGTTGCTTTTTTAATGCGTAGCATTCTTTGACGAGTACCGCCCTCTTCCTACCCCCACCACGATCGTGTAACGCCCTGCACTGACACAAAAATGCAGATATCACGGAAGTTCAACATGTGATAATTATAAAAGCGTAAATGTAGACAATTGATCAAACTAAATGTTAAAAAACTAAAAAAATAATAAGAAGAAAAAATATCGAAAATGGTGAACTGTGTAACACGGGAGTCATGGATAGTCTCAGATTGGGTTAAAATTCCGAGATATGTGGGGCTAAAGAATGTGGGGTATCAAATTGAGGGTCTCGAGGAGGGAAATCACGTGAGACAAACAGAAAAGTGCCTCGTTGTTTACTGAGGCACTTGTATTAGTTTTATTAGCATTTGCTAGGTGGGATGAGCTCTCGTAGCTCGGCTCAGCACCACGCTGTCGTTGTAAGCAATTACTGCCACCGTACCCAGCTGTTAATTTCCAGCATGCACGCGTGTGCGAGTGCGAGTGCGAGTGCGCGTGCGTTTGCGTGTGTGCGTGTGTGCGTGTGTGCGTGTGCGTGTGTGCGTGTGCGCGCGCGTGCGTGTGTGTGTGTGTATGTGTGTGTGCGTGTGCGTGTCCGTGTGCGTGTGCGTGTGCGTGTGCGTGTGTGTGTGTGTGTGTGTGTGTGTGTTGCGTCAGTCATCTGTTCTTTCATTGTGTTTGAGATGTTGTCGTTGGAGAACTGCAGAGACCGAGTTAATTCTTTTCCTTTACATTGTCATTGTTACGGAATTATGGAAGAAGAGGAGAGACCACGTACTATCATGGCCATCAGGGGATAGAGAAGGAAGAAGCTAATAAACCTCGGTCCGGCTCAGCCATGGCCTCGCGTCTGCGTCCCGTTCCATAATATTTCTAGTGCCGTGAAACCCGGGAACGACGGACCAGCGGACGTCACGGCGCAGCGCCTTCAAGGTAGTTGCGTGGCCTCAGGTACGTCGGATCGTCTCATTCGGAGGCCTCACCCTTGAACGATGCCTGCCATGGCTGCGTGCTGGACACAGGACCCCCCCCTAGAACTCGGAGATGATCCCCCACCCATCGGACAGTCCCGACCCTTGCTTCGCTGCGCTCTCTGGTTTAGACGACAGGCAGTCGTGGACCAACTTATCAGTTCGCGGGTCATCCTCCGGGCGGACATAACGGAATTAGCCAACACCACTATTCGGTCTTGGAATCGTCACCATCGAATATAAGTATGCTCATCGATTATTGCACCGTATGGCAGAACAAAAACAAGAACGAACTTCGAAAGCTGGACGGTCATATCCAGAGCCTTCTCGACTTTGACAGTTTGTGGCAGGACTTAGAAGAAGGCGAAGAGTTTCATACGCGATAAAGTCGCACGAAGGTTTCGTTAAAGGAACGAATCTCTCAGGCAACGTTGAGGACGTCGTTCACCGCGACGAAGACTTTGTCGCCACCTCAACCCGACGCACGATGCTTTCAGAGTGGGGCACCTCCCTGAAACTGGGACGCGGCCAGTGTATCACTCCCATTCGCAACAAGGGCTGCTTGCGAAACCGCGAGTTCGTCGTGTTCAGCGGAAGAGAACACGGAGCAGCACAGAGCTCCTACATTTCCAACATCGTCGGTAAACCAGGCCGCGGGATGTACCAGCAAGACCAAGTTCGACGACCGGCAGCCGGGGCCGTGGCAATCCGCCGAAGCGATGAAAATACCATCTCGGACTCGGATGCGCCCGTGGCCAAGCACAGGAAGTTATCGCACATAGACAACAGGAAGATTAAGTCAACGGATGGAAGTGGTTCTTCGTGTCACGACAGGAAGAGATTCACTCGTGCACTGCCGTCACGAAACGAGTGGCTTACTAGCAGACCCCGGAACAAGCGAATTCAAGCACGTGAAATTGAAGCCTCCGTTCTACCACTAGAAGAAAGGAAAACCAGGTTAATGGCAATGACGCAGACGAAAGTGGGAAATACTCAGACAGTGCGCAAAAGGAACATCGAAAGCGAACAGAAAAGGGAAAAGGGACCGCTGACCAGAAGATTGAGGCTGCATCGAGAATACGATTTATGCATGTTCGTTAGGCACTCCGGTTCGAGCAAAACAACGTGCCCCGTCTTAGCCAAGAAAGTGTCGAAAAGAAGGCATCGTGCCTCAAAGCATCGATGGAGGATAAAGCAGAAAGGCATCTACCACCTCCAGACTCCGCAGGATTGACATTGGACTAATCTACGGCAAGCCTAGACTAATCTGCTCTGGACTTCCTCATCAATAGCGCCACCGTCGGGGGTGGGAGTATGTTACGGAATTATGGAAGAAGAGGAAGACGACCGCGTACTATTATGGCCATCAGGGGATAGAGAAGGAAAAAGCTAATAAACCTCGGTCCGGCTCACCCATGGCCTCGCGTCTGCGTCCCGTTCCATAACAGTCATGATGTGCTAGTTTTGATATCTTGCGCTGATTTCTCATTGTAATAAAATCAGTTCGAACGCACACACAAACTGCGCTTGCTTATTTTTCTGAAGTGTTTTCCTTCTGTCGTAATGTCTGTTTATGTCTTGGTGGCTCTGTTGCCTCTCTATCTCCTACACTCTAGCAAGGAGTAAATGTCTCACATGTAATTGGCCAATTCTGGATTCGAGTGCACGTGGGTACACTGTGGGAAGGAAATTACGGACACGAAACGCGGCCGCAAGGCTTATTCATAAACAAATGTGAAATTCGCCTTTCTGATGAGCTCTGATGCCCCCTGTTACCTATGGTCGTCCACAATTTCCACAACACCATATGTGTCGAAGGATTTGCTTGTTTGTTGGGACACGGGGAAATGGAGGAAGTAACGTTTGAATGGCAGCTATTAGCATGGAGTTTTTGAGTCTGGTGATTTAAGTTCAAAAGCTTGGCATGGCCTTTGTTCTTACCCCATGCCATCCTGCCTCGATGATTCAGCAATTAGACAATATTTTTATTACTATATACCGCATTGATGGACATCTCTGGACAAGCCCTCGCATGTATGTAGCACAACTGCCTTACGGGTTGGCAGGGAGTTTTGGTTAAACCCTACCCAGCAATTAAAGAAAGATACCATTTGCTATGCCCTAAAAACTATAATCAGAAAGCATTTTTATATTTGTCCCACGTGATCCCCCTCGACGAGTCCTTTAATTTGATACCCCACTCACCCTAGCAGGATCATATGGAATTCATACCCGTCAAACGAACCATGACTCTCATGACTGTAACCAGGACGCATTATTTAAATGGCCGACGTGATTCCCCTAACTGAAACCACAATTTTACACCCCACATGCTTTAGCGGCCTCACTTTGAATTTAACCCAATCTATGACTCATAATGACTATCTCATGATTAGAACCACGAAGCCTTTTTTATTTGTACCACTTGATTCCCCTCGTCAAGACCGTAAATTTGATACTCTACACGCCCTAGGGGTCACTTCGAATTTTAACCCAATATAAGACTCGCCATGACTATCTCATGGTTATAACCAGGAAGCATTTTTATATTTCTCCCACGTGATTCCGCTCATCAAGACCATTTATTTGATACCCATCACATCCTAGCGGAATCAATTTGAATGTTAAACCAATCAATGACTAACCATGACTATCTAATGCTATAGCCATACCGCATTTTTGTCCCACGTGATTTCCCTCATCGGAACCTTCAATTTGATGCCCCGCACACCAGTGGTTTTCATTGGGAATTTTAACCTAATTTATGACCCACCTTGAGTATGTCATGATAATAATCAAGGAGCACGTGATTACCCTCATCGAGACCTTTAATTTGATACGCCACACGCCCTAGCGCAATGAACTTAAATTTTAACCGAATCTATGACTAACCATGACTACGTCATTATATAACATTTTGTCCCGAATCGTTCCTCACATTGAGACCTTGAATTTGATTCCCAAGATGCCATCGCAGCGTCATTTTGAATTTTAACCCAATCTATCACTAATTATGACTGCCTGATGACTACAATCAGGAAGCACTTTTTTATTTACCCGACGTGATTCCGTTAATCGGGACCTTTCATTTGATACCTTACACGCCTTAGCGTCATCAGTTTGACATTTCACCCAATCTAATGCGGTCATTAATCTGTCTAAAGGGGCCCAGTCAATTCAGCTAATTCATTTGAAACAGCAGAAGGGACAGCCCCCGCCCCCCTTTTCCCCCTTTTCCCCCCGGCTCTCACCTCTTCCTTTGTGACCCCTAGTATATCAAGCCGTTAACAGTAGCAGGCGAACAACAAGCAAGCAAGCGCCGCAGTGTGCTTTCCCACACCCTTTCCCACCCTCTTAGTGGATCCATCAGGAGGAAAAGTTAAGACAACCCTTTTTTTTGACCTCACCAGTCAATTATCACTCACGCGCCATCCGTGAAAACTTGGTATACAGCAAGTGCTTAGGGTCATGAAAATTCAACAAGAAAGTAAAAAAAATCAGACACCCCCTCCCTCCCAACCAATCACGCGGATCGCGAATGGTGCCTAGCCGCAGGTAACCTGAATTCCGAGCCCACAGCGACGCATGAAACTCAACAGCCAACCATAGCTGCCTGCTAGGCTACTTATATGTACTCAAACTCAAAATGGACTCAAAACTCATATGTACTCAGAACTCAAAATGTGCTCAAAACTCAATATGTACTCAAACTCAAAATGTACTCGGAACTCAAAATGGACTCACACTCAAAATGTACTCAGAACTCAAAACGGACTCAAATTCAAAATGTACCCACAACTCAAAATGGACTCAAACTCCAAAATGTACTCAAACTCAAAATGAACTCAAGCTCAAAATGTACTCAGAACTCAAAATGGACTCAGAATTCACTAGGTCTCAGGCGTACTCAAACTCAATCGGACTTAAACTCAGTCGGGCTCACTCGGCTCAAACACACTCAAGCTCAAACTCACCATGCCACACTAGCCTCGCGCTCCCTCAAACTAAACTCACGGGTGAGTTTCAGTCCAAATGAGTCTGAGTGAGTGGACTCATGAGTGAGTTCGCCGACCTCTGATCGTCTGCCGACCATGATTGCTCCAATCTCACAGACGAACGTTTGGTTATCTGGTTTATCGCCCACTTTCATAGATGGCGCTGCAATACTGCTGAAATTAGGGCGCCTCGATTTACGTGTCCGCCGTACAAGGTGAAGACACGTATACGCTGGCGTCGCCATTTTTGGTCACTCGCTCACCGCCGAAGCCAGTCATTGTATCAAAACCGCGCTAAAATTATCGCCGCAACGCGGTCTAATGGCGAAGCTTGAATCATCTTATGTTTCGCTTTGCTGGGTTTCCTGGGAAACGGAAAGAACAACGCGTTGAGCACGTTGACCCCATTGCGGCGGCACGGGACCTTTCAAAGGGTGTCTCCACCCGGCACGGCTTCGCTGGCATCGAGGCACCCTTTAACTAAAGTGCCGGTGTTCGCCCTTAGCTTCTAGCCGGATTTTTACAGCAGCGCAAAAACGTAATTGGGTGCATTTGGGCACCATGGCCCCATTTCTATTTCGCCCCGGGAGCCACTCATTGTGGTTTTCGCTTGACGGTAACATACAGAATGCAAGCGACCCTAGCGCTTACTGCTCCCTAGACGTCCGTATGATAAAAGATAGAAACCGGCATAGGGCTCCACTACCGAACCTTTATTTAGATAGGCTTGAGCTCCCTTCAGTGACAAACTGCACGACTTATATTTCTATGTCACATACAAAGAAGGGAAAGAACTTAGCCAGGAAGCACGCGTCGGGAATATTCGGCCGGGTCAACCTAATCCCTAGTAGCTTGGGCATGGCAGGTGATTATAGGGAATAGTGGGAAACCAAACAGACAAAACCTTCATTCAAGAATTTAGTGCTTACTTCTACAATTCCTGTTCAGACCATCACGGCAAAAAAAAAAGCATATGTACAGTGCAGGCCTAATGTGGAGGAAAGCGTCGTATGCCCGTTGGATGCAAACTTTGCTCATACGACAAGTTAGCTTTGAGGCACGTCAGTGCGCCACAAGGAAGGTCACACGGGATTAGTCGATCGCCTTGTGTAAAAGTTGTCGACGTGCGTTATGCGGCTCAGTAAGGGGGCGGTGGGTTGAGTCCCCCATTTTTTCTATTCACTGTTTATAACAGAGAACTTTCCAAGATCTGCAGACATCAGGCAGCGCCAGAACGCGTCCTTCTTCGTCCTCGTTTCCCCTCGGGCATATGAACGCAGCAGCGCTAGCAGAATACAAACAGACAGCGCGTGCAAATACTGTGAGGACAACTTCAAAGAAAATGCCGTGTTCAAGATGAGTGCGCCTAAGGCGGCCTTGATGCAGTTCCATGCTGAGGAGTGAACACTAACGTTTGCAGTTGGGATTGATGTGGAGGAGTGAACGCCGGTCTTCATAAACGTGCACATTATGCATTTACCTGGAGAGCACCTTTGCGGTTTTGCGGGGCATTCAACTGCATAGACGTTTTTGGAACATGCAAATCTAAGTTCCCAGTTTTGCTACAAGAAAGGCACGACACACCTGAACTCTTACAAATTGGCACCAAATATGGCAAAATAGAAACGTAATATACCGATGTCTCTTGCTCCCAACTTCCCATTTCTTACAGTTATGATCCGCGCGGAGTTCTCAAAATAAAGTGTGCGAAACATTAGACAGTGCACCGCAAAGCATGGGTTCTGGTTGCTTTTATCCTGATAAGGAGAACGCTCTACTCGCGTCAAACCCGAAAAGAGCTCTAAGGGCCATTTGATTTGCAAACAAGGCATCATCGGGCGTATTGCTACCTTCAGCTTCTCTCTTGCTGCACATAACTACCAGAATAGAGCCACGCCAGCGTCAGATGGCTTCAGTAGCGTAGAAATTTTGGCTTGTTGGTACATTACTTTCAAACATGTAGCACAGAAGACGAGATACACAGACAAGTAGACACACACGGCGCGTGTGTCTACTTGTCTGTGTCTCTCGTCTTCTGCGCTACATGTTTGAAACTCAGATGGCTTGTTTCTGTTTACGCTGGGCTTGACGCGACTCCAACGCAACACCCGGTATTTGCACGCCCCCGCCTCTGAGAGACGCTGCTTGTTTGCGACCGTACTAAGCAAAGATCAGCATATTCTTGCATGAACTCAGATTTCAACTTCGTGCATGTAAGGGAGAGTGGGGGGGGGGGGGGTCGTCAGGGCAAGAATTGCTCCTAAGGTTATATAGGAAAGAGCGCCAAAAATGCTTTCTTGAAGGACACGCCTAAGGGCTGTCTTAGCCCATATTTCTGCAAAAAAAAAGTGATTGCAGCTCTTGAGATGTATTTTATGGATATCTTTTAAAAATCAATATTAAAGCCGACAAGTGTAATGCAACTGCAAGTCTACAATGACGGCGCAGGAAGAAGCTTTCATATGTAAAAGATACTAACTGAACTTTAGCAATATTCCGCATGGATACCCAAAACATACGAGTACTTTGGTGACCTGCGATGAAGATAGAAGCGCGCATGGTGAACTAACAGCGTATAAATATACGCCCGATACGTTTTGAATGTAAGAGCTTGCACTGATGTGAGCCTGTAGTACAGACGAGAAGGCCAGCCGGAAGAGCTGAGGGGAGAAAGCTAGGATAAAAAAAGAAGAGAAGAGTACCCTTTTTTAAGACAGCTGCAATTTCTATAACGGAACATCTATCTTTGTAGCAATACTTCCGAGAGTCCTGCATGCCTGTTTTGATCAACAAAACCCTCGTTTCATTATAAGACGTGGCTTGTGAGTCATCAATCTCCATTACAGTCTGTAAATCCCGAAAGCGTCGTTGGTAGTCCTTGGCGTAGGTTGGCGATAGAGTGAAATGGTAAAAAATTCTCAGTCATTTGTGCGTATCACGGTTTACTCGTGCTGGATGGTTCCCACAGTGTATTTGCTGGCTACAGCTCTTGTTATAACCTCTACGTGGCAAAAAAGTGAGGAAATCGCATTGTAAACAATGGTGAACGAACGCTCAGTTATTTCTTGTTGTGTTTGCTACATGATGGGAGCATTACAGGCGCTGTTTTTTTTTTAAATAAGCACGTTTATACCCCAGACCGAAATATCGCGTAAAAACTCTGAAATATTTCTTTTTGATGGGCCGTTAAAGGTCATCCCCGGTACGCCATATTTACGAGGCATATTACCATGAATGCGGCCAGCTAGAAACACAACAGGCGGATGTTGAGGCTCATAATCCTGCATTATTTCTGCAGTATTTACCAACAGATCAAACTACCACTCAGCTCAAGATTGCGAGGTCAGGGAGCTATCGCCGTGAACACATATATATCAAACGTTACTGGTTAAATATTCATTCTGACGAAGTTACGTGATTGTAACGTTTTACTGGATCCGGCCAAGAAGCAGCCAAAAATCGATTGATGCTGTTCCTTTTCAACAATAGGTGCTGTTGGTTTCTGGCAAAGAACACCAACTTAAAACTAAAGAACTAAGAAAATGATATGTGGCAGGCGGATTTCTCCCATAAAAACAGTTCCGAACTCGAAGTTCAATTTTATTACAAACGAAGGCACAAAACTACTCAAGCTGAATCGAGTATCACAGCATCATATCTCTGCGAGCAATGAACAATGAATCGGGCCTATCAAAGTGTTGTCTAATAAATGTTGAATGTATCTACTGTTGGCAAAAAGTGGCACCCACGAGGATGCTCGGGGCGTGTAGGTTTGTGCGATATATATATTCATTTCTCATAGTCCCAGTGGCGTCATCGCTTTGATCTTTCGATAACGGCGCAACGAAGCAACAAAATAAGCAGCAAGACGACAAAAATTTGGCTCGTCAATACCAAGTTTTGTAACAAGACAATACTCTAAACATACGTTGGAATTCAAATACGAGTAATCCCTTCGTCATAACGAACTCGCTTTACTCGAAATACCGCTCTATTCGAAATTTCTTCTGATCCCAACCCAAATGCATGCATTTTAGACCGCATTACTCGAAGCGCACGAACAGCTGGACCCGCTTAGAGCGAAGTGTGGCGAGAGGAGGCGTCGCCGAGCGGCGGCGGACCCAGCGGCGAGATCAGATGGTCAACATGGTGGGTTAACAAGCTGGTGCTTCCCGGGCGGTTTTCTCGAGCCGGTCACGCTCTATTCGCCACCCTAGTTTAGTGAAGCGGTCAAAAAGCGTGGTAGGGGGATGGAATTTTGTTCCTAGACATTGGTCAATAGCGTGGACGCGACGGTGCGCGACCACCGACACTCGAACCGCAGAATTAGCAGTGTCGTCGACAGCAGGACGAGTAAAAACTTGTTTTGCAGACTTCACTGCTGCACACCTCGGGAAAGAATGGCCCAGTGATCATGCAAGGCCCCTAGTGCAAAACCGGTCAGTTTTGATGATTGCGTTGTGTACGCACAATGAGCGGGCAATCGATTTTGAGCTCAACAAACACAACCTCTGACTCCAGCCACGGCAATTTGCGGCGCTTTCCAGCGCGAAACTCTCGTAGCGTTCCGTGACGCCCGCACCTGCCCCCTATAAAGGTGGCCACTGCCTTACCCTCCTCATGCGCTTAGCAGTCTGCGAGGCGTTCGGATGCCAGTCACTGCTTGGGCCAATTGGAGCAGGGGTTGCTCGCGCCCGGCAACAACATGAAACAGCCAAAGCTCACTGCCTTTTTTGCACACTGAGTAAAGTTTTGCTTCACTGAATACATTGGGTTTTTATTCTTCGCACTTGTGGTGCAGTTGAATCTGAACTACTTTAGCTTTTCTCAAGTGGTCGCTTATATCGAAATACTGCTTATAACAAAATTTTTCACGGTCCCGTTGACTTCGTTATAACGAGGGATTACTGTATGAAGGCTACGCAGAGCACGTACACAAATCTGTGGAAGAATTGCAAGCCATGCGTTTTGTTGATTGAGTTCGCGTGTGTGCAAAGGTAGTCCTGGCGGCGATGGCCAGCAGACTGCGCCAAAGCAGGACGCTCTCGCATTTATGGAGTCGGCCGTGACTGCAAATGGGAAGTTTTAGGAACACACATAGCTGGAACCAAAAAAAAAGTAAGAGAGTATACGTGTGCTATAAACAACAAACTTGGACACAACCGAGAGTTCGGGCCCCACTTGGTGGTCGAGTCAGATAGAACGGCCACCCGCGGCCTGCACTTTACGGGCACCCACCCTGATTTCCTTATACAGGAGGCTGCTCATCCAATCTCATTCAGCGCAGGCATACTCGCATAGTGCCGTACGAAGGCCATACAGCAATATCATCGGGATTGGTGTAAGTAAATCTGTAAGAAAAAGGCTCAACAGCACAGCACTACCCTCTGCGGCATGCCACCATAGCGATCAGCACGGTGTATGCGGGTCGCAGTTTCACGGTCTCGGCGCGATAGCTGGTTGTTCGCCCCAAACAGGCGAGGCGCCCTGCAGATGGGCTTGGCCGTGATTATGGCCTTTGTCCCTCTCGCCCTTTGTTATCCGGACAGCCACGAAATGCTGCCGATGAATTGTTTAAAAGGCGCCGTCTGGTGCCGTTCCCATCTCCTCGACGCCACCGGAGCTGCTGCCGGCGTTATTCCGGGCGAGATCACTACCACTCGGCTGGGCTTCATTTCCTTTCGAGGTACTGTCATAATCCGCGAGGAGTTCGGCAGGCCTGGACCTTTGTTTCCGGTAACTTTTCTGCGTGATTTGCCCCGAAGTGATCGGTTACTTCAGTATTCTGAATTTGTTTTCATTATATAGGGAAACACGGGAAAGCCTTGACGTCATCCATTTCCATTGCCATACTTTAGGGCACGCCTGTATTGCGGGTGACCGCGAGTGTTCATTGTGATCCGTCGAAATGTCAGTTTCTATCGGCAGCACAACACTCGTGATCACGAAATAGAAGAGAATTCCCGATGTATAATGCATAAGGGCGGCGCTAGGATTGCCGGTAGGTGGTGCGCCGTTAAGAAAGCACGGATACCTTACTCCGCAGGCCACCGCTACGTCGTTTGACCAACGGGGAGGCCGGCTTGTGACCCACCTGTGGGTCACAGATGGGCCGCCGACCGATAACCAGTGACCAATAATTACTAGTAATCATCCAGTGACACATCCATTGGTCACAATTCTGTTATTGAAAAAGCACTTTTAGCCTATCGCGGCCACTTTCGTGGATGTAAAACCAGGGAAAGCTGTGATGTTTTTCTTATTTTTCTGTTTATAACCCGCTTGCGTTAAGGTTGATGCGCGGTAGAGGGAGTGGGGACGCGGATGCAGGACGGCCCAACGTTAGGTCTAACGCCCGCTTTGACGTCTAACGACGTCAAAGAGTACCCGCAGCTCGACGTACAATGTTTATGACGTAGCTTGGCTTTACGTAAGACTCAAATTAAAGGTTATCTAATGTGGACCAACATATAGGACCTAAGCCTAACGGCCCGCTATGAGTTCCTATGTCATCAATCTGTACCTACTGAAAAAGTAATCATTGCACTCATCGTACATCACGCTGCGGGTAAGGTCAAGGCAAGAATTGGTCAAGGCTTGATTAAATGGCCAATAAGCAACGTTATTTTAATAAAATAATTACGACCTGCCCAAATAAATAAATAAATAAATAAATAAATAAATAAATAAATATATGAACTAGGAAACTTAGCGAATTATTGCCGTCACTAATTTCTACAGCTGGAACAAATTTGCGCACCAGCCAGCTCAATAGTTCTCCAAATTTTTTCATTCGGGTCAATGTAGGCATTCTGTACTGCGAAAATCGAAAGCAGAAAACTGAAGGACAGGATTAATATCAAGTGCTTGTATTCAAATGAGAAGAGATTTTTGCTTTAGGAGTATTATTTCTTTCCCCACACTGGAATCCACAGGTAAGGGTCCCCTGGCCCCTCCTTCGCGGCTACTGTATGTGTGTGCAGGAAAGAGCGGGCGGGCAGTACGAGGCTTCACTTACGCTAACGGCAACGCCTTTAAAACAAAGGAGTGCTTAACGAAGGAGTGCTTCGAAATATAATCTGCCGAGAAATAAATTTTTGCTCGGCAAAAGAAAAAAAGGTCTTGACCAAAACACAAAGGCAATAGAACAGCTACAGTCACAAGGCTAAGAGTGATTGCTTCCGCAGCAGTCGCGACAGTATTGAGTAAACAACAACGCGATTTGGGACAGCGAGAGTAAAAAAGAAAACGGACACGCGTCTGCAAGTCTGTGCCAGACACTTCTTCACGAGTGAATTCGTTTGCATTCAGCTGAAAAATTAGCATTTCCTTAACTATAGATTTTGCTTGAGAGGGCAGCTAAGCCGACTGAGATTGAAAACTGATTCGGAGCTTGCCGAGAACGCGGAGCGGCGCGCAAATGAGAAATTCTGCGTGAGCTCAGCAGCTTTTACGGGTTTGGTTTCAATCGAGACGAAAACAGCGGCAGCTTCAGGTTCGAAAAAGTGACGTTTATACACGCATGAACCTCCGCCCTTGCATTTACATTTACCAAACGCACAAACATGAAGCCCCAACCTCACAGCGGCAGATTCGCGGGAGCTGCAAACTCTTGCAAACAGCCGTTGATGGCAGTGGAAGTCTGGCATAGTTGCTGTTTGTAGTGAGTACTACTACAAACGTTTATTCTGAGCTATTAAAACGGAAAAATAGGAACACGTCGGTCGCCTCTGGTCAGTCGGTGGACTTCCTTTCTTATGCATGTCTCCCTGTCGGTGAACCAACTTTGCGAAGAGAAACCTGGCATCCCTCTCAAAGGACGAATTTTTCTTCAACAGCGAAGTTTCTGAGAAAGCTGTTTGACTTTCCTTTGTAGCCGCACGGCTGCATTTCCGGTGGATGTCAAATTTTTCATCACAATATGTTGCTCCACCTTTGTGACTTCCCCTATATCTGCTGGGGTAAACAAACCTTGTACGTGCACTTTATATATAACTATAGTCTTTCTTCCGCTACACGAACGCCAAAATTTCGGTCTTCCTGTCCGTCACTCGATTCAGCCGCGTGGCGAAATGCTTATACAAGACGTATATGCAGGGAAAACTTTTCCAAACAGCCAAAACTGTTGGCATGCTTCATACATGTCACCTTTGATCATCAAAAAGAAAACATCATGCGTAATTGTTGCAAAAATCAGTCATAAAGCTGACTTTAACAGCGTTACTCTACCAAAGCGATAGAGGTAGGCCTGGTTGCAAGGGGTAGCAAAACTAGTTCAAAACTAATAAAACTAAAAAACTAAAGAAAGTACTCGAGCGGTAACTCGAGGCGTCTTAAGTCCAAAGTTCCCAACAGATTACACGCCACCAGTGCGAGCACTTCAGAACTGAACTGAGAAAACCTCCATTGCGTTTATAGTGGTTCGAGTCAGAGGGGAAAAGGACGAGCGTTAGGGTGGGAGGGAGGAGAGGGGAGAGCCGGTTACGTGGCAGAGACGGCAGATGGCTCATTTTTTGAAGACATTTTAACAGCAGAGCTGCTAAGGCCGCCACAAATCTGACCGGCAGAGACGGTAAACCGGGAGCCCGCATGAGCGCGTGCCTCGCGGCGACCACCCGGAGACGTCGAGTCTTGCGCGTGGGCTTCCGCCACATGAGGAGCTCCCGCCTTCGTCGTTGCCGTCGTGTAGCGACCGGTGAGCCACGGGTCGGCCACGCAGAAGACGATGATGACAAATTTGTCAAGCCATCGCTTCACAATCCGCACGTGGAGACGGCCACGGGAACAGTTGACGAAGAAGTGCACGTCTTGCGGGGCGGGGGCGCGCTGCAGAATTATTTTTTCTATGCGGTTGTGCCGTTAGAAGAAGACGACGGAAGGGGTGACGACGATTGAGACTGAATAACACACTGTACATACTTACTGAAGTTTGCTTTACAGTGCCATCCAAAACAGCTTTGCGCTTCTGGGGCCCGGCTGCTCCCTCTCTCCTGGTATCCGCTGTCAGTGTGGGGAGAGGCTAGGTCGACCTCCAGCTCTGCTGTTTCTCCAGCCTTGCACCACTAGTGCAAGCTGCGTCAATTATTCAACTAAGCAAGCAGATACACGGCCAAATTTTTAGAGCAATGTTTATATGGCTACGGTTGCGAGTATTTTCTGCCTACCCATACAAACTCCTGAGGCTTCGTGTGTATTTGAAGAGCGAAGCGTTCTTTTCGGCGGGGTGTTGGGAAACTAACGTCCCACTTTTTGCGTGCTGCTTGCGCACGGGCCATCCCCAAAGTCAAACGCCGCTCAAAACACGATATGGTTAAAACTTCGCTTCGCATCACTTACATAGGCATTTTGGGTGCATCACTTGTCAATCGGAACCATTTTTAATGCAGAGCCCATTTCAGTAACTCACGAGTGTCACCCGCGTTGACGTCCGTAGTCCGCACGCTCACTGCGCCATGCGCGTCGAGTCGAGGCGATAGGCGGAACACTCTCTCGCGAGGGCGCATTCCATTGGATTGGCTTCGATTTGATTGGGCTTGGCTTGCTTGGCTGGGCTTGGCTTGGATTGATTTGGATTGGATGGTTAAGGATGATTGTTGGATTGTGTTGATCGTCATAGTGGCCATTGCTGGCACTTGTTCTGCGTCATAGCCGCGGCACAGACCCGCGCTGGGGCAGGCGCATGTGGCAGTACTCTCTCATGTACTCTCTCTGTGCATGGTACTCTGCCTCCTTCCGGGCGCGCTGCGCATATACCGATGTGCCGTCCTCCCGGGCGAAGCAACATCCGCGCTTGCTCAACCCACCTAGAGTCCCCGCCGCTTTACAAGTACGCCAACGTCGTCGACTGGGACCGGCTTCTACGCAGTCCCTCAACGTACTATAAGCGGCGGAGCGCGGTTCGGAATTCAGTCAAGGGTGTCTTTGCTTGGCTTTCGCTTGACGTGACGCTTTGCTTGACTAGAGTAGATGCGACGCATTTACTCTAGTTCCCCCGTGGGAAATGCGGGCGGCTTTTTTTAAGATCGGGAGAGGCAAAGTAAAATATGTGCGTGCACGTTGTATGTGTCTTTCTGAGGGATGACCACCGTCAAAGAACAAAATACGTAACATTTGCGCATTCCTTTCACCTAAATTATGTGTCACCTCTACGTCGTGTGCTAAAAAGCTCCGGTGGTCATCCGCCTTCACAGAGTGGAATGGCTTATGATTTTTTTGTAGAGATCAACGACTAACTTTGCCCTGCCCTCATTTAACGCTACACAGAGTCAAGAATTCATGCTTCGCGAAGTGCAAATACCTCTTCTAACGGAACTCAACTCCACGAAATATGTCTTTTCGTGTTCATCCACATGCGAATTCTGCACATCTCTCTGCCCCGCAGACCGTATATGATATGCGTTTGGTTTCGCTCCCCAACTTTCCTCTTCTCCAAAACTGTTCCCAAGACCAGTGGGAGAGTCAGCTTGTCAGCTCCCATCTAGAGGATCAGGTTGAGGTGATCCACTGGGTGCGGCTGTCAGCCATCACGTGACTAGGACACCCTGGGCGCGTTTGCGCTGAATAAAAGTAATCGCTTCTCGTTTGGCACCAATTACTCTTTATCACCAAGGACTGGCACCGTTCGGAACTTTCTGAGTGAACATGCCTGTGGCCTCTGCGAGGGCCGCTGTACCAGGCGCCCATGCCTCCGTGCGTTGGACTTTCGTCGCCCCGTTTTACAGGAGTGCTGCGGAGCAATAGCTCCCCGCACTACTGCACCGGTCACCGTTTCTATTGCCGGTGTTACTTCTAGAAAGACTTTTAGATGCAAAACTTGTGATGTTAATTTCCTTTATAGTACAGAAAAATGCTTCCGATGAAGTGCAGCAGTAGCTGCTTGAAGTTCTAGCGCCATACATGGTACCCATACATAGAAACGAAGTCTAGCTACTATGTCACGCTTCGTGCTTTTTTTAGTGCTGAAAACAGTCAGTGGATCAAAACTCCAAGTAGGAAAAGTTGAGTTATCTCCCTTCCCGCTTTCTTTTGACTCATCGAGCGTGCAAGTATGACACCTGTTAAAGACCGAAGGGTACGAGTACGGCTCAGGTCGTTGAGGAGCGTGACTGGCCAGCGGCTTGCAGAGGGTTTCCGCCGTTTCGACAAAGAAAATCTAGCGGCGAAACTTAAATTGCTTAATCCATGGCGAGAAAAGACAAATGATGGTACAGCACACTGAGTCGCGAAAACACAACTGGAATGGGCAGAATGACGCCCTTGAGCTCTGTCCCAAGAGCAATGACCTGCGCGCCGAAGGTCGAGGATTTTTATTCCACTTCGCCCCAACTCTCAAACATGCCTTGACATGAAGTTTCGAAGCCGTGTAAACACACACAAGCGAAAGAACTCCCTCAGAGTGCCAAGCTGGTCCTCCTCCTGTGCATAATGTAAAGCCCTGAGGCTATTTTGCACAAAGCTGACAGCAGCGATTTTTTCTGAAGGAAGATCGCCGTTTAGGCAATCTTTCCGCATGATTAAACAATACTCGCTAATACAGAAACACTAATATCCCAGATTTCGTGCTTAATCTGAGCCTCAAATGTTCAGGTGTATCTCCGGTGCATCAGAGCAAATATATAAAAACATGAACGACCGTTATGTGCGAGCATAGCTTAAACTTTCCCATTGGCCGCTTTTAACCATCACATATCGTCGGTGAAAGTTTTTGATTCTAATGACGGAGCAAGTAACATGTACATTAAAAAGATAACTTCTGTCGTACCAGTTCTGTAAAATTTGCCCGACGAGAAATATATGGTTACATTTAAAAGTACTCGATTGTTGTTTGATTTGTGTAAGGAATGTGAGAGCCCCAATGACAGAAAAGGTGGTGTGGACCACCCATTCTTGTTGCAGTTAAAAGGAAGGAGAACTGAATTCTGGCTACCTAGACAGCGTCGACATGTTAAGAAAGTTAAGAAAAAATGCTACAATTAAGAAAGTGTAACTTTGGTTGCCAGAAATTAAAATACATCAGAAAAGCGAGTCTCAGGGTGGTCGTTAACAATGCACGAGCTTTCTTCAGCAGCGAAATCATTTAGCGTTGCTATTCATCACCAGCCGCCTCGGAATGGCCCCAGCTACGCGCGAGTGACGCTTTTCTGTCCCACCATCTCTCTGGCAAGCGGCCAAGTTATTCACCTCCTCGCGATGAAACAACCCTCGCCACACCGTTTAATTACTGAAGGTGCGGGGACAGCAAGCCTGTATTGTTAGCTTCGCATTCGCTCAAGCAGCAACGCCCATGTCTTGTACACACATGTCGATCCATAGGTGTTTCCCTGCTCGTATACATCGCTGAATAACGCTTTGTTCTGAACAAAGAGAGGGAAAATAAAGTAGACATACTGAGTGACAGCTTGCCGATCATAAACACACGGCCAGCTGTAGCTCTTAGCTGTAGAAAACTGAAGAACTTACTGCGAAACGCAGGAATGTAAAAGTGTGAAGAATGGAGGAATAAACCCAGGTGGCGGAATTGTAATATTGTTTGCCGTAGTAAGTTTAGTGACAATTATTTGTACGTAGAATAGGGCAACAATCAAAGAAACGTTAAAAAAAAAGTTTTAAAACTAAAAAAATTTCATAAGATTTAATGTAACTACGGAAGGTATACATAGACATGTATGTATGTGAAAAGGCATAGGCATGTTTGGTTTATGCGCAAGGTAGCTTCGCCTCGCACTGAAGACTTCGTATGGAGCACTGAAGTTTGGGATTCTGTATTTGTACTAAATCAGCAGACTGGATTGAAGAGGCCGTTGCTTCACTGGGTGGTCCCAGCTAGCGCCCCCCTCTGCCTTAAGGTCGACGCAAAATATTTTACCAAATTTTTATACGTGTACTCTATTAGTGAACATTGTGAAACTTGTATCGAAGTATTACCAGTTGTTTCCACTTCCACAGCGCAACTTTGTCGAGGACGAATCTAAGGCGTCGACACGGGTGCTCCCTCTCAACTGAACTTCATTTTGGAAAGACTAAAAATAGAATAGGAAAGAATAATAACTGGTAATACAAAAAAATAGGTACATGTTATCTCCCTTCCTGAGAGAGATATTGACGGTTCCTACAAATGTAAAAATGCCTCGATCATCTACTCAAGTAAAGTAGAAATGAATTAGTACGAACCCGCCTTGCTTAGGATTATCTTCAAGTAGCGATTGGGCCAATGGTTTTAGAAACATTAACAATGTTTTGATACCTTTGTTACAAGTATGGCCGTCGTAATTCGGTTTCAAAGGTACTAATATCAGGCTTGAAAGAACGGAGGCTATGCCATTCTCAAAATAAAATGGCCGGCCGTAAGTCTGTTCATATTTTTCACCGGGTGGAGGAGGCAGCAAAGCAGCATATTGGGTTTCCATGTACCACACGAAACTTTTATGTATATGCATTTGTCTAGTTTCTAAACCCACTTGAGCTTACTGATTGCTTTATTCCTCGCTTATTTATTCCTTTTCTCAATACGTGGTTGGTTTCTCCTCTCCCCTTGCTCAAGAACACGGCTAAATTTCCGTCCTTGTGAGGATTTTCGCGGAATAATATCGACCTATATCTGAACCCTGTCACATTGAGCAAAGCTATATTTGGACGAGACCAGAATGAAAAGAGCTTCCGCAAACCTGTGTACCATTGTGGCATTGGGCATGCAAAATACTGAATTCCTGGATACATCACACCGGCCTTGAGATTTAATTAGTTTTGGACCATCGACATGGCAAGCGCAGTGATTTTCGGTACTCAATGAGAGCACGGGCTAATCATGGAAGCCGTGGAAAGTGGGCTGAATGGTAGCCACTTTTTTATTTTGTTCTTAGGGAAACCAGTAAGTTCCAAAGGCTAACGTGCGGCTTCCTTGGAATTTTGCTTTTCATGCTCCTATAGCTGTCTTGTATACTCCAACCTCGACAAATGAAGACTGTCTCTACATCAAGCGCAATTTCAACGGCTGTATCAACGGCTATATCAACCGCAATTACCCATTTCTACCCTATCAGTGAGCGAGTGGTTCCGATCATGTAGCCCTTTTTCTATTGATATTTTTATTTAGAGGCCTGGTGAGTCGCGGCGTTGTTAGGGCTCAAAAAAGCTGCAAAGCAGCTGAGGGGTCTGCATTCCCCCTTCTATCTCCGTGATACTTGCGAAAGTCAGAGGGACATGACAGGAATAAAAGGGGCGAAGATCAAAGCCGAAGGACAGAACAGTAGAGATACAAGGCTACAAAGAACACCAATGCCCAAATGGGACGTGATTTTGCGCAAATGTTCCTATCCCGATGTTACGACACATAGACAGACGCGTCCGGTGGGCAGATTATCCTCTCCAGGCAGGTTGTGGATGTCGGCGCAAGCTAGATAGTCGCTCCCTGCTGGTGTTCATTAACTACACCAATGCAAATATATTGCTCGACACAAATTGCACACGATATAGTCTTTCCGCAGCAATAAGAAATTCCCTGAACGATAAGTGTGGCCCGTGTGTGAACCATTCAATATAGTGTGCCTCTTGAACCCGCCGCGGTGGCTCAGTGGCTAAGGCGTTGTTCTGTTGAGCACGAGGCCGGATGCGGGTTCGATTCGCGGCCGCGGCAGCCGCTTTTGTGATGGGGGCGAAAAGCAAACACGACCGTGTTTACGAGATTTCGTCGCACGTTAAAGATCCCCAGGTGGTCTATGAATGCGGCCAGCTAGAAACACAAAGGCGGATGTTGAGGCTCATAATCCTGCATTATTTCTGCAGTATTTACCAACAGATAAAATACCACTCAGCTCTAGATTGCAAGGTCAGGGAGCTATCACCGTCAACACATATACCAAACGACTGGTTAAATATTCATTCTGACGAAGTTACGTGATTTTAACGTTTTACTGGATCCGGCCCAGAAGCAACCAAAAATCGATCGATGCTGTTCCTCTTCAACGATAGGTGCTGCTGGTTCCTGGCAAAGAACAACAACTTAAAACTAAAGAACTAAGAAAATGATATGTGGGAGGCTGATTTCTCTCACAAAAACGGTCCCGAACTTGAAGTTCAATTTTATTAAAGACAACGGCACAAAACTACTCAAGCTGAATCGAGTATCACAGCATCAGATTTCTGCGAGTAATGAACAATGAATCGGGCCTATTGAAGTGTCGCCTAATAAATGTTGAATGATACCTACTGTCGGCAAAAGGTTCACCCACGAGGATGCTCGGAGGATGTAGGTTTGTGCGATATCTATTCATTTCTCATGGTCCTAGTGGCGTCATTGCTTTGATCTTCCGATAACGGCGCAACGAAGGAACAAAATAAGCAGCAAGACGAGGAAAATTTGACTCGTCAATACCAAGTTTCGTAACAAGACAATACTCTAAACATACGCTCGAATTCAAATATGAATGCTACGCAGAGCGCGTACACAGATCTGTGGAAGAATTGCACGCCATGCATTTTGTTGATTGAGTACGCGTGTGTGCAAAGGTATTCCTGCGGCGATGGCCAACAGACTGCGCCAAAGCAGGACGCTCTCGCAGCGTGCCGACTTGTGGCACATAACGATATAAGTGTTTAAGCGATTTGCAGCTTACGTTTTTCATCACAGCCACAAAATGGCTCTGACACTTGTAAAATCTCGTACCTCTTGTGACCTTCCCTGATGCATTGGCAAAGCATTGATTGCACCGTAATACAGCAGTGAATTGTGTTAACGTCGTAAAATCTGCGCATAAACTTTGTCTCTCACCGGCGACAAAACAAGCACACGCCAGCTAGAAAGCTAGTAAAACAGCCAGACACACAAACGGGCATTTTTAAATTGGCACAGATTTGCAGCTGGCTGCTGAAAAATGCATGTGCTCTAACTTAAGTCCCCGAACCCCAATGGCCGATGTTCTTGCAACCTCTTTTGTGGATAGACGTGGAAACACTGGTGCCAGCGCAGACGCTACAAGTTACGGCCCGAATTAACAATGAAAGACGAGTGGAGCCTATTTTCACAGTTTTATGCAACGTTTGCCTTCTAGTGCTGTAGGGGGTGGCCCGTTCTTCCTGCGTAATGCACTAGAGTAAAAAGAAACTGGACTGCGCAATATTCCCTGCTTCTCCTCCATACCCCCAACTCCTCTTCCATTACCTGTATCATTCCTCGCCTTATCCCCCATTTAATCCCTCGTACCTAACTTCCATACCGTGTTCATCTCACGC
The DNA here is from genome assembly GCA_013339765.2 of Haemaphysalis longicornis. Lineage (NCBI taxonomy): Eukaryota > Metazoa > Arthropoda > Arachnida > Ixodida > Ixodidae > Haemaphysalis > Haemaphysalis longicornis. Next base: position 84,705,163 of record CM023450.1, read on the forward strand.
CACCTATCATCCATAACACTTCCTTCTCTCTTCTCTTTTCCCCCTCCATTTTCATCCATCAATCTCCAGTTTTTCTCGTCACACCTTGCCATCCCGCCCTTACAGCACGAGCCGTGTATGTGCCGAAGTTGACCGAAAGGAAATTTTGTATCTGCTTCTGGTTGAATCGGTGCTTAGGCACACTATCATGATAACCGATACCATCAGCTCTGATTTATACAAAACACACAACACCTGCCCCCTTAATTAACGTTTTGGTGAAAATTTTAATAGAAGTTGAGGTTTTTGTCGCCATTTTTTTCCGAGAAACATCGCGGTACGTAATTAAAAACTCCAACTTTGTTTGGCTTTCCCTAAACACAAGTAAGGTTACGGTAGAGCACGCTTTAGAGGCAAATTCGAAGCCGAAGCAGAAGGCTTACTCATTACAAATGTTTTTAAGCAGCTTAGACCGAGCTTTGAATACGCAGTTTGATCAAAGCTCAGGATTTGCGTACATTGAAAGAAAGTCGAGCTGCGCTTTCAAGGTTACTGACCTGCCCATTTGACGTTTCCATGCCATCTACTAGAAATAACTGACACCCGCCGCGGTGGTTCAGTGGCTAAGGCGTTACGCTGCTGAGCTCGAGGTTGCAGGTTCGGTTCCTGACCGCGGCGACCGCTTTTCTGATGGAGGCGAAAAGCAAAACCACCCGTGTGTATGAGATATCGACGCACGTTAAAGATCCCCAGGTGGTCATAATTAATCCGGAGCCCTCCACTACGGCGTGCCTCACCGTCTGCGTTGCGTCGGCGCGTTAAACCCTACAATCAATCAATCAGAAATAACTGACAGCCTGTTCTTTTTCATTCCTCTCACCTAAATTGCACTTAAAAATATACCGGAGGTTCACATTTCGTTCGCAATGTTTAAGGAGGCAGAAGAGAGTAAAAAATCGGTAACGCTGGCTGCATTAACTTCCCGGCGGTTGCGAGAAAAACAAGCTTCCATGCCGGGGCTTTTCTGCTTCGCGTTTTCAGCGACGCTGTTTGTTGGAGTTTTTTGAAAAGGTAGGTACAATATTTTGTCCCATTACGTCATAATGGGAGTATTGTGCGGCAGCAATATTTCAAGTTCTCCCTGTTATCTCGCAGTAAGTTATTCCAATATCTCTAATTCTTAGGACAGCAACAAAACGGACACAGTGAATAGAGCATTTTGTAACCCTTGAGGAGCTGATGGCGGACGTGGTCGTTCGGTTAGTATAGCCGTCAAGAAAATCAGTGCAAACCTTAGCCTGGGTTTCGGTACTGACGTTGTAATAGACGTGGAGGTATTTCCCATATTTGCGACGAGGTAAATAGGGATATTCACCAAAAATGCGAGAGAGGCGCGTTGTGAAACGACGCGCAGTGCAAGGTTCAACTATTCCGACACTACACGCAAGGTACGCAAAATGGAAGTGGCAGCACTGCTAGCCGTAGATGAAGAGTGCCGGCTGCTGGCCTATTACAGATATTTTGTTGCTTCCATTTCCGCCGTGTTCTCGGACGCCTTTTCTGTGCTACAAATCAAGCGTCCCTAGTACGCCATATTTCTTGTTCTGCCAACGTCAACCAAACAGGTATCAAGAGAGCGCGGAGTGAATCGAAAGTGCCAACAACTTGCGCTTGGCTCTGAATCACGGCAGGACGTCCGTTTCGCATCGCGACAAAGCGGAGGGGAATTCTCTATGCATGGAAAGAGACCGGTCGCGTGGTTTTATAGGAGGCCAGAGAAGCGGTCGATACATGTCGTATAAAATCAACCCTGCTCCCGCCTTATCATGAAATAAAAATGCCCTTCCCCTCAGCCTTCGTGAGAACTGTGCAAATATACGAGACATTACGCGACATAAAACAATTTTTTACTTCTATTAGCTATAACATGCATGTATATCTCGGTATATACCTCTATTCGGCTGCCACGTGCCGCGTCTAAGCGGTGTTTAACGGTGAACCCAGACGCCACGACGGGAAGTAAAAAAAAAAAAATGGTGTAATATGACTGCATAAAAAAACGAGATGCAGGGAACGGCCTGGGTAAAATATTAAGACGCGATGCGGACTGGCCAAACCGGCAATCTTTCCCAGACTTTAGATGCCTTTTTTACCAACCGGGCGTTGAGCTCGCTCACATTACAACTGCAACCTATCATTCCTTGCTTTCTTTTCCTTTTACAGGAATAACTCGAGTATTTTTCTCTCAATACAAGTGCACGTCCAGGGCATGTGTCGATGTTCTTGGTCTTGGAGGGATCTGCCGATAGGGGAATAAACTTTCGAAGCCCTTTATCTACAGTGTAAATTAACACCATGGGAATACAGGGGGCATAGCAGTGGTGTCTTTTTTTGTGCGAGTGTGTGTTGCCCATGAAAAGTTCACAACCAAATGTTTAATCTTCCCCGATGTCACCGCACCCACCTATCCCCTCTAATTTCTCTTCTACCGCCTTGCACACCCTGGCACCAGATATTTACGGGAGTTAAGGAAGGAAAATAATAGTGAAAAGAACTCCAACGCAAGGAAGCTAAACGGATCGATAGGTAGCGTCTACGCTGAAAGAAGGGCGGCCGTAATTCTCGTAAATGGCTTGGCATGGCTCGGCTAACTTCCTAGATTCCCGCGTATCGCTGCCTCGCACACTGCGTGTTTTCTGTCTACCTACCACCAATGCGACGATCTTCGAAAATTCCATGGGGGACAGTTATCCGCGTTTCCCACACCCGAAGAAGCAAAACAAAAAAAAATCAAACGAGAAAATTGAAACAAATGCAAAAATGGGCAATCAATCGGAAAGAATGTCGGGGCTTTCTTTTAGGAACACACGTTGGATATTTAAAAAGTGACAGCTACTATTGGCCCGGAGCGGAACCTTGGTAAGGACACCAATACATTTGCGAAATTTTGTCGTCGCTCATGTCATCTTTTCTCATGCGGTCACAGGACATGAACAGCGCCCAAGCTTATCAAGCCTCTCAGCCCCGTCCCCGCTGTACGCTAAGTAATCAAAAACCGCCGCGCAGCATGTGACGAACGACAGATCCTCTACAATTAACAGGAACTTCTGCAGTATCATAAATTTTGAACGAATTCGGTGCAGACACGGAGAGAAATTATTGTATCAACCTGCGTCTTCCCTCCCCCCACCATGAAACCAAAAAGCACTTTCGTGGAGTTGTCCCGTATTCGCCCAAACGATGCATTATAAGGAACTGCGAGCGAAGCAAGGAGATAGAATATTAGAGAAGAATTAAAAAATGCAAAGACAGTATCAGTACGAGTACCTACACGCCCAGTAATCCGTACACAACGGTTATCCACGGTGAAGAGAGGTTACAAGAGGACGGAGGCGGTAGGCGGGCAATACTGCCAGCCTGCCGCCTCCGTCCTCTTTGTAACCTCTCCAGGTTTTTAGGCTGGCACGGAGCGCCAGTTCCAGAAAAATTAAAGTCGTTCTTCTCAGTGTGAACGCTGTCGGAAGTGCAGAGCCGTGATACGCCATAATGGGCTGTTGCGCCGTTTTCCTCTCACTGCTACCATACATCACGCTCTTCGCCGCTCAGTCTCACTATTTTGATGAATGGACGAGGGTTTGTGTAATGCAGCTTAAATTTCCCGCCTTCGCAGTGCTCGCGCGTCCCCTGCCTGAAACTGTGCCAGCGGGAATTCTGTTCTTCTTGTGCTTGCTTTAATTTCGTTTGCTAGATCTGTTTTGCGTCATTTCTAATGCGTAATTTCTTTGTTGCCGCGCCTGGAGCCTTTCTGCGTTCTTTCGAACACACCATTTTTTTCTTGCGTGGCCGCTATTTTCGCTTACTATCGTAAAAACCAACTGAACGCGCGTTCCTATCTAAATGAACGCGGGGGCTGCCGGATATATACGCAGATTTTGCCTCAAATGTGCCTGCAGTTTTTTTTTTTTTTTTTTTGCGCTACACAACGGGGAGATATAATAACAAGCGCCAACGGTTCACGAGTTTCGAACGTGTAGTGATATATAAACCGCTTGGTTTTGGAAGCCTCTGTGGGACGCCGCTACGACCGTACGCCATGCGGCTCTACTTGGGACCAGCGAACGAGCTACGACGACATGACGTGCGTCTAAAGTGCTCTGCACTTAAAATTCCCATGCGCCCATCATGGAACGAGTACGAGAGACCAATGCCATACGATTAAGACAGACAGACAGACAGACAGACAGACAGACAGACAGACAGACAGACAGAACAGACAGACAGACAATGAACTTTATTGAAGGCCTGAGGAGCGCCGCCGCCGTTCAGGGCGGCAGCGCCGCGGGCCGCTCACACGTGGGACGGGGAGGCCGAGCCTCACCGCCGCGTCGTGGGCCCTCTGGACGGCCCTTAGCTGGTGTAGTAGATCGGGGCTCTCCAGGATGGAGCGCACTCTTCCTCAGTTATGCGTTAAGGGCCCCGAAGTGAGGGACACCGCCAGAGCATATGATCTAAATTGCTGCGTTCGCCACAATCCGGGCAGTCCGGTTCAAAAGTGTCCGTGTAGGAGCTGAGGGTGGATAGATTAGGATAAGACCTGGTCTGCAACATTCGGAGCGTGGCTGCCTGTGGCCTGGAGAGATGTTTAAAAAAATGGCACTTAGCTCCGCAAAGGACGGACACTTGCACGCAAGGTGCGCAAAGTCTTCCTCCTGACGCAAAAAGCAGCTTGCGGCAAACGACTTACGTGAGTGCAACGGTGAACAGGTACATTGAAACGACTGCTCGACTTCAGGTCCCACAACGGAAGACGAGACGTAATCCGAAGGAGTAAGCATGAATCAAGCTAACGACATAAGGCAGCGCAACAGAAGTTTTGACTTATAGATACAGGAAAGCTTCGGTCCACAACATCAAACTCCAACAGATAGTCTGCGTGACTCTATCGGCCAACAAATATGGCCCCACCATCAGTCTTACAACTTAAGCCATCCTCCGGTTTAACTACCTAACATTTTCATCCTTCAGATTTAACCCGCCTTCAAACTCTAATGGAACCCCCCTTCCTGTTCATTGGGCTTGATCAAGGCTCGCACCCGTATCAAAAAAAAGGCGCTGTCAGTGCGTCTAGGGTCTTGGACTTTATTATATACGACTACGGCCATACTGGTCCCACTCACCCGGAAACTTTGCAGACATATGGTATACTAAGTTTGAGTGTTTTGTCTGCACTAAACCGTTTAAGATTACTTTATGGCAGTGCGCATGCGTGGAATATACTGTAAAAGTGTATTTTGATCTATATAACAGACACTAGCTCCTCTAAGTCACCAGGAGAACCGCCAATACATATCGAGGCCTCAAATAAGCCGATCAACTCCAACTTCATTGTGCCCTGATTATACCGTGAACTAAGTATGCCATTTCGCATTGCATTCTAAACAAACAACACCATGAGAAACTTCACGTGCTTCTTAAAATTCTCCAAGCTTTCCGCGTGGCTCCCGATGAGACAGTTTTCACTCATGCCCAGAGCACCAAACACTGTACTTGACACGTTAAAACACAGAAACTAATGCAATGAGGTTTCTATGCGAGGAAAGTATCATCTCGGCACAATATTTCCTACGACTCCTCGAATTTGCTTTCAAAATTTTCCCAGGAGACATGAAAGCAATCAACCATAACCCCTCTGCGCCAATCTCAAGACAAATGAACGGCGAAGAGGACGACACGCAAAGGAAGACCCCATCAGCATTCCTAAACAATAAAATGTGATGCACCTCACACCCAAAGAAAGACGCATCTTCCTCATACGCCAGCAACCAGAACGACCGATAAACAGCAGACCAGCGTCAAAGTAGGAAGCACAGAAGCAATGGGAACCTTTTGCGCAATCAGGTACCGAAGTAGAGATATCCCACCGTCTACAAGCCATCCAAAAATATGATCACCGTCCTGAAACCCTATCTCGAAACAGAATTACACACGCATCCTACTCGACTGCATTCTACCTACGGCAAGCACGCTCTATATAAAAGATAAAAGGGGCGGTCTGACTCTTCTGGGTATGTTGTCATGTCGGGATACAGAGAAAAGTGCCGGTAACCGACGTGTACGCGAAACGCAATCCATGCTTACTTCAATCGCAACAGCGCCTTAAGCAATCTCTTCCCTTTTTTGCCTATTTTCAGCGGGCATATACTCCTCAGATGTATCGTAGCGTTTTATTGCGTTTCCCAAGACCACCAAACCTACCAGATGCGTACGTATACCATCGACAGGATGAACATGAGAAGCTCTTGCACAAAGCGCAACCATCAGCGAGAGTTTAGCAGAACAAGAAGGAAAAGAAAACACAGCACAGGCACTGATATGATGAGTTCGTCGATGGGTTCGTATTTCATTGCTAGTATATGCGTAAAAGTTTAGGTTGGTGTTGTTTTGGCGGTGTGGGTAGTGCACGCTCCGTTAGGCAGGAACTGCCAAGGTTAGCAAGCAAATTTGGTTGACTCGCGTCCAACGGTCCCTCGGCTTCCCGCGGCCCGTCGGTGGATTTCGGGGAAGAAGGGGCTGGTCAACCAAACCACCGCGTGCCCTTTACGGGTAGTCGTGAGTGGGAAGGTCACTGCCGGACGAGGTCCATAAGGGTGCAATGCGTATTTGCAGCAGGTGGATCGTGATGTCATATTTTAGTGTGGCGCTTACATATGGCACAAGCACACCTCTGTACTCTATTCCCGACCCGCGCCCTCCCCTGTCAGCCCTTCTGGTACAATCCTCCTTAAATATGCACCTCCTTTCCTTAATTCAGACCCGCATTCTGATACAATGTATTCCGTTTTCGTGTTCATCCTTCTGCAGTGATTGATCTCCTCCCTCACTGCTCTTCATTTGCACAATGCAATTTAGCAATGAATAAACATGTGCGTCATGAACATGTCGTGCTGGGTATTAGAAGATGGGTTCCAGGAAAACGAATTATGGACGTCACACGTTTAGGAAAATGATTGCTTAGAATGTTAAGCTACCTGAATAGGAATGCATATCTATCTTTGAGCTTACTGCTATTGAAATGTAAGAAGTTTTTTTATTTCTACTGTGGCTATGACTATGCCTTTTTATCTTTGTCATTTTTAATTCTGTTCCTGTTTTTATCTATGGTTGTCGGCTACGATGCAGTGTGTAATTGACTCGGAGGATATGTACAGTTGTCATGTGTAGTAATATACATGTTGCTTCAAAATTTAATGTACAATACTACGCTAAGCTCACGCACTATTGCTTAAATAACTTTCTTACGCGGTGTTGTGCAATTTTTTCTTCCCTCCGATTGACTGTTACCCGTGAAATAGCCCAAAGGCCTTTATTTTATGATGTATGCTGCCTTCATAGACAAGTTTCAAGCTTCCGACATTAGTTTTTTCTTCAACCTCCTCATGTACTACTCAGAACATGAAAGTTAAGACAACAGCCAGTGAACAAACACAGGGTCAATTTATTTCTGTTGAGAATCCACTTCTCCGACTTCCTGCGAGCTTTGAATTGTTTTTGTTTATTTTTGACCTTGAAATACTAGTTAAAAGTATCTACCTCTGCGCTGGAAACATTTTTTTTTCTCATTTCGGCACAACTAGGCACTTCTCTATGCTCTTATCTTTCCTGGGCGCATTATTGGAAGTGCAATGTGGTACGAGAGCACTTGTAGCATACAATACCGCGCGGGTTGCTATGAGTGCGTTTCCTGGTAGAGGGGTTTTCGGCAGGACGGTAATTGCTTTTATTTCAAACTGCTTTTTAAACTTGATATGCATGCGAAATGTATCATTAAAGCAAGAGGAGAAGTCAGGCATAAAAGTTCCAGTAGCTAAATTGTGTGCTTCTTAGTGTCCCGTCAATTTAACGCAAACAGGTACGTTGCCGTATTTTATTATTAAACTAAAGCAAAAAAACGTACACAAGATAACGTCACCTACTCAAGATGGCCGCATGCGGCTTCCTGATCAGGTCGATTTGTTACTCGACTCTTAGGGAAAGCTGGGCAGGCTCAGAGTAATAAGGAAAAATAAAATTGATGTGTGCCATATTCTTTCGCGCGAATTGAATAAAAACACGAGCGTCATGAAAACAGCAGCCGATAAAAAAACACGTCCGCGCCAAAATCACTCCCGGTGGTACAAGAACGGTTTAAGCTGCAAACATTGAGCCTCCCGAGAGCACCGAGAATGCCGTTCGTTTTAATTAAGCAAGCGAAAACAGTGGGGGGTCTTTTTACTTGTAAGAAAAACCCTTTGTTACCGAAGCACATAGGATGAACGGGAAAATGGGAACTCCGACGAGACTCGCTCGTTTCGTCTTTCACTCGCTCTTTCGCATCCTGTTGTAAAACGGGAATTTTTGCTTACAAGTAGTTGCGCGTAGCTAACAATGAAATGCCGCTGTTTCTTCCTTCGGGCGCTGGCTCTTATGGTAATGATGGAAGCTGGCTTCCGCGTATAAACACACACTTCCTCGTAATGACTAAACCACACGGAGCACAACGGGCAACGCGAACTTTAAAGCATTGGTGTTGCTTTCTCCGTTCGCTGGGAGGTACTTTCGCTCTCAGCCATGAAAACATCAGCTGCGCGGTTACCGTTTCTTGTGGGCTGAGGACGATGCAGTATATGGATATGAAGTTGCTTTTCCGGATTGAAAGTTTTCACTTTAAAAGCTACCAGCTTTGTTAACTGCTGCAATCATCACTTCTCTCGGCAATTGTATGACTACAACATCGTATTTCAAAATTTTCGGGTGCTTTATTCGCCGGTATCAACAGTTGGGCTAGTTGGTTCTTATACATGGTTGGACAGTGCTTGAAGACAAAGATGGTAGATGAGGAGACATGTAGTGTCCAGAGACGTATAGTCTCCGCCGTATAGTGAGGGGCTTCTCATTAACTTTGACTACCTGGGGATCTTTAACACGCGTCGAAAACTTGAGAAACGGATGTTTTGGGTTTCCGCCAACCGCAGCAGAATCTATATGCACTAAATAGTATTCGAACATGCCGTATCGGTGATGGCAGGTGTATCCAACTTTAGTTGACATGGCGGGAACATGATTATAATGAAAAAGTTAAGTGTGGACACTCTTGCAAAATAAAGCCCGGTCAAGTTGATACAACTGTTTGCTGAAAAGCATAGGCCTTCACGCGGAATCTTTCTCTGGTCTAAGGACTGGGGTAATAAAACCTTGACAATATTAGATCACCCGCAGGCCAGAAGGGGACCAGAAGGCAAGGAATCGCACGGAATGTTGTCTTCAATTCAGTGTTACAGCAAACTGAATATTTACAATGTTATGTTGACTGAGACGGTGTTACAATGTCTTGCCATTACACAACGAAAAAATTCCCGACGAAGAAAAGGGATAGGAGCCTATAGAGTACAACTGTGCTGAAACAGACCTTAGTGGAAGCGCTCCCGAGGTGCCGGTACAAAACTGCGACTTTACATTTAATGTAAGAAAAAAAGAAACAAATCCCCTCCTGTGTTTTCTTCGCAGCACAACAAAAAATTTTCTTTCAACTGAAAAAAAAAATTGATAGAGGACTCAGTGAATTCGCTCAATGTTCTTGCCGGACTTTCCACATAACTTGAGCCCTTCCGATAAGACTACGCGACATTCGTCACAGGCAACATCGTCGAATATTGACTAGTGAACACTGACAAGAACAAACAAAAATTAGTAGAGCAATAATAAGAGAAAAATGGGGGCAATGGGCGAGCACTCACCCATTTCAAAACGCGGTAAAAAACTTAGTGGCACATAATTTTAAGCCACAAATAATCCCCAACACACATTATGAGAAATCCCAATTTGGGAACTTCGATTACAATACAAATGTTTTAACCTTCTTTACAGACATTGGGAACCAGATTTGATCCGGCTTGAAAGAAGCGCCAGCATTAGGATGCGGATTGTCGAAGACGCGCTTACACAAACTACAGAAAACTGAGTGACAACGCGTTTCAACAAAAGATGGCGGAAACATTGGCTGAATCAACCGTGGACCTTTCCGGTTACTGTTACTTGTGGCTGCAAGCGGGGGCGCTCTACAATTGCGAAAAAGCATCGTCAAGATCCACACGACGAAAACGCGGTCATTGACTCGGGCCGTAATGGGTTCAACACTCTCGGCCTCAAAAGAACGGAGGAGTGGGATATACGCCTTGCAACAGCGAGACGGCCCGAATGAAAGCGGTTTTACGGCGTTGTTTGACGCAGAAAGTCGAAGCGGCGCTTTGTCCTGCAAAATTGATAACATTTTTTTCTTCTTGGCTCTGAACCAGGAAGAGCGGGGAATACGACACGGGCTTGCGAACGACAAAATTTAACAAAAGCCTGTTTGAAGTTATAGACTTTAGGGGTAGAAAAGATAAATTTAGAAGGCATACATGAAGACAGCATAGGTTTAATGAAAAGCGTTACGTATATCCTCGTCAAATTCACATTAAGAGGTATGAACGGATGGAAAAGGGATGTAAAAATAACTAAAGCCTAAAACACGCTACATTTTCCAAATTTCGAGATCAGAAATTGCAGTGGAAAATTTACGACCCAAGCAAACACATTGTCTACAAAGGCTTGTTTGCGAGTGAGGTGCTCATGAATACTTTGGTCTAGATGGAGTTCCTGTAGTCAGCCCCAAAATATTAATATTAAAAAAACGTTTCCCTCTTCGTTATCGCGCGGTTTCTCTATCCCGAACAGTAGCTGCATTTGGTACAAACATGTTTCTTTCGCTGCCAACAGCAACAGTGACCGATCGTAGCATTTTGACACCCTGAATCCGCAGACATGCTATTCAGAGTAGATAATTTAATAAGTGCATTTATCATATGGGACTCTCAACAAGGCGTAGGCAGCATGCACGTTAGTTTATGCTCGGTGAAGTACTACGGGGGCGAATCTAAGCAAAACACGTAGGTGGGAGCGGGAGGGGGACGCGTTCACTCATCCAGTGTGTCCTTCCCGCGTCCTGCCCTGTGTGCCTCGCTTAGTCGCGTTTTCGTAGCAGTTCACCTGGAACCAACATTCACCAGCTCACCCAGCTGTTTGTTCTTCAACGCCTCTTTGTACTGCATTCAGGAAACGTGGTCCACATTCGCGCTGGCCAGACATGTAAAGTCGCCGCATAACCAAGCTAGACCGCGAAGGCCATTCTGAGGGGTCGATAACGACTCACTAATGAGACCCCTCAATTACTACGGAGAACATTGGCTAAGCGTTCAATAACGAGACTGGCACCGCAGGTGCCCTTTACAGGCGACCTCCTGAATGTTCTGTAACAATTTAGCGATACTGCCTCCCGGGCTAGTTTTCCATTACAACGGCGTGTTGTCGCAGCAATGAAAACGCGCGAAAAAGAGCGCACTGGTCGACCGCAGAGTTCACTTACTCCACTCGCCGCGTGAGACATTTGAATATTTATTAGAACGAAGTTGGGGTTTTAAAAAGTTGTCTTTTCTAATTACTGGGTTGCTCCCTTATACTTGAAAGAAAGACGTTTTCTTGGAACTTAAATATAAAAATGTAGCATCATCTGCTTACAGCCTTCCTGCCCGCTGTGCTCGTCTGCACGCCGCAATAAGCAGACAGACGACCAAAGTATGGAAAGAACTTTTTACAATGAAAAATGCCTAGAAAAAAATTTCGGAGCAAAAATAATTGAATATAAACAAACGAAAACACAGAAAAAAGTTCTTAAGAACAACAACTTGCTTCTGAAAAAAAATGTTTCAGTTGCAGACGTGGGCAGTAGAATTAGAGTGCTGCAGTCAAGCGCTCAGTAGTGTCCTCGCCTCTTCCCCCTACCCCCATGTCTCCCCCAACACCCCGGGATGTTATGCTCGGGGCAGTTACATCGAATAACGCTGGAGTCGCTGCACGGTGCCCGGAGGGCCTTGCCGGGGGAAACAAACTGGCTGGCTGCACAGCTTCTGGAAAGCTTCAGTTCCTGCGTGTATTACATTCTCACCGCTCGGAGCTGTTCGCGTGTTTGCTAGGCTCGTATTTTTCTACGTACTCGCCACTGTTCACCATTCTAAAAGATCAACTACTCGGAGCACAACAACACTCTGGAAGAGGCCGAATGCGCGGTCATTCTAACCCAGGCATGCCACGATAAATGCTTCGCGCTACGTCGATTCCCAGCTACGCGTGGGAGCCCTTTTTTTTTTTTGCGGGGGGGGGGGGGGGGGGGGGCAGTGTACTTTCTAGTGTGCGTGCTACACTGGTCGATTACTAAGCAAAGCGGCCAATACGTATACGTTTCAACGACGCCTAATGTTATAAGCTTCTAGTGACTGCGACATTGTGCGAGCTAGTGAAGTGGTACTTCAAGTCCGTTTCTGTCTCTGTGACAAAAATCCCAATGCCACGATTTATCACTTTTACAAGACTCCAATATTCTTTTTTTAAGGTTGCACTTTACAATTCCTTTTGCCTTATTACAACGAAGTTGGGAATAAGGTAGAACAGATCCCACGAATGTCTCGTCCCCGCTACAGAGAAAAGCCGCTTAGTTGTGTCGCTCAACTAAGCGCTGTGCCGTGCGCTGGGAGAAAACCTTCCTCACATGCTCATAAGGAATACACGACCTTCATTTCTTTCAGTGGAAACTTTTGTTGCGTAAGGCTCTCTTTTTTTTTCCCTCTTTCGTTCTCTGCTGATCCGGTGGGATTCTTGCCGGTGCACTTGCGTAAGCTTGTGCTAGCTGCGTTGTTGGCAGACAGAAATGGAACGTATAATTCATGCGTATATCCAAGTATGATTATTTAACACCCACGTGTGATGTTATGGCTCTGTTCTTTTCTTGCTCGAACCAACCAAATGCCCGCCTTTATAAGCCGATTTGCGGAAGTAAGAAAGAGGGGAAATTGTGAGTACATTTATTAGGTCCTTAAATGTCATTTTTTCGGATGTCAAACACTTCCAGAAACGGTGGGGCCCTGAGTGGCTAATGCAGCACCGCAACCTCTATCTAGCCTTTAGTGAATAGGCGTGAAATAGCATCTCTGCTGTTTGGTTCGCCGGCTGAATGTACTTCAAGACAAGGTTCTCGCGCTATTTGCCACTTTCTGCGCGTAATACCACCACTACGTCGAGCAATTAGTGGCGTTTTAATGACCAATTTTCGCTGTCATAGCCGCAAAAAAGAAGGGAAGAGGCGTCAAAGCGAAGTGCTGATGCGGTGTTAATGTCATAAGCTTTCGAGTAATTCCGCTTGACAACTATCTCGGCCTCTTTGTTCCTGCGGCACTGCGCACTATTATGGCGCATCGGCGATGCCGACAACTTCGATGCATGTGCGATGCGTGGGATGGGAAAAATTTTGGATGGGAGAATTAAGCCCAACATTGAGTCGCGCAGTCTCTAGAGCCGAGTGAAACTTGTGCCAGGCATCGATATACAGCGGTGATCAAAATTAGGTGGGCAGGTTTTTTCAAAATTAGCCGCTATGCTTTACGTGAAAACGACCTCGACAGTGAGGTTATGTGCCCAGGGGGACACAGAATTAGGTGGTAAATATTGATGTCGGTAGCTTAATTAACTAAAATTTAATAATGAACTTTTTAGTGGCTGCAGTAAACAGGCATGAAAGTTAGACGCAATCGTCTTTCTAAACAGTTTCATTTGGCAGACTTCTTCTAGCTCATCCACACTCCCAGATATCGAACTGCGAAATTTCATTGGCATTCCCATGATTACGCATGCTAGACAGCTACAGCCAGCGCAAAGCTCCTCCCTTTTATTCTGTGTTCTAATAGCGGTTCCCCCTACTGCAGTTCGCGATAACGCCAGCCAAGACTGAAAGGGTGCCAGTTATCTCTTTTTCCTATGCCTCAAACCCATTGTCAAACTAAATGCTGTACACAGCAGGCACGCCACAAAAGGGAGGAGCTTTGCGCCTATCTTCGCTGTCTAGCACGCGTAATCACGCGAACGGCAATGAAACTTTGCAGCTCGATATCTCGGAGTACGGATGCGCTAGAAGAATTCTGCCAAATGAAACTGCGTCGAAACACAATTGCGTCCAACTTTTCAATACCAATATGCCTGCTCACTGCAGCCACTAAAATTTAAATATTCAATTTTAGTTCATTAAGCCACCGACATCAATAATTAACCACGTCATTGTGTGCCCCTTTGGCGCATAAACTCACTGTAGAGGTGTCCATCACGTAAATCTAAGCGCCTAATTAAAAACAAAACCTGTCGGCTTCATTTTCATTACCCTGTATATGGCGCGCTGCTGCTACTTCAAACTCCGCACTTCCGTATTTACGCGTAAATTCGTGTTCAGCGCCCACTACTGCTTCCCTGCGCTGAACTTTCGCTACTACTTTTAAGGACATTGTGGAGGTGACGCCCGTAATAGCGTGAATGTCAATGACGTCATTTCGAGCTACACCATCGGTTAGAGCCGAAATTCTGGACTCAGATATCACGCAAACTGGTCGGCATTAATGAACGGCGAATAAAGCGAACATGCTTGGTCACATGGTTATGTTAATGCTTTCAAGAACTTAGTGAACCTCTCGCGCTGAGAGAGGGTGGAGCACTAAGTCACATGGTGCGGGACCTGATCTTAGACATAGCTGGATTGAGCAGTTTTTCCGGGCAGTGCTTAGAGTGGTTGGTTGCGTAAAGTCTAGACGGCGCAACCACTCGTTCCCCCATCAGGGAGGCCAATCCCGTTAATGGTACGACAAAATATTCTCCATGCCGTCCGACACGGGTTAGATAATCAACGTTTTTTTTTTCTTATGCGTCTCATGACTGCATTATGGTCATTTGGTTCTCATTATGTCCTCCGTGAAAGCAACTCCTCTGTGTTGCGGCACCGCGCAAGCCGCTACTGAATATTCATGAATGTATCGCGCTATATTAATTCCGTCTACCTTCCCCCTTCTTGTATACGCAGTTTCCAAACCCAAGGCTGAATGAATTTGGGTTTAGTGGTGATTGAATGACGTCGCCTTGACGAGGTTCATCTTAGCGCCTTACTTAATGTCACGTGCCGCTGAATTGCACTCACCGATGTGCAGCCTTTCGCAAAACTTCCGAAACATGCCAGGGGGCAATAGACTACAAAATATTCAAAATAAAACTTACCTCTCGAAGTTGACTGAAATGTTTTATGCCAGAACGCTGGGGAAAATATCTTGCTTTTTTACTTTCCTAAAGTAATACAGTTTCATTTGAACCTTAAAATTGTCCTTTGGATTTTTTATGGTGCAGAGAACGTTGGCGTGGATTTGAAGATGTCGACAAAGCCTGTGCCAAGTAATCCGAAGGTGTAGCATGGCTGACGTAAACAGGACGCACACAATTCGGGAAAGCCTCTTAGGTGGATGGGATTCCTTGTCTTTACACGTGTACGCATCATTTGAAAGCCTAAGGTCTATCCTTCGCCTCTTTGAAAATGGTCGACTACCGGCGCGAAATCATGAAAGAATGTTGCGAAAATTGCGTAAACAAGCTTGAAGCTAGAAGAATAAGGGGCCGTCAAAGACGCCTATAAATTATATAACATTCAGAGGCTGTTTGAACAGGATTGACGACCTGCGTTGCATCCTGAGGGACATATGGAAGTTCTCGTAAACAAGCTCGAAGCTTATATACAGGATAAGGAGTCGCAAAGGCATCGATAAATGGCATAGCTAGAATTGAGGAGGCAACACGGGGGATCGATGGAGCTTAGCAGTTCAGGATCTGCTTTGACAAGGAAGCCTGGAATCCGTGAGCCCGTAAAACAAGCTGCCGTCTAAGCCTTAACAAGATGTGCTATTGAACCTGTAAACAATACGCTTTGCGCCTTTCTTCGGGTCTTCGCTCGAACTCAAAGATATTATCGGCAAAGCCAACTTCATAGCGAAAGCTGACTTGAAGAAACGTATAACAGTGTACGCTGATACAAGTCATGAGACAACATTTCTTCTCTCCCGTGCATCCGTTTACGTAAATGATATATATGTTAGATGCGCCTCACACGCACATAAGAAGGTCATCGCGAGGACTTCGTGACGTCACGAGATGTCGGGGCCATATTTGATGTCATTAACACCGCCGTGATCAAAGTGCTTTCATTTTCGCTTATGATTTCATTTCAGCTTCTGGTGATATTGTCACGAAGCCAAAGATGACACAGTCGTCTTGAAGGGAAAACAAGTTTATTGGAGCGAACTTGTGCTCCCCTAACAACTCAAGAAGTACACAGGCGGCGAGGCAGCAGTCAACAAAGTGACGTGCGTAAGCGAGCGTCGGCGATTCGAATGCCGTGGCGTCTGCTCTGCAGGCTTTTTTCTTTCGGTGCGAGTGTTTCTGGAAACATCGATGTACATCCAGAACATTGTAGATCAAAGAAGATTATTCTAGGCAAGTGACGTTAGAGCGAAACGCTCCCCTATCAGAATGAGATAACCAGTGCGGCATAAAAATAAAGAATGGAACCCTGCGCTTCGCTTGGGACACAGATAACACAGCCGGGCGCGGCCAGGCAGTAAAAACAAAACATAAACAAATCCAATGCATGGTTCGCGGCAATATCATCGCAAGCGACGTCAGTGCTGTGTGGCACTGTGAAGTAGCAGTGAACCGCTTACATGAATATCCCGGGCCGCCTCCACTAACGTGAAAGCTCGGGAGGGGCGAAGCATGCTGTGGATAAGTGCGTTCTTGGCGCCCTGGCGTTTTGCCCACGGAGATTAAACCGTTGGGAGGTAGAGGTACGCAGCTTTACTGTAAATCTCGTTTCTTTGAAGCACGAAGCGTTCTAGCGCGAGGCGTTGGGAAACGAGTGTCGTGGTGTGTTCTTTTAGTACGCGTTACATTCTAGCGCGAGGAGTCGAAAAACGAGTGTCCCGGTGTTTTATTACCGTGACTACATGATACTACGACGACATGAGACGACGAAGACATGATACGCCGGCAGCCCAAGTCCTAAGGGGCTTCGCCCTTAAAAGAGATTCCCCTTGCGGTGGCCATAATAATCTGTTGTATCTGAGTATGGATAAGATACGTATGCGCAAGGCTGATTGATTTGATTGATTGTAGGGTTTTACGCGCCGACGCAACGCAGGCGATGAGGCGCGCCGTAGTGGAGGGCTCCGGATTAACTTTGACCACCTAGGGATCTTTAACGTGCGCCGAAATCTCGTACACACGGGCGTTTTTGCTTTTCGCCTCCATCAGAAAAGCGGCCGCGGCCGGGAATCGAACCCGCGACCTCGTGCTCAGCAGCGCAACGCCTTAGCCACTGAGCCACCGCGGCGGGTACGTATGCGCAAGGCGAAGAATGTCTCAAGAATCTCAATAATTAAAAATATAGTTACCTCTGGGCAAATATATCTGACATAGCCGGGCTAGTCGAGTAGCCTTTGTAACGATGCTCCGTTCAAATGACACGCTCATGATAACCAGGCCGTTCATCTTTCCATTAACCTTCATAACTCCAGTAACTGTTTTTTTTCTCATAACTTGGCATTTCCTGTCATTTCATACCATAATCATTACATCGACAACAGGTTCACTACACTGTCACATAACACACAGTCATAGTTTAAAAACTGCTGTCTCCATCACAACTTGTAAAGCTAACTTACAGCGCTGGATATGAGTTGAGACGCTGTCTATTGCAAAGCTAAGAGCATAAGGCTGTTGTGATAGATTTTCGGCCTCTCATTATGTACTACAATTTGTTATTGTTAAGCAAATACAACGTAAACCCCGTGTCAGTAGCTATAAGCGAAGCTTAGTGACTTTGTAACAAAGTCCACAGTCTGTAGCAAGTGAATGATTTTGCCACTATCGCCTCAGAAATAACTTGTTTAACGGTGTTAAAGCCGCACTAAACTGACAGCAAGCAAAGGTTAGAGACCGCACTAGCTGTATTAGCATTTTGGGCATTATTTTAACTGTACCGGGTACGCAGTATCAAGGTATGAGTTATACAAAGGTTATAGCGTTTATATATCACTAAAGCATTGTTGAATGACAAAGAATAATGGAAGGTTGCGCTTTAATGAAGTGAAGGATTTATATTGTTACAGGGCGGTAGAACAGATGACGCGAACCATGGCGGATGATGAAGTACTATTTACAGGGACGAGATGACCTATTTACAATATTTACAAGGCAGCCGTTAAAGAGCGTTCGCTAAGGCTGCTCGACCTACACATAGCTTCTTGGTCGTTGATCATGGGGTCCAGAGCGGCATGCCCTACAGCGCTCTTCTTCGTCTTCTCGTGACAATATTATCTTCTTTCTTGACCATAATGTGAAATATTTGGGTCAACCGCGATATTTGTCCTGCACTATACAGGCACCATGCTGGAAGTCCAGGCATGGCGTGAAACTAGTAGATCTTGAGCAGGAGGGTTCGTAGCTGGGACAGTTGGTTCATTGCATGAATTAAACAACGCCAGGATGGGGAAAAGTGAAGAGTAACGAAGCACCTGTGATTCGTTTTGTCCCGTATCATCGTTGTTCAATCCATTCACAGGATCTTGAGCATTCACTGCGTAAACCTAACAAAATTCGTCAGCGTTACTTCCCCGTATAACATCGAGATTACGAATTTCGTGAAAATGAAACTCTGGCCCCGGGAGGTAACTGGACGACATTTTCAAGAGAATCAGCGAGGTATCGCCAGGTTTTCGCCAGAGCACTCGATCAGCTGTTGATGTTTATTCTGGCGCCTCAACTTGTGTTTTATTTAATGCAGAAGCATCACTCACACATTACTTGGCTCACTCGGCGCAAATGAGCGCCTTTTTCAGATCCGCGTACCCGGAATCTGTCAGCGATATCCTCTACAGTATTCATAAACATCTCTCCTCTCTCTCTCTCTCTCTCATTGACTGTCAAACGACTCCACACAAACTGCTTATCGGCTCTATGAAGCCCACAACGGATTATAAAAAATTCAATCTTTTGTGACGGCCCTATAGTACACCCAACCACGTGTATTGGCCAGTGACGGTGACAGTAGCCGTCCGAAGCTTACGGCCAATTGAAGAGAACCTACGTGCCCACGTGGGCAGACAGACAGACAGTCAGATAACTTTATCGAGGTCCGGAAAATCCGTGGCAGTCTTAGCGACTGCGTCCTGCGGACGCGGACGCACTTGCGCAGGGGGCGGAAGTCCGTGTTCCTCCGCTCTCTCGCAAGCAACCTGGCCAGGGCCAAGGCGCTACTGAAAATTGCACAAGAAGGGCGGCGAAAGTCAACGTTCGTGGATGCAGCGCGATACGCTCACGTAGACAAACTGACGGTTGGGGCAGACAAGCCGGCGTTGGTTGATTGGTTGGTTGGTTGCCAGACCATGGCACATACCCATGCGGGCGATTGCAGAGAAGCTTTGTACCTAATCAGGATGTGACCTATATTATTTTAGATCCCAAAATATAGAAAAAATAAATACAGAACAGAATTTTTCTATAATATGAAAGTGTAGTCAGTAAAAAAAAATTAAAGAAATGTGAACGCTTAGCTCCCTAGCAGGGAAACCGGCCTGGTAAGCGCGACACCACTTTCGTCTCTATCGTCTTCATATTGCTTCCTCTTTGTGGGCGTTTGCAGCAAGTACCACGTTGAAACCTATATCTTCCGGGTATTCCTGGTGATCAGCCTGACCGTTCATTGCTTCTTCATGACCTCTCTCCAAACCAAACTTACCCACTCAAATTAATGGACCAATTACCACAAGGAAGCCGTGAGAAGGTCATATGTGATTCACTATTTGCATTTGGGCAAAGTAAAGTTTTATTATCATCATTTGTCTGAGACGTCGACAGCCATGCGCTTTTTCCGTGTCGGGCAGAACATCGCAAGGACTGGGCGGCCATTTGCAAAGCTGACCCAGCTTTACACTCGCATTTTTGACACAAGTAATGCTTTGTTGTGTGCTGCGTAGAAGTAACACAATTGTCGAACATGGGCGAAACCTAGTCAAAACCTTGTCGGAACCCATTTGAAACTGAAGTCGTTCTAATGCGATACTGTTCCAAGGAGACTTCATTCACGGGCTTTCGTCATGACTGCGAAAAGCGGGCTTCTGTTGACATAACGAAAAGACAGCTCTACCTCACCGTTGGACCGGTGGGAGGGACCACTCGAAAACAATACCGCGGGATTACAAAGGACTTGCTCATAAAGCGAAACGACAACACGAAGAAGTTGAAGTGGAAATTACGATGTCATGCTCACAAGCCGCACCTGGGCAATAGAGCACGCCTTAGTGGAAGGAAACAGAAGAGCACCTGCGGAATTTTCTTGCACCAAAACTTTGACAAAAGGGCGTACTTCCGACATTTTGGGAAACAAGAACATAAACTAGCGCGTAAAATGATATAGTGTCCCACTTGTGTCTGCAATTACCGCAGTTCGTAAAGTCACTGCAAGCTTCAGACCTCTTTCAAAGACCGAAGAATGGCTACCCTTTTTTACGAGTTGCTTGATGTCCGCGCCTTTCTAATGCAGCGTTTCGTGCTGGCAGACTCAAATAGATGCAGAAAGACAATCTTCAAACTCCGTGTTTTATCATTGCGGTTGTGCTAGTGTTATTTCGGGTTGAGATTCGCGATGTTTTTCACCGACAACTTGCTGCTTCAAAGTTGGTTCGTTCGTCCTCACTTGAAAACCCAAAAACGTGCTCTCTCACATTTCTCGCTTCGTTGTAATGCTTAAAGAAACGTGAAATGGAGCGGAAAGGTGCAGCCGCAAAGCTAGAAAGAAAGAACAAAATCTAGAAGCCTTCGGAATATGTTATGAGTTAGCCAGACACAACAAAAAACCAAAATAATAAATAAATAAATAAATAAATAAATAAATAAATAAATAAATAAATAAATAAATAAATAAAATAAATAAATAATAAATAATACCAGAATGTCACCTTCTTTCGTTCTTCGTTCGTCCTTTTGTACCCTTCTCAAAACATTGCTTTCTTTCACCAGTAGATAGTTGTGTTTCTCCAGTTTAAAACACAACGCCGTGTCGTAAAAATACATCATATCAAGCTACTTAATTAAAGCGAAAGAGAAGTACAAAATCGCCAGTTCAAGCCCGCGTGGGTCGGAAGCAGCATTCGCAGCGTCGTTGAGTTTCCCCGCTGCTTTTCCCATAGGCGCCCAGCCCCTGGCGCTTTTGGCATGCTGCTGTCTCATACGGCGCAGCTATTGCTCGTGCATTGCGCCCAGCTTTGGAGTCCATTTCGTGCCAGGCGCCTTTTGCTGGTATTAAGGAGGTACGTGCGTACACCGAGGATGATAGCGAACAAACATGCAGACAGATGCGCCCTGCCCATAACTTAAATCTCGCGAAAAACGACCAAGAACTGGAAGCGACAGGCGCCCTGTCATGACGTACAAAAGTAGGGGGAGTGGGAGATGTGAAACCGTCTATACTTTCATAAAGCACCACAGCATGAAAACAATTAGAAAGGCAGATGAAAACCCGATTTTAGGTTGGGAGGTCGCTTTTATTGTCTGTGAGTTCATCATTTGTTGTCCATAGGTCCGTGTGAAGTCTGAACCATCCGACGCGATTAAGCGATATGCATTATGTGTGTAGGTGGCGATAAATATCAGAAAGAAAGCGCCGTTCACTCGCATGCTTGAGACACGGCTGTGATATATAGCTCGCCAACGTCACTCGGAACGTCGACGGGCGAAAAAGCGTCGTCGTAAAGGGAAAATCGGGCATAGCGCACTTACGACCCCCGCAGGAGTTCGCCATAGAGCGCTCACAAACCGTCTCGTGCGAACGCGAAGTTTGGAGTCGTAAACGCGGAAGTGAACTTTAAAGAGGCGGACCGTCGGGAAACGGAAATTGCGAGAGAACGAGTGGTCATAATATCGTTTGATTAAAACTGACGCAAAACATGATGGGAGCAGCCATCGATAAAAGTACGAAAAATAGGGCACTCGCGTCGGACATTAGGTGACGAGGGAAAAAAAATTAAGGTAAGGTGTGAGGGCGAAATAAGGAAGAAGACACGCACCCGATCTCATGGAGCGAAAAAAAATAATGGAGGGAAAAAGAGGTCAAGCAAATTGTCGGTAGCATGAAGCCAAACAACGAAAACAAGCAAGCTATAGGAGCCGTTCACGGTTCTACTTTTCCGACAAGGGGGTCACTCGCGAGGAGGTAAAGGATAAAAGTGTGGATTTTTGTAGCGCGAGCTATTCTTTGAGGGAGAGGTACGAAAAAGGCCAAAGGGGAAAAAACAATGAAGGCGAAATAGGGGACAAGGATGAGGGGACATTACGGCGGCGTGCTTTTATTCGGCGACCGCACTTCAAAGGATTTTCGTGTACGTGCTTGTGGGCGGCAGCGGGCCTCGACGTCGCCAAATGATTCCAGGGCACACTCGGTGCACGGAATATACACTGGCATGGCAAGACTGCGCCGCGCTCAAACTGAAATTTTGGAGGTCAGTAAGTGTAAGGGAGACGGAGGGGGAGGGGGGGAACAACCGCTATCTTTATCCGACCATTCGCTCGAAGGGGAGGGGGTGAAAAAATGCGAGGTGAGGAGAGACGCGCAACTCGCAAATTCTGTTTGCGCCTAAAGGCGAAAGTTGGAATGTAGTCACCTCGCCGGCTGGGCCCGTAAACTGTGTCGCCCACATAACACAGGGATAGAGGACGCCAGTACGGGTTGGAGCGAGCCTTTCGGCAGAGCGAGAAAGTGCGGCAGAGAAGCCGACATAGCGAGGGTATTAAAACAAAAAATCAACATGACCTTCCCTGGCCGTTTTTTCGTGTGCGAAGTAGGAAAGCCAGAAACAGAGCTGCACTTTAGCGAGAAACAATGAGGGCCCTGCGGAAGCCCGCTGGTTTCACCACTCGGCGCTTTGTGCCTGTCCTCATTACCTGGCTGTCTTGTCCGCGTCCCCTTCTCTTACCCAGTTGCTCCCCAACTTTGTTTGCTTCATAGTTCCCACCTTGCAGCACATAAACCTTGCTTCTTTCCTCCTGATTTTTCTTGTCCCTTGTTTTGCGGACCAGCAGCCGGTGTCTGATTAGTGTGACGAGGAACTCAGCGAGATGCCGTTGCGGACAGCTCG
This sequence comes from Haemaphysalis longicornis, assembly GCA_013339765.2. NCBI lineage: Eukaryota > Metazoa > Arthropoda > Arachnida > Ixodida > Ixodidae > Haemaphysalis > Haemaphysalis longicornis. Next base: position 84,728,259 of record CM023450.1, read on the forward strand.
GCGCAAACAGGGAATTACGTTGGAAGTGAGTGAGTGAGTGAGTGAGTGAGTGAGTGAGTGAGTGAGTGAGTGAGTGAGTGAGTGAGTGAGTGAGTGAGTGAGTGAGTGAGTGAGTGAGTGAGTGAGTGAGTGAGTGAGTGAGTGAGTGAGTGAGTGATGAGTGAGCGAGTTAAAACAATACAGTCAGCTCGGAGCTCAGGAGATAAACCATAAAATACTCAAGAGACTTGCTTCCTACTTGGGATGGTGCATGTAACAATAGCAGTTGCGGAATACGGATATTCCACTCCCCCCACGCTGGTGGGTTCCGCAGTTGCACTTTTCCGCATGCTACGAGGCCTAGCCAGACCACCGAACGTATCATACACCGTCTGCACCGCAATGTTGGCGTTACGAAAAAATTCTCTGTTCAATATCGGACTGGAGCCATTCCTCGTGTCTTGTTTGTAGAGTTCACGAGCGTGCTAAACGCTAAGTTTAGAGGATACCAGCTGAACGTTGAAACGATGGACTAAGTATTAACAAATTAATGACAGGGACACGGCGGGACTGGCATTTGAACGTATATTAGAAGGGCCGTACAAATATAGGCATGGGGAATGCTGATCACATGTGAACATATAAGACCGCTTGATGCCACGGCAACGTCCTTTCCGTCCTTTCACGGGCGAAAAAGCTATCGCGAAAATAGGTCCTTGTCATACCCGCTGAACTATGTCTTTGCACAGGTCTGCATCAGGTACATCTTTTCTTTTTCGGGCAGCAGCACCGACGGGCTGCTCACGCATGCGCTTTCTTTTACGTCTGTCAGGACGGCTTCCATTATTTCCCTCGTTAGCTTGTTTCTATTCTTAAATGTGATAAGTGTTAGCTTCACGTATATTTGTTTGACCCTTGTAATAAACATTCATTTGCTAGTCCAGCGGTGTCCCTGTCACTTATTTGTTAATACTTAGTTCCTTGTTTCAACGTTCAGCTAGTTTCCTCTAAACATAATAGGCACTAACTATAGCTCAGCAACAAACTGCATTGAGCTAAACTCGTCTGCGTGTTTTTCACTCCTTTTATCTGCGTAAGCCACCGCGTGGAGGTCCTAACAGGTAAGTAATCTTTGTGAAAATGTTCTGGGCCCCTAAGACACCAAGCACGGCGCGGTGCGTATTGCAAGGGCTCCTTTGGACTTCATAAATGCATCTGAACTAGATGCTAGCTTCTATCTTCTTTGCCCTTTTAACAGCAGATCTGTTTTATAGACTGCCCTTCAAGTTTGCGTGAGTAGAGCTAGGTTATGCCTTGCTTTCACAGGTAAGACACGGGCAAGGTTATTAGAAATCCACTGAGACCTCGCTATCCACGTCTTGTGGGAATGGCTTGCCTGAGAGGAGGTTATTACCGTTTACTCCTGCCACAAAATTGCATTCTCAGATGCGTGAGGAGCCAGAATGTGCGGATTGCAATGGTCATGCCGAGACTGACTGTTTTGAACGTACGAGCGTTTTGATTGCTCGCATGGCCCTGGGTAGCCTGATGAGCTTATCAATTGTCCTTAGCTGGGCTTCCTTTTGGAGCGCCGACATCGGCGTAATGCTATGAAGGCCGGTGATTCCCTGCCATGGTTTCCAGAGTAGTTTTGCGTTGGGAAAAGGTTATGACCTGAGCACTGGGCATGATGACCTAAACAGGGTTTGAGCACACCGCATGCCAGCCATCGAGACACCTCCACACTTGCACCAGACGCTTTTGGTGCAATGCGGTGGATTCGGTGGGCTCACGTCCTGGTTGTTCTAACCATTATACTCCGTTAACCGACTGAAAAATATGCGGGTCAAGGATTCGGAGCTATGTTGCTTTTACGAGCTGATGTATTCCTTGCTATAAAAAATAAAAAAGGAACCTGCACAGTGAGCTTCTTTCAACAAGATTTTAGCCGCTGCCGCAAATTTTGTCTTTGTGCCTACCACAGCCTCTTTTAGCCTGCCACTGTCCTCTGTTCCTCTCTGCGTATTTACGTCTCCTCATGGCCGGCAATGACGTCATCACTGGAGTAAAGATCCACTCCAAACGCCAGACTTCTCGTCATTGCATCATAATGCGATGGACTTGCTGCGGATCTTCGGGTATAGTTTCGACTCACTCACAAGTCTTGCAAAAGCAGTTGAGTCTAACAAAAAAACTGATCTCCCTTTATGGGACGTATTAAAACGCATAAGGGCATGTAAGAAACCAAATTAAATTTCTCAACAATGTTTATCCTTCACGTTTCTCAATTTCCTGCCTACTTAATATTTTTTAACCTGTCATTGTTTAACATTGATTTCTAAGCGTTTCTACTCTTGTGCCACGCACGTGTGCTTCAGCGCTCGGATGCTGCAAAAGTCAATTTCCTAAGATAAACATCACGTTGCTCAAAGCACCAGCCTTGAGTCAACACTATGGTTATTCGCTCAAAACTCTGGTGTCAACAAAATGCTCAAAACACCAATGTCAACACAGGCATACAATTTCTCGATATCCGGCCCTGGGGATATTTTAGCAGAAAATACACTTAACAGGAATATCAGCGCTACCCAATCTAAGATCTGGAATATTCTCGTCGAAACCTTATCCTGTATCCTCGCGACCAAATCGGGTATTGGGCAACTCATAAGAGACAATGCGGAAATGTAATTCTTTTATCGAGTACCTTTTAATATGATCTGTGCTTTGGATAAAAGCTTACTATTCGGTGTTGAGTCCACTATGTACCGATAGCGTTGATTGTGGTGTTACTTTGGAGTCATTTAACAATGCTATCTCTGCTTAACTCATGTTTCATAAGATCCACACTCGTTTATACCGATTCATTGCGGAAATACGTTTGTACTTATTATTCAAGTGTGCTTTGTTGCTCATTTGTGCTTATATCGTATGTATGTTTGAGCTATAACCCGTGAAAGGGAAATAGCGCCAAGACGGGAGAAAAGGGACGATTCACACACACACAAAAATAACGCTGCACTCGCTTTATGTTACTCGCTCGCAAACATTGTATTCGTACATCCCTACGTAATAAACATACAGTTACATGACATATAACAGTCATAATTGAAGAGGTAACATTATGGCTACGCCACAAGCGTATGCGGCAAAAAGAATTTGTATAATTAGGCACCTTTGAACTCTCGCCCACGTAACCTAACTCTTAAAGAATGTCTAAACCACATTTTCTGTCTTCGGCGCGTTCCTCAAAGTTTCCGCATTCTTTTCGTGCTGATGTGACGTCACAGTTAGAATATCGTCGCCAGTGGCCTCTTTACTGTCACTCGCCGTAGAGAAATAATTTGACAGACGCTTGAAAAACACAACCAAAGCCAATTATGGATTAAAACGCTAGGCCTTACATCTGCTCAGTAGCAGGTCTTCCTCCACCCCCCCACACCACCATCAACACAAAAAGCAAAAAGAGATGGCCGCGAATGTACTTCGTCACAGTGCAGCTAACTTCACAATCATTAAAACGAACTAGTCAAAGTGGGCAAACCATAACAATACTCGAAATGTGCTCTCATTTTCCCGCTTGTCAGCCGTCAATGGGGTGAGATGGGTCGTAATGAATTTGGAGGACATAAACGTTCGTGTGATAACAACAGCACCCGCAGAACCAGATGTTGTTACAGTGCCATCGGCGTAAATTGGGTGTGGTCGTTGCATGTCTCGTGAAGATAAATCGAAGCTAGTTGCTGTAGGGCTGTTGTTTGGAGATCTCGCTTGTCCGCTATGACTGGGACATTAAGGCACGCCCGAGGCTATGTCGCACACTAAAGCGGGAATAGCGGCCTTGTCGCTGGTGCGTAGCTGGACGGCATCATGCCGGCGATGTTAGAAGCTACGACCGTTGCGAACGACGCATGGGGGAGATTAGAGGCATACATAAGGTTACGATCCCGCTGTCTAGTTTGGGGCCTTATATGCTTCCTGAGTGTTTCAGTAATGTATCACGTAAGCACACAAAGGGTGAGCCCCATAAATGGCCGCTGTTGTTGGCGTGCCCCGTGGTAGGAGGCCAAGAAACATTCCGAGGCCTGCGTTTGTATTCCCTGCAGCTCATGGATATTTGCGTGGCACATACGAGGAATTTCAAATAGGCTGTATCGTAGAGAGATAAAGAAAAGTGCGTTGTATAGCGATGACATTGATTTTGCGGGCGTTCCCGCATCTACCGCCGATAAACTGGAGAATGTGGACCACGGTAGACAGCATCTTAAAATAGCTTACGGGGGTGCTCTGTAGATGCAACGCTAACACAGGGTCAGTGGTTGGATCCCGGCCACGGCGACTGCTTTTCTGATTGAGGCCAAAATCTAATACACCCATGTGTCGAAGATTCGGCACACACATTAAAGATCCCCAAATGGTCAAAATTAATCTGGAGTGCCCACCCCTATCGTGTGCCTTGTAGCCCAGGTGTAGCTTCGGCACGTTAAACCCTCCAATCAATCAATCAATCAATCAATCAATCAATCAATCAATCAATCAATCAATAAATCAATCAATCAATCAATCAATCAATCAATCAATCAATCAATCAATCAATCAATCAGATGAAAAGCTAGAGGGCCAATGTATGGTATTGTCTGTGTATTTCACTGAGACTGCCGTCAAGGTGGTGTCGAGTATTCCTGGGGAGGCAATGGCTATTTACAAATACACCGGGATGGTGGCTGTCGATGAGGCTCCAAATTGATCGTAATGACTGGTATTTATTTTTCCATCGCAGCAACTGGCCGCATGAGGCGGCGGCATCACGGCAAATAACGTCGGGTTTCCCACTGCATCACTTCCATTTGGAGTGGCACTGAAATGCGGCCTCGGGCGGTGGTTTATTGGATCTCTGTTTGCCTAGCGCAGCAAGGAGTTCGGTGCAAATAGCGGCTTGTCTGCGTTACATGTCATCGACAGTGCTACTGCCGAATACTACCGGAAGGCATATTTTTTGGGATAAAACCAGCTACTTTATTTCCTCATCTCAGCGTCTTTACATTTGACTCATTGAAAGTAGCTCTTTTTTCCTCATCTCCACTAGCTTTGTCACGACTAGAAACCGACGCGTAGCACTCGCCAAGGCGTTATGTGCACTTACCACCTTAATTATTCTCCATATCATCAAGGTAGAAACATATCAAACTAGTGACCAGACCGTACCGAACACACGCGCGGCATTCTACTGCGTGTACCAGGCACAGTTCCAGCCGCCCGTGACGGTGCCAGCCTTTTCTGCCGCTAGGCCGCCCTGGTTCTACTATCAGGTGACGGAGAACAATTAAGCCTCTCACAAGGCTCCATGTCCGCACCTCTGGCCTGCATCAGCCCCCGGACACCGTCCTTCGTGTCCCTGACAGGGCGCCGGCGACAAAACCGGTTGTCAAGGCTTTCGTGGACGCCGGTGCATACGACTGCATCGTCACCACGGCCTTGACGTGTACGTCTTACCCTGCCTTGAACCAAAGCTGCGTGTACGAGACCATTTGTGCTCTACCTAGCCTGCTAGGAGAACTTACTGCCATTCGGGATGGCCTGGAGGCGCTTGAATTGACAGTGACTAGTGGGGTGGAGCTGCAAATTTTCACAGACTCAACGGCAGTGATTCGGGATTTACGTCGCGTTGCGTGGTGTACAAGCCTGGCTGTATGCGTTCACGTGATTATGGATACCTACCCAGGCCCTGTCCGTGTGTTGTGGATTCGCCGAGACCTGCTTCCTGCCCACGCTGCGGCAGATCGCGCCTGCCACCGAAGAGGCCTTCCACGGCTACTACCACTTCTTTCACTATCTACAGTAGAAGAACTGTTGGTGCTTTACTTCTACCGCATGGAATTGACCTCCCCAGTGGGCTAGCTCGCTGGGAGGAGGTCTTGCTGCGCAGGCTTCGAGTTGGGGTGGCGTTATCCCCAGCAGTTACTCATGCTTCGCCTGCCCGATACCACGCCACGTTTGCGGACACCTGCCCCTTCTGTGTGACTCCTGCGCCAGAAGCTGACGTTGAACACCTGTTGTGGACTTGCTCAGGTCTCAGAAACGCCCGAATTTAACACCTTCAAGGCACAGGGCTCCATCCTGGCAGACCACCACTTCTTAAGCGTTGGATATGGGTACCCCAGTACCGGTCTATTCTTGGCTTTGTACCTTTAAATGTTGTACCTTTTAAACTTCATGTTATGCCGTAGGGCAATCTCTCGCACTTAAAAAAAACTATAACAATCTAGTGATCCTCGTGCGGACGTAGAAAAGAGTACAACGTATGGCATGATTTTAAACAAAATTTCGCTAATTTAAAACAGCCAAGCAGACTTACGAATGCGATTAAACGTGATGCACTTGACTATTTGCAATGCAGTCACAGCTTAAAATTGAAGAGGAGCAATGTGGGTGCGCTAACTTATTCCATGTTTGTGCTCCTTATTTTAAGTGGTTAAATACGAAACAAATGCCGCTACTTTCGATCTACCGTACAGTTCGCTTCCAAGAACACAACCTGTAAACTCCTTATGTACACAGGAAAAATTCCTGCCCACAAAATTCGCAATAGAACCCACCACCTGAAGCGTGCCCGCACCCGGCCAGAAATTCCCGCATCTGTTGCCAAAACTTCCCAAAAGTTGATTTCCGCTGTTACCTATGCTCCGGCCTAGCACAGTGCTTCTGTGAAATCTGTCACAGGTGCTGTTGGGCCATAAATAAATACTGCACAACCAACGGCGTTGGAGTGCTCATTATTAGGTGAAATAAACATTAATTTCGAACACGGCACGGCTAGGTGATTTAGCTAGTCAAAATTTACGTACGTACATTTTGTCACCAGGTTAACAAAGAAAAACAAAACATTCCGGGGGGCTTACCTTGCGTTCTTTGTTACAAATGTGTTTCTGCAGACACACGTGTGCGCTAAATATATTAATTAATATCGAGGCCACTCAACGTCGGGAACACAATTATCACAACCATCATCCTTATACTCATCATAATCATCATCATCATCATCATCATCCCCAGCCTATCTGCGCCCACTACAGGGCAAAGGCCTCTCCCATTGAAGGGTCACTGAAGTGATTTGTAAACATTGCGGGATTTCTTGCGCAAATTGTAGTCCGGAGTCACTAGGCCATGTTTCGACCACTCTGAGTGCGTTTACGCGACTTTATTTAGTAGACAAATCAATTTGAAAATGCTGTCGTCTTCTCTGCATCTTCGCCCATTTTCTGTGGCGTTTTCGTGTGACGTTAGGAGAAAATTACTGGCTTGACTGCGCTACTGCACGGCTCGCCGACCTTCCGATTGAGTCAGTTGGCCCAGCGTTTAGGCCGCCGGCCGCCGACGGGTCGTCGCAATTCGTTCGCTCATTTGAAACTAAGCCCCGACACGTTTGTGAATGGAAGAATATGCCTTTCTTTACTTTATTAGTTAGTACCCTGTATCAAGCTTCCAAGTACAGGTCGCTCCACACAAGCGCTGCACAAGCGCACATGCGACGCTTCGCTGACTGGTACGCTAGTAGGAAAATCTAAGGGCAATCGAAGGCGGGAGTAGAGTCAGCGAAGTCAATATAGGTATTAATGAAATAAAATCAACTGAAACTTTTACCCTACCGCGTAAAACTAGGAAGCAGGAAGATCTTTTTTGCGCCGGGTGAACAAGCACAGCGGTCAGCAGCACGACTACGAATCTGCGAACTCTTTTCCAGTCTAAGAAATGCAATTGCTTTCCCACGAAGCACAGGACTTGATCAGACTCTTTAAACAGGTCTCTATTAATGAGCGCATAATCTTCATCACAGTCATTATCATCATCTCTTCATCGATTTCATTTTTTCATACATCTGGTGTCTTGGCCAGCTAGGCGCCTTGGCCAGGCTAACCTCACCAGTAACATTAAAGACTTTTCTCTCTCTCTCTCTTGACTTGAGATATTGTTGAAATTTGGGGAACGCTTACTGCACGAGCGCTTACAACAAATAGTCACCTAAGCTGCTTAAAATGTTAAAATAAATAATACATTACAAACCTTATATTTCCAACGCCGGCATTGTTGGTCCATGGCCGAGGATGCCGGCGTTGCAAATATAAGGTTCATGGCCGAGGGTAGAAGGAGGAGGAGGAAAAACTTGATTTTGAGCCTGGTGATGTGGGTAGAAGAGGAAGAAGCAGTTCGGAGCGGCTGTGTTTTTCCAATGATGCAAGCTGGAAACAGCGCATCGGCCTTTGGCCGAGGTACTTCATCGTCTGGCCACGAAGAAAACACTTACAAAATCGTCCTTCCCCGTCTGCCGACTGGTACCGTTGTTTTGAACACCGTTTTTCTGCATGCTGGTCTCAAAGAACGCCCGTACCATGCTCCTGACTTCAGGGATGCTCTTGCTCGGGTCATGGATCTCAAAGACGTTATGAGCATTGGCCAATACCAGATGAGCCATGTAGGGATGATAACGGGCGTCAGTGCCCTTGTGAAGCAGAAGCTTGTAGACCTCGAAAATTTCCCCGTGAAGTCCTTACAGTTTGTGGTGTTTGACCAAGATTCGTGGAAGGTCAAGGTAAAGCTACCTTGTTTACCCCGCCACAAGGAGAGCCGACGAATTGTTGAAGCGCTGGAACCGTACGGCACTGCCCATTCTGTAACTCGAGAGATTTGACGTTGCCCTGGAATGGAACATGTGGAAACTCTAACCGGGATGTCTGCCTAGAGTTAAAAGAAGGTGTCTCTGCGAGGAGTATCCCGCACATGCTAGATGTCTAAAGGATCCAGAGCTTCGTACTCATTCCGGGAAGACCACCGCTATGCCTTTGTTGTAGCAGGATTGGGCACGTGCGTCGGCAGTGCCGTACACCCCAGTGCTACCAATGCCGTCGCTATGGGCATACGGTGGAAAGCTGTGTAATGACGTATGCTGATAAACTGCGTCAGGGCCAGGCGAAGACTACAGACGATGAAACTTCCGAACACCTTATGGATGCATCTAAAGTGGTGGATGCTTAAGGAGAAGTCAGCGTTGCCCCAGGCCTGCTCACCGTTCCCCAGCAGTCTCCATCTGCCAACTTGAAGACCCCACAGCATGACCCTGTACTCCGGCAACCAAAATCACCAGATGGTGGGTTTCCAGATTCCTTTCCAGATTCCAGGAAGTGCGGGCCAGGAGGCCTGTCTTGCCTTCAGCTGAAGATTCCACGGACTTTGATGATGTGGCCCCGTCAAAGCAGGCCGAACTGCTTGAGAGCGCCTGTGACAGCGCATCTCTTCCCTTGAAACTTGAAAGGTGACAACTCGCGTGATTGGAAATGTCCCACACAAAAGAAATGTAATCGTAAAGGGCGAAACCTGCTTCAGGAAAAACATTGCAATTGAGAAAGTCAGGCGTCTACAGGCCATTTGTCGCGCTGAGAGCTGCGATTTGAGCTATCGTCATTGCCCTGAGCTTTTCCCTTTTTGAATCGCACCTTAGGTGCGCCCGTTCTCTGAAAGCTGCTGCGACCAGTCGAGGGGACATTGGCCTCCTTCCGAGACGCATCTCTACTGCTCTACTTTCCTCCTCTAAAACTGCTCTACTTTCCACCACTCGAGCAAGGCGTGCTCTTTCGTTACTTTGTTAATACATATTTGTTAATAAGTACTTTGTTAATAAATATTTCTTGCGAGCGGCTGAGGGGTACACGACAGACAGCCTGCACTATCCTTTTGAGATCTATTGCAATTGGTAAGATCACCTACGGGGGTACAGTCGTAACCCTGTCAAAAATAGCTGAAAAGACATTGCAAGTTCTCCACCGACACATCCTTCGGACTATCACGGGGCTTCCCAAGTTCACCGATCTACGAAAGCTTCGGGACCTTGCACCCCTACCGCCAATCGAGGACATCCTCAGAAGCGCTCAGTCGTCATTGGACAACCGGCTGCACCTCACAATACAGGGCCAAGACACCTTGCTTTGGGACACCCGACGAGTCTGTACAGAAGCCCGGGTTACTCCAAGCGAAACAACCACCTTGAGTTTCCCTACCCTGCACCCCTCCAAGACTTGCACGCCCCCCGCAAATGACGCCACTTCAGCCAGAGAGAACCTCTCCCATAGGCACAATCAGCACAAACGCCAATACAGTATTTACTGACGGCGCTCTTAATGGCTTTCGTCTGGCCTTGGCCTGGTACAAACCCTCGACCAGAGAAGCCAGACGTTACGTCTGCACAGTGGACCATGCAAGACCTGCACAAGCAGAACTTTTGGCTATCCGGACAGCTCTGAGGGACAACACCGGGCCTTCCGTCATATATACAAACTCATTTGAGGCACTACGTAGCATTGAGGACCAAAACCAGACTACGCTACTGCTCAACGCATCCGCCAGATACTCCAGCACAAGCTGAGGAACGACGTTGACGCCAGAGTCACCTGGACGCCGGGACACGTGGGGGATCACGGGGCTGGTAACGAGGTGGCACATGGCCTTGCCACTTCAGAATCTGGAGTTTTACCTGTACATCTCCAGCCTCTCCTGCTCGGATCTCCCGACCTCCGCGACCACCCCTACGCGGACTCGCTTCCAGGCGGCCACTTCGAAATGGCGCGAGTACGACGCTACCTCCGGTTTCTTCACCGCGAGAGATTAAAAAGCATTACCCCTCCACAAATCGTTGAGCTTTTGAGAAAGGTGCGGAAGTAAAGAGAAACCATGTTGGAGCCTCGTTAGTATAGATCTTTTAAAATTTTAAAAGCGGCTGCCGACTTATGAAGCGATGGAATTAATAAGTAGAGTGGATTTGACGCAATAGAAATTATGCTGTGGAGGGTCACGATACCTACAGGAGATGTACTTGACCTTAAAGGAACCCTGCAACACTCTTTGAGCAGTGCAAGTAAACCTGCGCGACGTTTAGATTACACTGCCAGGAATACCTGAGCCAAATATTACACGTGCACGTGAAGCGGTGAGCGCGCAAATCGCTGTGAAAAACGCGGAAAAACCAACCGCGCTCTCTTCAGTTCTCCTCATTATGCACCCCTGGCATGGCATAAGTGACGTCACTGAGACCATGGCTGTCCGATCGGTTGTCTCTGGTCAACTTCGCGGCTAATTTCTCCCATTTCCGCTGTCGTCAGCGCTGTGTACGAGCCTCTTCTATGCCTGAACCTGTAGGCCCAGTTTTGCCGTTTCTATTTTTATTTTGAGTGCGTGCATAGTTTGAGTGATGAGCTCAATACTTCCCTTTCAACAGGAACACTCGACAACAAACGTTTATTGCTTCAAAAACGCCCTACCCACCCGAGCGCGCGCTTGCGAGCAGGTACCCATGCATGCTTTTTTGTGGCACCGGACCGGAACTAGGCCCCTCCACGTTGCGGAGAAAAGGAGAAAACTCCCCGGCCTGTGATATATCGAAGGCCGCTGAAGAGAACGCCGCGAGCCGCCCCCCTCTCCGGGAGAGAGCGCGCAGCTTTCGTCGCATTGGCCGCGGTCGAGTTGAGAGGGAACGATTATGCGCGATTTCTCATCGCGCGTAGATTCGGTGATAGTGAACGGGTTTTCATAATTATTGCGGGAGGATATTGCTGGGACAATAGACTTTATCCCAAAATACATTTCTAGTACTCGATGGTAAGTGTTGCAGGGTCCCTTTGAGTAATAAACTATAGCTGGTAATTATGAATTTGTACCAGGCATGAATAAACGAGGGAAAAGAAATACAAAGAGTACGTACACACGCTATCTGGCTTGCGGTGCGGGTAGTATTTGTTGATACTCTTTCGTTCTACCATAGTAAACATGTTAGTGCTGTTACCACCAACCCACAATCTTTTTTATTCGGTGCAGGAAGTTTAAAGGCTTCAATCAGAGCTAATGAACTCAAATGAAACGCATCGCGCCTAAGCAAGCACGTATGCAGCGCCAAAACTTCGGGGTGGGCTAATTATCCTTTGCAGGAACGTGGTGTTCATAACATAAAAAAATTACGCCCACCTCCCCTCGCGGGAACCCTGGTGTGATGCGACGCTGAGGGGGGTTCAAGAGCAAGCGGAGAGCAACCGTCGACCGAAAGGCCACCGGAGAGCGGCACACCGGTTATATGCGCAGCGCGCCCGAAGGACAGGAGACCGCGGAGAGAGAGAGTACTGCACATGCGCAGCACCGCGCAGCGCCATCCACCGGCGTAGTGAGAGCGCGCTGGGCCGCACACGCTCTCACCTGGGCACGCGCCGGCGCCAGTGCGTCGGCCGCGGCTAAGACGCAACACAATCCACTTTAATCCAATCCAATCCAAATCAAATCTAATTCAATCCAATCCAATCCAAGCCAGGCCAGGCCAAGCCAAGCCAAGCCAAGCCAAGCCAATCCAATCCAATCGAATCCAATCCAATGCCCCTCACGAGAGTGTTCGCTATCGGGAGGAGAGGGGGAGAGTGGCTGCGGACAACGGACGCACGCAGGAAGGACAGGGCCGCCGACAAGAGATGCTCTGAGCGTCGCATCTAAAAGAAGCTTTTGCGGCAGCACCCGAACAATGCCGCCTTTTTAGATCGTTGTAGTTTGTAAGAATTTCTTTTGCTTGCAAGGCCACCATCGGTATAAGTCAGACCATCCCCAGGCTTTAAAAAAAGATTCAGGCCGAGATCTTTCTGTTCCTACGACGTTAGAGAAGACCCACCGAAATCTTAATCGCTTTACTAGAAGAAGCAAGCAGGCAGCAAATTGGCTGCGACATGGAACACCACCATTAGCGCTGCTCATTTTGGCCACAGAGAGTGGTGCTTCGCAAAAGCATGAAATGAGAAATTTATCGCCTCACATAAACAGCTCTCATGAAACCAACACTATTATCGCGTGGGCTTCAAAACACGGCACCTATCTTTATGATTTTGTGTTCGCTCACCGGCACCAATAAACAATAAGGAGACGAGGATAGCTGATCAGGAAATAAAGAGAGAGAGAGAAAAAAAGGAGACGGTGAAATGGGCGCCCATACTTTTTCTCTTTCCCCTTAACTCAGCCCCACTCCCTTGCCCCAGGAGCCAACCTGGGAAATTCGCCCGTCTAGAGAGAACGTTGTTTTAGACGAAGTCACAAAAACATGCTTCCTACCTCGTATGGCTCTTATCTACCCCCCATAACTGGGTATTTTAGTTGCGACTGCATCTCATTCACTCGCCTTGTCCCTCCATACGGCGTTAGTGTTGTCCGTCCACACCCCTCCCCCATTCTCCTCGCCGCGCGAGCTGCGCTCTCCGCCGCTCACCCCCTCTCCTCTCCGATAGCGAACACTCTCTCGCGAGGGGCATTGGATTGGATTCGATTGGCTTGGCTTGGCTTGGCTTGGCTTGGATTGGATTGGATTGAATTGGATTGTGTTGGATTGTGTTGCGTCATAGCCGCGCCATGTTGCGTCATAGCCGCGGTCGTTCCAGCACCGGCGTTCCGATTTCAATCGATGCGTTGAATGGAGCCTAACAATTCTTCTATCGCCCGCGCAACCGTAACAAGCACCGATGACTGTGATAACAGGAATGCTAGCACCACTGAAGACAACGCTGCGAAGCGGCGTGAACGTGATGCTGAACGCAAACGATTGATGCGAGCAGCGGATTCCGAACTTTGTAAACGTGATACCGAACGCAAATGGTTGAAGTGAGCAGCCGATGCTGAACTTCGTCAACGTGAAGCCGCTGCCGTACGCGAGAAGCGAGCGGCCGATGCTGAACTTCGTCAGCGTGAAGCCGCTGCCCTACGCGAGAAGCGAGCGGCCGATGCTGAACTTCGTCAGCGTGAACCGCTGCCGTAAGCGAAAAGCTTCCAACCCAAACGAACCCAGCGGAAACACCAAGTGAACCCCCAAGATGCGTCGCATCTCCACAGGGTTCCCCTCGCGGGAAGTTGGGGTAATTTTTATTTATGGAATTTTTAAGAGTCAGGTGAGCTTAACAAGCTCTAGTAAACTTTTTGTCAACCTCTTTTTCTAAAGTGCTTATTCTGCATCGTCCGCGTCGCTTTCAGGGTTACGGTAGTAACGGTCTGTAAGCTTCGCAACGTTGTCTTTAGCTGCATATTTAAGTGGTGGTAGTGGTAAAAACTTTATTGACCTGAAGTTGAATAGGAAGAGGCGCCGGCTGGGAGCACCGGCACATTGCAGTCCCCTAGTCGACGGCCAGGAGCCCGTGGGCTTTAATGGCGAGTTCGGCCGGCTTGATCACATACTCTTGCCCTTGTGGGCCGGAGCAGAGCAGTGTAGCCCCCCATTGCTGTATCGTAATAAGGGGCAGGGACTGACTAGGATGAAGAGGTGGAGGTTTGGCAGGGCAAGCGCCCACTATGTCGCAGACGGAAGCATAAGACGCGCCGCGCCACGTGCGGGTGGGGCAGTATCGCGTCAGGTAGTGGAGGATTACTGAATTCAGGATGCAGAAAGGTGACGTCAACACAGAGGCGTTGCTTTGCGGCCCTTTGCAGCCGCCGATCTCTAGAAACGCGTGTTCGGAGGACGGAGTTAATCAGACATAGTACTGCGCGGAATTACATTTTCGCGAATCTAACGCGTAATGTCGGTTTGACTGATGATACTCTACAATTTTCACGTTACAATCACACACCTAACTGCAGTAATTAAGGAAATTAATTAATAGGTACAAATTATTTGTTACCGTTAATCGTAATTGGGCCTCGTTTTATTGCGTTCTCCACGGCACCTGATCACTTCGCGCAGGAAAAACTATTTTACCTCCGACAGCCTATTTTTTAAAATGACTTGAAGTCTCCCCTGAAACACCCCGGTGTGTTGCCTTGCCAGTTCAGCTACCGAGACACCAGTAGTCTTTTTCTACCTACCAGTATATGTACGCTAATGTACAGCCGTGAGCTGAAATAAACGGGCCACGGGAGCGGTGGCCAAAACTAATCGCTGCGCCGTCTGGTTGCGTGGCGCCTGCTGTCGAGACCGCGCACAGCGCATGCGCGGCCCAGCAGCACATCACACATGCCGCTATCGCTCGCTTCTCTGCGGTTGCCTCGCGCTCCGATATAATTGACGCCAGGTAAATCGCGCGGCCCTTTTGCTGTCTACTGTGGAAACGGCGCGCTGGCGAAATCGGCGGCAACGCGGCCCCGCTGGCAGAGTTGGCACGCTGGTGATTACCTCGTGCTTGCAGCTATTTTTTTTTTCACCCTCTACCCCCTACCCCAGCGCGTCATATATTGAAGCAGATAATGAAGCAGAAAAAAATCACTGTAGCAGTCGAAGAAAATAAAATAAAACACCAACTTTGTCGGTTTTGCGGATAGATGCGAAATTATAGGCGTCCTGAGAATGTCAGCAAAGTTGAAAAATTATTGATGGTAAGATTACACGAGGTTTTGACGAATACTGCTGTGTTTAGGTATGTACTGCATTGCTTTATGAAACTTCGTTTGCCGTATGCGGCATATGTGTCATTTCGCAATTGCTCGGGAAAATCCAGCTTCGCAATTTTTCAAGTTCGAGGCACCCACACATACATTTAATGTTCAAAAACTCCGTTGCAATGTGGGGTACCATTGAACTCCGCTTTGAATGCCCAGCGACTATAGAAACGCATACAAACTACAGTTTTCAGTTTCATTCATTTACACTTGAAAACAGTAGTGACAGTTCTTGCCCACTTCTGTGATACGAGTTGAAATTTTGGAGGATTTGATCCAAAGAGGGATCGGTCATTCGATGATTTAAGATAAAACGATTACTAGCTTATGGTCGACGGCATGCGGTAAACAAACGACGGTATAATTTAAAAAAAGTTTATTTACACGTATTATTTTTCAAAGCATTGCACAGGGCCGTCGTTCTCAGATGGGGGTCCGCAGAGAAAAAAAGGTCCGTGAAGAGTTCCTTTTCCCAAGTTCTTTTTCTTTTTCAAACCCTGTCGCGAAATAAAAAAAAAAGTGGATTTGCCGCATGATATGCTAGAATAACTTCTCCGCACAGTACAAATTTTAAAGCTGCCTTTTTGCACAACATTTCAATTATGCAGAAAAGCCACACTCAAAAGTAGGGCTTAAAGAGATGTCTATGATCGACTTTGGCTGTAAGGGTTAATTGTGTGACACTACGACACGTATCACCGTATTTCATCGTGGGGTCCCCCATCACTTTTGCAAGCCCAGAAGGAGTCCTCGGCACGCTACCGGCCGAGTACCACTGACATAAAAGATCAGAGGTCGGGCAAATCCCAAGTCCTGCGGCAAGCCCTATTTCCTTCACAACGCCATGCACTTAAGTTGAATTACAAAAGCCCCGCCTCCAAAAAAGACGCCACAACGGAGAGTGAGGAGGACCCGTATTCTGGGCCGATGATGGGCCACAAATACAGTCAGTTGTTGTGTACACAGATAGCCATATGACCCAAATCTCGCTCGCACTCTCATGCGGAAACTCCAAGGTGTTCATCAAAAATACGCTACCGAAGAAACAACAAGACAACAGATCTCAACTGAGAAACTTGCATCACTCAACAATCAAACATCGGGTGCTCCGTATGAATTCCCAGCCATGCAATGTACGCCTAAAATTAAGCTCCGCGCAGAAGATTCCCTTCTTTGATAGCCGGCGCAGGTATTTGAAGACGACGGGCTGAGCACGCATTACAAAAGAGCCATCACTCACTCCTTCGTCAACATGACTCTGTGGTAACAGCCGTAGACCCGCCAGGAATCGAAACACGAGTGCGTAGTTTTAACAACATAATCCCCGTGCACACATTTTCGCGTTCACACTGTTTAAGCCTCCTACCCCTCGACTGACCTCACAGTTTTCATGTTTTTACTGGGAGCTTCTATCTACCATGACCCTTATAACACCCTCAAAAACAATTATCGTCGCCTCCCTAACACGGGACAAAAATGGTGCCGCTCAGATGATGGTAAAAATGTTATATACTTTGCCAGCTCACCTCCGCCCGTTTCGGTCATAATACGCGACATCCAGACTTTCCTAGACGCGACGAAAGGCTGAAAACGTTCCCACACGTGTGCTCCGCACACCCAGCGCACATCAGCCCAGCCGACATAAAAGCAAATAAACAAACTATCAAAACAAGCAAAATAGCCCGTACACTTGAGCTAAGAGAGAGCAGCCACGTTGGTCGGCCCTTTTCTTCGGATGTATTTACTGCAATGCTTTCCCGCTGCGCCCTTGTGATACCGAAGAACAGAAACGGTACGAGCCGTATACGCAGCCACAGCACGCTATGTGTGACAGCGCAGCACCATTCCCGCATATAGGGTGAGTCGCACCGTTTTCAATATAGGGCGGTACCCGGCAGTGTTCCCCTAACTGCGCGGCGTGATTCCCCTGGCGCTGATTTATCGAAGCAAGAATCAGTCGCGAGGGTCGCGAGGGAGCAAGTGGTTGTGGCATGCATGCAAACTGGTTGGCTGCGCCTGCGCCGTGCGCGGTCTCGACAGCAGTCTCCGCGAAACCAGCCGGCGCAGCGATTAGTTCTGGCCACCGCTCCCGTGGTCCGTTTACTTCAGCTCACGGCTGTATGTGTATCATATTAAAAAATTGCCCCCACCTCCCCGAAGGGAATCGTGAGGAAGTGCGAATGCATTTCTTGCGCCGAGAGTACACGGCGTAGTAATTCTGACATCGCCTTGAGAGGCGCCCAGCCAGCGAACGGTCTAAACTGGAGCAGAGCGAGCAGGAGACTGTAGCGAGAGAGCGCGCGCGAGCCGACCCACGGAGGTCTGGCGGTTTATCGCTGCATATACACCATTTTCCTTGCTAGAGATGGGCGCCGCCATTTGCTTTTTCTGACCAGACGCTAGCGCCGTCTATGAAGCGACCGCCGAAACTTCCGCGCTGGGCTGTTAAGTGCTCCGTTCTTTCCGTGCGTCTGCTCGGTACCCGTGCATTACCAAGTGAACCGTAGTGGTTTGGCCTTACGTTAGCGGTTGCAGTGCTTGTGTGTGTGTGTTCTGTTTTGTTTTCATCATCTGCGGACGGATTTTAGGTCTTCATTTGCTGCCAGAGCGGAAAATGCCGATCCCGGCTGTTGCGAGCAGCAGTAGCAATGTGGTGGTGGTGCCGGTGGTGCTCCGCAGTTCCGCGATGCAAACGTACCGGTATGGCACCGACTGACATAGAAATCGATGTCGC
This sequence comes from Haemaphysalis longicornis, assembly GCA_013339765.2. Classification (NCBI taxonomy): domain Eukaryota; kingdom Metazoa; phylum Arthropoda; class Arachnida; order Ixodida; family Ixodidae; genus Haemaphysalis; species Haemaphysalis longicornis. The sequence goes on from CM023450.1 coordinate 84,746,401, forward strand.
GGAGTAAATACGTGTTTTCAATGCCACCGTGCTCGTTATGTTCACCGATTAGTCATGTTTACGGAAGCGCGGACGTCGAATGCGAAGTGCGCACAGCATATGTGGGTCACGGTGATCCGTGCTCGGGATGGACTTTCAACGAGGCGATTGCTACGCTGTTGACATTGCAATGTAACATAATCTTTCTTAACTAGGCTTATGACGGTTACTGACGAAACGAAATTACCTGGGCGGAAAAATAACGCGACCGCACAACCAGTCAAATTACTGTTCGAAGGTTGAGCAGAAGGGTCGACGTTCGGGCGAGTTAATTCTGGTTTATCATGATCGTGATTATGATTCTACGCAGCGCATATGTGGCCTGTCGCTCGGAGCCCACCTTTTGTGAAACCGCTGCTTGCACCACAAATGCTTTACGCGACCAGCAGTAACTGTTTTGTAATTGTAATTAGATTCCGTGACAACGCAAAAGGATTAGAAGCTTTTCCTTTGGCCGCGTTGTGAACAGGTTGAGCTATTTTCCAAATGCAGCGTTCACGCGTATCTCGAGCTTCGTTTCCACATTGGGCTGCCTGCTTATCCTGCTATCGACCAGCAGTGTGCGAAGGAGAAAGTTATCATTTCATATCGTTTGGCAGTGTAATGCGTGGGGCTGAAAAAAAGTAAACAAAACGCCGTGATTTTAAAGGTTAGATTAGATGAAAAGGGTATTGTTTAATGCCAATCGGCTGTAATGACCAAACAATATATGGTATTTTAAATTGACTACAAGGAACCAGAAGTTATTGTAATGTTGTATTGTATCGGCGCTAGTGAAAGATCCCCAGGTGGTCAAAATTAACCCGGAGCCCTCCACTACGGCGCGCCTCATCACCCAGAAGCGTCGGGGCGTTAAACACCATAATGAATCAATTATCAATCAACCATCAATCAATGCTGTATGGTAAAGGATAAAGTTGCTTCTAACATTTCAGGGGGTTCCGTTCCCTGTCGCAGCTTTGCGTGTGAATAAATGGATTTTGCTCCGTCTGCTTGCCGTCCAAGTGCACCCAGCAAACCCTGGAGTTGGTCGTTGGTACAAAGTCGTTGCGATTTATCAGCGGCATCCACCAATATCTCAACTCGGTGTGTGTTGGGAAGCGATGCAGCAAAAACACGCCGCAACCGCACTGCATTTTCTCCAGGCAGTGTCGTGCACATGCGTGCTGTCAGCGACTGTTTCTTGCTTTCTCTGGTTGTTCAATAACCCACCACCGCGCAGTGCTGACCAAGTGACGTTTGCGCCTTGAACGGCATCGCAGCATTGTCTAAAACAGTTGAAAGTTCCGCAAAAACTAAGCACGCGGTGCGAAATACCCCCTGTATACGCAAGCGGAGCATACCGCGCCGAGCGATGTTAACAGCCCAGCGCGCACAGGCAACACTGGGCGGCCGCCGAGAGAACTGGTTTGAGAGTATTTCCTCCTTTCCCGGCTGCTTATGGAAAATGGTGTATATAGGGGGGTACGCCGCGACGAGCGCGCCGAGCCAGTTGGCTGAGAGAGGAGGCGAGCGCAAGGGGAGAGGGACAGCGGCGCACCTCAGCTGCAGCCGAGCGAGGGGAGAGGAGGTGCGGGTGCGTGACGTCACGGCGCGGGGAGGGAGAGTGACACACAGCGGCGCACGGCAGCTGCCGGGGAGAGGAGGTGGAGTATGTGACGTCACGGCGCGGCGAAGGGAGAGGGACGCGCGCGGCGCACGCCGTCGCGCGCGAGGAGCGGTGAGGGGCGGTCGTCACGTGGTGAGTGACGTCACTTGCGCGTTGCTACCGACGCTCCTCTCCGCTCCACGCCGTTGCTAGGGGATAGGAGGACTGCGGACGGACGGCGCCGGCGGTGGAAGGTTTGGGGTCGCTTATAAAGTGCATTGCACTTAAAAAAATTACCCCACCTTCCCGCGAGGGGAAACCCTGTGGAGATGCGACGCATCTTGGGGGTTCACGCTGACGAAGTTCAGCATCGGCCGCTCGCTTCTCGCGTACGGCAGCGGCTTCACGTTGACGAAGCTCAGCATCGGCTGCTCGCTTCAACCGTTTGCGTTCGGTATCACCTTTACGAAGTTCGGAATCGGCTGCTGGCTTCAATCGTTTGCGTTCAGCATCACGTTCACGCCGCTTCGCAGCCTTGTCTTCGGTGGTGCTAGCATTCCTGTTATCACAGTGATCGGTGCTTGTTACGGTTGCGCGGGCGATAGCAGAATTGTTAGGCTCCATTCAACGCATCGATGGAAATCGGAACGCCGTGCTGGAACGACCGCGGCTATGACGCAACGTGGCGCGGCTATGACGCAACACAATCCAACATAATCCACTTTAATCCAATCCAATCCAAATCCAATCCAAGCCAAGCCAAGCCAATCGAATCCAATCCAATGCCCCTCGCGAGAGAGTGTTCGCTATCGGAGAGGAGAGGGGGTGAGCGGCGGAGAGCGCAGCTCGTGTGGCGAGGAGAATGGGGGAGGTGTGTGGGACGGACAACAACAACGCCGTATGGAGGGACAAGGCGAGTGAATGAGATGCAGTCGCATCTAATACTACTAGCGGGCGACACTCCATCAACCTGAGATAAATGTCCTTGTTTTTAACTCCCTCATGGTGGCTACAGCGTCTAAAGGCGCAGTCCACTGGTATGGAACACTGTTACGTGACCTGCGGAACCAAAAGTTTTACAACCGAAGGCCTCGAAATGCTTGTAGTTCATCATGATTAAGAAGGAGAGCCCAACAGAATCAGCACAGAAAGGAAATCGGGCAGCCTTCAACGTCAACATGAGCACCCAGATGTGAAAGATCAAGTAAAGCGGAATAAATAGGCGCCCTTTGTGGGATCCCCACCCACAACCTTCAGTTAACGCACCCGATGCTTTACCACCGGATGCGGTAAGTTATTATTAAGTACAGATTCGATTTAAGAACAAACAAGCCTTCACCAGCACTCAATGGCAACTAGGCTATCTCTATAGTAATAAGGTCGTTAATTATGTTCGCCCTTCTGGCCAGCGCCTGAAAAACACACTCCCGTCGGCATCAAGCGTCTTCATGGAACGCGCATCACAAATGTATACACCGAAGGCGTATTAAGGCGCCTCTCAATACATCGCAGCTATTTTTAAATCATTAGAACTTTCACTTTCTCTAGCTGGTGGCCTTTAAAGGATTGTTCTTTTAAATTTATTTTCAACAAAAAAATACCATGGCGTTTGATTGACCAACGCCGCCTGTATTAACATTGCCTGACGCGTCGCGCGCTTTTCAATGGGAAGGGTAGGACGATAGTTCAGGCACTGATCCGCTATGTGGCGCGTGCCGGCGGACATCTCGCCTACGTCACTGCTCGCGAGTCGCGAACGCTGCACCCACTTCTACGACGTGTGTGCTGTCAGCTTGCCGTTGGGCTTCAAGGGCCGTTTCGCTTACATCTGAGCCGTGACGGGGCGCTAGTTCTGTGGCGCACTGGGGATCTCGTTTAACGTGTCGCTCGCTTCATACATGCTGCATTTTTCCAAAGATAAAGACGGAGGCGGACTGAAATAGTCTAAGAACATACTGATTGTCGGGTAGACATATAGCTAACAGAAACCGATATTTTCGGATGGGGCAGCCATTTTTTGACTGATATTTTTTTTTTCTGGAGTATTTAGAGAAGAAAAAATTGCGTGCACGTTTTTTGTTCAGGCGCTCATTTCTACGATTACTTTCCAATAATATCACGTGCTTTTAAACTTCAGAAAAATTATAGGAAACAAAAGGATAAGCAGCTGCGATCCTGCCACGGCTGTCCGGCGCTTCTACAGTACAGTCCTCAATTTTAGAAGTGCGTACCGATGCGGAGGTGCGAACAGGGGGTTTCAAAACAATACCTCAATGCGGAGGGGGATAGAGGGGGGATGCCCCACTCAGAAATTTCAGGGCCTGTGATCCGAGTAGATAAGCGCGCAAAGCCGGCATCAGCCTGCGGCAGCGCAAGGGATTTTGCTTCGTGACAAAGGAAGTTTTATCAGTGACAGACCAAGACAGACAGGCATGGTGAAAAACAAGAAGGCGTAGGAGCGCCGCCTCGGGAACGCTGAACAAACTTTCCACTATTTTGCATAGTTTCCGAGAAGCGGCGCTGGCTGGCGGACACGAAAGCACGCTGGAAGGCTACGGAGCGGGGAAGGGTAGGAGAGAGCAACAGGAGAGTGGCTGTTTGGCCATTTTTCGCTCACGCGTTAGGCACTGTTTATACAGGCGGCGTTGGATTGACCATCTTAAGTACGGAAACCACTGATTGTTCTTGGTACCATTTGCCACGCTAAAAGTTCACGCATGCGTGAGAGTTTTCAGCATGAGGAGCGGAAGAGGGGTTTCAACCGACAGAACGCCCCAGTTGCCTTTGCTACTGTGAGTACAAAGCATCCCAGGCTTTCATAACAAATCGACCTTGACGTGGTCGCGGTAAAATGAGAACCTAAGCGAGTGCTTTGCGGGCAGAATAAAGTTACACTGACGTACTTCAAACAGAGTGCTGTCTCCCTAATCAACTAATCAATCGTCCCCTATTAGGAGAAGTACTTGGTGCGGCGTTTACCATGGCAGCAAGTGGGCCGTACAGTTTATTAGCAGCTGTCACAAACACCTCTTCAAGGCTCCCAGGCTTTTGGGATCCTATTAGGTGGCCGACAGCCCATGAGTGGCATCGGGAAATTACAACAGCCCCGTACTTAAGAGATTTGCCACTCACTTCGTGCTTGTATATGGTATATACACCACCGGTGCTTTATCTGCTTATACGATCCCGGCCGGTTATTTTTACTCGCTGTGAGGAAGCAAGTGTGCAGTAAACCCGAGGAGAGCTACGTGGTGGCGGACCGAAGCAGAAGCAAAAGTTGCCTGATGGGAAAGGATAAAACGGAAGCAATAATTCGCTACCAGCTTTTCTCTTGAGGAATCGCTCAACAGTTCCGGTGTGGGCACGCGCTACTACGATCGCCATTTATGCTGACTCGATGACTGCTGTTGCCTTGTGGTGTGCTGCGTAAGGCCTGTCAGCCGAGGCACTCAAATCTGCCGTACGCCGTACAGGAGGCCGCCTCGAAAAGCCGTTTATTTTTTCTCTCTGTCTTTCTCTCTCTCTGTTGCTCTCTGTCTTTCTCTCTCCCTCTCACTCTCTCACTCGCCCCACACACACATACCTTCGCGCACGCACATCAGTGTTTCTAGGTCTGTGCGTACCTCAGACCTCGGTCAGCAACATTGTTGCAACCTAATAAGACAAGAGAATTATTCCTACAACCAACATCCCTTGTTTAACTATATCTGTGGTCTTAAGCTGACCGCCAAACATGTAGCAACGAATGGGAGTCGGCCAACCCGGCATAGTTTGGGCGTACTGCTTAAGAAGAGAGCCGCGATAACGGCAGCAAAAGAAATTCAATACAAAAGAAATTCAATACACCACGCAGCGCTGCGGTGTCGCATAGTTTTTCTTAATCGTATTCGAGCAATATTTTCTGTTGAAGCTTAGGCCCCAAACGGCCAGTCACAACACTCACATTCCAACCAAACACCATCGCCCCTGCTGTCTGTACGTTCCGACCACAAATGTATACGCTGCACGTATATCACGGCAACACAATTCGATGGGCGCCAAAAAAGGCCGCAGCTGCTTCGCCACGTCGAATTTCTTTTCCTCCCCACAGTGACAATTTTTGGCAGTGTCCGCAAGGCACCTGCCTCTTGAATTACTGAGGAAGGCTATTCTTTGCCATGTCTACACGAACACGTACCGGCGTGATTCCGAGCCTTCTCTATATGACTGAGGCCCGTTTCCACAATGCAAACAACAGCACTGGCGGGCTTCACTCCATGGCCAACGGGTATGTGAGAGTCGACGAACGCTAATATAAATGTTACATCAACATGAACACCCCTTTCAAGGCGCTCTGTTTGCATGCTTACGCAGAAGCCCGAAAGAGACACGGCAAATCCTTTCCGCGTTATTTGGAACACCCCATCTCGTTTTTCCTTGTTTCACACCCGCTGGGGCTGTTGCCGCTGTTTGAATGAACGAGAAGGAATGACCTTTGCATGATTCTCCGCTTTTGCAAGGCAAGGACACACGAGACAGCGGCGAGAGGACAACACGTCTGAGATCGCGGATGCCACGTTTTTGGCCATTGAGCTTCCACGGCACCCGAGGGGCTCGTGAAAGCAGAGGCTTAGTTTGGGCTTACCAAAGCAGAGGACACTAATAACAGGGAAAATAAATATTGCCTGTTGGTTGTACGCGAGGAATTGTTCTGCTTTAGCGGTGAACGTTGGGATTGAAACGAGGCCTCCCAAACAACCTAGTCGCGCTGGTAGCAGCAAAACAGGCAGCTCGTGATTGACAGCTATTACGGCCGGCATGTGTGCGCGGGGATAGCAAGGGTTATACAGTACCGATGCTTATGTGGGGATGCCCGAGAGATCCCTCCCCAAAACAACCACATGTGAGCAGTGGTAAGAGCCGTTGCGCTTGCCAGACCAGGAGGCTCAAGCTTCACTGGTCGCCTGGGCGGCCGTGGTCGCCGCCAAAACGGCGGCCACCATCGTCAACTGACTTTACTGCCTCTCTCACAAGTTCGAGGCACTGAGTCTGAATTACTCGACAAAGCAAGGGAGAAATGCTTCGGATCTCATCACCCTTCTTGCTACACTGACCAATACAGAGGAACAGAGAACTCCAAACTCGACAAAGCCATTACCAAAGAGGAGGTCTTTGCAGCCATACGGAGTATAACCAAAAACACAGCTCCAGGGGCAGATCGCATAGGAAACGCAATCATACGCAACTTAGGCGATGAAGCCATCCAAGAGCTAACTGCATTCATTAATACACACTGGGAGGCAGAGACTTTTCCAACAGAGTGGAAACATGCGGAGGTCATACTCATCCCCAAGCCAGGAAAGAAGCTCCAGGTTGAGAACCTTAGACCAATTTCAGTCACGTCTTGCCTCAGCAAACTTTACGAGCGAATATTAACACAATGGCTTCAAAACTATATGGAAGAGAATGACCTTTTCCCGCACACTACGTTCGGATTTCGAGCAAAGCTCTCTGCGCAAAATGTGTTCCTCCAACTGAAAGAGGAAGTTCTGAAGAACGTAACCACTATAGGTGAACGGATAGTTATGGCCCTAGACATCAAAGGAGCTTTTGATAACGTGAGTCACGAGGCGATACTAACAGGCCTAGATGACCTTAACTGGTGGCAAACGAATCCACGGCTATGTGAAGGCGTTTCTTTCGAATCGAACAGCCACGATTGGCATAAATGACGCCCGCACTGACAAATTCAGGATACCTAACAAAGGCACCCCACAGGGCTCTGTAATATCACCCCTACTATTTAATGCAGCGACGATAGGCCTGGCCAGAAAGATGCAAGCCATCCCGGACATAAGGCATGCCGTGTACGCGGATGATATAACAATAACAATCTGGATAACCAAGGGCTCATTGGGAGAAAAGGAAGCAACCGTTGGGAACTGTTGCACGTGGCACGAGCCCTCAGAGGAGTGCCGCCCAACCACTACAATATAGAAATAAACGTCTTTCCTCCTGCTCCTCCTCTTCCTAAATAAATGTTTTCTTCTTCTTCTTCTTCAAAGCATTGCTGGTGTATAAGCATTTGATGAACGACCCTGGAAGGAGTTTTCTACGACACTATGATCGGAGCGTCGACGAGCAGCAGCGAACAAAAGAAGCGTCTCTGGAAATTTTCCTTGAGTACCTTAAGGTAAGCCTCGTGAACGCTCGGCACGTTACACACCAGCATGTGTGAGATGCTGAATTTTTTAATGCGAAAACATTAAATGGCCAATTGCTAGAAAAAGTCAGAGTTCAGGACCGGCGTCTGGAAGTTTTCTAGAAAACAGCTCCTTGTGGGGAATTCCACTGCGAGAAGCACTCCGCATTCTTTAGCACGAACTTCAAAATAGAATATACGAAAATTGGCAGCGTATACGCTCACTTCGCTACAAATGTTGACAAAAGACGATGGCCTTCTGCAAACCATGCCCCGTTACGGCCTCTCCCCTCTCCGCCACCCACCTCTCACACTGTACCCCTCCTATCTCGGTTCTTCCATGATAAACACAATGAAGGCGGACTGGATTCAATTTTTAGTTTTCGCACTGTTCGCGCGCCCTCTGTTGAGGCCGTTTGTTACTGTTTCCTGGTGCTCTAGCCACGAGCTCCAGGCTTGAACGCGAGCCCGTTTTCATCTTGCGGTAAAATATTGTTCCTAACACGTTTTTTTTTTTTTTGTGCCTGCTTCGTAAAAAATAAGCCCCTGAAAGGATTCTACCAGAATTTATAGTTTGGAAATTTCTTGCCTGTATGAATTATTCGTTCAATAATTTTGATTTAATTATGAGGTTTAACGCAGCGGCACTATTGGCGATGAGATGTTTGAGTGGCGCCCCCTGGCTCTGACGTCAGCTTAGGGACCCGCGCCGCTGTCGTCTGCTACGCTCCGCTCGTCATGGGCAGCAATGCCTGTGCTATAAATCCCCGCTTTGGTGCTTTAATGCATTAAAAAGCGTATTTCTAATAATTCCGTTATTTTGCCAGTTTCTAACACATCTAAATTAGTCAAGCTGTATTTCCCACAAGTTTGCAACGCACGACGAGGAGATGAGAGAACAATTTTCTCCGGAGCATCGGTCAGAAGATCGTGTGTAAGTCGTCCTCTCTAGCTTATTTGCGAGGTTCAGCGCTCATAACTCCTCAATAAGTATTCAAAATGCGTGGACTTCTCTGCAGTATTTCTGAGATGTTCTCATGAATACTCACAGTCTAATGCTACTTACCAAGCAGCGGGCCCGTACACGCGCATCGCATAGCAGGAAATAAACTGGCTGTATTCTATTTCTTTCGTTTTCGTTGACTCGTTTCAGATTATTTTTTTGTGCCTAACACAAATATTTCTGCACCGTCACAATTGTCTTATTAGTAGGTTCGGGGATGTTTGGAAGGCTCACAAGGTTCGTGTGCATATTTTCTTCAGGCTGTAAGGCATACAGTACCTTATTCAGAAATCGGTTTTCGTTATGGCTGCGTACAAGAAGGTGCATATCCGCAGCGTGCGTTGTTTAATTCACATGCAAATACAATGAGAAGGTTTGTGCTACGCCACCGCGATCGCGCCGCAGACAACGTTGTCCAGAATACTCGAACGCGGCTTTTGTGCTCCGAATTTCTATCGTAACCATCGTTATCATAACGAACTTACTATCAACCCGGACAATTAGGAAATGATTAAGGTGTTGAAGGCTTGATATACTCGCTAACGAATGAAATAAATAGCATACGTGCATATGTTGCAAGAATCGAAACCGATAAATATTTCCAAGCAGCTCTTTATTGCTCTCGAACCATTCCAGCCGTAAAGAACAAATTCTGGTCTACTCTGGATAGCGCCGTATGAATTGAAGAAAATTACATTACTCTTAGGTCCTGGACTGAGGACCCGGACAACTAATATGCTCGATTTCATGGTGTTAAATAAAGTTTTCTCCTCCTCCCCTGCTCCTCCTCCCTCCTCCTCCCTCCTCCTCTTGACTGCAGTTTTCCTATAAAGCACTGAATATTGGGAAGATATGGCTGTGGGAAATGTACCGAAATATCCCTCGAGGTATGAACGAGCATAGTGTTACTGTATCTTTACCGTAGAAGGGTCTCGTTTTGCTCAATAAACCTCCATACTGTTTAGAAGCCTGGATAAAATCACCAAGCGCCTATACACACAGTGGTTTATTGTAAACTCAATCTACAGTTTCTACATCCCACAGTGCATGTCAGCATATACTTTCATGCTATGAAAACGTAAAGAGATGTGATACAATACTTTCCAGCAGTCGGCAATTTTGCAAAATCTGTTTTACCTCACGTATGATTACTGGGAATCGTAATGCCTTCTGCCAAAGCCGACAGCCCCGAAGGCCAAGAATTTGTGTTGGTCTTGTATTTTCGCTGTTGTGGTTACTAGCAGCTGGCTGGTTTGTTTTTTTTTTTCTCGGAAGATTGCAGGACACAAAAACTGATGCCTAGCTCCGACTCTTCGTGCTCCGCACAGGACCGGCTTCGCAAGGAATGAGGCGACCCCGGCAATGTTTCTTTCTGCGATTTTAAGTCTAATATTATGATAAAAAGTTACGGGCACGCAAAATCTGGTGCCGACAGGCATCAGACCACGCGCAAAAAAACTACAGGGAGAGCGAGCCCGAGTGAAGCAGACGACAAATGTGAGAATCCCTAAGCCGACGTCACGGAGGCGCGTTTCGCAGCGCCGCCCGTGGTCGCGCTCACCGCCAATACAGGCTGTGGGGTAAGCTATAGCGGAGGGCTCCGGATTAATTTTGAGCACCTGGAGTTTTTTAACCTACGCCAAAATTTCGAACGCACGGGGGTCGCTTTTCGCCTTCAGAAAAGTGGCCGCCGCGGCCGGGAATCAAAACCGCGTCCTTCGCTCAATAATTCTTTTAACTTCTGGCTGGGCGGCTGAATCGAGGTACAGATTGACAAGGGCTTAGCCAGAAGTGTGTGTGTGTGTGTGTGGGGGGGGGGGGGGGGGGGGTGAACCCCCTCTTTCCCGAACTTTTTTGAGGCGTATCCCACCCATCCTCTCTGTTTTTTTCTGCTCATGCTTTTTACGCACTTGATCTATAAATTTAAACGTAAAAACTAAAAGAAGATAACAAATAAATAAGGAATTGTCTGGGCGCAAACTATTTTTTAAAGTTGGTTACCTGTGGGGTATAACATTCCCTGGAAAATATTTCTGGCTACGCCACTGGACAGACAGACAGACAGACAGACAGACAGACAGACAGACAGACACTAAAATTTTCGCGTATAGGTAACCGAGCAAAGACCATCGTGATTCACAGTTGAGAAGCCCGCTGCTGGGAACGCCCAGCCACGCCGAAAGCGGAGAGTTGCAGCTGTGGTAAGTTCTTTGTTCGGCGGTGCATGAAACACGCGCTCCGCTGACTTTGCAAAGCGGCGCAACAGCCACAATTTCCCGCAGCGCCGAACTGCCAGGAGCAGTCAGTCACGTTCAATTGGACATTAACTCTTACGCGTCCACGACACGTAAGTGCTCCTGTGATCTCGAATTTTTTAAATGTCGTTACATCTTGCCCACGATTATTTATCCGTTAGCAGTCAAACAAGGGCGAACGACGCCATCGGATGGGAATGCATGGTGCGACGCAATTAGTACCTAGTGTACCCGTTGGTATGAAGCTCTCGGACGTGGCCAGCACTACAAGGTGGTTTTCAAGTTTTGTCTGGAGAGAGAGAGAGAGAGAGAGAGAGAGAGAGGAGAGAGAGAGAGAAGAGAGAGAGAGAGAGAGAGAGAGCGAGAGAGAGAGAGAGAGAGAGAGAGAGAGAGAGAGAGAGAACATTTATTGTAGGAGCAGGAGGATGTCCTTAGGGCCTCCACCTAGTGAGAGGCATCCTTATTCCAAGATGCCTTGGAGCTGGCTGGCAGTTCGGGCCCGTTCCACCAGTCGCAGGTGCTCCGAAGCTCGGAGAGGGTGAGCTGGTCCACCCACTTCTCATAGGTAGGGTTGGGATTTGGGGTTAGAGTGGTGGTCCGTTGGCACTCCCATACCATGTGGTATAGCGTGCCAGCAACAGGGCTAGAAGTTACAGGTGGCAGAGTATTGGGTGGGGTACATAGCGTGTAGTAGGGTGGTATAAGGATACGAATTGGTTTGTAGGCGCGGGAAAGTGGTTTTTTCGTCGCTGTGTTAATTGTGAAAGAGGCGGCGGGAAATTACAGCGGTAGTTTTTGTAGTGGGATAAGATTTCGGTGCATGTGTGGAGTGGTGCTGGCTTTGATGCGGTTCGGTCGTTGTTTTCTGCCCTCTGAGGTAACGACCCGGTGTGTATGAGCAGGGGCAGCGGCGTGTGCCGCCTTGTTCCCTTGGAGGGACTGGTGGCCGCATGGCCAGATGATATTAATTTCTGGTAGTCTTCTAACTTGACGAAGAAGCTACAATGCGGGTTGATAAATGCGGCCAATTAGAAAGTCTCTGCAGGCGGTCTGTGAGTCATTTATTACAGTAAGAAATTCCCCACCTGTTGTTGCAGCAAGGGCGATGGCACACTCCTCAGCAGTCTCCATGGAAGTGGTGAGAACGGTCGCTGCTGCCAGTTCTGTGCCTTGCATGTTAACGACACAGGCTGTATGCGCTCTGTGATGAGGGTAGGGTGATGCATCTGTGTATCGAGTGCATGGTACATGGTGGTTGTCCTTATGAATTAATCGAGCTCGTGCCGTGCGCCGTTGTTTGTTGAAAACCTGGTGCATATTTCGGGGTAGGGGGGCTACGCGGATGTGTTGCCAAATGTCTTCTGGGATTCGAATCTTCTCATCTTGTCGTGGTGGGACGTTGTAGTGTAGACGGAGAAGTGTTGCTCTTCCCGTGGGCGTGATGATATAAAAGGGGCATTCGACAATGTCACACACCAAGCCATCCTACAAGGGCTAGCTACTACCAACTGCGGGCCCAGACTTTACAACTACGTCGCGGCATTTCTTACCAACCCAACCGCCACTGTGCGTATCAGCCATCTGCGATGTGACCCTTTTTCAGCAATCCCCAAAGGAACACCTCAAGGCTCGGTTATTTTCACCCCTACTCTTTAACCTTGACATGAAGAACCTCCCACCCCTGCTCCAAGATATTCCGCATGTCCGACACGCTTTCTACGCGTACGACCTCACGCTATGTACACCCACTGGATCAATCGGAGATCAGGAAAGAGGCATTTAAAATGGCAATTGACATCGCTCAACGATATCTCCAATCCATAGGATTGGAGGGGGCTCCCGAAAAGTCCGGTTTACTTACGCTCAGCAAGAGCACTACCCGCAAGACCGCACACAGAATAACAGAACCAGAATTATATAAATAATCACCCTGTCCCTAATGTCCCCCACCTTCGGATATTGGGCCTCATAATACCTAGAGACGGATCTGGCTTGCAAGAAATACCGCACCTTACAGAGCACACTTAACCAGTTCATGCACATCATTCGCCGTGTCTCCAATCGTCACTTCGGACTTCGCGAACACGACACCCTACGCATGGTACAAGCCATTCTTATAAGCAGGATAGCGTATGGCACGCCATACCTGCGAGAGAAAAGTTCTGTTTTTCATTCACTCACTCTGTTTGAGCCTAACTTCGCACCATCCTTTTCCTACACTTTGCGCACTGCTATCAGTCAGTATAAACAAGTCCACAGGAAGACACTAAAGCTTTTGAAATTTTTTTTCATATTTCATATGTTATACCTCCGTCCTTCTTTCAAACTTTTCCCGATCTTTTTTCCTTGGTTCTCCTAGGGCCCGGAGGCCCTGTCTGAAATGTTTACACATGATATAGATCAGGCGCCCGCATAAGCTTTTTAGGGCTGCGGCGGCGTCTCGAGAGCACAAGCAGATGTAAACACAAGCGATGCGTGCTGCCTTTCATCGTGACACGTGTCTTGTGGTGAAATATGTTCTCTAGGTGGCGTGCATTTGTTCACTTTTGCTGGGCCTGACGGAATGAGATTCGTCTTCGAAGGGAGGCCCAGGAGAGATTTATTATCAACACTTTTATTTTAGAGAGGTGGCTGTTACTTCTGGATATTGTATAGGGCTCTCAAGGTGTGGCCAATTGTTACGAGGCATTGTCGTATACGTGGCTCCTTGGAGAAGACTAGAGCGAACTTCGCACTAGGAACAACTCTGGCCACCGTGCTCTTGTCTGTGACGGGGATAAAGAAAAGCGAAATGTTGTTAGAATTAATTGAAAGTTGTGCCGTGCAAATAGACTTTAGGAGACCGCTTTTAAGGGCCTTGAGAGTACCAGGAGGAAAGATCCATGGATAGGGATTTGGTAACGCGGCGGAGTGTGTTACTTCTCCCCAGATAACCTTTCTTGCATTTGGATTGATTGATTGATTGTAGAGTTTAGCGCGCCATAGTGGAGGGCTCCGGATTAATTTCGACCACCTGGGGATCTTTAATCATGCGCCGAAATCTCGTACACACGAGCGTTTTTGCTGCTTCTTGCCTCCATCAGAAAAGCGGCCGCCACGGCCGGGAATCGAATCCGTGACCTCGCTCTCAGCAGCGCAACGCCTTAGCCACTGAGCTGCCGCGGCGGGTTTCTTACATTTGGGGGTGATGTAATGGACACTCTGGTTTCAGGTGTGAGACGTACGAATAACGTGCTCTCTTGTTTCGTATTTCTTGAATAGCCGGAAACCAGGCAAATTAAAATGAACAACAAGTTTTGCCATTTCCTGGGGGATACTATTACGGTGCGAGCAAAGCTGTCGATTACTTACATGGGGGCATTTTTTAAAAAGCGTTAGGTTCCCCATTTTGCGAAAAAAACTCTCGCCGTTGTTGTTGATGTTGTTGTAGTTGTTGTCCCATCAAGAATCGACCACTGATGTAATCGGTAAATAAAAAGCAGAGCTAATCCTAAATGATTTGCACTTGGGTGTGCTCAGTAGCAGCGTCAATATGCTACTACTGCTGCTATCTTTTTTCTGTTCTTTCATGGTATTTATTTGAAATATATCGAAATACATAGTACAAGAACTGTTTTATTGCCCTTAGAATATACCTTTGAACGGGTAATCTGGAATCCAACGAACGTAACACTGACAAAAATTCCTTCTAGTAAGGATACAACGATACACACCGGCTGCAAAACAGGGTACAAATCAGCTCTAAAATCATTTTGGTCATACTAGCCTTTTAGATTAATTATCGTCTGACTAAAGTGCAACGTTGAAGATACCATCGGCTCAGCGTTCCTGTCTGACATGGGCGTTTTCCATATACTCTGTAGAGGGTTCAGTACCAAACAGGTCATAAGGCACAGCACCGCAGGGAGGTACAAGGTAACGGCCACTGTGGAGTGTCAATTCAGAGTACCTTTAGAGTGTCCGTTAAAGCAAATCCCACAGCAACATGTCTTTACAGTGAATGGAACAGTGCTCAATTGTTTCTGGACAGTTAACACAAGACACAAAGAAATGTTCCTACTGCGCAGCCATGTTTGAACGGGCATGGTTTCTGTATTGTAACTTGAAAAAGGAAGATTTTGTACATGGAGAAAGAGGCGTTTTACAAACTCGTTCGAGGACATCATGGCCGGGTAAACCATAGTAAAGATATCTATAAGGGGCGCAATAAATAGCATTGATATAAAGCTCTGTAAAGTGTTTTGCGCGACACCGTAAATAACTAGTCGGTGGAAAAGCGAGCCAATTAAAATCAGATACAAGAACACACCTCATCCATAAATCACCACCAATATGGCCGTGAGGAAACTTTAAAAGTAACAGTAATACTAGATCGGACATCAAAAATATTCACTCGATGAAATGATCCTATTATGCGATTGGATGAGTCACGAAGAAAGTAAAAATGCGCTACTAGTGGCCTCAAATAGAGGTGCGCCAGCCCGAGTCCTCAGCACAGACGGGCCTAAGCAGGTTTCCCGCCTCGTAGGCTCAATACAAGCGACCATAGAAATGTCGCGAATGTCTTGTGAAAACGCTGAATGGGGAACCCCACGCAGTGCAAAATTTGTAACACGTACAGTAATCTTGGAGCAAGAAACTAGTTGCATGCCTTAGCTCTATTGTAAAAAAAAAAAAAAAAAGATTGTGCTGCCCAAAACTCTCAGCGCTAACGACGGAGTGTTTCCCCCGCTACCGCCGAAAAGTAGGGTCAGCGTATGTACTTCCAGACGACCAAAAGAAAATAATTCGCTACTAAATTACTTAAGCTTCCTCAGTATTCAAGTAACTTTGAAGGCGAAGCCGTCGCTATACCAGAAGCACTAAAATACGTACAAAATGAAGATCCGAGCCAGAAATATGAATAATGTCGGACAGTAAACCTTACGAGGGCAAAAAAATCGAAACAATTTAAATATTTCGCTCATACAAATCAAGAACGAATTAACCAAAATCAAGGACACCCATTATGTAATTTTAGCATACGCCGAATGAAATGCTCGTGTTCTAGGAGATAGCAGACGAATTAGCCAACCAAGCAGCCATAATTTGGGACAGTTTACATAACCCCATAAGAACCCAGTTCAATAAAATTCATGTAAAGGAGCGAAGTAAGGAATAATGGAACCAAATATAGAACGAAGAGGGCGGGCAAACCACAGCCCATGAGTGGGTAAAAGACGTAAAGAAACTATACCAGCAAATTTTCCTTCAAATAATTACGCAACACAGGCGGTATCAGGAGATGGTAGGTGTTTTATTATTTCAGAAAAGATTCAGATTAGCGATAATAAAACTGCAGGTGTGAACTACCAGTCGAAAACTTCGGCCATTACCTCAAAACGCGCAAACTTAAAGAAAGTGAGGCGATGGGCTAAACAAATTATTTAAAACAAGCTTACCGGAATCCAAACAGAAAATTATCAAAAGCAAAGTTTCCATTGATCCATTGGAAAACTTGGTGAAGACTATTAAAAAGAACAATTGCCCAACAAAAAAAAAACACTAAACAAAAAAAAGGTTCTGAGGACATTGCTTTTCTGATGAAGGCGAAAAGCCAAAAACGCCCACGGTGTCGAGATTTCGGCACACATTAAATGTCCCCAGGTGGTCAAAATTAATCCAGAGCTCTCCATCACGGCGCGCCTCATCGCCTGTGTAGCGTCAGCGCGTTAAACCCCATAATCAATCAAAAGGTCTGAGCAGAAACAGCAAACAGGTCTATAAAACAGACTCTAGATTAGTCCATTGCCATTATACAACATTATCCTAACTAAAAAAAAGCCCCCCAAAATTCAGACATAAAAAAATATTGTCTTTAAAGGAAGTCCAAAGAAAGTACAACTGTACTCTATTTTCCCGTTTAGATACACATACCGTCTGTTAAAATATTTGATATCAAGCTATGTGCAATAATTGTGTCAACTTTACCCCTTATACAGAAGCAGGCATGGGTTGGGGATTTTTATTTATCTGTATGCATTTTTTCCTGGCACCCCAAATAAAAGATGTATTGTGTGCTATGCTTACAGCAGTCTATTGTCAAGCCGAGGTGTTTTGGCAGCAAACACGACCATTCAATGAAAACATATCGGGATGGGCTGAGCGCCCATGAGCTAAACCAAAGGCCATAACTCTTAGTAAAGTTAATTTTGGCGCCTGAAACAGCCACAAATTTCTTTAGTCAATGTGAGAACCTTGTCAATACGAGGTTTGTCAGCACGGAAGGAGGCTAGATCACCGGTGTATACCAGGACCTTAAATCCATCTTCCAAAACATTAAAAAAAGGAACATTGGGGCATTGAAGAACTGACAAGCATAAGAGCTCTAAACAGATGGCAATAAATAGTGGAGACAGAAGAAATACGTGTTTAACCGATGATTGCATCGCCACAGACCTTGACAATTCGTCTAGTTAAGCAGTCGTCATAACAAAAGCGTACGCCGTTCAACACAAGTGAGCCAATGTTCCCGTGCCCCAAGAGTGAAAACAGAAACGAGTGGCGCACGCGATCGATAGCTTTAGAAATGTCAGTCTGAGGTATATAGAGCGAAAAGCGCTGTACGAACAACGTGCAGATTGGACTTCATCTTCCTGCAAGATTTTCGGCACGCGCATTCAAAGGGATTCATGGAATGGAGGCGGCGTGTGAAAGAAAAGAGAGAAAGCGTAAGGCATGATCCTAGCGAAGCCTTGGAACTCCTAATGCCTAGCCGCATTTCTTCTGTGTAATCTGATCCAGTTAGACGGAAGAATTTGCGCAATTGCGGTCCCATATTTGTTGGGTCATCAGTAGTGAACAGAGGTTGCATGTATGGGTATTTCCCACGGCCTTTGCAGCAAGGGGAGGGGGGAGAGGGGTAGATAGGCTGTATAGAGAGCGAGAAAAGCGGGCGTTAAAAAAGCACACGGAAATTCAGACCCTAACCTTAGCTATTGGGCGTAAACAACATTCCTTACCATGACCCCATAAACGAAAGATGCGGGAAGAGGACAAATAGTATAGTGTGGCCCGCTATCTTCCACGCCAGGCGAATAGACATTCCGTATAACACAGTCATTGCCATCAGAAGCACCTTGAGAACTTTATTACGTTGCATCAAAGTGGCGGATTTTCCGGAGTGCAAGTGGGTCAAATGACCGGCGCTTATATGAGGCACCCGCGATTACCTGCTGCTTCTTCGCTAGCCCATGTACTAGAAACGAAGGAAAAAGAAAGGCACCTACAACCGTTATCAGCAAGCGCAATACGAACTACGCAAGTAATCAGACGGGTGCTCCCCATCCTTTTCGCGATTGCAAGGTTCTTCGGCATCTCTAGTTTTCTCCACTGAACACAGCATTTATTTCCGGAGCACCGTCCAGCAGTCGTGATCCGCCGTCTTGTGCCCAGCCTGTACACGCCAATTACGGGCCCTTTTATTGCATAACGCCCTGCCCTGACGTCTCTCGGATAGGAAAGGGAAGGTGGGGGTGGAACGATACAATTACTAATGAATTCCGGGAGTTTGAAGCCCAGTTCCCACATAGCCAAGGCCAATAACACCCCTCTGAGCTCGCGGATGGTACCATACGTGAAAGTTCCTGGGCTGGTCCTTCTAACCCTTTCCACTCAGTGCCACTTTTCTTCGTCGCAGCAGACCTCTCGTCTTCCTCCACTCGCCGTTGGAAGGGACCGTAGTTGATTGTTGATTGACAATCTACGACCAGAGCAGCCTTTCCCGCACATTTCGTCTCAACTTCTCATTCCTAGTTGCCCAGCCATCCTCTCTTACCACCTTCCAACACCCCCATACACCCCCTCCTCTAGTCCCTTCCAGAACCCTTCTGTATGAAGGAATATACATGAACACAGCCGTAGTTACCACAGAGTAATTAACGCGAGCTAAAATGCATCACTCGTTCCTTCATCTTGAAGGCGCTAATTCAAATGCGCTCCGGGCAACACTGCCCCCTCATTGAAAGGCGATCTATTGGACCCGCCACTCGTCTCTTCGAGAGACGAACAATGAATTGGAAGCGCACGTAATGAATTGGAAGGAGGCGCACGCTGCCTGCGCCAGCCAATGCGGGAAAGCTTTGTTCCGCGGAGAAGTTTTGGGGCTAACGAGAACCGAAACGGAGTTGGATTGGATGCTCGAACTGTACGTTAAGTATATGCGGCCATGCATTCACATGCGACGTGGCTGCAGTTTAAATGCATTCATCGATCTCACTCTTCGAACTGCCTGCGACGCACACGTCGTCCGCTGGCTCGTTAATCACTGCACCAAAGTCATCAACACAGAGTTAAAGAAAGAAAAAAAAAACGTGGCGAAAACTAGACGTGGACGAGGAAAACAAGATACGAGCGATACAGGCGTCAACTTCAAGGTGTTTATTCAAAGGAGACCACAATAATTTATGCACAACTTATCAATAACAAAAACCACAAAAAACAAGGTGTAATCAAGCTAACAGTGTAAAAGCTGGTGACGATGGCTTGAATGAACAAGTACAACAAAGCTGATAGTATTACAACATATCTACGGCAGACTGAACAGAAAAATCCTGGAGGTCCTAAGAAGCGTCTGCGCATTGTTGTACTTGTTCATTCAAGCCATTGTCACCACCCTTTACTCTTGTTAGCTTGATTAAACCGGGATTATTTGTATATTGTTGTTTCTATTATGTATAAGGCATGTATAAATAATTTTTTCTCCCTTGGAATAAACCATTTGATGTTGCCGCCAGTATCTGTCGTATATTGTCTTATTCGTACACGTCTAGTGTGCGCCACGTTTTCTTTCTTGAAGTATGTACCAACTAGCTCAGCAACAAGTTTTGTTAAATCAACATAAAAACGGGGATATGCCTGAAATGTATAAGTAGGCTGCAACGACTTGGGGGTAAAGATCGAGAACTAATTTTTGAACATAATTTTTGGACATAGTCTTAAACACAATTTTTTAAAAATTGGCTGATATTCTGTATAGCTGCTTCTTTCCTGAATGTACACAAAAAATTATGGTAGACGGCGGCACTTGTTTCGCGGTTTCTGAAAAAGGCGGGAAAGATAATAAATGTAAGATTGAATAATTCTATTTGCATCCTGGTGAGTGGCCATTACCTTGTTGTTTTTTTTTCTTTTCTTTGGTGAAGGGGGGGGGGGGGCGACGGTGGATGACGATGTTCTGTTGGGCAAGCCATCAAGCAGTCACGCGTAAATTCATCCTGTGACGGGAAGACCTGCTCACTAACAGTTACCTTTTTCGCCTCGGACTGACGACCAACCCGCACTGCGATAACTGTTCTTCCGTAGAAACCGTTCAACATATTTTATTAGGAATGTGTGGCCTACTTGGCACCAAGATCCAGTTTTTTTTAAGATATTGAACGCCTAGATCAAGGGCTGGTAACTTTGAAGACCATCCTAGGACCATGGACTTGCCCCTCAAAACAGCGTCAGGCACTAAAAAGTTTTTCATATTTGGAGGACATCGGCCAGCATTTCAAAATTGTGAATTCTGTGACACAATCTACAAAATAGTCCGTCAAGCTCATCAAGCCACGCCAGTGTTTTTTGTTTTTTTTTTCTGTTTCGTTTTTGTTTTGTTTTCTGCCCGCCTCTTTCTAGGGCCTGTTTTTCCTACATCCCTGACCCCTAGCAGAGAAGCATGTACGCGATTCCAACTGCCGGCAAAACTCTCTGATTTTTTCAATAAAAAGCCTTCTCTCTCCTCTCTCTCATTCTCATCTCTCTCTCTCTCTCTCTCTCTCTCTCTCTCCTCTCTCTCTCTCTCTCTCTCTCATGCTGTGACAGTGTATAGAGCAGAATAACTATCATCCACGACGCTTTTAAATTTCATGCTGCAAAATGTGCAAACATAACGGACATTTTCCTTTTGTTAAGGAGCAAAGAAGCTGCAAATTGAGACTTATACGGGCATGTAAATTAACGTCTGTTTCGTGTCTTCGCTGACTTATTCATTTGCGTTCTTCGTCTTTCAGGTTTTAGACTGAAGTCGTTCGCCTTTCCAGTGAGCTATCATCTGGTCCACGGGATATTAGGACCTCACGTGGGAAGTCAGGCAGAACTTCTTCGTCTAGCGCTTGCGGCAATGCGCATTGAAATGGATACTAAAAAACTTCGTGAGGCACCGGAGAAAATGAAACGACGTTTCTCTCACCCATTCAACTCCCATTCATTTTCATTGTCTCCGCTTGTGGAAAGCTCCATTGTACGAGGCTTCTTGATCATCGGTCCCATCCCATGCTTTTAGCGCGAAAGCGATTGCTTCAGGGTGGGGGCTCCTTCCGTATGAATTCTATTAGTTTGTTGCGTCGGTAAATTAATTTAAATATTTGACTATGGCTTCAGTTATCTTCGAGGTGTTCTTTTCCCCGGGGCTTCTCCTCCAAACCGCAGCAGCGCTGAGGATCTCACCCCGGGTATCCTCAACCGACAAACTCAGCCTTCGATACAAAACTGTACATTTATTTACAGCCCGGCGGGCGACTAAAAAACAGGACTCGCGCGGAGCTCGAAGACGGCGGGCCGAGCTCTCCTGCGCCCGGACCGCGTCTCTCTGTCTTCATCCTTTCTCCACCCTGCCGCTGGGGGCCAGGGAAGAGGGAAAAGCGAGTCCTTCGTGGGGGTCCAACCCCATGTGGTGGCCATTAGCGCATCCGGTGTGAGCAGGCGCGACCTTCCTCGGAATGCACGGCGTTTCAAGGCGCCGCGCGACACGTGCGTTTCATTTGTGCGCTGCTCGTCCCAGCGGCCCGCGCCAGTTGGTGCGTCGAAGCGCCCGACACCTCCACCGCCACTGTGAAACATAACTTCAGGAATGTTTCACACACGAAACACACACACACCACACACACTTTTCGCGCGTGCTCCATCGTCCCTTCAATTGGCGACCCAATAATAGCACGGCCAGTGCCCCTTGACCCTGGCTGCAGATCACCATGACAAAGTAGCCACGATCCTCACATAGCTCATTCAGAGCGAGCGGCCTTTAGAAGGCGGTACGCACCGGCCGTCGTCGTCCGAAAACGCCCTGGCCATGCGCCGCACACCCTCACACAACAGTATCAGGGGCCCCTCTCCTCCCCGCTTTCTCGCTCGGGAAGGGACCACTGCTGGCTCGTCACCATGCCTTGAAGCCACTCTGCACTGAGGTGAAGCTGACTGACGCTTTCGCCTCTTTCTAGGCGAACTCTCGGGATCGGCCGCTTCTGCGCTCGGAGCGCCGTGCTGCCCGACGCACGGTTGGTCAGCGTAAGCAGCAGAGGGCTGCTTAGTGGTCACATTACCGCTGACACTGACTGTCTGTTCAGCTACGCCTGCAGTCCTACCTGCAACTGCCTGGGGCTGCACTACACGAGCGGCCGTACCCTGATTTGCACTTTCCTCTCTCACTTCGCTGGAGCTTCCCATGGCAATCGCATTCTCGCGACATGACATCTCGGTATCTAGAGAAACACAGGATGCAGTGGGCGTGGCACCAACTGCATCCTCGCGCAATTCCCGGGTTGCTGCATCCTGCAAAGCTCTTGGCCGCTCGGCCATGCTCCCGGAACGTTCTCCGTCTCCGAAGGCGGCGACACGCTTAACTGAAGCCAGCCCCAGCCCCTTCAGTTCGGCCGCTACTGAACCACCGTTCAAGCACAAAGCACCGTTCTCTACCACACACCGTTGTGTGATGCAAGGAGCAGAGAAGGGCTCATCGGCCACATGAACGGGAACATGCGACGCAGCTGAGGCTGTTTCTCTTGCTACCAGCTTTTTCACCGGCATGCGCACACTCTCATTCACCTTTGACTGCCTGTCATCTCCCCATGCAGCCTCGCGTGCAACACTTTCCTTGACCTCCCTCTTCATGTGGGTGAAGTTTACTACGCGGGATGCTTCAGTATCCTGCTCCACGGTTGCAGGAAAACTGAACGCCCACGAAGGAACGCGCGCCACTATCCTCTCTTCGCCTATCCCGCGTGACTCTGATAGTGCTGAATCCCGCGAAACAAGAGGCTCACGCACGCCCAGTGAATGGTTCCACCCGCACATCTTTCGGCGTACTGGCGCACCCCAGTCCACTCTCTCCCTCAGGCCGAACATTACTCGTTGAGCAATCGGTGAGGCAGGAACATTGTTAGCTCTCTTGAAACGTTCACTCTTCGAACGTTCCGCTGCTAACTCTGCCTCAGCGATTCTCAATTTCGCCTGCAATAGCGCCTTCTGCTCAGCGAACGACATTACAATGCTTGCTGTCCCTGCAACGTTCATGCACGCTTCCTAATCCTCATCACTATCTCGCGGCTACACCTAGATAGCCGCCAGATGTCATGGTGAACCGCAGACCCAGCATCAAACGAGGCACTGACCTGCATAGCTCGGCGCCTGTAGAGATGCCGCACCGGTGCAGATGGGGTATCCATTTGTGCGCCGCTCTTTCCGCCGAGGTGTCCACCAAACAATCGCCCGCTGACTTCTCGCCTGCCGACAGCTCGCTGCTCCTGCCGCTCCTCGTTCAGTGGGCTGCTGATGCCGCCACTGACCGCTGGTCAAGCTGCTTCTCCGCCGCTCAGCAGGCCGCAGACACTGCCTCGGTCTCCGATGAGAAGTTCGCAGAGCGCCGGTCGAGCCGCTTCTCCACCTGGGTGGTGAGCTCGCTGCTCCTGCCGATCTCGTTCAGCAGACGGTGATTTCTCCGCGTACCCCGTCCGTCGAGGGCCCGTCTCGCCCGCCGGCCGGCTGAGTCGTCGCTGTTGAAGATCCTGTCGACTGCGCCAGTTATCTTCGAGGTGTTCTTTTCCCCGGGGCTTCTCCTCCAAACCGCAGCAGCGCTGAGGATCTCACCCCGGGTATCCTCAACCGACAAACTCAACCTTCGATACAAAACTGTACATTTATTTACAGCCCGGCGGGCGACTAAAAAACAGGACTCGCGCGGAGCTCGAAGACGGCGGGCCGAGCTCTCCTGCGCCCGGACCGCGTCTCTCTGTCTTCATCCTTTCTCCACCCTGCCGCTGGGGGCCAGGGAAGAGGGAAAAGCGAGTCCTTCGTGGGGGTCCAACCCCATGTGGTGGCCATTAGCGCATCCGGTGTGAGCAGACGCGACCTTCCTCGGAATGCACGGCGTTTCAAGGCGCCGCGCGACACGTGCGTTTCATTTGTGCGCTGCGCGTCCGCCGGCCCGCGCCAGTTGGTGCGTCGAAGCGCCCAACAGCTTCCTTTTAGGGCTACGACAACAAAACGCGAGAAAAATTTCCCTGCGGATATTTTATCCTTGGTTGCAGCTTTAACGCGCACAATGAAACAAAAACAAAAAAAAAACGAGAAGGAAAGTCCCCTGAGGGATAAAAAAAATAAAAAAGGAATAATCCAAATTTTAGCTTTCGTATGGCTAGGCAAACAACAATAGTTTTACCTCCCCTTTTATCAAAGAAAAAGGAGGGGGTAGATGGAACATAATTTTTACACGAGACTACCCTTATCAGTGTTTATTGCTTTTTCTGTTTCTTTTTTTCAACGCACGTCGTCTAAAGAAAGCGTTTTTTTCTATATTTCTTGAGAAGTAAAACCGTTTCTATTTTGTCTCTGAGTCGCAAAAAAGAAGGTCATGTATAGTGAACAGCATCAAACGACACAAGTAATAAGACTAACATTACAGATTCTTTTGCATACGGTGGATACGTGTGCGGAATCGAGGCCGGCGTGATGGTACGATGAGTGCATCCCTCGCCTTTCCCATTTTTCCCCTCTTCATAGTCCGGGTACGACGTCGTCTTTATGCTGGCGTTTCGCATTCTAGTTTTAGGCACTGCTATATCAAATTTCTACCACCGAAGAACGAGGGAGTAGTACTTGTCTTTCTTTCCCGCCATATACACAAAGGACAATTCAAAGGGAACTAAACTGCTAAAAAGACGAATTTCAATAAGCATAAAACAAAAAAAGTGCTTTGAAAAGTGCTTTAATTTATGTACAGTAATACCTCGTTAATTCGAACTCGTATATCTAAAAAAAAAAACGGCTAAGTAGAAATTTTCCGTGGTACCAAACCATTTCTATACGTAACATATATTCGTTGCCCTTTATTTCGAAGTATTTTTGGGCCAAACTGCGGATATCTCGAAATCTTGGCTGAGAGTGGAACGAAAATTTCGCCGCCGCGGACCGTTTCACAAAGATTCGCGCGATGCTGCCCGGCTAAGTCCTCGATTATTTTCTCTTTTAGCCACGCCTAACAAAGCCGTTGTTTCCCCGAACGTGAAGTCTGAGCATAGAAGGCATGTCAACTTCGTGAAGCAACCCTGTGGCCTGTCATGTGACGGTAGAGACATACGCAGAGGCAGGCCCTGCAGTAGCTCGCTTGGTGGAGTTTGGCTCGTTCGCTTCGTGAGGCGCACTGTGATTAAGGTTGAGTGCTAATAAGGTTGAGTGCAGCGGCGGAAGAAGATCTGTTCATGCAATGCGTCAAGTAGCTAGAGGACTCCTTACTAGACCCGAGTGCGATCCGCAAAGCAGGCCAACATTACGCAGTTCGTTTTCTGCTAAGTAAAATTGCAGTGCCACAAAACCCAGCCCATGAGCGTCTCTATTATGCCTTTTTTTTTCTCTTTGGAACCTTTATGAAAAGCAACATTGGAAGCTGCTCTTGAAGAGCTGGTAAGTAGTACCGCCTTTTTTGCTAAAGAACTCGACATTTCATGGCAATTCGCGCAACTTTTCTTATCTCGAAAATCCGCTTATCGCGAAATATTAACCGGGTTTTACTGCTTCGAGTTAACGAGGAATTACTGCATATGACACGACCGTAACACTGCTTTTTTGAGCATAATTATTCTGCTAAAAACCGCTGTTTTTGCTAGGAAACGATAATCGAGAGAACTAAATACAGTCGAACACGGATATATCGAACACGGGTATATCGAATTATTGTCTATATCGAACTCGTGAATTATCCCCTTGAAAATTCTGTGTAAAAGTATAGGAATTCGTACGTTTATATCGAACGGTATTTTTCCCGACATTTGGTATATCGAATACCGCCCGAGCTGGAAGATGCTCTATGGCGGCGCTGCACCCCCGATTTCCGCGGTCGCTTAGTGCCTTCGCCGAAACCCAACAGGGACAGAAGCCGCGGCGTCGGAGCGTCACGCTTGCCTTCTCATGGATAACTGCTCGGCCAACCAAACCACCTGCGAGCTCGACAACATCGAGCTCAAGTTTCTGCCTCCGAACACAACAGCCAGGCTGCAGCCGCTCGACCGCTCGACTAAGTCGTTCAAGGTTGGGTACAGGAGGCGACTCCTCGATAGGCTTTTGATGAACCTCCGCTGGGAACCGAGCTTAAAGTTGACTAGCTGGGGGCCATAAACATGATGACGGGTGCCTGGAACAGCGTAAAGCAGAGCGTGGCCAACTGCTTCCGGAAGGCAGGCTTCGTGACGGCCGAACATTCGGAAGCTTGCGAAGACGGCGATGACGACGAATGGGGCATGGACGACACGTTTCGCGAGCTGTCGTCCCTTTTCCCGGCTGCTGTTCTAGCCGGACTGTCTGCTGGCGACTTCGTGAACGCTGACAGCAATGTTTAGGCTGTTGCGAGCGTCGGTGACGAGGATATCGTAGCTGCGTTGAGGAACCCAGGCTGTAGCTGAGTGGCGAAGATCGTCCGGA
This sequence comes from Haemaphysalis longicornis, assembly GCA_013339765.2. Lineage (NCBI taxonomy): Eukaryota > Metazoa > Arthropoda > Arachnida > Ixodida > Ixodidae > Haemaphysalis > Haemaphysalis longicornis. The sequence goes on from CM023450.1 coordinate 84,773,175, forward strand.
CGAGGATGCGGCTACACGATCGTACTCCGCCGGTGAACTGGCGGCTGCGTTCAGCTTGATTCTACGTAGTTGCGGCGACATGGGAGGAACTGGGGTGCCACACCTGGATAGCCTCGAGAATATCGAGACCAGCTTCTTTAATTCCATGTACAGGACGAGGAAGCAGGCCAAGATCAGCGATTTCTTTTCACGCAAATAAAGCATCCTGTTGCGTCGTTAGTGCGGAATTAGTTGTCATTCTTGAATGCGCCAATCGGTAGTGGCCGTCCGCCACAGGTGAGGTCTCAGAGCCCATATTTTTTATATCGAATTTTTCATATATCGAACTTTTCGCGATCCCTGGAAACGAGAATCGAGTGTTCGACTGTACACCTAAATAGCTAACAAGCAAGAAAAAGGGACGTGAATTTGAAGTAATTTCTATGAGCTGACGATTAGGGTAGGACATCGTGAGTTTTGTGTCCAGGTTCAGTGCCATGCACCACGCTTCGGTCAGTAGTCCATAGTCTCGGTCGGTAGCACCCACCCGTCGCCGCTGTCCCCGAATGTAAAATAGGAGAAAACAAAGTAGGGCACAATCAGGTACCAGAAAAAAGTAAGGAAGGACAATAGTGCGTATTGCTTCCACAAGACGAATCTTGCTCACTGAGTCGCATGCTACATAGCTTGGGCCCACAAGTTCCACTCCTTATAATTTATTGCTGCCCGTATGAGGATTTCCCCGTAGACCCCGACCGCAAAGGATTACACGAAGCAAATGTGGGTCCTTCCACCCGCCAAGCAAAAAGAGTTTTCTAATAACGCGACAAAATCAATAGTCGCTTGATAAATGTATCAAGCCGGTGTTCTAACACAGGAACAACGGGCGGAATGCACCGCTTTCGTAACCTTCCCATCATTATTGGGGGCCGTCTTCGTGCTGTCAAAGCACTTTCATATCGTTCCACGTGCTACAGAGCCATTCTTTGCCAGGAGTGACGCAGGTACCTCGGTTTTTCAAAGCTATATCCCCGGATATGCTATATTGTCAGTGCGATGCCTTCCTTCTCTTATTGCTCTGACGGGGCCTTTCACCGAGACAGGCTGTGGGCGACGTCCTGGTAAGAAGGTAGGCTATATCCTTCGCTTTTCCGGAAACACGACATTCTAATTCCCGCACGTGTCGTCGTTCCACTCTTTAACCTTCAGGATGACAACGTTATTATAATACAGAAAGAAGGAAAGACGAATGCATATACTTACATAGCACAGGTAGCATACGGCCTAGCCTGGGTTGTATATTTCAAGAAGGTTGTAAATATTCCGCGTTTCATAACTCTGAACGACCAGCCGATGCTTGGAATTTATTTTCTTTACCTTCTCAAGCTGCTCCACTTGCTTTTGATATTTTACCCGTTGGTGTTGTGAATGAAGATGACGAAGACGAGGGACGTTTTTTTTGGGCTCTTGAAGGAAGACGAAGGTCCGGTCAGATTCCAATCTGTGTGGCCATCTACAGTAAATACTGAGAATAGGGTGAATACGTTGTGTTCCTTCTTTTATCCGCGTAACATCTTTTAGTGGAGTGTGCGGACTCGTTTCCCCTCTGGCACCCCAGCTCTGCATCGTCTCTCCTTGGTCCCAAGGGTCCGGTTGGGTTCCAAGCTCTACCAACCATTACGGAGCTACGCAGCGGGCGCACGTATTCTGTGACAACCATGTAGCAAGGCACTCAAACATCCCCGCCAATGGCTCTTCCTCCCATCGTCATCTCGCAGTCGCGTGACCCCGGTAAGTTCTCCGGTTCCGATAACATCGACGTTGAGGACTGGCTGAAGATGTATGAACGCGTCAGCCTACACAGCAGGTGGGACCCGACGATCATGTTAGCCACTGTGAATTGTTACTTAAAAGAGCCCGCTCTTGTCTGGTACGAGACAAACGAGGAGACCATCACAAGCTGGGACCAGTTCAAAGAGGAGCTCAAGAAATTGTTCGGCCAGTCTACAGGTCGCCAGATTGCTGCAAAAAACGAAATTGCTTCCCGAGCCCAGTCTGCGACTGAACCCTACGTTTCGTACATACTAGACGTGCTGGCTTTACGCCAGAAGGTTGATCGCAACATGCCCGAGTCAGAAAAAGTCGGCCACGTGCTTAAGGGCATTGCCGACGATTCTTTCAATTTGCTTGTTTATAAGAACTGTACAACTGTGGATGCAATGATTGCTGAATGCCGGCGTTTCGAGGAAGAGAAAAGCCGCCGGATCGGTCAGTACTTCGCCCGGCTACCGAATACCGCCGCTACATCGACGTGCGAGGAACAGATTCTACGACATACCGAACTGCCCCCGTCTCCGGCATTAACACAACTTATCCGCCGGGAAGTCGAAGCCATGTCCCCTGCTACTTTGCCACCGTATCTAACTGGACCTGACGCCGCTACTGTGTCACTCATTCAGACGGTCGTCCGTCAAGAAATCGACAACTTGGGCGCCCGGTCTATTTGCGCGTTTCATCATACCAGCGACTGCAATCCTTGCCCCGCCCAACCTGCCAGGCGTCAGTATTACTCTCCTCGTGCTCGCAATCCCGCAGAATGGCGCACACCTGACGACCGACCACTGCTTCCGCTGCCGCGGCGTCGGACATGTCTCCCGCTACTGCCGCAACCACTGGTCCCCGCCTGTACGTTCTGGTTTTCAAAATTATCGGCCTTTTGGAAGTCCCTCGCATCGATTTCCGTCCAACCAGCCGCAAGACACCTTCCCTGCCGATGCATCCACGTCCCGACCTAGCCGCTCCCTTTCTCCTCACCGCCGCCAGTCGCCTTCGCCGGAAGCTCGCCGCTCGCCTTCTGCCGCCCTATAACAGCCGCCTATCGTCGGAAAACTAAACGGTGCAGCGCCAAGAGGTAGCGCTGCATCGACGACCACGCCCTCAAATCCTCTGTCGACTGAATCTACCCGGCCCAATCTTATTAATGTAAAAGACGATGACGTCCCAGTTCAAGCATTAGTTGACACAGGCGCCCACATATCTGTCATGAGTGCAAGACTTCGCAATGAACTTAAGAAGGTTATGACGCCAGCTCCACCTCACCTGGTGCGTGTCGCCGATGGAAGAATCCCTCCTGTACTCGGCCTGTGCACTGCGCGCTTAACAATAGACGACCGTCCCATTTCTGTTTTGTTCCATGTGCTGCCGCAATGTCCCCATGACCTCATACTGGGCCTGGACTTTCTGGGAGAACACGCTGCCCTCATTGACTGTGCCTCAGGTTTCGTGCGCCTTGAACTTCCGCAAGCAGCTACAATGGTCGACGACTCACCATGCCACCTCCGCTCTACAAAATTCGTTAGGTTGTCGCCACGAGCTGCCACATGCGTGCCTTTGTCAGCTTGTCCTCCGGTTGAAGACGGGGATTATATCATCTCGCCAATCACGGACATTTTGCTCGCACGTGATGTGACCCTTCCTCATACTGTCGTGACAGTTCAAAACAACCAAATTTGCATCCCTGTAATCAATTTCGGCCGCATTCCCCAAATCCTCCCAATTCGAATGTCCCTTGTAACACTTTCTCCCTTGAAATGCTCAGATATCTTCAGTTTGTCTGCGTCCGCGTCCCCATCATCTCTTCATGGTCCACACACGTCTGGTTCTCCGGACGACCCTTTTGACCAAATGATCGCCGCAGATCTCAAGTCTGCACAAGCGGAAGACCTTCGCCGCGTGTTGACCATTTATCGTGACATTTTCGATCTCCGCAACCGTCCCTTAGGCCAGACCACTCTAGTGAAACACCGCATTAACACCGGCGACGCAACCCCTATCCGTTGACGCCCACACCGTGTGTCTGTAAGTGAACGCCGAGTTATTCAACAGGAAGTTGACAAGATGCTCGCTAAAGACATTATCGAACCTTCATTTAGCCCATGGGCGTCGCCGGTCGTCTTAGTGAAGAAAAAGGATAACACCTGGAGATTCTGTGTCGATTATCGGCACCTGAATAAGATAACCAAAAAAGACGTTTACCCGTTGCCCCGCATCGATGACGCTCTCGATTTGCTTCACGGCGCTCAATGTTTTTCATCGATCGACCTGCGTTCAGGATATTGGCAAATTACTGTGGACGATATGGACCGTGAGAAGACCGCTTTTATTACACCAGACGGACTTTACCAGTTTAATAAGTAATGCCTTTCTGGTTATGCAATGCTCCAGCAACCTTCAAGCGCATGATAGACTCGCTCCTTCATGGCCTTAAGTGGCATACGTGCTTGTGCTATCTTGACGATGTTATCGTTTTTTCCCCCAACATTTTAAAGCCACCTTCAGCGCCTCTCCGCAGTTCTGGAGATTTTCCGTTCCGCCGGCCTTCAACTTAACGCATCAAAGTGTCATTTCGGACGGCGACAGCTTACCATCCTTGATCTCGTTGACGCCACTGGTATTCAGTCCGACCCTGCTAAAATCCGTGCCGTCAAAGATTTTCCACACCCTATGTCTGCAACAGATGTCCGTAGCTTCGTCGGGCTGTGCTCTTACTTTCGGCGTTTCATTAAGAACTTCGCTGATGTTGCCCGACCCCTAACGGACCTACTGAGACAGAACGTTCCTTTTTCTTGGGGACCTCTCCAAGCAGAAGCTTTCTCTACTCTCATCACCCTGCTAACCACACCTCCAATCTTGGCACATTTTGACCCTTCTGCCCCTACGGAGCTTCGCACAGACGCAAGCGGCTACGGTATCGGAGCTCTCCTCGCTCAACAACAGGCCGGTCACACCCGAGTGATTTCCTATGCCAGCCGCCTTCTCTCTGTCTCGGAGCGAAACTACTCGATAACTGAACGGGAATGCCTGGCTCTTGTGTGGGCCGTAGCTAAATTCCGCCCATACCTATACGGCAGAGACTTTTCTGTGGTCACTGACCATCATGCACTGTGCTGGCTTTCGTCGTTACGAGATCCTACTGGCCGCCTCGGACGTTGGGTTCTGCGTCTGCAGGAATACACGTTCTCTGTTGTGCACACATCAGGAAAATTACACCAAGACGCAGACTTTTTGTCCCGTTATCCCGTCGATCAGCCCGACATCATCTGCCATGACACCGACGCCGTCGTTTTTTCCATTTCCGATTTGTACCATTTAGCCGATGAACAACGCCACGACGAGTCATTACGGTCCCTAATCGACACTCTCTCCTCTAACCCCTCGGATCCATCGTGCCACCTTTATCACCTCCAAGACGATACTTTATATCGCAGAAATCTCTCCTGCGACGGACCTGAGCTGTTACCAGTCGTACCAAAACAACTTCGCCTAGCCATACTTCAACAGTTCCACGATCATCCCACAGCTGGACATCTTGGCGTAGCTCGCACCTACGACCGTATCAAGCGTCGTTTCTTTTGGCCGGGTTTATACCGTAGTGTGAAACGTTACTTTAACGCCTGCGAGGCGTGCCAACGCCGCAAAACACCAACTTCTCTTCCTTCTGGGCCCCTTCAACCATTGGACGTGCCATCCGAACCATTTTTCCGAGTTGGCCTCGACCTCCTGGGGCCATTCCCTACATCTACCGCAGGTAACGAGTGGGTTGCGGTGGCCACTGATTATGCCACCGGTATGCCATAACCCGTGCTCTTCCTACCAGCTGCGCCGCCGACGTTGCAGACTTTCTGCTCAACGACGTCATTCTCATCCACGGAGCCCCTAAGCAGCTGCTTACTGATCGTGGCCGCTGCTTCCTTTCCAAAGTGATTGATGTCATTCTCCGCTCGTGCTCGACCAAAGCCGTTTTTTTTTTATATTTTCGCGCCAATTTCAGAGTCACTTCAGCACTCTGTTTCGATTATTTTAGCGTTTTAAGGGTAGAATACCATTAAATAACGAACAATTTAGTGAGATAAAATATGCGCCTACGTTCGGAATCTCCAAGCTTGAAGAAAACCTGGCCAGAGAAGAGCAAATTTACACACACTGAAAACGGAACGAGCGCAGTTTGGCCGTTGGGCTTTATTTCGCACAACAGCAGAATTTGGAAAGGGAACGAAGCGACAGCAAATTAGCTCTGACCGCATTTAACAAACGCCAATTTGGTAGGTGCAGACAGGCTCACAAATTGGTAAACGATGGGAGCACATTGCAGCATGCATCTTACCTAGTAGTGTCCGTACAGAGGGGACGACTTCTAAACGCGAAAAGCGATACCCCGAAATAAAGCGTACACGTGCATAAACTTCTATAGTCATGAAAAATGAAATGTCATCACAAAAATATGAACCAGAACACAAAAATAGCGCGACTCCTTTGCATGCTAGTCAAATTGCCACGTGGCTTAATTGCAGTTACAAAGTTCGGAATCGTGGTTGTCCAGATATACATGTAGCGCGTCATAATTGGACCTCCGCGAAGAATATTTGTTTAGTTTTGAGTGTTCTGGACCAGCGTTTTGGGCTTGCATTTCATTTGTTCATGACTGCACGTGCAGATACCAAATCACGGCCGCTGGTGGGCCCTGAAACAGGGAACGGGTTGTGAGGCAATTCCCAGGAAAAAAATCATGAGCATTGCAGCCCTGGGCCGCCAAAACGGCGTGCAGTCCGCCACTGGAAGGGGCAGAAAAGAGAGTTTGTACAATTACTCCCTCTTTTTTTGCGTCTGCTGAAGCGACAGTTGTCGGGCTAACAATTGTACGATCAAGCGCGCCCCTTGGAGGCGATGGAGTGCGAGGCCATTGCGACACGCCTTTTCCCCTCTTGTCGTGTAGAGCCGAAAGCTGGCCGGCTCTTTCGAGGGCACTGCAACCTAATCAAGGATAAAGAAAAGTAGAGACATGATAGGAGGCTACAGAGGGGGCGAGGATAATCAAAAATAAAGGAATCGCAAACAGCAGAAAGGAGCAGCGCGACTGTGATGGGAGGTAGATCCTTCTAGAAGCAGGGAACTACTAGACTATTGCCACGGGCCCTCCCCTGCTTGCCGGCTGGTGCGAGGTTTATCCTTTCTTTTCACTTCCCTCGTTGCTCCCGATTTTCATGTGCTCTCTACAACAGCAACAGGTCTCCCTGTCGGCTTTAGCGCCAACAGTTGGCGCCGCCGTCTGGATACTCGAACTCCCAGTAACCGGGCAGAAAAAGCCTTCAGGTCTAAAAAAAAAAATCAAACTTTGCGGAGGCCGTGCTTGAGAGCCGCTCGTATGCATCCTTGAACTTTTGATAGCTTAGCTCTTTCCCCCATTTTTTACGATGTGTTTTTTTTTTCGGTGATACTTCGACGAGAAGGTTTAGTCTGAACAGTCAGCAAGAGGGGCCCCAGCCCCTGGCGGGCCGGGGCTTGCATTAGTTCACGGCTGCGATCTCATCTGCGCGAATGGTGTTGAGAGTTAAAGAGTTTACACATCTGTTCGCGCGGTCAACTGTAGCTGACACCCCGGTTAGATTCGCGTCGATAACAAGTTAGGAGGAGGTTAGTGCATGCATGGGTTTGTTCGTTCTTGTGTGTATGCGCCCCTCCCCCCCCTCCGTCATCTCATTTCTTTTTACCAATTTCTTGAGAAGACATATCCTTTTCCGAATTTATTTGTTGTTCTTTTTAAGTATTTATGGCACGCCGGTAAAGCCGAAATTTTGAATACTGCCTTAGGGAGTCCCGGGGAAATTGTGTATTAGGCGTCAAAGCCCATATTTCAACTGCAAAGCTGTGCTAAATAAAATAACCAGTTCAGTTTTGTTTGAATAAGTACACGAAATTCGAAAGTGAAGTTTTTACTTCAGCTACGCAGCAAGCAATCAAGGAGTAAAGCAAGCAAGCAAGCAAGCAATTGTGCATTCATACCAAATGGCATGCTGTTTCTATTCTTTGAGCTATGATTCGGCCCACTCAGAAATGATTTAAAGGAGAATAGCGAAAACTGCCTGCGCCTTGCTCTAGATAAGTCGAGTCAACGCAAGCTCGGCACTAGCCGAGCTTGCGTTCTAGCCGAGAACGGAGTGTTTGTTCTGTTTTCCGCTCCCGACAGGTTGGCGTTAATGTGTAATCAAGTGAACTGTGAAACAAAAAGGCCTAAGTGTTCAAAAAACCACGCCACGTGCTTTGTGCCCTGCTGTACTGGTGTAGTCCCTCGTATCCTGCTGCTCTGCCGTAAATGTTACATTGGACAGGTGGGGCTATGCCTGAACGACAGGCTTAGGGAGCATCGTTCAGCAGCAAAGGCTGTGAAGGGCGAGGGACACTTGGTCGATCGTTGTCGCAGGTGCAACTGCACCCCAGAATACGAAAAAAAAAACAGGTTTCGCGCAGATAAAGCAGCCGATGCGAGAGCGAAATCTACGAGGCATATCGTATTGGCCAAGAAGGTAACACATGTATCAGCCCCCATTCTGTGGCATTGTCCAAAAGCAGGTATGGTTCCTGAATCAAAGATCAACTCGCACGCGTCTGAAGGAATAAGTTCTCTCTTTTTTTTTCTTTTTTATGTGGTGTATGCAGCGACGATGTAGCGTTTTAAAAATCTCAGTTGAAGTCTAACGTTCGCTCTGCGTTTTTCTTCCATGTTCCGTCCTTAGCGCTAGTATATAATGTACCGAGCGTGCTGTTGCTGCTTACCAAGAAGCTTACGAATCCAGCCTCCTCCTAAGTGATCGTTTAGAGAGAGAGGCGGGAGGGGATGATGGCTTGATATTAAGCTGCCTCTCATTCCTCTTAATAAACAAAGACTCAGTGCACCCGGGTATGCGTCCCACAGGGGCTCAACATTCAAAATATAGCTCAGAAATTGAGAGGTCTTTGTGCACAGATAGACGATGTAGCGGCACAATTTTTTTTCATTTTATAACGAGAAATTTTGAAGTACTTTCCCGAATAAGCGTATTCAAGCAGCCAAACACTATGCGATCAAATTAAGTTAGAAAAAAAAAGTGCGGTCTTCTTTTATTTTCAGGGTATGCGGCAAGAAGGAAGAATGCTCGATGGGCTTCGTCGTCGATAGTGTCGCTAGATAAGGGATCAGAGTGCCGCCACTAAGGCATGCAAGTCTGTCACGGCGGTCATTTTGGTGTTTACCTGTGTTGCGAGATCGCAGCTTCTACGGCATCGCCGCTTACTTCGACCGGGTCATTTGTTAACAATTCTGCCGAAAATGCAGCAAAACAGCATTTTCGGACACACTTCTGCTGCTGAAATGCTGCTACACGCGTTATCTTTTAGCCGCGTTCGGAACGACGTCCGTCGCCCGTAGTCGCAGAGCAGGGAGGAAAAGCGACGTCTACCAGAGTCGACCGACTAAGGCGCATAACAACAAGATCGGGCCGCCCATAAATCGTCGCAGTATAAACGTATAACGTGATGCGAACTGACCAATGATCATGGCGGCGGCACGGAACAATGGGAGAAAAGAGTGCGGATACTCTGAAACATCATTTAGGGACACTAGTCGTCTACAGGTATAACGAGCGTTACGGTCCGCGAGCCGCTCGCTACACACCACGCGGAATAAACTTATTGGCGGTGGAAGTTGGCCGAGTGCATATCTCGTGCGGCGTGCATAATTCGTGCATAACTCGTAGACCACCGCTGAAGGCGGGAGCATATTACCCCGTGTGTAAGCGTGCAAGGAATAAAGAAATAGAGTATGATTAAGAGACTAGTTGTCAGCGCTAATACTGCGGGGATTTCATTGCGTGCTTCGCGTAATTGACCACTGAAGTAAGGCAGAGTAATTTGCGAGGTACCGCTGGCGGTAGGCTAAGAGAGTGGCTGCCGTGTGGCGGGACCAGATGTAAAGGAAGGCCGTTAGCTCGACTGAACATCCGGAGGCACAGAACGTACTAGGGCGGCGCAGGTCAGGAATGGTTGGAGAAACATGTGAAACGCCTTGTCCTGTGTGGACACGAATGAGGTGGTGGTTATGGTCATCATGAGGATGACGATGACCACGACGGCTATTATGATGATGGTAGAGTGTTGATGATGACGTTGATGATGATTACTGCAGGCCGGAAGGACTACCAGTGCTATCGGAGCCCTATCCGAATGAGAATCATTGCATGTGTGCAGGCGTGTGGGCTAACCAAACGCGATAAATGCCCCGCCAAATTCGAGCTCTGGTCACTTTAAAGGGGCCTTGCAGACACAATACAGGTTTGTTATATTCGATAGATTTGGTGTTTTATAGGGCCCTAAGCGCTTATTCGGCAGGAAACGATGCTTTGTTCACTGAGAATTAAATTATATATTTTCTGTCAAAATTTTAATTTTCCCGCTAAATCGTGTGTTTTCGTAACGTCGCCAATGACGTATTAAGAGCAGAGCCTTAACACTAAATATACCCTGCCGACCAGGGCTGCTACCATCTCACCGGCACCCGTTTGATTATCTTGTGTGTCGCCCACTTTCATAGATGTCGCTGCCATACTGCTGAAGTGCCAGTGTTTGGTTATCTTGTTTATCGCCCACTTTCATAGATGGCGATGCAATACTGCTAAAGTGCGAGTCTTCCCACTTGGTTCTGGCTGGACTTCTACACCTGCCCGATTTTTGGTACAGTTAATACTAATCGTTTCCTGAAACTTTAACAATGACTCGACAAACATTGTCACGTAAGCGACCGTGTCGCTTGTGCCAGTTGGTCAGTGTTGTTTCAGACAAGCCCAGCGCATCCGACGGCTGTGTTAGCGGTGTCAGCCTCTAAAGTGCCGCACTAACTGTTTTGGGTGTTTGCGTGTTCGTTCGTAACTTTAATTGTTCACCCCACAATTCTTACTTAATAAAAAGAATATGCCCTACAGTTAAGGGCAAACAGCTCGGGAGGCAAGCTTATAAGCCCTGCCTAATTGGCGTTCGCTTTTGCCGGCCTCAGCCATTCGCACAGCACGGCTTATGACATTATAGGTTTTGTTGCGGTAAATGAGCTAGTGGGTCGCATGGCCATTGCCTTTCTATCAAACTATATAGCTTATTTGAGCGAAGTTTACGTTAAAAGTGGTGCCAGTATGATCCTAACGAGGCAATCTTTCGAATGCACCAAACTTGTTATGTATGCATGGACCCTTAAAAGACCATTGTATTGGGTTAGGTAAATGCAAAATTTTGTTCTGTCTGTCTGTCTGTTTGTCTGTCTGTCTGTCTGTGGGACGCCCATCAGTATTCCATTAACCACATCAAAAGCATATGTGGAATGGTTGTACAGATTCGCGCCAAAAGACGAAAAAGCAAACAAGAAACGACAGGCTTCCGCCCTCAAAGCACATATGCAGCCTCAAAGGCCAACTGCACTAAAATTTTTCTTTGTCCAAATTTGATCCAGATAAGTTATCTATGCTCTTAAAATCACCATGGCGAAATCCTAAGCTTCGTCAGCGCACAGCACACTAGGTACCGTCGTTCTAAGTAGCTCTGTGCAGACGACGTTTGCACCTGGCGGCGGAGAGTCGCCGAAACAATTTCCCAACGGGCTGTGACGGAGGTTGGGGAACCTGTACCGTAGGGCTCGCGCGTCTCCGGCGACTTGCAAGGCACTCCACCGCGTGCAGAAGCGCGGTCGCCCGGGGTTTTACATCACCGCGCTGTACCGCCGTCGCCATCACATGCTTCAAACTAACTGCGTAGGTAGCAATATCCGCCTTTTTCTTTCAGTGCAATAAAAGAGATTGCCAACAAACTATTCACACACTTGCGAACGTTCTGGAGCTATCAAAACTCTTTTTACTTGAAATAATATTTCTACTAAAAAAAGAAGTGCGCGACATGCACACTTGCCTTACATTTGTCATTCCTATTGGATCTATTATAGGAAAAAATGATATTTTATAAATTCTTGAGGACTTCCACTTCCGCGTCCAATAGTTGCCATATTTGGATTGGCCCAACGCCATCTCGATCCCTTAGACCTTTCTAAAAGTTTGACGACCTAACTCTAGTTGTTGTACACGCAGGTATAAACATTTGTGCGAATTTTGCCTCACTCGCTAAGTGAACCAAAAACAGCCTTGCTTGTGCTAACAAATACATCCGCACAAATATCGGCCGCCATCTTCGCGAAGTTCCAAAAGCTAACAAAAATTTACTTTTGTAGAGCGCTAGATTTAGTTTAAGTAAATTTTTTTCTACTGGCGACGAACTTACACTTCAGACTATAGATTGAAAGCCTTCAGTGGCAATCGCTCAACTTGAACGTTCAGTGCTTCAGCGCTGCGCATACCCGTCTGCTCCAATTTTTCTTCATTCTTTCCTTTCTCTATCATTTTTGCCTATGTTCCCTTTCCCACGTCCAGGATAGCAAACTAGGCTCTAGCCAAGTTAACTTTCCTGCCTTCCTGCTACATCCTTCCTTACGTTCTTCAACAGCCCATGTCTCTGGTGAAAGAAACAGCCGTAGATATATATAGGTAACGTTTTTCATATTTTAATGCATCATTTAGCTGTGGAAGCTGGCCTATAGATTAAGATCCCTTTTTTATTATTCGATTCTCGATGTGCAGCAAGGCGAAAAATACTGGACTGATATTCACGGAGCTATTTACATGTTATGTATTTTAAAAAGAGTGATTGATCTCCGCCCGCGTGCGGCTTATTCCCTTCAAAGAGAGCGATGTGACAGCCGAGGCGCCGGCTAACCAAAGCTGTTTTTGGATATCGTACGAGCTAACTAGCTTTGTTAATCACTGGCCTGCTTTTTTACTCGCAATGTCAAGGATCGCTACAACGGCAGTTACTCTGACAGAATAAGAAACTGTCGCACGGTCTACTTCATTTCGATTGATAGCAACACGATGTGGGAATTGCGCCCAACTACGTTATCCTGAGCAAAAGTTAGTGGGAGTTCTTCTGTGGAAATAACCCGACGCTACCACGCTCATTTGAAGGCGTCTCTGAGCGGCAGCCGGTTCTCGCGCAGCCGCTTCCGTTCCACCAGGTATGTCACGTCCGGCCGCCGGTAATGGCCGCCTTTTCGCTTCAGTTTCGGTTCCGAAAACGCCAATGTCGCGAGCTGTTTGCGTCGCTCGTGCTCATGTCTAAAACTTGGTACTTTGAATTTCGCACTCTTTTTATGTGTACTATTAGGTGATATTATTTTTACGTTGTCGAAAATTTGAGTGCAGTTGGCCTAAATGCCCGGAGAATTTTTTTTGCAAGAGGGGTTGTCGCGCTGTTTTAACGGTCATTTATTTCACTTAGGATGGTTTGTATCTGCCTTAGGTAGGTTTCAGCTGTCAAACGTACACCTAGCCGACTCGCGCATTTATGGAATATAGATTCCGAATAAACCCCCAGGTACGGCGAACTCACCAAGATGCCTACTAGCGAGAAAGCTCGGATGGCTCTTGAGTCCATCAGGAAAAGGAATGTAGCAGCCGAAAGCGCGTCAAGGCCAACCTCATGGTCTAGCAAGTTCAGTAATAACAAACAGGCAGTGTTAGGCCCATACATCTGTGTCAGCCTTCCGATCAGATATTTCAAGTGCAATCACGGCCCCGCTGAGTAGCTCAATCTGTGCCCCTTAGGGACCCGGGAGGGCTCTCAAAGCCCTGTAACGAGCAGCTTGGAGAAGCCATATATAACCAGCAAGATCTCATCTTTTCCTCCGTTCCTGCTGCTTTCCCGTCTCGACACTTTTTTTTTAACTCCATACGTGCGCGTTGAGATACCCTGTCTGCAATAATGTACAAGCTCGTTCTAGCCTGAATTCTTTGGACGAGAAAAACAAAAACCACCTTTAAATTTCCCGCACTTTCCTGGCAGGATTCATCCGAAGGTCACTATTAGGAAAAGAGACAAAAAAAGATCGTTGTTGGTTCTTTATCATCATTTCTGGCAGTCTTCTTTTGTATCACTTGAGGGTGAAATAGTTGCGTCTCAGTGAGGCCATGGCGTGCGACACCCTGGGCATCGCAGTTGTCGTGCAGGCTTCGAGCAGGTGGTTCAAATTGTTCTGTCCCAGTACGGTTCAAAGTGCTTGCAATCCCGTGCAAGTAAGCGTTTCTCCCCAGAACAACGTCTGAAAGCCCTGGTGGAGTATCCTACCGTAACAGAAACACCGATTTCTTGCCTTTGAGGAAATCTGCATGAGACATATTTGCCGGCTACACTAGTTGCTGCCTTAAAATAACGTGAGCTGAGCTGCATTCGGTAAGTACCTGGGATTTCGGGCAGCCGCCTACCTACCTGTTTGATGTATACAACCAACTCGCGCTTACGGTAAGGACATACGGAGGAGAAACTTGAGGTAACGTGAGCGTTCCTCATCAGAACAGGATCTGGCACCACTGGTGCGGTATTATGCCATAACAAGGACACTAATGGCATGTCTTTGACATTATATTCTTTCAAACGTTTTAAAAGAAGAGTGTTTAGTCTTTAAGGTTGGCGATCGACTTTTGTGGTTACTCGCTCATTATTTTCTGCCTCCCTTATATTTGGCCCGGTCCTCCCCGAAACTGATTATACCCTCAATTTTAACATGGCATAAAAACGTAAACGACAGAGGCTTCAAACGGGTTTTTCGGGAATGGGTGTCAGAGCTAAAAGAGCGACCAGAGGATTGGCTACAATGCTGATACAAAACCGATATCAAACGATGCGACAATACTGGTTGTGAGATTACAAAACCAGCCAGCGTCGGGCATTTACGTATGCTAGAGGTGGGCATCCCTGAGGTGGGTTGTAGTAGGCAAGGATAAGAGAGAGAGAGGGGAGGGGGCTGTGTTGATATGCCCCTTCATCCTGACTTCATGTTTTGGCTAAAACTTCCCGTGATTCCCCCCGCCATCCTGCCCTCCACCCGGGCCCAAGGAATGATACATTTCTTGTGATGATAACAACAATAAATGCACAGATATTCCAGTGTGTATAGAATTCCGCTCCAATCTAAATTCGCCAGACTTTTGGTTCTGGCCTCGTACGAAGACAGCGATCAGGACGAGGCAAAGAGCACATAGACCAATTTGGGGCGGCTGTTGCAAGTCAATTTTCTTTTTCTGTCATTTTAAAGCAGAGGAAGGTTGTAGAAAAGCTGGCAAAGAAAGTGCCGCGGCCGGCGTTTTTGCGTTAAGTTTTGATCGTCATCATTCGTTTTACCTTCAAATTGAACAATACGCCCCTCCTCCCTCTTCCTCCCCCAGAAATGCGCCCCCAAATCTCTCTAGCGGAACAAGTAATATCAAGCAATAAAGAGAAAAACTCATCACGTTAATATTGCGAAGATTCAGCGTTCTCACTGATGCCGTCTATAACGCGAAAACGGGGGAAGTAAAAAAAAAACGCACCCGATGGCCGGAATCCAACCTGGCTCTCTCGCGTTACAAAGCCGGCGTCTATCCCATTGATCCCTTTCGACATGGTCGAAGGGGTTTGGATTTAGAGAGGGGTGAATGGGCGAGCGAAAATAGGCTGACAAATTTTGCGCCCCACCGTGAAACTACGACGATGATCGGTCACGAGAAAGCTTCGCGTTCAATTATCGTCGTCGTTAGATGGAGGGGTGCATAACTTTTAGATGCAAAGCATCTCTTGCTCGGGGCTATGTCCTGCGTCCGTCCGTTGTCCGCCCTCTCCCCCTCTCCCCACCAGCTGTGCGATAACGCCGCTCTCGTCCTCTCCCTCTCTCCACGCCAGCTGTGCGATAGCGCGCCCGCTGCTCCTCCTCTCCCCCTCTCCCCACCAGCTGTGTGATAGCGCGCGCGCTGTTCCTCCTCTCCTCCTCTCCGCGCGCCGCTCCCTCAGTTGCTGCTTGTCCGATGAAATGAATGGACGCCAACAATTCTGTCAGCGAACTGGCGAAAGTGAAGCCGCTTCGAAACGCCAGCGTCGAGCAGCGGATCCCACACTGCGAGAAAGCAAAGCCGCTTATGCACGCCAACGTCGCCCAGCGGATCCGGATGCGGTTCGCCAAAGAGAAGCCGCTTCGAAACGCCAGCGTCGCCAAGCGGATCCGGAGGCCGCTCGTCAACGCGACCGCGCCGCGAAAGCGGCCGCTCGCGCGACCGGGTGGTTGGGAACTCCGAGATGCTTTGCATCACCACATAGTTCCCTTCGGGGAGATGGTGTAAGTTTCACATTTCGGTGCTTTGGTATAAGAGCAGGATTACTACCTAACTGGAAGTTGTGCTCGGTATTTATTTTTATTGGACCAACAATTCGAGCAGTCGCTGACACTGCACAGTCGTGAATTGCTGTACAGCCTTCATTTACGTGATACGCAAGTGCAATTTTTCTGACCAGGGTCGATAATGCCCTTTCGTCGATAAAGAATCGCTAATGAGGTATCAGAGTACCGCCACGGAGGCACGCAAGTTAGCAAAGACGGCCATTTTGGGTTTATCAGTGTCGCAAAATTGCCGCTTCGGTGGTCTCACCGCTAACTTCGACCGCGTGGCTTCTTATTAACACTGCCGAAGATGCAGCAAAGTGCTGTCTTTTGGTACACTTCTGCTGCTGAAGCGCTACTACAAGCGTTATCTTTCAGTCGCGTTCGGAATGACATCAGTCGCGCGCAGCCGCAGAGCATGGAGCCTTGGCACAGAGGACAAGCTAGGTCTACCAGAGTTGACCAACTAAAGCGCATAAACAACAAAATAGCGGCCCCCATGAATTGTCTCAGTGTAAACAAAAGTCACGGGATTCAACCTCCCGTGACTATAGAAAAGAAGATCATGACGTCGTCACGGAACAGATAGAAATAAAAGAGTGCCGTTACCTTGGAACCGTATTTAGTGACACTAGGCCTACCCACAAAGCGTCATCTTCAAGGCTATGAGACCGGCCTGTTCAGGTGCAACCCTCACCGCCTTGCTCATTTGAAGCTCCGGAGAAACATTGCGGAGTCTACACGGGACAGTTTTCTCTTTCCGAGGTCTTTACTTCCATGAGTTAAAGTACTATCGCATTCGCAGTGTTTGACAAAACAATCAGCGATAACTAATGAATCCACGCCTAAGCCAATAAACGGGAAGCAGCGACATGTAAATCAAGACGATAAGGTCCCCGACGAATCATTACTGCAGATGGTGCAAAATGCCCGCTGGTTTGCCAACGAACGTTCCTTTTTTCGCCGTAGTTTTTTTCTCCGTTGCGAAAATGCGGGGCGCGTCGTCGGCTAAAACGAATCTCCGCACAGACGACACGCATTTACGTGACCGGAACGGTGTGCCGGCGCACCACGCATCGCGAAGCAACATGATGACTGTAGGGAGCGCCTGTGTGCACCGAGCCAGTCGTCAGCAAGAACTGCGTGTGTCGCTGTCGCTTCGCAAATAAGTGCGCTCAAGGGGCACACTCAGTTGAATGGCTCACACTCAGGCAACACTTATCGTTAGGAGAATTTCTCATTGCTGCGGAAGGATTATATCGTGTGCAATTTTTGTGGAGCAAGACGTTTACATCGGTGTAGTTAATGAACACCAGCTGGCAGCGACTATCTAGCTTGCGCCTACATCCAGGGCCTACAGGGAGAGGACAAATCAACAAATGATGATATCTGCATCCCGGACGCGTCCGCCTATGTGTCGTAACTTCGGCATAGGAACATTTGCACAAGATCACGTCCCATTTGAGCATTGGTGTTCTTTATAGCCTTGTGTCTCTACTATTCTGTCCTTCCGCACACACTTATTCCATGGTGGCTCTTAACTACATACTGCGTTCTCATTGATGGAAGGCTCTCTCTGCGGTTACACGATAGTCGATGTAGTTTTGAAGAAAGCGCGGTTGTGCAAAAAAGGGTCCGCATGAAGAACATAACGAATAACGAACTTTCGATGTTCAAGGGGTGATCCGTAATTGCGACGCGGTCACGTACGCGGTTCGTCGAACACGTTTTCTGCGTGAGGTAGCTAAACGGTCGCGCACTCCCTGATATTTGGCGCTTTTCTCTGCTCCCGCAAATCGCCTTGCGAAAGTGCATTCGCGGTGTTTTATGGCTTGGAATGAACACCAAAATAAACGATTCGGCTACGCATGACCAAATAATCGGTCGTTAAACCCCACGATTAGCGTACTTGGTTTATTTTACTGACACTCCTGAAACAAACAGGGGGCCCCTTCGGCTTCCCCTATCCCAACTACAGCCTAAAAAAGAGAAATCCAGCTCACTATCGATCCATACGCATTTATTGACAAGAAGGGCCATGAATCCTTTCCAGGTTCCGCTGTTCATTCTTCTGAGAATTAGGCTGGGAAGTAGTAAATGTTGCATTATCGAGACGAAATGCTTCATGCAGAGTACATTTTTTGCCTCCTCGACAAACTGCTGTACATCTCGTGATCCTTAATACTTCACGCCGTTTACCCAACATTAGTGTGAAGTGGGGTATCTTACAGGCGACAAAATGTTGTTCCGCAAAACAGTTAACACGACTCCCAATATATTTTCTCAGGAAGGGAAGGTACAGTCACCAAACTTTCAATATTTGCGAACCAGCTTGATTGCCCCTGCGAACATAACCTTATGTCCTTGCCTCGCAAGTGGGCGGAGCTCAACATTCCTCGAGTTCGCCTGAATAAGCGCCTTTCCTGATTGTCTTGGGTTCACGCGTAAGGCTGCACCACGAATCACGCCTTTTTGCACGATCTTTCTGCGAACATACCACGTCCCGGTGTGTTCGCAATCGCAACGGCTGCGCGCGCTGCACAGCCCTAGTCAACAACCGAAATAGGCACTCGAGCCGGCTTTTCGCAATTTGATCGGGAGCCCCGCCTTCTCAAAAGTTCTCCCCCACCAGTACTGAGGGAGATTGAAAATATACTGCAATGCATCACCCGCTGTGTACATGCGTCTAGCTCTCTTTCCCGCGAAACTTTTGAAGCGCGCCTTACACAGTCCCCACTCTGTGTAATACCATATAGGTGTTCTCACGTGTACGTGCGCGCTAAACTAAAGAGGCTGCCGTGGAAATCTCGTACGTGTATCCTTCCCAGCAACTCTCCACGGAGTGCCGCAATCCTGCTCATGGACGTGCTTTTCCGTGGGTTTGGCTGGCTAACAAATGCGCCGAGCATATTCTTTTAGCGACTGATTGCTCTTTTCATGTTCACGGTCAATGACACCTGGCCTGGCAGCAAGTGGGAGCAGAGTGCTCTCGCGTGTAAAATTGCAGTTGCGGCAGATATGGTGAGCAAATTCGCCGAAGCGAACGGTTTCGGCGCGTCTTCACAGTCGAGAATGCAACTGCCAGGGTGCTATTCCACAAGGCCCGAGATTGAGCGGAACTCGGGAGACACGAGCTCTACGGACGCCCAATTAACATAATGGTAATATTTAGAGGCGGAGTTCAAGCGCTTTAGATTATTGAGGTGACTTAAGCGGCCCAGGGCAGCGTGCTCCAAGGGGGCGCGACTAGGGCGTGGCGCATTTCTCAGGGCATTCCCTCGCTCAACTGTTACACTGGTGGCTACTGGGGGCTAGCAGATCCAGCTACTTTATCGCACTTTTATTTTAGTATACTCTACTTCGCTACACAGTTCATTTATTCTTTATTTCCGGCGTTCATATCAGCTTTATCTTTGAATTTTTCCCTCTTAAAAAGCAGTTGCTGCCTAATTCCGCCGTCGATGGCAGACAATGTAATCACGTAACTAAAGCCGGCTGGCAAAAAAAGAAAGCGGATGATGGAAACGCGCCACGTTCAAAATAATGTGTGACCGGTGTTACGTTATCGAAACCATTCGTCTGCTTTTCGATACAACATTTCCTTGGGGCATTTAAGTCTGCTCAGGCGCTTTGAAGGCGACAGCTTGGCGACACTTATTAATAACTGAAGTTATTAATAAGGAACTTAAGTTATTAATAAGTGTCGCCAAGCTGTAAACAATTGATTGTTTACTGGGTCAGTAAAGAATTAATTGTTTACTGACACATTGTACTTGCGTCTTTTTCCACGCTTTCATTTCTTTGCCTTCTGGCACAAATCACTTCGACTGGCTTCTTTTCTGCAATACAGTGTTTGCGTCAGTTTCTTCTCTTTGATTTCTTAATGAACTACTTCACCAAGCAGACGGCCACACGTCACAGCCTGCCTAGAATCGGGATTCTGTGAGGCTGCAGCTGTCCTATTCCCGTAATCATCACGTCCAGGTGTCACGTGGCACGCACCCTGCTTTGTTACTAACAGTTCGATTTGTAACCAGCAAATACCGAACGGTATCCTATAGGGCCTTAGCCATTTGGGGTGAGAAATAGTCCTACCCTGCTTCCCAATCCCCTTTTTCTTCTCCTACCCACAGGGTGGTTTACCCTCCTCTCTGCATTAAAGTGACTCCTTCATTCATTATTTATTTATTTACAATACCGCCAGTCTCTTTCCGAGATCATAGCAGGTGGGCATACAGATTGCAGGTAGCGCATAAATACATTAGTACAACATGGCAAAACAGAAAGAGGAATCCAATGCAATGATAGTCACTACCAAATTATTAGAGCTAAAGGTATTCAAAGTAAGGTTCCGTAATTATAGTTAGGAATGAGTAGTGATCTGAAATTCTACGGACACCTTGACTGACGTCGTGTGATTACATGATTGACGCGCAAGCCAGCTTCAGGGCTCCGGTAGGTAACGTTAAAGCGATGAGTGAGCTGGAGGGGTCGAAATTTCTCCAAGCAGTTTCGATTGGTTTAGAGTTGCCTTGTTTATTATATAGCCTGACCTCAGTCGTTACAAGGAATGACCACCGAATAGGCGGCCTTATTGCTTTTCATGTAGTCTATCCTTACATTTTAGCACACTTTTTATTTGCATATTTTGTGTAAACTTAACAACCTACTCCCGCTGCAGTTTACTACTGGCCTAACGCTGGGAAAGAAAAGTGCATACTGAATGGCTGGTTTAAGAGGTTTAGTATGGCATACATTAACTCCACGTAGCGCTTATATAAAAACTCAAATACCTATCGGCTGTCAAGGGGATCAAGACCTCTTGTCCGCATTGAAAAACTACCGGGTTCGTGGTTTGGCGCTGCTCATCAAGGATAATTTGCCTCGTAAGGAGTACCGGAAATAACTACCCGTATTTTGACAATTTGCATTGAAACAATATATCCCACAATTTATAGGTACCACATGAAATCATAAATGATTATCATCATTTGAGTGCTGCAGGTCCTCGCGTCTTCTATATCCCGCTAAAAAAAAATTGCTCCGGGTCACTTAAGTATGCTTACGTGCTGTGAGGTCGAACGTCTGGCGATACTTATAAATACATCTTAATTGATGCAGTGAATTTTCGTCTCTTCGTTTCTTTGCCTCTTGGTGGATACAAGTAGAACATCGCTTTTTTTCTTGGTGTTTGTAAGTATAAAGTGCACGCTAAATTGAAGAGACAACCTATTATGCGGTGCTGGAAAGAGTCACATCGAAATCTAAAAATCTGTCTTAATTTTAGCGTGCCGTTACTAAAGTGCACAAAACACTCAGTAAATCAAATAGAGCGGCCGGATGATTAAAGTTGAGATGCATCGATCATTCCACTGCATAAATATCAAATTAGTCTGAGCCAGAAAAATAAAACCACCGATTTGAACCCCTTAGGTTACGAACCCCTCGGAAAGTCTGCCTCACCCACGTCATAATAGTAGCACACATCGTGTATCTCCAGTTTTTCTGGGATATTTCATGTCTGATCACGGCGAATCACTCGTGAAGGACGTTTTATCACTCGACCCTGTCCAAGTGTGCCTAATGTTGGTGGATCTAAATAACGCTAATGAAACTCTTCTTTTTAGGGAAGATGTACCATGGTATGCTGCATTCCTGTTCCACACAGAGTCGAAGAGATTCTAAAATCGATTTTCCCGCGTAAAATTATTGCGGTATATTCCCCTCAGCCGAGTCGACGAAACACATAGAACGGAGGACCAACTCAGAATACCGAGAACCGCGATATTCCAAGCGAGAGAAAGGGCAGACATCTCACTCACTCACTCACTCACTCACTCACTCACTCACTCACTCACTCACTCACTCACTCACTCACTCACTCACTCACTCACTCACTCACTCACTCACTCACTCACTCACTCACTCACTCACTCACACTCACACTCACTCACACGCACACTCACTCACACGCACACTCACTCACTCACTCACTCACTCACTCACTCACTCACTCACTCACTCACTCACTCACTCACTTTCATCCTGGTGCATCCGTTGCCCTGTGTACAAATAAAAAGCCACGAGCTCCTTGGTTAACTCTCTGCTCGCGGCTACTCGTCCGAAAGCGCTTTCCCGCGTCTCCAGGCGCTCCTTATCACACTAATCAGCCCCCGGCTGCTAGCGAGCACGAAAGACAGGAAAACTTCGGGAGCGCCGAGTAAGTGTGTAGTGAAGTGGTAACGGTGGGTGGAGAATAACGAGCGAGGGAAGCGATCAGGTAAGAGCGGCACAGGACAACCCGCTAACGAGGACAAGCACAATGGGCCACGCGATGACAACTTCGAGCTTCCTCGCAACTCCGATGGAGAACTGTCTATAATTTTTCTATTTCCCCTCGAGAGAGCCGCCAGGGAGGCGCTTACAACACACTACATGCTGCCTGCCTCTTTTCTGTGAAGGCCTCCGAATCGACTCGATTCCTGCAACACATTCTCGCTGTGCCGCAAAAAATTGTCCCAACTCGGCTTTGGAGCTCGGTGCCCGTGCTTTATGGGCCCCTAGACATCGAGGACATCCTTCCCTACCTAGACATCGAGGAAACTCACGCACTACTTTCAGGATTTTTTGCGCAAAAAGAAGTTTGTGAGCAGCGTGCCTCTCGCTCAATTGCCATGTATGTATTTGTGTATTTATTGCCCAAAAGAAAGAAAGGAAGGTCCACCAACAGGCGTAAATTGTCTCGCCTAGGGGCGGTCACCGGAACGCCTGCTGGTGTAGGGGAGGTGGGATAGGGAGGAAAGAGTACATAGGAATAGGGGGATAAGGTAGAGGGCTAACGTAAATATATACAACATGGGCAAGAATAACATATATACAACGTTAGGTGAAAGAAAAAAAAACAAAAAAAACGAAACACTAGACATAAATAAATATCAAAATGCAGGACACGAAGGAGTAGCAAAAAGGACACCTGCACACATACACACGCACACACACACACAAATACACACACAGGAATTCTACACTAGCAGCTACACTCCCATGCGACCCGGGCAGTTACGTAAAGTTGTAGCTTAGTGCGTTCTGGAGCCCCGAGGCCCCCAGGTATGCTCCCAGGGCCTCGAGCACTTTGTCCCACTCCCTGGCACTTCCTGGGGGCCAAAGCAGTTCCTCGAGCAGCCGCACCCCTCGGAGCACGGCGAGAAGCTCCGCCCGCCCTGCCGCAAACTTGGGGCACTCGTACAGTACATGCGGCAGGTACTGCACGGGCGCTCGGCAGTGAGTGCAGGCGGGACTGGCCACCCGCCTCAGTCGGTGCTTCCGCTCTACCGTCCACGCAGCCCCCATGCGGAGGCGCAGGAAGGCCGAGCGCAGTCGACGAGGCAGGCGTTACGCCCGCACAGGCGGCTGACCCCCTCCGACACGCAGCCGCGGGTCTGGATGCCTGGTGCGGAGGTGTCGCTGGATGAGCAGGCTGGCGTCATCCGCTGCCGCCTGGGCCACTATGTCCGAGGGAGGCAGCGCGTGTGCCCCGGCGGCCAGCTCGTCCGCCCGCTCGTTTCCGTCCAGACCGATGTGGGCGGGGGCCCACTGCAGGCACAGCCGAGTGCCCCGGTGCGCCAGCTGCACCGCTTTCTCCCGGATGCCCCGCACCAACTGGGAGTGCGAGTCGCAGTCCCGTAGACGCGCCAGGGCCACCCGGAGTCGCACAGCAGGGCACAGCGCTCGGGCAAGGGCTCCACCTCCAGCAGCAGGTCCAGGCCCAGTCCAACACCCACCAGCTCAGCTGTGGCCGAAGATGAGGCATAGGGCAGCCGCGCCAGCCGGGTGGCCTCTCCCAGCACTGCGGCCGCTGCGGCCGACCCCTGCTGCTGCCGCACCGAGCCGTCCGTGTAAACAAGGGCGTGGCTTTCGAGGTCGCAGCCATCTTCCTATATCCCCTTTTCCGAGCGGCTGGCCGGATGAAGATAACGTGCCCTCTTTCTCGAAGCTAGCTACTTCACAAATTTCCCTTTGAGGACGCCGCCGCCTCCTTTTGTTGTCAATGTGTACATTCTACGCTCGGAGTGTTCTTCCCGAGCATCTCATCGTTCGGGGGCCAGCGCCGGCGGCGTTAAGCAATGCTGCCGCCCGCAAACACGTGCACACAGTGTCGTTGAAGTGCCGCCTTTAATGTCTTGTACCCCTTTCTCGTTCTGCACTTCTTCGGTTCCATTGTTTCCCCCTTTCGTTCTTTTTACCCAGCACCCTCTAAAATTAGCCCACGCACTGCCTATCCCCTTCTAACACTCATCTCCTCGCTGGTTACCATCTTCACAGGCGAGACCGCGCGTTATAACGTTTGAGCGACTTCTCGCATGCTTGCTTGGCTGTCTGAACCCCATGCTCTCGATAATCTGCGTCTTCTCTTTCATCCAAGCCGTCTTTCTTTTCGAATTAACTCCTGCGTCTAGGCTCCAAACTACCCTTCCGCCTTTCAAGGTTGGCGGGTGCTCGTAGGAATTTGCCAGCCGAGCGGACACCACTGCCTGCTGCGATTTTTTTTTCATTTCACGACGACGCGTTTTCACCCAACGACTCGTCAAGCGAGATGCGCTAGCGATACCATACCCGCGCCACGAGAGCGTGTGTTAACCCCGCTCCCGTCGTCAATGAAGACGACAGTATTACTTGCCCCTCAGTCTGTCGCTTGAATCAGCCATGGGTATTCCTTGTGAGCATGCTCCAAAGAGGTTTTACTCGCATGATTTTAATGGAAGCGTAAGGGATCGGGGAGGACAACACGTGGGTAGAGGAGAGAAGAGTAGGATGGCACATGGGATGTAGACCGCGAGGTGTGACGTGGGGAATAAAAGAGGGAAAAGGAGAAGAGCATGGAAAAAGGCGTAGCCGGAAAAAAGGTAGTGAGTTGGAGGTGGAGGAGTGCGATTGGAGGGCGGTAATATGAAGAGGTGGGGTAGGACAAGGGGGTGGAAGGAGAATCGCTGATGATGGTGGATTAAAAGAGGGAGAGGGAGCGGAGAAGCGGTGTGAGGCAGATAGATGGTAAGGGAAGGGGAAATTAGGATAGATAGAGAAGAGGCAACGAAGATGAGGGAAAGAAATTAACCGAGGGGGCCCGGTCGGGGAGGATAGGGGAATCGACGAAATGCAGTTGGAGGGGCAGTGGAGACGCGAGGGCAAAGAGAGGAAAAAGGGCGAAGGAAATTGTAAGGATTGAGATTTAAGGGAGGAACGGGCGGAGGATATGGGGGAGGAAAAGATGCCGGAGGAATGGTAGGGAGGAAAAAGAAGGATTGGGAATATTGGAAATAGTAAAGGGAACTAAAATAAAAATGTGAATTCGCCGCTCCGGCGCTCGCTGAAACGCGCGGGCACCAGCGGAAGCAGATGCGAGAAACGCATTCTAAACGATCTCCAACGGGGGATGACGTCACGTGGTCCAGGATGGCCGGGACCTGACGCTTAGACTGAACGCCCTTTTGACTAGACGACAAAATTCAAATTCGCAACCAACGGGATGCTCTTGTCGTGTTTACAAGTCGGGGGTCTCAGAAAATGAATCTGTGTTTTAGAATTTCTTTTTCGTCTTCCAAACCCGTTGGGAGGCCGTTTGTCATTTTGAGTTTGGGAGACCTTTTTGTGGACTTCCAAGAGCCGCGCGTCAATTTACACGTTCGTGCTTTCTCACCAAAGGAGTATGTCCTCACCGTCAAAAAGGGAAGAAAGCAGGCAAGGCAAAAACGGGGCACAGCGGACGTGCCGCGGCTGCAACGTAGACGACGGCCGCACGGCTGGCAGCACTGAAGCCGTGCAGTTGAGGGTAGAGCAAGCAGGAAAACTCGACGCTATCTCAGCGACGCGACTTTGAATGCGAAACATGACCGCGCGGGCGCTTCAAAAGGAAAATTCAGTTTTTACAACTTCGTTTCACTTCTGTTTCGTAGTTTTACCTAGATGCGCTTTCATTCCAACCCGCCAGGTATCAACGCTGGGAAGTGTGAGCGGGTAATGGGAAGTGAAACTAAAAGTTTGGGAAAAAGCGAAATAGCGCACGAAGAACAGGTTGTGAGAATTTTCCTATTTCTTGCTCTCCATTCACCCCCTCCTCCCCAGTGTTTGTCATTCCATTGCTTCGTAAAAGTTGCCCGACTATCTTTCGTTCCTGCTAGCGTTCTTCCTTTTCAA
This sequence comes from Haemaphysalis longicornis, assembly GCA_013339765.2. Classification (NCBI taxonomy): domain Eukaryota; kingdom Metazoa; phylum Arthropoda; class Arachnida; order Ixodida; family Ixodidae; genus Haemaphysalis; species Haemaphysalis longicornis. The sequence goes on from CM023450.1 coordinate 84,799,432, forward strand.
TTTCGTGGCTGTATGACTTCTTCCTACCTCCAGATTTGGCTACGTTTCTTGTTTTTCGGCGCAAAGAATACAGGTCAAAGGAGCGACATCACAACGTCTTCGTCGTTCCTAGCCAAAACTGGGGAAAAGCAAGCAGCAGGTTTTTCCTGAATTTGACGCCGTCACCGGAGTACACTTTTGCGAAAAACACTTTTTTTTTCATCTGTAATTTGACGCCGAAATTGGATTGGCTGGTTGTGTCGGTACACCTGCTTAGCCGCATTTTCTATGTTTCAACGTAAAATGTATTAAAAATAAGAACCAAAGTAACAAAAAAAAATTGTTAAGCAACAATGCGCTTCTCATTTTGAGGCGACTACAGTAGCATTATGGTCTAGGGGCTGAACGTGTCATCTTATTATCGTATTTTTTTTCGTCTAATAAAGCGAAGCTTTCTATGTCTCAGTGATGGCGCATGTTGCGTCGAAAACCCACTGCCGGAAAATACAGCTTGTTTTTAAATCCCTCAAAAAACAATTGACTGCTCAAGGCTCGAATCCGTAAGTTTACTAGCAAGGGTGCCAGTTAGCCTGAAATTTCGTTCTAAGGCGCGTCTCTTTCACAAGTGCTAACAGTCATATTTTTAAACGGGTCTCAATAACCTCGCGCGTACGTCCACTTTGGAACAATACTTAAAATTTACTACCCAATTTTCTGCAAGGCGTAATCCCAAGATGTATATCAAACACTTTTTTTTTTTTCGAAGAAGAACCGCCCAAAGCTAGTGAATTTGTGTAGCGTAAGGGAGATAAGAGCTTGAAAGATACCTTTACTCAAAACAAAGAAATTTCGCCTCACGCTAGAACAGCCGCGAAAGCATGCCACGATTAGCATTGATAATATAATACCTCCCCAAAGCCATAAAAGCAAGCCCGTCAAACACTGCAAAAAATGATCGGTACTAGCTTCGCTGCGACGCAACGCATACTGTCCAAGCGACATTTCCCGCCTTTTTGCGTACGAAGCGACTCTTACATTTCTGGCCGACCGTACGAAAACTCTAAATTATGGATACCGGGCAGACGTAGTATTTGACAACAAATAACTCTATATGGTACACCATCTCAGATAAACAGTCGTTGACACCTCTACCAGCTCCACCAAGCGCCAAAGGTGCTTGTGTCATGAATGCCACCAAAATTGTAGGAAATGAGCGGGCTGACTTCCTGTCACATATTGCTTGACCCCATCACCCCCGCCCAGCTCCCAAGTGACCCACGGGCCACACGAATGCCTGAAAAGGAGGATCTTCGACGCCGAAAGCGTGTTCTTACACCTCCGCGTTTGGCTCTCCTTCCCCTCAACCTTACCAGGATGGAGGGGGTCGTACTACGAATGACCCGATTAGGGTGTGGCTCTTACTTCTGCCAGCATGCATGGATGAAAAGGGGACTAACTGAGGGCATCTGAAAAGTCCAACCTAGGCACATGAAACGGCTCCCAGAGACCTTCAGCATCTAATTTGGACATGCCCTGGAACCAAGGACATTCGAAGGAAGTGTTGACAGAGCAGGACTAGGTTTGTGGCAAGACACGCATGACCTTCAGTGGCTCCATGGTCCTTCCAACGATTCCTTGCTGGAGTATATGCGGGAGGCTATGCAAGTTTCCTGGATATACATCGGGCTCGGTTAATATCTCTAAAGCCTTGAGGCTACTGAATAAACGAAAACAGCAACAACAAATCAGCCGGCGGATATAGTACTCAAGGACGGAACTCTGTAAGACCGTACTTGCAGGCCGTAATTGTTTACAAACAAACAAACAAACAAACAAACAAACAAACAAACAAACAAACAAACAAACAAACAAACAAACAAACAAACAAACAAACAAACAAACAAACAAACAAACAAACAAACAAACAAACAAACAAACAAACAAACGGGCCTTCAAAAATAAATCTCGAGCTCACAAGCGAGCTCGAAAACCAGAGAAATAATAATGGCATAACAAGTTTCGTGCGTTCCGTTTATTTTAGAAGTCTACTGAAGCGGGGCTGGCCTTTTAGAACGCTGAGGTTGAAGCTAATGCGAACCAGAATGTCAAGAGCAAAATTTATTGCAAATGTACTGTCAAGAGCAAAAGTTTACGGACAACCAAAGCAGCAACTTTGGGTTATTTCTCTGCAGCACGGCAGCCGCCATGTTATATGTTTATTTTTTTTTTGCAATACTTTAGTAATAATACGACATCTCACGTGCATACGACAATTTTTGGGCTGCTACTGAACAGAAACAACCCAAAATCGCCATTTTCGTGGTCCGTAAACCATTTCTTATGGCTGTACGTCCCCCAACTTTAAGAAATGCCAACAAGTTATTTCGGGCGCTCACTTCTCCGTGATCAAGGCTCCAAGGCTACGAAAACGTTCGATGATGGACCCAAGAGGCTGAAAATGGAAGCTGTCAACGATTTTGCAACCTTACAGCAATACCAACGCCTGAAAAGATCCCTATTTAAAACCCTTCCTCCTTTCGCGCCCGGCGGAGTGCCTCTTCAGCATACTGCGGGGTGATTTTTACCTAAGATAAAAAAAGAGTTCTGACACTTCCCTCGACGTTCACTTCCTGCTTCGTTCTAAGGAAGGCCTAGGTGGTTTATCGCTAGCTAGAAAGATTTTCTTGTTTTCCGTATAAAAAAGGAATAGTAACATATAAGCAAAAGCCATTCTTTTAAGAACGATATATTTAATTGCAATGCAATAACCCCTTAGCGCTGGAAATACAAATGTATTATAAATATATAGAGCAGCACCCAGAAAAAAGTAATTATGCATGAATTTTTTATAACTATTTTCCTGCAGTGCTTTCATGCGAGGAAAGCTCAAGATAGCATGGTGATATTCCGGGACGCTAAGGAGCACGTACCGACACCCCTGTCTGCGGTCCTGCGTGCTGTCTCATCCACCATCTTGCGAACGTAGCACCATTTTTTCTACACATACTTTTGCGCTTGATCCTCGAATGCACAGCAGCGCTCATTGAAATTCAAATGAGGATACGTTCAATTAATTGAGACAAAATTTGTGATTACAGATTCGCCTAATTGTAAGAATATTCTTACCCAGGCAGGAACTAGGCTCTATTTTCGGACGTATGACTTCTTTCCTTGCGATGCGCTTGGATCTGTTCTTTGCGAGGTCAACTTCACTGCACAGTGACGTCAATTTAGGCTGCGTATTCTTGCTATACGAGCTCCTTCATTAAAGACTGCGAAGGGTTCAGTAATAAGGCCTTGAATGTAAGTAAAACTGCTTTGTTATGGAGCACGAGCATCTCATTAGACCGAGATTGGGTGACAAAAGGGAATGAGTTGGCTGAGCTAGGAATACGGAATTTTTGTAGTGGAACAGTGGACGTCATGAGTGAATTCTGGACAGAGGCTACAGACTTCAGTCACATCTGGTGACCCAGAGACAGAGATATATAAATCTGTTTTATGAACGGATGGACGAACGGACGGAAAACATCCTTATTGTGCACAGGAGAGGAAGGAGAGAGAAAAATTAATTTAAGTCACGACCATCAGGTGCAGAAATTAGGGCACCCGCTTCGGACAATGAAAATTTCCATTGTGCTACGACCAGGTGTGCTGCGCTCGGTAGTAACATTTTTGTGCCAGAAAGGCTATGAAATATAATGCATAATTAATTGGAACAAAACATATAGGGCCGGTTCCTCTATTTCCGTTCCGGCGTCGGAAACAAAATACAGTTAGTAAAAGCATCCGTCGGCATTAGTTATCCCAAAATTAGGTTTCTTGCTCTGCGTAAATGGCTGTTGTTGGGACTGTTAAATCCGCTCTTCTATTTGACGTGTCAGTGAAGCAAAATATTTTTTTTCGTAAAACACACGTCATGCGTTGTTCCTCTGTTACGTGGGTAAATATGTGAGGAGGAGGGGTAAACGCCTGTGCGGAGCAGTTATTTTTGGGGAGCAGGACCTCTTTAAACCTTCCGGATTCTTGGGCTCTATACCTCGCGTATTTTAGGCGGAATAGTGTCACAAAAGCGTTCCAATCCGTTAGGATAGCGTGACTACTTGCGAAAGGGTTGACTTCGAACGAACGGAGAGGAACCGAAGGCAGACCTGACCTGTTTAATACTCGATCAGACGAAGTGCAAAACGACGTTCAGTAGATAGGGCTGCAGGAGAGATACTCAAGCAGTCAACAAAAACACGACCGTACCGGGGTGACAACACATCGTCTAGTTTATGGCTACCCATGCGAAAGCACATATCAACGCCTGCTATCTAGATTGAGAACATGCCGAGATTTTATGCATGCACCACGAACATTCTATAGACATCGGCGACGTAACAACGGTTCAAAGCACGCATGCAGTGGAAGTGCGGCTGAGGGGTTCCTTCAGGAAGCGAAGGAAAAAAATAAAGTGGGAGCGAAGTCAAATTAAAAACTACATCCAATTTGATGGCAGGCAGCACCCTGGGGCAGATGACGGGGCGTTTTTGTTTTCTTCTTTATTTGGTTACGTTTCGTGTGCGGCCACCAGGCGAGAGGTACACCGCACATGGGTGATGATCGCCCAACACACCAACGCAGGAACGTCCACCGCAAAGCACTCATGGTTATTCCCATGCTGAGAAGTCATTTGCATATGCAGAGTACCGACCCGGGTTACTTGGGCGCCGAGCTGTCGGCGTCAATAATAAAGGTTACTGTTCGAGGCCTGACGGCTACAGGATTCGCCGCACACCGTACGCCATCACCAAAACCAGTTTTCGGACCATAATGACCCAGATTTTTTGAAGTAAGCGTCATAACCACTCATAACTCTTCGCCAAAAAAAAAAGAAAGAAAGAAACCTGAACTTCAGTGATTCGTGCGACTCGGCCGTAGCAGGCGGGAGATCTCCCCGAGACCGAGATAGTTCGGAACAGTTGCTACTCCTAAGGGTGCTTTCTATTCAGCGTTATAAGCTAGGTGTATACATACTTTTACCGTCGGTAAATTACCTACCTTAGTTTCTGGCTTTCATTTAAGGAAGGCGCAATGGCAAGCTATGGCTTTCAAAGAAAAAATTAAAGTATTCAAGCAAGAAAAATGTGCGCTCACAGGCCTTGATGGCTTGTTAGTGCACACGGGTCGGGAGCTCTAATGATGCTTGTCGTTACGCGTTTGGCTTCTCATGGCGTTTTTTTCTTCCGTGTTGTTGTGCATAGTTCAAGCTTTTCAAGAGTCCCGTTCTTGTAACTGGGACTTTGTAACAATAGAACATGCTGTACCGCTAGGCCCCGAGACGGGAAATGTCCGTATTCACGCAGCGAAATATATCCTCGAAATTCCTCAGTGAAAAGAGTTTTAGCATTCCGTGTGCTCCGTCCGTTCCGTGTTTACCGTGTTGACCGGGACCGGACTGCACCTGCGCGCGCCGGCACGGCCAGGAGGAAGCCCTTCACCCTAACGAATGCGCGGGCATGGTGAGGGCCGGCCCGCCGAACTCATCCACCCTACCGGAACGAATGCCGAAGTTGCCACTCGGGTCCCGGTCAACACGGTACGAACGGAAGAGACGGACGACACGGAGTGCTAAAAGTCTAAACGGCGAAATCTCCCTGCATACCCTGCGACTCGCGTGACGCGTCTAGCAGTACAGATCACAATGCGATAATTTTCACTGAGGAGTAATTAATGCAGACGCAACAGTTTGTGTGAATCTCGGCTGTGCCGGCGGTATATACGATCGAGAGGGTGACGGTTGTATTTAATGCATAAGCATATTTTGAAAAGTAGCCAACAGCACATATCGTTCGACGCCCTGCGCCTGCACGAAAATGCGCAATGCGCGAAGTTGAAACATTTTATCGTCACGATAAACCAGACGGACATCATTGATTGAACGAAGTTTTAACAAACCAAAAAATACAAAATGAAAGCCTTTAATATATAAAGAAAGGAAATAAAAATGTCTATTTTATACACCGGCGTTTTAGACACCGGCCTTTTAGAATAAATAAGTGTCAAAAAACTAACCGAAACGCAAATAAAAAATCGGGCCCCAACTGTGTAACGCCCTGCACTTGCAGAATAATGCATTACCTGGTGAAATTACGCCTTTAATTTTTATAATAGAGTTACTTTGCATGGTTTTTCGAAGGTTAAAAAACTTTAAATAGAGAATAAGTGGTTTAGGAGCGCGTAAACATTAGTACATAACTATCACAATTTCTTTACATTTTAATATTAAGATTTGTACCTGGGCTCCGAGGCGAAAATGGTTTATACATACGTACTGCACAACGTATTTCCGGAGCTATCATTACGACCGAATTTACAGCAAGCCCTTGTTTGTCACGAGCGTCAGGATGGTCGCGGTGTAGTGACCGGGATCGAGACCGAGCTCACAGAAGTCCGCGGCCGCCATTCCGCTACTGCTGGCCTCAGGCATCACCGGAGCGGCTTGCCCCGGGCACGCCGCTCCGACACGAGCAAAGCATTTGTGAAGCACGGTGCTTCACAAATGCTTTGCTCGTGTCCAGGGCGCCCTACTCGGTGCGATCATCTCTCATCACCCACATGCAAATTTTTAAACTCATATATTGTACATGCACCAGAGTTGTCTGTGGTATCTCTGCGTCGTTATGATAACACGTAAGGTCAAGCGCTACCGGGTTACCGCTCAGAGAGATGAAAATTTTCAAGCAAGAATACTCGAAAACTAGCGTTAACCTTTCATAATCCCTCCGCTTTTATGACGCCTTCGTTGTTTGGAGAGGCAGTCTCGATGATAGCCCGATTGGCTTAACGGGACCCCGCAACGCTTTATCAAGTTTTTCGAAATCTAAATGTTTTCAGAACGCACTCGACGATCAAATCCAGTACTTAGATTAGGGGGTAGCACACTACTTAAGCCGAAAATTGCTGCTCTATGCCATCAGATAACTTAGAAACTTGCTCAAAATATTTTTCTCCCTTTCCCGGTCTTGGCGTTTTTGGACCGTTGAAATTACGTCATTAAAGCGGTATACGCCTCGAGCTTTGCGATCGTTGCGCCGCCTGCCGCCGCTTCTCCGCGGAGTTGACGGGATTAGCGCTGCGCGGCCCATAGGGGTTCATGCAGTGTTTTGGTTCTCTGTCGCTTCTTTTTGCCCTTCCAAGCTCTAAAAAAACTTGTTACGGTGACATCTGTAAGCAAACAGTACGTTTAGGTCACTTCAAAAGCAGCTGCGTCTTGGTAGGGTGCTCAAACACCAACAATAGCTATCCGAGAAAGCGGCTCTGCGTCCTTCTCGGCCGCTGTTACGGGCGTCGGCGAATTGCAGCAGCATACCACCACAGTCGCCTCCGATTACGTCCGGCACAAGTGAATTTTATTGTCGCCTCGTTTATACCTGATACTGGAACAGTGAGAGGTGTGTTTTGTTTTGTAGCGCGGACAAGGAATGCGGCCTCATTACGAATATATGCGTCGTAGAAAAATGTATTTCGGGGATGCGATTACCCAATACCTGATAATAACTTGTGCCTTTTATAAGAATATAAGCCACGCGAAAATGTTAAGTATATTCCAAGGCTCTGCGTCGTGAAAAATGTGCACTTATGCCTTATAGCAAGAACCAAGAAAAGTGAATTAAACCACTAAAAAATTAATGGTCTGCAAGTCCGGAAGAAACAAAATAGCTCGTACAGAAATTAAAAAAAAAACTCAGTGCAGCTTCTGAAATGCTAAAGACGTTCGCATAAACTTAAGCCGGGTAGGACTTACGAGACCAAGTAGTGTGCGAAATGCACTTATTTTTCGCGAGACATGGGAATGGGGGACGGGATGGGGAAGCTACTCGTTCAAGTCACTCTAGTTTTTAGACTTCAACTAACAGCTGATCCCTCGGCTGATTCTTCAACTAACAGCTGAATTTATGTCCAGGGTAGTGATCAATATCTGAGGTATGATATTAGCATAACTGGCGTGCTGTCAGGTATGAGCGCTCCACTAGGTTATATAAGCGCACAAAACTGATTTACATTCGTAGTATAGCCATGGCATGACCATCTGGGGATATTATGCTTACGGGACACTGTTAGGTAAATTTCAGGGCAGTGAAATCAGTCATCTCCATATGCATATCCCGGTTTCGCGACGCCGACCTGTGACGCACACTTGGCGCTTGTACAGACCGAATGCACCAGACTAAGATCGCGTCACACACATTTACACTCTCGTAAACACACCACATTTGCGAACAGAGTAACTGCTCCACATAAATACGTATTTCAAACGCCTACAAACGGTAAATTTCAGTCGTGAACGGGCCCCCAAAAGCAACGGTGACAGTAGGGAGCGGGCCGGCGACTCCCGCGGCTGCTTTCGAAACGGGCCGCTAGGGGTATTTCAGTGGCGCCCCTACAGGCCGCGCTCGAGGCGTATAGCGGCCATTGGCCGGCTTTCCTTCAGTTGCAGCAACGAACGCATTCGATAGCCACTTTAAAAAAAAAAGCCACAAAAGCAAAGGAAAAACTCAAGGCGAATCTGCCACGACGAGCCAATCACAGAATGCCGCTCCGTGCTGCAGATAACTGTGTGTAGCTTTCCAAGTGCTTCCTGGCGCGAAAGAAAAACAAAGAGCGAAAGCATTTATACGAATTGTTGCAGAGTCCCCTTAAAAACCTTTCCGCAGCTGTCATTTCTCCGCTTAGCAAAATGATTACGCTACGAAAGTGGACCACATGTATGAACGCAACGTCTTCGCAAAATGAGGTCACCCGACAAACCGAACGAAACAAACCTGAATATACGGTACTCATTATAGCGGAAAACTAGTGGTCGACCCATGGCGCTATCCAGGTATTGGGAACGAAGTTTCTGGGGGAAATTTGTTGCCTGAATTATATGGAAGACCCTGGTAATGGCCCTATATTTTCGGCTGGTTCCCGATTACGTAAATCGGCTTACAAAAGTTGCTTCGCGTACGTCCTCTGAGGGTGGAAGCACACGGGCTGCTAACATTCTCTCTTCTATACCGTGCATTTTGACCTTCCGTTTGCTTTTATTCAAGGCAGCCAGTGCAGCGCTCATATAACTGTCTCGAGGGAAGACCCACAGGGCCGTAACAAAGAACAGACTCAGACGAAGATTGGGCGCGTTACAGGATAAAAGTTTCCCTTCAGAGATGCGAAATTAGCGTTTACCTTATGGGATTACGAGCCGTGTTTGCTCCGGTTGCATAGCACCCCTAGTGTAAGAATCGTTTTTTTTTAAAGGAAGACACGTTCATTAAGCCCATTCTAAGCGTTTCCCAACTAAGCTCGTTATCTGCTAAGCAAGCAGCTAATAACGTGCAAACTTCATAAAAAAAGAAGTGTCCAAATGAAGATAAAATGGGAGCGTTTTTAGTAGTCTCAGTTAGCGTCTAGGCGGCAGCAATGGAGCGAAAGCAGAACTCGGAAAGGTTTAGGAGTTATATATGTACTTACAAGGTACAGTAAACCCGATTATAACGAACCCGGATAGAGCGAATTAGGCCATATATAGAACAAAACCAAATACGATACGAAAATGCGTGCTAAAAATATTCCTTATAACGAAGTTCACATCGGATATATCGAACTCGGCGCGCCTACAATTGTCCCCGAAATTCATTCGATCTCGGACCGGCGAATGAGATGTTGAGACTCGCATGGAGTGACGTGACGCCCGACACCTTCCGTAACTGTTTCCGACGCACGGAATTCACGACAGAGCACATCCAGTTAGCCAATATTGCTTCGATATTGAAGGACATGGACTTGAAGAGGTGCTAACGATATCTCCCCCAAAAAGAAAGTGAAAACAAAAATCACCGCTCTTTTGCGAAGTAAGCAGTTAAGGCGGACAGTAGGTTTATTGCATGCAATAAATATATTGTTTTGTGTAAAATAATTGCATACTTTGTGTGTTCGTTTCTCTTGTGAGATTGGCAGCGGGGGTCCATGTATTGCGAACTCGTAACAAAAAAATTCGTTATAGACGGGTTCGGCTATATCGAACTATTGGATATATCGAAATAATCACGGCGCATATGAGAGTTCGCTATAACCGGGTTTGACTGTAGTCGGGGTAGCTCGACGCTTAGAACTTGCCCCGTGGCTCAAACATTATTTCGTCAATAGCTCTTCCTGTTTCTAGTCATTCAGTGTATTGCGGGAAGTGCGACAGAGGTGAGACAAATATACCAAACAGGGCAGCGCCAAAACGCGATGGAAGGGCAAGGTTCAAAGCTAATAGTATGGTATTTATGTACTTCGACGTGGACGCCCAAGAAAATAGCTACTGCCAAAGCACTCGCGAAAGCCCCGCAAACTTCGGCGCACGTGCTCCACAGGGCAAACCAGCAACATTGCATGCCCATTCAGTCTAATTGGTTGGCTTGTTTTGGTGGCAGCGAGGCGCATATCAATGTTGAGACTTTTATTTTTGTATGTTTGAACGGTGCAGTCGGCAGTTTGGAGTGGCCCGTTTAGACAGCGTGAATATCACCTTTCATATCAAGCTCTGGTATACACTGACGCTCTGCCCCTGATAAACTCGAAAGAGGGGCGAGAGTCTCCCGATGCAGAAAAAGAGGGGCGTGTTTTTATCCTGCTCATGGTATTGTAAAAAGATGCGGTTATAGTACTAGATAATCATCATCATCATCACCAGCCTATCTACACCCACTGCAGGGCAAAGGCTTCTCCCAATAATCTGCAATTATCCCGGTCCTGTGCTAACTGCGACCAATTTATCCCCGCAAACTAACTTCTTGATCTCATCTGCCCGTCTAACTTTCTATGCCCCCCTGCCAGGCTTGCCTTCTCTAGGCATCCACTCTGTTACTCTTAATGACCAACGGTTATTTTGCCTTCGCATTACATGCCCTGCCCACGTCCATTTCTTCTTAATTTCTACTAATATGTCCTTAGCACGCGTTTGTTCCCTTACCCACTCCGCTCTCTTCTTGTCCCTTAATGTTACCCCTATCATCTACCCTTCCATAACTAGATAGCCGCGATCAAAGCGTGCATGTGTGATTGGCGCACATATGCTTAACATGCTGCGGGTTTTGCGTCGTAGGCGCTTGTCCTAATGATGCTAGCCTTTCTAGGTGACTGGTAAAACTAAGGTTACCATGAACGGAGATATTCTTCACTTATCGCGTCGTGTACACAGGCTGAGGCGGTCAAAGAACCTTGATATACCAGATAGTGTGAACGAGTTCCAGAAAGCTAAAAAACAACTTGCCGCAATGATGGCTTCTGTAAAGGATTTTTTCTTTGGCACACAATAACACTCTTTACTAAAAAGTAATCCTCGTAAATTCTGGACATCAGTTCCGCCGAGTAGCTGCTCTTCCGTTTCATTCTTGATTAACGGTGAAACCATTAAGGATGACCAGAAAATGTCCCATGCGTTTAATACTTACTTCCACTCTGCATTTTTCGTTGATAACCATGTTACCCCTGCGCTTAATTGTCATTCCGATATCGGCCCAATTTCTGATGTAACTATCAGTCATGCAGGTGTTTTGAACCTTATTCTGAACCTAGACGCAAAAAAGGGAGACGGTCCCGATAGTATTTCAAACTCCTTTTTAATTCGGTATTCGTTATGGACATCTCGTTACCTTACCATTATATTTCAGAAGTGTTTATCTCCAGGTATTTTTTCCGGTGCCTGGAAATTGGCCAAGGTTCGGCAGATTTATAAGTCTGGTGATAAGCAGCTTTTGCCAAACTATCGTCCCATCTTGCTGACATCACATTCCGGCAAGTCGATGAAGCACATCATTTATAAACATATAATCGACTTTCTTGAGACTAACGCTGTTTTGTCCAATCTGCAGCATGGCTTGCGAATGGGACTTGCCCTTTAACTCAACTGACGGAATTTACCCATGACATTTCTTCGAGTCTTGAATGGGGCTACCAGGTCGACGTAATATTCATTGACTTCGCCAAAGGTTTCGACACTGTTCGCCATTCTAAGTTGCTTATTAATGAACTCAGTGCCATCCTAAAAAACTCCGCTCTAGTAGATCTAATTGCCAATTTTCTGTTTAAACTTTCCCAGTACGTTAGCTTAAACTCTGGCAAATCACCTTTAATTAAAGTAACATATCAGGGGTACCACAAGAGGTCCGTTCTTGGTCCTTTGTTATTTTTGGTTTTATTAATGACTTGCCACAATGTATTACCTGTAAATTACGCCTCCACGCCGATGGCTTGTTTCGTGCAACACCATTACCTCCGTTCAAGACCACCTCCTTCTTAATGACTCGTTTAGTACCTTTTACTCTTGGTGTGATACATGGCAAATGAATATCAATTTCCGTAAAACAGTCACAATGTCCTTCAGCACCAGAACGCAGACTTCCGCTTTCAATTACTCTTTCAATGACCAAATGCTCCAAAGGATTTCAGATTATAAATACATTGGCGTGATTTTCACTACTAACCTCTCCTGGTCTAAACATATCAATTCAGTCTGCACCAAGTCTCTTTAAAAACTTGGTTACCTAAGACGTACTCTCCAGAACATCCCCACAAGAAACTAAATTACTAATGTACAAAACACTAATTCGTCCAGCTCTTGATTATGCCTCTACCGTTTGGTGTCCGTATAAAAAAGGAGAAATCAAACAAATTGAATCCATGCAAAAACAAGCAATCCGTTTCATTTGCCGCCGCTATGACCGTAATTTTTCGCCTAGATTCGCCCTTACAACTTTAAACCTTGCCTCACTCTCTACGCGACGCGATATCAATTCGCTAAAATTCTTGCATGGTATCGTTCACTCAGTTAACCGCCTTTCCGATAACAGCTATTTTAAGTATGCTATGCCAACCATAACTCGAAATAATCATGCCCTTAACCTCACCCCATTTCATGCACACACCAATGTATTCAAATTTAGTTTTTTTTTTTCCAAGAACGACAGAACAATGAATTTTACTGCCGGGTGAGATTAGGAGCGCATCGATAAATCAATTTCGGCTTTTTCTTGAAAGTCATGTCTAATAAATAGTTCCTTGCTTGGTTGTGTTGGTATGTGCGCACCGTCCTGCAGTCCCCCCTCATTGGATGTATAACAATGATTCTGTGTACATTGGCATCTACAGGATCGGGATTTTGTTCTGAATAGAATTGCCATGTGTGTACGTGTGTATATTGTATTTTCTTGTTCCCTGAAGCTGATGCATTTTTAATCGCTGCTCTGTATTCCAACCACTCCTGCTATAGCCCTTAAAGGGCTGCGGTATGTGAAAAAAAAATAAATAAATAAAACGCTGTGTCCACAGGACTTTGGGACAGCATTTGTAAGAAACAGATACGGTACTCCCCTTTTCACTAGTTTGGAGTATGCTGGAGATACAGCAGCAGCAGATTGTTAAAACGCAAGTTAGACCTGAAGGTGATAGGACAGCGAGTAAAAAAAATTCGCGCATTTAGATATTGTCTTTGCCAGGAAGATACACAGGGTTAATTGCCCTTAACATGTGATATCTCAAGGGAGCACCTGCCGGAAATTGGTCGACATTTAAGGGCTTTTGTTTAACAAAGCTTCTTGTGAAAACGCAGAGCAATGCCAAAGAGAGAAAGCTTACCACACAGTGAGATTAATGTATGACATGAGCTTACACGAAACCTCGTCCCCAAAACAAAGCGAACTCCTTCGCATATTTCACGAAGGTGTTTGTAAGTTTTGGTGATGAGCGGCCATGTGCGTCCCTTGCGCATGCGCTAGGAGTTAGTAAAAATTAAAGGAAGCTCAAACCAACGCATGGTATCTCACTTCTCCTCCGTCTCTGCCACCGATATATGGATTACTTGCATTTCGGATATGCAGTAGACAGTTCAACAACAGATTCATACGAAACAAACCACAAACAGTTTCATTGTGTTCGTAGCAGTCGACCCTCAGATTTACGCACCTGCGCAGCTGCTGCAAAATACAACTGCTCTGAAAATGGAAAGTCGGAGTGTCTATCACACCGATCAAAAGGCCGCGCTGAACGGCGTGCTGAAGTGAAATAATAAAGAACGTGTTAAAGGTATATTGGAACATGTGCGTAACGCAAGCGGGCCGTAGTCGCCCGTGATAGGTGGTGTATAAAGCTTCCCTTCCCAACCACCTCCGCAGGGTGGATTCGCCCGCACGTTTTTTATATTTTCGCGGGATTTCTTACCAGCCAGAAAAATAAGTACGTAAACAGCACGTCGCAGTGAATACCGCAGGTAGATGTCCCTTTGGGGTACCTACAAGTAACTTATTGATACTCTAATCATTGGGACAGTACTTTTAGTGTTTCATAACTAATTACAATTACCTTAATAATCCCATCCATTAACGCGGTCATATTATATCTCATTTAGGCCGGTCCTTCCCCGTTACAGACTGCGGGACTCCCTAGAGGTATTTATTCCGTGTAACAATTCTGCTACAACTATAAACTGAAACTGCAACTGAAAAAAAAAAGATTACTGGCCGCTACTTCACTGTTCTGGAAAACATGCTTAAGGATTCCTTCGAGTAACGCCATTAGCTTTTTTTCAAATCTTGGTGCATGATAGTTGGGACATTCTGAAGCAGCGTACGCAACCAGCGATATCGTCTACAGTTCCTAAATTATTTTTATTCCTGAACGCGTACTCGCACTTCAAGTAAACTTGTGTGCTTTTGACATTGAGTAAGAGAGCTATAAGAAAAGCGGGAAAAGGAAGCGAGATTAAATAATTTGACCCTGAAGTTCCCTGGAATCCAAGATATCTGGTCGAATTGGAACGCGTGTGTACAGCTCCGGTAAACTCAGGAGATTAATTTACCGCCTTTGTTTAATACAAAGAGCGTCACGATGTGTGTTTACTAAAAACTTTTACACTTATCCATCTCCTATTTCCTCCGCTCAGTAGCAGGAGCTAAATAACAGGGTAACACAGTTTTGCTGCTTCTTTATCTTCGCGGGTAGATCGGGTTCCTGTTAATTTTATAGAACCGTTATTGCAAATTTTCTCTTCATTACTCAACTGTAACCCTTGTTTTGGGGCCTCATTTTGTGCCTAATGATTAATATCCGCATACTGTTTCAAAGACAGCGCTTAAAAACCCCCCATTATAGATCCTCCTTTCTAACCTAGTGCTCCTCTCTAGTTCCTTGAATGGCGTCTATACGCACCTATATATTTTTTCAAGAATCGTGATCTCCGCAAAAAGGAAAATTTGCTGGAAATACAACGGATGGGCTGCCTGTCAGCCTTACAAGGTATTGAGTATCGTTCTCTTTTCAAGGTGTCATTTGGCAACGCAGGTAATTTCCCACAGGTACTCCCTTCAAGGTTGCTCCGGCCATTATTTATTTCACAGTCGCTCGCAAATGTTTCTTTGAATTGCAATGCCTTCAGTTTTTTTTTTTTTTTTTTGTACGGGATGTGCCTGTTGTCGTTTATCTTATTTGATGTAACAATATATTGACTTTTTATGAAAAATGGTGCTCCAAGGCTTGTACGACATGCTGCAATTTATTTTTTTCTGTATTACTCACCATTGATTCAAATAGCAATGGCCTATTAAATTGCCGTTATTATTCGGGCATGATGTATTGTGGGATGAACTTTGAAATCTATACGTGAGGCGAATGAATTGATTAGTCGGGAAACTTGAAGCTGGATAATTTTGGAAAAGTTAAAGGAAAAAGAAACGGTTCTAACAGCGACTGACATGACAGTGACCTCGAGTTGCTTTTCTGTATTAATGCATCTATGAGATCCTGGTGTGAACAAGAGAAGTCATCTCATTCTAAAACCATGCGCACAGTCTTAACGAAATCATGTTCGGACAGAATGCCCACAGGTTGCTGTAGTCAACAAGGAAAAACTAAATGGTGTGACAATTATTTATACGCAAGGTAGTTCGTGTTAATAAAATGAGTTCAGACAGATTGGAGAAGGGGGCGGGACAGGAAAAAAAGAAAGTGAAAACCAGCCGTCACTCCCTACGTAGGAAAGATGTCCCATGGTTTGGAGAATATGTTGCAAATTGGAAAGATGTGAATAACGTTTTTCTAGGTGCGTAACTTAGAAATTGTGTGGTAAAATAGACCGAAGGTTATCAGCTAGCTCAAAACCCTCTTGCTACCAAACAACCAAACATAGCTCGCCTTTTGTACGATGTAGAACGTGTGTTGTGTACCTCTTACTGCCGTCACGTGGCCTTATATGCGTGGGCCAAGCTGGGCGATGTATGGGTGCTGAGGTGGGGCGGTTCCCGTATTTTTGGTGGTATGTTCATTTCATTAAGGCATCGGGAAAAATCACTACCCAACTCCTAGACGCCTTCCACACAAGGAGGTGCTTCGACCGATGTGCTAGTGCCCCCTCCATTATTGTATCCTACAACGTAGTCTCATCTCAGCGATCCAGTGGTCATTCCATGTAAGCACTTTGGGAAGTTTCTGGCCACTGCTCATATGTGGGAGGGCCAAGATAGTTCTCTGCCTACGGCACAAGATGGGCAGAGTGATTCATGGTACCAAATAGGAATGCTCAGCACTAGCGCGCACTCGTTACATTTTAAAACATTTCCTGATCGCTTAGGCTTCGCTAGAGCTTTTGAATGGAGGCCCTTTTTATAAAAGAGGGGATTTAAAAGAAAACAAAATGGCGGCCACATCGTCAGCTATGCAGCGCTGTGAGCAACGGAAATGCGCGCCACTTTTATCCGCTGCATTTTTCATGGCGGGGCCTAAAAGAGACCGCACAGAAGTGGTCCTCTCTTCTATTTCTGTTTCCGGCCGCGTATTTTGAGATATTTCCAACAGAAACATCCCGCTGCGATGTTGTATTGATACCCGTCTTGGAGCGCAAATGTATTCGGACACGTAGCCGTCTGTGCGCCGAATGTTCCGCGCTCAAATAAAACTAAAACGAGCAAAAGAAACCGTCGCGAAGGATGTGGGAAGCCTTAATGCAGCGCCGGAGGCCAATAGATGTCGGCAGTGTCAGGAAAATGGTTTGGAAGAACAAGAGGCAAAAATACTGAAAAGAGATACTGAGCAAAGAGATCACGACGGAATGTCAGAGCGAACATTTCCAGCTGTGTTCCTCGCTCCATCGAGTGTTTCAAATACTATAAAATTTGGGATGGGGCTCGTGCCAGAGGCAACTACGACGCCCTTTGAACTCCCACAACTCCGCCATTTTCGCTCGGTTCATCTCACGCACTTCCTTATCTCTTAACACCTTGAAGCCCTCTTTGTTCGGGGATTCTTGCCTTTGTTTTTTTTTTTATGGTTTCTTATAGCAAATAATTCGATCCAACCCACTCTAAGGCAGACAATTGGCGTTAAAGGCGGGCCTTATCGAGCAAATGACCTGCAAGGCAATTTTCTCCCACGTTGCCAATGGTCACCGTTAATTCAACCATGAAGTACAAAGAAAGATTTGGCTTCGCACGAGGAGATGGTCCATCGAAAGAAACGGAAGTGCACCCTCGGGAACGAAAGAAACTGCCCTCTGTGGGGCAATTCGTGTTTGTTTATTTTTTTTTTTTGCCATAATAGATCATTTTCCGAGTAGCTTATGGACCCTCCATGCTTATCGTTTTTTAGCCTCTGCCATTCCCAGAGGGGGAATCCAGTTGGCGTTTCCTGGTCGCTATCCTTGCAGAGGCGCACGTGCCGTCGAGAGCGTTTGGGTCATGACCATTGCATGGCGGTACCACTCATATGGAGTGTTTATTCGTTTGTTTGCATGTGTTCTTTTATTTAAAAATATTTATTTACATTTATTTATGCCTTCATTTATTTACTACACCCTGCGGACGAAAGAACAGACGGTGGGGGGGATGGTAGAAAGGTAAAATGCAAATCACAAGAGAGAGTAGTAATTAATGGCATATGAGTGACAACATCTTCCTCATTATACCTTCCTAGCTGTGGGTTGCCGGGCAAAAATGCATAAAATGATGGTGGAGATCAATTGGTCATAGACAAATTACGAAATATGTTCAATGAGCAATGTTAGCTATAGCGGTTCTAAACAATGCAAGACTTCGCTTACAGGTAGTCGGGTGAAGAAGGCGGTCCCAGTACGAGGACATGCGTGACACGAATGGCTGAGTGAAGGCGTTTGTTCTTGCTTGACGTACCGACTTTGTTCGTCTGGTTTTGACCGAAAATACAATGAGATGACAGAATGAATTCTCCATGTAATTATCAGTGTTAAAATAGCTTACGGGAGAGAAATATGCGAAGCCATATACGACGAAACGCCAGAGATAATAGTTTAAGGCTATGGAAATCCATATTGTGACACTTGGCGGTGTGAATAAAACTGACGAGGAACTAGTCGGGAGGCTTAGTTGAGAGTATTGATAACGAAGTAGGCTAAGTTGTTCTGGCTTGAATTTCAGATTGGTGCGCCATTTTAAAGGTTTTTTCAGAAATAATCTTACACGCAGTTTTTAGTGAAGAAGGTGCCCGTTGAAAATTATGTCGAAAGTTTCCCATTGCGCTAAATGTGTTTAAGATGGAATATCATAGGTTAATGTTCTATTTGAAGCGGGCTGTAAGATTCAGGCCAATTTATTTGCAGCTACACCTCGTCTAGACGAAAGCATAAAACAAAGTAACAAGGTAGTGGTAAAGCTGTTTGCGGCCGGGCCCACCCATGCATTTTGCCTTGTTAGTGCTGAGGCCCCCTCAACATTAAGTTAAACATTTATAGTACGCATTTATCTGCTTTTAACGATGTGCTGAAGTTACCAGATAATATTATGGGGTTAACTGATGATCGTCGGCAAACCAAATAATTTAGAAATAAACGCAATACGGCAAGTGCGTAGTGCAAATTAGAAGGAGGAAATGATGTAGCACCCAACCTTGGTGAACGCTCGAGTGAACGGGCTATAGTTGGAGTAACAACTGTTTCCCGGAAGAAACTTGGAGCGCTTAGTATAAAAATAGATCAACCGGAACAAAAGTTTGGGATTGAGGTTAAGGCCAACTATTCAAGGCTACCCTTACGAAACGGTATCAAAAATCCTTAGCAACTCCATTTAGAAAATGAACAGTTGTCGAGAATGAATTAAAGCTTATGTTTAAGGAAAAATGGCTGTACTTCACAATAATACGTATATTTCCTGAAGCCGTACTACGCTTGGCAGGGGAGTTATTCTGACGCCTTCGCCTTTGTCGTTACAAGACGGGCACATTAATTTCGTTCTTATCTATTTTTGTTTACTTCTCATCCAACGCCAAAACAGCATGTTGTTGTTTATTTCACCACACTCTCCTCCTATGCTTTCCTCTTCATTTACATGTCTCTCAACGCTTGACTCTGCGCTGTGCTTTATTTTACCCGAACATGTTGCGTAGCAAATCGCCTCCGGACAACTTATAAATAATTGGCAATTATATTTTTCGGGAAAGTGATTTTTATGCCTCCCACAGCTTTTTATCGTGAGGTAAAAAATGGTTTCTAATGTACTGATTTGCGTTTCCGCCATACATGCACATTTATCCATTAATCCAACCGTGGTCATGGCTGTAAAGAACTTCGCTTGTAAAGAACTTCGTTGAATTGGTACAATCACTTGTACTTTTTATTGTTACGGCAAGTGTGCAACAATGTAAAAGTCCTAGAGGGGTTGTGGACACGAAAAGAACATGAATGAACGAATGCTTCCCCTGCACGTTCCTTCGCATTCCACCTCGCTCTCACTTCGGTATTCCTGTCATTCCTTCTCCGCTGCGCTTATCGTTCGCTCTATTTCATCCCCCCTCCTTCCCACCCACTGGTCGTCATGCTCCTCGTTCACTCGGTTACAACGCTGTTCAATCACAGGAAGGGCCTCACTGAAGTGAATTTGTCAAGCTCCCATTTTTGCTTGCACTGCGTAGACTGGCTCAAATTACCGTAAAAACCCGCGTATAATACGAGGTTTTTTTTCCAAATTTTACTAAGTAAAATTTGTGCCTCGTATTATATGTGGATCCCAAAGTTTTCAGCCGAAAAGTTGCACTTTCGGTTTCGGTTTCAGCGGAGGGTGGGCCATCTTGCGGTGGCGTTAGCTGGCTGCTGCTTCTCTCAGCCGGCGTCATTTTGATTGTTTTGACCACGCGAAGGATAGGAACGTTCACCGCAAGTCTATCACGATGTCGGGTGCAATGAAGGCAGTATTCAGCGGCAATTAAAAGAAAGTTTATTTTATGTGCCGAGACCATCAGGAATTGCGCCGCAGGACGGCAGGTTCGGCGTCACCGAAGGCAGCATTCGCGGGTGGAGAGAGCAACTGGTGCTTGACTGGATAAAGTCTGTATGGTGTCGGCGGCCTGAGCACTGTTGGGGGTTCCCGTCAGTGCTCGTTTTGGACGCCTTTTCGCTGCCACCGTGGCCGTTCCGTGAAGAAGTTGTTGCACGAACCCCGCATCGAACTCATTGTCATTACAGGAGGAGTGACATCCCAGCTTCAACCGCTAGACGTTTGCATCAACAAGCCTTTCAAAGACTGCATCAGGTCCTGCTACCAAGAATGGATGAGGTCAGGAGACTTGTAAGGGAGAGCTACCGGATGGCTGACGCGGGTCTTTTCCAACGGTGCTTTGTGCTGGATCGCGGATGCGTGGGCCAGCATCCAAAGGAGCTCATCAGTCGCTCTTTTAAGAAATGCGGCATATCGAACGCCCTTGATGGCACTGAGGACCACTTTCGGGTGGGAAGACATTTCCAACAAGGCGACTTCAGGAGACAGCGGTAGCGAACCTGACGATGACTGAACGGACGTCGGGAGACAGTGCCAGCGAAAACTTACAATGACTGAAGGGTAACTGCAGTGCAAATAAATGTTTTCTGTGCTATTTACCTCGTATTATATGCGGATGAAAACTTCTTTTCTGATTTTGCGGTCCCCAAATCACACCTCGTATTATACGCGGGTCCGTATTATACGCGGGTTTTTACGTAGCACACTTTTCATCGTTTATCAGGTGGACAAGTCGGTAATTATTTTACAAAGCGCGAAAGAAGAAAAACTACCATGCACGGTTCGCGGCGGCCGCACCAACTAAGCTGTGACGTTGGGAGGAGGGGGCACCGTGAGTGGACGATGCCCAAGGTTACCAATCAAACAAGTTTCGGTTTCGGTTTCGGTTCTGTAAAACAACATGTTTGACATCCGATGGCGTCGTTGGATGGGCATTCTCAATATCCCAGTAATCGTAGTACCGCGCTTCTGCCATGTTGTCGGCTGTAAAGTGCATAAGATAACCCTCCCAGGACGGCTTGGAATCGTAGCATTCACTAGCCGAGGCTTACGCAGTGCATGAACGCCCTCCGCGTCCCCGCAGACGCACAAATGTACGCGCATTTCCCCCATATTTGGAGCTTGCCTCACTCATGCTTGTATCGTAAAAAGCGTGTTCGCACCAGGCCAACGGTCTGTTGATTCTGGCCTGTGCCCACTGCCCGCAAGCAGTCGGTGCTTATGGCAACAGCACGCCAACGAGAACTCGCTAGCGCGCCAGGGCCAGGCTGCGCCAGTTCTGCGGACAAGTTCGTGGACCAGTGAATGTTGCGGCCCAAAAAAAGGTGAACTCAGTATAGAAAACGTCGGCGAAAAACGAAAACGTTACCTTTAAAAAAAAAAAAACCCGTACCCGCAGGGATTCGAACTTGTGACGGGCAAAACACTCGCGATGACATATGTAGCGCTCCAGACAACACGGCCACGGGCGAGAGCGGTGACGATTGGGGAAATATAAGGTATATAATGTATAACCAGTTTACACTTTTATTTAGTTTTAGTATTTTAAGCAGCTTAGGTGACTATTTGTTGTATGGCGCTCGTGCAGTAAGCGTCCCCCGAGTTTCCACAATAGCTCACGTCTAGCAATTGCATTTCTTAGACGGAAAAGCGTTAGCAGATGCGTAGTCGTGCTGCTGACCGCTTTGCTTGTTTGCCCAGCGCAAAAAAGTGCTTCCCGCACCCTAGTTTACGCTGTACGGTAAAAATATCAGTTGATTTTATTTCCTTAGTGCATATATTGACTTCGCTGACTCTTCTACCCGTTCAAGAGGCCTTATATTTTCCTACTGGCCTACCAGTCAGCGAAGCGTCGCATGTGCGGTTGTGCAGCGCTTGTGTGAAGCGACCTTGACTTGGAGCTAGATACAGAGTACAAACTAACGAAGTAAAGAAAGGCACATTCTTCCATTCACAGACGTGTTGTGGCTTAGTTTCAACTGATCGGCCGGCGGCCGGCGATCGGCGGCCGCCGGACTAAACGTTGGGCCGACTGACTCGGTCGCGGAAGGACGGCGAGCCGTGCAGTAGCGCAGCCAATTGCCAGCACCTCTCCTGCTGACGTCACACGAAAACGCCAAAGAAAATGGCTGAGAGCGCAGAGAGGAGGACAGTATTTTTGAATTGATTTTTCTACTAAATAAATTCGCGTAAACGCGCTCAGAGTGGTCGAAACAGGGCCTAGGGACTCCGGACTACAATTTACGCTCGTAATCCCGCATTGTTTACAAATCACTTCAGTGTCCCTTTAAGAGCTGCTCGCTGAATCTTGGTGTGTTTTTAGTTAATGTTTATATCACTGTGTAGCGGGAAATTCAAATCCAAATATTGTGTTAAAAAGCAGTAGTGAAGTTCCTACCCGTGCCAAGAAAAAACCATAACCACTTCTTTTCACCAAAAATGGGCAAAGCCATAAACCACTTCACGGTATAAGACCTTAAACCGAAACATCGTGTTTCAGTTTGATTTCAGTGTTGAATGTCATTGAATATATCCACACGGTTTGTGTGTGTCGGCATTGAAGCATAAATATTAGTAATTAATAGGCAATAAACTAATTAGCTATGCTATTAATTTGTCTCAGCAAAATACCAGAAACACTGCCAGACAATGCATGACCCGTCATTAAACTTAGTTGGCGGCTCGTACCGTAGAGGTAATGATGCATGTGATCTGAAAAATCACTACCGCTTTATTATTCCTGCTGTGGATAGGATCATCGACTTGGGCAAAAGTTGTACGACGAGTTAAAAGTGAGCAAGAATAAGAAGAAGCACGTTGGTCGGAACGAATTGCTGCCGGTGACATAAGGTCTAACTTTTACACGTGAAAAATCAGCATGGCATAGCTCTAGGTAAACTTTGCTGCCCACCAACGTTGTTGTTGAAAAAGTGCAAAATCGCTTCCAGGTGATCCGGTACTGAAGGAGCGGAATCATCACTTCCCACAATACTGATCACCACCGCCTGAACAGGAATAAAGTTTACTCTCTGTCTCTTCCTAATTCTCCCTCTCTAATTTCGCACAAGGAACATTAAGCCGAGTTAGGGGCGGGAGTAGCGTAGGCAGAAATAAAATACGAAGTTCCGAAAGAGCATAAATCAGGCGAAGCAGAGACATGATTGCTCCCCGATTACGGATCAGACCAAAGGCAAGTAACTACCGGCAAATTGAAATTGGCCGAAAGCAAAAAGATTCCGTAAAAAGCCCAAAATATTAAAAACTTGTTGCGTAACACCAACTCGAAAGCAGCATAGGCAGCATGACTGTATAGTTTTATAGAATCTGAATAACTGCCCGGTGCAATTACCGACTTCGACCAACTTGTATAAGGACTGAACGAAACAACGACATTGGGTAGCCGAGTAACTGCGCCAGCCGGCAAGTGTCCCATGAATTTCAAAAACACTCCCATCTTAATTAGCCAACGAGTGAACAAACACGTACGTCCAAATCCAACAAACCACTGGACTTCTGGAAATGAACGTAGCTAATTTTGAAGAAAGCGTTTCTATTCCTCGCTACCCGGAAAAAGAGATCGGAAAGCTTGACGTCGAATATGGGAGGGGAAAAAAACGAGAGGACACACATTCACTTATTACCTATGCAAAGGACCTATATGTGACATCGCCGAGAGATCATACGGCACCAAAACAACTGCAATTCCCAAGAAAGTAATCAAGTTTTGTAACGTAGTGAGGGCGGACGCTGCGCTGCCACCATGAACAACTGGAGAAAACGCCGGTAGAGGAAAAAAAGGCCGTGCTAAACTCCCGTATTCATTAGCAGAAATCTAAGTTGTAGGATATTGTTATTATTCAACATTTATTCCCGCGGTAGGCAGTGTGTCAAAAACACCAGGGAGGAAAACGACCGTAGCCAAATGACGCATAGAGCCTGAATCGTCATTTTTGTATATAGTTGCTCCATCTCGTTCCATTAAACATCAGCTTGTGCATACGCGTACCGCCGCTTCGCTAACTTCCCCGACAGTCGTTACTTCGCACAATGGATCATAAAGCTTGGGGACAGGAGGAAAATGGCGTAAGCAGCCAACGCGTAAAATTAAGGAACGACGCAACAGCCCTACCGCCCGCTCCTGGTAACGATCTGGGGCATGAGAACGTTCATTAGACACGGAATGCGGTCGGATAGCATCCGGAGGGCAGAACCACAGAACAGTCATCGTCACGAATTCGCTCATAAAGCACGCGGACACATCTTAACGATGGAAACGATCGCTACCATCTCGCTTGTTCTTTACTTCCTTCTCTCTTTTATAATGTCTTCTTAACGGTAGGTGATTGTGAAAAAATTTGAAATTGTAGAAAAATGAAAGCGTCCGCCCACTGGCGGCGCTGTACAAGGCAGCCGCGTTCACTTTGGAACCTCGAGCGGCGCCCTGTCTTCTGGGACAAAGCTGCAGGACCGAGGAAAAACATCGGGTTTGTCGAGCTCGTTTCGTTGAAATTTTTGTTTAATATACGCCATCTAACAACGTCAAGGAGCTTCAGAACATTTACACAGGAAACAAGCAGAGAGAGAGAGAGAGAATAGTCTTTAATGATGCTGGTGAGGTTAGCCTGGCCAAGGCGCCTAGCTTGCTACACCAGATGTATAAAAAAAATGAAATCGATGAAGAGATGATGATAATGACTGTGATGAAGATGACGCGCTCATTAAGAGAGTCCTGTTTAAAAAGTCTGATCAAGTTCTGTGCTTCGCAGGAAAGACAGTAGAGCTTTTGTCGCTCGAGATGCTCGTTTAGAGTTCGTCCAAGGGCCTAGCACGTCACTGAGAGTTAGGCCTCTAGACAGCGGAAGACCCAAGGACACTAAAAGGGACGTTCTGGCGGCTCTATACCGCGTACACTCACATAGCACGTGGTTCAGGTGCTCGCGCACGTCACAAAGAGTGCACAAGGGAAAAACGGCCTGTTTCGTCTTGAATCGAAAGTAATTGGTGTAAGCGACATTTAGCCGCACACGGTGAAGAACCGGTTCGTCATGCTTGGAAAGTCCTTCAGGCATCCTAAAGGTCCCGTGCGGGTCTATGGAGTGAAGCGGCGCGTAATTATGCGGCGCAACAGCCCACATGGATCGCTGAAATCTCCAGGCAGCCTTGGACGCGAGGGCAGAAGCATCTTTTCTGGAGAACGGTATCGGTATCACTGGCCCGTGCAGATCATGCGCTATCGATGCCGCAGTGTCCGCCTTGACGTTTCCAGTTATACCGCAGTGGGAAGGAATCCACTGAAGCTCTACATGATGGTGTGCATTTAGAGCTTGTAAGTGCAATGCATGGATGTCTAAAATAAGCTGTTCTTTCGGGTACGATTTTAAGCACTGAAGGGCCGCCCGAGAATCCGTGAAGATTGCCCACTGACGTGCTGGTTGCTCGATGATGTAGGCGAAAGCAGCGCGCGCAGAGCGGCAAGTTCGGTGACCATGGATGTCGTCCTGTGGCTAAGCGTTGCGCTGAAGGCGGTACAGGAGGACGGGAACCAGATTCCTATAGCAGGGTGTCATGCTGTTCTCTACAGAAAATACCAGCATATTGGCCTGTAATACCTTCGTTTGCTTGCGAATGGTTACTCTGGCGAATTTCTACTGTTTTAGGTACCCTCTTGTTTTATAATTGCTTCATATCCCAATACTTATGTTTCCTTGCTTCTGTGGTCCAATTGTAAAACTTCTTTCATCCCCACTAGCCTAGAGTAGATTAACAAGCTTGTTTGAATACAAAGTTGTTTGTAAAAAGACTTGCTTGTTAATACAGGAACCACCATTACATGGAGGTTCCTGTAAAATTTTACGTACAAAACGACAAGACAAAACGACAATATCGCAAGGGAAATTATTTCCCCGCTTAGTCTCAGGCATGGTTGCAGTGCATGGGAAGAGGAAATAAACGAAGACGGCCCAACGTATTTAAACGATGGGATATGACATCGCATCACACGTACACGTGGTTGCTGTGGAAATAAAAAATGGCAATATCTCCACTCCGTGGATGATGGCGAGGGTGCGGAGTAAGGGGACTCGATATGACATCCAAATTGCGCCCCGAGTGACATCCGATTTGCGCCCCGACCATCATTCGATTTGAGCCGTGAGTTGCACCTTGACTATTCCCTAAATGAAACTGCAACTCATGGCTCAAATCGAATTTCGCTTGATTTTCGCTTGATGGGGGTGTCCGTAAGGATGAACGCGGATGGAAATTGGGAGGTCCTAAGCTACTCCGCACCGTTACAGGCGAGGAAGTAAGCCGTTTGACTCTCGGGTATGTAACTCACGGTCGTAGCCCAATGGGTAAGACGACTGACACTAACTCTGTCTGGTCTACCAGACATGCGTTCGAATCGTGCCGGTGCTTGTGTGATTTTCTGCAAATGTAAATGCTATGTGCACGGACGGGGATGGACATTGTGTGGTCCTAAGGTACTCCGCACTTAAAATTCAAACGTAAAGGAAAACCAGAATAAAAGGCCTCAGAACCGCGTACTTTTTCTTCGCCATTGTTTCTCTGTCTTTCGGGCCAAATTAATTCAACAGGCAGACTGATGGCACTAGAAGCCAAAGCATCCCCAGAATCAGGGTCCTGCGTGTGTTCTATTCACGACTCACGGGCCGTCTCGTTCACCTGTCACGCGGCACGCCCTTGGCTAATTTTCGGTTCCACCGCTTTCAACATGCGGAACTAGCGCTGTAGTAACGCAGTCGGCCCCCACTCTGATGACCAGGGATCAGATCCTACACCCACGCAATAGAATTTTCTAAAGACGTAGTATTTCTTGGGCTACTTAAACCAGAAAATTTTTCCTGTCGGTCTCTATGTGTATATTGGCGCCGGTCTTTTGATTCAGCATCCGGCCAAAAGATAAAAGAATTCTTGGACGAGCCAAAACCTTTGCGAACCACTAAATCTGGAAACATACTTAACACTTGTCAGCACTGCTGAGCAAAAAAAAAAAAAACATCAGGTATGTTTGAGGTAAAACATCAACGCGCAAGTTTTGCAGGGTTATTTTAATTGAAAATAAATCTGTGCGCGATATATTCGATAGCAAATAAAGAAATATGCGTTGAAAATAATATTTTTACACCAAAAAACAGCAAAAGCTCGCCCGAGCCTGGACATCGTGCAGTGTTCCAAGTTTATCAGTAATTAAAGGTTCCTGTAGATGGCGTGATCAGTGGAACGCGGAAAAACGGGATTGACTTTAGCAAACTTCCTCCATGTTTACCGTTGTACTAGAGCTGGGCGGGGAAAGGAAGCGATGCATTTACGTGGAAGAGGCGGCAGAAGACTATCGTCTTTCGATGCCAGCAAAGTGAGCAGATACGCGGCCAATTTTTTAAATTTCTCCTTTGATGCGACTGCTATTTTGTGTATTGGACAACGACAACGACGGTTTG
Source organism: Haemaphysalis longicornis (assembly GCA_013339765.2). Classification (NCBI taxonomy): domain Eukaryota; kingdom Metazoa; phylum Arthropoda; class Arachnida; order Ixodida; family Ixodidae; genus Haemaphysalis; species Haemaphysalis longicornis. The sequence goes on from CM023450.1 coordinate 84,827,168, forward strand.
TTTAAGAATAAATGATTTGCGGCTATCGGCTTAGAAAGTTCAAAATTCTATGGCCCATTAAAGGGGCCAAGCAGACAAAACACAAGCTTGTTTAATTCGAAAGATTTCGTGTTTTTTGGTGTCCCCAGCACTTGTCCGGAAGTAAGGGAGGATTTTTTCGCTGAAAAATTAATCAATTTAAGTTAAAATATTGATTCTCCCGCCAAATCGCGTGTTTTTGTGACGTCTGCAACGACGTCATATGTGGTGCTGCGGAGCCTTGTTTACCGTTAGTAAACCTAGACGGCGCCTCCATACCGCGTCGGCCTGTTTTCTGCATTTGTTTTAGAGTTTGTTTGTACCTGGATTGCTCTTGTTAAGGTAGAAAATAATCGTTTAGGGAAACATGGTATTCGCTCGACAAATATGGTCACGTAAGGCACCGTCACCTACGCCAATCGGCCAGTGTCGTCTAAAACAACCATAAAGCGCCGCAGTGCTGTGCAGCTAAAAAAGCATAGTGCGCGCAGTACCAACAGCAGTACGCATCGCTATTTCTATATTTCGTAATTTCCATTGTTTGACCCACCATTCTTCCTGCTATAAAAAGAATGTGTCCTAACTGTAAGTGCAAATAGCTCGTTCGGCAATCTGATAAGCCCTGCTAATTTGCGTTTAATTTTGCCGGCCTGAGCCAATCGCAAAGCTGTTACATGTGACATCATAGGTTCTATTGCTGGAAATGAGCTAGTGGGTCGCATGCGTAGTCGCTTTTTTTCGGAATTATGGAGCTTATTTGAGCGAAGTTTACGTTAAAGGTGGGGTCAGTATGATTCTAACGAGGTAATCTTTGGAATGAACAAAACTTGTATTTTATCTGCATGGTCCCTTTAACACATACGGAAAAGCGCCGCTATTTCCCCGTTTAAACTACTAATCCCCACCACTGTTTCCGTCGGAAATATTGGGCTCAGAAATTCTCAACTGAAGACGCCATAAAAGGAAGTAGGTTGCATTACAGTCGTGTGACACGCATGCGGGAAACCGTAGGCGTGAGCCGCCACGCTGTTGCCCAAGCGTATGTGTTGCTTAGGGGACGCCGCACTGGTTACGGTGGCAGAACGAGATGGCAATATTTGTACGTGCTGGCACCCGAAAAAGCACATGACCACAGCGAGCTTTTCGATGTGTCAAACTATGCCCTACCGAACGGTAAGTAATACCTCGATGCCAAATACTGTTACAGGCAGCACCATACGATTTACTTATCACCCGACACGCCTGAAATCGTCACACGGCTAGGTGGAACCGTAAAAACTTCGGAGCCAACGTAGGCGCTCAACTATGTGGTCGCGTCGTGATGGTCCGAGTCGCGTGCGTATGCAAGTGAAAGCCGATGACCAGTTAACGTCTGTCACCTGTTTAAGGGCAACCACAGAAATATATTTGCTGAACATTTTGCCGCTCGGAACCCAAACTTAAATGATTTGTTCAAAAGTCGCTTGCGATTCAGCAGTGCTTGTGCCCGCTAGGCAGTACGCGCACGGCACGGCTCGGGAAATGGCCTCGCTTACCGCAGCTGCTACGACGCCATTGTATCTAAATCGGCGTATGCGTGAAACATTTCTTCAAAACCATTGTTTGGTTTTTGTACTCAGCCAGGCATTAGATAGCACTTGTGGCGACATCCGTGGCAGCAGGCAACTGCAGCGCCGGAATCTCGCGCGCCCTGTCGCTCGCGTTCGCAGCTGCAGTTTCGTTCTCCGGGGATGCGAAATGCTCGTGGGCAAGTAGAGCGCCAGGACATAATGTGAGTGTGATGAAGAATATTATCTGCTTACGCCGCCGCCGATAATCGGGTTGAAATGCGGCAGACGGGGCACGCTGTTGTTTTTTTTCTGCGAAATGCGGGCCGAAAGCGCACGGGGAGGCACAATGGGCGTGGTCATGGCTGATTTTCAATGTTGCCAAGGGAAGAAATCGTCTGCTAAACTTTTCAGTGAATACCATCTGTAGTCTCTATTTTGGCTGCAAGCCGAAATAGACACTCTTTCACTTCAAAGCCACCAATTCTGTCATATGGGACCATGAAAAGGGACACGCCAGAAATCCCAAACAACAATCAAATACACACCAACGAAATATAACTGCTGATCATCTTGATGGGCACTCTAGCCTTTTTTTTCTTATTTCTTCTGCTTGGAATTTTGTTAATCTATCGGCTGCCGCCAAGGCCAAGGACATATCGGCCGAGTTGGTTACTCACGTTTTGTAGCCTTTGCACAAACATGTCCAATTTGTGGCTGCGCCACAAACTCTTCGAACATCTTTCTTGCTTCTTACTTGGTCTCACTCAACTTCAAAGGTATCCTTCGACTCGATGCGCTCCCTACCCTCCCTTCACCGGCTATGCTTAAAGGTAGGTAGTTCTATTGCCTGGCGGTCGTGTCCCGTGTGTTCATCCCGTCAAAGCGTTCCTCTACGCCCATGAACGAGTGCGTAAATGCACCTTCTGTCTTACCAGTAATGCTCATCCATTAATGGCATTTCCGTGTACCTAGCGGTCCCGTTCGCTCGAAATGTACTGTCATTCAGAAGGACGTTGTTAGGCTGGACAAGCTATCATCGTGGGCCCATCTAATCCTTCATGCCATCCCACCAACCCAGCACCGCACCGTTCTGACTGTCGTCATCAGTGTTTACCGGGGCCTATGCATGTCATAACCCAAAGAGTGCGTATCGCTTTACCACAAATGTTAGCTGTCGGTACTCCTCAAAGTCAAGGTCCTAACATTCCGCAACCCCTGTCATACATGTCAATATGCGTCCGCCTATCAATGGAAGCAATACGTTTTTGTTTTGTTTTTTTCATTAAGTGTTCGCATAGAGCGATTTAGGTCCAAAAGCACGCCTGGAATTACGCGTGTTCCTTTTCTGCTCCTCCTGGGTCCTAATATTTTAGGTTTACTTCTGGCGCCATCTCTCTTTTCCTCGTTCTTGTTCAGTCTGCACTCAAGCTCACACCACGGCTCCGCAGCAGGCAACCTGCCGGAAACTTTGGTTGCTAACAGATATATCTTTCCAAATACGAAGTAAGTTGCATACCAGCACACAAACGAAAACAACATGTGCTGAGCCTCCCATTTTGATCGATTCTGTTATAGGCCATGGTTACCACGGCAAGCGCGACGTGGCCGGATTTCGCTCTTTTAGCCTAAAGTGCTGCCATGTTCACGGCACCTCGACTGTGAAAAACAAACACAAAATTCCGGAGAACACCGAGGTGTGCAATGTGACGTCGCGAGGGCGTGGGTGGTGTGCTGCGCGGTTTCGTCTGCCATTTGACTAGCCACATTCGGGCCTTTTTGCTTAGGTATGATGGAGTTTCATTATTGTTTAGGCGGCGATTCTTTCATAGTCGAACGGGACACTGTGGACTTATGTCATGCGGTCGCATACCGACGTCTCTCCCTCCCTCTGCGCCACCAGCAGTTAGGCTGGCCCATCAGAAATGATGACGTCATTGATATAAGCCCGTGTCACGCTCCAGCCAATGAGTACGACAGACTGCGTCCGCAGAAATGGGAACGTCAGGCTGACGCAAACAGGGTTTTCATGCCAATGAGTGTTTTCCTTGCCACCGGACGCTGTCTTTTTAATCTACGAGTCACAAATAGCTCCGCATAAAACGTTAGTAAGTGTCAGCATCACTACAACTTGCTTTGACCTAATAAAGAATTCGGCTGCCGACTTGAGGAATTGCGAAAGCATAGTGCTGTCGCAGGTTAAGTGCTTTCGGGGTATACCAGTATGATGTCGGACGTTCGATAAAATGACTACCACAGCGTCCAGGTACGGTCACCACGTATTCTTTAATGCGTTACGGAGTGACTGCAGAATCATAAAACAATGATCAAGACTAAATTGCCGCTCGACGTGCTTACGGCAGCGAGTGCATCTTCTTGTTCCGTTTTCGAAAACTGATGCCACGATGATGCTTCGTTCTTTCACACGCGCAGCTTCTGTAAATAAATAAAATACTGCTGACTTGAACTGCTGATTTGAACACTCCTTTAACCGTCCACTACAACACCTTTTATTGTCTCGTCTGTCTCCAATTAAGGCCACTGCGTCACCTATGATTGGAAGTGGCTTTTATCAACTCCCACGCATTCCCTATTGGTACAGCTGCCAGTGCGGGCTGTGATGGTGAGCTGTGGCAAAGGGTGTAGAGCACGTAATGTGTCATTTTCCTCTTTCTGTACACGCTTAAGGCAATTTTTTTCGGAGACACGGGTTGAACAGTCGGTGTTACCCGGCGGAAACAATTTTGAGTCATTGGCCCTGATTACAGCTCACGTGAGAGGACACAAACGCTCTATGCTTTTCAGGCTACAAATACATTCGAGCGTTTGTAGAATTCGTCATAGCGACCATGAAATGGACACACGTGCTGACTCTTTTTCCCTCCTCGTCACCTGCTCTCTATTCACCTCCGTTAGCCATTTTCCTCAGTAAAGATGGCCAATAAAAAATACGCAGAAATACAGACAATAGTCTACTAATGCATAGAATCCTTATGCCGCTTGTCTTTAGTGTGAGTTCGTTACCTCCAATTTTTTTTAATTTTTCTAAATCCTGTCCAAAATTATCTCCATTTACGCTATTATAACGATTACAGGTAGAACTTCGGCTAAATCTGCATGATTGGAAATGTAGGGTGTTATACGGTTCGCCCTATTCCGTATTTTTTAATATTTTTCTGATTTTTTACTTCTTCAGAATTGTGTTCGACCAATTATCTTACATTTACGGTATTATAATGATTACAGATGGAACTAGTTCTGCGAAATTTGCATTAGTGCGAAAATGCAGGGCGTTACACGGTTTGCGATTATCCGTATTTTTTTGTATTTTTCTTATTTTAGTTTTTCAAAATTTTGTCCCAGCAATTACGTCCATTTAGGTTATTTAAACGATTACAGGTGGAATTTCCTCGAAGTCTGCATTATTGTGGAAATTGAGGGCGTGATACGGCTCACCATTTTCTGGAATTTTTTATATTTTCCCTATTTTTAGTTCGCAAAATTTGTTCGACAAATTATCTCCATTTGCGCTATTATAACGATTACGGGTGGAACTTTTCCCGAAACATGCATTATTGTGGAAATGCAGGTCGTTATACGGTTCGCCATTTTCCGTAATGTTGTTATATTTTTCTTGTTTTCTAGTTTTTCATAAAAGCTTCTCTAGTTTTTCATAAATCTTCATTTACGCTATTATAACGATTACAGGTGGAACTTTCGCGATATCTGCTTTATCATTGCAATACAGGGAGTTATCGGACCTGGCTGGGGGGAGGGGGGTTTCATGCGACGCAAAGAATGCGACGCATGAAAATCGACACCTAACAACCTCCCTGCATTTCGACTGGCTTTTCTTTTTGCAATCATACGGCACCATTTTCGCGGATCGCCATCGTGCATGTGCCAACACCGTCATGAGTGATACACAATTCACTCAACGGAAGCGCCTCAACAACGTGACGCAGGTAGTTTTAAATGTAGATCTCAGTGGCGTACTGGTCAAGTAGGGGCTTCATTTCAGTGGACAGGACTTCAATATCTTCGTCAATCGGCAGCGTAGGGGACCAGTAATCAGCATTGCCTGATTGAAAAGCATTACAAAGTAAGCTTCCTGTAAAACGCGATTTCTCCAATACAGAGTTGCTAGTATCTCATAGTTTTTACTATATTGTCGGTTTATGTGAGCTCCTTATTTTATTGTAGCTACATTTTCTGAACACATATTGACACCTACGCCACATTTTCGCCTGTCCGTTTTTGTTTTAGTAACTTTGTGTTACCTCCTCGCGTGTCACCCTGTGCGTCTGCATTTTTTCAACTACTTTTTACCCCCCTCTTACAGCTCTTATTAAGTATTCTCTTCGTGTAACATTTTGTTTTTACCAAGGATGTGTATATCTATTTCCATGAAAAAAGCCATTCTTCGTTGTTTTACATCTTTCTTCCCCGAATTTCTCCTTAACAGCAAATGTTCGTGGGCTTCCCTGCACCGCACTTTCTTTCGAGCACTTACTGCACGATCACGTGTTTTTTTACTCAGCCTCCCTACAATTGATCCTCCTCTCTCCTTCGCAAGCTTTCTCCTCCTGTTCCCCTTCCGCAGTCTTCTAAGTGGACGCTGCCCAAGAGGCTGGCTCTGCCGCACGCACGCGGATACTGCAGGCAAACAAGCTTTGGCGGAGCTCTGAAGAGTCCTTGCGGTGGGAAGGACCCGGCGATGGCGAGCAAACAGGTTGGAGTGCTTGAGCAGGTACAAGAACCCTTGATACAACACGCGAGCACGTTTGAAGGGAGTGAATGGTCTCAGTTGGAGAGATGTGAGTTACACAAGGAAACTGCAATGACCTCCGAGATGATCGCAAACATGGCCTGCGGTAAAGCACAGAGCTAGGTCTTTACCACTAAGGCGGAGAAAACACTAAACTAAAACAAAAATGAATACGAGGGAAAAGGGCCCGAGTGTGGAGTCCATCATTCAATCACACACACATAGAAGTGATGAATTGACGCATTGAGGTATAGCTGGCGGAATAATAAACACAGAAGTGGGCATGGAAGTCGTGTTGCGAAAAAAGCAATCAAAACGAAAATATTTACCTTTTCCTGAGTTCGCCTCGTAATACTGACAGGCGTCTGCGCAACTGCAGCAGCAGTGCTATTTTTTATCATCCAATAAAAACTTTGTAAAAAAAATGGCGCACACCAATTTGTATAGTAGCGAAGTGCCTAAAAAACAAAACAAAAAAAAAAGAACGTTATCGAACATAGTCTTGGCGTAAGCTAGGTAAACATGATCGACTCGCATCTTCCCTTGCGAACATGTATATTACATGTATACATTCATATGCTGTATATTAGAATGGCTGGTTGTGCCAGAAATACGGCGGAGATCTTCGGCACCGCGTTCTTGTGAAGCTCGAAATATCCGCTCTGACTTCCACCCCGCGAGGCAAGCCAAAACAGAAAACAGCTGAGACGGTGCGAAACGCACGTGTGGGAAACCACTGACGCAACTGTAGTGCGCCCTCTGCCGTTCGATGACAGCAAAGGAGCACGAAGTGATATGCAGTAGCTCGGGAGTTTTCCGGCACCCTTTGAAATTTGGTACACGTGGATAAGTTGTGTCGACCACTGGGCAGGGGCGCGCCACCCGAAAGCCAGTCTGACTCCTCGCAATATCCAGAGTGAAGGCGTGGTCGAGCCCAGAGCCACTACGCGTACGGGCGTACCGAATGGGGGCGGATTGCCCCTTGATTATTCCCTAAATGAAACTGTAACTCACGGCTCGAATCGAATTTCGCTTGATATTTGCTTGATGGGGGTGTGCGCACGGATTGACGCGGACGGATATTGGGAGGTCCTAAGGTACTCCGCACCATTACAGGCGAGGGAGTAAGCCGTTTGACTCTCGGGTACTAACTCACTAACTCACGGTCGTAGCCCAATGGGTAAGACGAAGGACACTAACTCTGTCTGGTTTACCGGACACAGACTGGAATCCTGCCGGTGCCCGTGTGATTTTTCGCTATTGCAAATGCTATGCCCATGGATGCTGACGGACATTGTGCAGTCCTAAGGTACTCCGCACCTATAATCAAGGCGAAGTACTACTGGCCCCGCCTTACAAACGATGTGTCCCACTACGTACGGAGCTGCCGTGACGGCCAGAGACAAAAAACGCCGCCGACCTCCGTCCGCGCACGGACGCGGACGGACATTGCGCGGTCCTGAGGTGCTCCGCAGCTAGAAAAAAGCGCATGGCTTTCTCCCGCTCTTCAAGTAGAAATTCACGCCAGGTAAAGCATGAAGAAGTTGTCCCTCGACTCTAAGCTCAGGGCAGGTGTATTAATTAACATATAAAGTCGGAGGGCTCCGCTCCCTCGCCAGGAAACCAATGAAACACCCGTTTTAAATTAGCGATATGAGCTCAGATTTGTTTTCTCTTTCCTTTGACAAACGATGAGCTGTCTTTTAGCTGCTTTTTTTTACACTAAAAGTTGCCGCTTTTGCGGAAATCGAGCAGGAAGCGGAATGCATTAATAAAAAACTGCAGTATAAAAGAAACAGCTTTCGCGAGGTTTGAAACTCGGCGCCTGTCCCGCGTAGCAAAGATTGGAAGCAACAGCTGATATCAACGCGCTGTTTTGCTAAGAACTCTTTAAGCCAAGCATTCTGTGGAATTCACGCCCCCTTTGTTTGAAAAGGCTAGTTGATACTCAGAGCTGCTTCAACTTTTACAGCACACTTTGTCAGACACCTCACGACATGAACGAATGACAAGTGGCCCGACCTGGTAAAACTGGAAAGAAAAAACAAATATTTCGGAAAAGTGTCAATTGTTTTACATAATACGGGACCATAGACCCCGGTTTAGTTGTCGCACCTTGTCATGGCATGAACGACGAAACAAGGTAGAAAAGCCGTACGCACAAGAAATAAAAAATTGGGAGCCAGTGTGGACGTGCGGCGGTACCAGCGAGCACGACATGGCCCCTACACAGTTGCGCGTTTGGCCGTCTAAGCCGCTGATTAGATTATGCGGGTACGAGAGAGTATTGATGTTCGATGCACACCCTATAAATGGGTAGCGATAAAGTAAACTGGGCATGAAATGCCGACAACAGCCTAAGAAGATGTGTTTGTAGCGGTGCATGCCTTCTGCACAGGCGTTTACTTTTGGTGGTAAGATTATTACATGATACTGCGCTGACGTGCTGATTTGTCGATACGCGTCAATATTGATAATTATTTTGTGAAGCTGCGCTACCCGCCACTGAAGTATCGCGGTGATTTACCGCGCCAAATACCCCTGATTTTCGCGAAATTCTGGTACGTAATGTTATGTTTAGTGCTCTGCGTACTTATAAAGGGGTCTCAGTTAAAATAAATAAAGTCGATTGCAGCCTTCATTTCTGGCAGAATTGTGTATAGTTGTTTGTGCCCTTTGTATAGAGAGATTGGGAAAACAAGTCCTTCGTGAAGCTGTCTCTATTAGGATTAAACTGCCCGATCTCGGAAGAGCCTTGCTCATTGCAGAGCTGGAAACCTCGTAGTCATCCAAGAGTTTGAGGTTGAAGAGGGTATAGGAGGTTATAGAGCTGCAGTTTTCCAACGGAAGCTATGCTGAAACAAGGCCGAAACAGCAAGGCAGCTTGTTTTCCAAAGTGCAGTTTTTGAAACTTCGACCACTCGCGTCTACTACTCTGTGCATTACGCAAATGTGGGTGGTCATCCAAGAGCGTCCCTTGGCCCGGCGCACGCTCACCACCTGCCAATTCAACGAAGAGGACGAGAAAGCTGAGCGCGTGCAAAAGGTTCGCCTAGATTTATTTGGGCTAACACTGTGCCAACTCTGAAAATGCGACGCAGAATGCGGAAAACGCTACACGCATTCGGACGCAGGCTGAGCGCTCCTAGCGCGGGGTCGCAACCTTGTCCGCTCGCCGAGAAGAAAGCTGTGTTCAGTGCAAATTGTATGAAGCAGAGCCATCGCATCTGCTTTATGCTTGATAGAAAGCTGAAAGTGGCTCTGATCATACGGTAACTATGATCGAAATGGTTCTCTAAAAAGTTATTTTAGATGACATTTGAAATCGTCAGGATATCGACATGTTAAAAGTAGTAAATATAGAAGGCTGACAGCATGTTTGCTGCGGGATATAAGTTGCTTCGAATTAGAAGTGCAACGAACACTTGGCTTCAAAAGGAACTTGAGTATTTTAAACTAGGCTAATATGCTTTGCCCATTATGTATACATTTACTGAACTAGTTTCTGCCTCCCATTCCCAATTATTGTTGCAAAAAAGCTTTCAGTCTTGCTGCAAATGTACCCACAGCATACTCTCACGCTCGTATATATATATATATATATATATCCTATATAGGATATACAGGATATATATGGACACATATAGGCACACAACTAAGAACCTAGGGAAAAATGCTTCAAAAGACTGTTTTGGCACGGTTCATACATGAAACAAAAAGCCCTTGCTGATGGATAACCCTGCACCGTAGCTGTTTGGGTGAGTTAGTACGCACTAGTAAGGCTGTACATTCTTGTGGACAATTGTACAAGTTGGCAAATGGATGAGCTTATATTGTAAACACGACATACCATAAAAAAGGGCATATAGATTACAAATGTATTCTTGGTTTTTTTACGCCGCCACCTTAGTGGCTGCTGGATGGCTTGGCAATAGAGCACGAATAGTTGCTTATAGTTCTGGTAAGCCCCTGGTCCAGAGCCTACGCAGTGGTGGCAGTTTCCTTAACTTTACTTTTCTCTTTTTCACAAGAGGTAGAAGAATGACAACAAGCCCTTCGATGAGAAGAAAAAGACAGACATCATATGTATTTTCGGGAGTCCATAAATGAGTCTGAAATATCCGTCGCCGACAGTTTTATTGACGGCGAAAGCGAGTAAACATATTTCTGATGAAGCAAGGTTAGAACAACAAAAAAAGCAAACATCATATACCCTGCTTGGTCCTGCCATTGATGCAAATTTATTTTAGCTTTCTCATTGCTATTTTTTTCAGTGCTCCGCCAGTAATGGTCAGCATCTCCCCATCGCTGTCGACCGCCATAACAAATGCTGAGCCTCGATTTGATAGTTGAAGATGCCTAGTACGTTGGAGCAATTTATCAGTGTGTAAAAGAGAACCCAGCCAAGAGGGATTAGTTTTGAGAACAGACTATAGTAGATTTGGTTCAAAATCGTGGCGAGATCTCGAAACATGAAGAAAAAAATACTACAAAATTCTGAGAATTGTGTACTAACGCGTAAGCATAATAATGCCGCTTTTGTGTTCCAGCAGCTTTTGAGTTTCTTTAGTGGCGTTGAGAAAACACACCAACATGGACAGTGCCTTTTTATGCGTAGCATATCTTTCCGAGTATCCCCCCCCCTCCCCGCATTCTAGCCAGGACCCTATAACGCCCTGGATTCCCGCAAAATTGCAGATGTGGCGGAAATTCAACCTGTTATCATTATACTTGCGTAATTGGAGATAATTGGTCGACGAGCACTATGAATAACCACGAAATAGGAAAAATTAAAGAAATAGCGAAAAGTGGCGAACCGTGTAACTCCCTGCATTTCCACAAAATGCAGATTTGGAGGAAGTTGTACATGTAATAGTTTTTCTAGCGTAAATGGAGAAAATCTGGCGAACAGAATTTTAAAATACCAAAAACAAGAAAAACAAAAAAAAATTGCGAAAAGTGGCGAACCGTGTGACGCCCTGCATATCGACAAAAATACAAATTTGAGGGAAGGTTCACCTGTACCGTTATAATAGCGTAAATAGTGATAAGTGGTATAGCAGAATTCTGAAAAACAAAAAAAAAAGAAAATTAGAAAAGATAAAATTTCCACAAAAAGGAACTGACAAAATAAAAATATGCATCTTATGCAGGGTGATCAAACTTAAGTCGACATGCTTTTTTTTAAATTAGGCGCTAAGATTTCACGTGAATACCACCTCTACATTGAGGTTATGCGCCAAGGGGAACACAGAAGTCGGGGGTAGCTATTAAATTCGGAGGATTAATCAACTAAAATTTCATAATTAACTTTTTAGTGGCTGCAGTCAGCCAGCATGTTTGAATTGAAAAGTCGGACGCAATCTTGTTTCGACGCAGCTTCGTTTGACAGAATTCTTCTAGCGCGTCCGTACATCGAGATATCTGACTGCGAAGTTTAATTGCCGTTCGCATTATTCCGCATGCAAGACAGTGCAGACCGGCGCAAAGCTCCTCCCTTTCGTGACGTGCCTACTGTGTACGATGTTTAGTTTGACAACAAGGGGGGGGGGGGGGGGGGGGGTGGAGGCATAGGCAAAAGTGATAAATGGCACCTTTTCAGTCTTGGCTGGTGTTATCGCAATCTGCAGTACTCGGAACCGCTATCGAAACACAGAACAATAGAGAGGAGTTATGCGCCGGTCTGTACTTCTAGCATGCGTAATCATGCGAACGGCAATAAACTTCGCAGTTCGATATCTCGGAGTGTGGATGCGCTAGAAGAATCCTGCCACATGATACTGCGTCGAAACACGATTGCGTCCAACTTTTTATTGAAACATGCCTGCTTACTGCAGCTATTAAAAGTTCGTTATTCAACTTTAGTTAATTAAGCACCGAATAAACAAAATACCTCTTAATTCTGTGACCCCCAGGGAGCAAAACCTCAATGTAGAGGTGGTCTTCACGTAAAAAAAAAAACCTGTCGATTTAATTTTGATCACGCTGTACAGGTATGTACCCCCAAAACACAAGAATAAACAAGAAAAGTCCGCAAGAAACGTTCGAAATAAAGTGAAAAATGGAGGAAATGGCAAGAACCGTGTAACGCCCATCATTTCCACAAAATGTAGATTTGGCGAACAAAACACGTGTAATCGTTATAAACGCGTAAATGGAGGTAATTGTTCCAACATAAGTTGAAAATCAGAAAATGAAAAAAATGAAAAAGTAAAATGTTCACATTTCATCTGACAGAATGAAAAATATGCATCTCATACCGCTGCCTCTAAGAAACGAAGATCAAGGGAAAAAATCGACAAAAGAACTTTGGAAATATGTATGAAAATAGCATAGATTGGCCAACTCTGCAACACCCCTTGCTTCTTCGGAAAAAATCAATAATTAGGGGAAGTAAAGGAACTCCTTCGATATAATGTATATTTACATCATTTACCAACAGAAACAAAAGAAACCTAAATACGGAAAAAAATTCACCGTCTTTCCTACTCATATTCATACTTGGCTGTAAAGAGCTCACACTCTAGACGAGCGGCATAAGAATGCTACACATTGGTAGACGATTCTCTGAATCTCCGCTCGCGTTTTTACTGTTGTCTGTTTTTTACGATGATTTGTATTATGTCTTGTACAGTCATTAATGTCCTAGCTTCGTCAATTACGCATTTTTGCACAGATAAAAGGCACTACACGGTTCGTGTTGGGGTACTCGGCACATAATGCGCAATCATTAACAGACTTCTAGCAGGTGAACACACATTTGTGGAAAACTCCGCGGGCGGCGAATTTCAGCGCGGGCAAAGTTTATGACTGATTTGATACTAATAGATTGGCTGATTTATAACTGAACAAGGGATTGTTAAGTATTGTTTGTATATTAGGCTTTTCTGTTTCGGTTGCTGATTTGATTGGTGAACCCCATTCCCCGTGTGAGGAATTTGTGCTATTTTGTGTTTACATGATTAAGGGGTGCCCAAATATCGGCAAAATTAAGCTCGATTGATGATTTGTTGATTGATTGAATTGATATTGATAATTGATTGATTGATATGATTGATCTGATGATTGATTGATTGATTGATTGATTGATTGATTGATTGATTGAATTGATTGATTGATTGATATGATTGATTTGATTGATTGATGTGATTCGACGATGATACGAGAGGAACGGCAGGTTTGAATGAACGTCGAAATCGTTGCAATTTTTACAAGACTACCTCGAGAATGCAGGCCGCGTCTGGAAAACAGTGCCAGCAGGTTCGAAGTGTTCGAAGAATGCATTCGTATTGATGAGTACAAAAGAATTGAGACTTCGAAGCCAGCTGAGAAAGATGACCCCAACTCGTCCCGTATCAAACATAGAACACGCCCTTTGGAACAAACGCAAATCTGCTGCAGCTACTGCCCAGAGACACTACGGGCCCTGTCGGGGCCCTGCGAGTACGGGTGTCCATGGATATAAGTGTGTGGCTCATCGCTTGGGTAGCGCGTGATCTTTGGGTCAAAAAGTCGGCGCATGGCCATGCACCGTCAAAGCTCGCTGTCCGTGCTCTGTCTGCGATTCTAGAATCATGTAACATAACACAACAAAGCACTGTACAGTTCCAATTACTGGAAAAAACAAACGGTGCAAACACCAGTGCCGCCTGGGGGCATCACCCTTAGTACTTCTTGTTACGACCTCGCAGCAGACGCAAAAGCGAACAGAGGCACTGAACACCTTGCGTAAACAACATACCACTGCCGTAATTGCAGAAAGTTCCAAAACAGAACGCCATGGTTTAATGGCAGCGGTTGCTCGCATGAACAAAAACAAACAGCGACAACGGCAAAAGCGAGAAAGATGCAACGGATACGAAAAAGAGATAAAGTTGACTCCGGTTTAGACGAACTCGGTTAAGAGGAACTCTACGGTTAAGACAAACAAAACTTTTGCCCTCTTGTAACGTTCGCAACGCGAAAAACAGCTTAATTTTGATAATACGAATACATTTCCGCAGTCCCTTGCAGTTCATCTGAATGGGGTGTAATGTACTTGCAATGCATCGCCAATTTTCACTCCACCCCTCCCTCTTTACCATCTCTTCTTAATGGTCGCCCTGCCCATTCTTTTGGTCCGTTCACTTTTGATTGCTTGGTTTCCCAGGAAATTCCGTCAACTGAGAGGTTACGCGCAGCCGCCATGCTTCGAGTGCGAAGACTTCAACTTGATCAAATTTCGGGCCCACTTTCTGGTAGTTCAAATATGCTTTGGCCTTCACGGACGCATCTGGTTACTGCTCCACTTACTGGGACAACTACTGCTCGCAACTGCACGTCCAGGTTTCCTTTCCTCCCCGTCTTGTGCTTTGCGGTCTTTTTTTGTGTGTGTCCTTCTGACATTTTGCTCAATGATCTGAACGAAATGGCAAAGAAGAGTAGTTAAAACTGTGATTTCGGCAACGCTGCCAATGTTTAGACAAGCGTGAAATTTCCGTGCTAATATTACTTCTTCATATTAGCATTTGAGCGGAGTCTTCATTTAACACGGTGTCATGCATCTTCACAGAAACGACCGAAGAACGTCAGACAGTTTGTATTCGATCAGTAGTCTTAAACGCTTACCTGCTCAGTCCTAAACGCCTTTCTTGGCAGAATAGTGATCGATTTGATCTGGCAAGAAATGACAACTACCCCTATACACATTGATCTTCTTGAAACTAATGTAGAAATAAGAAACGCCCACGCTCTTGTGTTTTAAACTTGTCTCAACATCCATGCGACGTGAGAAAACAAGGGTCCCAAAGCCCCAATCATAGAAAAAAATCTATGGGGTCTGACACCAGTGATCCCTGGGGGCATCACCCTTACTGCTTCTTGTTACGATCGCGTTGCGGTCGCAGAAGCAAAGACAGACTTTGAACACCTTGGGCGAAGAACCACTGCCATCACCCCAAGAAGTTTGTTTTAAAAAGAGCGTCTTGTATTTATGTCTGCGTGAGCTTGCCTGCGGGCGCAAACTTAAACAAGGGGGGTGATTCCACAAGAGAACGAAGATGTGTGCAGAAGCGCAAGCCAGAGAATAGTTCAAGACAGCAATTTGTTTTCCTCTAGCCTGCCTACATCGCGAGAAAAAAAAATTGCAAAGGTGGCGCGGGTGACGCGCGATTTCCAGTGGCGGCGGTTTTTTTTTTCAACTTCCGGATTTGCGCACGGCAAGGTTTAATCATTCTGACTAAAACTTGTTTTAAAATAAAAACTACACCAAAATGACAAGGAGGTCAAAAGAAAATTTTCGTTCTGCAGGAACGGTGATAAATTTGAAGGGTCGCAATATAAAAAGAGAATACCATTTTTTCCTCTGCCGATCCATCGACTGTTTTGCTGAAATTAATAGGAAAATTGGAAATGCTGGCAATTATTTTTTGTGAAATGACGGAAATGAATGCGGATGGCTGGAGTCCCGGGATGTCTTCTTTTTTTTTTTTTTTTGCTTGGCGGTTTCAAATATGCGGTGTCTTTTAAAAATCGAGATAGCTAGGGTAGTGAGGTCAATATAATTCTTTTACAATTTGCGCACACCAACTAAGTTTTTATTTATAAATACGCAGATGCCCAGGGCAGCCTAAATAGACCGAATTGTGCAATGATTCACCTACAGTTATGCACGACGCGAAAATTCTTCATGTGTAATAAATAAATGCTTGTCACCTCGAGGATAAATCTGTATATTTATGATAACACTAAATGCGCATCAGCCTCCTTATGCGTAATTCAATGACCACGGCGCAAATTCGCCTTGGATGGCCAAGAAACAATATGACCATCTGCTTAACTCCCTTCCGCTAAATATATTTTTTGAAATTCAAGCGAGAACTGCGGTGTAATGCTCCCCCATAAAACTAAATTTTACTGCATCCCTGGAACCAAGCCTCGTAGTCAAACATGCGGCTTGATTTCCGTGAGAAAAAAGCAACGTTGCTCAGATTTGGTAGGCAGTCGTCTTAGCCGTAAATCGTATACACTGCGAGATGTCAGCTTTCTCAACTGGGCTGTCGTGCAAATCAGAGGGGTGAAACCTTGGCAGACGCAGTCAACGAAAAAGTATTCCGCAAGAACGTCGTCGTTGAAGAAAGGGGCAACGCAAACGAACCAGAGGAAGAAATGGAGCTGTAGCCAGTCTTCGTAGCTCGGAGGTTGGCGGTGGTGGCGCATAGAAAATTGGCCCCCACCCACTTTGGGGAATTCGCCAATTAGAATTTGTTTTAGTCGTTGAAAATAATTAGATAGGACGAAAATAGGGGAGCAGAAGAAATGATTTAGTCAATATAGTGAAGAGAAAAAAAAACTGTGGTTGATTCCTTTGTCATGGGAATCGGTAAAACACGAAAGTGAAATGTGCAGCGAAGTCTGCGGCTGAGAATGATTTGCGGGTCGGCGGGTGTCTTGTGGGTGTGCTTGGTGAGCGACGTCCTGCTGACGGGTCGCTTCGGCAAAGGTTTTATGGCGTCATGTTCGCGACGGATATGACGTCAGGGAAATCTTGGGGTATCGCGGCATAAAACACTTTGGTGTTAAAATATAAAACCCGAAAACTAAAAACCCTAAGTATAACGTACTCTTTAGTAGTAAAGGTTGCTTCCCTGCAGGAAGACCCTGTGTGCAGGGGTGCACCCTTGACAGGCCGCTTGCATCGTTGAGTTAGTGTCATTTCCGTCACGCTGTCATTTCCTTGGTGTCATTGAAATCTTCGTGTATCCACGAATAAAACACTTTCGTGTTAAAAAAGGGGGGATATACCATTAGGCGTTCTGGCCTTTATTTTCTTCTTTCCCTGCCGTAGCAGCTGTAGTGTCATATTAGAAAAACCTGTCATCGTCGTCATGGTCTATGTGAAGCCATGTCGAAAGGGGACGGGAGGGCCGAGGGGACAGGGTGGTGGTCGCAGCGCAGGGAGAGGGGGAGTGTTCGCGAAAAAAATTCAGTTCGGTAACACACGGGTCTAGAAGAAGGGGAACACCAATCCACTCGGTGGAGGGACGAAATAAGGAAATTCGGGGGTAAAGAATGGCCTGACATATTGCTGCGAGTCTTGGGCTTTTACTTTTAAAACTTACCTCGATCCTATGTTTAAACTGCAGAGAAGAGCCTTGCGTATTATCACCTTTTCCCAGTTCCACATTTGTCGCAGAATTGAGCGAGGTAATAATTTAGTGGCCGATGGCTCGGATGGGAGGAGCGACAAACAACTCCCCCTTACGTGCGAATTCGAGAATGTGGTTCGGACCTGCTAACCGGCGATAGGTCCACGCCTGATTGGCCGCTGGCGTGAGGCACGAGACGGTGCACGGGAAAACAGTTTCAAAACAACGGGCATTACTTCACATTCACAGGAAATTTCGAAACAGACAGACAGGAGGGTTGACGAGTTAATACACACTGCAGTTGACACCCCGTTGGGGTCAGAGCTGCCAAGACACCAGACACGAATTACATAATCACAATGAAAGAAAAGGGTACACGCCGTTACGAGCCCGAGGAGAGAGACGACAGTAAATGAAGGGGACAGTAGAGTATACAATAGGCGGGGTTGGAGGCTTCCACCAACTACTAACAATAGGGCCCGCTAGAAACACATACGCGTGGTGCACTGAAGGAGGCGGATAAGAAGTCCGTGCAGTCCGCATAGGGAATACATCACAGAAGATGAATGGAAGAGTCCGAGGAAAGGTGGAAGAAGGGGAGAACATCTTAGCTGCGGTCCGGCTGATGGTCTCGCCGGGGTGACGGAGGCTGTCGGTCGTCTGTGGTGGGGCGCCGCTGATCAGCGACGCAATTTGGGTGAACTCCGCCGCGCACTGTCGCCTCCTTGAGGAATCTTCGGGGGCCCGAAGTTCACCGCCGTCGTCGCTCGGCCTCCCCAGCACAGCCCTCAAGGCCGACGCCGCGTCCCGGCCGTACGTCCGGCCACCACCAGTTCTCAGCCCATTCTCCTCGAAAACCCCGCGCTGCACCACGCACACCGTCCACCGGGCCGCGCGTCTTCCGAGAATTCGCGGGGCGCAGCCTTCAGTAGGCCGCGGCACTCTCGCCCACCTCTCTCCCCGAAACACATGGCCAGCCGACCCGGGTGCGACAATGGCGGCGAGAACATTCCTTCGCTTTGCGGTACGGCTCCTCCCGGCGAACGGCAAGAAATGGCGAGCGGCAAGAAAAACCGTCAAGGAGAGACATGAATTTCGCGACAACATTCCTACTGAAATATTGTTTCGTGACCTTCAGATCTTGCCCCTAAAGCTTCTTTCCGAAATGAAAATTGCAATTACTGTGAATAAGATCCTGCATAATAATTACGCGTTGTCACTAAATTTATTTATTATTCCAACCAGCAATACTAGGCATGCCAATAATGTAAACGTTAACCTGCCGATAACTCGTAATACCTATTGCGAACGATTAATCCAAAACTTTGGTGCCAAAATCTGGAACAGTGTACCCTTGAAATAAAGATGGCTAATAATTTTATTTTTTCTATAAGAAGGTTCTATCGTTCGAAGCTAGGCTGAAGGAAACACCAATATAAATAGCAAGAAGGTATCGTGGACAGGCACCAGGTTGGTGCGTGAAAATATATTTCTGGAATCGTTTTATGTTAACTTTCAATTGTATGGTTCCGATCTGTTAAGCGGCTATTCCTGCCGAAATGCATCGAGGTTTGTGTTTCTGTGCACTCGTTTTTTGTGGCTCTTAGGTCTGTACATGTAGCTGTGTATCTGTGTATACAAGACGCTGAATGAATTTATTTGAAGAAAAGAGTACTGTAAAGTTGCTTTTTTTTAATTGAACACTCAATATCGAGTGTAAGACTCAAATGTGTAGAAGTGTATATTTTGTTTTCAGTGTATTGATTGATATTGGTTTTTATTTTCTCCACTCGCGGCTTCTGAATGCCTTCGCGTCCTGTATTTACATACTCTGCGTGCACTAAGTATTGCACTTTTTTCGCTGAATTGTTAAGTTTGTCTTCCCTGCTGTCTATCTTTATCTGGGCCTCAACTAGCTTCGGCTATGGTCCATCTTGTTGCATATTTGTAATGCGCAATATTATCTAATAAATACCAAATGAAAATGAAATGAAATGACTCGGGCAGCGCAGGGCAGGAGCGGTCAGAGGACAGTAGCAGTGTGGGAGATGCATTCGTCCTGCAGTGGACGTAAGCAGAATTATTATTATTATTATTATTATTATTATTATTATTATTATTATTATTATTATTATTATTATTATTATTATTATTATTATTATTATTATTATTATTATATTATTATTATTATTGCTCGGCAGGGCTTTGCTCGGCAGGCCGATGTTGTTGTCTCCCTCCGGGAGGAAATTCGCTGCCTGCGTGGGGCACTCGCTCGACGGCCTGCTGCTCCGCGCACCCAGCCCTGCTCCCCGGAATCGAAGTCGCTATTCTCTGCGGTTGCGGCGGCTCCGACGCTGCCTGCCCCTGCCGCATCCCCCTCGCCGACATCAGCCACTGCCGGGGGTGTGCAGGGTAATGTAGTTGCATTTGTCCCTGCCCCGGTCACTGGGATTGTACAGCCGAAGGGACGCCCAGCTCGCCTTCAACCGTCGTATGGCACTTCCGACCCGGGATCAATCACGGTGGTTTCACCGAAATTAACACACTCGGCTGACCAATAACCGACACGTGACGTATCTCGGCGGCCACCTGCTATGTTCGTTTCTAGGCTGTCACCGGAGACTACTAGTGAAGCCTTGTCCTCCCACCTCACCACTTTGAACGCCCCTCCTGTGACCTGCAAACGACTAAAAACAAGGTTCACCAACTATGCGTCGTTTCATGTCGTGTTCTCCGATGAGTACTTCGAACGCTTGCAAGACCCATCGTTGTGGCCGAACGGGTGCCTCTTTAAACGGTTTCTAGGCCCTCTTCATGAATCCATGCTACACACGTCTGAAACATCTAATAATAATCCACCCGGATGCGCCTGAACATTCTCTATCAAAACGTTCGTGGCCTACGGACAAAGGCTAGTGAGTTTTTTTATTCTGTATCTTCATCCGATTTTCATATTATTATTCTTACGGAAACCTGGCTTGAACCAGATATTGCCTCCGGGGACTATTTTACCGAAAATTTTAATGTTTACCGCAGTGACCGGGACTGTACAAAAGGTAAAAGTTTTGGTGGGGGGGTTCTCATAGCTGTGGATCGTTCTATTACTTCCTTTAGGCGCAGTGATATCGAAACTGTGGATGAATCTGTCTGGGTTGAATTATGCTGCCCAGGTAAGCGGAATATCTTACTTTCTACATTTTACTTTTCTCCAAATCTTCATCCACATGAGTATGAGTCAGGCATTTCGGCCATCGAAAACGTCGTCACCTCAAATCCCCGTCATGACTTCTGTATCGCTGGCGATTTTAACGCACCTGGTATCGACTGGTTGGATGGTACCGTCCAGCATCAATACCACTATGCCATACGGAAAGGCACCTGCCTTCTCGACTTCATTTCTTTTACTGACCTCCAGCAAAAAAATGGTGTAAAAAACTTCAACGGAAACACGCTTGACCTCTGCTTTTCCAATCTTCATTCTCTCAGTGTTTCCAAGTCCGACTTTCATCTTGTGTGTCCTGACAAGTATCATCCCCCCCCTGCATCTTTCTTTACCGTGTTCCCCTCAGTTCATTCGCTCCTGTCCATCTGCCCGTCCTGCCTTTAACTTTGCCGCTGGGGACTACGTAGGTTTTTATAATTATCTGTCGGAGTTTGATTGGTCTGAGGTTTTGAACGCTGGAAAAGTTGACGAGCAAGTCGAGCAATTTTCTTCTATTATGCAAGAAGGTATGCGCAGATTCATCCCGCGTAAGCGGCCCAGGAACTCTAAATTCCCCGCTTGGTTTTCAGGTGAGCTCCGCGTGGCCTTGAAACATAAGAAGCGTGCCCATCGGAAGGCACGGCGGACAAATAGTGAGTCATGGCAACAGCAATTTGTCTATTACAGGTCTTTGTGCAAAGTGCTCTATAAGCGGGATCGGTTACTGTACATCTCTGCTGTTGAAAATGATGCTACGCGGAGTTCCAGATGCTTCTGGCAGTACGTCCGTTTTCGCTCCGGCACGAAGAGCCGAGAACACATCAGCCTTCTCGATGAAAAGGGAAATGATATCGCTTCTGTTGCCGATGCATTTGCTGAGCACTTCAGTTCAGTATTTGGACCCAATACCCTCTCCCGCGCCCGCGAACTGTCTTCTTCGAATTTCTGTATCACCCTTATATCCGAAGAAGACGTTCTCAAGGCACTCAAACAGCTAAAGCCATCTCTTTCCTCTGGTCTGGATGGAATTCCCTCCGCACTACTAAAAGCTTACGGGGTCATACTAGCTCCGATTCTCGCTTCTATATTTAACAACTGTATAAAATCATCTACCTTTCCGCGCCTTTGGAAAGTCGCGCGTATTGTTCCTGTGTTTAAGTCTGGTGTGAAAACAAAGGCAGAAAACTACAGGCCAATTTCTATCCTCTGCTCGGCAAGCAAACTGTTCGAATCAATTTTGCACGTAATTTTGTCTAGTAGTGTCAAAAACATCCTTCTTCCAGAACAACACGGTTTTTTATCTGGCCGTTCAACTACTACAAACCTTGTGTCTTTTATGTCCTTTGCCTCGGAAGCTGTGCATGGGCGGGGTCAGCTCGATACCGTGTACTGTGACCTCAGCAAAGCGTTTGACGTAGTTGACCATTCCTTGCTTCTGCATAAAATGTCTACTTATAACATTCCCGTTTGCTTCGTAGAGTTACTCAGCAGCTATCTTAATAATAGGTCATGTTTTGTCTCTGTTAATGATAAAGAATCTGCTGCCTACTATGCTTCCAGTGGTGTGCCTCAGGGATCTGTTCTGGGGCCCCTTTTGTTTTCTTTGTTTGTTAATGACGTCTCAGCCTCTATAAATCACTCTTGTTTTCTGTTATATGCTGATGACATCAAAATATTTAAAGAAGTTACTAGCGCTGAAGATTGCATAGCTCTTCAATCTGATGTGGATGCTTTTAGCAACTGGTGCTCCGCGAACAAACTTGCTCTTAGTGGCACTAAAACGAAGGTTATGTCCTACACTCGTAAAACAAACCCCATACTTTATCCGTACGTTGTGAAAAGTGTGCCACTACCGCGTGTGTGTAAATATCTGACCTTGGAGTGGTATTTGACAGTGCGCTAAACTTTTCTGCTCATGTGGATTCTATTTCTAAGCGCGCCCTTCGCCGCTTGGGGTTTGTCTGTCGAATATCAAGAGAATTCAGCAACCCTGTCTCACTACTAAAGCTTTATTTGTCTGTTGTCCGCCCTATTTTAGAATATGCCTCTGTTGTTTGGAACGGCACGTGCCAGTCGAACAGTAATATACTTGACAAAGTGCAAAATAAGTTCATATCTATCCACAAACATCGTTTCTCCCGCCACAGAGGCAATGGTTCAGACTTTTTTACTTCTAATCCTCTCCAAAGTTTGAAGTCAAGACGAACCAATGCTGACCTAATTTTTTTATTTAAACTTGTACACGGGATTATTTCTTGTTCGGAGTTGCTTGCAAATGTAAATCTTAGAGTACCGTCGAAACTTACCCGTAAGTCTCCTATACTTCGTACCCGTAAGACATGCAATAGACACTGCACATTGTACCGCCTTCAAGAAACATACAATCTCTACTCCCATAATATTGACCTGTTTCATACACCCCTTCGGTCTTACATGTGCGACCTTCTGACTTCTGTCTCTCCCCGACTTGGTTCCGACAGTTTTAATTCTATTTTCATTGCCCTATTTCGTTTATGTTGCTCGCCTTTGTTACTGTTCCTACTCATATATATCTATATCTGCCCGTTTGTATTGTCAAATTTTTATGACACTGTGTTTTATCGTTTCGCGATTGTTCAAACTTTAGTGTGCCGAAATCATTGATTTTGTTAAATGACCTTTATTCATCATTATAGTTTTTTTTCTTCGCTTGTATTTTGTTGTTCTTCTCACGCGTGGATGTATTTGTGTCGTCGTCTGTCTTTTTCTTAAGTGCGCCAGCACAAAGGCTACGGCTGTACCTGGGCACTATAATAAAGAGATTGATTGATTGATTGATTATTATTATTTTTATTCATTATTATTATTCAATGGATCTCCAGATCCATTTCTAAAGCTATACAATGCAATATGTATACCACAGTTAGAATATGCTTCTGTTGCCTGGAACGGCATCCCAAAATCTAGTAGTGAATTAATAGAACGTGTGCAGAGAAGTTTTTATCCATATTTAAGCACCGTCATCACAATCACAGTTTTCATCCTGATTCTGACTTATCCATAGTCCCTTCCACCCTTCCTTGAACTGCAGACGTATGCGTGCAGACCTTACATTTCTTCACAAAATTGTTCATGGTGACCTTTCTTGCGCAGACCTGCTTAACTGTTTAGAGTTTAGTGTACCAAAAAGGCCCACCAGGTCGCATCGCCCGTTCTTGACCGCTGCGCGCAACTCCAATCTTCCCCTTGCGCAGAATACAGAATTGTTACAACCGCTTCTTTGAACGCCTTGACATCTTTCAGAAATCCTTTACAGTTTACCGTACAACGCTGTTGAATACAGTATGTTAAACACCTATATAGTCTGTCGTTTTTTTTTTTTCTGGAATTTGATTTCTCTGCGGTTGTGTCTATCCAACTGATAGTTGCCTATTTTTGAAACGTTTACTGTCATTTGTTCGTTTTTTTCATTTCTCTCTACACTCTTGCCGTTGTTTTTGTTGTATTACTGTCAAACTTTGTTGCTCTGCCTGTCGTGTGGCCTTTACGACGGGCAGAGCAACATAGGCATCTTTTTTTTTATTTTTTACCTGTACCCAGGCTCCGCCTGTGCTTTATTTTGTCATTTTCACTACTTCAAATTTTTGTGTGTCTTGTCGCTTGTTTGTTTCTTGCTATATGTTTCTTGTATTTTGTTTTTTATGTAACTACCCGTGCGCCAGCACTCAGGCCTCTGGCTGTTCCTGGGCACGTAAATAAACATGATTGATTGATTTATTGATTGATTATTTAAACATCTCAAACCCAAATTGCCATGATGCTGAGGCAGAAGGCCACTGCAATAGTCGCCTTACTAGGCCCCTTGCACCATACAGAAAAGTGACAGGAAAGGAAACAACTATACGTGCCCCAACACATACGCAAGTAGACACAAATATACATACTCAATTTTAGCATTTGAGGATGATGATTATGATGATGATGACCGAAGGCAAAAATCGGGGGCAGCATTTTGCTCTTGTAGCAGCCCAGCCGACGACTGCCACCACGGTCAGTGCTTAGCGTGCATGCGGCAACTCTCGCCCAGTTTGCCGCGTCACTCCGTCATAGGGCGCTGATCAACAGAACGGCCGTCGCTCCCGTGATATGGACAAAACATTTGGCGGGTGTACAAGAATAAAAATGGTGAAGAACAGGCGTACGATCTATTACTAATGATTATGTGCAGATGAAGATGAAGCGCTAATATCTGTCCATAGTCCACTGGCTAGTCGACACTTGTAGGATAAAAAAGAACGCTCACAATATCAAAGTTTTCAAAAAACAGGGCATTATGCGTAGACACTTCAACCGAGCAGGCAGCAGATTGAAAATCCTGAAAAATAGGCCAACAATTTTGCTTACTTCAGGCGCAAGTTTTGAAATATGAACAGACCATCAAAGATGCTCATTAAGCCAACACCCAGAAATTTCTGAGAAGAAACCTGATTGATTGTTTTATTGACATAATGCATATGAATAGAATCAGTTTTGACGGTGTTTATGGGCTCGAAACTAATAAATTTCGTTTTATTTAAATTTAAACTAAGATTGTTTGCGTGTAACCGATCACGAACTTTCATTTAATACGCATTATCCATATTTTGAAGCGCCTATAACGAACGGGAAGAGAAAAAAAAGGTTAGAGTCATCAGCGTACATAATCAAATCGGGGGGAGTTATGTATGCCGGCTAGCTGGGTGATCGATATATAAAATAAATAATAACGGCCCTAGTATTGATCCCTGCGGGACACTATGCTTTACTACCTGTGTGTCGGAGGATATGTTACTTGTTCGAACTTATTGGGACCTATCAGTCAGATAATTTCACAATAGGTTCAACGCAATGTTTTGAACCCTATAAAGCTTCTTGAAGAAGGGTCTCAAGATGTACACAATATAATTATTTGCGAAAATATAAAAATAGGCTAAGGGTATATTTTTCGCCTTCAATATTATCTATTAATATACCATTGGCCATATAGCTGTAACATTGTGATTTTAACATTGAGTAACGTTGGTAATATAGCTGTGCCTGTATGGAAATCTTTGTTTTCTCTTTAAAAGGATTTGTTTTGGAAATACGGATATCTTCGGAAATCCTTGGAAAAAGGGTTTGTTTTGTAAATATTTGAAAATATGGAGACATTTGTTTTCTCTATTACTTATTTTCATAAATTAAGGGCCACAAACGCCCGCGACCCCAGATGAACTAAAAACAACAGAGCCTTTTCCAACTTTACCGCACTCCTGCGGTGAACCTCCTGTCTCCTCAACCTAGCCGCAAATGAACGTCGACGCTTCCGATCTGTCTCTTACGCGAACCGTACCAGAGCAGCGCGTTTCGAATGGCACCCGAGATGTCCGCATCCTTTGTCATTGCCGCAGCGGAGTTATTCGACAAGCCCCGCCTCACCGGGAGGTTTGCGCCAGAAAAAAAAATTTTTCGCGTCGACGACGTCCAGTCCGCCGCCACCGCCGTCCCCGAGGCCCGTTCCCTCACTTGGACACCGCAACTTCTTCACCGACGCAAAATAAGCCAGAAGCTGCTCTAGAGCCAACGATGCGATTTGTGTGTCTTGTGATACCGCTGTCACCCGTGAGGCATACGGCGATGCATACCAATATGCTCAGAAGTATAAAATAGGAAGCGTGAACCGTCCCGGCCATGTTAATAAAAATCCCCCCGCCTTTCCTTATTCGAGTAGGTAGCAGCTTCAGCATGACGCAAGAGAAGTACGCAGAGGTTCCGACGTCTGCGATCTCCGTTGCGTACGTACACTTTGCTCGCTGATGTATGGTGCCCTAGAGGACCGCGGAAAGGGACATTGTACACGTTGGCCAAAAATGGTAAAAACGGGAAACAAAAACAAAAAGAGACCCCCCGAGGATTGCTCAGTAGATGCGAAGCGTATATTTACTCGATTTCGTAGAGGTACTCTCTCTCTGGGGGCTCGTTCGTCTAGTTTGATAGAATGAGCTTGTTGTGATAAGACTAGTACCACTTATTTTCACCAGCCTGAAACATATGTGAAAACGTACAAGGACCAAGAGAAGGACGACGTCCGAGCAGGTAAAAAACAGTCGAGGGGGGAGTCTCGACCGGAGCTGTATAGTTACTGAAACCGCCGAACGGTTCGCCCCAGTTATCGGTGGTTGTGCGGCATCCCGAGTGATCGGGTGAATGGTGCGGCAGAAGCATGCCTCTTGCAACGATCACAATGCAGCATCTTTCTGTGCTCTTTTATTTCTCATTTTTCCGCACTTCTGTTTGCCACCCTGGACCAACGCTCAATGGTTTTCTCTGTGGCAATCGCTTTTTGTGAGGAAGTAATTAAAAAATTAAACCCAGTTCCACCCAGTGTGAAATCTTCTAAAACAGCGGAGCTGAAATTCTCTTGTGTCAGCTCGAACGTCAACGGGTGCTCAACCAACGGGTGCTCAATGGAATCGGTAGCTAAATGTCAGCAACACGATATTCCCTCTCCTCTCTCCCTTACCTAGCAGGAAGTAGAGAGACCCGCCCCTGCGAGACGATTGTACCCTCTATCGGTGGGTCTGGGAACCACCGGCGAGGCGGTTCTCAGACCAACCGATAGAGGCCGCCACCTGGTCTCGGAACCTCCTCCAACCCCTGCGTGACGCCTGACCTTCAGCAGAAGGATGACAAGGCTCGACCTACAACAGGTCCGCTTTCAAAATCCTTTTGTTCTTTACATTTTGCCGAATAACCTTCGAACTTTGGAACGCTGCAGTGACGTTACAGCTACTTGGCCAGGGCACCGCCCTTAAAGGCAACTTCAACGAAATTTTCGGCCCCTTAAATGCCCTACTTTCCGGTAGTATTACTTTAAAAGGTGCTACGTGCAAAATTTCGGGGCCAAAATATGTATCCCGGCATCATAAAGCAAGATCAAAAATGCTCCTTTCAAACAGAAACTGAGAAAAAGGGCGGCCATTACGGCCAGCCTGAAGCGATATATCAGTCGGGAATCGAGTGAGCACCATCGGCGGATTCTTCCACAGCTGCCTGCGAGAAGACGGCGCGCATTCGATGCGTGTCGGGTCGTCTGTTTCTTAAAAAACTTCAAACATGTGCCAAAAGGGCTTGGCAAGTTCGTGAAACCGTTAGTGCTTTGCTGTGAGTGGCTGAGACGCGCCTATAGTCGTCCGATAAAAGGTAAACACAGGCACCGTGAGGCGTCATGGCGAATCTGGGAGCTAGGAACCAGGTACACAAAAGGCAGTGTTGAGCGCTAGATGGGCGCTGGCACAGCCAATCTTCCCTGTGCCGATCAAACCAGCCTGAGTTTGTGGGAGAAGAAAACAAGAAAAAATTGCACGCCGATCCACCCTGTGAAGGGGGTTGGAAAGCGCAGCTACAAACGACACCCACAACGATTACTCATGCGATGTCACTTGAATTCACACACGTGGCTCTACAAAGGGTGAAACCAGAGACAAGCGAAATGCACTTAACCGCGCCCTTTATTACTCCAAAGAGATATTCTTTGCTAAAGTTAAATGAATGCATGGTCTATGAATGGTGGTTGGTTAAGTTGTATTGGTGTAGCACATGCGGGGAAACTCTTTTTTTTATAAAATAAAGGAAGCTCAAAGATGATGTCACTTTTCCTTCGTCTCTGCCGCAACCGACGGAGGCGACGAGATCGGCGGCATAGGTGGGGGAGAAGTAAGATGCCATGCGTTGGTGTAAGCTTCTTTTAATTTTTACTAATCCTAGTGCATGCGCAAGGCACGCCCACGGCCCCTACACGTGCCGTGGGCGGAGCATACAACGGCGCAAACGGCCGCGTGCCGATATCAAGTGAAATTCAGCGACAACGCAGGGCGTAAACCCGCAGCTGTGATCGGTTAGTACACCGTCTGTCTTGCCCGTCTCCGCGTGCGCTTGCAGTTCAACTATCAAGGGGAAAAAACGCTTGTAGTTCAATTCGTACCGCAACGGGCTCTCGCTCCGTTTTTCTATTCGTTTCAATGTCGAATCCTGGCGGTGCCAGTAATTTCTGTTATTTGTTCGCATGAGTTTCGGGTTGACGCCGACAGTTGGCACAGAACCCTTAGCGGGTAGAGGTACAAATCTTCGCTTTAAGAAGCTACCGTGGGAGGAAAGCGCAGACACATGCCGGCTAGTGTGTAGGAATTCAGTTTCAGCGCATGTTCTCAAAGTTCAAATCAAGAATTTTATTATTTTTGCTTTCACGGGCACTTTTCTTCCTGTTAGCAGTGTGCCCGCGCCAAATCTTTAGATAATGTTGGCATACAGCGACGAAAACACTCCAATTTCTTCGCTGGCGTCGTGAAACACTGACCTTTCCCGAGAATCAATACTGCCAAATGTGACCCCTTTTCATTTTTCTAACCGGTGTGCGAAATGTTGCCAACAGCGGCTAGCTTTCATTTATTTTTTGACGAAGTTGTTTGAACTGAATCGTTTCCGTGCAGTCAGCCGCATGTGTACTCGTTTGCTCCCCTACCGGCCGCCGCGATAACAATGACAACGTATCGCCTCGCATCGGCCGTACTCACGCCACCGGGCGATGTTTAAAGGCATCCCGCTAACACATTTTCAAGCCACGTCTTTCCTCGAGAGAGAGAGAGAGAGATAAACTTTATTTTGAAGCCTGTGTCCAAAGGACTGCTCGGCTTCTTGGTTAGGTTGCAGGGACTATAGTCCTGGCTATCTATAGTCCTGGCGTGTTTTTAACGTGGTGCACCAGCGTGGTCCAATAGAGCTCTTCAAGCTCCTTAGGGGGTGTGACCCATGCCTCCCAGCAAGTAGGGCGCTTTGTGGCAGGAATTGGTTGCAGGGAAGATCTCAGGGTGCTTTGTATGTTTGGGCATGTCCAGAGGGTGTGTTCATTGTTGGGGTATTGGTCGCAGTGTGAGCATTTTGGTGTGCCTGGAAGCCCGTCTATGTAGTGTTGTATGTGTTGTGTTGGTAGCGTGCCCGTTTGTGCACGTCGAATGAGAACAGCGTCAGGGGCGGGCGAATTTTCGGGGGTAGGGGAGGGTGGTTCTCTGATCTCTGACGTCCCGTAAGTACTTTCTACGAGTCTGATGCATTTCTCGGAGGTGCTCTTTTGGGTCATAGAAGCGAGGCCAGGGTATTGGGGTACCCGGATCAAAGAGAGCAGCTCGGGCTAAGGCATGGGCCTTTTCATTCCCCTTTACACCTGCGTGTCCAGGGACCCATATCACAGTGGTATGAAGCTCGGGGTGGTTACGTGTGATGCTGGCGAGTGTGTAGCGCATGTGGGGGTGCATGTGATTCTCCCGTAGATTGCGAATTGCTGCTTTGCTGTCCGTGATGATTACCAGTTCTGTTTGATCTTGGTGTGCTTCTATGGCGTTTACAATAGCCTGAAGCTCCAGAGATGTCGACGACGATGCGGGGGCGTACTTGGCTACTGCGGAGAGGACGTCGCTATGAAAAGCTGTCGTTCCGATTTTGGTGTCTTTGTTGTACGCAGCGTCGGTGTAAATGACCGTAGTTCCTGGGGAAAATGTCTTCCTGTTGTAGTGGTTTGCCCTGTCAGCGCGGCGACTTGCCTGGTCTGGACCCATATTTTTGGGTATGGGCTTCAAGGTTATGTTGGCTGGACATCACCATGGTGGCGGCTCTGGTGGAATATGTTGGAGCGGCGAGATGTTGTGGCCCAGATCAAGGAGGATGAGACGACCTTGGGGCGACGATTGTAGTCTTTGGCTTTGGGCGAGGTGGTGCGTGTCAATCTTCTCACTGAGTGTATTCAGCGCGCCTGTGGCATATAATAGGTCATTTTGGGTGAATCTTGGGGTGCCTGATATGATACGGGTTGCGTTGCGGAGAATTACTTCGAGTTTTGTGTGCTGAGTTTTTGTCAGATAGTAGTAAGGAAGGCCGTACATGATCCGTGAGATAAGGAGAGCTTCCACCACCTTGCGACCTTCATGTTCCTTTAAACCATACTTGCTGCGGGACACCCTATTTATCATGTGGAGGATCTGGTTCGCTTGAGTAGTGCGAGGCCGTGACTGTGCCCTCATCAATAGGGCAAGGACTCACCTTTGGCACCTCTGTGCACGCTATCGGAGTGAAGTGAGAAACAAAACAAAAAAGGACAATTTATTTGCTCCTCCGCACAAGGTGTTCCCTACCCAATTTCAAACATAGGAACCCGCAATACTTCACTTCCTACCGCGCAATTTATAATTGGTTGTTCTTTTCGTCTGCATCACCGTGGCACCATTAACAATCGCAGTTGCAGCGTAGTCGTCACTATGAAATTAATTGCGAAATCATGATTACGATGATTTATCGCGATTGTTAATTGTTTCGAACAGATTATTACGATATTTTCTAACAGTGTGAACTGATGATTACGGTGATTGAAGAAAATCAGCTCGAACTGATTATTACTGTGATTGGGATGAGTGACAACTGATGATTGCGATGATTGCAGTAGGAACTTCCAACAGAATCCGCATGATGTTGAAAGACGTTCGTATACAATCAATGCAGGAAGCGAAAAGAACGAATATGCTTTGCGCCCGTGCTAACGCACGTTTTTTATTCCCATGAGGCTTGACAGGTGGCCGCTGCAGCTCGCAACTTGACAAGCAGAACTGGAGAAAAATGGGCTCTAATGAAATGCACGTGTCGCCAAGCTGTCTGTCCAACCGAAGGAAGTCCGCAGGAAATCATCAATATCAAGCACGGAAATATATTGAGCGGAGGACGAAAAATAGAAGCGACTGTTCAGACAACTTTTTCTTCTTCTGACACCACCACCGGGCAGAGACGACATAAATCGAGGCAAAGAAAAAACGAGGAATCACCTTAAACAAGAAAGCAAGCGTCGGTACGTTATCTCTTTTCTCCCCTCATGTTCCGTCAATAGGTTATGAAAGTCTTCCTAAAACTAACGTCATGTAAACACGAAGCAGTGGGAACGCCGCAACAAAATCTGCAACCAATCGAACTTCCGTTATTGGTAACGTGCAACCAATGCCCTGGTTGAGTCGGTGGGGTGACGGCACGAGCAGGAGGAGGTAAGAGGCGTCCGTCAAGAGCCAGACAGGATGTTCAAAAGCAGCGCGCCAACGACGGCTAGGCGCGCGTGTCATGCGACCATGGGCCGCAGTTAGCAGGCCGAACACCCCAGTTGTCACTTTATCTCCGGATCAATTGGCGTACCGCTAAGAAGAAAAGTGAGAGCGCTGCTTTTACGAGCTATGCTTCAGCTCCCACTCTATTTTTACGCCCCGTTTCGCACGTCCCTGTCAATCAGTGCAACCAAGTCCATCCACACAAAACACAGCTACGGGGCGAAAGCTTATTTATCTATTTATTTATTAATTTCCTTTCATACAGGCGTGTTTTCTTTAATCACGCCCTTTCTCCGCCATAGTGGTCGCAAGGCTTAGAGATGTCGTCTGAGATGTTTACGCTTGTGTACACACACCACACACACACACACACACACGCACACGCATGCACGCACGCACGCACACACACGCACACACACACGCACGCACACACGCACACGCACACACACACACACACGCGCGCGCGCACGCACGCGCGCACACACACACACACGCACACGACGCACGCACACACACCACACGCACACCACACACGCACGCACGCACACACACACGCACACAACACAGCACGCACGCACACACACACGCACACACACACACGCACGCACACACACACGCACGCACACACGCACGCATGCGCACACACACACGCGCACGCACGCACGCACACACACACACGCGCACGCACGCGCACACCACACACGCACGCACGCACGCATGCACACACGCACACACACGCGCGCACGCGTGCACGCGCGCGCACACACACACACGCACACGCACACACACACGCACACACGCCACGCACGCACGCACGCACACACACACACACACACACACACACACACACACACACGCACACGCACACACACACATGGCTTCAAGGTCTCTTCCTGCTTCTCGATAAGCGTCCAAAATCTAAGACGTTCCCAAGGCGATCCCCTGTATTGTATTGTAGCGCGCAAGAAGCCTTCGATCTGGCTCTTCCTGTGTATTTATATACCGTAGTCAGAAAAGCGACTCTATACTGGCGCTTGCTATTGTCTTAGCCTGCTCACGTTCTTATGAATTTTCAATTCAAAGGCTGCCGGGATTGTGAGGTTTTACTCCGCCCGTGAACAGCTTTCTGTCTGGCAGCGCATAAATTTCCCCAGTGGATAAAAGCATCTAATTTCGGTCATCTGAAGTACAGTTACCATTATTCTTATGATATAGCTCGCTACATCACAACTTCAACGCTGCAAGCAATACTTCATATGCATATTATTGCATGAAAACTGACGGAGTTAATTAAGAATTAGGTTTAACAGAAACATCACAGCATACATGCCTCTTTCGAATTTGTTCTGTCCGAGTTCATTGTTTACAAATAATAAGTTGCCGCGTATATGCTTACTTCACTGAAAGTCACGTCGAAAGACGATAAAGGTAATCCCGCCCCTAGCACTCCTTATGCAAAGAATGTTAGAGACCAAGAGAATGCGAAAACGTTAGTGGCTAATTGCCGAACGTGTGTCTGACCATCTTTTCTTTTCCTTAGCGCCCTGTTCGGTTTGTTGCATATAGCCTGGGCCAGTCATCCTTTTCAGGCCTATATACAGGCTTAACGACATGGAGGAAGAAAAGTGTTAGGAGGGAGCATGACGTCAGGCGGCCCAGCTTTGGCAAGCCAACCTCCTCTGATGTCACATTCTCCTCTCCTCGGGCTCCTCCTGCGCAATGCATCATGGAAGATACACTAGTTTCAAGCCCGCGGTAGCATTTAGTGGCTCCGGCTGGCTGACGGTGTAGGTGGAGCCGAGCTGGCGTCGTCGAAGGCGCCGTACGAGATTTTTCGCCAGCGTTGCGCTTGTATCTTGGAAGTACTGTCGCTTTTCAAAGTGACACGAGACGTAGATCCCATGCTCAGGAAGCACCTTCACGAGCTGCGAGACGAATTCGACTTCTGGCGTTTATCGCTATAACGCGCCACCGTAAACGTTCACAAGCACGGAGCGAACTACGGGTGAGTGGTGTTTGCCAGGTGCGCTTTGACGATTGCGTGTGGCATTCTGCTGAGAGTTAACGCACCGCCTTCCCTTTACATCATAACGCTGTAACGAGTGTGCTATCAGCTGAGAGGTGGTGCGAAAAGCTTTGGTTTCGCTCGCGTGCGCATTTGCATACGTTCGCCTTATCGGTGCTCCGGCATAGGGGCACGTTGTACGTGCCACAATTGTCGTGATGAAATTTGTGGTGCGTTGATGTCTCCTTCAGTGCATTATGGAAAACAAAACGTGCAAAATCACTGATGATGCGGGCGGGCGCGAGAAGAACAGATCATTTTCCGCCTCACGTCGCAGGCAGTACGCAAGCTGGTTTTCTGTCTCTCCTGTCCGACCACATTGCCCGCACGATCAGCCCGCTCCGCGTTTCAGTTTGCAGGCAGCGCTGCGCGCAATGCCCGGACGGCGACTCGTCGCCGAAATCCGAATACCCGGACGGCCCGGCAACCGAACCGGCGCACGCGCAGCGCGGGCGGGCGGCCACATGAGTCGAAAAGAACTAGCGCGCTTGCCTGTCATGTGAGGGTGTAGGTCCCGTGAATTTTTCCTTTTTATTTTTTATGACTAGGCTTCGCAATTATCACATGACGCTCCCCCCTAAACTTTCCTTTCCTCCATGCTTAACAACTTGTAGCCGTAGCGCTGAGCCGCACAGCGTACAAACGTCATACTCATTCCAGGCAATTCTGGGGGTGCCGCATCCATCTCAAAACGTTTCGTTACGGATAACGTTGGGCCGGAAAGTAAACCAAAGGAAATGTCAGGCTGCCAGATCGTTTTCAGCCACCTGACTTGTTCCAGCTAATGCGGATGTTTCTTCAAAATTCTTCGAAAATTCTTCACAATTCTGCAAAATTCTTCAAATTTCTTCAAAATTCTGTCCGACCAATTACCTCTATTCACGCTATTATAACGATTACCGATATTATTTCGCAGATCTTGCATTTTTGTGGAAATGCCGGCCGTCACACGGTCCTGGCTGTGGGGGTACTCGCCAAAGAATGTTAGGCGTTAAAAAGGTCATGACACTTCTCCGTCTAACGACCACGATGGTTGAGCGCGAAGCTTTCTCGTGATGGATTCTTTGGTTGGCCAATCCCATACTGCGAGTATGTACGTACGCAGCACGTTCTCTAGAATACCCGCAGCAACTCTTGGGTGTGCACTCTTAAGGCCTAATTTTTCGGGTTTGGAGTGTACTGCGCGAATCGCTCCCTGCGGCTTGGCGTTCGCTTCGACCATGCCAAAATGAATAAATCAGATCGACGCGGGCTTCATAATGCGGGGGACCAGGGTTCGATTCCGGCCACAGGTAGCGTTTTTTTCTTTCACTTCACCCAAGACCTTTCATTATCATCGTCAGAGAAAATTGGCTTTCCTACAGGGCGTATTGGCGTGCAACAGGGTCAGCGAGGATACTGAGCTTCTTGTTAATAAATGGACACATGAAAACGCCTCGTCTTTGAAAGACACGCCAGCCTCGGCAGTTTTTGCATGCTCGCAGGAAACGTCCACCGCACCCGAGCCAAGCAGTTTCGCTGTACAAAAATGCCGCGTATGTGCTAAGGCGGGCAAGTCGACCATACAGCAGAATCTCAATAAACGGGAATCGGTTAAACAGAGCTACCCTCTAAACGAAACAGGCGACTCCCGGTAGGTTAGCTTTGTATTAAGGAATTGTGAAAAAATCCCCCGCATTTACCCGAGGGGAAGAATGTGAAAGTGCGAATGCACGAGTTGAATTTGCGCGGTTCGGTAATGTTCGCGAAAAGAGAGATCACACACACACCACACACAACTACAAAGAAAGGAAAGAAAGATGCATTTATTCACAGACACCTATTTGTGTTGTCGTTGTACTTGATTGCTAGAGCGGATCTCAGCTTTGAAATTTCGTGTCAGTACTCCTTTAAGCGGGTGCATTAGCCGTTCTCACGCCCGATTCCTGGCCAATCCCCCACGTGGGTATGGGCCATGTCAGCAGGAACAACAACAAGAATGAGCCATGGGGACGCGGCCAGGCAGCGCGCGCCCATCTCCCCCCTGTTGCTAGGGAAGACGAGGAGCGCGCGCACCCGCAGCTGTTGCTATGCGGACTACGGGGGCGGACGATTCAGGCTCGCTTAAGAAGTGCATTCGCACTTAAAGAATCTTGTTAATCTAAACTGAAACTTTCCTGCTCCCGTGTAAAC
Source organism: Haemaphysalis longicornis (assembly GCA_013339765.2). Classification (NCBI taxonomy): domain Eukaryota; kingdom Metazoa; phylum Arthropoda; class Arachnida; order Ixodida; family Ixodidae; genus Haemaphysalis; species Haemaphysalis longicornis. The sequence goes on from CM023450.1 coordinate 84,863,198, forward strand.
CGTACCGAAAGCGTAGTCGAAGCGCAGTGCCATGCGTCGCACGACACTGCCCGTATCCGTCCCTGGCGGCTTCCGGGTTATTGGCGCTCACTCCGCACACTGCCCCCGCACCGCTTGCTAATAGGCGCGTTATGCTTGTAGTCGTGTTCATATAGCCTATAAGACTTAGTGTCGTTTTTCGGTTTTGTGAGCAATATTTCCTCGTGAAGTAAGCATCCGATGTAAAGCACAGAAACGGCTTCCCAATGCGCTTACGCTGAAAAGAATGATGGAGATTGTCAAATATTAAAGGGGCACTGAAATCAAAATAACGTTGCTCTAGATCGATAGGTTAGCTCAGCGAGAACACAATTATACCTCTCTTACGCGTAGTTTTTTTTTGAATCAGGTACCAAATAGCGAAAAGGTGAAGACCGGTGCTGTCGCCACTGGCTATGCCGCTAATCCTGCCCCAAAAGTGCTTAAATAGTATGGTGTGCGCAACGTCTTTCCTGACTGCCACTGGATGGCGCTACTCGTTCATAACAGGAGCGGCGGTACCTCTTTTAAGTAATGCACTTTATAAGCGACCCCCAAACCATCCACCGCCGGCGGCGGCGGCGTCCGCAGTGCTCCTCTATATTTAAAAGAGAAACAGCATCCGGCGCCAGGTTTCGATCCGAGGACTTTGCGGCCGCTGCGCGACGCTCTACCGACCAAGCCACGGACACGACGCTGATATCAGTGTTAGTGAAGCGCCTTATATCTTTAACGCATTCAAACTACGTCGTCAGCGGCGTGCGTTGGCGACTCAGCGGCGTTATAGCGGCTTGATAACTGCGTGGTTCTACACGTGATACTACAAACCCGATGGAAGAGATGGGAAGAGAAGGCGGCGAGGCGGTGGGCTGCGGGGGCCGAGCGCAAGCGCCGCAAGCGGGCCGACAACCGTGCATTCGCACTTTCACATTCTCCCCCTCGGGGAAATGCAGGAGAATTTTTTTAAGGAAGCGCACGAGCTACGCCGAGCGGTTAGTTTACGCCAACATTCGCCTGGCCTCAAAATGACAATATGTTTTTCTTCAAAAAGCGTCAATACTGATCACAGTTCCCATGAAGGAACACTTTGTTCAGTGGTCTACAACTGCAAAGGACGTAGGAGTTCAGGAAAGCATGATCGATTTAACCCAAAACTGACCAAACCGCTCGGTATGAGATATGGTTGTATTCTGTTGCCTCTATACAGCTTTGAATCTCCGATGCCTCGCTTGCTTCCGGTTCATCGTGACGCAAACCGCGACTGCAGTCGATGTTTATGTCACGTTTGATGAGCTTTCGATTTGCCATTTTTCAGCAATTACAGCATATTTCGGTACCGAATCGACGCTAAACTACCTATCTGGAAGGCCAGACTTTCGTTTGAAAACAACTTGCTGGCTGCTTCCAGTGTCCCTTGAAGAGAGTGGGCGTATCGCAAAAAATGGCGTTTGCGACGGATTACACCATCCCCACAGGCAACTTGTCGATCATAAAAATTGGCAGCGAGAGCTATAACAAGCACATCGGAAGTAATTTTTCTTTACGCAATACATCGCAGTTCCCATTGAATTTACAGGCGGAACGAGTAAGTGGACTGTTGCCATTTTCTACCTCCCGGTAGTAGTTAAAAAAAACCATCCGCTCGTTACTTTTGGATTATAAAGCTTGTGCCCATAGTCTACCATTCTCCTTATTACCTGCGTTTCGCACCGCGCAGTGTAGAATTGCTACATTCTCTGTAAACGAAACTTCTGATAAACGGGAACGTATTTTTCTCGGTCTCTTGAGGTTCCGTTCAATAAGAGTCTACTTCGTCTGTTTCATTCAGCGCACGTACACAGCGCTGCTTTTCGAACACACAACTCGCACGCATTCTCGCACGATTTCGGCTACTATACCAGTGGATAAGAATGCCAAAAAAACCAATGCGGACATAAAAAAAAACAGCCTTGCGTTATGTTTCTTTTAACTCTTCGCCCCAGCTTTCATTCGCATTTTCTAGGCCTATTCCCAGCACACAAAGAGGATCCAGGGTAGCTAAATGAGAGACGCAGAAGCGTACTGAGCACGTGGCTCGATATTCGGTGGGGCGGAGATCACCTTTCAGGAACTGCGGCGGCGGCGGCTGGCATTGTGCCTATAGCCTGCGCGCTTGGGTTGGAGGCGCGTGGCTTTCAGCTCAGCCACCTGAACCCTTTTTCGCTGCTGCTCATTGGCTTCATCGTGAGAGTGCGGGCCGTGAGCACCCATGCATGCATAATGGGGTCTTTTTTTTTTTTTAACCGCCGGGAATACGTATATCGCAAGGCGTATCGCCCCGTATACCACCTTTCGGTGGTTTTAGGCGAGAGAGCGCTGAGGCGCCTGTTTGGAAAGTATAATTAAGCAGGACAGGGGATAAGTTTTCACCGAATGGAAAAAGCAAATCGATGAACTGGCAACCCGGCATTTAGCCTAGGGTGAATGCCGAGGTATTCCTGGAGGTAGAAAACGGGACACCCCAGTGGGGGGGAGGGGTAAAGGGACGTACAGGAAACAAAGGGTTTATATTCGTGGAAAACATTTTATGCGAGGAGTGCTCTTATTTAAAACCTCATTTTGCACTACGCCTCATTTCCCGCCGAGCGAACAATCCCACTCACAGTTCAATTGCATGCATTAATTTTGAAGATGCGCTTCAAGTCCTCTGTGGGCATATTTTGCTCGACGATTGAATTTCCTTAAGCAAGACTTTATCCCGCAACACAACAGTTGCTAAAAACTGTCGCACGTACGGAAAGTTCAGCCGAACATATAACACAGCACCCAATGTTCACAGGGTTGATGTCCACGCCAAGTTCACAATGGGCAAAAAAAAAAACGGGCTCCACTAAAGCCGTGTTTCCGGAAAAAAAGCAGGGCCAGTTTCGCCACGCATGAGATCGCAGCGCAGCGTAAATCCTGTTTTCATCTGTTTGAAGACTTGCACCCATCCCCCTGAGGCAGAATATACCGGAAGAGTTCTAGTCTTATGGCTTCTTTTCAATGTTTTGCTTGACAATGGTCAAAATATTGCCTCTTCAAAATATCCTTCGTCATGAAACTTTAAAAGTGTTCTTTGGTAAGAATAAATGTAAATTTTACACTCCTGGTAACTGTTTTGAAGTATTCAACGTCATATTTTTAAAATATGCTTGTAACGGGACGGCACACTTTTGGTTTGAAAAACTTGCTTGGCGTCCATTTTGAAACTATGTAGTCCTGCGGAAATGGGACATTATTGTTTATTTTGACAAAAAGACGGGACGCCAGAAGCGGACCTTCAAAACGGCACTGTCCCGGCCAAAACGGAACGTCTGGTCAACCTAAGTTTAACCCAAGCTGAGTCTGTTCTGCATAGTTACTTTAATGTTGTCTTAACCCTGATTAACCCCCACAAAATTTTAGAGTTTCATGTACAAGCTGTATGTCCCTTGGGAGTTGAGAAGGCAGAAGAAGAACCGATTATGTTGTACCCTCCTAGTAAGCAGGAAAAATAAGCGGAAAATGTAGGATGTTGCTTGATAAATCTCGAGGATGGACTGGTGTCGATGTAAAAAAAATCCTTTTCGATGTCACGCATACTTGCGTGATTGGCCAAAATTCATGGGTATTGGCCCCAGGTGGTGATTGGCCAAGGTTGATGAAGGCTCCGCGCATCACTCTGGAAATGCCCGCTGCTTGCATGCTTGCTTGGTTGTTTTATTGGTTTATTCAGAGTGCAGCGATCCCGTAGACACAATATCTTCGAGTACATGAAAGGCAGCCTGGGTACCCGCGCAACTTGAACCATCTTCAAATATCTCATTGATCCGAACTTGGGTCGCGCCACCACAAATCGAAAAATCGCTAGAATTTCAAACTTGCGCAGCAGCAGGGAGCAAGACCTTTTCGCAGATTTAACACCGCTATACCTAAAAACGACACCAGTGTCATTTCCCGTCGTCTGCACCGGCGCACAAGACACCTAGTTATACGCCGATTTAATGATGCACAAGTTAGAAGGGCCGCACTCGATGAGTGTCGCAAAAAAAAAACGCTCCGGGCTGAGATCTAATCACATTTAACGTGATATTCAATTTGAATGACAAGTCCTTAAAAAAATGTTTAAGCAAATTCAAGGAATATTGGGGAACAAGTGAAATTCCGCCCGAGATGATAGAATTCAAAGGGCATGTCATTAATAAACTAAGCAAACCGCTCAATGTAAACGATCGTTGGCCATCCTCTATCACTTCCGGCGTAGGCGAACTGATGCGGATGACCTTGCTGGAGATGATCGAACGCTTTCTCGGAGTTACCGAGAAGCTCCCCAAACACATGTATGGCTTTCAGGAACATCACCCCATCCTGTCTATCTTAACCTAAACAAAACATCGGGCAAGTGACAAGTACGATGAGTCTAACGTATAACCAATATTAACTTTAGACCTAAAAAGATCCTTCACTAATGTACACCACAAAGCGATCCTCGCGAACCTACACGGGGCCGGGTGCGGGGCGTGAGTCTAAGCGAATGTATGAAAGACATAGTCACCAACTCAACGACCACAATCAAGAGGTGAAAACTTCTACCGGGCCCAATAAGCTTGGAGCCAGGGACATGGCCGCTTGCTTTCATGCTCGCTTGCTCTGTCAGGCGGTCCATCGTCGCATTTCATGCCTTCAGCGGAATTTTTCCGATAATCTAAAACTGCGCTCGTCCTCTTGTCTCCTCTTTGTATCGTTGTTCCGCGCAATCCTCACGGCTTTTCAAATAATCTAGAATATCATTTTCTGCGTTGACAAGAGTATCGATTACCGTCTTAAAAACGATGTTGCACTTGCTTTCGTTATGGTGCTTGTGCGGCCAATGTTACCCTCAATTCCATGCATTTTTAAAGACGATAGTCTTTCTTGGGCTACTTAAGCCCAGAAATTTTGGTCTATCGTCTGTCTGTCTGTCTGTCTGTCTGTCTGTCCTGTCTGTCTGTCTGTCTGTCTGTCTGTCTGTCTGTCTGTCTGTCTGTCTGTCTGTCTGTCTGTCTGTGACTCGATTCAGCTACCCTGCCAAAGTGAAACGAAGTCTGCGCAATAGTCTTCTATACTCGCAGCCAAATCAAAACGTCTATAGTCCAGTTTCTAAGTTCATACATGTCAACATTGTTCAACAAAAACAAGACATTACGCAAATATAAGGCCGAAAATTGATACACAAGGGATATTTACAGTTTTAATTTATAAAAAATTCATAGATGCTTGATTTTTGCGAAATAAAATAATACATTCACTGCAGAAAAAAAGCCAGCATCTCCATTCCGTGGATGATGGCGAGGGTTCGGAGTACGGGGACTCGAAATGACATCCAAGTTGCGCCCCGAGTGACATCCGATTGGCGCTCCGACCGTCATTCGATTTGAGCAGTGAGTTGCACCTTGACTATTCCCTAAATGAAACTGCAACTCACGGCTCAAATCGAATTTCGCTTGATTTTCGTTTGATGGTGGTGTGCGCACGGATGGACGCGGACGGACATTGGGAGGTCCTAAGGTACTCCGCACCATTACAGGCGAGGGAGTAAGCCGTTTGACTCTCGGGTACTAACTCGGTCGTAGCCCAATGGATAAGACGACTGACACTAACTGTGTACGGTCTACCAGACACAGGCTCGAATTCTGCTGGTGCCTGTGTGATTTTTTGAGATTGTAAATGCTATGCGCATGGACGCGGACGGACATTGTGCGGTCCTAAGGTACTCCCCACCTAACATTCACACTGTCACCTGCTGTTGTCCGCGCCACTATAGCTTCTGGCGGAATTTTAAGAAATCAAGCGGCAACAGTTACGAAAGGTTCCACTAGATAGATTCCATGTTCTGCTTGGAACGCACGTGGACTAGGGAAACGCGGTTCTACAAACATTGTAGGCGGGTGCCTCATTTCACGCCCGTCTCCGCCGTGCGGCAGCGCTGCAATCGAAGCACCCGGCCTGGAGCAGTGGAACGCGGTAACCTTAAATCGACTTGAGCAAATGTTTAGCCCGTTTACCTTGGGAAGAGTGTGACGCAAGAGGAACAACATGAGAGGTGAGCGGGAAAGCGAAGGGAGCCAGTTACTTAACAAATTTTGACAAAGACTATCGTCTTTTTTCCACATTTGCAACGAAAGGAGCAGATGCAGGGCCAATTTTTTTTCTGTAGCGCTACAGTTGCACACAGGCTACGCCTACCCTGATATAAAAGAAATTACACAAAGAGGTAAATGCAAAACGTGACTGTAAAGTAAAAATAAGGTTCGCTGCCGATACCTTCACAATAGTGGTTCTGCAGGGCAACTATAAAAATATTACAAACGACATGAGGTTTGAAAATAAGAAATGTGCCAACTAAAAGAATGTATAGATGCTGCAATGCTTCAGTGCAATAGGGGACATACAATGTGTATGTATGTATGTATGTATGTATGTATGTATGTATGTATGTATGTATGTATGTATGTATGTATGTATGTATGTATGAATGTATGTATGTATGTGTACATACGTACGTATGTATATATGTATGTATGTATGTATGTATTGTATGTATGTATGTATGTATGTATGTATGTATGTATGTTTGTATAAATATACAAAAAACAATGCGTATAAAAATCCCAATTCCTGGGACCAAAAATAATTTTTGTACGTTGCATGGACCATATGGCAACTTTTCTGACGATAATCTTGGAGAAGAAACGGCCTAAAACGGGACAGAAACTTTAAGATGACCGCGTTTCCGTCGTCATTGCTGCCGCGCGCAAGAATTCATGGTCTCCCGATGTTGTCTGGCCGAACTGACGCCTGTAAACAAAGCGGAAGGTAAAAACGAAGTAATGTAAGCGTGAAGAGAGACACAAGTTATCTAACGTAAAATCCCAAACAATAACATTGACAATATCAAGAGAAAGCAAGTTCTACTGGATGCGTTCAGTCTTGTGGTATCTTTTTTACCGTAATATTTTCTAAACTCAAGAAAATACCCATTTGTGGGGCCCTTCTTTTGTCACGATGCACTGTCACAGAGAGACAACAAGAGCGAGAAGAAAAAAAGGAGAAGGAAGAGGAAAACGGGAAAACACCAACACCAAGAAAGCACAAGCCACCCGCTCTCATACAAATCCCATATTTACATCAGTGAACGAACGGCGATACATCAGCGAAACGTAAACTGGTCGTAACTAATCCTCGTATACCTTGTGCGGTGAGGCGAATTGGGTGTTTTGGCCGCACTTGTCCGATTACGCTTTACACCTCCCTCTACCCCATATTATCCCCGCAACTCGTGGAAACATGGGCGAAATGATGGGACGGAGAAACACGAATCCTTACGACGCCACCTTCTTGGTGCAGCTGTATTTATGAATGTGTGACCCGAATCAACTGCGCTGAAAGACACCCAACCGAACTCTTGTGCAAATTTCAAAGTTATATTACCCCTTTTTTAGCATTAGAAAGGGGAAGCAAAAAGAAAGGGGGAAAGTGTGCGAAGACCGACGCAGTACGGGGCACTGACGGATCTTCACTTGCTCCATGGCCGGTGAAGGAGCAGCCGGCCAGCCGGATATTGAATCCCGAGAAGGAGCTTAGGTCAACACTACCTTGCGCCACTCATAGCTTCTGCAGTCCGGAGTGACGTTCAAGATCTCTTTAGCAACAAAACAGTAAGCCTGAAAGATCAGGATGGTGATATATTTACTTTACCAACAAGCACTGCGCGGGTTCTAATTAAAACCAGCGGCAATTCTGTGCTACCTGAGAGCCGATATTTTAGCTAATCGACCTCCGTGCCTGCCTTGCAGGCCAGTTTCTACTCCGAAAAACTGGACTTGGTCATCCCGACAGTGGCGTCTTTTTTCTCAGACAACAAACTGCTTTTTGAGCTCGGATCAAGACATTCTCTTTTTACAGGAAAGCTCCAAAGCTCTACTACCCAGTGGTTTCGTCCCCGTGGGCAAAAACGTCAAGGCGCCAAAGCTTAAGACGCCGACCGTATGCGTCCAGGCTAATCAGGCATACAGCATAGACCTCACATTTCTTCTAGCGAAACCACAGAGCAAGCATCGAAACCGCATTAGGGATGATAAGGCGCCTATGGAACAATGGTACCCCCCTACCCCAGCCTTGTGTTCCCGGTAAAGATTGTTTGATGATTGTCTTTGAAGGCTAGGCAGGACTAGTGATTGATTGATTGATTTGATTGATTGATTGATTGATATGATTGATTGATTGATTATGATTGAATGAATGAATGATGAATGATGATTGATTGATTGTAGGGTTTAACACGCCGACGCAACGCAGGTGGTGAGGCGCGCCGTAGTGGAGGGCTCCGGATGAATTTTGACCACCTGGGGATCTTTAACGTGCGCCGAAATCTCGTACACACAGGCGTTTTTGCTTTTCGCCTCCATCAGAAAAGCGGTCGCCGCGGCCGGGAATCGAATCCGCGACCTCGTGCTCAGCAGCGCAACGCCTTAGCCACTGAGCCATCGCAGCGGGTGCAGGACTAGTGTCACTAACTAGAGCAGTTTTTGCAAAGACGCTGAACGCATGCGTCAGGCTAGGCAGGACTCAGCATCTGCCGCCAGAGAAGCCGAGCGCAGTGTCATTAGATAAGGTAAAAAATTACCCCCATCTCCCCGCGAGGGAACCCTGGTGTGATGCGACTGCATCTGGGGGTTCAATTGGCGTTTCCATTGGGTTGATTCTCTAAATCGGGTGAAACGTGTTGTGAACGCGTAGGATGCCTTTCCATCACATGCGGGTGTTCTCATACGCGGGAAGAGGGGGGTAATTTTCACAGCGCCTGAAGGAGAGGAGACAGCGGAGGGGAGTCGCGCATGCGCGCAAAGCGAGCGAAGCGCGCGCACGCAGCTGTTGTTTATGATAATGAGACGGAGTGAGAGTGTTGCGCACAGCTGTCGGAGAGAAGAGCGGAGGAGAGGCGCGCATGCGCAGGTGGCGTGCGGACGCCGCCGACGCCGATGCCGACGCAGGAGGGACATGCCTCAGAGCAAGAGATGCGTCGCATCTAATAAAGTAGCACCTCTGAAGAACGCAAGTCATAAACGGCGGCAATTTTAGCTTTTATCAGTGCTGCGAGATTGCCGCATCTACGGCATTGCCCTTAACTTCGACCAGGTCGTTTGTTAACAACACTACCGAGGATGCAGCGAAACGGCTTCTTTGGACACACTTCTACTGCTGAAATGCTGTTACACGCGTTATCTTTGATTCGGATTCCGAACGACATCAGTCGCGCGCACCCGCAGAGCATGGGGGACAAGCTAAGCCTACGAGAGTTGACCGACTAAAATGCACAACCAACAATATGGCGGCGCCCATGAACCGTCGCAGTGTAAACAAACGTCCCGTAATGCGATCTGACCAATAATCATAGCGGGGCCACGGAACAGTAGGAGAAAAGAGTGCCGATACCCTGTACCCTCATAGTGACACTAGGCGAGCGCAAGCGACAAGCCCGCCGAGACGACGAGAAACATTTTATACCTTTCTCCATCCCCATTTGTAGTGGTTTAAAGCAGCTTTGCTGGACATCGACTTTCGCAGGGCGGGATGGCGACCAATTTTCTGTTTCGTTACAACATGCAGTGGGCTGCAACTATGAGAAGGGCCGGCAAACGATTTTAGCTTAACAAGACCGTTAAACCTCCTAGACTAATTTGAATTTGTCCCGTTATTGCATTTTAGTTCAACTCTTGTAATATTTCATTCAAACTATGCCCACAAGTTTGGGGGCATAGTTCATTTAGGAGAGGGAGCGGAGGAGAAGAAACAAAATATAGGGAGTTCCACTATGTGAAGAAGGATGACTCGGGGAGGTGGGCGCAATCGAAGGAGGGCGCGAAACAACACGCTGTTGTGTGTAATTTGCGATTAAGCACTGTTCTTAGATAATTAGCTAACTGAAACTTGGGGGGACTAGAGTTTTATTTTAGCGGACAAACATGGGGCTGTCCGTTTCCCTCCTGTAGCAGACGATGTACTGACAACAGACGGGAATTCCACATTATTGACTTCACTGTGAACTACCTAATCATGAAAAGGAGATTAAACATGGCATGGTTTAGTTGCCATATCGTTTGTGCGGTATAGTTTCGATAAAATAAGAGTTGCAGCCATTTTCTGTAACCATGCTCTCTTCGCAGATGGCCATGTATTTGGCAGCAGAGCAGTAGTTCTGTAACGTTCCGAACTTCCCTGTGAAGTAATTAATTATTACGAGTAAATCAAACTCGGCGTAATGATAGAGCCGTCCTAGCAGGCAATTTCAGTATGACGTTTTTTTTTTTTTTCAAGGTGCCTAAATTACATTGAGAGCTACATTTCCCAGAAAGTTGGCTTTGCCGCAAGCTAAAATTTTTATCGACGTTACTTTTTCCTATACACACCCTGTAGACGAACGCAGCTTTGGTCAAAACCAAAGGGCGTCAATCACATAAATGCTAATTTCGGTTACACCGAAAGGGGGGCAAGCCGCTTTCAATTGGCTTGCGGGTGATACCGGTGGTACGTATGCATGTGGGTTGAATTTTACGGAAAAATAAAGTGGGAAGGGGCGCTCGCCGTGTTACCCTTTTCTCTTCATCCTCGTCTTCCGCGCAGTTTAACAGCACAGACGTTGTTACTGGCCGTAAGATCGCTGTTGCAGGAAAAATTCGCAGCACCTGTGAGCGTGCGCCTCGCTGCGACCGGCGAGCGTCCCTGGCACGCGCAGTGGCCGTAGCAAAACAAAAAAAATTCCAGCGTTAGCTGTAATCATGGCAGGGCTTGCTCGGAATAAGAAAGACACGTTATAGCATAGGCCCCTCGCTTGTTCGTCCTCGTGCCATCGTGCACATGCGCTCAGTATCGTAAAGAGCCCTCGCATGCGGCAGCGTCTAAAAGACTACCTGCTTGGGAGAGGTCACCGCGGCCGCCACACTCTCTAGAAGCCATTACAGATATTTGTAGACACGGCTACGAGTGTGCCACTCCTTCCCAAGAGATCCCGCCACCGCGAGTCGACGACGAAGAGCTGGTGGAAGTCTACAATGCTGCGGATTATGTAGAAACTTTATAACATCATCGCGGCACTCATCCAATTTTCATAATCGGAGTCCGTCATCACGCGTGAGCAGCTCTAGCTCGAGCTGCTTCGTCTTGTTTGCATCGCCATTTTGTAAATAAAGCACCACCGTGTCCACGGACGTTGCGGCCCTTGGTCTCTCCTTATTTTATATTTTGGCGCCAAAAAACAGTATGAAGGCCCTCCTGCGATTGAGAGTCATCTGAACTTTGTACTATTAGAAGGAGGACCCCTTGATGCCGACGACGGGTCGTTGTGTCGGAAAGAGCAATGGTGGGGGGACAAAAGCCGACCGACGTGATGGGCAGACGACACGACGATGCACCCTGCCCTCTGGCGATTGTCTGATGAGTCCAAAAACTGATTTTGTCAACGGTGAGGTGGAAGCTAAAACTCACTGCGTAATGGAAGATGCATTATCCGAACAGAGTATTCCTGTGTCCACGATCCGCCTCCACGAAACTGCATATGCAAAGACCCAAAGGGCGCGGTAAATGATTAAAATTATATGCCGGGACTCAAAACCAGCCTTCGAATTCTCAGTAATGACAAGTGATGTATACGATGGGTTGAAGAGTTTTCGGTACGAGCTCCGAAAAACTGCAGTTGGGTTGAAATCTTTGAATAAGAAAATTGAACCGTTTTTGTCGACGTCGAAGGCTTAGATCAGGAATTTGCAACCAACCGTGATTACGAAGACGAAGTTAGTTATGAATGCGCCGATTATACTATCAAATATTATGTGCCTTTGACTATATTTCCTTTCTTGATGTAGCTAAGTCGAACATGTTTATCGTTTACCCTAAATCTTAGCACCATTTTATTAAACAAGCTGAACTTTAAATTCCTGGAACCCTTCTTTGCTTCACTCGCTGGAATGTCATGATACCATAGCGGTAGCGGACAAACATCACCGCTGCATAGTGACTTTATTAAACGGCCTCATGAACTGAAACCCTTCCCGTTCCACCGAGGTATAATGGGTAAATTAAATACATTCGAAAATGGATGTTTGCAAACAGGTTCGCAATCTGTAAAGTGCCGTCATACCTACATGCGCGTATACATTCACAGATGGAATCGAATAAAGGCCGCACTTTCAACGGTACTTTAAAATATATCATGAGTTATCTAGTTCCAGCCACCTTAAAACGAATTTAGAACAGGAGACACAAGCAATACAATTTAACCATACAGCGCATACACAAGGCCAACATTTATATTAAGTGCCTGTCCCAACAGTAGAGGGGACAGACTTTCCAAGAATCTATCAGCGGGCCCTGGTACATCCTGGCTTACGTCACGAAATGAGAAATCACAGGCAGCGAGATGAGCCGTTGTAATATATGCAGCATAAGATCGTAAATCTTACACTGTGGCTAACGACGTGACTACCGCTCAGCTTCGAGTTCAGGGCACTTCGTGGGGCAAATCTGACTTACTTCGGACGTAAGTGGACACCGGTCAGGAGAAGCTGGTTCTCCGAAACCGGCCCACACAAAAAGCAGACGTTGTGCTGGGTTCTAATGATTACACAAGTTTGCTATTGCTTCATCGTCTCTCCTTACATTCCCCGAAAGTCGCGCGCACTTTAAACGTATTGTCCCCCTACAAAACGTCGTTAACTCAGCTCTCCTCCCAATCAGTTACCGCTTTGTTGCTGTTTTCTTCCACATGTGTCGCAACTTGTCAGACGAAAGTCTGCTCGGTGCTCTCGGGCGTTATACGAGTGTTGTGCTCCGGCGTACTCCGAGAAGATGCTGCAGCCCGCTCGAGGGACAGGGCCAACATAAATATTAATGAACAACCGCAATAAAGAGAGGTAACCGTAAATTATGTCTGGCCTTTTAGATGGTTTTTGCAGCGCAGAGTAATGAGTTCATTCGGCAGTTCAGAGGAATACGTTTCTGTCTAATGGTAACGTGATATAATTTTCTTTAGCCTTGCGGAATTTTTTGTTAACGTAGGATAATTTATAGAAACTAGAGATGTAGCGGTAATTTTACAAGTTTGGAGACAACCTTGCCTTTATTTCTTTCTCTTTCTTTTTAAAATTTACCAGAGTGCGACAAATTTGCCGCTAACGTAGGAAAACAAGTTTAACGGCTGTTCATGGTTAGTAGGGGGGGGGGGGGGAAAAACGTTTGTTATTTTCAAGAAAAAAAGGCGGAAATCTTATAATGTTTCACAAAATTGTTGCAAGCATTCATTTTTATCATGATATTCTATCCAGTTTCCTATAGTAATATTTTAGGTCAATTTAAGCTTATCTCATTCGTTTCAGTCTTCCCCTTTCGAAGTTAATCCGAAATTAAATTCTTAATTGGCGGAATGACACCCCCTTCTTGCCACTGCATCTAGGCTTAACGACTGCGCGGACAAACACTGATCAAATAGTTTGCCTTTATTATCTGGATATACTCTGGGAACTACTTTGGCACTGAAGAACATGTGCGAAGATGGCGCCAAAAACTACCTCATGGGCACAGCTCTAACCATAAGGCCAGCCGCCATTTCCCTCGCTCGTTTTAGTCCTAATATGGTTTCCCAGTTATCCCAAGGAATCACGCAGTTATAGTACCATTCGCGGCACCACCTATTAGGTAATGCCAAGAATGGGTGGGCTTTATGGGTTATTTCATTTAATGCCGTGATAAACGTTTTGTCTCACCCTTTATTCGCAAATGGACGAAAAATAGATAAACTCGATAAATCAGGGAATAGACTCACGTTTTGTTTATTCCACGTTTGGTGTTCCTACCCGCCGCCAAGCGGAGAAAAACATCCGGCTACGGTTGATAAGGCACAGCGGCAACTTCCGGTGCCGTTCTTAAGTTGTCACGAGTATAGTACCATTCGCGGCGCACGCTACTTAGGTAATGGAAGAACGGTGGTACTTTATGGATTATTTCATTGTATGCCTCGTACCACTAACATTTTGTGAGCTACATTTATTCAGCAACTGGACGAAGATAGATGGACAACTGGATAAATGAGCTAGAGTAGACGACTTCTGTTTGTTCCGGAGGCGTATAGGTGTTTCCTAGCCAGCACAGCCAAGCGACGCATGGCGCAGTACAGGGGCATGTTCGAAGCTATGTCCACGTGCTTGTGGCCCTCAATTTAATCGCACAGATCCGCTTGCTCTCGTAGTGTAGTACTTGCGCTCCTGCGAAGCGAACATTCTAACCCGGGTTCAAGTCCCGTTATCACTTTTCTTTTTTTCAGTTTCAAGGGTTTGTTATATTTGAATATTAACATTTGTTATTGCGCATATAATCTATTTATGACATCTTTATGCATTATAAATGGGATTTGTGGTATTTTCGTGACCTTTCGGTTAGTTTCAACTACTACTTCTTGTACGTTTTTGCGGGTTTGTCCCTTTTAGGTCGGTTTCGGCTATTTCTGTTGAATATTTTTAACACAGTGGTTTTCAACCACTGCAGGTCCATTTTGGCTGGTATTTATTTCAGTTCGGGTGGTTTGGTATGCATTATGTACGTTCTTGCTGTGACATAACCCCCATAAGCAAGCTTAGGTGACGGCTGGCTGTACTGACTAGGAAACGCATGTAGGCGCTCCGGAGGCCTCACTGGGTTCTGGACTGACAAGCTGATGATGATGGTTGGTGTTTCATGGCGCAAGGACAACGAGGGCAAAGAGCGCCAAAAAAGAAGTTATATAATGAAGCGAAGTGATTACCACAAAAAGTTGGGTATAAAACATGCAAACCGAACATAGTAAAATCAATTAAAGGTAATGGTGATGGCTGGTGTATAGGGCCAGATTTGATTATACGTGATATGAGATAAGGTTTAAAAACTTAACATCTGACAAATAATCAAACACACGTTTCACAGAAACACTGGCATCGTCACCTAGAAACAGCGATGGATTAGTGGGATATGTTGTCTGTAGAGTTCTCTGAAGTGGTTGTGTCGTGTTTGTGTGAAGTGCCTTGCATGTGATAGTATGTGCACTACGGATAAGGCCTCTCCGCACCTGGCTGCACAGAGGTCTTGGAGAGTGCAGGTGAGAAGGTGCGAGTGCGTTGCATGTGTGTGCCCTATCCGTAATCTGGCCGAGGCGACTTCAGAGTATCTATTCCGTGTGTCGGTGGTGTATGGTCCCAAGTGAGGCTTTATTACGTGTAACGTGCTGTCTGTTTGTTCACTCCAGTGTGTTTGCCATGTTTTGCGAAGTTGTTGTCTGATGTGTGGTTTCACGTCGGTGTAAGGGTAATGTGGTTATGTCTACTGTATTCAAGAGTGTAGGCAGCAGCAGCCATTCGGGTCCGCTGCTTCGTTCCCGGCTATACCACAGTGGCCAGGGACCCAGCAAAGAACCAGTTCAAATTTTGCGTAGATACACAGACATAATACCTTGACGATCAGATTGACAACGTGGTTTTTCGAAGGCGTTGTTGACGACAGTGCCCGCACAACACTGAGGGAGTCTGTATAGATAATGGATTGTGGGATGTGGCTTTGAAGTATAGGAGTGACAACAAGAAGTACACCGTAAGCCTCTGCCGTAAAGATACTAGTATGACTATTCAGAGTTCTAGTGACACTAAGGCCGGGGCCCATGCGCCGCTGCAGGACACAGAGGTGGCAGTTCTAGAAGCGTCCGTATAAAAATTCAGAACACTCATACTTCTGCTGCAAATACAAAGAATGCTGCAGAATTGCACATGTTTGGAGCTCAGTTTTTATCTACATGTGTGAAAGATGTGTCGCATGATACAGGGTGGAGATGCCATGGTGCTATAAAAATCCGTTAGAGAACTTTGGATTGTATCTAAAGAGGAGACAGCAAGCTCTGACGCTTCCTCTCTAACTCTGTAGAAGAAGGGCGCAGAGAACGATGGTCGATTTAAAAAGGAGTTTCAGTCATGCACGTATGAATGAAAAACTGATTTAAAAGGATGGTGAGGCATGGATGAAATTTTAAAAGCATAAAGGAGATCTGTGTATGCTCGCTGACGTTGTAGGTTCCATTTGGTTGCACTCCACATAGAGGCTTTCGACGGGCTAGTGCGGAAGGCGCCACACGCCAGGCGGAGCCCGAGATGGAGCACTGGGGTCAAGCAGTTTGAGGGATGTTTTACTTGCTGACCCATAAACAACGCTACCATAGTCAATCGTAACCTATCAAGCTGGTAAAAACACGTAAAAGAAGTTGTTTGTGAGCACCAAAAGAGATGTGCGACAGAACCTTCAGGATATTCATTGTCTTTACGCGTTTTAGTTGTTTTATGTGTGGGATGAATGTGAGCTTTTCGTCAAAGATAATACCTAAGAACTTGTGTTCCTTTTTACAGGAATAGAGACACCGTGGAGTTGAATGTCTGGATCCCGGCCGAACGCCACGCCTCTTGGAAAAGAAAACACAAGTGCACTTTCCTGGATTAAATTTTAAAAACCGTTGCTATCTGCCCAGCCGGCAAGCTTGTTCCACACCAAGCTGGACTTGCCGCTCGCAGATAGACAAGTTACAAGACTTAAAAGATAACTGCACGTCGTCTACATAAATTGAACATGAAATCGACGGCGCCTTCCGAAGAGAATTCATTTTCACAATAAAAAGGGTGCCACTAAAACTCCACCTTGCGGCACGCCGTTTTCCTGCACATGAACCCTAGAGAGTGCAGTTCCAACTCGCACACGAAAGGTTCTTTGAGTCAAGTAGCTGGCAAGTGTGTTCATCATGTTACCTGTTATGCGAAGGACTTGAGGTCACTTAGGATGCCATATACCGCCACGCGGTATCGTACGCTTTTTCCAGATCAAAGAATACCGTCATACAGTATTGTTTGTGGAGGAAAGCATCCCTTATATAGGACTCGAGCGTGGCGAGTTGGTCGTTGGTGGACCGCCCCACCCCGAAGCCTGCCTGGCAGCTCTCGAGAAGACCATTGTACTCAAGAAAGTACACGAGTCTCCTGTTTATCATCTTCTCGAGGAGCTTGCACAGGCAGCTTGTGAGGGCGATGGGCCGATAGCTAGCGGGAGAGGAAGGGTCCTTTCCTTCCTTCAGGAAAGCCACCACTATGGCCTCCCTCCAAGAGCGAGGAATGTGCCCCGAAAGCCATGTGTTGTGTATAGATGTAGGAGTGTTTCAAGAGTGTCTGGGTGTAGGTGTTGTATCATGGTGTATGTGATTTTGTCTGCACCTGGAGCTGAAGTCTTACATGTGCTCAGAGCAACCTTCAGCTCATGAATTGAAAAAGGAGAATTGTAACAAGTGTGCGACTTATTGTTATCACGCAGGGACTTCTTTTCTACAGATGTTTTGTGTTTCATGAAAGTGTTTGTGTAGTGCGCTGAACTGAACACGTGTTCGAAGTGTTGTGCAAGTGTGTTAGCCTGGTGTTCCAGTGTGTCCCCTGTTGTACTAACCAGGGGCAGGCTGTGTGTCTGTTGTCCTTTTAGTTTTCGTATTCGTGTCCAGACTTTGTGTGTGTCAGTGTATGAGTTGATGGAAGTTAGGAAGGTGCGCCAACTCTCCGTTTTCGCCTCACGACGCACTCGCTTCTCAAAAGCCTTTGCCCGTTTAAAAGAAGTGAGGTTATCTGACGTGGGGTACCGGCGAAGGACACCCCACGCCTTGTTCTGGGCCTCTCGCGCCCGTCCGACAAGTGATATGGCGGTAAAACGATTTGTAAAGTTGCCAACGTTTATTCTCTGAACGCGCGTATGTGTAGAGTGCAGGCAGGAATTCATCCGCACAAGTATTCAAAATTTCGCTCTTAGCGCCCTACTGTAAGACTACAATAAAATCCCGAGAAAGCGCCCCTCTACCATTCTGCAGTGTTCTGGAATTGGCGCCAAGTACCGAGCAAGCGCCCCATGCCCTTTTTTCGCCTTGTCCGGCGCTTTACGCATTCTCACCGAACCTCTAACCTAGCATTGTTTCGTAAAAGATTTTGCGATATTGCGTGTTAAATTATAAAATCATAAAATTTTAAAGAAAATAAATTCTTTCACCGCACGTATGTGCACGTATTCGGACTCGATACTCACCAAAGATATCTGCCCAGCCGTAGTCGGGCCCATTGACGTAGCCATCATAGCTGTTGTCATTCACCATTTTCGACAGACGTGAGCAGCGCCACCCCTGCGGCGCGAGCGCAAAGAATGCGTTTGTGCGCAGTTACAAAAACGTTGAGGGTGTGGAATGCAATCGGTAAACCGGCAAAAACGTGCACGCGACTGATCGACACTTTGGGATCGACCGGAAGGGAGTTCGCGAATGTGATCACAACTATGAAGCCCTGCTACAGCGCAACTACGGAAACGGAAGGAGGGGGGCGCTGGCTCGGATTATTACGCCGCCATATTGAATATTGGTGTGTGATCGAGCAGGGGCCCTCCCCCTAAAATTCCTTGGAGTATCGTTTAACATAGAATAGCTCTGTATTTTATGGTATTGTATTATTTATTTATTTATTTATTTATTTATTTATTTATTTATTTATTTATTTATTTTTAGAAAGGAGGATGCAGTGCGGAGCTTGACGTATTCAATAAATATGGCATCAACAGCTTCACATAATAAAACGCATCAGTCACCGTGCGGGACGGGTCATAACGGAAACGCTCAAAATTTTGAACCAGGCTGTCCTTACGAGCAAAGGGACATATGGGGCAGTACGCTTCGACTTCACTCCGACCTTGTTGCGGCAGCTCGAGCAGCCGACATAAACTTGCAAAACTTGAGGAGCTATACAAATACGCCCAACTCCCTACTCCTACGGAGATCATTCGAACTCATCAGGAATTTCTGAGATTAACAGCGCGAAAGAACGGGACAACACAGGACAAACAGCGCTGTGTTTGTCTACTCCTCGGTTGTCCCGTTCTTTCGCTCTGTTAATCTCAAAAATATGTACCAACTGGCCCGCCTACAATCCGTGTTGCCATCAGGAATGCCACGACTACCGACGAGCATCTCTCGCCGGCCGTGCGCTACTTGCGCTTCCGCCACCTATCGGTGCACCACAACATCCCATTCCTTTGCCGCTTCCACCGGGATGACTTCATCGTCACTAACCCGTAGCCACTACCGGCCAAGGTTCCGATACTTCCCTATACCAAGGAACGTAAACTCACGGCCAAAATTACCCAGCGGGTTGCCGATAGCGCCATTCATACTTATTGCGCTTGGGACCCAACCTCGAATAACACTGGATTAGCGGCCGTTGACTCGGCATTTTCGTGCCACCTGCCAAAAGGAATACCGTTCTTCGTCTACCCTTCACCAACTGAAAGTAATATATTACTCGCAGTCCATTATCTTGAATTTTTAGTGCGGGAGCACTCTGGCGGCCGCTACTGGTGTTTGGCGGCGCAATGGCAATGGCGTCGTAGCCGAGGGAGCGACGCCAAGAAGAAAACAACGGAGGGAAATATGGCGAAAGTGTATGCTGAGCCGCACGAGACGCTCGTCGGACGTCTGGCGAAATTGTGATGGGGACGAGGCCCACGCTGCCTGGCGCCATCTCTCTTACTGCCTCCCCCTCACACTTTTGGCAGACACTACTACTCCGTGTGTGGATAATCCGAATCACGTGACATTTGCGTAGGAAGTCCAAACACGTTTTGCGAGAATTTGGCCGCCGGCGACGGCGACGGCCTGCGAGATAACAGCACGGAAGCGCGCGCCGCCTTGCATTCGCTGATCACGCGATCATTTCCCGAGACGCAGCAGATACGCGCAGTGACTTACAAAACTGCAGTTCACGCTGCACACAAATTTTGCAATAGGAAGTGCAGTAATCGTCAGATCATTTTTTGACTCGTCTTAGCACCCGCCTCATGCAACTGTTTTCACAGCGAGCCAGGCGGCAGTCCGCGCACTAACCCGGGGCCTTCTCAAGGTTCCATCTGGGCTTCCATAAAGATGCTTCCCAGGAGGCTACAGCCTACTCAAGGAATTGAACTTCGGGTGGACCGCGTGCCAGGACACTGTGTTAACCTCTTCAAAGAGGCGGCGCGCGCCCTGGCGAGCGATGTTATTAGAACCTGCTCCCACCCAGTTTTACCTCATCACTACCTTAGTATGGATCCCTTTGAAGCACGCGCCACTGTTACATACGGGAAGGCGTCACGAACCGGGCTCCGTCGCCTCCGTCATGCGCGCGGTAGCGTGGTGGTGAGCGGCCAGCAAAGGGTGCTGCCTTGGTGACGACAACAAGCTAGCCGAAGGCAAACTTAACTGGTTTACTCCATGGCAAGAGATGAGCCGAGACAATACAGGAACAATACTTTCCGGGCGAGCTAACAGTACAGGACTCGAACAGAGTGACAGAATTGATTCGCTGCTCCCAAAAAAATTGGCCGCGTATCTGCTCCTTTCGGTGC
Source organism: Haemaphysalis longicornis (assembly GCA_013339765.2). Classification (NCBI taxonomy): domain Eukaryota; kingdom Metazoa; phylum Arthropoda; class Arachnida; order Ixodida; family Ixodidae; genus Haemaphysalis; species Haemaphysalis longicornis. The sequence goes on from CM023450.1 coordinate 84,883,709, forward strand.
AAATGTCGTCAAAACACGATAGTCTTTATCGCTTTTGCGAAGTAAATGCCTCCCTTCGCTTCCCGCTCACCTCTCATGTATGCTCCTCTTGCGTCCGCGCTCCTCCCAAGGTAAAGACGCCAAAGGTTTGCTTAAATCATTTTAAATTTCCCGCGTTCCACTGCTCCAAACCGGGTGTCTCGATGCGAACACTGCAGTACGGCGAAGACGCGCGTTAATCGGAGGCGCCCTACGCTTGATAGAACGCGCGTTTCCCTACTCCACGTCGTTGCAAGCAGAACGTGGAAACCTATCTAGTGGAACCTTGCGTACTGTTGCCGGTTGATTTCTTAAAAACGGCGCCAGAGAGCTATAGTGCCGCGGGCGACAGCAGGCGACGGCGGAGTGAATTCTTTTTCAGCAGTTTGATGAAGTATTTAATTTCGGAAAATTCAAGCAAATGTTTGATTTTTTAATAAAGGAACACTGGCAAATAATCACTTTGTATTGAATTTTTGTCTCATAGTTCGCGTAATGTCTTGTTCTCGTCTTTAACAAATGTTGACAAGGTATGAAATTACACAAACAACAAAACCGGACATAGAACGGGTAGATTTAGCGGTGAATAATATAAGACTATTGGGCCGCAGGGCATTGGGTTTTTGCTTTGGCCGGGTGGCTGAATCGAGTCCAGACAGACAGACGGAACAGGACAGACAGACAGACATACAGACATAACAGACAGACCAAAATTTACTGGGTTTAAGTAGCCAAGAAAGACTAAATCGTCTTTAAAACGAACTTCTGCGCTCGGGCCCCGTATTTATGGCCAAAGCGCTAACGGTAAAACAACTTTCCTACTGCTTGTGCACACGGCGTGAACGTAGTACAGACACACACAACACTCTTTCCAGGGTTCGTGAGGGGTCGGTAGTACCGGCGTACGCTGAGTCTGTGAGTGGGCAGAGAGGAGATCTCGGCTGCAGCGTCCGCCTCGCCGGGTCAGGTGTCAACACGCCGCATTAGCATGCCGCCGAAGTTTGAATCAAGCCGACGGCGAAGTGCCCGTAATCCGTCCGTTCTCAGGCACGTTCATTCTTGTCCGGGGCAGCTTTCTTGCACAGCGGGGGACTCCGCGAAACTTGCAGCAAGCACGAACACGGTAGCAGCGCGCATAATTGTAAAAGCTTCTCCGCGGGGGTCCGAGGTCCCGATGGGTAAGGGTCTTCAACCGATGTCCGGAGGGATGCTCTCAAACAGAAGTGCTCGCCAGACGCTCGACTCCAGGCCTGGGCTTTATGGCACCTTGCTGGAGCTTCACCGCGCCGTTCACTGGATGAATAGTGGCTCCCCAGGAGCGTCGCCGTCTTGGTCAGGCAAGCAACAAAACAACACAAAGAGACACAACCGCATCGCCGGCAAGCGCGAAGACAATTCTCACTGAAGCTTTACCAGGCACTTAGTTGCGACAAAAAATACGCAGTTAACTAAACTAGTTATATTTTAGCCCAGCAGTAGGAAAGAGGGACATTCCGCGTAATTGGAAATGCCCCACACAAAAAGAAACGTAATCGTAAATGGCGAAACGTGCTTCAGAAAAACAACAATACAAATGAGAAAGTCGGGAGTCTACAGGCCACTTCTCGTGCTGAGAGCTGCGATTTGAGCTCTCGTCATTGCCCTGGGCTTTCCCGTTTTTGAATCGCACCTTAGGTGCGCCCTTTTCTGGAGGCTGCTGCGACCCCGTGAGAGGACATTGGTACGCATTCCGAGCGCACGGAGAAAACTCCCCCAATTTCCATCGCCCGAGCAAGGCGTGAGCTTTCGTTCTCGGCCGCTCCAACGTGGAACACGACCGGGAAAGAGAAAAAAGTTTTTGAGCAAGTTTTTAAGTTATCTGATGGGCATTAGGCAGCACTTTGTGTCTGAGGTACTTTAAAACCCCCTATTCTAAGCACTACATGCGTTGGCCTGACTACGTTAGGCCAGCATTTAAGATTTCGAGAAAAATTGAAAAATGTGTTGCACGGTCTGTGTAAAGATCCATAGATCAATCTTGAAATATCTCTTTAGGAGTTTATTTGCAATTTCAATTTACCTTGACATTTTCTTTTCGCCGTTTTTACAGCTCGAATCAGACCGCAAATGCTCATTCAGCGAACTGCTTGGCACGCCGCACCAGTAACTGAACAACAAGGTGACACCGTTCGACTGCAACGCTGCCGCACTATCGTCAGAAATTAAATTACGTTCAGCACGTGCAGTGAAGACTGCGAAAATGAATACCTGGCGTCCATTGTCACCCTAATTTTTCTCGCACAGGCTACGCATTTTCCAAACTTCAATTCTGTACTCCATTCCCTTCTCCCGCGTATCCCCGTACGGAGGGAGGGTGGGGACGTTTCCACGTGGACAGCGTCGCCGTTAAAAGAGTGCAGCGACCGCTCTGTACTTGTGCATTGCGCACCAATTTCGTCGTTCGTCCGGGCGCGAAAGAGCGCGATTTTTCCCACTCACTGCGGGAATCTCATTAATGTCGCCCTGACTCGGGTTCGCGCCTGACGCAGCTTTGCGACTGAAAATGGGGCGCTGCTCTGCGTCGTGCGCTCAAGGTTGTGTACATGTACTTGTAAGCGGAGGTGGGATTGTATATTTTAAGAACAGAGTCACCCCAGCGAAAAAACGCGGTGGCTTAAAACGACATAAAACGGGCTGCTTTCGACTGCATGAAACAATGTCAGATGCGCGTAACCAGAGCGTCTGATCATTGCGCGTCGCGCAAGTTATCCCCTAGGAGTTCTCCAATCCTTCAAGGTTCCATGAGGCAAAGCATTAAATGGGCCATTGAGCGGAAACTCCTACGTCCGGTGGTGTTTGGTGTATGGCTGCAGTGTCACTCCTCCTCACATGGTTGTGTAGGGGGTGACACGGCAGTTTTTCTAGACTGCGGTTCCTCATCGCAAAACGTGAGATGGAATGACACTGGTGAAATGCAACATGACCATCTTGGGCTGCAGGTCCAGATGACTGGCATCAGTGTGGTAGTTTCTCCGCACAATGTGCAATAATTGTCTGGAAAGTGTAGGCGTTGGACACTTATGCTTTAGCATTTGCAACTCATGAGCACCCACGTGTACTCGGAGTTTCACTTTTGGTTTTTCAAACAGAATACACCGACTTGTCCAACGGTGCGATAATGCAGGATGTAATGAGTTCACGCGCCTAAACACATCTCCGTTTGTCGGCTCATACGTTTCTCAGTCGTCCCTTTCATCAGATCACCACTTCTAAGCCGCGGTCTTGTGGATCCGTAATTTGCGGTCTAGGATTTCAAGCTCGAGTTAGAACTTACGCAACGCTCAGCCCTTTACCTAAGCTTCCTTCGTTTAGACGGCGTTTGCTCCCTTTCAAATCACTCATTGAGGTCACCGCCGGCACTTCCAAACAGTTTCCCTATCATGCCCAATTTTTCAATGTCCACTCCCGACGCCAAAGACTCGCCTCTCTACTAGACAGATAGCTTTCTTCGCTCTCTAAAAGCTCATCGGAGATTGAATGTGGGCACCACTTTTTTTTCGAGGTTGTTTTATTGCGCTTGGACTCTTCGGGTGGAAAGAAACATGCGCAATGGCGTAGAACGGATTTAAAAAAAAAAATGGTACATTCACAGAACAGTTGCACAAAAAAAAAACGCGTAAACGAATATCAACACTGAGGTAAGCCATCAACCCCGTATGCGGTTCCGTGCACACGCATTCGAGCTCACGCGTACAGGTGAGCTGGAGGGATGGCGAGCGGCCTTTGGCCGCGTGCCATCACTCAAGGCACAAGTTGCCTGTCGACAGCAAGCCATGCGTTAACGAAGACTTCGCCGGTCTTCCAGGCTAAAGAAAGGTTGCGGGTTTAACGTCGAGTCCTCCAGGACGTTCGCATCCGTCCATGAACCAACCGGCCCCCTGAGTTTCCTGCAATCTTCAACGTCTCTGCTAGCTGTTCCACATCCGAATCTTTTCATTTTTTTTAAGGGAGACTGTTTTATAGCTAACTCAATGTCAATGCGCCTTATGGCCGATCGCGCCTTGTCAAGAAAAAAAAGGAACGAAACCAGGCTCCGCGTGACACGGAGTAGCAGCAGGTAGTCCTTCACGAAGACATCCCATTCGAACACCGGATGATCAGTGCGCGAAGAACTAAACCGGCGTTGCACGTACTAGAGTGGCAGCACGTACTCCTTCGAATCCGCCCCCAGGCTATGAAGCAATCCCTCAAACCAATTACGAAACGCCGCTCTAAAGTCGCGCTGACGGTGTAATTTCGTCGTAAATGGATTTTTGAAAACAGGCGTTCTCAGTACTACAAACACCCATAAAAACACCAACAACATCGACAGTATGCTAAACGGAGTGTTTACTATAAATGCGCTCCTGGATTGCAATTTAGAAGAAAAGATAGAGTGACATCTGTAATTTTCCAACGACTGATGACAACGTCTATAGCATGGGCGAATGGAGTTTTATCAAGATCATCATTATCATAACCATCTTTATTGCATCCACTGCAGGACAAAACTGAGCTTTGGGAAATTTCGGCCGAATACCGCACCGAGCCGACCAGATAATGTTTTGGTGAAGGCGCACTGTTTGTGCCCGATGGAGACTTCCTAGCATGTTAGCACTAGTCTAGTTTAGCTTCAGTGGTATCCGACGGGGTTATTTCTACCGGAACGGGCAGCGCTCCACGCATGGGCATAGATAAATATGGAATGAATGCCAGACAAAATTATTAGGGTGTTTAATACAGAGTTTAGTCGGGTTCTAATTGTATCTCCTCCGTAAACATTGAGAAGGTAGACCACTAAATGAAGACCCATCGCCGCTGAAACGCATACCACATACAAGGAATCAGGGTTCTGTTAAGCACGAGGACGCGGGTTCGATTCCCGGCCGCGGCGGCCGCTTTTCTGATGGAGGCGAAAAGCAAAAATGTCCGTGTGTACGAGATTCCGGCTCACGTAAGGATCCCCAGGTGGCCAAAATTAATCCGGAGCCCTCCACTATGGCGCACTTCATCGCCTGTGTTGCGTCGTCGCGTTAAACGCTACAATTAGTCAATCAAATCAGAGTTCTGTTAAAGCCGAATACTACATGAAGGGGGGGAGGGAGGGGGGAGTTCAGTTGCTGGTTACTCCCTAAAAAATAAGCTTATGTAAGGGCCACACTGGGCGAAGTTATTTTTTTTTTCTTTTTGAAGCCACCAGGGCAAGTGCACACTAACAGCCTGCAGCACACTTTTAGCCACTGGAGGGTTCTAATTTATCCAGCGCTCATGGGTCTCGAAGTTTCCTTCTATTTATGTGTTATTTTCGATGGACGGGGTCATGCTATAATAAATAAATGTATGAGACTGCGACGTGTTGTTGCATTACACTTCGTAGACAATATGCGAGGTGTTTTAGGAATCAGCCGGCTGCAATAGTTTCAACCGCGGTTTTTGGGTGGCTTATTTCTGCCTTTTGGTTTTTGTGTGGACACCAAAGTGGCTCGAAAGGCAGCTGCTTCGAAAATGGCTTCCGCCTGGGTTGCGATCACGGTTGCGAGCTAACTCCCATCTACACATGTCTCCCTCATCCCCATCATTCTGTCAGGTGCTTTAATCCATGATGTCACTGCCCTTGCCTCTTGAGGAAGTCATAAATCTCAGCGCACATTTCTCAGTGGACGCCAACACTTCTCAGTGCGGACACCGCCATTTCCGCCCTGTAGCCCTCCTTACCGCTTGCCTGTCGCCAACATGTGCTCATTTATCCCCATCGCTGTCTCCGTATTTGCAACGTTCCGTTCTTCTCCACCTGCGCTAAACCCGTTTCCTGCGCGACTAATGCCGTCAAGTTGAATCGTGTGTTTTGTCTCATGCGAGGAAAGCTGAACTGGCACCATAGCCTCTGGTCATATTTGGGGGGCCCTTTAAAGTCTGCACCCTTTCAAAATAACGTCGACGCGCCGTATTAAGAGATACGAATTTCCTCGCTCTTGAGTGTTGTCTGACGCAAGACCACCATTATTGGTTTAAAATCTCTTTTAGATACCCTAGCACGGGACTGGGGAAGGTCATCACCAACCGCAACCGTATTCCCACATGTGACATCAACGCACTTAGGAAGCCGAGATTAGACAAGCGAAAAGGTCACGGGCACAGTGTGCCAGAGGCTACGATTCAACCACAGAAAAGGAAATTTCGGGAGGAGAATCAGAGGTCGTCTAAGTAGGGTTGTTTGGACCACTGTTCATCACCTCTTTCTTTCGCCCTGTTTCCTTTCTTTTGCGAAAGCGCGGGTGACATTGTCTTTCCTTCTGGCCTGTACTTACGGGCTCCCCGAGACCAGCGTGTCGCCCACGCAGCGGGAACTTCAGCTGGTGCGGCCTCTTAGGGTCAGACAGCAGAGAGTGATGGTTTTCATTAGAGTACTGACTGCATGCCTCCGGGTCATCCTGTTGCTCGCTTAGTGCAGCTGAGTATAATGTAAACGCCCTTCTTCAATTAATTGAGGCCAGTAGCTAGCTGCGGTCGCCCGGGGTGGTTGCCAAACCCGCGGAGGAAACAGAGACCGCGAGGGCTGCACGATCAATCTTTGTCGGGTGAAAGAAGCGAGTTGCAACTAGGAGCCCGTCGGGTGCCTATCTGGGCTGGAAAGACGAAGATAACAATCAAGTAAAAGATGACAGAGAGAAGAGAAAAGGGGGTAGGGCCCATTCTCGCCGCTTTCGTCGATTCTAGTGATTAATTGCTTAAAGCACGCTGTGCGAGCGACCGCTACTCCCTGTAAATTATGCCCGGCGACGATACGCGGCAGACAGGCTCGGAAACGACCATGAGTGACGGTCGTTAAGCCACAGGCGGAGCGCACACCGATTGGGTCACGGGTAGGAAGCCAAAGAATCTCTCTCTCTTTCTCTATCTCTCTCTCTCTCTCTCTCACTCTTACTGAGTGTGCTTGTATGCGTGCTTGCGGGAAATAGATGAATGACTGTCGCCAGAGAACACACGCCTGTATGGCGCAGGCTGTGACGACAACGCCATCAGTCAGCGGAAGTGAAAGGCGGAATGAACCTCGCCTAGTCCCCGGGCTTGGTGACCACTTCGCTATCGGGGCGCTCAACTCTGACCTCCTTTGCTACTTTCGGGAAAGTGGTACAAATGCTCTTCTGCAGACTCTAAGTTAGGCCTCTAACGACGCGGTTACATGGGGCGGACGTAACTGCAGCATATATCATGATTCATTTTCAAAAGAATTTGTTAGATCCCAACTTACAAAGCATGTCCGTTGACCACTTTGGCAACGAAGTGGCCGATTGCATAGCCGAACGGCACGAACGGCACAGACGGCATGACTATAAAAAAACTACTTACATGGTTTTTAAAGGAGCCATGATAGCGAATACATCGTGTTTTTTTAAAGACTAGAATCCAGTATCTCATCAGCTCCATCAGCGCAAAGTTTTTTTACGAGAAAAATGCAAGAAGTATTTAAAACTTCAAATTTTGCGCCCAGTGACGTGTTATGAGCAAGAATGACGTCATACGGGCCAACAATAAAACAATTTTCAGTGCGTTAACTGCACGTTAGCATTCAAGTGATGCTGTCAATGGAACTAGAGACCCATTACAGACGTCCAGTCATGTGTTGTCGCGACAGGTCAGTTTAGGCGGCCGCCAATCGCACAAATAGGTTCAGTGACGTCATAGAAAAGTTGCAGGAAATTCTCTAGGCCGTCGCGACTGCTTCACACGTTTTCTTTAATATCTCCGTTATTTTCGAAGATTGCGATGATATTGGTATCATTGTTATCGGGACTAAGCAGTCTTTCTAATAAACCCAACTTGTATTTTGTCTTCATGGCTCTTTTACGATGCATCCGGTTAAGAGCAAGAACAATACTAAGGTATCAGGAATGTATAAGAATTGCGTGACTGCCCCGTTGCGTACATGAATCACGGGTGTCGCTCACTTGACCCCAACAATCCCACAAATAAGGTTTTTCTCTTTCTCTATCTCTCTCTCTCTCTCTCTCACTCTTACTGAGTGTGCTTGTATGCGTGCTTGCGGGAAATAGATGAATGACTGTCGCCAGAGAACACACGCCTGTATGGCGCAGGCTGTGACGACAACGCCATCAGTCAGCGGAAGTGAAAGGCGGAATGAACCTCGCCTATAGTTCCCGGGCTTGGTGACCACTTCGCTATCGGGGCGCTCAACTCTGACCTCCTTTTTGCTACTTTCGGGATAGTGGTACAAATGCTCTTCTGTAGACTCTAAGTTAGGCCTCTAACGACGTGGTTACATGGGGCGGACGTAACTGCAGCATATCATGATTCATTTTCAAAAGAATTTGTTAGATCCCAACTTACAAAGCATGTCCGTTGACCACTTTGGCAACGAAGTGGCCGATTGCATAGCCGAACGGCACGAACGGCACAGACGGCATGACTATAAAAAAACTACTTACATGGTTTTTAAAGGAGCCATGAAGAGAAAATACAACTTCGTTATTTTTGAAAGAACTAGGATCCAGTATCTCAATCAGCTCCATTACAGCCGCAAAAGTTTTTTTTAACGAGAAAAAAGCAAGAAGTATTTAAAACTTTCAAATTTTGCGCCACAGTGACGTGTTATGAGCAAGAATGACGTCATACGGGCCAACAATAAAACAATTTTCAGTGCGTTAACTGCACGTTAGCATTCAAGTGATGCGTCAAATGGAACTAGAGACCCCATTACAGACGTCCAGTCATGTGTTGTCGCGACAGGTCAGTTAGGCGGCCGCCAATCGCACAAATAGGTTCAGTGACGTCATAGAAAGTTGCAGGAAATTCTCTAGGCCGTCGCGACTGCTTCACACGTTTTCTTTAATATCTCCGTTATTTTATCGAAGATTGCGATGATATTGGTATCATTGTTATCGGGACTAAGCAGTCTTTCTAATAAACCCAACTTGTATTTTGTCTTCATGGCTCTTTTAACGATGCATCCGGTTAAGAGCAAGAACAATACTAAGGTATCAGGAATGTATAAGAATTGCGTGACTGCCCCGTTGCGTACATGAATCACGGGTGTCGCTCACTTGACCCCAACAATCCCACAAATAAGGTTCTCTCTTTCTCTATCTCTCTCTCTCTTCTCTCCTTCCTCACTGAGTGTGCTTGTATGCGTGCTTGCGGGAAATAGATGAATGACTGTCGCCAGAGAACACACGCCTGTATGGCGCAGGCTGTGACGACAACGCCATCAGTCAGCGGAAGTGAAAGGCGGAATGAACCTCGCCTATAGTTCCCGGGCTTGGTGACCACTTCGCTATCGGGGCGCTCAACTCTGACCTCCTTTTTGCTACTTTCGGGATAGTGGTACAAATGCTCTTCTGTAGACTCTAAGTTAGGCCTCTAACGACGTGGTTACATGGGGCGGACGTAACTGCAGCATATCATGATTCATTTTCAAAAGAATTTGTTAGATCCCAACTTACAAAGCATGTCCGTTGACCACTTTGGCAACGAAGTGGCCGATTGCATAGCCGAACGGCACGAACGGCACAGACGGCATGACTATAAAAAAACTACTTACATGGTTTTTAAAGGAGCCATGAAGAGAAAATACAACTTCGTTATTTTTGAAAGAACTAGGATCCAGTATCTCAATCAGCTCCATTACAGCCGCAAAAGTTTTTTTTAACGAGAAAAAAGCAAGAAGTATTTAAAAGCTTTCAAATTTTGCGCCACAGTGACGTGTTATGAGCAAGAATGACGTCATACGGGCCAACAATAAAACAATTTTCAGTGCGTTAACTGCACGTTAGCATTCAAGTGATGCTGTCAAATGGAACTAGAGACCCCATTACAGACGTCCAGTCATGTGTTGTCGCGACAGGTCAGTTAGGCGGCCGCCAATCGCACAAATAAGGTTCAGTGACGTCATAGAAAAGTTGCAGGAAATTCTCTAGGCCGTCGCGACTGCTTCACACGTTTTCTTTAATATCTCCGTTATTTTATCGAAGATTGCGATGATATTGGTATCATTGTTATCGGGACTAAGCAGTCTTTCTAATAAACCCAACTTGTATTTTGTCTTCATGGCTCTTTTAACGATGCATCCGGTTAAGAGCAAGAACAATACTAAGGTATCAGGAATGTATAAGAATTGCGTGACTGCCCCGTTGCGTACATGAATCACGGGTGTCGCTCACTTGACCCCAACAATCAACCCGTCTTCCACGTTTTCTATAAGTTTTTTTTTCCTTTTCTCCGCCGTTTCTCTTCATGGTTGAGCTGTAAATCATACCTTGTACGCCCTCCCCCCCTCCCTCTTTTTATATAATGCCTTGGGGCTTTAAGGTGGAGATGAATGAAAATGAAATGAAAAACCACGGCGGAGAGGTCACTTACCCACTGGCAACTGGACGGCTACTGGTAACTCCCCAATAGCGACCAGTGACTCTTTGGTCACACCTGAATAACCAGGGTGTTACTACTGACCAGTGATTACACAAAATAACTATGGGTGTGTAACCACCCCTAACTATACTGGTAGTGATCCTTTAGAAGGGTTGAAAGTTGGGCCAGTTTGTGCGCTGTTGAGTGAGTGAGTGAGTGAGTGAGTGAGTGAGTGAGTGAGTGAGTGAGTGAGTGAGTGAGTGAGTGAGTGAGTGAGTGAGTGAGTGAGTGAGTGAGTGAGTGAGTGATATCCTTGTCTTGTTCTTCCAGGAATGCGGTAAATACAGGATGATCGGCGGTAATGAAGTAAGTGATACCGACGTTTTAATTACGTTCTACAGTCGCACAGCAATCTGCAATACATGTGTTTGGTATCAGCGTACTTCGCGTTGCGTGCCTTTACGTAACACTAGTCGCGTGACATTGGCTTCTCCTCTACAGAACGGCAGGATTAACGTATCGATTTAAGCGACATGGTGTAAATTTCCCTTTACTATAGCGCAAACGCACGATTATAGAAGTGACAAAAGGCCTGGTTGCTTCCATCATGCTCACGACGTTCATTGTGTCATGCGATTTCTTGATTGTCAAATAAGTGTCTTAAAGGAGCCATGAAGAGAAAACAAAAGTTTGTTTTATTCGAAAGATTAGGTGTTTCATAGTACCCCAAGCGCTTTCCCGGAAGCAAATGATGCTTTATTCACTGAGAAATACGGCAATTTAAGCCAAAATTTTAAATCTCCCGCTAAAATTGCACATTCCGTGACGTGAACCATGGCGTCATACGAGCCGGTCCATGAAACAGATACTTAGTGTGTCGACTCCATATAGCACCCACACGCGGGAGTCGACCGAGACGGCGGCCATTTTAAAATTACTAATAAAGCCTAGTGCACCCGCAGCATTAGTCATGGAATCGCCTGATCCGGAGAACAAAACTCTCGCCGAGGAGCTCGGGCTTGCATTTAACAACCTCACACAACTTGAACGCTCAATGCTTCTAAGTGCATGTGCGGCAAGAGTTGTGGGATGCGCGGTGAACGGGAAAGCGACCATTCCGCGATAGCCACAACACACGAACGCCCTGCCGTCGGCACCGCTGCCTCGTCAGCCCCGTCGCGACGGACGAATACAGACTGGTACGTAGGTGCCGTATTTTTATTACGGTTAATAATAGTTCAATTTCAGTAGCAGTATCGCTTATGCCAGTTGGCCGGTGTCGGGTATGGAAAGCCGTTCGCGCAAGCTCTATGCTTCGACCAGAAAGATACGAGCGTCAATGCGCGGTGTTTACGGCATTTTTTTCCCCCAAGGTCAGAGCGCTCTTACGGCGATTTGATGAAGTCGGCGACGAGCGCCAGCATGTCCCAGGAGTGAGCTAACGTAAGGGTCCCTGCCGTAATCACTTCCTCGGAAATGAAGCGAGCACACTCGTACTTCCTTTAGCTCTCTTTCTCCTCCGTTTGCAAAGTTCACAAAACGTAGCCACTTGCTTCGCCGAGGTTCGTCGTTGGGCAGCACATGAAAGGAGATCTCCTCACCGGGGATGTCGCACTCCCTCGACGATTTGCCCGTACTACATGGGCATTTCAAAACGTAGCAACAAAATTTCATTGTAAAGTACTCGAACAAACTGAAGTTTTCAGTGGTTGTAAACTGGAAACGAGCTCCTAACAATAGCAGCAAGCCAACACCATTCCGAAACTGCGACGACTGTCACTTTCTCGTCGCTGCTTGCTGTTCCTTACTCCCCTCGTTTCTATTTTTACCTTTGCTGGTTGGCGATATGACGGCCAACCTCCTGTGAAGGGATTACGATACCAAGCAAAGTCGCGGCTGTGCGTGCTGGGACGGTTCGTTGGCCCCTAAGAGCCTCGAACCCGAAAATTTGTCTGTGCGACGGCGAGATGTCGAGCTCGGCCGGCGGTAGTTTCGTACGCATTGGCGCACACGCTTGCGTGTTCGTTCGGAACTTCAACCGTTTACTCCACCGTTCTTTGTCATAAAAAATTCCCCGCATTTCCCCGAGGGGAAGAATGTGAAAGTGCGAATGCATGAGTTGAATTTGCGCGGTTCGGTAATGTTCGCGAAAGAGAGATCACACACACACACACAACTACAAAGAAAGAAAGATGCATTTATTCATAGACACCTATTTGTGTTGTCGTTGTACTTGATTGCTAGAGCGGATCTCAGCTTTGAAATTTCGTGTCAGTACTCCTTTAAGCGGGTGCATTAGCCCTTCTCACGCCCGATTCCTGGCCAATCCCCCACGTGGGTATGTGCCATGTCAGCGGCCAGGCAGCGCGCCCCCATCTCCCCCCGTTGCCAAGGAAGACGAGGAGATTCCTGGCCAATCCCCCACGTGGGTATGCTATGCGGACATCGCCGGTGGACGCAGGTTCAGGGTCGCTTAAGAAGTGCATTCGCACTTAACTGGCCAATCCCCCACGTGGGTATGTTATGCGGACATCGCCGGTGGACGCAGGTTCAGGGTCGCTTAAGAAGTGCATTGCACTTAAAAAGAATGTGCAGTATGTTTCACGAGCATTTATCTCGCTATGCAAACTGTAAGCCCTGCCTAACATGCGTTTGCTTTTGCCGGCCTCCGCCAATCGCAGAGCATTCTCGAGTGACATCATAGGTTCTGTTGCGGAAAATGAGCTCGTGGGTCGCATGGTCATTTCCTTTTAAGTGCGAATGCACTTCTTAAGCGAGCCTGAAGCGTCCGCCGCCGTCCGCATAGCAACAGCTGCGGGTGCGCGCGCTCCTCGTCTTCCTTGGCAACGGGGGGAGATGGGCGCGCGCTGCCTGGCCGCTGACATGGCACATACCCACGTGGGGGATTGACCAGGAATCTCCTCGTCTTCCTTGGGAACGGGGGGAGATGGGCGCGCGCTGCCTGGCCGCTGACAGAGCACATACCCACGTGGGGGATTGGTCAAGAATCGGGCGTGAGAAGGGCTAATGCACCCGCTTACTGACACGAAATTTCAAAGCTGAGATCCGCTCTAGCAATCAAGTACAACGACAACATAAATAGGTGTCTGTGAATAAATGCATCTTTCTTTCTTTGTAGTTGTGTGTGTGTGTGATCTCTCTTTCGCGAACATTACCGAACCGCGCAAATTAAACTCGTGCATTCGCACTTTCAGATTCTTCCGCTCGGGGAAATGCGGGGAATTTTTTTCCTAATTATGGAGCTTATTTGAGCGAAGTTTGCGTTATAAGTGGTGTCGTTATGGTTCTAACGAGGCAATCTTTCGAATGAACCAAACTTGTGTTTTCTCTTCGTAGCTCCTTTAAGTCGCAGCTCTTGAGCACCCGCTCCTGTGGGTTAGCGTCGTCTGTCGCCTTCAGCGTTTCTGTAACTGTTAGGACGAGGAGTTCACCAAAGATAGAGCGAGCAGGAAAGCGAAGGAGGGGAGTATGGCGAGGTTGCGTGACGAGGTATGCTCAGGGGCGGCGACACGCTAGGATCGATGATAACGACAGAGCAGCGCGCGCCGTCATGTGTTCGCTGCGTTGATGACGCGATCACTTTCTTAGACGAGGATGTGCTGTCCGAGCAGAGGCTGAGCGCTGCCGACGCCACAATTCGGTGGTTCGCGCCGCCAAAGCAACAGCTGTACGCCGTCGCCACGAAGACCGCAGTTCGCGCTGCCCTAAATTTCTTATTAGAGAGTATCGTTAACGTCTTCCCGTTTTTTCTTAAATTGAGAAATACAGGAGTTCGCAGGATTATCCACTATCGCCTGATCATTTGTACGGGTTTGGGGAGTATGACTGGTGTTGGCGGTAAATATAGAGGGGTTCGTAGAGAATGGGGTCGATGGCGTAATGACGTGTTGGATGTGGGTATAGGTTGGTTCTCATTCGTTTGAGAATGACTGCTTGTTCTTTCGTGGCCTGATCGGGGACTGGAGCGTATAGTCATCTCGGTAGTATTGAGCAATGTCTGCGCACGTAAGAAGTGGTTTCAATGTCCTCTCCGAGTCTTGTTGCAGGACCTGGTGGATGAGTGCTCGAGGCAGGATGTGTGCCACCTGGTCACCGCGAAGCGAGAGTAAGCCAATGCCGCGTAGAAATGAAGCACTTGGTTTCAGAAAAACCGTTGATCTCAAAAGAATTATGCGTAAAGTAAGAGTACACACGCTTGTACCAGCAGCTAATGAGAAAGAATCTTTAAAACCAGAGCTGCTTTCGACGTGCGCACCCCCACAAGATGATGGGCCCAGCTGAAGGCCCCACCAGACAGGCACTCCACCAATTTCCTCATACACAGCGGGAAGTCCGCGGGGTCACCACGTGTATTTGTCTGTTTTCTGGCGGAGCTGAACAAAAATTCACGAGACGTTCCAGTAAACTTTTTACTCACTCATTCACTTGTAGGGCGAAGCGCTGGTGTGTTGTACATCAATAGACGCGTCTATCTACCCAGTGTTTCGGAATGGGCGTCCCCATTCCATTCCAATTCCATTCCGGGGAATTACAAATTGCCTAAATTCCATTCGTTTCAATTCCTCGGAATGCCGGAACATCGCCCATTCCCACTCCGGGAATTGCCGGGCAGTTCAATTCCATTCCTCTAATTCCTCAACGTTTTATCGGGTGATTATCAAGTTACCAATGAACCCACCATTAAGCTGATGTTATTACACGCGTTAAGAACTGCTAAAATACGCAAACACGTAACCAAGGTCGAGGGATAGTGGCTTTGTGACATATCTCGTTCAGTGCAATCACCCTACTAATTCCCACAGGGGCAGTTCTCCAGGTAGTTATTATAGTATTTGCATGGTCAGCACGTCTTTACGAGTTGTGATGCTTTAATATTGTTTAAGTGTGAATGTGTTAATGCTAACGTGACGACATGTTCTATTTTTGTGCTGACAAAAGTATGGTTGAAGAAGACATTATATTCCTTAAGCAGTTAACACGCGTATGGAGCGGTCGTGAGCATGGTTAGAACTATAATTATGTTAACGAGGAACAGAACCTCCGGATCTGGTGGTATCAGTTGGAAGAATTACCGCTCGAGCACCTTGTCCTGCCTTTGCACCAAATACGGATCACGGGCCGCACAGGTCGTCAGCACTCACGCATGTGAAGCGCGCCTTGAAAGCACGAATAGGTTCAGAACTTCCTGTGTTTGCGTGTGCGCAGGTATGCAATGTCGCCCTTGACGAAAAGCTTAGTTACGTGCGTCAGGTATCATTCACTGCGCACGAGCGAAAGTTCAGGCTGTGCTTAGAATATGCGCGACCTTTGTATGGGTGTCTCGATGAGAACCAATGCGCAGGGAGAATTCTTTTTTCTCTCGTTAGTGTACACTGTGATAGTGCATTGGTTCGTATACTAATCTGCGTCTTGCTTTTTTTTCTTTTAGAAATTGGGAGATTGTTCACACTTTAGCACCATGCAACCTTTGGCTCTAGCTAACTGAAGAAGAACTTAGAGAATGCGTTGCGTCCTTGGACTCAGCAAAACTGAGTCCAAGGCCTTTGTAACTAATTGTATAACTGAGGCCTGTATAACTAATTTGACGAGTTGCATGCAGTGGAGTAGCAATGAAGGTTCCCCCAAGTGTCCTCTGGTCTAGGCGATCAACCGAAAGAAAAGGTGTAAAGAAAAATGATAACGATAATAATAGAAGGACACGTTCGGCAGCCGGTCAGTCTAGTGTTGTGGAAATCCCTACGCCAGAAAAAAAGTGCGTAGGTGTCCTCGTTGATATATTGTAGGGTTTAACGTGCCGACGCAACGCAGGCAATGAGGCGCGCCGTAGTGGAGGGCTCCGGATTAATTTTGACCACCTTAGGCCGAAATCTCGTACACACGGGCGTTTTGCTTTTCGCCTCCATCAGGAAAGCGGCCGCCGCGGCCGGGAATCGAACCGCTACCTCGTGCTCAGCAGCGCAATTAGGTCTCCTCGTGAATTTTATATGCTGCAATAAAGGTCTCAAGCTGCCGTGAAAGGTCGAAAAAAACCTTATTTTGGTTTCATTCATCAAAATTACGTAACAAAATTGCGTGAGCCAAATGGGCGCTTCGCCGTTCAGTTCTGAAAACACGAAGGGTAAATGACGGCTGCTTCAACGATCAGTTCTAAAAACAAAAAAAAAGTAAACTAATACAGTTGCCTTCTGCCTGTGTGTTGCACTTGACAAACGAGCTGCTTAAAAGAGCTGTTTGAGAGCCGGTTTCGCTTCGCTGTCTGTCATTAAAAGAGATGCCGTGTAAAACACGCGTTCCACGTCAGCTGACGTCACATTTACAACCGGAAACTGCCCTTGCGAGTCGGGAAAGCAAGGGAAAGTGGCTAGCGTTCGCTTTCCGTTAGGTCGGAATCGTTTAGGAACAAAGCTTGCAGCGTGCAGCTTGCAGGCGCAGGCTTGACCGCAGTTCCTATCACATGGGCTCTCCTGTTTCGGGTGGATTCTCGAACCAATATTTTAGGCCTTCGTAGACGCTGCTTCGGGCAAAGGCGTCCGAGTGTCTAGATAGGAGGGCCAGTATTGCAAAACGTCCTGGGGAGGAGGGGGGAGCGCGAAGGGAGATGGGGCGTAAGCTGATATGCGAAATTTCGCAGTGAACACAAGCACCGCGCCAGCGTCCCGATGACGGCGAGGTGGGATGCGATC
The DNA here is from genome assembly GCA_013339765.2 of Haemaphysalis longicornis. Taxonomy (NCBI): domain Eukaryota; kingdom Metazoa; phylum Arthropoda; class Arachnida; order Ixodida; family Ixodidae; genus Haemaphysalis; species Haemaphysalis longicornis. The sequence goes on from CM023450.1 coordinate 84,900,814, forward strand.
ACCGACTGTTCCGGACGCAAAAAACAAAAGTGAAGCGTGGGGAGACAGCTCGCAGCCGGGGCGAAGGCGCCGCCAAGGTAAAAAATCACTAGGCAAAGTTGGTGGGAGAGATAGGGGGGGATGCCACCGCGGTAGTTCCCCACGGACGGATACCAACGGCTTAGAGCAGCGTTTATTAGGCGGGGAATCGCGACGAACTTCGTAGCAGCGCTGTATTTAAGTATATAATTGTAGTACAATCGCTGCTTATAAATATACCGTGCTTGTAATCAGCCAATCGATTTTAACAGTACCGAGTTATTGTTATATTCAAGGCTCCGGCTTACTAATGTTTGAACTTGGGCTGGTGGGATCTTTTGCGTATTTTTGCATATTTTGACAAAAAAAAAACAGCGCGTAGAAAGAAAAGCGCGCTTTATTTTGGGAAAAATACATGTAATTCCATTCCCATTCCATTCCGGGCAAAAGGCGCTTAATTCCATTCCCATTCCATTCCTTCAAGTATTGTCGCCATTCCATTCCCATTCCATTCCGGGGTCGCGAAAATGTGGAATGATTCCGGATTCATTCCAATTCCGGACTGGTAATTCCGCAACACTGGTATTTACTCGATTCTAAGCCCCCCGACCCCCGCCACTCTTTTTCGCGGCCGTATCTCGACGAAACTTGCACGAGGAACAGTGTTTTATTTGGGGAAATATTCAAAAGAAAAATAGGTACAGACAGCGAACCTACCGCTTACTTATTATACTCAGTCACCCTGACTACCATTAGAGTCTGTTGTGCAGCTTGGGCCACTGCCATCAATATCCCAAAGGAAATCGTCTTATGTTTTGTTGAAGTAGTATGTATGTGAAAACTTCATAAGTGACTTGGCCGCAAGGTCAACTTGGGCCCGCTTCCACGCGTCTTAACATACACCTTGCGATGGTTGATTAAAAAGGGGGTGCGTAGGTTCGCGTGCAAACTTTTTTCCCCATTTTTCTCCCGAAAGTAGGGGAGGGCGCTTATAATATGGGGGTGCTTTGAATCGCTAAAATACGGTATATAGTCCAAGAAGCCCACAAAACAAAACGCGCTTGTTTGTTCTTTACGATTGAGCATGACTCCTAGTTAATTAGCTGTGAAACTTGGAAGGACTAGAGTTTTCTACAAGCGGACAAACATTGGGCGGACCATTTACCTCGCGTATACGAGCCCATGTATCGACAGCAGACGGGAATCCCAGATTATTTACAACTCTGCTGGGAAATACGTAATTAGGAAAAGAAGATGAAACTCGGCATAATTTTATAGTCGTCTTAGGGGCTAAATCTCATCGAATTTATTTTGGGACAGTTTGAATAAAACAAGAAATACTGCCATTTTCTCTAACCATACTCCATACGTAGACGGCCATGGATAACGATTACAGCTTATCTCTGACATTTATAGCTTACCTGTGAACTAATTACGACAATTAAATGAGACATTGCGTAGTTGTAGAGTCGTCTTTGTAGCCAATTTCAGTGTTATTTTTTTGCGCATATGCGTGTATTAGACTCAGAGATGATGCACTGCAGAATTGCGAGAAACTGTAGACGAAAATGTTTTCTCTGTACGCCACACGTTCACTGACGGAGATAGACCAGTGCCGGAGGGTACCCACATACAGCTTCGCTCTATAATTCGCCATAGCGGTCAAGTATGCAGGCCTTCCGCCTTCCATGTATACCCCCACCCAGGACACTCATCGCTATGATGGGCAGTACCAAGCGACACCGAGGACGGGGGAGCCATCGGTATGAGCAAATAATGCGCCGGCTGGCCTCCGTCTGGCACGGCGGAGCCGCACAGTGGCAGTCCGACAAATGACCCGCCTAAGCGATTGCCTCAACGCCCCGCCACCGTGGTCGCCACGAACGTTACTGTTTCATCGCCGCCTGCCAGCAGCTGCGTGCAGGGGCCTGCGAGGAACCCGCGCAAGCGTATTTCCCCGAGGACTAACGTTAGCCTGGCTGTTCAAAACAGCCTTGCCACAGCCAGACGGAACGCAAAGTTATTGTTCGCTTTCATGTATATCCTCTGCAAGTGGTACGCGTGTTAATGATTGTAGCGGAGAATTGCGGTTTCAAGGAAGTAGCCTTGCATTGTAATAATAAAGTCATGCTGGCAGTGCCGTTGTCCTAGCACTTCACGTGGGTGTAATTGGTGGTGGAGCTGGCAGGGGGCGATCGAGGGCCTGACGTCCGTTCTGATGGACGGATTCGATCCCTAAAATAACGTTATTTATTCCCACGTGTTTGCTTTGATAGTAATTTTTTTATTGTTTACGAGTTATCACAATTACTTTAAAAACGGGGGAATTACCACTTTCAGCCGCGCAGAGGGGCGAATGTAGTTCAGCGGGCAGCTGGAGCAAGTAAATAAACGCAACTCCTGAGATAAACAAACATGTGTAAGCGGGTATTTTAAGCAATGGGACGTTTTAGCTTCAGCAGGGCTTATAATGTGTACATCTGAAAGTGATTTTTTGTTAATGTGCAGTGGCGAGCCGACAGAAAAATTAGGACTGGCAAAAAAAAACACAAGGTGGAGGTAACTATAAAATTCAAAACAAATAGAATTCTCAGTCATTGCACTCACACAACTTGCGGGCAGCGGACGGCTGTCTCGCTTTTATTTTAAAAGTTCCCGCCGTTTCTGGCTACCAAACCTTTTTGTTCTGGAGGCCGTAAGTTGCTGCCAATAGGTCGTAATAGGAGGTTTTGCACTCGCATGGTGGCAAGACGATGCGTCTTCAGGCTCCTCACCTTATGATGGGGAGGGGAGCGGGAGCACAAAAAACCAGTACGTAATGCGGAGGATATTACCTACAATACTGCACTTGCGCATAAAGTGCGGTAACATGCAGTGTTAGCTAAGTATGAGGCCTGAAAGAGAAATTCGAAATGATGGTTATTATTACTTATTTTAAAGAATCTGCAGCAGAAATGATGAGAATTGTCTAGCAATGCGTCGAATTCTTATGCCTCTTATCTTGAGTGTCACTTCTTACAGTCACATTGTTTGGTTTTTCTAAATACTCTCCGGCCAATATTCTCCATTTACGCTATTATAACGATTATAGGAGTTACTTGCGCCAAATCTGCATTTTTTTTTGGTGGAATGAAGGGCGTTACACGGTTCGCAATTTCCAGTATTTACTGTTTTTTATGTTTTAGTTCTTAAAAAAATGACGGCTACTTATCTTCATTTAGGACTATTATAACATTAGAAATGGAATTTCCGCGAAATGTGCAGTATTGTGGAAATTCATGGTTTTACAGACTTCGAAAATTTTCAGTAATTTTATACATACGTGCATTTTTAATTTTATTCGTCCAGTCATCTTCATTTACGATATTACAACAATATTAGATGTAAATTCCGCGAAATCTGCATTATTGTAGAAATGCAGAGGGTTACACGGCTCGCCATTTTCCGTATTTTTTAATATTTTGCTTACTTTTTAGTGTCTATTTACGCTTTTATAACTAGTAAAGGGGGAAATTCTGCGAAACCTGCATTGTGGAAATGCAGGGCGTTACGGTGTCGTGGCTGTAGGAAGGGGGGGGGGGGTGTACTCGGCAAAGAATCCTACGCATTAAAAGCTCGAGCCTTTGTCAAGGCAAAAGAAAGCGGGTAAATGAAGTGGGAGTATCTATATTTTGTTATCCCCGTGTTATCTGCGAAAGTCCAAAGGGGCACATGACGGCTTCCATAGGGGGCTCCCGGCCCAGGGGACCCGATGCATCCACTTATAGATGCTAGGCGCAAATGGTTAATCTTTCGGCTGTGACCCCCCCGCATTCCTACAGGATGTGGTGCACTGTGGGCTTCGACGGTGAGTGGCATGACGAGCAAGTCACAATGGTTTCTCCGTGTGGATCTCCGGGCTTCTTTCGGGTGTCTTCGACTGGCGGGGAACGTATGCCCGCCCCGTGGCGAGCACGTCTTCCGTGAGAAATGAGAACGCGTCACGACAAGGAGTTGATGTCTGAGCGATAAAAGCTGTTCCGACGATGTTCTGCTACGGAAGGGCTGGCTTATTTTTCTTGAAAATTGAGATTAATAAAAGCGAGCCATCTAATAGAAATGTTATCTAACGACCATTGACGGGCGGGTGTCATGCCCCTGTCACACGGCCAATAAAATCACATTCAAAGCGAATGCCATTGGATATATGAATTACATTCGGATGGATTAGGCAGGGTCTACAAAGGCGAAGTAAATGCTATTTGATGATAGCAGTGACTACTAGGAAACTCGTCAAACTGCAAGATATTACTGTAGATAAGGTTATAATGTTTTTGAACACTCGCCTTTTTAAAACAAAACGAATGTACTTGTGGAGAGTAAAAAATTGTGTAGCTGTGTTAACTTCTAGGTAGCATTCTCATCACAAGACAAGACAAGTAAGAAATCTGAATCTGAGTAACAGCAAATATGGTGGAGCCTTGCAAAGGTGTCGTCTACCTTTTCTCTACATAAAACAACACGCAGACAACAATATCGATTAACTGATACATTCTGGCCAAAGCTCTATGGCTTATTATTGCACTTCCAAGTTTATTGACGGTCCACTACTGCCTATGCTACTTATTCGGTTCGTAGGCTAATGCGAATGTGTTCCCAGGCAGAGATAGAGAATGACGATCTTTAATCAAGGTCTGGCGATGTTAGCCGAGCTAAGATGCCAAGCTTGCTACGCCAGATCAACGGGATGAAAATGATAATCAACATGGTGGCGATGTTGAACAAATGTATGGACACAGATGCATTCAGCCATTTACAGTGCCTGGTCACGACAGTCACTGATAGCGTGCCTCTGTTTCGTAGGTGCGCTACCAGAAAACTAATTCAGTTGCCATTCTTGCAAATGTAATTGAGAATTCTCGTGTAGCGCCAATCTAATGGCATTTACAGCTAATTTCATTCGCTCCAAAGGTGATTAGATTTGCGGTGATTCCAAGACACACCAACATGATTCTGTAGTTTCATCTTCTTGTTTTCTTACGACTGAACAGTTGAACAATTCAGTTGAAGCTCAATTAATAAAATCAGCAGGTCCCACAAATCATTTTGTTTAATGGGGAGTTTCTCAAAAAAAAAAAAAACATTACGCATCTGGTGTGAGTTCCCAATTGGTCTTTAAATCGGGAAATGTGGAGAGTCTGGTTGAATAAAATTGAGGTTTATTTGTACTCACCAGATTTACTTTTAAACAACTGTTCAGCATATAACAATTTGATTCTGTGAAGTTTCTTTGAAAATACAATTGAAGAGAGCCCAGCGTAAGGATCATGGTGTTGCCCCAAGGGTGCCGTTGTTTCCCAACCTAGTTACGCAAACACGATTCAGCTGTACAAGTCTTTCATAAGTATCGCGAAGTCATAAGAATTTTACCATCAAGCCACACAATCAGACTTAAGTGCCTCCTACTATTTTGAATAGGTATAACAAACCCGCCCCCAGTCACGCTGAAAGAGAGTAAAATTAGTAAAAGCGCTGGAAAGAAATGAGAAAAACAACGAAGACTTTCATTAATAAATTTCAAGGAAGGCAAAACGTTCTGTCCCCAGAAAAATGCCAACGATGCTATTATATGTGGTATATTTTATTCTTTGCGGGCAACGAACTTAATTCTCTTAGGGCGTGGCGCACGTGCCTAGTGCAAGCACTGTGTAGCACGCAACCCAGGCAGGGCCTTGAGCACGCCAGCTAAGTTGATCGTGCGAACGTGTGGCACGCGCTTATTATTGATTGCCGCCCGAAGGCAATTGATGCGTTATCCGGGAAACCGTTCATGCTTCGTCCCTCCTGACCAGACAACATGCTGGCATTCCACAACCACACCGCGAAGGGCCAGCGCGAGCTGACCGGAAAAAATATTGCGCCGGAAGCGAATATCCCCTAATAGCGTCTGCGGTTCATGCATTGTAACCCAATTACACATAAAATCTTACCATTCGCTACTAATAGGAAAAGTGAAGACAGAGATGAAGGAAGCTCACACTAACGGGCAAGACTTGAAGGTAGCGAGAGAGAGAGAGAGAGAGAGAGAGAGAGAGAGAGAGAGAGAGAGAGAGAGAGAGAGAGAAACCTTTAATGAACACCAGCGAGGTTAGCCAATCCGTTGCGTTGGCTTGCTACGCTAAATGATAGAAGAAAACGAGAAAGAAAGCAAAAAACAAAAGAAAGGAAACAAAATAAAAAAACTATAAAAATGAAAAGATGTCATTTGATACGCCCAAAATTTTCAATCGCAAAAACTCTGTCCAGTTCTGTGCTCAGAAGAAACTCAAAGAGAGCTTTTATTGCACGTTGTTACGAATGAGCCCGCCGCTGGGCTTTGTTTCAACACCCCTCGGCTGTGCGCCGAAGCCTCTAGTACGTGCGCCTTACAAGCAGGCCCTCCCTGTCGGTGACTCACGCTTGCAGCAAGCTCCTACGTGCCTGGATCTCTGGGGCCTATCTATCGGCGCGATTCAAACCGACGTAGGCAGACGAGGCACGCTTCAACTTGCCCCAAGGACGCAGAAGCCCCGCGTCCGCTGCGGAGACCTCCTCTCTCCCCTCTCTCGGACTCAGCGTGCGCCGCTACTACCGACTGCTCACGAACTCTGGAAAGAGCGTTGTGTGTGTATGTGCCGTTCGTAACGTGTGCACAATCAGAGGGAACGCTTGTTTCGACCGTTAGCGCTTTGGGTATACATATAGACCCCTCCAAGCGCTGTAGTTCATTCCTGTTTGAGCAGTGAATCAATGCTGTCACTCTGCTCGAGTCCTGTATGGTGACCTCAAACCGTCGGGGCATTGTTCTTTGGCTTCGGCTCATCTCTCGCTATGAAGTAAACAAGTTATGTTTTGCCTACGGCTTCTGGTCTTCTTCACGGCTGCAACACTGGCTGGCTGCTCGCTTCAAACCACGCTACTACACGTATATCGGAGGCGACGGAGCTCGGCTCGGGTAGGCCTTTCCGTACGCAGCAAGCGGGTTGTCAGCGGTGGGATGACAACGTCACAACAACTTGTTCGCAGCGGTCGGATGGCAACTTCGTAACACCTGGAGCCAGCGGTGCGAGATCCAACACCACAGACGTCGAGGCGGCTTCGTACTTCGCAGAATTCACGGCTGTCAATGGTAAGTGCGGGACTTTTCTTCACTGAGTTTTACCAGGCTTCTGAGGATAGCTGGTAGGGCGTGTGTTTTTGTCGCGTGGGTTATTCGCGCAAAACATTTTTGGAGCAGTGGGAAAGCACTACTCTAGACTGGCCATGAATTTGAAGGCGTTGAAGAAACCGCAGTTGTTTGAGCTTGCAAAAGAGTTGCGCTTGGATGTTTCGGACGCGCTGAGAAAGCCAGAGCTGATACAGGCTATATTCGCTGTTGTGGCTGACGATGACGAGCTGTCTGAGTGCATTGAGGTGATCAATGGCAGGGATACCGCTATACGTCAGGCGGCAGAGGCTGAGCGCCAGCGTGAGGAACGAGAACAGGAGCTCGAGAGGCAGAAATAGGAACGCGAGGAGAAAAAACAAGAACAGGAACACGAGGAAAGAAACCGAGAACGGGAGCGACCGCATGAGCTGGAAATGAAGCGTCTAGACGTCGAGGCGTCTCGACCTAGACGTCAGAGTGGCAGCAGCGTGCAGTCTGCGGCTGACTGAGCGACCTACGTTACGAATGAGTGACCTAATGCGACCCTACAAGGTAGGAGAAGACATCCGTCTTTTTCTTGGTCAACTTCGAGCGTACGTGCGAGAGAGCCCAGTTTAGCCGAGACTCATGGCCGCAAAAGCTGCTTACGCTTTTGCCAGGTGAGGCATCCCACGTGATGGCCCGCTTGCCGAAGGAGGAGAGGGAGGACTACGAGAAAGTCAAGTCAAGCCTCCTGCGTAAGTACAGGCTGTCGGCAGAGGCGTTTCGCCAGAACTTCCGTGAAGCCGATAAAGCTAAGGGCGAGTCGTACTCGGAGTTCGCCTATAAGCTGAGGGCTAACATGGAAAAGTGGCTCAAAGAGGCAAACGCTTTCGGAGAGCACGACAAGGTAGTTGAGTGCTTCGGTCTCGAGCAGTTTTACCGGCGTCTACCAGAAAATCTGAGACTCTGGGTGCAAGATAGGCCAGGGGTAAATACTGTGGATTATGCAGCTCAGCTAGCCGACGAGTTCGTCGCATGACGAGGTGCGCAGGGGCCGAAAGACGGCCAAAAAGAGTTAAGGCCGAGGCCTGATAAGTGAGTGCCGAAAGGCAGAGCTCCCCCGGAAGACGGTGGAGCTAGCAAAGTAGTTTTCGTGGAGTAGTAGCCAGTGAAACTGGCCGCGAAAAGGAAAAGAGCGCAGACCCTGAGGAGCAGCGCAGAAAGAAAGCTTTTGATGCTCGCAGATAAGCTGCATGTTACAACTTCGGCGAGGCGGGGCATTTCGCTGCGAGTTGCAAGAAGGGCAAACTCGTCTTTCACGTACTAGATCATAGTGAGGATAGCAGGCAGTTTCTACAGCCGTACGTACGTGAGCTAGTGGTCAACGGCAAACAGTGCCGAGTTCTTCGCGACTCCGCGGCGACGGTAGATATGGTCCAACCTTCGTACGTTGAACCGGATCAGCTGACGGGACAGTGTGTTTGGGTGAAGCAGGCCGTAGCAGCACGAAACGTGCGCCTGCCGATTGCTAAGGTCAGCATCGCAGGTCCGTTTGGTGAACTTGTCACGCAGGCAGCAGTATCCCCACAACTTTTTTCCGGAGTACAGGTACCTATTCTCGAACATGCCGGATCAGCTGTTACGCGACAAGGGGTACCATTTCGAGAAACTGCCGAGGAAAGAATCAGCTAAGCTCGCTGCGAAGCGCTCAAGTAACGATAGTGTCGCCACCTCTGAGAGGAATTTCGATACTCAGACAGATAGCGAGGATGGGGCATTTCCGGAGGCTCACGACAGAGGGCAGCGTAAGCACACTGTGTGTAAGGCCCCTAATATGAGCAGAGATGTGTCAGCGTCGTCGTGTTCGGAGTGCTCAGGTTCATGGGAGGCCTTGAAAACGGCTACGGACCCGAACGCACGCAGTTCGCAGGCTAACGACGTTCCGCGGGAAAGTCAAAACCGTGACGTTAGCGAAAGGAGGCAACACGAGTCCGTTGAAACGAAAGGTGTTTCTCCGGACGCGAGCTTCAGAACCGAGCTACGCTGGGGCAGAGCCGGCAGTCGAGACACTGAACGGTTTTCACGGTGCAGCTAAGCTTGACGACGCCGCAACTGAGCGAGTCGCTAGCGTTCCACCTGCAACTCAGATACTCGATGCCGAGCAACGGCCAGCCGAGCACGTAGCTATTCCGGTGTCGCCTGGGGTTGAGCCGTCTTCTGAGACCGGGCCGCCTGTACCTAGCTTTGCCTTGACAGCCGGAAACAAGAGCGTAAACACCCTCTGGTGCTCGCTCACCGACAGTGTCGCAAAAAAATGCGACAAGAGCTCCTATGCGGGCCTGCCGAGTGGCAGCGCCGCACGCACGCTTTGCGCCGGGTCTCAGCAGACCTCGGAGCGGCCGTGAACAAAAGCGCACGCCTTGCTCGAGTGGTGGAAACTAGAGCAGTTTTCTCCGCGCGCTCGAGACACGTCTCGGAAGAAGGCCGATGTCCTCTCGACCGGTCGCAGTAGCTTTCAGAGAACGGGCGCACCTAAGGTGCGATTCAAAAGGGGAAAGCTCAGGGCAATGACGAGAGCTGAAATCGCGGCTCTCATCACGAGAAGTGGCCTGTGGACTCCTGACTTTCTCAATTTCATTGTTTTTCCTGGAGCAGGTTTCGCCCTTTACGATTACATTTCTTTTGTATGGGACATTTTCAATCACGCGAAATGTCACCTTTCAAGTTGTGTGCTTGGCTAAACTACTGCTGGGCTAAAATATAACTAGTGTAGTTAGTCATTAGCGTATTTTATCGAAACTAAAAGCCTGGTAGAGCTTCAGTGTGGATTTGTCTTCGCACTTGCCGGCGATGCTTTTGTGTCTTCCTGTGTTGTTCTGTTGCTTGCCTGACCAAGCCAGAGACGTTCTTGGCGGGCCACTATTGGTCCAGTGACCGGCCCGGAGAAGCTGCAGCACGGTGTCGTACAGCCCAGGCCTGGAGTCGAGCATCTGGCGAGCACTTCTCTCCGAAAGCATCCCTCCGCACAACAGTTGAAGACCCTTATCCATCGGGATCTCGGACCCCCGGCGGAGAAGCTTTGTGTGCGTGTGCGTGTGTGTGTGTGTGTGCGTGTGCGTGTGCGTGTGCGTGTGCGTGTGCGTGTGCGTGTGCGTGTGCATGTGCGTGTGTGTGTGTGTGTGTGTGTGTGTGTGTGTGTGTGTGTGTGTGTGTGTGTGTGTGTGTGTGTTTGCATGCAAAAGCAGTGAAGCATGTCAGTTTGCCCCCATTTCTGTTTTTATTTTTTGTGAAGTGATTGAATAGCGTTCAGTTGACGTTTTGATTAGACCTAGGGAAACAAACAGCCGGTCAGAAGAAAAAAAAACGATGCTGCGTAGGAAAAAAGAAATAGATTTGTCATTGGTGTAGGATACCCTGCCTTGATGAGGAACAACTCGTGCGCAGCAAAAGTTGGAATACGTCGGGCACTAAAGAGCCAGCTTCGACTGACAACAATAAAAGGTTGTCACCGGTGAGGTAGCCAGTGCCTAAATAATCCTTCTAAATAAGTAGTCACTCAAACAGTCTTAGTCACTGGTAAACATTTTAAAAACTAAGAAAGAAGAAAATCGATAAATATGTCGTCTTGGTTGCTCGAACATGGTTTGCCTTTCAGGGAGTTCGTCGACTTTAAGTTTGAGCTTCCCAGTGGAGAATAGGCTTCGCGAATGTTGGAGAAACATTGCGGCTTCGTTCAATCGCACTAACCCTGTCAGGCCTATTTCCTTCCTTTGGTCAATAAATGATTTACAACAACCAGTCCCTGGATGCGCTTTTGCCGTACCCGTATCACACCGTGTCCATATCGAAAACGCAACTGACGTGTTTTGCTAAAACGCAATTGGACGACATTTGCCCATATTGATTATATCCCTGCCGAAGTAACAGTCCTTGTTCTATCACGGAGCGGCCTCACATCTAATGCAGGAGCGTCATAGAAGAAGTGCCCGAAGAAAGAGGGCATCAAGTCATCATTTCAACCCCCTTCCTTTATTTGGGTTCCTAACTCGCTTGTGATCGCATAACCCAGGGCTACCTCACGCTCTATCGAACGCACAGCTCTGGCCTCCGCTTCGAGGATAGGCGTCGCGTCCCTCGACGGCTTCAAAAACCCGTGAGATGCCCTTGCCCTGAATGGACGGTTGCCGCAGTGGTCGGCTTTTGTCGCATTCGCATAAATTGCCCACCAATTCAGTTTTGTGCCTGCATCGCCACTCTTCAGAATGGGAGATGTGAAAGCGGGAAAACCCGCACGTGCGATCAAGCGCAGGCTACCGATCCGCCTCCCGACTTTCTTTCCTGACTAACAAAACAACACGGCATGTTTAGAATGCGAAGGGGACGATCGTTCCGGAGCGCAGAAATGCGAGCCAGAGATTTGCAATGTGAGCGAGATTGGTCTCCGATTCCGGCTGGCCTTATTCTAGCTATCATCTTCATCTGACTCGACGCACCAAACTGTGCACTTAATCCCTGTCGGTCTGGGGCTGCTTAACTTCCGTCGTTATCAGGTGACGCGCAGGATAGCAGATGGGTGCTGATGTGGCTGTTTACTTAACGTGTGAAACTGTTAATGTGATTAGATGGTTGGGAGCACTACATTGCTTATTTTGAGTTATTACTGTGCGAATATTACGTTAATCGGTTTAGCGCTGTGGACAACCTTCTGAAGGGCAAAATGTACACTTTCACAATAAAATAACAAGATGTATAAATCTGCTGTTATAAATCTATTGTTCTGAGATACTCTAGTGCTTTAACATATTGTTACGAAAGAGTAAAGCAAAGTATACGTGACCAAACGCCCTTAAACATATTGGTGAGTAAGAAGAAGACCACTGCACATCCAAGTAGGACAGTTTGCAATCGCCTATGTTAAATTGCTGCGGGTCCGCAGCCTCCGCTCTACGCGCCTGCATTGTCTTCTGAAATCTCCTCTGACGTCATTGTGGTGTCCAGTGTTGGTTGACGCGTACAAGTGTCTGGAAAGTGGGCGCCTCTTTATAGTTCTTGACCGAGCTGGATAGCCAAGTACCCCGCCACCCGTGTTTACTTTCGTGTGTGCGCGTTGAAGGAAAGGAAGACGAAAACTATTTGGCAATGCCCCAGGCACTTTCCTTTCTTCCGTCTCTCTTCTGAGAGCTGCCAACAGGAATTGTCAGTCCGCGTGTCGTCGCCTTCGATATATATTCCACGCGGAGTGCTCTCTCTAACCCCCGCTGATCGTTCTCAAGCGTCCTACCACGCTGATATTCAGAAGCACGTGCCCGCAATTCCACACGAGTCCGCCTTTTACCGTTCCTTGGACCCAAGAATGAAGGCCCGAGCTTCAAAGCGCACTTTTTCTTGTCGTATTTTTTTCTTTCCCTTTGCTCTGCCCCTTACACTATAGCTTACGCTCCTATAATTTGCTCTTGAAGTTCTGTATTTGTTGCAGGCTATTATTACCACGAAACCTTCTTCAAACATTTCGACGGCTCCTTTATTTGTTGCACTGACCGGGACGGCCAGTGGAAGATTTTCTCATTTGGCTCCCATCCACGTAAACACTTCAAAGTCAACAGAGTTCTTCTTTATGGTTTTACCGTAGTATATTCTCTTTTTTTTCGTACTTAGAGAGTCGACTCTATAGATTTGTGTGTGTGGGCTCTCTCAGGCACTGCTCGCCGCTTTTTTCCGCGGCATTCAATTGCCGCAAATATACTTGAGGTAAGCTTTAAGGGCGTTAGTTCCAGAAACCGTCCCGTCCTTCGCATTCCTTTTGTTAAGTTGGTTTCGCGTCGGCGGCAATAAACTTCACTTGCACTTACGGTCTCTGAGCGCCAACAGCCATTGGGAAGGCGTTCCTGCTTATCGCCTCCTTTTTCCCTGTCCCGACATCGCCTTCATTGTTCTACAGCCCCGAGGCACGCGTGCGTCGGCGACGTTGCGGCAGGAGTGCTTGAAGAGCGCCTGAGATATCTGACGCCCCAATGTAGGCGAGACACGCTGTATGAAAATACTGACGCATGAACGCATTTTACGTGGTTCATGCGACACGTATCTTCCACTTATGACAAGAGATAAAGTCACGACCGTCGAACACAGTGCTCTACACCTTGTCACTTCACATGGCTCAGTCTGTACAAGCACGAGGGGTCTTGTGAAAATTCAGCTGGTTATGATTGGCTCTATCACCCTTACATTTTTCCCCTTTAGTTACTCTCTTTTCGCGTCTTGAGCTCCCGTGTGTTATCGCCTCGTTATTAAGGAACTTCTAGTAGTTTGAGGATCCGCTCAGGCCGCTTCAGGTTCCTCGATCACGTGCTCGTAACACAATTGTAGGATCTCAAGGACTGAAGGGAAGACGGACGCAGGGTAAGTTTAATGGCGGTCAACAGCAGCTACTAAGCCAGCACAAAGACGGGAAGCAGCAGCACCAAACTGGACCGGCTAAAGTTCAGCACCACTTCGATTGCGAAGCACGGGGGCGGGAGGGCCCTTAAAAGCGGCCAGTTCTTCATTCCTGCATTATTTTCATGTTCGTCTAGTGTCGCTGATGTGCACCCACTATTGCTTCTTGATTCCATGTTATACGTGAACAAATGAAGAAGAATCCGCAAGAAAGAATGAAACAATTATTGGAATTTTTATGACGCAATGCCGACTGAGGGCAAAGAGCGCTGAAATGAAACAATCATGACGAAACGTTCGGCAGAATATTGTTGAACGGTACCTCCGTATTCTTTTTAACAGCGGAGCTTTAGTAGCTGCCCGTAATGTCTCGTGCGTAACGATTTAAAATACAAAACAAAATGCCGAGTGGTCGTGAGCGCGTGCATCGCGGCCACCGCCGAGCGTCCCTGGCACACGCATTGGAAAAAAATCCTGCAGCTTCGCTATGGTTCAAGCCTTGCGCGACTTAGTGCAAACTTCGCCAGTTTTTCTTGTTCTCCGTCTATTTTTCGCGCTAGAAAATTATTTTAAAAACAGTGTTACATCTCAAAAAAAAAAAAAAACATCCTGAGAAATAAGACACATTATTGTATCGTCTTCTTCGCGGTTGTGGCCATTCCAGAATCTCTAGATTTCACTGCATGGTTTAGTTTTGCACCGGGGTTGCGTCGTTTAACAGCGAAGCTGTTTAACAAGCCGTAATTTTTCCTGTGCGCAGTTTAAAATATCAAGAATATGCCGAGAGCGCGCACGCGAGCGCGTGCGTCGCAGCGACCGAGCGGCCGTTAAAGACACATTATGGTGTACACCCCTCCAAGGTGATGTCCAATGATTGTAACTCCCAAAAAAATGAAGGAATCTCATACTTATAGCAACAATGATGCAGCAAAGGTCGTTGCGGCAGCGAGGAAGGAGAAAATCGGCTGGAATCTACTTTTGCGTACAGCTTCGCTACTTTCGTCTTACGCGTTATTATGAGCTTCCTTATTTAAGGAGAAACCACTTTATGGGCTCGCCTTGTCGTCTTAGCTCGCTAACGGTCGATGCGACTGCCGGAATCAGGAGGCGCGAGCGAGATAACGGACCCAAGTATAGCTTTCTGTACCGGGGTGAGGGAGTCACGCTGAGACTTCGAAAAACCACGCGGTTTAAAACAGCCATAACCGTTCGAACCTCGTAAAACGCTGGCGCTTGTCGTACATCTGCCTTGTTGTTTAGCGCAAAGGAAACTTCAGGTACATTTCATGGAAAATCTGTGTATATACCCAACAGCACCCGCGTTCATTTAGTTAGGAACGCTCATTGGGTTCGTTTTCACGATAGTAAGCGAAAAAAAGCGGCCGCACAAGATTTAAATGGCGCGTTCCAAACGCCGAAGAAAGGCTCCAGCCGCGCAAGAAAAAAATTACGCGTTCGAAACGACGCAAAACCGCTCCAGCATACGAAAGTAAAGCAAGCACAAAAAGAACAGACTCCCGCTGGCGCAGTTTAAGGCAGGGGGCGCGTAAGCTCTGCGAAGGCGGGAAATTCGAAATGCATTGGGTGGCAGCAGTGAGCGAATAATGGCGCTGCAGCCCATTATGACGAATCACTGCTCTGCACTTTCAACAGCTTTCACATGGAGTGGAACACCTTTAATTTTTTTTTATTTGCAACCGGTGTGACACCCTGTCCGTTTCATGTTCTCTTTTGTCGCGCTAAACGGATAACCGCAAGTAGCGCTTCCGTGCGATTCCTACCGACTGCGGTGGAAATTGAAAAGCAGCCGCTTTGATGTCCTGTGACAGTTTCTATTTACGTCAGTATTCATGGGCACTGTTTAATGAAAGGAGCCTGCGGGCATGTGATGAGTAGGTTGACAAGTCCACTGTTCCGACAACCAATAGACATCAGGTCAGTTGCTACTGCGGAATAGGGAACTCTGGTACAAGGGTATGAGGAACACACGCGCATACACAGTGTGAATACACACGGACATACAGTGTGTTGCGACGGTAATTGGAACACTTTAAAAATTTTTCCTGAGCGAACCGCCGCTCTGTTCGCGCTCAAACTTCGCACGAAGGTCGCATTTTGTGGTCTATTTTGTTTGACACCGGGAACAACGACAGCGCTTATCTGTTTATCCTGAATATAAATAAAAACGATTTTTGCCTATGGGAAAATGGCGCTGATTTGGACGTGGGAGCCCGAAAACCGAGTTTTCTGATCGTCTGCTATCTCATTTCTAGGTGAATTTTCTTATCGTCTGCTGCACCATTTGGCTCCGTACGTGAATCCCAAACGTGCGTTTCCCTCTGCAGGTGGTTCCGTCGTTCCAACATCAACTTGCGCTGGCTCGTATGTCCAAATCAGCCGTCATTTTCCCATAGGCGAAAATCGTTTTTATTTATTTTTAGAATGAACAGATAAGCATCATCGTTTTCCCAGTATCAAACAAAATAGACCACAGAATGCGACCTTCGTGGCAAGTTTGAGAGCGAATAGAGCGGCGGTTCGCTCAGGAAAAATTTTTAAAGTGTTCCAATTATCGTCGCAACACCCTGTACTTAGTAGAAAACCGGTAGCAAGCATGGGCCCATCTACATCGCTCTCACTACCACAGCATTCACCACTAGAACGGCTCTCAAATTGGGTTTAATATGAATCTCCTCGCAAATTTGTGTATGCATAACCACCTCCAACAAAGCTACAAATATGGTATACCAGGAATAACTAAGAATCACCAAGGTCGCTTCCCGCACTTTTGCTGTAATCCCGAATTTAGTTAATGAAACGAAGTTAAATATTTTTTTTGTAGTGCAGGCCCATAGTCTGTTTACGCATAGCAATACAATACGTTGGTAATTGTTCCTGAAAAGCGGGACATTTGGTACTGTTTAGACCAGGCTAAACCGAGAAATAGGGCGGCATATCGGGATATGTCATTAACCAGCAACCTATCCAGGCATCACAACCACCCCTCACAAAGTCTTATCTGCAGAGTGAAATTTTTCGGTGCCTAATTAGCGCACCGGTGATCACCACCCTGAAAATTTGTTACCAACACTTTGAAAGGTTTTCTCATAGCACTGCACGGGCCTGATTTTAAGGCCCGAGCCCGGCTAGGGCCGGCTTTGTGAAGCCCGAGCCCGACCCCGACCCGGGCCCGTAACACAGAGCCCGGGCCCAGTCCGGGCCCGGGAATTCACAAGTGAGCCTAGCCCGGGCCCGGCCCGGGCCCGCCGTCTCAAGCCCAGGCCCGGCCCGGGCCCGGTGATTTATTTTTGAGCCTAGGGAGGGCCCGCGTGTGTGTGACCAGGCCCGGTCTTGGACGCTGAAGAAAATAGAAAATTTGTTTATTATAGGCCTCGAGGACATACCGTGGCGCCACTTACAAGTGACGTCACTTGTAGGACGCCGAGTCGTGTTGTCGTCTGCCAACGTCTGCTACAACACATTTCCTGTGCGTATGCGGAAGCGTGCTTTTTTGTTGTAGCCACCGTCTCCCCCCTCCTTGTGGATTTCATGCAAATTACCCTAAAAGGTTATCTGCAGACCGAATCCGGGCAAGCAATCAGCGACTCGCTTGTTTCCGGCGACACCGCCGCGTTTAGGTAGTTGCTACGATCGCGACCCACAGCTTGTACGCAGCCAGCTAACGCCAAGGACGATGCAACTGATGCCGAGCAGTAAACACTTCATGATTTCTTGCTTTATACATTTCTTGCAAATAAGGGAAATCAAGAAACTTAACTCGCGGTCTTCGTAGTCCACATTGTTGTTCGGGGAAACAAGCCGCTGCTAACGCTTCGGGGGCAAATGTCATACACCCCCACGCTCATGTTGTTTGCGGATAATACACCACCGTTCATTTGGGTATAAAGTCCCCGTGAGGTCAAACTGCGCTTGACGCACTGAGAATTAACTTCAAACGACGTCAATTAAAAGGAAAATACTTTTAGAACGCGCTTCCGAAGAGAAGTGTGACTCGCTGCAAGCCAACTACGCAGCAAGATAAGAACTGTGATCCTACAAGTGACGTGAAAACGATCGCAGCGCCGGCATCTCCAGTGGTGGGCCTCGCGGCCAATATTTGCACCAGTGTCTTCGTAGCGGGAAATCAGACGGATCATCTAGTCTGTACAAGCACGACCTGAATTGAAACGCAAAAAATAAGGGTTTAAAAGTGCACGTAGTTTAGCTTACACCGTCTGCAGTTCACGCCACATCGGCGTAATAATAGCTCGTATTCTAACACGAAGAGGCACCATCACCTTTGATGACCAGACTCTTGGCAACTTCACGTGGTTGTCTCGCTCACAAGTTGGTAATGCTGAGATTTCTTGCTCCCATTTCAATCCACGAGTACGTGCGTGCGTTGAAATATTTTCCCTGCAGTGGTTGTTAAGCGGTGGCGCTTCTCTGGCACGCGACTTTGTTTTCCAGCCATTGCAGCCGCATTTAGATTGGTTCGACTTCTAAAACACACGTACATAGACATAGGTGCACAGCTCCAGGGTGTCTTAATTCCTTCCCCACTAGGGCATTCCTTGTAACCGTATCTTTGATATGTTATACACCCAAATATAAAATCTTGATGCCGTACACGAAATGTGATTAAAATTACAGCATAGTGACTATCAGACCTAGCAAAACATGTTTTTTAAAACAGTTTGTACAACTAACATCAAGAAGAGCGTAAAAGTAAACACAGAATATTCATTTTTATGCTCTTTTCTACACTTCACGTCGGAACTATTAACGGCCGGGCCTATGAATTCAAGCCCGAGCCCGACCCGGGCCCATGGCATCGAGCCCGAGCCCGGCCCGGGTTCGCAGCACTCAGCCCGTGCCCGGGCCGAGCCACCCGATGTCGAGTATTGGCGGGCCCGCCAATATTCGACTTTGGGCAGACCGGCCCGGCCCGGGCTTTCGGGCCGGCCCGGGCTCGTGCAGTGCTCTATCGTATGCCGCGACAATGATCGGCTATGAACGCGCATTTAAGTTGTTGCGGGCGAATTGTGCGCAGAAAAGAGGCCCGCATTTATCTCTCACAGCGCCAGGGGAACGATGTTCGTTTCCTAAATTGCGCGCACTCTCTTAACGGCTGGCACGCACCCAGGCGCAATTAGCTTGTACATCAGACCCCTCATTCTGGTGGGAGAAAGCGGTCAACACAACGCCTTTTTCCCACCATAATCCAGTAGAGACAGGAGAGCGGGGATGAGAAAACGACAGCAGAAAAGATGGAGGAACGTAGTGGCGGGAGGAAAATGGCTAGAACGTGGTAGCGTTGCTCGTGGGCTGGCTGGCTGGCAGGCTTTTCACAGCATTGACTACATGCGCAGGCCAGCCCTAGCCAAAAAAGGCTTTTGGGGCTATGCCCGGCAGTTGCTGCGCATCACGGACGCAGCGATACAAACATTAAATCAAGAAGAACAGTAGTGGTAGTGCGCCGCTCAAAGTGGAGTCACTTTCATCGGGGAGAGCTCGGAGTTACAACGGCTCCTCAGCGGGCATGCGAAGCATCAGTAATGAACCGGAGACTCGCTAAGCCGTGCCTGACGGCAAGGGCGCCCTATTACCGTCGCCCAAAGCGTCAAAACGAGTCCGGAAGCGGGAACGGATGGCTCCGCCGTGCACCCCCTACCAGCTACTTCCGCCTCGGGGCCGGAAGAAGTGTCCGGACCACCTATTTCGGAGATGAGGCGCCGCCCCCTCCCTGTCTTTCTCGCCAAACTCACCGCGTTTTCTCACTGCCGAAGGGCCGTCTTCCTTCACGTCCCTTCTCTAGCCCCAGCGGGAGGTGTACGTACGTGCCCGCTTCTTCTAGTTCTTATTCCTCGTTTGGTAAAATCTTACTCGTCTCATTGCTGCTTTAGCCCACTTAGCCGCCATTCCTCGGCTCTTCTCTTATTGTTTTGGCTCCCCAGTGGGTCTCTGTCGCGAGCGTGCTCCCGATAGTAAACAGCCATGCCCTGTTACTTGCCGTTAATCTGGATTGTGGGCTACGCGCTTAAGGAGCAACACCGTACTCGGGCTCTGGTCCTAATTTTCCCTGCATGATGGAGGTTTCCGCCCTTCTAGCGTGACACTCATGAAGATAGAACTGCATAGCGTGAGGAGTAGGTGACCGGCTCCAGGAATGGGAGGCGTGGAGTGCTTTGTTCTGATTGAATACTTCAGCTGGACGGATCATTGTCTAAGCGGAGATGTGAAACAGAGAGCAAGTTCAAGTTTATTCATTTATTCATTCATTTATTTATCCGTCTTCTGTACAGGATTAATTTTCTGGTCAATCTAAGCCCGCAGTGCTTGTAAAGTGACCAGGCAGCTGGTGAAACAAAACATTTCAATTATATTTCATGAAAAGTAACGGAATAATACTTTCGTATATACACTGAACACATCGCAGTGCATGAAAACGAAATACACATAAAGGCGACACACACAAAAGCAGTGTCTACTCGCTTCACAACATTAACTCAATTCCATGCGCACGGGTTCAGCGATTTATAGACTTGAATGCTTCTGAGTTGTTTCGCCGGCTTTCTCCTCTAATAAAGAGCCTCTCTCTCTCTCTCTCTCTCTCTCTCTCTCTCTCTCTCTCTCTCTCTCTCCTCTCTCTCTTCTCTCTCCTCTCTCATCTCTCTCTCTCTCGCTCTCTCTCTCCTCTTCTCTCCTCGCCCTCATTTTTCCCGCCATAATCGCACGCGCTTACTTCAAGCGCGAAGAGAATGACCGCAGCTCGTTGGCGACTTCGCATCTGAAATTTCTGAACGCCTGACAACGTACAATGAAGTTCGAAAGCAGGAAATAGAAGCGTGTTGAAGCATTAAAGTTCCTTATAAAGTTGCGCAGTTTTATTTTTCGCCTCTTTATGAGGTATTTGCTAGAAACACCTAGAAATACCAAACCGCAGTTCTGAACTGGTCAATACCGTAGGCAATTGAGTTAATTGGTAGTCCATTATGAACAATTGCTCAGTGAAAAAGCATAGAAAGGACACCACACAAAGGAAAGTCGGGCTAGCGCCACTTCTTCCGGATGACGTCCTTCGTCTAAACATTTTACGCGCTGAACGGTGGTTGGACATGGTTAGGCCTGTTCTGCACAGCGCGCCGTATACCGAAAGAGAGCTGGTCATTCGCACAGGTTAAATACCCGGCCATCGTGGGAATGTTTTATGCACAGATGAATCGTATCGGAGCAATACCAACAATCTGTTTAAATTGGTATATTATTTTTTATCCTGTAGTCGGTATTCACCATGTGTTGGTCCCCGTGACGAAATGAGGCAGCTGCCAGAGACGGGCCCCACCTGAGGTATGGCCGAGAGCCACAAAATATTTCTTTTGTAGTGGTGTACGGCGCTTAGGGCTTCCTGATGCAAAAACAAGTGCTCCAATATCCTATACATCGCGGATAACAATTTTGCCGATTTTTTGTTTTGCTGCGAAACAAACGGATAGAACTTTGGGGTAAGGTTGCACAGCCAGCCACTGGCAGTGAAACTCGCAACGTCGGCGAACTATCCCTTAACTCTCGTTTAACCAGGCACGCCACAGCTCCGCTAAAGGGTACGCCACTTCCACGCAAAGGACTCTGAACTTCCCACTTAGCAGTTAGCGGCATTACAACCACTTAACGCTATTACGGCGCGATGGCATAGGAAACACAAGACTTCGAGAGCAGTGAAACGCCACTTCATGAATGCGTAAACAGACACCGAGCACGCCCGGGAGCATGCACTAAAACAGGGAAGAGAAAAAAAAAGGTGTATGCTTCCTAAGCACGGAACGAGAAGCACACTGCACTCGGTCGTGAGGAAAAGAGGTAAAAGGAAGCAATAAATTACTTCCGCTGTTTATGCGTGCACTGGGGCCACCAGCTCCGAGCCCAGCGCCAGGAGAAAAAGCTTGGCTGCGCGAATCTCGCGGAGTTCACGGACTTCTCGGAGCGCGCTATCGCCCTTCGGGCAGTGTTGTAAACCCGCAAACCGCCCGGAGACGCGAAACGGAATGCCAGATGACCGAAAGGGAAATAAGAGAGCGGATGGAAAAAAAGCCGAGAAGCGCACAGAGGGAGGAAGCAGGATGGAAATTCAATCCCGGGAGCACCAGCGGTGGCGTCTCCGGAAGCAAAGCTTTTGCGCTCAGAAGGCACGCGGCAGCACTTTCCCCGCAGTCATTCCTTTCGTCGCTCCGGATTCTCAAGCAGCCTGCGGTCTCAACAGGTCTCCCTGTCGGTCTTTTTTGCCCCTACCAGGCATCAACGCTGGCTGTCTGGATGACTGCCTTGCCGTCTTCGCTCTCTTGCGTTGACATCCTGACTTGATTCTCAATTGGTGGATTTTTCGTTATTCCCGTGAAGAATTAGTTTCAATGGTTTCGACTTGGCTTATTCATTCACAGGAGTTTTACGCACTGGCCTGCGTACGCTGACTGACAGAACTGTTCCCAGATGCACTGTTTAAACCAACTTAACGACGTGAAGTCCACATAATACATTGACTTTGGTGTTGCTGACTACGTCAGTTAAAATAGCAGAAAACAAACCCATGAAAACTAAACATTTGTTTTCACCCAGTGTAAAATCTCCTGAAACAGCGGATCTGCAGGTTCTTTTTACGAAGGTTCCACTTGCCTTAGGGTTCCTTCATGTGCGTAATGTTAGAATCGCCTTAGCGGCTGCTTGCCATATAATTTGTTTCTGGACAGTTCTGGCAGAACGACACTTACAGGCATCTTCTGTAACCGTACTCCCTCTAAAGATGGACAGCAGACAGTAATTCTGTAACGTTTAAAACTTCCCTGTGAACTAACTAATTAGGACAAGCAAATGAAACCACCAAACTGGTAGACTCTTCTTACGGGCTAATTTGCGTACAATTTGTTTCGCGATAATTTTGATGTCACAAGTGTAAAATCTGTTTTCTATAATCATACTCCCTCCGTTGATGGCCATGCTTCACGCGCAAGAGGTAATGGGGGAAGCCTGCGTACAAAGACCAGCTTACATTGATTGTCCTAAGGTCGGCTTCACCCTTACACACAAATGCAGTGCCAGAAAAAACATTTTTTAGGGAAATATAAGCCGTTGTATGTCAAGATATAAAGGCCCCAGGCCATTTTTTATATTGATGTTTGTTTATATTGCGAACCGGTTTTTTAGTGTTTATTTTGCCACAGGGCGTAGATAAGGGGTATGAGATGATGATGAGGAAGAGTTGATTAGATCAACATGAAAATGTTCGCTTCGCGGATAAAGTATAGGAGCGAACGATGATGGGGCCCATATATCCATGCGTTGTATGCGGATGCGTCGTCTACGCGGAGACGCGTCGCCGCAAGATGTCGCAGTCTCGTAGGACCCAAAGCGAGGCAAGCCACAGCAAGTGGTGTAATGTCGGCTATTGCATCGCTGCGGTGTCGAACTGGGCAACCATGGTTTGTAAAACAATCTTGTAAGTGAGGCCATTGGCGGGTCACGGCGGGAGTTAAGGCCACCTCCATCCGGATCCTCCTAAGCGCAACCTCCTCGGCACGGGTAAGACCCGGGAAGAGGGTGGCAGCACATGGTGGAATTAGAGCACGTGTGCGGCGCCCGAGGTGCTCCTTTCTAGTCAGCAGGAGAGTCGAATCATCATGCTTTAACGGGGAATGGAGATGGAATGGAGGCTGCTAGCCGCGCTGCTATGTCTGCCTCGCAGTGGGCCGTCGGTAGGTAACGCGGAACCCATTCAATTAGAATCTTGTGAGCAATTCGTGCCGCAAGGTGGTGAATACTCTGGGCCAGCATAGGGCTACGGCTCACTAACCGTAAGTAAGTGGACTGCTTGAAGGGCTTCGGTGCGAATTACGATGCACGCCCCGGGCTGCAAAGTGATTCCGGTTACAGCCAGCAGAGCCTCTCTAATGGCTACAAGTTCCCCACAGAGCGATGCTGGAGGTTCCGGAACCATAAAACTTAATGTCTTAACTTAGGGCTGGGGGGCTAGTCCAATGAATGGCAGTGGCAATCACAGTGTCTTCAGTACTGGCATCTGTATATAATATGTTGGAGCCGAGTGGAAGGTTCTTGCTCTGTGCAGACACAACCTGCTCTATAGAGGGCGCGACACGAGACCAGCAGAGACTGTCGTCAATGCCTAGCGCTAGACCAGCTGTGCTGTATAAAAATACCCAGAGGTTCTCTGGAGCAAACAACCGGCTTATGTATCGGGACTGGTTTATTTTGGTCGCGCCAAAGAATGGATGCATCATGCGTTTTACCGTAAAGCAATATGCTTGAAAAGTTTGTTAAAATCTTTCTAATCATGACTTGCCTACCCTCTCGAAACAATCGTTTTAACCATTGCTTACGCCGTACCTTTGAAAACAATAACAAGTGGAATTTAATCCGTTGTATATAACCGACGTTTGACAATACCACACGGAGCTGATGACCAGGAACGTCGTGTAACAATTCCTCTAATTGCACTCCGTATGGAAGCTCTAGAAGACTGATGTTTTGATAATGATTCTGTGCACGAATGGTTAAAGGAGAATGGTTAAAGCCCATGTTAAAGGAAAACTCACAAAAAGTTGAGCATTTCGGCATTTGTAACTTGGTGCGCGGATACGAGTATGAGACTGCATTCCCACAAAAAAAAAAAGATTCCAAGAAATCGATTCATGGCGGGGCATTTAAAAAGCCAAAGCTCTGTTTCCTATGGTGCCCCAATTCAACGTTGCCTCCCTGTCTCAAGCAGGGCTTTTAAAATTGGTCGCTTCAGGGTGCATCTGTTTCGGCCTTCGGGATTCTGGCCACACTTTTGTCGATTAAGACACAGAACGCCGCTCAAATCCACACTGTACAAAAGCTAGGCGTTCATCATGATTTCATTTCTGACGAACAGTGCTTTGTACTGCACAACATTTTTGCAGAGCCTGACATTCTGAGGCTTCTGAAGGTTTTTTTTTTGTTAAAATCATTGTCCAGCTTTGACGAAAGTGTAGTCAATGATGACTAAAAGGCTCCTCTCAAATAGTAAAAGGGCATCTGTCTGTAGAGCCTTCCACCCTATGAATTGCGTTGGTCAAGGATCCAGATAAAGAACAAGGAATTTTTTATAGAATTCCTTTGATAATGCACTGCAGTTGATGGTTGGATTGGTGCTTCGTGCTGCATTGTTGCTTTCAGGAATCCTACTGTAAGTTCTCAGGACAAGCCAGGTGTTTTTTAAATATTTTTTTAGAATGGAGGAGGTTCGTCTACCAGGATAACTTGGTGGTAACTACAACTGATGGATTTTCCCACCTGACCCTATAGATGGAAAGGCTTTACCGCAGCCTGCGAAGGTTTTTCACACCTAAACCCTCGTAAGCCGTGCAATACAAAAAATGCATGAGACAGCTTTCCGGTTTAACGTTCTCTAAAGCCGATTACTTCTAAATGCTCACAATGCATGAATGGAGCCAAAGTCCATCTTTGGCACCTCAGATTGATGTGTGGCGAGAACACATTCCGTCGCAAGAGATGATCGCATGGAGTGCTTGACCAACAGAATTAGGCCATCAAGGATGGGGGTGCCCGCAAACCTGTTGTGAACAGGACAGGTTCGGCCCTTTGGTTTAGAACGAAAACGGTTGCCGGTGCTCTCTGCAGAATCCTTTCCACGGTACGTGGGTACAAGAAAGGCCTCACCAAAATGTATCTCTTGAACTGAATCACCAAGTGCCTTTTTCGCGTGCAGCAAATGCCCTAAAGGGCTACATTCAGTGACATACTTTAAATGTCTGCGCGTGTATTTGTGCCCCCAACGTGTACGACCATGCATGCGTGAAGGGACGCTCTCTACTCTAATTCCTCTCCATCCATCCATCCGTCCATCCGTCCGTCCGTCCATCCATCCATCCATCATTTCTGTGGTTTCCTTTGCCCATCCCATGTTTAAGTCTTCTTTATTCTTCTTCACATGCTAACACTCCCGCATGCACAGAAATATGCAGAGACTACAGCTGGTGTGAAGACGTCGAGGCCACTAACTTGTTTGGAACATTTTCAGAAGGATCTGACATCAAAGCCAGAAAGCTTGATAAGCCTTACAGATATAGTCTTGTGAGCAGAGTTTGGAAGGGACGTGTAGCCACTGATAAGTATGCGGGCCCAGTAGCAAATCTGTACCTAGTTGAAATGACCAAATGCCGGTCCGCCGTCACCTTGCATGATTTCCTGTAGGTTCTGGTTGTCGTGCCTAATTCATTTGAGCGGGTGAATGTCTGTTGTTGTAGTGCATGGTTTCTGGAAGTGCACAAGCTTGGTTGTTGAATTCAATGCAGGGCGCGTAGATGAGCTCGAATAGCAGGGTGTTGACGACATGTTTAAGGCTGCAGATCATTGTAGTGATATGTATGCGGAGGTGAAGGATGAAGACTATTGGGAGGTGATTGTTCATCGCACGGCATCATAAGTGGTTTGATGTTCCTTCGAGGTATGGGTACTTACAGTAGAGGTGTGCGACAATCTGCCTTCTGATTCTCGGTGAGCGCGCTCTACTCTTCCGTGAGCCCGCCGGTATTTATCGCCCCGGCATCACCGCACGAGGTATAGTCATCGTCTGTAACGGTGTCATTCGACAGTTAAGAGCCCTTCACTTTACCGTGACCCATTTGCGCTTTGCAAAGCAGCATAGAGGTGACTGTCGTATTCAGAAAAAATCAGAAGCAATTTTCCTGTAGAGCCATAGTGCAGGCGCATCGTGATGAACCAGAGAAGCCAGCATGGGTGATTCTGCATACGTTCACGAGAGTACCGCCTTGCATCACGGAATTTAGCTCGTGAAATGTTCCAACTTGCGTTATTTTTCCGTGATCTAAAACGGCTCCTGTGTGCTCAATTAGATGATACTCTTTTATGGAGCTCATTGATTTCCATTGAACAGTAGTGCACGTACTGGCGCTGTTCCGTAGGCGAACCAGAGCAAAACAAGATGCGCAATTGGGTCAACCGACCATTCAATCACAGCGAAGAACAGATGAACCGTACGTTATGGGGATCAGCTTCGCTACATACTACCATTCGCCCGCTCGATGGTGCCCTACGTATAAGGAATTTGCCAGTCGTCGTGTCCCAGCATGCATCCGACATTTCGCCCTAGCTGCCTCTTCGCAAAATGCTCATTCGCTACTTTGGATCCACACCAGAGAAGGAGAAATTTACGAGGAAAGAACATTAGCTCACAGGCAATGCGTTGAGAAAACAAGCAAGGAGTTAAGAGAAACACTTCGAGAAGTTGGCTGCGGGGTTCGGGGATCTTGCTTTATTTCGCCATCACACGACTGTCGCGTCATATATTTCTGACGCCACATGTACGCCCAAGGGCGAAGCAGCAACCAATTTTTTACGAGCCCTGCTGCCTCTGTAACGTGGGTGGAGGCTTACGAGACACGGCCAGATGAAGGACGCGTGAGCATCGGCCGAAGCAGCCGCAGCGACTGCGTGCAGCGGTCACATATCAGTAACGATGCTTTTGTCAGCACTCTGGCACAGTGCACGTGGGCTGCTCTCGAAAGTACGTAAGGTTTCCGCTTGCACAAAGAAGCTTGGGAAACTGAACGTCACCCGACGGGACAAGGAGAGAGAGAGAGGGAGACGGGAGAGAAAGGAAGGAGAGTGTGAGTGGAACATATTGGAGGGGAGCCGTGCAATAGGCTTAAACATTGCCCTGTAATAGGCTCATACATTGCCCAGTCTTTTTCTCCCTCGACGCAGCATAATTGATAACTTCAAGCTCACCCCTCGAAGCCGCGGCATTTTGTTCTCGAACGCTGGCACGAATTAAACAAAATAAAGGAGTTAAACGACACCGAAAGGCCAGTGGTCAGCGCTGGTACCACTAAGATTTTTCGGATGGCATCGCATATAATTGACTACGCCAGGACATCCAGCAATTGAGCGGAGAACAAGATTGAGCCGTAAATTAATTGACATTCTAATCAGTTTAAAAAAAAAACTAGTGTTTAAAAGACGGTCGAAGGGTTAATTGACCATCATATCTGCTCGAGATAATTAGAGTCATACGGAGAAAATGCTTGATTGAGCCAGCACAACCATACATTTTTTAGTAAAAGATCAGCCTCAGACTAGGGAAAGGTAGCCAGAATTAAACTGAAACTTTCGGTGCGACGTGGAATCTGCCTGTCAATCTCATTCAAGTCAGAAGGCTATTGTCATCGTCATTTTCAGCCTTATGATTTTACACTGGTGCATTTAGTAGCACAAAGAATGCTTATGTAGCGGTCATCGTTTCCGGCGTCTGCTCAGAAAAATAAATATCAAGGTAAAGCTCAAAACCGTGAAGGTCCAACGCCAGCGAAGCTGTATAGAAACACGAAAAATCCTCACCTATTATATGCTTCAGAGAGGAGAGTACAATACCACCATATGGGGTGATGTCGGTGCTGTGCAGACAAAAGACGGAACCTTCGTCATTCGTTTACGTATCCTCACACACCCAAATCTGACATCGGGAACTTTGTGCGACACACTTTGCGAGGATGCAATGTGATCGACACATAGCGGCGTTGTCACACGTGCGAGCGACCAGTAAAAAACGAACACTTCTCACTCGCCCCTCGTACCTATCATCTCTATCCGACCACAGGCGTGTAGTAGGCGTACGGACGAACCGCACTAACATGCATCGCAATGCTTTCATTCCTAAAACTAGCAATGACTGTAACCTCCTTCTTGTTTCCGTCGTCGGTATACCTCATTTTGCTAGCTTCAAGATTGCTGTACGTGACTCCCTCATTCGACAATGTGCTTTCTTAAGTGCGCAGCACTTTGGCGCCCAGTACAGTGGTTTGGCGACGGCGACGACGGCGGCAAAGTCCGCGCAACCGTGTGAGCAAACGAGACACCGAAGGCAGAAAGAAAACGAAGGAGGAGCGTCTGGAGAAATCATGAGAGGGAGGTTGGCATGCGCTGATATGGCGTCACCACCCAGTGCGTCGTAGTGACTCACCATGTCGGTCTGCGTTTCTTTCACACTTTCGCCATGCGTTGAAGCCGAGGAGTGCCCACGCCGTGCACTTTCGCCAGATGCTCCTGCTTCATTCGTGGTTCGTCCGAATCACGTGCCACTAGCGCGGGAGGTACAAACACGATTGCAGCAATGTACTCGCCGGTGGCGGCGCGCT
Source organism: Haemaphysalis longicornis (assembly GCA_013339765.2). Lineage (NCBI taxonomy): Eukaryota > Metazoa > Arthropoda > Arachnida > Ixodida > Ixodidae > Haemaphysalis > Haemaphysalis longicornis. Next base: position 84,929,620 of record CM023450.1, read on the forward strand.
GCGAGATAACGGCAGCGTAGCGAGCGCCACCGTGCGTTCGCTGATCACGCAATCACGTCCTGAGACACAGCAGCTGCTGTGACCGAGAAGACTGCAGTTCCCGCGGCACGCAAATTTCACATTAGGAAGTATAGTATTCATCAGTTACATTTATGCACCTATGACAATTGTACCAACCCTTCTGTAAAGCTCCGGGCCTTGAAAGTATACTAAATAAGTAAATAATAATGCCTTTTGCATTACATATCATTGAAAAAAAAACTGCGGTTATAGCCCTCAGTGACTTCAATGTGGCTGTCTCCAAATCAGACAATGTGCAGTTTATCCAATGTTTACTCTGGAAGAGCTTGTGCAAGAAAAGGCCGGCATTCCCATCATTAGGCGGGAACCTTCAACAATTATTAGTCTATCCAAACAAATTCTATGTTTCACTAGTGCGTATGAGCCAAGCGCTTTCTTTTCGTCCGTAACTTCAATGTGGATCTCTACATATTCGAAAAGAAGTGTTTCACCCAATTTATGTTGGGAGAGTTGAAATAAGAGGAGGGAGGTAGACATTCGTCGTATGCATAAGCTCTGTCTGTTTTGCAAAAGGGAGAAGGGCACCCTGCCGCACATCTTGGCAGAGTGCACAGAACTCAAGACCCCCCCTCCTTTCCTTGCCCACAACACCCCCCATCCCCAACCCTTTGAACCATGGGAGACCTTGTCGTCCAGCCCCGCCCTGCCGACTCAGCTCGCACTGACAGACAGGGGCCAGGAGCTGCTGGGAACATATGGGTCCCTAAACTAGGGAACCACCCCGTCTGGTGCCAGCGTGCACCACCGATTTCTTTTTGGGCTCAGTAAAAGTTGATTCCTCCTCCTCATACGTGGAAATTTAATTATTGGCCAATCCCAAACAACTGTACGTTGCGTGACTGGGTATGAGGCAGAGGCTATTTCAAAGAGAAGCATTAGTGTCCTCACTGATGCCGTTGTACGCCAGTAGGCCCTGCAGGAAAGCCAGCTTTCTCTGACGATGGTGATGCCTGATCGGTGGTGAAGTGAAAGAAAAAAAATTAAATCCGTTTCACTCAACGTGAAAGCTGTCGAAAGTGCCTGTTAAGTTCGGGCTCCTAATTTAATTATTGAAAGCCGCCGGTGGCTCATGTGTCGGCGTCGCCTCCGCTGGTGGCTGTCACGCGGCGTTCCTTTCATGCAACCGTGGGGAAGCGAAGTTGGGGTCCGCCGAGTGAATGTTTTGAGCCCTTCCTTTTGTGTGGCAAACGACGAGGGTGCTTAGCCCGAGTATCTCTGTTTTTGAGAATTTGTGAAGCCGGCGTCGGCACTGTTCGTTGATGGGTCGTTCGCCTCGAAGATGGTCGCCTGGGCTTGGAGCGCCTCTTCCCGTGGGGCAAACGGCGGGCAGCGGCGCCCCTTAGTCTGGGAGGGGATTAGCAACGACTCCTTCTTTGTCCAGGCGCGCGCGCAGACGGGGCGCCAAGGCGAGGACGCGGGAAGAGGTTAGCCCCGTGAAGACCGCTCTAAGCCTTCGGCTTGGCTTTTGAGCAGATGCCGCCCCGTTCAACGAAATGGTGTGTCCACTCCGCGCGGTCAGTGACTTTAGGTTGCACTTGCTGGTCGGTTGCAACAAAGTGCGTGGGAAACGTACTATGAGTGCATGAGAGAGAGTGTTGGGTCACGTGACCGCAGGTGGGGATATGTGTGGGATTGGCTGGTTCCTGTGGCCAATCAATGGTTTGTATTAATTGTTTTGAAACGGTTCTCGCTCTTTCTTGAACGCCCCCTTTTTGGAGGTGGGGTTTTTGGTATCAAAACCGGAGTGTTGGGTTTGGTCCAGTGTCAGTCGAGAGGGATCTAGCAGTATAGATCTCGGCCGAACAGGCTGCTGCTTGCAGAGTGACAATGTAACCGTCATTATGACCTGATGTAAACTTGGAGTAATGCAAATAGTGTAAATAAACCTAATATCCAGCAAGGAAGGCAGTCCTCATCCCTCAACCGCTTCAAGCATCGGTCGTCAGTCATCGGAGCGAGTCTAGATCGTCCTCTAGGCTCGCGCAGCAAAGAACATCAATATTTCGTCTGCCTCGTTCACCAAGAAGATGGAGAGGTGAAATCTGACTGTGCATAGCAGTGATTCGCCTTAATAGGCTGTGGCGCCGTTATCCGCTAACTGCTACCACACAATGCAATTCAAATTTCCTGCTTTCGCAGTGCTCGCAGGCCCCCTGCCTGAAACTGCAGTCAGCGGGAGTTTTGTTCTTTTTGTGCTCGCTTTTCCTCCCTGACGTACTGGAATTGCACTGTCGCTTTTTTCCCCTAATATCGTAAAAACCAACCTAACGAGCGTCCGTAGCTGGCGGGTATTCGTATATTTTGCCTCAAATGTACCTGCAGTTTTCTTTGCGCTGAACCACGCGGAAATGTATCCCAAGCGCCAGCGTTCACAAGTTTCGAACGCTTATGAACTATATAAACCGCTTGTACTTCGAAGCATCTGTGGGACGCGGCGATGACAGAGCACCGTGTGGCTCTACTGGAGTCCAGCGAGCGAGCTACGGCGACAAGGCGAGCCCTGTGCTCTGCACTTAAAAACGCTTCCCTTGGCCGGAATCAAACTTGGGTCCCTCTCGTTACGAAGCCGGCTTCTATTCAATTGCACCATATCGACATGGTCGAAGCGAACGCCAAGCAGCAGGTACCGCCAAGGAGCAGCTACCGATTCGCGCCGTACACCCCAAACCGAAATGTTAGGCCTACGGAGTGCGCACCCGAAAGTTGCTGTGGGTATTCTAGAAAAGTCGTGCGTGCCTCGAGATTACACATACTCGGAGTGTGGGATTGACCAACCCAACAATCCATCACGAGAAAGCTTCGCGTTCAACCATCGACGTAGTTAGACGGCGCGGTGCAAGATTTTTATAGCGAAGCTTTTTACGTCTACCCCACAAGGATTCGGTCATGACCGTTGGTGTCAACACAAAACTCCCGCTAACAAATAATAGAAGGTACTGGCACCGCCAGGTATAGAATCTGGAACGAATAGAGCAACGAAGCGAGAGCCCGTTCTCTCACCGATTGCGCTACGAGCCCACGCGGAGACGGGGGATAGACGGCGCACTCACCGAGCATATCTGCGTGTTTACTCCCTTCGTTATCGCTGAATGCCACGTGATCACGCGACTTCTCACGCCGCTTTGGCTCCTCCCACGGCACGTGTATCGGCCGTGTGCTCGCCTTGCGCATGCGCTAGGAGTTATAAAAATTAAAGGAAGCTCACACCAACGCATGGCATCTCACATCTCCTCCGTCTCTGCCGCCGACCTCGTCGCCTCCATCGGTGGCGGCAGAGACGGAGGAGAAGTGAGATCGTCTAACACCGGTTTCAGCTTGCTTTAAATTTATAAAAATAGTTTTCACTCATGTGCTTCACCCATACAATTCAACCAACCACCGTTCATGATTTAACCTTAGCAAAGAATATTCTTCGAGGTAATAAAGGGTGTGCTTAAGTAGTTTTAATTGTCTGTGGTTGCACTCTTTTAGAGCCACGTGTGGGAATTCAAGTGACGTCGCATGGGTAATCGTTGTTGATGTCGTTTACAGCTTTGCTTTTCAACCACCTTCACAGGGGTAGATTGGCGCGCATCTTTTGTTGACGGATGGTTGCGAGAAAACTGTGCCGTCCTCGAGAGCTTCGCTTTAAAAGAATTCACCCTGCAGGTCACCAGAGACCAGAGGTGGGCCTCTGATTGTCGCCTTTCACCGGCAGCAGAAGGCAGAGTGAATCCGACCCTTAAAATACAAAGTAAACTCATGTGTGCTTGCAACACCCGCCCGGTATAACACCACGGACACGTGCATAAACACGTCCAGGGGGCAGCGTCTAAAAAATTATACGAACTGAAAGTAAAATGGATAACACTACTATCGTAGGCGGCTAGCACGTTAATAAATATTGAGACTGGTAAGCAAAAGGGGAACCACCACTAGTATGGGTAGATAATCTGCATAACTGACGAATGCAAAAACTGGGAACCGTGTCCGAAAGGTGCGTTTTTTCAAATTTTGTTAAAGGTTTGTGATCTCACACATGCTTCTGCACACCTGACGCGAGAATCGGAGCCTTGAGTGCGTGACTAAAAAAATGACCGTTTAAGAAGCCTTCAAAGCTTGTTAGAGGTATCAGAAAGGTACATCATCATCTCATCATCATCATCCTCATAATATTTTCTCAACAAAATGTTTCTATTCCCAATTCACCAGCCCTGGGACGCCCCAGGGAACCAAATCTGCCATTTTCGGAGAGCGGACTCATTTTAAACACAGTAACCCTACCTGCAAATAAAAAAAAAATGTCGAATGTGTTGTAAAGCGGGGTGAAAATGCGTCGAAAGGAAATAACACAAAACCGATACAAAACTAATTAAAAAAAACGAAGTGAAAAGAAAACGCTTACTATTAAGGCGTGCAGTAACATTAGGTAAGCGAATAAAATTTTTTCTACCACTTCTACACCGGCATTTCGGAAGAAGCATAGGCGATTGAGAGGTGATTACGGTGCAGAATACGAGTGCCCACACGGTGCAATGGAGCACTTAGTTGTGGCCATCGCACTGGTGAGCTCCCATTTCCGTGATTACATGACGGCCAGACCACTTGCTCCCAGGGCTTGTCGGAAAATAAATGTTAATGGTGCGATGCAAGGTTCATGAGTTCAGGCGCGTTTTGTAGGCCGTTACAGAAGGGAGTTTGTGTGTCATGACGACAACAGTTTAGAACTATCCCTTATGGAACCAAAAAAAAACAGCTCGAGAAACATTCCACACGGTCGTAGTTAACCCCACTGGATAAACCCCGTCACCCTTGCTGCGTTCCGTGCTGTGCTTATGTTCACACCCAAGCCAGCGTGCCAAGTGCTGCTGCTTTGAAGTTTTCGATGACCTGAACCACCGCAAAAATACGCGTGTTGTTTGACTCAAGCAAAACCTTTTGAAAAAAATTAAAGACGCTCACACTAATGCGTAAGACTTGAATGCAGCGAAGCTGTCGCAACCGTAGCGTTTTTCCCTGTTTTTGCCTCATGGCGTTGTTGAAGCATCGCCGCTGTACGAGAAACCGCAGCTGGATGTTCGTCTTCCTCTATCGAACAAGATGTTGCGGCCGCACGTGACGCCACATGTGGCCTTTCCTTCGGGGCTCTCACTTCTCGCCTGCGGCCTCATTCGCCTTCCTCCGCCACGTCCCGAGGATGGGTCCCATCGCACGCCTCCTTTCACCTCCCTCGCCTAACTCATCCCCTGCCGCCTATCTCTTCCCTCGTTTATCACCGCCGATTGCTCCGTGAACGGGCGCTTGCGGGAGGGGTGTGATTTGACCCTCTAGACCCTCAAGGGCCCAAACTGGTCACCCCGCAAAGAATGACCGAGGTAGCGTAGTGTAGGCTTGCGCTATCATAAAGTGTTTGGTAAGAGTGTTTCTGAATGTTGTTGGCGTCCGGTTTTTAGGACGCTAACGCATGCTTCCGCTGGCGTTTCTCAATCGTGCCAATTCTCAACTTTCGCTACAATTTCAGTCTGAAAATGGAGTCCAGTTTAGTGTTCTCTACCGCTCAACAATGAGGGCTTAAACACAGACGTTCTCGCCACGTTTTTGGATTTTCACCCTCTTTTTGGGAACATGATTCAGCTATAGCTCTCGATTTCTTGTAAAAACACTGCGCTGAATTGAAATTACGAAGACGAAAGACAACGGAACACACGATGCAGACTTAAGTCTGCATCGTGTGTTCTGTTGTCCTTCGTCTTCGTAATTTCAATTTAGCGTAGTGTTTTTGCGAGAAATAATGTACCAAATAGTCTAGAAGCAAGCTCTCTTTTATAGCTTTTGAGTTTACACACCAGGTGTGAAAAGTTGGCGACATATTTGTTTCGACTAGGGTCTGGTCTCCGCCTCGCTCATGGAACATAACAGTTTTTCGGATTAAGGGTCCCTTATATGTTTTTTGCTTAAAGAAGCGCCGTTGATTCGTTCTACCATGAGCGAGGTGGATTGGATTACTAAACTAAAAGTGAAAGTTAGTAGTGCATATAGACTGCTTTGGGAATGGCTCATTTGTAACAATTTTATCTCTTGTGCGAGTTACCACATAGTTACATCTTTACTGTGTGATATGCAGATTGATTTCCACTATTTCTTGGCGATGGATTGTATGTCTAGCACAGTGAATCATCGGGAGAAAAATCTAATATTGGTGGCGTTCCGGCTGCCGTTGGGCCCAATTAAGGTAAACGCATTGAAACAGTTTTGAAAAGCCTTACTTATGCATTTACGTAAAACTTGAAACCTTCACTACACAACATGTCCCATGCAACACAATATTTAATTATGTCGAAATAAACTGCCTACGGTAGGAAAAGATATACATCGTTATCCAGGTAAGTAAATGCTTTCCACAGGAGGTTAACTTCGCGATGAAAGCTTCGCCATATAATCCTCATATGCGAACCACTCGGAATGTACAATCTCAGGGAGGTGAATAGGGAAGAGGATGACTTGTGCAAACTTGAGCCGTTCCATTGCAGTCTGCCTCAGTGAATCCGCCAAGTTTGCGAAAAAACGGTGATTGTATTATTCCCGCAAAGAGTCATGCGGTCAGCGTATATATTTGCCAGTCAGCTCTTAATGAACCTGCCTAGAACACGGCGCGGTCTCCTGAACAAGTCTTCCTGGATCCCATAGAGATAACCTTAATTTCCTGCGTTGCTGCAATCGGTAGACCGCGCTGGCTAGGAGGCGGGAAATGCATAGAGCAGGAAAGCAGATATCGACTCGCCGGCCATTGTCCGCACAGCGTCAGTCACTCCGGCCACTTTAATACCCGCCGACATGTGTAGATGTTGTCCCACGGGGGTGTCTATCCGCTGCGAGGTTAGTTCGTGTTCCCGCATGATGTAGGGCTTCGAAAGCTAGATTCGCTTAGATCTCGGTTTACTTTGTGCTGGACGTGTGAGCCAGCAGTCCACAACGGCCACGCTTTCCGGTCCTTCCTCTGCATTGTGTGTGTTGCAAAAAAGTGTCCCCCGGTGGGTCAGACTCAGAGTAACCAAAAAGAAAAAGGTAGTAGAAGGAGGCAAACTGTAAAGTTATGCTAACAAAGTAAACAAAACATACTGAAACCCGACAAAGCGAATGCAAACACAGCCTTGAAGGTTCTTCGCCTCAATGTGTGCGGAAAGGTTCTTGACCCTGGTGGATTACGAAATGTAGACAGATGCATTTTAATTTGGGTTGTTTGCCAAAACCCCGTCGTCGACGCTTTCAACACTGATACGGCCCCTTATTGTAGACCGGGCCTGCTGCTCTGAAGCGGGTTTAGAGATGCACAAAGATATTGTCCAGTAAGTCTGCGGTTCCCATTGCCAGGGTAGCGGTTCTCAGCCATGACTGCCTCGGGAAACCATTTTGGACCTACGGAAGTTTTGGGCGACCCCTCGATGCAGGACATGATGATCGGTGTCATAATGTCAAACAATCCGCACTTGCAGCAAACGTCACCCACACACTTATTCAATGCATGCCTTTTTTTGCTGGACGTCAAGGACAATGCGCGTCATAATCTTAAACAATTTTCTCTTGAATCTAAAAGTGTTCTAAACACCTATATGCTGCCTATTCTGTGTCTGTTCTTTTCTTTTCTCATAGATGACGTGTTGTGCAAAAAGCAGGTGTTAAAATATGTGCTACGCGGAGAAACTACCGCACATGTAATGCGGTGAACCCACGTTTTTTTTTTTTTTAATTGCAAGCACGTGCTGGCAAACATCGAGAAAATAATGGCAGGGGTACGTTTAGGGAGGCTTCGCGGCCTCTCAAATGCTCTCACGGACTCCCTCCGGTCCGCGGACCCCAATTTGAGAACCACTGTCTCTGTGGAACGTCCGTCCATACGGTGCTCGGATTCTTCATGGAGAGAATCGCGACCACGTGTATTTGCATTCGGCTCATTTTCTTCCAATCCTATGGCTTCAATGTTTACCGATGCGATAGCTTTCCTTCTACAATTTTGCTGCGTTTCTTAGCATAGGGAGTGTCTAACCATAATCCCCAGTCCCGCAAGCGTTTGTGACGAGCAGTCACGAACGCTTGCGTACAGCATTCGTTGACGTGACAATGGGGATAGACTGATTTGTCAAACTACGCAAATACTGACTTTGCTGAAATATTTTCGTCCCAGTGAGGGCAAAACTGAGGCTTCTTTTGGGAAATCGGTACTCACTGGTTAGGCTTTCGGTGCTCCGGATAGTGTCTAGTAGAACTATTTGTGGGATACTGCCTCTAGCAGCTGTTGGTGTTAGAGTTTGCGACCCCTTCAAGCTGCAGTGTGGTGCCCCCGTGCTCTTTTCGTGTTGCGATTTTTATGTATTTTGGTATTTTTATTAATGGACTAATTGCTTTTTCTGAAATCAATAATTTGGGCGCTTGCCCCTGTTCATCTATATCTATTTCGCTGCAAACCTGCCACAGATTGGCTTGTGCGGGTGTTCTTCTTCACTTTTTTTCTTGTCGGAGGCAAGGGGGGGCACGGAAAGCAATTGGAACTGGAGAACACACAAGGGGTAGGGAATCCCGCTGGACCCTCCAAGAAAATAAACGATGGCTGAAACGCGGAGCTGTCTGGCGTGCGAAAATCAAATGGCGAAGTACAAGCGCCAAAGCCGCTGCAATCCAAGTGAAAGCATCAACTATCAAAGTACAAACCACCTCAGAGTCAAAGTCGCACCGTAAACGGTACAAGTGCAAACTGCCCTAGAGTCAAAGTCCAAACTTCAAAGTCCAAACAGCAAACGAATCCCTCACGTAGAAAGCATAGCGCTCACCCCCCCCCTCCCATATGGGAGGGGGGGGGGGGTGCTATGCTCTCTCGTGAGGGTCTAACGACGGTCTGACGACAAATATTCGTCGTCAGACCGTCGTTTTCGTCCAAAATCCAAAGCGAACTCCCGCGCAACAAACCCAAAGGAAATGTTAAGCGATCCTAATGCAATGATGGCGCGATGGAATACACGTTGGCTTCATAACGCAAGTGACCCAGGTTCGATTTTGGACCACGGGGAGAGTTTTTTTTTATTTTCTTGTTTCATTATTATCACCATCATAATCATCATCATAATGTGACCGCCTACTGCGTAAAGCCGGCTTTTCCGCAGTGCGTTTTGATTATGACGCCGCCATCAGTGAGACCGGAACTCGGTCTCACTGAAAAATTGGTTTCTTGTAGAAAATTGGCCTCTTGAGACTGGTAACTTGGTCTCTTGTAGAAAAATGGCTACAAGATAGCTTAATTGCGATTCTAAACCAGCAGCATAACTGAATGACGGAATCTCACCCAAAGTACCGGGGTGACGAAGGTGTTGCGCAGCTGTGATAATAAATGGTAGTGAGATTCCCGACCGCTGGGGCTGTGTTTCTGAGACGGAGAATGACACAAATGTGATCGCATAAGGCGTCACTCTGCGACAGAGCGGTAACCAAGACGAAAGATAACACCAAATTAATAAGTCATGCTGAGTTTGACGCAGTCGTTAAGGAGAACGAGGAAAATTCACTTGGGCCTGCTTAGACACTGTAAACACACCCCACCGTTTATGTGAACGTCTGAATGTGAATTTTGGGATGTGGGTTTCGAAACCATCACGAACGCCAAATGCGGAAGTTCGATCTGATTTATAAGTTCAAGTCAGCGTACCTTAGTAAAAGTGAAAGTTATGGGAACCTGACGTGCTGGTCGCAAATTCCAATTTTTGTTTTTTAGGCATTGTCTTTCCCATACTTGTAATCTTGCCACGTAGCAGAGGCACTTATCACTTTGGTGAGAAGGCTGCGCTGGCATTGCCCCTTTCAAACTTTTCAACCAGTACGGGCCCTGTGTACGGCAGTATGTGTCTGTGTGTCTTCTCTTTCCTTTATGACTTCTTTGCCTGACTGTTAATTGTAAGCCGCCTCTATTACTGTCATGAAATTTTGCACATGTTCTTGTGCGTGCTTTCTTTTCTAGTATTATTTTCGCCTTAAACTGGTAATTTCAGAACTATGAAATGTTCCCAGGCGAGTGCCCTTGACATGTGTTAAACAATTGCGTTCACCTCTAGCTTTTGCGTACATATTTTTTTATTCTCGCCATAATTATGCATGCATATACATGCACTTCATTCTGCTGCTACTTCTCTTCCACTTCGCAGATTTACAAATCAACTCCTACCCCCCCCCCCCCCCCCCAATCACAACCCCGATGCATATAGAACCCTTACCCCCAGCACTTTCCTCTCGCATGCCTAATAACTATTTACTGGCGGGTTTTACTACTTGCGACTAAGGTTCATTTGTGAATTTTTGATCGAGTAAGGTGTAGCCGCATTGCTACCTTTTTTAACAGCGAAACTGTTTGAATTGAGGTTTGAAACTGTTTGAAACTGTTTGAACACGCTTGAATCGAGGCGCCCTACTTCAACGTTTATAAAACCACGTTGCCCTAGTCCACGTACGTTCCAAGCAGAACATGGAACACATCTACTGGAACCTTTCGTCACTGTTACCGCTTCATTTCTTAAAATGCCACCAGAAGCGACAGTGGCGCAGGCGACAGTAGGTGACGAAGTGATTTTTTTTCGGCAGTGTATTTAATATTTCATGTCCCAAAAATCAAGTATCTATGAATTTTTTTTATAACGGTACACTGTAAATATACATTATGTATTAATTTGATGTCTTTAATTTGCGTAATGTCTTGTTGTTTTTCAACAAGACAACAACAATGTTGACACGTATGAACATTTAAACTGTACTTAGACGTTTAGATTTGTATGTGAGTATATAAAACTATTGAGCATGTTTTGCTTCACTTTAGCCAGATGGCTGAATCGAGTCACAGACAGACAGGCAGACAAACAGACATACAGACAGACCAAAATTTAGGGGTTTAAGCAGCCCAAGAAAGACTATCGTCTTTAAAATATGAGCCAAAGCTCAAAAACAGCAGGTTTTGTTCCCGTACAAGTGAAATTGTCGCGCGGCTTTATACAGCAACAAAGGTGCAAAATGTATCTTTCTAAATATACCACTAGTCAGCCGGTATTTTATCTCCAATATCCATATTCTTTCATTTTGCGTGTTCTGATTGATATTTTAGTGTTCTTATTTCATTTGTCTATGACTGTAGATCCGGCAAACGATCTTCGTTGAAGGGTCTTACATACAGCGTACAAGCAGCTTGTACGGAGCTCACGTGAGTGAAGCTTGTATGACGAACTTTTGGCAAACTTCTGAATCAACTTTTCGCCTGATGTATTCGCTATGAAACTCACACTGATGAACGCTTCACAACATTTTTTTACATAGCGGAATTGTGGAAGCATCACCATTGTACTAATAAAAGCAACTGGAAAACAGTGATCTCAAGGCAAGAGTGATTTTCATTGTGGGAAGCACGAAAAAACCTGGCCATCTTCACTAACGTGAAAACTGGAGAGGGGCGAAGCATGCAGTGTATAAGTGTATTCAAAGATTGTAAGTCTCTCTTCCCACACGGCACGCGCTGAATGAGCGCCGGAGACGCGCCGGTGGGAGGAGCAATCGCGAGCTTGCTGAGGCGGTGGCGCCCTCTCTTGCGTTCAACCGGATTTAAGCAATTGAATGAGAGACAGATTGGCCGTAAGTTGTCTAGGTGTCCCACGCCGCGGCATGCTACAAAGGGCGCTTTACGGGAGGAAACCTGGCACTTGAAACCAATTTCGAGGTGGAATTTAGGAAATGTCTCTTATTAATGCCATTAAACCATAAATATTCCTTTATTCTAAATTATTTTAAATCACTTTAGTTTAAAGAATAACCGTTTTTATCCAATATACACTTGTTTTGTGACCAGCGTTTGACAACTTGATTCACAGTGACGACTTGAGACGACGAGAGGAGACGCCGACGGGAAGAGCCCCTAAGGTGCTCTGCCCCTAAAACCTTATTCTTTAGGAGCAGCAACGCCCTTCGAGAATAGTTTTTTTTTTCAGCAAACGAATAGCGACCATGACGGTATGTACTCGTGCACAGATTCCTTCCCCTTCTCGCAACCAACAACATACCGTACACCATAAAATCTCTTTTTTACAGTCTATGAAAAAATCTTGGTTGCACAAAAATTGTAGTGCTTTCTGCTACTTTGCACTATTATGCCTGAGTCGCGGATTGATGTTGCTCGTAGCTTACGCGCTGGCGTACTCATGCTCATCTCATGTTGATGACCCGCCTGAATGGCCCTGTTCCGTATTTAGAGTGCTGCTTCACAGAGCGTCGCAGGCACTGAGCCTGCGTTTCTCCTCTTGCTCTTATCCCCCATTCATCATGCCTGCTCACTTTATTTTCCATTTTCCATGCTCACCAGAAGACATTCCTTGATGCGGAAGAATCGTTTTTGAGCAACCAACTCTCATTTTCCTGCGTCCTTCGTTGTCGGACATTTTTCTCTCGGTGCTCTTCCCTACGACATTCGTTTTTTTTTTTTTCAAGCTTCATAAACCCAACTTTCTCCCTGGATAAAAACAGATAAGCTCTGGTTCAATAAAATCGTATAGTAGCAAAAAGAATAGCGTCGTACGTAGCTACACAATTTCTACGTTCCGAGTGACACAGTGGGTTTTCCAGCTGTAAGTGTACTTTGCGCGCACCGGCTTTACTTCCCGTCCAGGTAGACCCTAGGGCCTTGGAAGTGCCCATGATTTGGCTGCAGCCCCATGACCATCCACGTTTCATTCCTTCGCACACTTGCTATGGCCAGGAGGATATGCTAGCCGACGAGCCACCGCCCCTTCGCCGTTATTTTCTTGTTTTATTTTTTCACTACACGCACTGTTCATGGCCACCACGTGTCGAGCATTGTTCGTAGCACTTATGGCTCAGAAGGTGGTTCACTTATGACGGAAAAAATTGTTACCTTTTCTCAGATTCGTTTATACTCAGTGGGACGACTTACTGCTTTTCCGGCTCCTCCGCGCGCATGTCCCTCTGTGCGTGCGTGCGTGATTGAAGTGGTTTACAGAATGCGTACATTCAGCACACGCAGTTTACTGGCCGGCCAAAGAGATTATGATGGTCACTCTTTTTACATGACCACAAGCGAGAGAGCATGGTACAGCGCCTTATTCTCTGAAAGATTGGAATGAAAATCTGTCGCCTTGATGGGGATACGGCGAAGACCTCTCATATCTGCGCTATGGAGAGAATTCTTATATTGCACACAGCACACTCTTGTATAAAGGTTTGAAAACGCTCGGGCTCATCGACAGATACGAGGTAAAATTAAAGCTACGTAATTCAGGGAAGCAGAATAGTGCACAGCGCATTCTGATCTAAAAAGTTTAAATTACGTTAGTCCACCCGGTCAAAAGATGAGCACTAATATGTGAGCTTTCATTATGGGAGGAATGCTGAAATATAACGGGTTGTCACCTAAGAAGTCTGACTTACATTCGGCCATGTCGAAGGAGATTCTGCGCATTTTTTTAAAGCTATATGTGGACGAGGGAAGGCGGATAGAGCACGGCGCATTGCCTTCTAAAGAGTTCAAATTACATTGGGCTGCCACGACAGAGAAGCTTCACGGTTTTTTTTACTACGTTACTGTGGGAATTCCTGTTGCGCATGGCGTAGTAGTCTGTGAAAAGTTCAAGTTACGTCGGGTCGACTGGTCAGGGCAGCTAAACTAATGTCGCTTTTTTCTGCGTCCTTTTTTCCCGCAGTCATGTACACAATTGACAACGGAAGCCGGAACCAACATGGAAAGACTGGCATCAAGAAAGATAAAGTGTTGAGCTTGAACTCTCGCGATGAAGCTGTACGGTTCACTTATTTTACTTCCGCATTGAGATTGCTGCTCTGTCTTGAATGCTTCCTGATTCGTTCTACCTACACGCACGACCATCATTGTGACATATATCAGAGTTTTTTCTCTTCTTCTTTTTCTTTCTACCACGTCTCCTTCGGCTTTCTTTTGCTCTCTAAAGCTTATAGATAGAGAAGAAGGGAACAGAGTGGACGAATCTACGCTCGTACAAAGGCACCAGTAACCCAGTCTGAGATCTCCGACGCGGGAAGCTCCAATTTCGAGCCTAATCGGCTTATCAGGCGCCTCCTTTTCGGCGCGTTGAGCCGCCCTAGGCTCCGGTCGTTCAAGCTGAAGTCAAAAGAACCGAGCCCCACCAGCCTAGCTTTTTCCTTATTTTATCTCACCCAGCTTTCTACTTTCACGTCTTCTGTATTACGTCGCGCTGCCTTTGTCTGAATTTCTTTACGTTCTTTTCCGATGAAAGCTACCGATGCGATCAGGTAACTGGATAGCAAGGCAGGCAACTTGTTATTTTCCCTCTCGTACAGAATACCATTGTTGAGAAGGTGAAAGCTCACGTAAAAGTCCCCTTATTTTAGCCAAGTTCGCCGAAACTGTTTCTTTGCTCGAACGCAGCGCTACTCTGGCGACAAGTTTCACATTATTACAGCAGACATGGTAGCTCCTGGAAGCGGGCGCCCTTGGGTGCTCTACGCAGTTCCGAAGCTTATCGCGCGGACAGTGAATGCTATGCCAGGTCCGGTTCGTTTTAAATCTCGCTGGCATCAATCGCTATTTAATTGAATAAATTTTAAAGCAACATAGAGAGAGCAAATATCTGGCTAACTAAAGCAAACATAAAAAAAAGCTATATGAATCGGGGTATGCACTTCTGAAAAGGCATTATGTGCAGCCTTGTACCTCACTTATGAATCTGAAGGGTGCAACTTCTTGTGGGTTTAGTTGGCACAGAGTCATCAGAGCCTCCTTTTTAACGATGTAAATAATACGATAAGAGGCTAGAGATGCAAGCGGAGTAGAGGAGGGGGGTGGAAAGAGGAGGTTGTCTTGACGTTGTGTTTTGAGGTACGCTGGGTCATACATACCTCCGCAAAGTTGCCGCGGCTCACTCAAACTAACTCACAAATTTATTTTGGAATCACCACTCACTCAAAGTCAGACTCACTCCTGAGCAGCACATCTTCCTTTACTTAAACTCAAACTCAAAGTGAGCCCAAAACTCAGAACTCACTCGGGCTCAAAACTCAAAATGAACTCAGAACTCCAATGTACTCAAAAGTCAAAATTAACTCACAACTCAAAAGGGACTCAAAACTCAAAACGACTCAAAAACTCAAAGTCAAAATTGAACTCTCTCGGACTCAAAACTCACTCGGACTCAAAACTCAAAATGGACTAAACTCAAAATGGACTCAAAACTCAAAATGCAGTCGCAACTCAAATTGAACTAAAGGTCAAAATTGGACTGAAAACTCAGGACACAAATTTTATACTCAAAACTCAAAATGGACTCAAAACAAAAAATGAGCTCAGTACACAAAATGGACTCAAAGCTAACATCACACAAACCTCAAAATGGACTCAGAAGTCAAACGGGACACAAGCTAAAAATGGACTCAAAACTGAAAATTTACTCACAACTCAAAAGGGACTCAAAACTCAAAATATCTGAGAACTCAAAATGGAGTGAAAAGTCAAAATGAATTCTGAACTCAAACTGACTCAGAATTCACTCGCGCTCAGAATTTACTCGGGCTCAGATGGACTCAGAATTTATTACCATTCAAAGTTTTAAAATTCACACGTGTTAAAAAAATTGGCTCCAATCCACGCTGTGAAGGTTGTTGGAAAGCAAAGCTTTAAACAACACCTACAACCATTGCCCATGCGACGCAACTTGAAATATATTCACACACGTGGCTCTACAAAGAGTGAAACCAGAGATTCTGCTAGCCGTTACCTGGAGTTCACGGGGGTGGCGTTCGAACGCAGCAGCAGCCAGACAGTTTCGGGTCCCTTTCCCTCCCTCAACCTCCGCCCCCCTCCCCCCCCTCCCCCCCCCCCCCCTTCAAAACCTATTAGCTTAGCTTCGCGTCGGCCACGGCCGGGCTACAGCGGCGGCGTTCGCCGCTGTATCCCGGCCGTTAGTCGGGGGCAAGAAAACGGAGCGGGACGTCTTTCGAAGGGTGAGAGCGCGAACCTAGCCATCCTGGTGTGCTAGCTTGGAGCTACACCACCGCGCGACACAATCGCAGACACTGAAACGCTTCGGCATGTGAGCTTAGTGATTCCCATTTATACCGATTTAAACTAGTTAGTTTAGTAAGTTTCAGAATTGCGAGAAAGCTGAGGGAACTCTTATAGTCGCTATTTATCAGAACCACTTGCTCCTTTCGCTTTTTGTAATACCTGTTAAAGGACAACCAAATTGTTGTTTACCAATTTCGAAAACGGAGGCCCGTTTGTTGCAAGCAGTGCGCATAAGGTAGCGTTTATCTAGTGGCCAGGTGTCTGTATGTGGTTTGTACTTTTTGTCTTCCCGCCCTGCCAACCAATCCTTAACGTATGTTTGCCGTGTGACCACTTCATTCCGTCGGGTGCGCGTTACCCTGGAGCGGCTGTCGAGCAAGTTAATCAAGCCGTGCGAAGGGAGTGCGCAATTGACACGAAGCTGCGCCAAAACAGGTCCACAACAACATTCGCTAAAACTGGCGACAAAGCCGTACCGCCGACGACGCTGCGGGCCAGCAGGAACTTCCACGCGGGGAACCCTGGGTAAATTCGCCGCATTATCTCCAGTGTGCTCCGTGACTGAAACCCTCCGCCCCGATTCCCTCCCCCACCCTGCCGCCGCCACCGCCACGTTGGTTTTCTGTTGTTCCGCAGGCCACGAAAGAACCGTTGCCTGGTGGAGCTAGGAAGCTTTGTTTTCAAATCATTCGGGTGCCGATTTGTGTGCTCAAACTCTTGCATTTTCGCTGCAGACTTAATGCAGCCATACCTGCTGGTCATGATGATTAGCGCTGCTTGCAAGCAATTGTGTGCGTTTATTGGACACCAAACCCTTGATATAGGCTGCATGTTTGTGTTCATGACAGAGGGGGTCCAGACTCGATGGTGTTCGATGGGTCCAGACTCGATGGGGAGAAACAAATATTGGGTGAGGGGACGTGCGCTCACTGCTGAGTTCATTTACAGCGAAGCTGCTTAGGGTTACGGTTCCGTGCATTCTTGCTCTGCATCCCGAAGAAAACGCCTTTTGTCAAAGCAAACTGTACCCGCGAGTCCGAAGCGTGCGGCGTTCATGGATGTGCCTTCGGTTTTTTAATGCGTAGCATTCTTAGTACCTCGCCCCCCCCCCCCCCCCCCCCAAGGAACGTGTAATGCCGTGCATGTCCACAAAATTGTGGATATTCCGGAAATGCACCCAGTGGTCATTATAATAGCGTAAAGGCCCGTTCACACTAGCGACGAAAGCGAGCGAAAGCGATGAAAGCGACGGAAATTTCTGTCGCTTTCGCCGCCCTTCATCGCTTTCGTCGCGCGACGAAAGCGATCGGTCTCGACCAAATTTTGTCGCCTCCGTCGCGCCGTCGCTTTTGAAGCGGAAGCAGGAGGCGAGACTTCCTGACGTCATATCATGCCAGAGCACCCGGATGCTGTTTCTCAACAAGCGGCGAAGCTCCCGTGAAGTCTCACTCCGAGCGCGGGACAATAACAAGAAAGGCAAAAAATATTCGTCCCCCGTCGCTCGATGTCGCGTGCAAGTGTGAACAGCAAGGGTGGCGATCGCTTTCGCCTTCGTCGCTTTGTCGCGTCGCTTCGTCGCAAGTGTGAACGGGCCTTAAATGGAGGCAATTGATCCAACAAAATTTTGAAAAAAAAAATAATAAGGAAGATGGTAAAAAAAACGAAAAAGGGCGAACCGTCTAACGCGGGAGTCATGGATAGTCACAGATTGGGTTAAAATTCGAAGTGATGTGCGGCTAGGGCATGTGAGGTATCAAATTAAAGTTCTCGAAGAGGGAAATAATGTGGAACAAACGAAAAATGCTTCCTGGTAATTATCATGACCTAATTATGGTGAGCGATAATAACGGTTTGAGTTCATAATGATGACCCTTAGGCATCTGGGGTCGGAAATTAAAGGTTTCGATTAGGGAGTCAACGTTGGACCAATAAAAAGCACATCCTTGTCGTAATCATGACACAGTCACGGTGAGTCATGAAATGGTATAAAATTCGTTGCGATGCCGTTAGGGTGTGTGGGGCATCGAATTGAAGATCTCGGTGTGGGGATTTACGTGGGAGAAATAAAAATTGCTTCCTGGTTATGATCATTATGTAAGTGAGCTTCGTTCATTTTTTGTTAACTGGTTCCCCCTCAAATGAACTTTTGGTTTTCTCCTCTGAAGTCCTTACACTTGGAGTTTACTTTAAAACCATTACCTTTCACTGTGTTTTCTGTTCTTACGAATTCATTCGAAAGATGACTGAACCCTAAATGTATTCTATCTTGTGCTTTCGATAGGTCTTGCTTAGTGCTCTCGTGTTTGCGCGTATATAATACGTAACGCGCCTTCACACGCCGACGCTGTCCGCTTGGCAAAAGGCGTCGACATGCGCTCTCTCACGAAATCGGGCAGCGGAGTGAAAACATTTCTGTCAAGGCTTTCAAAAGAAATACCTGCGCTTGTTCCTTCTACGAGATGAATTAGTTCAGGGACAGGTAGAGTGGCAAATAAAGAGTCAATATTTGTTTGGTATTTACGGCTAGATTTTTCCTCCTGAAATTCTGTAGGCTCGAAGCCACCACTTTGTTAGTGAACGCCGAGAGAGTGGAAAGTTTTCAAGAATTTCTGAAAAGATCTAAAAAAAAAACAAGCATCTTGTTGTGAGTTATGAAGAAAAAAATAACTATATCATCTAATTAGTGCCTATATTATTGCTTAAAGGAGCCATGAAGACAGGACACAAGTTTGGTTCATAAAAAAGATTGCCTCGTTAGAATCATTCTGACAATACTTCTAACGTAAACTTCGCTCAGATATGCTGTATAATTAGGACAAAACGAAAAGGCCATGCGACCCACTCACTCATTTTCCGCAACAGAACCTATGATGTCATACCAGCCAGCTCTGCGATTGGCGGAGGCCGGCAAAAGCAAACGCAAATTAGGCAGAGCTCATAAGCTTGCCGAACGAGCTATTTGCGGTTAAATGTAAGCCACATTCTTTTTAAAGCATCGAGTAAATGGAGCTTTCAATAGCTCCCCGGCACCACCGTAGTATAACCGGTTATACCCAATTGCAACAATACAAAAAAAGGGCCAACCGGCAAAGAGAATTTTGTCCACCCGAAGGTGGAGATAAATTAACGGGAAAAGCTTTCCTGCTACCCACCGCCAGGGGGACGAGCCCGGGGGGACCCCCCTTGTCTCCCCTAGGAAAAAGCCGGATAGGGTGGGTTGCTGGGAACGGGAACTTGGACATCTGGTCGGACCGACAGTGGAACTTACGAAAGCACACCTAAACATAGAAGTGCCGACTCGTACTGCTGTTGGTACTGCGCGCACTATGCTTGGTTTAGCTGCAAAGGACTGCGGGGCTTTAGGGTAGTTTTTGACGACACTGACCGATCGACGCAAGCAACGGTGTCTTACGTGACCATATTCGTTGAACGAGCACTCTGTTTCACGAAACTATTATTTTTTCTCTTTACAGAAACACGCCAGGTTAAAATACGGTCAAAAAAAAAAAAACAGAGGCAGAAAATGGCTTGCCATGGTACGCTGGCGCCATTAGGTTCAATAACGGTACACAAGGCTTTCCAATAGGCTGCACAGCGGTCGGTTCCTCTGATGTCATTTCAGACCCGTAAAACACACAATTTAGCGTGAAAATGAAAATTTTTACGTCGATTGATCAATTTCTCAGTGAATAAAACATCGTTTTCATCCAGACAAGCACTGGGACACTATAAAACACGAAATCTTTCGAATAAAACAAGCTCTTATTTTGACTTCATGGCTCCTTTTAGACTGCGCTACAAGTAACGAAAAAAAAGGTAATGCATGAGAACTCGTTAGTACAATCAATAAATAGTTACAAATATTTTGCTTAATTGTTATACAGTATAAAAAGCTTGTCCCTGCACCGATTTACGAATACACGCCCTTATAGGCCCTTTACGCGTGGTATTATGATTGAGTGTTGGTTCATTGAACTCAGAAGTGCACGACGGGTAGGATATAATATTGTTAGCATTCCTGACCACACTCCCGGCGGTGGACGAATTCTGGAGGAGAATGCCCGCGCTTCGTCTTCATCTGTACGTATTCATCAGCAAACGGATGAACATTTCTTCTTTTTTTTCTGCCGATTCTCTCATCATCGAACAAGGCTGCTTGAGGCTCCCCTGCGACGTCTTGGACTGCCACTGAACTTTGCCAGTGCTTTTGTCTTTTGGGGGCACGAAGCTAGGCCACTTCCATTGGGATGTTTCCGATCAGGCTTTCTCGTTCCTTTTTCTTTTTCTATTTCTCTCATTTTTTCTTCGAACAAATTGTTTTGCCTTATCTGGTTCTTAATAACAAAAAAACCTTCTTGGCCAATCCTTCTGAATGGGTATGCGCCAGTTTACGGGCCACCACCATCACCAGCCGATTCGGCAATATTTCTTCATCATCTACGGACATGATTACCATCATCGTGTGTTTGGGGTGCTTGCTGCTAGTATGCATAAATGAACGCCGTTCCTGGCCCTCGTCTCTCAATATTAAGATCGCGGGCATGGACTAATCCCAAACGTTCCATTAGACAATGCCGCCGTGACAAATTGCGCATACTAGCTTCGACTGGAAGAAATAATTCGCGTGTTTTTCCTATTGCGCACTATTTTGCGATTGCGATTCTTCATCGTGCCGTGCAAAAGCACCGTGTCACAGAATTGAGCGAGGTAATAATTTAGTGGCCGATGTCTCGGACGGGAGGAGCGACAAACAACTCCCCCTTGCGTGCGAATTCGAGAATGTGGTTCGGACCTGCTAACCGGCGATAGGTCCACGCCTGATTGGCCGCTGGCGTGAGGCACGAGACGGGGCACGGGAAAACAGTTTCAAAACAACGGACATTTACTTCACATTCACGGGAAATTCGAAACAGACAGACAGGAGGGTTGACGAGTTAATACACACTGCAGTTGACACCCCGTTGGGGTCAGAGCTGCCAAGACGCCGACACGAATTACATTAATCAAAATGAAAGAAAAGGTACACGCCGTTACGAGCCCGAGGAGAAGACGACAGTAAATGAAGGGGACAGTAGAGTATACAATAGGCGGGGTTGGAGGCTTCCCCCAACTACTAACAATAGGCCCGCTAGAAACACATACCCGCGCGGTGCACTGAAGGAGGCGGATAAGCCCGTGCAGTCCGCTTAGGGAAATACAACACAGAAGATGGATAGGAAGAGTCCGAGGAAAGGTGGAGAAGGGGAGAACTTCTTAGCTGCGGTCCGGCTGATGGTCTCGCCGGGGTGACGGAGGCTGTCGGTCGTCTGTGGTGGGGCGCCGCTGATCAGCGACGCAATTTGGGTGAACTCCGGCCGCGCACTGTCGCCTCCTTGAGGAATCTTCGGGGGCCCGAAGTTCACCGCCGTCGTCGCTCGGCCTCCCCAGCACAGCCCTCAAGGCCGACGCCGCGTCCCGGCCGTACGTCCGGCCACCACCAGTTCCAACATCCCCTGTAGAAATAATCTGGGCTCCTGCGCACGCTGGCCTGGAAGGGAATTAAGTTGCCCTCAGAATGAAGTTGCACTCAGAGAGCTCACCATCCGAGCCGGGGCCAGCTTGTTCCCTTACCATGGCGCCAGATCTGCTGGGGGCCGGATGACCACGTACAATGAAATTACCACACATTTCTGCAACTGTCGCCGTGTATTCAACCCGGGCACTGGCACATACCCAACTCACCATCCAGCAAGAACACACACGGCTTCTATTACAGACGAATACATTTCCCAATTCCAAAATTACAGTTGATTCATCCAGCCGTATCATCATCATCATCATAACCAGCCTATCTACGCCTACTCCAGGGCAAATGCCTCTCCCATTAATTGCGTATTCATGGGTTCTACAGCCGTTGGGTGTCATGAATGGCGTATCCAGCCATATACCGTTTATCCAACTGCACTGTCGGCCAGACCGTCGGCACCCGAGATGTGGGGATGCTCCAGAGAACCATGTCCAGTAATTACCTCGTCTGAGCAGTGAGAGGAGGCGTTGCGTTTGCCAGACCAGGAGGCTCCCGCTTCGGTGGTTGCTAGGGCGACTGCGGTCGCCGCCAAAACAGCGGCCACCATAGTCGACTAAGTGCAGTGCTCGACATAAATGTGTTTCTTCTTCTTCATGACATCAACCTACGTGTATACAGTTAAACCTGGATGTAACGAACCTTTTATGTAATGAATTCTAGAATTTAACGAAGTTTTTCAATTCCCCATTGCCACCTTCGTTGAAGCCCATGTGCTTGCGACCTCGATGAGGAGGAAACAACTTTTATTGTCCATAATCAGATGGAGTGCCTTAAGCGGGTTACTCTTCACGGGTTCCATATGCTTGTAGGGCTTCCTGTCCCCTGTGGATCAGTCGGAGCTGGTCTTCCAGGGCGGGGCTGGACAGCAAGATGTTTCATCGCTCGTCAATGGTGGGGTAGTAGGGCGATTTGATCTCGTATATTTTGGGTGCGTTCAGTCCTGGAGACAGAGGTGTGGAAAGGAGACTGCCATGGATTTGCCTGTACATCACTTCCTCGGATCTAGTCAAGGAGTGGGGGGGATATCTGTGTAACTGGTAATAGGTTTCCATCCGGCTCCCTCCACCACTGTCACCCTGAAGTAGCGCTCGGGCGGCCTGTCGATGTAAATTAACGCCACGACGGTTAACGTTGACGTAACGAAGTCGGCGAGCTGACCAGTCAGTTTCTTGGCATTTTACTTAAAAAATCGACCGGAGAAATGAACCGATTTAGTGAATACTAGCACTATACCGTAAGGATCAGCTGCTATGAAAACGTCTGGAATAGCCTGAACACGAAATTCGTCGTGTTGATGATGATGACGAACGGCTGGGCTAGCACCATCCCCCGACTAACGTAGCAGTCACTTCTGGTTCTGCTTGTGTAGCGTGACACCACACCACCTAGCAAGAGTAACTACCTTCACGTTTTTTTTCGCCCGCACCGCAAACTACCTTGTGCTTTCACGGGTGAGCGCGATTTTGTTCCATAGTTAAGTTTTGAGGTGCTAGGCCGTCCAGATGGCGTGTAGTCGCGCGTATCCACTTTCTATCTGTGGTAATCGGTTCGTAGGTGATGAGCGTTACTGCTAGAAAACTAAAAGTTGTGTCTTTTCAAGAAAACGCACAATTTTAAAGGGCATCTCCGCTGGCGAGAAAGAAGAATGTTGCCGCCTTGTATAGTACCCGAGTTAGCACAATCTCAACAATCTTGAGTGCGGCAAAGAGCATCAACTTCGCAAAAAGGCACCCTTCTAGCATAAGTTCGGTTCTTGTAAAGCGTTAAGGCACTGAAAAGTGCCACATGCAAAAGTGATACTTAAGTTACGTTTGTTAATACGGTGATAAATAAACCTTGCTACTTTGGATCACCGTGTAGTGCCTAAGCTTGTGCAAAAGCAGGAGGCGCAACTCACGCAGTTTTTCAATGTGAAATAAATCAATGAAGGGTGAGCTCGCCATCACTAATGTCTAGCATTTTGGATTCATTTCTGTTTCATTCCCGCGACCCTACTCACCTCAAAACATTCATGCAACGAAAAGTTGGATGCAACGAAAAATTGAGAACTGTTGTCACCTTCGTTACATGAAGGTTTAACTGTACTCCTAATACGTCTGTTCGTTGGCTTTAACACAACGTAGTCAGCGGTTATGACTATCCTAGGAGGAAATCAGGCTATGGTGATGCCCAGCATGCGAGCTAAGTAAAAATTACGGGGGACGCTTAGAACTCTTTATCAATGTGAAGGCCAAAGCCAATATTTCTTTGTATGCTTTCCAACTTTTGTTGAGCTTTGCGGCTGCGCTGGTTACATCTTTACCAGCCCCATCCGAAGCTGATTTCGCTCGCTCGCCATCGCCAGGAGCCTGCTGTTCGCCCCCCTCGGTGTACCTTCACTACTCGGCGGCTCGTTGGTGGAGCTCCAGACAGCCCTTCATCAAGGAAATCGCGTTCAGACCCGGGCCGCGATGGGCTCATCTGAAATGGAGATCTTTATCGATGCTACTCTGGACCAACACCGAATTGGCTTCGCCTATCGTGGCCCAGCGTCACCCGACCACGACGGCTCTGTTACTGAACGTATATTCTCTCCGTCTCCTACTCAGGCCGAATTGCGTGGCATTATCCATTTACTTGACCATCCTGTATACAACGTCGCTCCTCCACTACCCTCCCGTATTCGTTTCCTTACGGACTTTAAAACTGAGTTCCACAAGGCCTTCTGTTTTTCTTTGTTTCGGGTGCCCTAACAGATAAAATGTCGTTCAATACAGATTTTATTCACCCATTCATCGTAAAGGACGGGGATTCACAATAGCCTATTCCCGAAATGATACTTTTTGGGCCAATCCCCAGCGTATGTGCCACTCTTTGCGGCAATAAGCGAACCAACCAATCCGTACATTTCATCGACATCACATCCTATCGGGTACCAGCGTCTCGCGCGGCAAGCCCTTTGCCTTGAACGTACGCCCTACGCTCGTTGTTACTTCACAGCTTCGATCCGGGAGCGATAATTATTCGACCAAGCCTCTTTCCTTAGCCCTCATGGAGCCTAAACAGGTGTCCCGTCACCTTTACAGTTCCCCACAGCAACATGACGCCACTGCCGACAAGAAGAAGGGGACAACTGGCATCAAGAGCAGGAGTCGACCGATGCGACGAAGCCAGGGCAAGCTGACACCCCGTTCCCCGAAAACAGTTAAGCGCCCTTCGTCGCTGAGTCCCGGGTCTCGAATGAGCCCCATGATCGCGACGGCTCCGGGCTCACTCCATGGAAGCAAACCGACCTCCCCAGAAGGAAGCATCGCCGCCTCTCCGAAGGCGCCTGGCGGTCTCGATAGCCCAGGTATTTACTTAATGGGCTTGATGCATGCTTTATTCACTAAAGTACTACGCTCAAACCAGCAATTGTGTGCGTAACCCTCAAATCGTTTATAGCGTGAGCAGTATATTGGGCGTGTCGTCAAAATTTTGTGTGCCGCCGATTCGTGAAGACCGAGCGAAAGAACAGGTGACGACAGAGTGCGTATGCAATGGGGGACGTCAGGTCGTGCTCCGGCCGGGCGCTAGCGGCATAGGTTGCGGTGGCGCTCCGCTCGCGAAGTCGAGGTGCTGCGGGTTGGCTTTCTCTGCTCGCCGCGTCCGTGGCATGCTGTCTCGACGGGTTCTGTGACTCCTCGACCAGTGCTGCCACTGCTACTAGATTTATCAGTAGATCTGCTGATGTTGTTCAACTTCTGCTGATTTAGTGATAAGAGTGCAAAATCTACTGATTTTTTTGCTTTCTGCACATCAGGTTACCGAAAGCTACCACAATTTTGACCTCAGCTCGAGTTAATCGGGGCGTTGCCATTTTTCCGAGAACCTATTCTGATTGGCTTTTCGTCAAGAACTGAAAGCCAACCAAAAAAAAAATAATTGGCTCCAATCCACGCTGGAAGGTGGTTGGAAAGCAAAGCTTTAAACGACACCCACAGCTATTGCCCATGAGAAGTCACTTGAATTCACACACGTGGCTCTACAAAGAGTGAAACCAGAGATTTTGCCAGCCATTACTTTGAATTCGCGGGGGCGGCGGCGGCGTCCCGAACGCAACAGCATCGTCGGCCACGGCCGGGCTAGAGCGGCGGACGCCGCCGCCTCGCCGCTGCAGCACGGCCGTGAGGCGGGAGAAACAAAACGCAGAGGAGCGTCTTTCGGAGGGTGAGACAGCGGAACCTAGCCATCCTTATGTGCTAGCTTGTGGCTACACCACCGCGCGACACGAGCGCAGACACCGAAACGATTCGGCGTGTGAGCTTAGTGATTCCCATTTATACTTATTTAAGCAAGTTATTTCAGTAAGTTTTAGAATTGCGAGAGAGCTGAGGGAACTTTTATAATCGCTATTTAGCAGAACCAGTTTCTCCTTTTGCCTTTTGTAATACCTCTTAAAACAATAGGTATTCACCAATTTAGAAAACGGGGTCCCATTCGTGGCAAGCTGTGGGCAAAAGGTAGCGTTTCTGTAGCGGCCAGATGTCCGTATGTGGTTGTCGCCCTGCAAACCAATCCTTAAAGTATGTTTGCCGCACGGCCACTTAATCCAGTGGGGTGCGGGTTACCCTGGTGGTGCGGTCGAACAAGTTAATCAAGCCGTGCAAAAGCAGCGCGCAATGGACGCGAAGCTGCGCCAAAATAGGCCCAAAAACAACCGTCGCTAAAGCAGACGACAAAGCCGTGACGCCGACGCCGCCGCCAGCGAGCAGGCACTTTCGCGCGGGGAACGCTGGGCAAATTCGCCGTGCCATCTACAGTGTGCTCCGTGGATGAACCCCCCTCCTCCCGCCGCCGCCTCCGCCGCGTTGGGAGTTTGTTGTCCCGCACGCTACTAAAGAACCGTTGGCTGGCAGAGCTAGAAAGGTTTGCTTTAAAAATGTAGTTTCCGATACGATTTTATTGCGAACCCCTCAAAATTCAGTAGGAATGAAGCAAATGCGTGTTTTATTGTAACAATGTAATTAACATAATGGGTATAAATAAAGGGTATAAGGGGTATAAGTGGTATTCCGGTCAGTTTAATGAAACTCACCGGAATTAACCTAATAAAAACCGACGACAGTACCCGCAGTATACAGTTCAGCTGTTTGCGACGCCGACGCGCACAAAGCATATAGTACCCGAAAAGAAATAAAAAGAAAAGAACCATAGTTGCATTTGCGTATCTTCCCCCTACGCGGCGCCACCATACACGTGCGCGTGCACGAATTGGCTAACGAGCGTTAAAAAAGAAGTTTGAAATGGAAAGTTGCTCTTTCTTACTTGTTTTGAATAGAAAAATCTGCTGATTTCTGCTGAATTTTGAGCCAAATTTTAATGATTTCTGCTGAGTTTTCAAGCAAAAATCTACTACTACTTTTTCTTTGCCTGTGGCAGCACTGCTCCCGACACCTTGTATGTACTGTAAAATGAGCTGTGCAGGCAGCGGAGGCAGCTGAAAGGAAGGGAAGCGAATGACGGCAACGAAAGTGGCGATATGGGTGAATACCAGTTGGAGCGGCAATCAGCCAACGCCGCTGCTAAAGCGAGGGAAGTGACCACTGAGATGCGAGGTCCGGTTTGAATGGCATTCGAGGCGTGGCCGAGAAATGTTGTGGCTTCGAAAGCCGCAGCGAGGCGTTATCATCGAGCAGAGCCTTATGTGAGCGAGGTTCGCTAGTTGGCGAGGAATACAGGAGCACAATCCCGTTGTAGTTGGAATTTATCGACCACGATAATGTGAATGTCGAGCAGACAATTGCTCCAGTGCTAATAGTCCAATTTAAGCATTGGAAATAAGTGGCTGTGAGTCGACGTTAGCATGCCGGTGAAGAAATGCGTATCAGTTGAGTGCCAGTGAAATTCCTGCTGCGATTAGTGATTTGGTCTCACTCACAGTGAATTGTGTTACGTGTGTGTAGGTAGAACAGGTTACCGTAAACGCCCTTGTTGTCACGCCCCATGGAGTACTCCTAACCGCGCGTGGCCGTTGTCGGTTTCTGCTGAAGGATGGTTTCATGTTTCCATATACGCACATACCTGATAACTCAATGGCCGCATAGTCTATACGTTTCATGGCAGTGACGGCCTGTTTACGAAAAGTTGCGTGCTCGGTTGCAGTAATGAGCTTTGCTGTGATCGTAGGCCGTGAATTATGATCAAACATACGCGGAACATTTTTATCCCGCATAAATTCCACCTGCTAAAATTGTTTTCAGCCAAGGTTGTAGTACATTTATGGCTATGCAAAGAAGTCCCACAGCACACTAGTTGTATAATATACTATCATGAATATTATTTCATAGATTTCCAGAGCGGCCGTGTCTGATGATTCTAGATATAATGTTTGCGTTAAATAATGACTTGCATTAAATAATAACTCACGCACACACGTCTTTGGGTACAAAGTGAAGAGGAATTCTCAGCAATTGCAAATCCCATGGTCCATAAACGATTCCTCGTGCAGCTGTTAATCAATGATTCGCCCAGCACGATAATTCTCTATATAAGCAACATCGTAAAAGGGTGAAGCGCATTGCAGGAAGAGGGGTGGTTGTAGAGGGGAACACTAAATTGGGAGGAGTACCATTACATACAGGACAGGTTTCAAGCAAGGCGTATACGATTTCATGCGTCGCAGCGAGGATTTCTTGAAGACTAGCCAAAGACTTCAGCTAGCTTAGAAAACTGCACACTTGACCGTGTAACGCTTTCACGCCCTCTTGCTTGACTCCAGCCAATATACTGCCACTTTGGTAGCCAATCAAGCACCCTGCTCCAATCGTTTACCCCATAACAAGTGCAACTGTTACTGTGCAACTGTTCAGAGCACATCAGACTTTGCAAATACATTACGGTGCGCAGGGCAGCCGGCCGGAAATGAAAGCCTTCCTGTCCCACACCCGGCTAACAACGACAAGTCTTCTGGCGCTACAGCCCGTGAAGTCGCGCGGCCGAGCTCTCCTGGTACCGAAGGAGACGAGGTTGCCCAACGCAACTCCCTGTCATCACCACCGGCTTTTCTCAAAACACGCCTGAGCCAGAGCAGCCGCCTGCTCATGTTTGAGTCGCCACCGGTCGTGCACGCACCCGCTCTCAACCCGCACCGAGCGAGCCCGGTGAGTGAGGGCCTCACGCTTACCGGAGATCTCGATACTGTCAATTGTCGATTTTTATGTTTGCAGTTCTCCAATTTTTGTTGTTAGGATTGCCAGTCGGTTGCTTCAAGGGCGGGGTTCGATTCTTTCTGCGCCAGGTCGCTTTTACGATGGAGGCAAAAACTGAAGTGCCGGTGCGTCGAGATTTCGCCGCACGTTTGTCTTAGCCCTCGGCATACGTATGTGCGGGGCTTATCATAGGCCGGGTATTGCTTAGGCGCTTGCAATCCCTAACAACGCACGCTGCAGTCCATTTCTTACTTCGCAAAGTACACTGGCTGGTGGCGGGTTCTTTCTTTGATTATTCTGTGGCGCATCTAATCGGCATTCGAGAACATTGATTTTATTTTTCTGTCTCAATTATTTTTTGTAGATGCGCTCACGCACTCCAGCGAATTTTCCCAAATGAAACCATTGCAGGCGTTGAGAACAATGGACTTGGACCTAATTTTTATTCCGGGAATGGGTAGTATTTATTGGTTTTCGGGAAAATCATCACAGCAAGGAAGAACAAGTGTCAGGTGCTGCGGTGGCCACGTCAAGCCATTAGCACGTTCGAAGAAAGGAAGCACGGCAGCATAAAAGATGAATCAATACAAGCATCACATTGGTTAAGCGTGCGACTAATTTGTGCAAGTAAATTATTGAACGTTGCGCTCGGGCACACCGCTGTCTCTGCGGCCTAACGTGTGAGATTATCGGCGCTTGGACACCAGGCTCGCTGCACGGGGAGATATCTTATTGGTCATGCGTATAGTGGGCGGCCATCAGTAGCCAAAAAGAGGGCTCTGTCTTTCATAACCTGCGATGTCTGTAGTGGTGTGTGTAATGGTCGACTTCTGTCTATGAGAACAGGGTCCGAACGCGCCGTTTGTACTCTGCTCACCAGAAAGAATCTGTCACATCGGAACTCTACTGCTAGCGTGAAAGCGTCTCGCACTCTCTCTTTTCAACGAGTGGTGAAACTAATGGGCGCAAAGCTCTCACTATGACAAGCGTGCAGCTGCGTAATGTACGGTTCACAGGCACTATTCATATTCAATAAGACACTATTCACACACAGTGGGAGATTAACTACTAACGAATAAGCCGAGATCCCTGCTACAGTTGCTCATTATGTTCGAAGCGTATAGTTATTGATGCCATTGCTTGAAGATGATCCCCCTCAACGGGTCATTCATTTGTTTCAAATTAGCGATATCATGTGGAATGCCTACCAGTAGTTTATTCTCACGACTCACTATGAGTATAATAAAGGAATATTCGTCCTCGTTACCACCATCATCAGAGTGAGAATGAGAGCATTAGCGTTCACTGCAGGACATGGCTTCCCCCTCATTCGTCTAGCCAGTCAATACCCTAATCCACCTTTTGCCTCCCCATTTTGTGATTTCGTCCCTACATTGAGTGAATGGTCTACCTTTACTGCTAGTCCGGTCTCTCGGCTGTCACTAGTTCTGATACCCTGATGGCCCACCGGTTTACATGCTCGCTTTCAGAAAGGCCAAAAAGGCTGTAATAACGTTGTTAACATTCTCCATGTTAGCAGAATATTTATGTGCACGCCATTATACTCTGTTTCACATTAACCTCATTACCGCGACACATGCGACGCTTTACCGTCCACCGAATGTCCGACGTCCGTATCTGTAGCTGCACGACCGCTGGCAACTGCGGCGACGGTAGCCGCTATTGGAGGCCGTGCTTACGCCAGCTCTCGAACGTAAAAATAGAGGAATTCATGCCCTTCACTTTCTGCACCTCACTGTCTTAAAGGTAGTCAACCACGAACTGCGATACTTGCTGCCTTCGCATTTAGTACAAACCGAAAATGACCCTGATCTATTGTGGCGGCAGTTTCGTGCTGCTTCATAATTCGGTATTGTTCATTTTGTGCCTTCTAAAATACGACAAAAGCATCGTCAGAATCCATAGATTAGTAGAGAAATAATACCAATAGGGTGAAAAATCAAGCGCCTCCGAAAGAAAAAGAAAACAGGATCGCCACAGTATGACGATTTAAAAAAATAGTTTACTGAGTTAAGTCAGGCACTCTCGAAACCAGTGTTTTAGTACCAGTCTAAAAGAATTTATCAAAACAGCCCCCTCCAAAGTTTTCAAGGTATCTAAGTCCGGCTAAGAACGAAATCAGAAAGATAATGATAAATGAAAAAATTATCATATGTCCCAAACAAATAACTACACAATTCAACGCGTATGTTTATACGGGCTTCTCTTATATGGATCCCTGGGAATTTTCTGGAGTACTGCTCTGTCTCAATTGAGGTTCTACAGGTAACTGATGAGGCAGTCGTTGAAATGTTGCTCAAACTGGATGTAAAAATGTCTACAGGAGCGGATGCCATTACAAGTGACTTTTTGCGACGATATGCGGAACCAATTGCAACGTTTTTGACACATTTGTTTCATTTTTCAATACGAACGGCTGATATACCTGATGACTCGCGTATGGCATGGGTAGTCCTGATATTTAACAGAGGGAACAAATTAGATTACAGCAACTACCGCCTAGTTTCTATTACAAGCGCGTGTTGTAAAATGTTAGAGCATGTTGTCGCGAAATATATTAAAACATTTTTATTGGAAAAGAAATTGTTGTCACATTGCCAGCATGGGTTCCGTAGGGGCATGTCCACCACTACCCAGTTGGTTTTAACAGTACATGAGGTTTCCGAAACTCTAGGATCGGTGAGGGCAGGTGGATATGCTTTTTCTGGACGTATGCAATGCTTTTGATAAAGTACATCACGGGAAATTGTTATATATGTTTTAAAAATTAGGGGTACCTCTCATTATTGTTAGTTGTGTGAATTCATACCTGAAAAACAGAAAACAGTTTGTGGAAATTAACAAATGTGCCTCTCATATACTTCCTCTAACCTCGGGGGAGCCCCAATGGTAGTGTGTGAAGTCCCCTTCTATTTCTGATTTATGTCAAGGATTTAGCAGAAGTGGTAAGTAATGTTTCGATCAAGTTATTTCCTGATGAGTGCGTAGTCTTTAAAAAGAAATATCGTCCAAGGAAGATCACAAAGTACTACAAAATAATATTTTGGCAATTGATGATTTGTGTGATCGATGGGGCATGTTGCTCAACAATGAAAAAACAGTACTCCTGCGTGTAACACGAAAGATGGATGCAAGTACATTTTCTTACACTCTTCAAAACAATGTCATCGCAGAAGTTCTAAAATACATGTACCTTGGGGTTACCCTGTCTTCCAAACTCAATTAGTCCAATCATGTATCCGATATATGCATATTGTCGCTTCGTAAGCTCTGGAGTCTAAGGCGCAGGCTCAAAAATGCTCCAGCAAACGCTAAACTAATGGAGTGCGATGCATGTGTTCGAGAGAAATTAGAATATGCTTCAGTGTTTTGGGTCCGTTTACTAAAAAAGACATTTCTCAGTCATAGAAGCTGGAGAGAATAGCCATCCAGATTTTTGTACGGGAAAATACAGTAGGCATGACTCACCATCTCTTCTGATGAAACAAAATAACATTCAAACGTTACATGATCCTAGACGGGTCAGTCGGCTGATATTTCTGCATGATTGCTTGTCAGGCAATATAAATATACCTCTCCCTGTCTGCGTTAAACCACGTGTAACTACGGCTACCAGGAACACTCATGAATTCTTACTGACACCTATTTTCAGTCAAACAGGTGCCTTCAAAAGTAGGCTGGAATTCTCTACCTCTTGATGTTTTAAAAGCAAAAGATTTTGCAAAAGCGGCGCAGTGTCATCTTTTTTCTTGGTAATGTGTTCTGTCGTGTTCCTAATGTAATGTGTGTATAAGATGCAGTGTTCCATGAAGTTTTTCTGATAACATTTATTGCCTATGTTTTCTTTCGTACTCATCTCATTCCTATGTTTTCTATAGCCCCTCCTGCTTCGGTCAAAGTTTTGACCTACAGTACCAGTAAATAATTAAAATATATAAATAATAAGCTACAATGTGTGCTTGAGAGAAGCAGCTACTTCCTAGCCGGAAGGCCTACCATAAACACATTCCAATGCATTTTGTTAGAGCTTTCATTTCTTACCATAGCTTTCTAGACATGTCTACCATGCGAATGAGTTACATAGCTCGTTGTAGAAGTCACGTAAAACCATTGCGGCACTGTTAAGAATTTTTTCTCCAATTTTTGCTGCGTCTGTACAGCCAAAAGCAACAGAGTGTGCTCAAAAAGTAGTGACATGACACTCTGAATGACTGAAGTGAAACCATTGTGATATGCCACATCGTGGTTTTCTATTCTTATTGAAGCTGTATAAGAAGCATCAGTGCATGCTTAAAAACTACACAGTACTCTGAAGGGGTGACATAACCCATTTCTACCTGCTACAGAAGTGTTTACAATTATTACTGCAGCTCTTCAACCTGAACCACTTTCAGTCACTGTTTGAATGTTCTCCAACTGTTAAGTAATTGTCCCAGTTGTTCGAACAATAAAAACATCTTAAAGTTGGAAGCGGTATTAATCTAAGTAAATATATGCTCGATGGGAAGACGCTCAAACATACACCCCTCTCTGTAAAATGACAACGGTCTATCATGTCTGAAACGCTGAAAATCTGAAGGTCTGCCAATACCATTGTAATGCTTTTGGTGAAACGTGAACGTAACACTAAGCACATTCATCACTACACAAACAACAAAATGCAGTCATAAGCTACGGTCATCCCTGTGAAACACAGCTGCAATGGACAAATTTTTATAACTCAGAGGCCATCACACGGACTTTGCAGAACGATAAAGGGAATATAAACTGTTGGTTTCATTCCTTCGAAATGCATTCAGCTATTCAAAAACAACTTTAATAGCTGGCGACACTTCTCAGAGACTCCAATTCTGCAGTCAAAAGACAAGGCAATTGGACCTTGAGTCCATGCATAGCCGGTTTTCCTGATTCTCTTTTGTTAAGCGATGGGAACATACGTACCATAAGCTTGGCAGGCATAATAAAGCGCTGCGTGCATGTGTATTTTTGCCAATGTGTGAAAAAATACGTGGTCATGTCCCGGGGCCACACACTTACGGCTTTCTTGAATGGCGGGGTTTGAAGTCCAGCAATTATACAGTTCCGGTGTTGATTTACCCCTCTTATACCTTTGAAAAATGCTACTGATGATTACGACCAATCAGAGTCCATGACTGTCAAAAAACGAAACGCCATCACATTTTATTATCTTAGCAATACTCGCACTCGTTCACACTTTTCGATGTGCGATAATAGGCCCATTAGCATAAAAATGCCGTCATAGGCACCCGTCTCTCGCAGGAAAAGAGGTTCATACTGTTCTTTTTTAAAGCTACCCAGTCTCGGATAATTGTGCACGAACTTTTGATTCTTCGCAAGTATCTACAGTAATGTTGTTATCATACCTGTTTAGCCAAAAAAAGGGACACGCCACATCCTTGCTCCGTCCGTACCCCGACAAGCCAGAGCAACGCGAATCAGTAAGGAAACATACCTTACGTTGTAAGATTTGACAGTCGACTTAATAACGCGTAAAACTGTGCGAGCAGCCGTTTCCGACCACAAAACCGCCACACACGTTTGCACAATCCGCGTCGGGCCAGACGGACACCAGGAATGGGCCTGCGCTCAACATCGGGTGCTGCCTACGTTCAAAGAGAGAAACGAGAACGCTTGCATCTTGTCACGGCTACTGCCGTCAACGAAAGCAAATCGCATTATTTCCCCAAAGAGGTTGCGTTATAGCGACATAATTTCTGCAATCACACCAGCAACAGATGCTGCCTCGACGCTTCGACGTTCTCAGATCAAGTTCGGTGACGACATTTCGCATAGAAACAGTCCCCCACGATTTCCTCAGGTAAACCATGCCGCGGCAAGAAATACACGGGACAGACGACGATAACCTGCTTCTTGATGCACTGCAGCGCATTCGTAACACAAATCGCATAAAAAGCTTTTGGTTTTTGGTGACCTCGTAGTCGCTGGACGACGCTGCAGCGGTCGGCATGCGAGCACCGCCATATTGGAAGTAGTTCTCTCAGACGTACGTCGCAAGCGTCACACAAACGGCGAGACGCCACTGGTTGCGGATTAACACAAAATTCCTATCATGTTGCAAAAGCCACTAAAGAGTTAAGCTGTCATCAACTATAGTTAGACAACCTATGCGCTGCGGTCGCAGCAGGTTCACAACCACTTTCGTTTTTCAGGTATTTTTTGAAACTACAGGTCTGTTATTTTAAAATAGGCATCAGCGCCTATGTTCAGCTATTGCGTGTAGGGAACTGACTATTAATGGAAAATAGAAAAAAAGGATAATCGCAAGGGTGGAATCAAGTATACAAGGGAATTAAGCGACTACAAAACAATGAACTAATCAAAATTAAATGACCGAACTACCACTCAGGACACTAAAGGCAGATTGTAATATCTGTGCTGTAATCCAACACTGAGCTTTATTCACCACGAGGAAAC
Organism: Haemaphysalis longicornis; assembly: GCA_013339765.2. NCBI lineage: Eukaryota > Metazoa > Arthropoda > Arachnida > Ixodida > Ixodidae > Haemaphysalis > Haemaphysalis longicornis. The sequence continues at coordinate 84,964,982 of CM023450.1, forward strand.
AAAATTATCGAATCCCCGTAACTAGTAGATAAATGATAAGTGTCATCTCATTGCATCGATGGGTTAGTAATTCAGGCAATAATTTTCATTAATTTAGTTCTTGGCTTCCTCCAATATCATTTGCTTAGGCTATTGACCAGGTGTACTAGTGAAATATTGACGCGCACTACGACACAAAAACCGCTCCATAAAAAGAAAACAGGTTAACAACCGTTACCCTGGAATCAAAAGCCTAACTAATAATACCTGCATGCACATGTCTGTTGCTTTATCCAGGCCCCTTCAGATACGACGTCCAAACTACAGCGCCTGCTTCTGGCAAGTGCAAGCGTGGTGTCCGCAGTGCTACTGGTGATCGTGCTCATCAAGGTCAGCCAGGATATAGCGGGCCGAGCACCGAACGCGTGCCAAACATTCGCCTGCGCCGACTACTCGAAGCGCCTGCAAGCGTCCATTAACCGGTCGGTGAACCCTTGCGAAAGCTTCACGCGCTTCATGTGCGACGGCTGGCAGCGCCACCACCGTCTGAGCGTGTGGCAAGAGCAGTTTCTTCACGATGTGTTGGACAAGCTCATGCTGTCGCTTAATCGCGTCGAAGTACCCGAGAAGGGACAGACCGACGAGCAGAGGGCGGCCGCTCTGTACCGAAGCTGCCGAGACTTGTTCACGGGCAGTGTCGACCAGCTACCGGTTGTCAAGCAGGCGTTGGCCAACGCTGGTATCGTGTGGCCGCAGTCATCCCGAGGAGCGGACGCCCTTCGAACGCTGCTCTACTGTTCGCTCGAACTGGGCTGGGATATCTTGCTGGACTTCGAAGTCAAAAACACCGGCGGACAGTCCAGCCTTGTTCTGAGGCCTGGCAAGCACCGGAAGTTCCTGCGATCAAGGTACTTTAGTGCGGCACATCCGCGGGTGGAAGAAATATATTACCAGTTTCTGATGACAGCATTCAGGGAAAATGGTTCAGTATGGGGGGTTTATGAAGTAATGTCTCTTTGCGACAAGCACGCAGTGAAACTGGTAGAGACATCCGACTCCTCATTGGAGAGCACCAGCCTGGCTCAAGCTTCCGCGATTGTGCCTGATATGAATCTTACTGAAGGCCGTTGGGTTGCGGCCCTGGCCGCATTTAATCATAGCCTCACGCAACCTCTTCTGTTTTCGACTCCGAATGAGAACTATTGGGAAACATTGCTGAACGTCTGGAGAGAGGAAGGAGAAGACAACTTCCATTTCATTCTGTCATGCTACACTGTTCAGGTCGCGGCTTTGTACGCGAACAAAGACCTTATCCTGAACTACTTTAACCAGGACGTGGAAAAAGCGAGCGTCTACTACGGAGCATTCTGCATCAGCATAGCCGCGACGTTCTCTTCGCAGGCGCTCTTTGCGAGGTACGAAACCGATTTTCAGGGAAGCGTCGAAGCTACGGCCAAGAAGATCGCGCTATCCGTGCGGAGAGCTTTCTTCCACCGCCTTTCAAGCTGGGACCATTTTCACGAAAATATCATACCGAAAGACCACTGGGACTCACTGGAGGCGATGTTCCGAAGCTTCAAACGCAAAAACCGAACGGAAACTGTCGCAAGGCCCTCATGGCCGGACTTGACAAATGACTCCTTTGTCAGCAACTGGCGAAAGTTAGCACACGTGCGGAACAAGTTACAAGACCACAGGCTGCAAGACGCAATAGCTGTCTTGGAGACTTACCTTTTTTTAGAAGAGGAAAGAGACTTTCAGCTGGTACCGTATGCTTTGTTTTATCCTCTCATTGATACCAGGCTTCCCGCATCAGTCAACTACGGAGGCTTAGGAGCCCATGTGGCTACCGGTACCAGTATAATGTTTCTTTTCTCCTACTCATCGACTCCGAAAGCGTTCTTGGAAGCGTTCGAGATGTTCCAGTGCATGCAAAACGGACCCTTTGCTGGCAACGTTTCCCAAACTGATTACTACGCCTCCAAAACACTCGGTTTTAGAGCTCTTGCAGATGCGTACAAGAACAGCAGTCTTGATACCGAGGAGCCCCTGCCGGGTTTTGAGAGCTACAGTGGACTGCAAATGCTCTTCATGGCGGCGTGTTACATGAGTTGTGACGTCGAACACAGCAAAGATGGGGAATCTGTTTGCAACCTGCCTCTCCAATATGTGCCAGAGTTTGCGGAAGCATTCAACTGTACTCCAGGAGAACCGCTCAGTCCTCTACAACAGTGCCATCTGTTTTGAGCGTTGTTTCGCAGTGTCAACTTTTTTGAACGCCAACCTCACATGATGAAACTGCTAACATTTGGCCTTCGTGAAGCACTTCCTTTTTCTATTGAAATTATTGGAATTTCAATGCTGCCCTTTTTTTAGATGGGCACTATTTGTTGTGCAGCAGAAAATTTGTGTGACTGCGTATGTGGGAGCGGGTGGGGAGACCTGTTAGACAACTATTGTTATTGTCGCATTCAAAATGTCGTTATCGCAATAAATTTGTTTTAGAGGTAGTATAAGCTGCATTATTGTGCCAAATTGTCTTTTATGAGCTCATGTATTCTCTTTCTGTTTATTGTCGTCTATTCGCTTTCAAAATAGCCTCGATTGTTTTTATTTTACTGATAAAAGCGAGTATCATGTTTAACGGCTTATGCTTGTATCGAACTCGCCCAAGTTCGGTGCCAATATATTTTTGTGATTGCCCATCCCACCAGTATGACCTTTTCTTGTGTTCCTCTGGTATTTGCAACGAACAGCCGTTGCACTTTTAGCAAGACACATTGAGCATTGGATTCATTTATGAGAAAGCTGCCTTTGTTTCAGGGTAAGGCTTCTAGCAGCAATTCTCTTTGGATGATAGTGTAATGGGGGGATTGCTTTCAGTTTGCGGAGCTTGTGACAATTTTAAAGCGTCGGCCATTGATGAAGTTCGATACAGCTTTTTTATTGCCTCGGTTGCCGAGAGCCTCACCGGAAGCCATTACGGGAATACTTCACTTCCGTAACGAATTTGGAGATATTATTTTGTCTCTATGTCTGTTCGTTGTATTGTTTGTTACACAGTAAAAGGAACCGTATATATTCTGTACTCGAGCAGAAAACTGTGTGGGTGTTGAAGCATGAACTGTGAGTCTGTTGTTGCTGTAGCTAAGCACAGGTTCGCTGCTTGGTTGCTAAAGCAAGCGTATTTTATGGTGAACAATGTTACGTACCCCCCCCCCCCCAGATTTCGAGTTTTTTCTCAATTATTCAATGCAGAAGTCATTGTGAGGCTGAGCTCATTGCATACATCAAGGGGGGGGGGGGGGGGAACCGGCCCACTCGTCACAGCCAACTCGTCCTAGGAAAACTGGTCATAGGGAAAGTGGTCAAAGAGGGCATCTCGTTCTAGGTGATCCCGTACTAGGAAAAGTGGTAGCACTGACTTTCTCGTACGAGGAAATGTCGTCCCCCGGTTCCATTTTTGGCGGATGCCGAGGACCAGGGGAGAGAAAGTTAGGGGCTTCTACCCCTATAATTACTCCGAGGTTGACCTCTTCTGAGTTCGGGGGGTTCTTTGCTTTTGTTCTCTTCTTAATTCCCTTCTTGTTGCAAAAAAATTAACATTTTTGAACTGTTTTTTTTTCAGGTGTATTTTTTTTGTTTCGTCTCCTTCAAAAAATATTCGTCACACTTTTTCTGTGGGGGGGGGGGGGGGGGTCGACGTTTTTTTCTTTTGCGTTTTCTTTTCTTTATTTTCTTTTTTTTCTTTTTGCGTTATCTTGTAAAGCCTTTTGCTGCTATATATATATATATATATATATATATATATAATATATATATTATTATATATATATATATATATTATATTATATATTAAAATTAGGGCCAAATGTGCGGACCTCCAAACAGCATGACCGGGTCCATCGGGATGGAGCATACTAAAACACAGCGTGGGGCCCCCATGCTTCTATACGAAGGTTATTCGTACACGCGTAGCAGAGAACTCCAAGATGCCGCCCATAAGGTCTGCAGAGAACGAAGAAATTGCAAGGCCAACATCACCATGGATGGAAGGATCACCGTTGTCATCAAAAAGATCGGAAAACACACTCACGCCGCAGATCCGACTGCTTTCAACATACTTAAAGTGCGGAATGCCATGAAGGAAAAAGCTGGTAAGTCGTCCGAGCAATGTATGAACGTGAGAAATAATGTATGAATCGGTAAAGTGGCGTTCGCTTAGTTGCCCGGAACCCCTTATGTGCATTGCTTTTCTTTGACTGCTTGTCTTTTCTGTTCATCAAGATGAAAGAACTCAACATCCTCAGCAAATTTTGCTCGATGCCGCGGCGTCCGTAAGCAACCACACAGCGTAACAGATGCCGTGCACTAGCACGCTGCGCCGTACGATACGCAAGCAGAGGCAGGAGAGCAAAAACCCGTACTCCGAACCAGAAGCACGAGATTATCTTATCCTTCCGGATGAGTTTAAGGTACGAATAGGGATTAAGCATTAACGTGAAAATTGCCAATCCTTTGTAACGTTTTCTGTGGAGCATATTCATCATTTGATGTCATATTTGCAGGCTTCCTTAAGAAAGGAATCTTTCCTCATTCACGACAGCGGAGTGGGGGATCGCAACAGAATTCTAGTATTCGCCACACAGCGAAATATTGACTTACTTGCAAGGGCTAAGGCATTGTTTATGGACGGCACCTTCAAGGTTTCACCGTCCATATTTTTTCAAGTGTACACCATCCACGTGATGTACAAGTACGCCGTGGTACCATTGGTGTACGCTCTCCTTCCGAACAAAACGGAAGAAACGTACCAAAGGTAGTAATTTTATTCAGTTAAGCATGAAATGGTGAACTTGTTAATGTTTGAGACTGAGACAGCCGTTGGCACTTTTTTCAGGTTTTTTACAATAGTTTCGAGTATCTTGGCTCAACCCGTGCTGGAACTGGCGTACTGTGACTTTGAGTCCGCAGCCATCATCGCCGCCGGAAACATATTCCGTCAGGTGCGAGTTCAAGGATGTTTTTTCCCACCTGTGTCAGGCAGTTTACAGCAAGCTCTGCAAGCTTGGGTTTCAGACACGGTACGGGTCCGATGAAGATTTCGCCGTTCTGGTAAGCTCGTGTATTCACGCTGGAGTAGACAAAGGTGGTAACTCATGTGGAGACATGGGACAGCCTTGGCGAACAGATTTTTGCACCATGATGGGGGTTTCTACTTGCCCATTAACGATTATGCTAGTCGTGATTTGAGTGTAACATATCTGGATCCCCTCCATCATGGTGTCTTCTACTCCGCAGTTCCTGAGGAGTGTGAACAGGAAAGGCCGTTGTACCCTGTCGCATTCCTTCCTAAGGTCGAGCTGCAGCACAGCCAGTGGTGCTAACCCTAGCTCTCCCGCCTCACAAGCGGTCCTCATCCAGTGCAGGCTGGAATTCATTGTTCGCCCTTTAAAACCGCAAGTCTGGTGTGGGCCTACCACCGTACTAAGGGCTGTTTCGAGCCGATGAGCCAGTATCCGAGCCAGGATTTTGTAGTCCGATGACAAAAGGGAAATGGGGCGGAAATCGGATGTGCTTGGGATCGGACCGGATTGTGGTGTTTTCGGCTGGAGGACCAGGTGGCTATTTCGCATAAAAGGAGGAAGTAGCTTTTTGTGCATTGTGTCCTCAAAAACTGAACGAGTACGGGACTAAACCTTTATGAAAAGCCTGGTAAAAGTTTGAGACAATCCCGTCTGGACCTGGGGACTTATTTCTGGGTAGCTGCTTAATTACGGATTCTACCTCCGCTGCAGTTATTGGAGAGTTTATTAATTCTCTCAAATCCTCCGATACCTTTGGGAGCTCGCTAAGAACGTCCTCGGGGACGGGGTCCAATCCATCTGTAAAATAAACAGGCTGGAGGAAAATTCCTCAAAGGCGCTTGCCACTTCCCGCGGTCCCCGCGCGAGCTGGCCGTGGTGTTGAACCTCGGTGATGCTTTTCCGGTAGTGTTCTCTCTCTCGAGCGTGCGGAAGATTTTAGGGAGCTGTACGAGGCGAACGCTAAGAAATTGGTATACTAACCGAGGCTCTCCACGAAGTCCGGGTGGGACTTTGTTTTGGTCGCATTTGGGAGATTTGAGCTGTGGTAACGCTTGTTTCTTACGCACCGATCTTAGTGCCGAGGACAATTATGCTAGTACTACATGCGATGTAGCCACAGCCCCATTATTTGAGTAAAAAAAGCTATCGTACATCCCCGGTTTCCCTTACGCAAGCCACGGTAGCCACGAACGGAATGGAATGCGCCGCTAGAATTCTGGCGTTGATAACGCTTGCTCATCACGCACCGGACTTGCAGACAGGCCCCATTTTGCCAATACTACAAGCTATATAGCCCGAGCTCACGTACATAACTCACAAAAAGCTATCGCAAATCCCCGATCTCCCCGATTAAAGCCAACCAAGCCACAAAAGAATGAGCGCTTTCGAACAGAAGTAGCTTGCAATTTGTCTCAAGGGAATCGATTACCACAAGTTAAAAATAAATTGATCGTTTTCTGCTCAAAGGAATGACCCCAGACCACAAGGAGGACAGGAAACCCATACGCTGAGTGTGGTTGGGCCTTTAGCTCCAGTACCCCGACGCTTTCCTACTGCGCATGGCACGGCACGTGCTCACATCACGCGTACTCTTCCGCTTCCGGCGTACAATCGTCCGTTCTCCACCACCCGGCACGTACCTCGCACGGGTCGCTTTGAAGGTCCGACGCTTACGCGTGAAGGTCGCAAAAACTCGCTTACTGAACGTGTATATTAGAATCCATGTTAAGCGAAGCTTCGTATATAGCTTGTTAACGCTTACGTTGGAGCGCATGTTCATTAAAGGGGCCCAAAACAGAGTTACAAAGATTGCAATTTTACGTGTGCGATCGCTGGAAAACAATCAAAAGAACATCGTGCCGCAAAAGTGGTTTAAAAGCGTTGAGTGTTAGCCGAGTTATTGTTCATTAAAAAGGGCCGGCATTATGGCCTGGAGCCTTTACCCTTTCACCGAGCCTTCAAAGCACAATAAAAGCTGTAACGTCATAGGCCAGGCGCAAGGCCACCTAGAGAGACAGGGCTAGTTCGAGAAGTGCGCATGCATTGTCTCCACTCGGCGTTACGTCACGCTTTTTTTTTAATAGCCGACGGCCAAGCTCCGCCTAAAACATCCGCTACCGCGCATAGGCAGGCAAAACAAAGAACTCTCTCAAACTCAATGACAATTATTTTCATTCACGCTGAAGTCACTCAAACTCAGACTCGAAAAGCTCGTCTGTTCTCAAAATCACTCGTACTCCCTCATTACATATTCATTTGTAACTGTACTCAGTTGTACTCATGAGTACTCAATCTGCATTTATGAGTCCTCGAACTCAATATGTACTCAATCTTCACTGTTAGCAATAACCAAGGTCGTGGCTCGATTAAAAGACTACAAATAAAAAAATTAAAATGCCTAATTGAGTAGAAAAACTGAGGTTACATATAGATTGGGACACAGGAACACTGGAAGAAAGCGTCTGACGCTGGGCACTGTAGTAGGGCGACTCTGCGCGAAGGCACGTACATGTGAGAGAGCAAAACAGAAAGTACGCACTCGCGTTGCATATGCTGTCTCCTCTCGTATGGTGTCTCCTCTCACGAAGAGAGCTCGCGGCGAGGGGCGCCGAAGCGCTCCCCACATCTGAGATCTGGGGAGATTCGTGGGGAGCGCTTCGGCGGGCCTCGCCGCGAGCTCTCTCCTCGTACCCTCTCCGCCGCCGAACGCCCACCGGCCGCGGGACCTGGGGACGTCGGCACCCAAGAGATGGCGCTAGTGGACATAGAGGAGCGTGCGGTGGCGTGGGAGAAGAGCGCGGCTGGCGGGACTCGGACACGGGAGGCCGGGGTTTTGGTGGTGCCTTTGTGTGTACCTGGACGGCCGACAGCCAGGTGATGTGAGTAAAGAGTTTTCTTGTACTCAACCGCAGTGTGCCTCGTTTCTTGGCATGCCGTAGAGAGCAGGCCCAGAGTTTTCAAACGGGAGGGGGGGGGGGGGGGGTAGCGCCCATCATGGGACATGGTAGCCCCTCCCGATTTTGTTTTTCCGTCCGCTTTCTTGGTGCTAGGAGAGTGCTTTCTTCGCTTTCTTGATATGCGTTCGAAAGACTCAAGTTGAGGACATATTCATCATGATTATAGCCAAGATCCTATTCGGATGACTGCAGGATGAGGGACTCTCCCATTAGGCCCGTTCTGGTCCTGCGCTTCCCGAGTCTATTCATTGCACCCAATATTGCTGTTGTATCCCTTCACCGTGAGTATGACCTTTCCCTTCTTCTAGACCCGTCTATGCACGTCCATTCTGTCACCCTGGTGGTCCACCCTTTTTTAGTTCATCTCATGGTCAAAATTGCGAGGCTAAGAACTGCCTCATATGCGGTTCTGATGACGGTGTTCCTTGCACTTCCTTCGGTGCGGGTAAGTTTGTGGTACGGTAGGCGCTGAAATATTGAGGTCGTGATCAGTGGTTGCATGAGTATTATCATTCCTTTTTCTCTTTTTCCGGGTATGTTATCAGTTTGGCGTGTTGTTTGCGGGCAATTGATTAAAATTTTATTTTTGGTGATCGTGAGTTTGGCCCAACCACTTGTCTCTAGAGCAATGCCTAGGTGGTTCAGTGGTTACGGGGTTGAGCTACTGATCCCAAGGACGCGGCTTCAACTCCATGCCGCGGCGGCCGTTTTCCTGATGGAAGCAGAAAAGAACAACGCCAGTGTGTCGCGAATTCGGCGCACGCTAAAGATCCTAAAGGGGTATAAATTCTTCCTGATACATCCGCTACAGCATGCCTCGTAGCCCACGTGTAGCTACGGGGCATGAATTACCGGAAATTTGTATTCTTTATCTTCTGGTGTAAACACGCTTTGCAGTTATGACGCATGTTGCGGACACGGCTGGCTACGGTATCTGCCGGGCATGCTACCACCGACTGGCCATAGAACAAACTTTAGCGCGCAGGCACTGCACCTTCCAAAAACGCGTGTCCTTTCCTTCGTATCCGACGTTTTATCTTTTTCCTCCTTTCCAAACATGTGTTACCATTGCGCCCCATTAAATATCCAGCGGATCCCTGGAATCTTGCTGCCTCAGTCGTAGCATCCGGGTGGCAGTGTTGACGTATTTTCGTGGACCCCTGATGAGCACGCTCATAGCGAACGGCTAGGAGCCACAGGGAAATCGAAAAATAAGCCTAATTATGCTGTCGTGTTAAAAGTCCATGTGCCCTACAGCGAAACCGTTTGGCTGATTTTTTACGGTTATAAATGTTTAGAACAGGTAAAAATAACAGAATGGAATACTGCCTTTGTGTGCGCGCGTGAATGGCGTCGCCACAACACGACCAAGCTGGACATTGCACCGCACGAGCAGCCAATTAAGCGAATATAATCTGACGTCGATTCGGAACGCATGTACCTGCTCACTCTAACAAATTTTGAGGCAATATTTAGTCATTCACTGACATATTTTACACTCCCATATGTGGCAAGACATGTCGTCACTTCGAACGGGCGTTGACAGGGTCTTTGTCCTTTCCCCTGATCTTTAGGCGTGGGGTGGAAACGTAAAAGTCCTGTCTCATTCCTTTCGTCAGTTTTTCCAGCCTTGAGCAGAGTTCAGGATCAATAAGCAGAATGATGAAAAATTCGGCGCAAACGAAACGCAGAAATTCAGAAGACCCCGTCGCAAAGCGATGCTGTGGCGCAGAATATCGCAGTAGCAGACGTGCGCATCCGGATGTTCTTGCAGAAGACACCGAGAAGCGAGGCAGCATGGGCAGTCACGCTCACGCGGGGTGGGGAGATGGGCTAACCGAGGGAGAATCGCGGCGCGGCGTAAATGCGGTGTTTTGATTTGCAATAACTTCAGGGAATACTCATTGCTATAACAAAATTCTTCAAGGAGGTGATTACTAGAATAATTGTTTTACCTAAAAATGTGAACACCCATGTATCGGCAAAACCTCTTTCAGTGCCCGTTAAATCTACCGCATCCCGCAATATCAGGCAGATATGGCTGTGCGAAATGTACGGAAAATATCCGTCCAGGCCTGAACAAGTATATTTTAACTGTATTTTTAACGTATACGATGTTATCGTGCGTGCATGTGGGCGTGTGCGCACGTCCGTACGTGCATGTGTGTGTATGTGCGTGCGTGTTCGAACTTCTGAGTGGGTGTTCTACCGTGCGCCTGCTGCATGCGCGCGCGTGTGTGCGTGTGCGAGTGTGTGTGTTAAATAAGGAGAGAGAGACTTTATTCGTCATCCTTGCTGAGCGTAACCAAGATCGCGTTTGAATAAATGAAAAGAGAAAGAAGAAACTTTATTTAAGAGGCGTTCATTGCGAACTCCACACGGGACGGAGGTGGTTCCTTGTTCGCTGGAATGAAAACGACCAGGCCGAGGAAACATGTTATGTCGGCGCACCTGCAGAAAAGATGGAAACCGACTAGCACTAGCTCGTCCCAGTAATGAGTTTTTACACTCCTTACTGACTTTTTATAAGGCAGAAAAGCCCTACTGAAAATTGCTGTGTCATTCCTCAGCCTCTATGATTTGGTTTACACCTACAAATATCATACGAGGTATAAACCACGATTTATTTCTGGGTGAAACGGTTATGGCGCCGTTCCCTGTATACGAATGAGCACAGCCTCTGAGCTTGAACCGACCACGGTACTGGTATCGTACTGAACAGCTCACGTTTCGCTCAATAAACCTCCATACTGTTTAGAACACTGGTTTAAAAACAGCTTGCGCCTGCACAAACCGTATGTAATTAGTAACCCAGCCTATATTTTGCGCCCCATAGACTATCTCGGCCGAAATATCGTGCCATGACAACGTAAAGTGATGTGATACAATACTTTCGAGCGTTTGGCAAACTTACAAAAGCTGTTTTAGAGTCTTCTTGCATGCGATTACCGAGAACCGTAATACCTTCTCCCAAAGCCGACAACAGCGAAGCCGGAAATTAGTTTTCGTTTGCATTTTCACTGTTCTCTGTTATTAGCAGGTGGCTGTTTTTTTTTTTCGGAGGATTGCTTGATACAGATACTGACGCCTAGCTTCGACTCTTCGCGCTCTGCAAAGGACCGGTGTCGCAACGAATGGGGCAACGCTGGCAATGTTTGTTCCGGAGCGGTATCAAAAACTGTACTTTAAGATGACGCTTTCAGCTCGTGCAGTGCATGCTCAAATGGGGTCCGTAGACCCCGGGCTCCGCGAAGCCCTTTTTGAGGTCCGCGAGCACCTCGCCCGCAATTTTTTTTAAACTCGCACGTCCTTAGCGAAGTCCGGCTGTAACTCATCCACAACTGGTGTAAGCACGATTTCCAATAGCGGCTTACCGTCCCTGCATTTGCCAGCGGTCGTGCAGCTACAGATACACGGAAGTCGGACATTCGGTGGCGGTAAATATTCGGACGTCTCGCGGTAATGCGGTTACTGTGAAACAGAGCATAATGGCGTGCGACAGAAATATCCGCAAACATGGGGGGTTTTAACAACGTTACTACCTTACAGCAGCCCTTTTTTGCATTTTAAATGCAGAGCATTTCTTTAACTCACGATGTGATGCGTCCGTAACTCGGCGTCCGCAGCCAGCCAGCAGGTGCGCCCCTCCCCCGCTCCTCCTCACTCTCAACAACAGGTGCGGGCGCGCATGCGCGTGCTCCGGCGCTGAAAGAGGCGTTGCAGCAGCAGGTGCTACCTCCTCTCCCTCTACTGCGCGCGCTACGAATATACTCGTTGCCCGAGCGAAGGATCCGCGGCCCGACGTTGACGTTTGGCACGGCTTCTCGTGCAAAAGGTTCGGCGTCGGCAGCGCGCCGTCTCGCCGCCTTGTCTTCTGCCGCCGTCGATGAAGAGGATGGCACGATGTCTTGAACTGGTACTGCAACGCTGACGTTGGCTCGCGTCGCGGTGGGTGACTGGTTGAAGGTGTTGCTTCCATCGCTTATGAACTTCGACGATGGCGCACTGCCCTCCCGAGAGGGATAATAAGAAAGAAAAGAAAAGAAAGAAAAGAATAATAATAAAGATCCAACCGATTGCCCCGCAGAGAGGGTGGGGTGCAAACGATGGCAATAAATAACACGTTACGTACTAACGTCTCTCTCTCTCTCTCTCTCTCTCTCTCTCTCTCTCTCTCTCTCTCTCTCTCTCTCTCTCTCTCTCTCTCTCTCTCTCTCTCTCTCTATCTCGTCTCGCAACCCAACTACCCAACCCCTACGACAACAACTACAACTACCACCGACAACTACCACAACCTACGCCACGTGACCACCCCCAATGCTCTGCATTTACTCGTGTCCCTCGCGCGGGGGCATGCGACGGAGGTTTTTTTTTTTTTGAAAACGAGCATGTAAACCGGTGGGCCATCAGGGTAACAGAATTAGTGACAGCCGAGAGACCGGACTAGAAGTAGTCGTAGACGATTCACTCAATGTAGGGACGAAATCACAAAATGGGGAGGAAAAAGGTGGATCAGGGCATTGACTGGCTGGAGGAATGTGGGGGAAGCCATGTCCTGCGGTGAACGCTAATGGTCTGACTCTGATGGTGGTGGTAACGAAGACGAAGGTTCCTTTACCAAACTCATAGCGAGTGATGAGAATAAACTGCTGGTAGGCATTCCAAATGGTATCGCGTTTGGGAACAAATGAACAACCCCTTGAGGTGGATAATCTTCACGCAATGGCATCAAGAACTATACGCTTCGTACAGAATGAGCAACCCTATAGAAGGGATCTCGGCCTTATTGTTTGTACTTAATGTCCTACTGTGTGTGACCAGTGTCATATTGAATATGAATAGTGCCTGTGAACCTTTCATTACGCAGCTGCACATATGTCACAGTGACAGCTTTGCGGCCATTAGTTTTATCCCTAGTTGAAAAGATAAAGTGCGAAACGCTTTCACGCTACCAAAACAGTTCCGATGTAACAGATTCTTCCTGGCGTGCAGCGTACAAACGAGTTATTCGGACAGTGTTCTGGTTCTGTTAACTTCTTCTCCCTCAAATGAACTTTTTGTTTACTCCTCTGAAGCCCTTACACCTGGAGTTTACTTTAAAACCATTACATTTCAGTGTGTTTTCTGTTCTTATGAATTCATTCGAAAGGTTACTGAATCCTAAATGTATTCTATCATGTGATTTCGATAGGTTTTGCGTAGTGCTCTCGTGTTTGCACGTATATAATAGGTAACGCGTCTTCACACGTCGAGGCTGTCCGCTTGGCAAAAGGCGCTCAACATGAGCTCTCTCACGAAATCGGGCAGCGGAGGAAAACTCCTTGTCTATCTAGGCTTTCCAAAGAAAGACTTGCGCTTGTTGCTTCTCCAAGATGAATTTGTTGTAGGAAAGGTAGAGCGGCAAAATAAGGAGTCAACATTTGTTGGGGTTTACGGCTAGATTTTTCCTCCGAAATTCTGTAGGCTCGAAGCCACCATTTCTTAGTGAACGCCACAAGAGCGGGAAGTTTTCAAGAAGTTCGGAACAAATGTAAACAAAAACAAGCTTCTTGCTGTGAGTTATGGGGAACAAAATAACTATATCATCTAACTGGTGCCTATAGTACGGATTCTTGGGCAAGCTGGTGTGGCAATCTTGACGAATTCATAGCGCAAAAAGAACGAGGACAGAGAGAGAACACACAACACAGCGCTACACAACAACACAACATAGCGCTGTGTTGTGTGTTCTCTCTCTGTCCTCGTTCTTTTTGCGCTATGAATTAGTCAAGATGGTGCCTATAATATAGCTCAAAGGAGCCATGAAGACAAAACACAACTTTGGTTTATTAAAAAGTTTGCCTCGTTAGAATAATTCTGGCACCACTTTTAGCATAAACTTCGCTCAAATAAGCTGCTTATTTACGATAAATACAAAAGGCCATCCGACCCACTCGCTCATTTCCCGCAACAGAACCCATGATATCATACCAGCCACCTCTGCGGTATGCGGAGGCCGGCAAAAGCAAACGCAAATTAGGCAGAGCTCATAAGCTTGTCCAACGAGCTATTTGCGGTTAAATGTAGGCCACATTGTTTTTAAAGCAGTAAGAATGGTCGGTTCGACAGTGGAAGTTACGAAAGCTCAAGTAAACATAGAAGTGCCGATTCATACTGCTGTTGGTACTGCGCGCACTATGCTTGCTTTAGCTGCACAGAACAACGGGGCTTTGGGGTAGTTTTAGACGACACTGACCGATCGACGCAAGCAACGGTGTCTTACGTGACCATATTTGTTGAGCGAGCACTCTCTTTCACGAAACGATTATTTTTTCCACGAATAGAATTAAGCCAGCTTCAACTACGGTCAAAAACAAACCAGAGGCAGAAAATGGCTTGCCATACGGTGGCGCCATTAGGTTAACTAACGGTAAACAAGGCTTCCCAATAGGCTGCAGAGCGGTTGGTTGCTCTGATGTCATTGCAGACCAATAAAACACACGATTTAGCGTGAAAATCAAAATTTTAAATCAGATTGAATAATTTCTCAATGAATAAAACATCGTTTGCATCGGGACAAGCCCTGATGACACTATAAAACACGAAATCTTTCGATTAAAACAAACTTGTATTTTGTTTTCATGAATCATTTAAGACTGCGCTACAAGTAACGAAAAAAAATGTGTTGGATGAGAATTCGTTAATACAATGAATGAACGGTTCTAATTACTTTACTAAATTTGTTATACGGTATAAAAAGCTTGTCTGTGCACCGATTTACTGATACCTGCCGTTATAGGCCCTTTAGGCGGGCTATTATAATTGAGTGCTAGTTCATTGAACTCAGAAGCGCACGACGGGTAGGATATACTGTGAGCATTCTTGATCACACTCCCGGCGGTAGAGAATTCCGGAGGATAATTCCCCGCGCTTCGTCTTCATCTGTACATAGTCATCAAGCAATCGGATGAACATTTCTTCCTTTTTTGCCGCCGATTCTCTCATCATCGAAGAAGGCTGCTGGAGGCTCCCCTGCGACGTCTTGGACTGCCACAAACTTTGCCAGTGCTTTTGTCTTTTGGGGGCACGAAGCTAGGCAACTGCCATGGGGATGTTTCTGATCAGGCTTTCTCGGTCCTCTTTATTTTTCTATTTCTCTCTTCAATCTACGTACTAACTTCTTTCTTCGACTAAATTGTTTTGCCTTATCTGGTTCTTTATAATGAAAAAAAAAAACCTTTTTGGCCAATCCCCCTGAGTGTGTATGCGGGCCACCATGCGGCAGTGTTTCATCATCATCTACGGACATGATCATCATCATCGTGTGTTTGGGGTGCCTGCTGCTAGAACGCCTGAATAAACGCCGTTACTGGCTCTCATCTCTCAATATTAGGATCGCGAGCATGGACTATTCCCAAACGTTCCATTAGACAATGCCGCAGTGACAAATTGCACAGACTAGCGTGGACTGGAGGAAATAATTTTGGTGTTTTTCCTATTCCGCACTATTTTGCGATTGCCATTCTTCATCGTGCCGTGCACAAGCACCTCCAATATCCCCTGTAGAAATAATCTGGGCTTCTGCGCACGCTGGCCTGGAAGGGAATTAAGTTGCCCTCAGAATGAAGTTGCCCTCAGAGAACTCACAATCTGAGCTGGGGCGAGCTTTTCCCCTTACCATGGCACCAGATCTGCTGGGGGCCGGATGACCACGTACAATGAAATTACCACACATTACTTCAACTGTCGCCGTGTACGCACCCCGGGCACTGGCACATACCCAACTCACCATACAGCAAGAACACACACGGCTTCTATTACAGACGAATACATTTCCCGATCCCGCCAAATCCCAGTTGCTTCATCCAGCCATATCATCATCATCATCATCATCATCAATCGTAATTATCATCATCATCCTCTCTACGCCCACTGCAGGGCAAAGGCGCCTCTCCCATTAATGGCGTATTCATGGCGTATCCAGCCGTGGGGTATCATTAATGGCGTATCCAGCCATATACCGTTAACCCAACTGTGCTGTCGGCCAGACCATCGGCAACCGAGATGTGGGGATGCCCGAAAGACCCATGTCCAGAAATTACCTCGTCTGAGCAGTCAGAGGAGGCGTTGCGCTGCCCAGACCAGGAGGCTCCAGCTTCGCTGGTTGCTAGGGCGTCTGCGGTCGCCGCGCCGTCAAAACAGCGGCCACCATAGTCGACTAAGTGCAGTGCTCGACATAAATGTGTTTCTTCTTCTTCGTGACACCAACCTTTGTGGGTGTGTATACAGTTAAACCTGGATGTAACGAACCTCTTATGTAACGAATTATTGTATTTAACGAAGTTTTTCAATCCCCTATTGCAAACCCCGTTGAAGCCCATGTTCTTGCGACCTCGATGAGGAGGAAATAACTTTTATTGTTCATAATGAGATGGAGTGCCTTAAGCGCCCGATGGGGTGGCTTACTCTTCACGGGTTCCATATGCTTGTAGGGCTTCCTGGTCCCTCTGGATCAGCCGGAGCTGGTCTTCCAGGGCGGGGCTGGACAGAAAGATGTCCCGTAGCTCGTCAATGGTTGGGTAGTAGGGCGATTTGTTCTCGTATATTTCTGGGTACGTTCTGTCCTGGAGACAGAGGTGTGGAAAGAAGACTGCCTGGATTTTCCTGTACATCGCTTGAGGGGGGGGGGGGGGGGGGTATCTGTGTAACTGGTAATAGGGTAGCGCTCGGGCCTGTCGATGTAACTAAACGTCGCGGTAGTTACCCTTGATGTAACGAAGTCGGCGAGCTGATAAGTCAGTTTTTTGCCCTTTTACTCAAAAAATGGACCGGAGAAATGAACTTGTTTAGTGAATACTAGTACTATACCGTAAGGAGCCAGCAGCAATGAAAACGTCTCGAATAGCCTAAACACGAAATTCGTCGTGTTGATGATGATGCTGAACGGATGAGCTAGCACCATCCCACGACTAATGTAGCAGTCACTCCTGGTTCTGCTTTTGTAGAGAGACACCACCCAACCTAGCAAAAGTAACTACCCTGCACGTTTTCTTTTTTTCGCCCGCACCGCAAACTACCGTGCGCTTCCACGGGTGAGCGCGATTTTGGTTGGATACTTAAGTTTTGAGGTGCTAGGCCATCCTGTCGGCGTGTAGTCGCGCGTCCCCACTTTCTATCTGTGGTATCGGTTCGTAGGTGATGAGCGTTGCGGCTAGAAAACTAAAAGTTGTGTCTTTTCAAGAAAACGCACAATTTTAAAGGGCATCTCCGCTGGCGAGAAAGAAGAATGTTGCCGCCTTGTATAGTACCCGAGTTAGCACAATCTCAACAATCTTGAGTCCGGTAAAGAGCACCAACTTCGCAAAAAGGCACCCTTCTAGCATACGTTCGGTTCTTGTAAAGTGTTAAGGCATTGAAAAGTGCCAAATGCAAAAGTGATACTTAAATTACGTTTGTTAATACGGTGATAAATAAACCTTGCTTCTTTGTATCGCTGTGTAGTGCCTGAGTTCGTGCAAAAGCAGGAGGCGCAAATCACGCAGTTTTTCAATGTGAAGTAAATCCATGAAGGATGAGTTAACCATTACTATAACGTCTAGCATTTTGGCTTCCCTTCTGCTTCATTCCCGCGAGCCTAATCCCCTCGAAACCGGCATGTAACGAAAACTTGGGTGTAACGCAAAATTGCGAACTGTTGCCAACTTCGTTACATCCAGGTTTAACCGTACTCCTAACACGCCTGTTTGTTGGCTTTAACACAAGCCAGTCACCCGTTATGACTATCCGAGGAGGAAATTAAGCTATGGTGATGCCCAGCGTGTGAGTTTGCTAAAATTACGGGGGAGGCTTAGAACCTTTTAACAATAGGAAGGCGAAAGCCCATTTCTATTTGTCTCCTGTTGAACTTTAATTGAGCTTTGCGGCAGCGCTAGTTACATCTTTACCAGCCCCATCCGAAGCTCAATCCGCTCGCTCGCCATCGCCAGGAGCCTCCTGCCCGCCCCCTGTAAAGAATGTTGGGCCGGACCGCGTAGAAAGTCACGAGCCTGGACTACTTTCTCGCAAATGCACACACACCAACTGTAATAACTGGATTGATGTACAAAGCGGCAAACTGCACGCGGAAATCACAGGGTGCGGATGATAGCGGACAAAGTCATGAAGGGAGTTGTACGCTCACAGATGGCGATCGCAGGGACTAGATGGTCTAGATGCGACGACTCGCGAGACGCAGTTCTCTGGCTGGCCACGGGAGAGATTACTGGAGTCGTTGTGAAGGTGTCTGGCTGGAAAACCACGTGATGGTGGCCGATGGCTAGCGGCGGGACGGAAGGGCTTAGGCGTGCGCCACGGTGAGGCATCGCTGCCCGCGCTCCACACCACCGGAACACCGCTCACTCCGACGGGCGCAACAGCTTCTTGTCGTCTCGTTGTCGGCCGTCGTCTCCTTGGAAGCTCGGGAGGTGGCTGGAACGGGAGAGCCGGGACGATCCTGGGGCCTACACCGCGAGGGTGGCCGTCTTGCTGCCTCCGAGAACGAACAGCTTCCCCTTCTTCTTCCTCGTACCTTGCGTCTTTTTCGTCTGCTACAGCCGTGGAGTTAGGTGGATTGGCCTCTGGATTTGTTGCAGCGACACCTCATCACACCCCCGTCGGTGTACCGTCACCGCTCGGAGGCTAGTTGGCGGAGCTCCAGGCTGCCCTTCACCAAGGCAAACCATGTTCAGCCCCAGGGCCGCGATGGCCTCATCTGGAATGAACATCGTTATCGATGCTAGTCTGGACCAACACCGAATTGGCTTCGCCTGTCGTTGCCCAGCGTGACCCGACCACGACGGCTCTGTTGCTGAACATACACTCTCCCCGTTTACCACTGAGGCCGAGTGGCGTGGCATATTTCACTCACTTGGCCATCCTGTATACAATGTCGCTTCCCTACTGCCATCCCGTATTCGTTTTCTTACCGACTTTAAAACTGAGTACAACAAAGCCTTCTCTTTTTTTTTTTTGTTTCGGGTGCCCTAACCGCATAACATGTTGTTCAATACAGATTTTATTCACCCATTGATTCTAAAGGATGAGGATTCACAATAGCCTAGTCCCGAAATGATACTTTTTGGGCCAATCCCCAGCGTATTGTGCCACTCTGCGGCAATAAGCGAACCAACCAATTCGTAGCATTTTATCGACATCGCATCCTATCGGGTACCAACGTGTCGCGCGGCACGCCCTGTGCCTTGAACGTACGCCCTACGCTCGTTGTTACTTCAAAGCTTCGATCCGGGAGCGATAATTATTCGACCAAGCCTCTTTACTTAGCCCACATGGAGCCTAAACAGGTGTCCCGTCATCTTTACAGTTCCCCACAGCAACATGACGCCACTGCCGACAAGAAGAAGGGGACAACTGACATCAAGAGCAGGAGTCGACCGATGCGGCAACGCCAGGGCAAGCTGAGACCCCATTCCCCGAAAACAGTTAAGCGCCCTTCGTCGCTGAGTCCCGGTTCTCGAATGAGCCCCATGATTCGCGACGTCTCCGGGCTCACTCCATGGGAGCAAACCGACCTCCCCAGAAGGAAGCATCGCCGCCTCTCCGAAGGCCGCCTGGCGGTCTCGATAGCCCAGGTATTTACCTAATGGGCTTGATGCATGCTTTATTCACTAAACTACGCGCGCAAACCAACAGTTATGTGCGTAACCCTCGCATCTTCTATACCGTGAGCATTATATTGGGCGTGTGGGGAAAATTTCTGGTGCCGCCGACTCGTGAAGACCGAGCGAAAGAACAGGTGACGACAGAGTGCATATGCAAAGGAGGACGTCAAGTCGTGCCCTGGCTGGCAGCGGCGAAGGACTCTGCAGCGGCATAGGTTGCGGTGGAGCTCCGCTCGCTAAGTCGAGGTGGTGCCGGTTGGCTTTCTCTGCTCGCCGCGTCCGTGGCATGCTGTCTCGACGGGTTCTGGGACTCCTGACGCCTTTATATGTTCCGTAAAATGAGCTGTGCAGGCAGCGCAGGTAGCTGAGAGGAAGGGAAGGGAATTATAGCAACGAAATGGCGATATGGGTGAATACCAGTAGGAGCGGCAATCAGCAACGCCGCTGCTAAAGCGAGCAACATTAGCACTGAGACGCGACGTCCGGTCGGCACGGCAGTCGAGGCGTGTCCGAGAAACGTTGTGTCGCGGGCACGGGTCGCAGGCTTCCAAAGCCGCAGCGACGCGTGATCATCGAGCCGAGACTATGTGAACGAGCCTCGCGAGTTGGCGAGAAATACAGGTGCGCCATCCCGTTTTGAGCTGGAATTTATCTACGACAAAAATGTAAATATCGCAAAGACAATTTCTCCAGTGCTAATAGTCTAATGTAAGCATTGGCAATAAGTGGCTGTGAGTCGACGTTAGCATGCCGGTGAAGAAATGCGAATGAGTAGAGTGCCAGTGGAATTCCTGCTGCGATTAGTGATTTGGTCTCGCTCACAGTGAATTGTGTTACGTTTGTGTAGGTAGATCAGGTTACCGTAAACGCCCTTTTGTCACGCCCCATGGAGTACTCCTAACCGCGCGTGGCCGTTGTCGGTTTCTGCTGAAGGATGGTTTCATGTTTCCGTATACGCACATACCTGATAACTCAACGGCCGCATAGTCTATACGTTTCATGGCAGTGACGGCCTGTTTACGAAAAGTTGCGTGCTCGGTTGCAGTAATGAGCTTTGCTGTGATCGTAGGCCTGAATTATGAGCAAACATACGCGGAACATTTTTATCCCGCATAAATTCCACCTGCTAAAATTGTTTTCAGCCAAGGTTGTAGTACATTTATGGCTATGCAAAGAAGTACCACAGCACACTAGTTGTATAATATACCATCATGAATATTATTTCATAGATTTCCAGAGCGGCCGTGTCTGATGATTCTAGATATAATGTTTGCGTTAAATAATGACTTGCATTAAATAATAACTCACGCACACACGTCTTTGGGTACAAAGGGAAGAGGAATTCTCAGCAATTGCCAATCCCATGGTCCATAAACGATTCCTCGTGCAGCTGTCAATCAATGATTCGCCCAGCACGATAATGCCCTATATAAGCAAGATCGTAAAATGGTGAAGCGCATCGCAGGAAGAGGGGTGGGTGTAGAGGGGAACACTGAATTCGAAGGATTACCATCACATACACAACTCGGTTCAAGAAACGCTTGTACGATTTCATGCGTCGCAAGGAAGTTTCCTTGAAGACAAGCCAAAGACTTCAGCTAGCTTTAAAAACCACACACTTGACCATGTAACGCTTTCACGCCTTCTTGCTTGACTCCAGTCAATATAGTACCACTTTGCTAGCCAATTCACGACCTTGTTCCCGTCGTTTACCCCATAAGAAGTGCAACAGTTTCGCAAGTTAAGGGAAAGTCAGACTTAGCAAATACACTACGGTGCGCAGGGCAGCCGGCCGGAAATGAAAGCCTTCCTGTCCCACACCCGGCTAACAACGACAAGTCTTCTGGCGCTACAGCCCGTGACGTCGCGCGGCCGAGCTCTCCTGGTACCGAAGGAGACGATGTTGCCCAACGCAACTCCCTGTCATCACCACCGGCTTTTCCCATAGCACACCTGGGCCAGAGCTGCCGCCTGCTCATGTTTGAGTCGCCGCCGGTCGTGCACGCACCCGCCCTCAACCCGCACCCAGCGAGCCCGGTGAGTGTGGGCCTCACGCTCACCGGAGATCTCTATAGTGTCTATTCGCGATTTTTGTTTTCAGTTTTCCTATTTTTGTTGTTAGCATTGCCAATTCTTTTGCTTCAAGGGCGGGGTTCGATTCTGCCCGCGGCAGGTCGTTTTTACGATAGAGGCAAAAAACTGAAGTGCCGGTGCGTCGAGATTTGGCCGCACGTTTGCCTTAGCCCTCCGCATACATATGTACGGTGCACTTTATAGCTCGGGTATTCTTAGGCGCTTGAAACCCCCAACAACGCACGCTGCAGTCAATTTCTTACTTCACAAAGTGCAGGGGCTGGTGGCAGGTTCTTTCTTAAATTATTCTGTGGCGCATCGAATAGGCATGCGAGAACATTGATTTTATTTTTCGGTCTGAAATATTTTTTGTAAATGCGCTCACGCACTCCAGCGAATTTTCCCAAATGAAACCATTGCAGGCGTTGAGAACAATGGACTAGGGCTTAATTTTTATTCAGGGAATGGGTAGTATTTATTTGTTTTCGGGGAAATCACTACAGCAAAGAAGAACAAGTGTCAGGTGCTGCGGTGGCCACGTCAAGCCATTAGCACGTTCGAAGAAAGGAAGCACGGCAGCATAAAAGATGAATCAATACGTGTATTACATTGGTTAAGCGCGCGACTAACTTGCGCAAGTAAATTGTTGAACGTTGCGCTCGGGCACACCGCTGTCGCTGCGACCCGACGTGTGAGATTATCGGCGCTTGGACGCCAGGCTCGCTGTACGGAGAAGTGTCTTGTTGGTCATGCGCGTAGTGGGCGGCTATCAGCTGCGAAAAAGAGATCTCTGTCTTTCATAAATTGCGATGTTTACAGTGGCGTGTGGAATGGTCAACTTAGGGCCACAAGAACACTGTCTGAATAATTCATTTGTGCGCCGCACGCCAGAAAGAATCTGTTACATCGGAACGGTTTTGGTAGCGTGAAATCGTCTCGCACTTTCTCTTTTCAACGAGCGGTAAAACTAATGGCCGCAAAGTTGTCACTATGACATGCGTGCAGCTGCGTAATGTACGGTTCACAGGCACTATTCATATTCAATATGACACTGGTCACACAACAGTGGGACATTAACTATTACTAATAAGCCGAGATCCCTGCTACAGTTGCTCATTATGTACAAAGCGTATAGTAATTGATGCCGTTGCTTGAAGATTAGCCGTGTCAACGGGTCATTCATTTGTTTCAAATTAGCGATGTCATGTGGAATGCCTACCAGTAGTTTATTCTCATCACTCGCTATGAGTTTGGTAAAGGAACCTTCGTCTTCGTTACCACCACCATCAGAGTCAGACCATTAGCGTTCACCGCAGGACATGGCTTCCCCCCCATTCCTCCAGCCAGTCAATGCCCTAATCCACCTTTTGCCTCCCCATTTTGTGATTTCGTCCCTACATTGAGTGAATGGTCTACCTGTACTTCTAGTCCGGTCTCCCGGCTGTCACTAGTTCTGATACCCTGATGGCCCACCGGTTTACATGCTCGTTTCCAAAAATACAATAAAAGGCTGCTGTAAGGTGATCACTTTGTTAAAATTCCCCATGTACACGAAATATTTCTGTCGCACGCCATTATACTATCTGTTTCACATTAACCTCATTACCGCGACACGTGCGACGATTTACCACCACCGAATGTCCGACTTCCGTGTATCTGTAGCTGCAGGACCGCTGGCAATTGCAGCGAGGGTAAGCCGCTATTGGAAGCCGTGCTTACGCCAGCTCGCGAACGTAAAAATAGACGACCTTCAGCCTCTTACTTTCTGCACCTCACCCTCTTAAAGTTAGTCAAGTACGATGCGATACTTGATGCATTTTTAAAGTGGCTCCAACAATGTCGCCGCGTAATAAACGAGTGATCAGCTTGATTGATAGCTCGCGTGGCAAAGTATTTACTTCGCTTCTGCTTCGGCGTGTCACTAGTAATCCCAGCTAGCTACTTATTTTTTACAAAAAAAAGTCAAAGTTCTCATTTGGACTAGGAAGCACTTGCACCTCTGCAATATTTGATGACAGGGTAAGAGCGTAGCCTTAGGTCCGCCTACAAGCGTTCTGTGGACGCCACCTGACCCTCCGCTGTTGGAAAAAAATAGTATTGTTGAAAGTTGAAAGTGTATTGCGACAACATGTATAGACTGCATGCATCGACATGGCTATACAGTTGTCGATGCGGACGGTCCAAAGGCTAGAAACAACAACAACAAAAAAGCCTGACAAGGTGATGTCCCCTTCCACCCCTCCCATTTTGGCACGACTCGGCGGGAAATGGCACGTGCTTTGTGAGAATACAAAATAACAGAAGAACGAACACAATTAACACAAGAAAATCAGCTTTCAGTTATCAGAAAGAAACAATAATTACAATAAACATTTTACTAGAAAAAAACACACATCAGCTCTCAGATTTCAGAAAAAAATAGGTAGAATTTAAGATTTCACAGTAAGAAAGAAGAAAAACAGTGCTCAGTTTTCATAGAGAAACAATAATTAGAGTACAAGATTTCACAGAACGAAAAAAAATTACCTCTAAGTTTTCAAAAAGAAACAAAAAGTTACAATACACTTTTTTACTATTGTTCTAAAAGGTACATATCTAATTACTTTTTAAATCCTTGTTCAGATTAAGCATCTTGTGCCTTGGTTATAATTGCGTTATGACTGTTTAAAAAGATTGGAATCTGGTAGCCCAATTTCTGGTGACTGAAGTTCGTGCGAGTTTTTGGTTTTGTGCATATTATCTGCCTGAACTCGTATTCATGTCTTCTTGACGTGCATTTTCTGTAAAAGTAATTATGGTCAGTCCTTATTCGATGATAAATAGCTAAAGAGAGATTTTATTTAGAATGTTCGTAATTGTCAATACCTGATGTTTCTTAAACAATGGAGAACTGTTACTGATGCAGGGGACGTTTGCAATTATGTGTAAGACTTTTTGGAGCCGGTATGGGTTTTCTATGTTCGTTTTTCCTGTTGAACCCCACGCTAGAAGGCAGTAGTTAAGGCGAAAAATCGACTAGACTGTAGTACAGTTTTTTTTATGAAGCTGGTCGTAAATATTTCATCCTATAAGTAATACCAATGCACCGGGATATATCCGTTCGAGGTTTGTCAATATGAGGAGACCAACTTAAATTTTTATTGCCAAGGAATCTGTGTGAACTAACTTGTTCAATACATTCGCCTTGGAAATTGAGGGAAACCTGTTGCCCAAACGTTTGTTTCAAGTGCGAAAAATCATGTTTTGTTTTTCTTGTGGTTAAATTCAGTTTATTTCTACTAAGCCAAATCAAAAAAGCTTCAACCCATGCAGCTGTTTATACCCAAGATTAATAATTTAGCCGTATGAAAGTGTAACCATTTGATTATAAAGTTGTTTGTATATGTTTAATTCCCACGAATGAATGATTTTCAACGGAAAAAGAAAAAAAAAGAGAGAGAAAGCGTCGTCCTCATTGAAACTTTGCTCAGGAGAAAACAAAATTAATACTCAACCAAGGGTTATTCTTGGTATAAAGTATTTCAGGTGTATTTGTATTTAACTCTAACCTATCTGTGATTATTTTACTATTAGACAACAGAAGTAAACATATAAAACACGTGCATACGATTTTTGGGTCTGAATAGCTCGAATTTCGATCAGGGCATGTCGCGTAGCCGTCGTCTGCTTGGAGGACATAATGGTCGTCTGTTATATTCGGTCGGTCTCGTTGCAGTGAGATTTTTTTTCTCTTTGCGTGTGCATTCCTCGTCAATAAATGTAGTCGGTAAAATATCTTCCACAGCCATTATCAATGTTGAATCAAGCGTTGCAAACGCAGGGTGGAAGAAAGGGGTGGTTGGTCGCCGAAGTGGTTGGATGCAGTGCGCGGACTATGGGAGCCCAGGGTGAAAAGAAAACCAGCGGCGAAAATTCATCGGTGCCTTTCAGAAATCGGCCACGATATCAACGGGAAACGTAGTGTTTTGTACGACCGTTTCGAACGTATACGTCATGCCCAGCAAATACCTATCAAGGCGACGCACGCTAATGGTGGAGGTCGCGATGCCGCATAGGGTGTCCTACCTTGAAAAATCAGCTGTATAGGTGCGAAAAAACAAGCGTTTCTTTATGTTCCGCTTAAACGAGAAGACACCATCCTATGACGCAAGCAGAGAATGGCGCGAAATCAAACGTTACACGTTTAATCATGGCGACTTCACGAGACATGCGATTGGCAAGGCCCTATACGTCAGTTGGTTTTATTGACAGTATGGTTTCACACTTTCAATCCATGTGACGATTACTGAGATGTTTACCGGCGATATACCGTAAAATCCCGAGAGATGCCCCACCCCCGAAAGATAACCCACCCCTGTTTTTGGCACGATTTTCCTTTTTTTTTCAAAAACACCTGAAGATAACCCACCCCTGACAATAGCATCATCCCAGCCGGGGATGACGCCCGCGGAAACGAGGTTAGCTAGCGTGGGTAGGGTGCGATAACAGGTCACAGGTCACAGGAACCTGAAAAGGTGCGGTATATCAACAGCCCTCGACGGGTCAGAAGATGGAGAGCTTCATGAGCGGCTCGTTTCGGCGAACCCTCCTTCTGCTGCCCTGCCAACCACGTCGAACTCCGTGCGTGAGGAGGTGGTCGACCTTTTGTTTGACACTGAGAGCGACTGTTTGTTCGACGGTTTTGACGACGAATGAATACAGTGCTAATAAACGCGTGTTCGTTCTTTGGCTGCGATACATTTCTCAACTTTTTTTTACTGCACACCGAAAGTTAGCCCACGTCATATTTTCACTCGATTTGCTCTCGATCTTAGGTGGGCTATCTCTCGGGATTTTACGGTAATAAAACAGCTTCCGCCGTTTCTTCACTAAACTGCAAACAGCCCAGCAGTTTAGAGTGGAATGATAAAGCAGAAAACTCTGACTGGCGGTGAAAAATGATATAAAATCACCCTGAAGCACGAGCAGCCGCCTAAAAAATTGCTACTGTGAGCATTTATAGAAAAAAACAATGGTGACCTACCATACACAAAGAAAATATTACATAGAAAATAGCATACATAAAGAAAATATTCGGCTCAACATGTATACTTCCTTTGCAGCCATGTCAAGCTTTAGTTGCTTTAGTGGATCATTTCTCCTCTCCTATATACCCCAAGCAATGACGTCAAACACTGACTGCCCCATGAGAAGCTGCAACGAACGGCTATACAAGTGCATTCAATTCTTACTGCATCTTACTGCACCTTTTGAGACAACTACACTCAGTAGGTCCAATAATATTGTTATGAACATGAGATCTACGTGAGTTATTTAAAATTGTGCCGATACCTCTACCCATGCGTTTCCATTCTTTTGTCCACTTCTGCAAGCACTCCGAGTACCGAACTGGACCAGGGAGCAAAAATATGGAATTCTCACTACCTTTTGTCAAGGTGTCCTGGACTGCTGCACAAGCATTTTCTATCACCACAATTTCCAGCCAGCAGCCGCAACGTGGCACCCTGAAATCCTGATGTTGAATCCATTTTGAATTGCCGCAGCAGTGTTTCCCATGCCTAATTCAGCATTACAGCCAAAGGCAACAGTGTGTGCGCGAGAAGCAGCGACTCTTCAGCGTGAAGGTGGCTTGAATTCATTCTAACGTGCTACATAAGCATCTTCAACTCTCACTACAACTTCATGGCAGTTGTTCAGGTCGATTCAGGTATACCCGACAATAAATTAATTTAGTTTTCTTGGAGAAAGAGCAGCCTTAAACCAGAAGTTGTGACGCAGGCGTTAATTAAGGATTTTTCGAGGGTAAACGACATTGCTGTAATAGACTATTTAGAAACGCATCTAGAACAAACCGAAAATGACCCTGATCTATTTTAGGTGGCAGTTTCGTGCTGCTGCAGAATTCAGTATTGTTAATTTAGTGCCTTCTAAAATACGACAAAAGCATAGTCAGAATCCCTAAAATCGCTGAGAAGTATTACGCTTAAGGCGAAAAATCAAGCACCTCCGAAAGGAAACAAAAACAGGATCTCCACAGTAAGGTGAATTAAATAATAGTTTACTGAGTAAAGTCGGGCACTCTAGAAACCAGTATTTTAGTACCACACTAGCAGAATTTATTAAAACCGACCCCCAAAAGTTTTGGAGCTATCTAAGTTCGGCTAAGCCGGAAATTAGAAAGGTGAAGGTAATGAAAAAAGTATCATCAATCCCTAACAAATACCTACCCAATTGAATGCGTATTTTTATAAGGTCTTCCCTAATAGGGATCTGTGCGAAGTTTGAGTACTGCTCTGTCTCATTTAAGGGTCCGCAGGTAAGTTATGAGGGAGTTGTTGAAATGTAGGTCAAACTGGATGTAGATAGTCGGAAGTACCGGATGCCATTCCAAGTGCCTTTTTTGACGATATGCGGAACCAATTGCAACGTTTTTGACACATTCGTTTCATTTTTCAATACGAACGGGGGATATACCTGATGACTCGCGTATGGCACGGGTAGTCCTGGTATTTAATAAACCGTAAAATATTTGATTACAGCAACTGCCACCTATTTTCTATTACAAGCACGTGTTGTAAAATGTTAGAGCATGTTGTTGCGAAATATATTAATACATTTTTATTGGACAGAAATATGTTGTCACACTGCCAGCATGGGTTCCGGAGGGGCATGTCCACCATTACCCAGTTGGTTTAACACTGCATGAGGTTTCCGAAATTATGGATTGGTCAGGGCAGGTGGATATACGTTTTCTGGACCAATGCAAGGCTTTGATAAAGTACAGTCTTTGTCAAAATTTTGTGGGCCACGGCGACCGTAGCCGGAGCAGGCGCACGTCCGAGCAAGGGCGCTGCGCTTGCCGCTGTCGGCTGGTTGCGCGGCTAAAGAGAAGGAGGGGAACTTTTGCTCTTGCTTTTGTAGTGTGTCCGGGAGGTGACACGTTCTGCGCAAAGTGCCTGCGATTAAGCGAGCGAAGTGCGCCTGCTCTTAGAAAGCGGCCCCCGCTGCACTTATCGCGCCAGCCATACTACGAAAGGAAGCGCGAAAGTTCCCCTCGCTCTCTTTAGCCGCGCAACCAGCCGACACCGGCAAGCGCAGCGCCCCTGCTCGGGCCGCGCGCCTGCTCCGGCCACGGTCGCCGTGGCCCACAAATTTTTAACAAAGATTGTACATCATAGGAATTTTTGTATAAGTTTAAAAAATTAGTGTTACCTCTCAATATTATTCGTTGGGTGAATTCATACCTAAAAAACAGAAAAACAGTTCGTGGAAATTAACAATTGTGCCTCTGATAAGCTTTCTGTAATCTCGGGGGAGCCCTCAGGCAGTGTGTTAAGTCCCTGATATTTCTAATTTATGTCAATGATTTAGAACAAGTTGTGAGTAATGTATCGATCAAATTATTTCCTGACGATTGTGTAGTCTTTAGAGAAATATCGTCTAAGGAAGATCACAGAAGTACCACAAAGAATCTTTTGGCAATTAATGATTGATTTATCGATGGGGCATGTTGCTCAACAATGAAAAAACAGTACTCCTGCGTGTAACACGAAAGATGCCTCCAAGTGCATTTTCTTACACTCTTCGAAACAATGTCATCGCAGAAGTTCTAAAATACAAGTACATTGGAGTTGCCCTATCTTCCAAACTCAATTAGACCGATCATGTATCCGATATATGCATATCGTCTCTTCGTAAGCTGTGGAATCTAAGGCGGAAGCTCAAACATGCTCCAGCAAACACTAAACTAATGGGGTACGATGCATGTGTTCGAGCGAAATTGGAATATGCCTCAGTGGTTTCCGGTCCGTTTACTAAAAAAACATTTCCCAGTCATAGAAGCTGCAGAGAAAAGCCATCCGATTTATTTATGGGAAAATGCAGAAGGTATGACTCACCATCTCTTCTGATGAAAGGAAAACAACATTCAAACGTTACATGATCGCAGACGGGGCAGTCGGCTGATACGTCTGCGTGATTGCTTGTCAGAAAAATAAAAATACCTCTCCCCGGCTGCGTTAAACCACGTTTAACTAGGGCTACCAGGCACACTCATGACTTCACACTAGCACATATTTTCATTCAAACAGGTGCCTTCAAAAGTAGCCTTTTCTCCCCAGGACTGTTACAGAATGGAATTGTTTACCTCTTGATGTTTTAAAAGCAAAAGATTTTGCAAAAACGTTGCAGTCTCATCATCTTTTTCATGGTAATGTGTTCTGTCGTGTTCCCCTTGTAATATATGTGTATAAGATGCAGGGTACCATGAAGTGTTTTTGATGCATTTATTGCCTAAGTTCTCTTTCGTACTCGTATCATTCCTATGTTTTGTATAGCCCCTCCTGCTTGGGTCAAAGTTATCTTTCGTACTTGTCTCATTCCTACGTTTTGTATAGCGATTCCTGCTTGAGTCAAAGTTTTGACCTGCAGTATCTGCAAATATATAAAATAAATAAATAATAAGCTAGAATGTGTGCATGAGAGAAGCAGTGACTTTCCAGCCGGAAGGCCTACCATAAACACATTTCAATGTATTTTGTTAGAGCTTTCATTTCTTACCATAGCTTTCTAGCCAGAAGCAACAGTTCAACCTTGCGAAGGAGTTACATAGCACCTTGAAGAAGTGACGTAAAACCATTGCGACCTGTTTCAGCAAATTTTTTCCAACTTTTGCTGCGTCTGTACAGCCCATAGCAACAGAGTGTGCTCAAAAAGTAGCGACATGACACTCTGAAGGCCTGAAGTTGATATCCCGCGTCGTTGGTATCTCTTCTTCTTGAAGCTGTATAAACAGAAGCAGCAGTGCATGCTTGAAAATTACGAACATAGCACGCTGAAGGGGTTACGTAACCCATTTTCTACCTGCTACAGAAGTGTTTGCAATTATTACTGCAGCTCTTCAACCTGAACACTTTAAGTCACTGTTTGAATGTTTTACAACTGTTAAGTAATTGTCCCAGTTGTTGGAACAATAAAAACATCTTAAAGTTGGAAGCGGTATTAATCTAAGTAAATATATGCTCGATGGGAAGACGCTTAACAAGTATTCCTCTCCGTAAAATAATAACGGTCTATCATGACTGAGACGCTGGAAATCTGAATGTCATTCAATACACATTGTAACCCTTTTGCTGAAACGCAAACGTACAACTCCGCCCATTCATCACTGCACAAGCAACAGAATACAATCATTAAACTACAGCCATCCCTATGAAACACAGCTGCAATGGACAAATTTTTTAATTCAGAGGCCATCACACAAACTTCACAGAAAGATAAAGGGAATAAAAACTGTTGGTTCATTCCTTCGAAATGCATTCAGCTATTTAAAAACAAATTTAATAGCCGACGACACTTCTCAGAAATTGCAACACTGCAGACAAAATACAAGGCAATTGGATCTTGAGTCCATGCATAGTCGGTTTCCCTGATTCAACTTTGGTAAGCAATGGGAACATACGTCCCATAAGCTTAGCAGGCATAATGAAATGTTTCGCGCACGTGTATTTTGGAAATCTATAAAAAAAATGCGTAGTCATGTCGAGGGGCTACACACTTTCGGCTTTCTTCAATGGCGGGGTTTGAAGTCCAGCAATTATACAGTAAGTACATTTTGAGTTCTGAGTACGTTTTGAGTTTGAGTACATATTGAGTTCTGAGTAGATTTTGAGTTTGAGTCCATTTTGAGTTCTGAGTACATTTTCAGTTTGAGTCCATTTTGAGTTCTGAGCACATTTTGAGTTTGAGTCCATTTTGAGTTTGAGTACATTTTGAGTTCTGAGTACATTTTGAGTTTGAGTCCATTTTGAGTTCTGAGTACATTTTGAGTTTGAGTCCATTTTGAGTTTGAGTACATTTTGCGTTGAGTACATTTTGAGTTTTGAGTACATTTTGAGTTTGAGTCCATTTTGAGTTTGAGCACATTTTGAGTTTTGAGTACATTTTGAGTTTGAGTACATTTTGAGTTTGAGTACATTTTGAGTTTTGAGTACATTTTGAGTTTGAGTCCATTTTGAGTTTGAGTACATTTTGAGTTTGAGTACATTTTGAGTTTTGAGTACATTTTGAGTTCTGAGTACATAGGAGTTTTGAGTCCATTTTTAATTTGAGTACATATGAGTAGCCTAGCAGGCAGCTATGGTTGTCTGTGGGCTCGGAATTCAGGTTACCTGCGGGTACGGCACCATTGCGTGATCCGCATGATCGGTTGGGAGGGCGGGGGTGTCTGATTTTTCTTTAGTTTCTTGTTGAATTTTCATGACCCTAAGCACTTGCTATATACCAAGTTTACCCGGCTGGGCACGTGAGTGATAATTGACTTGTGAGGTCATAAAAAAGAGTTGTCTTAACTTTTCCGCCTGATGGATCCACTAAGAGGGTGGGAAAGGGTGGTGGGAAAGCACACTGCGGCGCTTGCTTGCCGGTTGTTCGCCTGCTACTGTTAACGGCTTGATATACTAGGGGTCACAAAGGAAGAGGTGAGAGCCGGGGGGAAAGGGGGGTGGGGGCTGTCCCTTCTGCTGTTTCAAAGGAATTAGCTGAATTGAGTGGGCAACGCGCCTTTAGACAGAATAATGACCGCATTAGATTGTGTGAAAAGTCAAACTTATGACGCTAAGGCGTGTAAGGTATCAAATGAAAGGTCCCGATTAACAGAATCACGTGGTGTAAATAAAAAAATGCTTCCTGATTGTAGTCATAAGGCAGTCATAATGAGTCATAGATTGGGTTAAAATTCAAAATGACGCCGCAAGGGCATCTGGGGAATCAAATTCAAGGTATCCATGTGGGTGGGAATCATTCGGTACAAAAATGAGTTAAGGTTATCTCATGATGTTAGTCATGGTTTAGTCATAGATTCGGTTAAAATTCAAGTTCATGACGCTAGGGCATGTGGCGTATCAAATTAAAGGTGTCGATGAGGGTAATCACGTGCTTCCGGATTATTATCATGTCATACTCAAGGTTTCAGTTTGGGGAATCACATCGGACATTTAAATAATGCGTCCTGGTTACAGTCATGAGAGTCATGGTTAGTTTGACTGGTATGAATTCCATTTGATCCTGCTAGGGTGAGTGGGGTATCAAATATAGGTCTCGTCGAGGGGGATCACGTGGGACAAATATAAAAAGGCTTTCTGGTTATAGTTATGAGGATATAGCAAAAAGGTATCTTTATTTAATTGCTGGGTCGGGTTTAACCGAAATTCCCTTGACAATCCGTAAGGCGGTTGTGCTATATACATGCGAAGGCTTGTGCCAGAGATGTCCATGAATGCGGTACATAGTAATAAAATATTGGCGTCTAATTGCTGAATCATCGAGGGAGGATGGCATGGGGTAAAAATAAAAGCCATGCCAAGCTCTCGAACTTAAATCACCAGACTCAAAAAATATCTGCTAATAACTGCCATTCAAACGTTACTTCCTCCATTTTCCCGTGTCCCAACAAACAAGCAAATCCTTCGACACATATGGTGTCCTGAAATTGTGGACGACCATAGGTAACAGGGGGCATCAGAGCTTATAAGAAAGACGAATTTCACACTTGTTTATGAATAAGCCTTGCGGTCGCGTTTCGTGTCCGTAATTTCCTTCCCACAGTGTACCCACCTGCACTCGAATCCAGAATTGGCCAATTACATGTGAGACATTAACTCCTTGCTAAAGTGTAGGAGACAGAGAGGCAACAGAGCCACCAAGACATAAACAGACATTGCGACAGAAGGAAAACACTTCAGAAAAATGCGCAAGCGCAGTTTGTGTGCGCGCTCGAACTGATTTTATTACAATAAGAAATCAGCGCAAGATATCAAAACTAGCACATAACAATGTAAAGCAAAGGAATTAACTCGGGCCCTGCAGTTCTCCAACGACTACATGTCAAACACAATGAAAGAACAGATGTCTGAAGAAACACACACACACACACGCACGCACGCACATGCACACGCCCACGCACACGCACACGCACGCGCCCACGCACTCGCACTCGCACTCGCACTCGCACTCGCACACGCACACGCGTGCATGCTGGAAGTTAACAGCTGGGTACGGTGGCGGTACTTGCTTACAACGATAGCGTGGTGCTTATCCGAGCTACGAGAGCTCATCCGACCTAGCAAATACTAATAAAAACTAATACAAGTGGCTCAGCGAACAACGAGGCACTTTTCTGTTTGTCCCACGAGATTTCCCTCCTCGAGACCATCAATTTGATACCCCACATGCTTTAGCGCCACATCTCTCTGATTTTTAACCTAATCTGAAACTATCCATGACTCCCGTGTTGCACGGTTCGCCATTTTGGATATTTTTTCTTATTATTTCTTTCTTTTAGTTTTTTAACATTTAGTTTGATCAATTGTCTACGTTTACGCTTTTATAATTAGTACAGGTTGAACTTCCGTGATATGTGCATATTTGTGTAATGCATGGCGTTACACGATACTGGCGGGGGTAGGAGGAGGGGGGGTACTCGGTAAAGAATGCTACGCATTAAAAAAGCAAAGGCATATCCATGAACGCCTTGCGCTTCAGAGATTCGCGGGGACAGTTCGCTTTGACACAAGGCGTTTTTTCAGGATGCAGAGCAAGAATGCACGGAACCGTAACCCTAAACAGCTTCGACGTAAATGAACGGAGGAGTGAGCGCTCGTCCCCTCGCCCAATCTTGCTTGTTTCGACCCCGGGACCCAGCACACCATCGAGTCTGGACCGCCTCTGTCATAAACACGAACACGGAGCCTACATCAAGTGTTTGGTATCCAATATATGCGTACAATTGCATGCAACTAGCGCTAGTCATCATGGGCAGCAGGTACAGCTGTATTAAATCTGCAACTAAAATTGTTTCCGACCTCACAGGAGCTACGGTGTGATGTCGTGCCGAATGCAAGAGTTTGAGCTCACGAATTTGCACCCATAATATATTTACCATGCATGAATTTGAAAACACTGAATGCTAATGAAATCAGAGTTCATCTGAGCCCGAGTAAATTCCTAGTACGAGAGAGTTGTGAGGCCATTTGAGTTCTTAATTCATTTTGAGTTCTCAGCCCATTTCGAGTTCTGAGTGAATTTTGAGTTTTGAGTACATTTTGAGTTTTGAGTACATTTTGAGTTTTGAGTACATTTTGAGTTCTGAGTACATTTGAGTTCTGAGTACATTTTGAGTTTTGAGTACATTTTTGAGTTTGAAGTCCGAGTGAGTTCTGAGTTTTCGCTCAATGTGAGTTTGAGTTTGAGTGAGGCGCATATGTGCTGCTCAGCATTGAGTCTGAGTTTGAGTGAGTGGTGATTCGAAAAAAAAAATGTGAGTGAGTTTGAGTGAGCCGCGCCAACTTGCCGAGGTATCCACGGACAGACGACGATGAGCGGCTTCTTGATGCACTACAGCCCATTCGTAACACATATCGCATACAGAGCTTTTGCTTCCCGGGAACCTCGAAGTCGCTGGACGATTGCCGCAGCGGTCGGTATGCGAGCACCCCATGTTGGAAGTAGTTCTGCCTCTCAGACGTACGTCGCGGCGTCACACAAACGGCGAGACGCCATTGGTGGCGGATGAACACAAATTCCCTTTGATGTTGCAAAAGCCGCTGCAGAGTTAAGCTGCCATCAACTATAGTTAGACAACCTATGCGCCGCAGTCGCAGCTGTTCACAACCACTTTCGTTGTTGAGGTATTTGTGGAAGTACCCGTCCCATATTTTAAATACGCATCAGCGCCTATGTTCCGCAATTGCGTGTAGGGAACCGAATATTCATGGAAAAGAGAATTAAGGATAATCGCAAGGTTGGAATTAAGTATACAAGGAAATTAAGCGACTACAAAACGATGAACAATTAAATTAAGTGGCACAACTACCACGGAGGACAGTAAAGGCAGATCGTAATAGCTGTACTGTAATATAACACTGAGCTTCATTCACCATGAGGTAATAAAATCCTCGAATCGCCGTAACTAGTAGATAATTTTAAGTGTCATCTCATTGCATCAATCGGTTAGTAATTTAGGCAATAATTTTTATTAATTTAGGTATTGGTTTCTGCTCATATCCTTTCCTTAGGCTATTGACCAGGTGTACGAGTGAAATACTGACGCGCCCTACGACACAAAAACAGCTCCACGAAAAGAAAACAGGTTAACAACCGTTACCCTGGAATGAAAAGCCTAACTCATAATACCTGCATGCACATGTTTGTTGCTTTTTCCAGGCCCCTTCAGATACGACGTCCAAACTACAGCGCCTGCTTCTGGCAACTGCAAGCGGGGTGTCCGCGGCTCTACTGGTGCTCGTGCTCATCAAGGTCAGCCAGGATATATGCGGGCCGAGCACAGAACGCGTGCCAAACATTCGCCTGCGCCGACTACTCGAAGCGCCTGCAAGCGTCCATTAACCGGTCGGTGAACCCTTGTGAAAGCTTCACGCGTTTTATGTGCGACGGCTGGCAGCGCGACCACAGTCTGAGCGTGTGGCAAGAGCAGTTTCTTCACGATGTGTTGGACAAGCTCATGCTGTCGCTCAATCGCGTCGAAGTACCCGAGAAGGGACAGACCGACGAGCAGAGGGCGGCCGCTCTGTACCGCAGCTGCCGAAACTTGTTCACGGACAATGTCGACCAGCTACCGGCAGTCAAGCAGGCGTTGGCCGACGCCGGTATCGTGTGGCCGCAGTCATCACGTGGAGCGGACGCCCTTCGAACGCTGCTCTACTGTTCGCTCGAACTGGGCTGGGATATCTTGCTCGACTTCGAAGTCAAGAACTCCGGTGGACAGGCAGGCCTGGTTCTGAGGCCTGGCAAGCACCGGAAGTTCCTGCGATCAAGGTACTTTAGTGCGGCACAACCGCGGTGTGAAAGAACTATACTACCAGTTTCTAATGGCAGAATTCAAGGAAAACGGTTCAATAGGCGGGAGTTACGAAGTAATGTCTCTTTGCGACAAGCACGCAGTGAAACTGGTAGAGACGTCAGACTCTTCATTGGAGAGCACCAACCTGTCTCAAGCTTTCGCGATTGTGCCTGATATTAATCTTACAGAAGGCCGTTGGGTTGCGGCCCTGGCCGCATTTAATCATAGCCTCACGCAACCTCTTCTGATTTTGACTCCGAATGAGAACTATTGGGAAACATTGCTGAGAGTCTGGAGGGAGGAGGGAGAAGACAACTTCCATTTCATTCTGTCCTGCTACACTGTTCAGGTCGCGGCTCTGTACGCGAACAAAGACCTTATCCTGAACTACTTTAACCAGGACGTGGAAAAAGCGAGCGTCTACTACGGAGCCTTCTGCATCGAGCAGAGCAGCGACGTTCTCTTCGCAGTCGCTCTTTGCGAGATACGAAACCGATTTTCAGGGAAGCGTGGAAGCTACGGCCAAGAAGATTGCGCTATCCGTGCGGAGAGCTTTCTTCCACCGCCTTTCCATCCGGAACCATTTTGACGAAAATATCATACCGAAAGACCACTGGGACTCACTGGAGGCGATGTTCCGAAGCTTCAAACGCAAAAACCGAACGGAAACTGTCGCAAGGCCCTCATGGCCGGACATGACAAATGACTCCTTTGTCAGCAAACTGGCGAAAGTTATCCCACGTGCGAAACAAGTTTCAAGACCACAGGCTGCAAGACGCAATAGCTGACTTGCAGACTTTCCTTTTTTTAGAAGAGGAAAGAGACTTTCAGCTGGTACCGTATACTTTGTTTTATCCTCTCATTGATACCAGGCTTCCCGCTTCCCGTCAACTACGGAGGCTTAGGAGCCCATGTAGCTACCGGTACCAGTGTGTAATGTTTCTTTCGTCCTACTCATCATCGTCTTTGAAAGCGTTGTCGGAGGCGTTCGAGATGACCCAGTGCATTCAAAACGGACCCTTTGGCAACGTTCCCAAACCTGAATACTACGCCCACAAAAACACTCGGTTTTAGAGCTCTTGCAGATGCGTACAAGAACAGCAGTCTTGACACCGACAAGCCCCTGCCTGGTTTTGAGAGCTACAGTGGGACTGCAAATGCTCTTCATGGCGGCGTGTTACATGAGTTGTGACGTCGAACACAGCAAGGATGGGGAATCCATTTGCAACCTGCCTCTCCAATACGTGCCAGAGTTTGCGGAAGCGTTCAACTGTACTCCAGGAGAACCGCTCCGTCCTTTACAACAGTGCCATCTGTTTTGAGCGTTGTTTCTCAGTGTCAACTTCTTTAAGGCCAACCCTCACATGATGGAACTGCTAATATTTGGCCTTCGTCAAGCACATCCTTTTTCTGTTGACATTTTTGGAATTTCCATGCTGCCCTTTTTGTCCATGGGCACTATATACTGTGCACCGGAAAATTGTGTGAGTGCGTGTGGTGGGAGCGGGTGGGGAGACCTGTTAGACAACTGTAGTTATTGTTGCATACAAAAAGTCGTTATCGCAATAAATTCGTTTTTAGCGCCACGTATTATAAGATGGATTATTGCTAGAAATTGTGTTTTATAAGCTCATTAATTCTCTTTCCGTTTGTTGTCGTTTATTCGCTTTCAAAATAGCTTCGATTTTTTCTGTTTTATTGATAAGAACGACAATCACAATTGAAGGCTTAATGTATCGAACTCGCCAAAGTTCGGTGCCAATATATTTCTTGTGATTAGCCATCCCACCAGTATGACCTTCTCGTGTGTTCCTCTGGTATTTGCCAATGAACAGCTTTTTAGCAAGACACATTGAGCATCGGATTCATTTATGTGAAAGTTGCCTTTTTTTTCAGGGTAAGCCGTCTTAGCAGAAATTGTCTTTGGATGATAGTGTAATTGGGGGATTTGTTTCAGTTTGCGGAGCTTGCGACACTTTTAAAACCGTTGGTCATTGATGAAGTTCGATGCAGCTTTTTTATTGCCTCGGTGGTGGAGAGCCCCACCAGCAGCCCATAACGGGAATACTTCACTTCCGTAGTGAATTTGGAGATATTATTTTGTCTCTATTGCCTGTTCCTTGTATTCTTCGCTTACACAGTAAAAGGAACCGTATCTATTCTGTACACCAGCAGAAAACTGTGTGGGTATCGAAGCATGAACTGCGAGACTGTTGTTGCTCTAGCTAAGCACAAGTCCGCTGCTTGGTTGCAAAAGCAAGCGTATTTTTTGCGAACAAAGTTACGTAGCCCTCCCCCCCCCTTCCCCCCCCCCCTAACCACCAGAGATATCAAGTTCTATTTTTTTTTGAATTCTTCAATGCAGAAGCCATGTGAGGCAGAGCTCATTGCAGACATCAAGGTAATCCTGTAGAAATTGTTGGTTGCGTAAGCAAGGATATGGTCCTTTACCCAATGCGCCGACACAGGGACTAACTCTCGCAGCGCCCCGCGAGTCCCGCGGCGTCGTAGACATGCACACATAGCAATGGCGCAACGATGGGGCTGATCGCGGAGGCCATACTCCCTTACGCACAAACACGCGCGCGTTAAAGGTACGTTTTCACTTGCGGCGCCGCGCGCGTGCAGCGCAAAACGCCCTTCCCGACAAGATTCCTCTGCCGCCCAAGCATCGGTCTTGGACCCATTCTTGGCCGGCGCGAGAAGCCGGCGAGAGCGCAGACCCGTTCTTCCCTGCTCCCCCGTCGGAGAGGGCGAGGACCGTTTGCACCGCCGCCGCCGCCGCTTTTGCGCGCGCGCGCACCCAGTAGTGTGGCCTTAAAGGGGTCCTGAAATACCTTCCGCCGATGCATGGATGTACATGTAACCAAATAAAGCAATGTATTAGCAATCTCCTCCCGCAAGAATTTTGTTAAAGCGATGAGTATTAGCTGAGAAATCGTAAATCAAAAACCGCGCATTATCGTCGCGCCGCGTTTCCTCCTCCTTTCAACTTGCTCTCCGCTTGTTGACGGCCGGCGAGCCTTCCCTCCAATGATGCTGCGCTCCGCAGCGGTGTCGTACCGCCGCTATTGCGCTGCTCAGACTGTCGTCTGCTATGGGCAAGCTTTGTTGACACTAGAAAGCCTACATGCGCCGCTGCCTTCGTCGAAGGCGCACTGTTTATCCAAAAAGCGCCGTATCAGACGTGGCCCCGCTGGTGCCGGGTCTTATTTTGCGGCGGTGGTAATTCCTGCCGGCGGCATGTGAAAAGACATTTTAAACCGATACAGAACCCGTGCACAAAACGCTTCAACCATGTGACCAGTTCAGCTTGAGGCGACGCGTGGTGGTGGAGAGCGGCAACGTTGGCAAAACCTGCTCCGCCGCGCCTCTGAGCTTCTAGCGCTGGAGCGAGCGCCATTTCTTTGACAATCTCAAACATCGGTTTCTTTGGCAACAAGGCACAAACCGCTCTAGAAGTCAGTTACGGTTCCGTGATCCCGGTTCAGCTCGGGGCCCCACCTCGCGACATGTGGGCACTGCAGGCGTACCACTCACTCCCATTGGGAAGTGCGAGATGCGTTTGGCATTACAGGAGGCGATGGTGTGTGTGTTGTGGACGCCTTTGTTTCGCGGTGAAATGCGATGCTGTGCTTCTGCGGGTTTATAGTACTTCCCATGGTCTGGATTATCTTTCTCGAGCGACGTACGACTCAACCTCGCATGGGGTATGTGCAGTGTGCGTGGCTAAAAGTCATCTCGGCTTGTGCGCCAGAGTTAAGTGACTTGCTGTTCGTCCCCGCAAACCGCGCGCGAGGTGAGTGCCGAATTTACGACGGGCAGGAGGAGGCAACCCATCGTCTCTCAATCGCGGTTCAGACTTGCAAAGCATGTTGCGACGTTGTGTTCGTTCGAAACGCATCTCTGGATTGTTTTGAAGTTGAATAAAGTATGTGCGTCAAACCCGGGAGGCTCAGGGCGTTCTCTGCGATTGCACGAAAGAAGTGCCACGGGGCTTCAACGCTTTCTTTATGGAACGTACTCAGGTACGAGAATATGCATGTCGTGTTATGGCCGTGTTGCATTGAATACGAACGGTTAAGCGTTTGTTTACACTTGTTTCGTTTGTCGTAAAATCTCCAAGCACTCCGGCACTACGCTGGCAGATCAGCCGGCGACCCGACGCTGGGCAGACGACTCATCTCTGTGGCGGAAGTGCGTGAAAAAGTCGCCCGATAGCAGAATGTCTAGCTCATGACGAACATCTGGGAATCGATGACGTAGACATGTGAAGATGGCGGCGTCCAAAAACACGAAGGGAAGGGTGAGAAAAAAGCTACAAACTTTGCAACAAAAGTGCGAGCTTTCCGCTGCGCGTAAAAGAGTAATACTTGGCCCAGATGACGTTGACGAACCAATCTAACGATTGTGCTAGTTCATTTAGTGTTCTCAAAACGCCTTTCAGGGCCCCTTTAAAAAAAGAGGCGGCACTTCTGCGCGCGCGGCGCTGGGCGCGCACCGCCGCCACCACCGCCGTGGGGACGTACCTTAAAGGGACACTGAAGTGAATTTGTCAAGCTCCCGCTTTTGCTTGCACTGCGTAGACTGGCTCAAATTAGCACACTTTTCATCGTTTATTCGGTTGACAAATCGGTAATTATTTTACAAAGCGCGAAAGAAGAAAAACTACCATGCGCGGTTTGCGGCGGCCACACCAACTAAAGCTGTGACGTTAGGAGGAGCGGGCACCGGATTGGACGATGCCCAGGTGAGCAACCAAACAATGTTTCGGTTTCGGTTCTGTAAAACACAACCGTTGGTGTTGTTGGATGGGCATTCTCAATAACTCAGTAATCATCGTACCGCGCTTCTGCCATGTTGTCAGCTGTAAAATGCATAAAGATAAGCCTCCTAGGACGGATTGGAATCGTAGCATTCACTAGCCGAAACCTACGCAGTGCATCAACGCCCTCCGCGTACCCGCAGACGCCCAAATGTCATGCGCTTTTCCCCCATATTTGGAGCTTGCCTCCCTCATGCCTGTGTCGTAAAAAGCGTGTTCGCACCAGGCCAAGGGTCTGTTCATTCTGGCCTGTGCCCACTGCCTGCAAGCAGACGGTGCTTATGGCAACAGCACGCCAACGAGAACTCGCTAGCGCGCCAGGTGCCAGCCTGCGCGCGTTTTGTGAACTAGTTCGTGGAGCATGAACGTTCCGGCCCAAAAAAAGGTGAACTCAATATAGAAAACATCGTCGGAAAACGAAAAAGTTAAGTTACAAAAAAAAAAAAGCACGTACCCGCGGGGATGCGAACTCGTGACTTCCAAAATACTTGCTTGCGGTGGCATACCTAGCAACCCAGGTTGCTCGGCCACGGTGCGGGCTCCGCCGGCGTTGGTAATATAGGGTATATATTGCACAACCAGTTTACACTTTTATTTAGTTTTGGCATTTCAAGCAGCTTAGGTGACTATTTGTTGTACTGCGCTAGTGCAGTAAGCGTCGCCCGAGTTTCCACAATAGCTCACGTCTAGCAATTGCATTTCGTAGACGGAAAAGCGTTCGCAGATGCGTAGTCGTGCTGCTGACCGCTGTGCTTGTTCGCCCAGCGCAGAAAAGTGCTTCCCGCACCCTAGTTTTACGCTGTACGGTAAAAATATCAGTTGATTTTATTTCCTTAGTACCTATATTGACTTCTGACTCTTCTCCCGCCTTCAAGAGGCCTTATATTTTCCTACTGGCATACCAGTCAGCGAAGCATCGCATGTGCGCTTGTGCAGCGCTTGTGTGAAGCGACCTTGACTTGGAGCTAGATACAGTGTACAAACTAACCAAGTAAAGAAAGGCAAATTCTACCATTCACAAACGTGTCCTGGCTTCGTTTCAACTGAGCGAACGAATTGCGACGACCCGTCGGCGGCCGGCGGACGAAACGCTGGGCCGACTGACTCTGTCTGAAGGCCAGGGAGCCGTGCAGTCGCGCAGCCAATTGCCAGCTTATCCCCTCCTGACGTCACACGAAAACGCCGAAGGAAATGGGCGAGCGTAAAGAGAGAGGACAGCATTTTTCGAATTAATTTTTCTACTAAATAAAATCGCGTAAACGCGCCCAGGGTGGTCGTAACATGGCCTGGGGACTCCGGACTACAATTTGCGCAAGTAATCCCGCAATGTTTACATATCACTTCAGTGTCCCTTTAAAGCCCTAACCATACGGACGCGAAATCAAGCGTCGCGCGAGCGTCGGCGTCGTTCGGCGGCAACGCGCGGACACGCAGGAGAGGGCGAGTAACCGCAGACCGGCGAAGTCGCGCGCCAGCCGCTGCGTCGGCATGCGTTGCTGGACACGTTTGTATTAACCATGCCATCCTGTTGAAGTCGCTTATAAGCAGTTATTGTCGATTGTTCAACTGCAGTTATCAAGACCCTAGCTTTCGCAAAAAAATAATCCCTTGGCCGTCTTTATTCAAAATGCATTCGAAATGTATTTCAAGCCATCACCGTCAAATCTGAACAAAATAAGAGCAAGATAAACGAAGACGCACTTCGCACAACTTCTTTACTTGCTACTTTATTTAATCTTCACGTCGTGTACCGACTGCAGGCTCATGAATTCGAAGTATAAGCAAAACAAATTTCAGTGCTGCCTTGATGCTGAAGTTACCATCGAACGTCATTTCGAGGTTAAAAGACAACGTACTCTGGCACCCTTTGTTTACCATGTAAAAAAAACAGATCAAACTCTTACCGCAAAGAAAACCCTGGGCTTCAAGAGGATTCCAACAGCGGACTTTGAAAACAGAATCCCCGCACCCAACCGCTCGACCACGCCGGGGGACGAGGCGGACGCCATGAAATCGGTATACTAGCCGAGGCTGTCCACGAATGTCGGGTGGGCTTTGTTTTGGCCGCAGTTGAGAGATTTGAGCTGTGGTAACGCTTGTTTGTTACGCACCTATCTTGGATCCGTGGACAATTATGCTAGTACTACATGCGATGTAACCACAGCTCCCTTATTTGAGTCAAAAACGCTATCGCACATACCCGGTTTCCCCTACGTAAGCCACGGTAGTGACGAATGGAATAGAATGCGCCGCTAGAATTCTGGCGTTGATAACGCTTGCTCGTCACGCACCGGTGTTGCAGACAATCCGCATTTTGCTAATACTACCAGCGATGTAGCCCGAGCTCACTTATTTAACTCACAAAAAGCTATCGCAAATCCCGATCTACCCTATGAAAGCCAAACAAGCCACAAAAGAA
The DNA here is from genome assembly GCA_013339765.2 of Haemaphysalis longicornis. Classification (NCBI taxonomy): domain Eukaryota; kingdom Metazoa; phylum Arthropoda; class Arachnida; order Ixodida; family Ixodidae; genus Haemaphysalis; species Haemaphysalis longicornis. The sequence goes on from CM023450.1 coordinate 85,008,815, forward strand.
TGAGCGCTTTCGAACAGAAATAGGTTGCAATTTGTCTCAAGGGAACCGATAGACACGAGTTGAAAATACATCGATCGTGTTCTGCTGAAAGAAATGACCGCAGACCACAAGAAGGACAGGAACCCGGGACGCTGCCGCCCGCTTTCCGATGCTTCATCGCGCTTCGTCGACGCCGATATCTGGCGAGCATAGACATCGGCTCTGATCGCGCGTCAGCTCGCATCGCCATGCATTTTTGGCAACGCGCGCTGACGTGCGTCGACGCGGGAGGACGTCGACGCGTGAAAACGCCGGAAGTACGCTGCATGTGGTTGGGCCTTAATGCTCCAGGTCCCCGACGATTTCCTACTGCGCAGGCACGGCACGTGCTCACATCACGCGTACTCTTCCGCTTCCGCCGTACGATCGTCCGTTCTCCACCACCCGGCGCGTGCCTCGCACGGGTTGCTTTGAACCTCCTACGATTACGCGTGAAGGTCGCAAAAACTCGCTTACCCTACGTGTATGTTAGAATCCATGTTAAGCGAAGCTTCGTGTATAGCTTGCGGGAACGGTCTACACGGATGCAGCCACAATCCGTGGTAGAAGAGCAAAGACAGTGGTAATCACCACAAAGATAGAGCTCCTTGTCAGTGCCACCGTAATAGCCGCATCGACCAAAGAAGTGGAGGAGGTAGCTGTGGCACCTGCCCTCACGCAGACGGAAGCCACGGTGGTCGTAACTGGCTCCCAGGAAGCGTGCAGGAGCTTCAGGTCGGGCTGGGTGGCACCAGCAACGCACCGCATGTTCTCAACCGAATTCTCTGACAGAAAAGTAAGGATTGTGTGGACGCCTGCCCATGCTTTCATGGAGGGAAACAAATTTGCCCACCAAAAGCCCCGAGAACTTGCCGACCCGGCCTCGGAGGATATGGAGAAACCTGTACCTCCTGTAACATACCGCGAAATAATACAACATTACATGCTTAATCGACGGACTTTCCCGCTACCTCACCCAAACCTCACAAAATCTCAAGAAACAACATTTAGACTCCTACAAACCAACACCTTCCGGCATCCAATTAGGCTTCACCGGATATCCTCCACCCAGTATCCAGCAGAATGCAAATGCTGCCAAGAACCTGGTACACTACGACATATGATCCTAGAGTGTAGAATAAACACGTACCCCGCATTTCAAATGCTCAAGAGCAGTGGGGGACACTGCTGTCCAGCCCCTGCCTCTCGGACCTGCTTACCGAGAGGGCAGCCGGTGCTAAGACAGCTCATGGATTCCTGTGAAGAGGGAACCCCTCCTACAAGAACACCGTAAATACTCTGACAATAAACGTATCCTCTCCCTCTCTCTTTCACGCTTACATTGGAGTGCATGTTTATTAAAGGGCCCAAAACAGAGTTCCAAAAGTTGCGATTTTACGTGCGCGATCGCTGAAAAACAATCAAAGGAACGGCCTGCCGCGAAAATGGTTTAAAAGCGTTAAATGTTAGCCGAGATTACGGCCTCGAGCATTTACCCTTTCACCGCGCCTCTAAAGCACTGTGGAAGCTGTGACGTCACCGACCAGGCGCAAAGCCACCTAGAGAGACAGGGCTGGTTCGAGATGCGCACAGCCATTGGCTCCACTCGGCGTTACGTCACGCTTTTTTTTTTAAATGCATAGCATTTTAGTAACTCACAATGTCACGCGGCGTTCGGCCTAGTCCGCAGCCAGGCCACTACACTATAAAAGAAACAACAGTTTCCGGCGCCCGGATTCGAACCCATGACGCCGCGGGCGGAACGGCAAGTGCCGGGCGCACTACCGATTGAGCCACGCAACCAACACGGATTTCGATGCACCGATAGCGCCTTATATCCTTCACTCATTTATGGTTTGTTTCGAAAGCGCCATAAGTTGTCACGCGCCTCCGCAAGATGGCGACACAGGTTCCGCGATCGAGACTATGATCGAGAGACCCGCCATAAGTTGTCACGCGCCTCCGCAAGATGGCGACACAGGTCCCGCGATCGAGACTATGATCGAGAGACCAGCAGCGCTGGTCGCGTCTCGTGCTGCCGGGACGCCCCGCTGTAGCCCACCGCAAATTTGATGACGTGCAGCGTGTAACAAGAAAACCAACAACCAATACGTAATCCATACGACTTGCCGGCGCACCCCCTCGGAAATGCTGTGCATTTGATCGTGCCCCTCGCGAGGGGGATGTTTATGAGTATGCCAAACGAACTTTATCCTTGTAAGAATCGGATGTGTGAATTTTTTTTCTACGGCGGCCACGCTCTGCCTACTACATCTGCTACCGCACATAGGTAGGCAAAACAGAAGAACTCGCTCAAACTCATCACAATTATTTTCATTCACGCTTATGTCATTCAAACTCAAACTCGGAAAGCTCGTCTGTTCTTAAAATCACTCGTACTCCCTCATGACATACTCATTTGTAACCGTACTCACTTGTACTCTAAGTACTCAATCTGCATTTATGATAACTCGAACTCAATCTGTACTCGTGAGTATTCAATTTGTACTCACGAGTGCTCAACTTATCTGTACTGTTAGCTATAACCTAGGTTGTGGCTCGATTAAAAGACTAAAAAAAAACTAAACTGCCTAATTCAGTAGAAAAACTGAGGTTACATATAGATTGGGACACGGACCACGGGAAGAAAACGTCTGACGCGGTGCACTGTCGTAGGGCGACTCTGCGCGAAGGCACGTACACGTGAGAGAGCAAAACAGAACGTACGCATTCGGGTTGCGTCTGGCGTCTCCCCTCGTTTTCAGGAAGAAAACAACAAAGTCTGGGCCGCGTCGGACTCTCGCGGGGCTCGAGGCTTCCCATGCACCCTGAACATCACATAGCCAGGAGAAAGAAACGGGCAGAAACACTCCATAAATTACACCGGAATAACCCAAACACCATCTATGTGGACGCAGCAGAGTACAGACACCACGACGCATATGCGGTTGCTACAACAGACTTCTCCATAAAACTACTAAACTCGGCGACCATACGAGCCACCCGCCCAGAAACGGCGGAAGAGGCGGCCATAGCCTTAGCCATCATACAAAATCCAACCCCCCAGACAATCATTTCCGATTCAAAGACTGCAATCCAAAATTTTGCCACAGGCAGACTATCACGAGTGGCACTCAAAATTCTGGAAAAATTTCGATCGAAATCCCCAGACGAGAAAATATGCCTGACTTGGGCACCCGCGCACTCCGGCCTCGAGGGGAATGAGACGGCCCACGAACTCGCCCGAGGGCTCACGATCCGGGCAGGGCCTAACCTCTATCCCTATCACGGGGCGCGGTCTGCGAGGGATCGCCTGGTCACATTTCATGACATCACAACACACTACCGCCTCTCCCGCCGGATCTACCCACCGGCGGACCAGCAATTGGATAACCACAAAGAGCACATTTGGCGTTTACTACAAACAAATACCTTCCCCAATCCAGCTCGTCTGACACACATACACCCAACTCTCTATCCAACCGCGGCCTGTTGCCTGTGCGGAGATCACGCCACCCTTTCTCACATCATATGGGCATGCCCACAAAATACATTCCCACTTATCACCTCTGAGGAGCACTGGGAGGCCGCGCTCTGCAGCTCCGATCTGGACCTTCAGGTCCGGTTAATCGATAGGGCTGTGGAGTCGCCGGTGAGTGGTGGATGCCACCGGCTACAAGCGCCACCTGAATGGCATGGTATCCAATAAAGTTTTATCTCTCTCTCTCTCCCGGTGCGTTGGTGGGCGTAAATTACAATTTTCTGCGTGTCTTAGGGCGGCAGCTCTTGTCGTCGGCTTTTGTTTCTCCATGCGCTGATATTCTCCAAATCGTTCTCCGAATGTGAATTGCGCCTACCCCCCGCCACAATCAACCGCATAGATTGACGTCAGTTCGTATGGAAATCGCTGTCGGCTTATTCGAAGTTGCTCGATGGTTTGTTCCGGATAGTATAAGATTCGTTATTCGTCTCGATGAGGTACGGTGAACTCAAATCGGCTTGATTTTTTGCGTACCGTGGAATTCACTTCGTCGGACATGAACATGACAGCGTTCGTGGTGTTGAGTTAGTCACGTCGCTTCCGTGCGTGATTCTGTTCGTCTAGGTCGTTGCGTGCTTGATGCATGTGGCAGCGTAGGCGATCGTTTTGTCCGGTGGTGATCTGCGGTGTGCAGGGATATGATAGTTCGGCGCGTTGAGGATGTTGCTTCGATTGAGGTGTTCGTTGCGTATGGTGTGGCATTCGTTTGTCTTTTCGTTTAGCGTGCGGCGGCGTGACGTTGCCGTAGGTTTGCGTGCGTTATCCGTCAAAATCATTGCGGCTCGGTGTCCGCTCTTGCCGTGGTTGCCTCGGAATTAAATTCGTTTAGGTGGGCAAGCGGGCGTAGTTCGTCTCGTTCGTTCGGTCCCACATTCCTTGGCGTCCTAAGCGTGACTTCATCGGTAGGGCATTTTATGCAGTCGCCTTGATGTAGTTCATTTGTATTCGTTCTTGTCCTGTCCGTGTCATCGCTCAAGCTCTCGTCTTTTGCCCGTTGTTTCGAGAATGCTAAGGTCGATACCTGTACCGTACAAGCAGGCTCGAAAGCGTTCCCTTTGTTCCGAGTCCATTTGCTCGCAGTTGCGTCCTCCTGTACGAAATGGTGTTTGTCGGGTGAGTCTCGATTGGAGTAGCGGGTGCCGGGGATCTTGTCGTTCCCGCTCGGACGTGCCGCACGCGCTGGCCGTGTCGTTGCTCGTTGACAGACCTACCTGCACGAGTGTGATGTCGTTTGTTCGCTGGACTCGGGTTGAAGCAGAGGGTGTCGGAGAGCTCGTACGTTCTGGTAGTGTTGAACTGCGTGCACTGGGTCTTTTGTTGCTTGTGGCAAGGTTGATTTCTGCGGTTGTGCCACTCGCTGGCCAAGTCCGAATAGCAGCAGTGGGAGGGGAGGATGTCGCGAATATATTGCGTTTCGTTCGTGTGTGCTTTCTTGGTCGCGTTCCGTGGACTGTGCATTTCGTACGCCGTGGTCAGCTCCACCGGTCCGGGTTGGATGTCGTTCGTCACCTCTGATGCGTTTCGTGCGCTGTGAGTCTCGTTTATCGTGAAAAAGACCCCTAACGTTGGTGCGCGGTCGTTGGCCACGTATGGTACGTTTCGTGCGCCGTGCGTCTTGCTCGTCGCGACCATATCCACCAATCCGGGTGCAATGTCGTCGGTTGCGTGGACCGGAGCAGTGAAAGCGCGTGCGGAAAATGTGGCTTCGTTGCGTTCCGCTATTTGGGTGATTCGTTCGTGTAGGTGTGGACCGGAAGAGCTGGTTCCAGGCATGTGCTGTGTTCTGGCTCATGCACGCTGCGTACGTAGCGCGTGTCGTTGCTTGTCGCTGGAAAGACCTGCACGTGGATGATGCAGCTCATCGATTGGCTCGGTGTCAGAGCAGCGGGTTCTTCGGTACTTCACTAAAAGGGTACTTCAATAAAAAGAGAGTCCCTAATGGCAACAAGCAGGGAATTGATCAGCACAAAAACTACCTGCGAATCTGCTCATCGAAATGTCATCGTAAGACGATAGTCTTCTGTAGCACCTGCCGCGTAAGGCTCCTCACGAGGCACACGTGAGCGTGCTCCGCGTGAAAAGCGCCCGGAATCATCCAGGCTTTCGCGTGGGCTTGCGACCCGTGAGGAGCTCCTAAAAATTAAAAAATTACGCCCACCTCCCCTCGCGGGAACCCTGGTGTGATGCGACGCTGAGGGGGGTTCAAGCGCAAGCGGAGAGCAACCGTCGACCGAAAGGCCGCCGGAGAGCGGCACACCGGTTATATGCGCAGCGCGCCCGAAGGAGAGGAGACCGCGGAGAGAGAGAGTACTGCACGTGCGCAGCACCACGCGCAGCGCCGCCCACCGGCGAAGTGAGAGCGCGCTGGGCCGCACACCCGCAGATTTTGAGAGAGTGTTCGCTCTCACCTGGGCACGCGCCGGCGCCAGTGCGTCTGCCGCGGCTATGACGCAACACAATTCAACACAATCCGCTTTAATCTAATCCAATCCAAATCCAATCCAAGCCAAGCCAAGCCAATCGAATCCAATCCAATGCCCCTGGCGAGAGAGTGTTCGCTATCGGAGAGGAGAGGGGGTGAGCGGAGGAGAGTGCGGACGCCGACGACGACGACGACGACGGACGCACGCAGGAAGGACAGGGCCGCCGACAAGAGATGCTCTCAGCGTCGCATCTAAAAAAACGAGGGCAATTGAGCTTGTGCCTCGTGAGGAGCGCGGCGTCGGCCAGATCGACCTTCGGGAAAACTATTCTCAGGTTTCGTGGCGTCATCTCTCGCGGGCTATTCTCCTTCCCAGTTCATTTGCGTTCTCGCCTGAAGTGGGGAGCACAGTCGCCGAGTTCGCGCTACAGATGCCGAATTCGCCGAGCCGCTGGCCGTAAGTGCTAGCGCGTGCTAATGGACTCCACTTCGGGAGAGATGTGAAAGGCTACGGACAAAACGGCGCAAGCCTCCTCCCAGTCATGGCGACCTTTCTTTGGCAAGTTCTAAAATCCATGTGATGGGCAACCGCCGGGCCTCCGACGAACGGAGAGGGGATGCCAGATCGGCTGTTTCTCCAGCCTTGGACCACTAGTGCAAGCTGCGCCAGTTTTTTGTGTTTGTGGTTGAAATATTTGTTTTGACGTGTTTTATTTGTTCGCAATCTCAAAAATTACGAAAACGTCTATTCTTCATAAAGGAACAGTGTCAATACCACTATCGTATTTATATTTGGGTTCAACTATACCTAATGTGTTATTTTTGCTGAAAAATCCTCATGAAAAGAAAACATGGTACCAGATTTAGTAGCTAGGAAATATTTTGCCGATATGAAGCTCTCGTTGAAGAATTCTTTTAACTTTTGTCCGACCGGCTGGGTCGTGGGACAAAGTCTTCAACTGTAGAGAGTGCACATTATATACATAAAGCTACTTGGCGGCGACAGCTGTCGTTCCCGTGTATACAGTGGGACCAGATATTCAGTTGCTAGATAATAAATTATCTTTATAACAGACACACGCAGACAGACCGACAGGCCAACATTTTCGTGCCTGAATAGCCGAAGAAAGGCTATCCTGTTTAAAACAAGATTGCAAAGAGACGCGGCCGCTAATCTTCCGCATGCTGCGAACATTGTGCAGCCAACATTTTCCCGCTTGAGTAGCCGAAAAAAGGCTATCGTGCTTAAAACAAGATGCAAAGAGACACTGCCGCCACTCTTCCGCATGCTGCGAACCTTGCGCAACCGTCCCTTGCCACCGCCGCCGACCACAAAATAAGAGGAAAACACAAAGACGAAAACCGGCGCGTGCGCTAGAAGCCAAAGAGGAAGGTCCCGCCACGAGAAAGGCACGGGACAGCGGCGCAACGCGTCTTTATCTTAATTTCTGTTAAGAGCCCGGGCAAAACCCACACATGTCTGACTTTAACAGCTGAGTTGTGCCAGAACGCCCGACACAAATTCGCTGCACCTGGCGATCCCCCGATGGCGGTGCAGATTCGCGCCTCGGTAAAACCGCCCGTGGCAGATGCGCCGCAACAAGGCAGGAAACTGCGCCGCCGAGAGAGAGAGAGAGGCAAGATTTTATTGGCCCAAATAAAAAGACTGGTCTTATGTCTTCTTTCTTGCAAGGGTTCGGCCGACGCATGGGAGTCAGCGGCCTCTCTTGCTATTGGGACCAGGGCCTGTTGATCTTCAGCGGTAGAGCTGTGCATCGCGGCCTCCCACTGCACATCGTTGTGTATGTTTAGCAAGTATGTGCTGTTCCTGTGGGTTCGTAGCGATGTGCGGGCACTTCCACATCATGTGTGAGAGGGTAGCCCACCCTGAACAAAATTTACATTTCGGGTCATATAAGTCGGGATACATCTGGTGGTACAGGACTGGGTTTGGAAACGAATTGGTCTGCAATAGTCGTAGTGCTACAGCCTGTTTTCTATCGAGGGACTGGTGGGGGCCGGGATATGATCGTCTGCCCTCCCTATAGTAGTTGAGAATTTCCCAATACGTGAGAAGTCTGCCGCCGTTCCGAGGAGTGTCCGTGGATGCGACTGGCAAGTTGGTTTGGTTGGTGAGAGCGCAAGCCAACTCATGTGCCTCCTTGTTGCCTTCCAGGGTAGCGTGTGCAGGGACCCACAGTAGCGTGACTGTGGGGAGGTTCTCCATGTTGGTTAGATGTCTGAGAATGGCAAGTGTCTTGGGCGATATACGTCCTCTAGTGAAGTTTCGAATAGCAGCCTGCGAGTCTGAGACTACCACCCCCGACGTTTGGATGCTGGAGATCGCTAGGGCGATAGCCGCTTCCTCCGCTTCCACCGTGTGCGTAGTTACAATTGTGCCAGCCACATGCGATAGTTGGTTGCAGCTATACACATGGCACACTTCTCCCGATATTCGGCTGCATCCGTGTACCACACATTGGGCTCCGCTCGAAGTTTCTTGGACAAAGCTCGGACTCTGGCTCGCCTACGTCCTGTGTCTTGGGTGGGACGCATGTTTCTAGGGAGAGGAGTGAATTTTATATGCGATCTGAGAGCAGTTGGAAGGTCAACTTGCTCGGGGGTCTCCGCGTTCACCTCTACTCTAAGATCGCTCAGAACTTTTAGTCCTGCCCGTGTAGATGAGAGACGTACGAGTTGTGCCGTGCGTTGCGCCTCGATGATTTCTTCCACAGTGTTGTGGATACCAAGTTCGAGTAGTTTGTGTGTCGGGGCAGAAATAGGGATGCCTAGAGCTTGTTTATATATCTTGCGGAATAATGTATTTATTTTCTCCTTTTCAAGTCTTCGGAGTCGTAAGAACGGCGCGGCATATGCAATTAGACTGATGATGAAAGCCTGAATGAGTCTTCTGATGCTGTTTTCAGACATCCCTTGATATCTATTGGAGATTCTCGATATCATGCGGCTAACTTGCATCGCATGCTTCTCCAGTTGTTTGAGAGTTGCTGTGTTGTATCCATTAGCTTGGATCTGAAGGCCTAATATTCTAATGGTGTCTACGTTTGGTATGGCAGTCCCATCTTTGGTTGTGATTGAGATGCTTTGGCGACCTTGAGGCTGGCGGCCGTTCGGATATTTGGGCGCAGCAGCAGTGCTCTGAGGCAGCACTCACTCGTGGGTTCTCTCAATGGCAGCGATGATGAGCCTCTACGTTGGCGGCGCGAAGTGCGTCTCAGGAAGGGACCGTGAACTGCGTCTTAAGCGAGCGCTTAAGCGAACGCCAAGCGTCGCGCCGTCGAGCGCCTCGGGAGGGCACAGCATACAGTTAAACCTGGATGTTGCGAACCTTTATGTAGCGAATTCGGGGAGTTAACGAAATTTTTCAATTCCCCATTGCCACCCCTATCGAAACCCATGTGTTTGCGTCCTCTATATCACGGAACATTGCGGCAGGTAACCTTGGTAAAACGAACTCGCCAAGCTGATCCCTCATTGTTTTTTGTACTTTTTCTTAAAAAATCGCCTGGAGAAATGCACTAATTTAGGGAATTCCGCCCCCACCGCAAACTACCGTGTGTTTCCATGTGTGCATGCGGAGACGGTTAGGTGCTAGGCCTGCCTGCCGGCGTGTAGTCGCGCGTCTTGACTGCTATCTGTGTCGTCGGTTCGTCGGTGGTGAGTTCTGCTGCCAGAAAACGAAAAGCTTTGTCTTTTCAAAACAAGCTGGCAATTTTAAATGCCATCTCCACCGGCGAAAAAGAAGAACGTCGCCGCCCGGTGCAGTATCCCAGCTAGCACCCTCTCAAAAATTTCTGAGTGCGGAAAAGAGTGTCAAGTTCGCGAAAAGGCTCCCTTTCAGCATACTGTTTGGTGCTTGAAACGCATTAAGACACAGGAAAGTGTAAAAAGACCAAAGTGATACTTAAATTACGCTTGTGATTGCTGGGGGAGGAACCTCGCTTCTTTGGAGCGCCGTATATTGCCTAAGCTCATGCGAAGGCAGCAGGCGCAAATCACGAAGTTTTTACCGTGATACATATCCTTGAAGCGTGAGTTCACCGTCACTTATGTCTAACATTTTGGGTTTGTTTCTGCTTCATTCACGCAAGCCTTATCCCGCAACCTGCAGGTAACAAAACCTGCATGTAACGAAAAATTGCGAATTTTTGTCAACTTCGTTAAATCCAGGTTTACTGCACTGCCCCCTCCCCTCCCCACCTCACAATTTCGGAAAGCGCTGGCTCACGCCGCACGGCGAACCGCCCTCCCCTTCCCAATTTCGAGACACTCTCCTTCTTTGCTTTCTTTCATCGTTCGCATTTTCTTTCACTCGTCGGTCTTGCCATCGTTCGCTCGGTTACGCCGACAACGCGGCTCAGCCCATAGACGGCCGCCAAAGGGTGCGCCCTAAAATACGGAAAATGGCAAACTGTATAACGCCTGTGTTTCCACAGTAATGAAGATTTAGCGCAAGTAACACCTTTATTCGTTATAATATCGTAAATTGAGACCAATTGGCGAAAGAACTTTTGAAAAACTGAAAAAATAAGAAAATATAAAAAAAGTACGGAAAATGGATAACCGTGTAACGCCTTGCATTTCCACAATAATGCAGACTTCGCAAATATTCAACGTGTAATCGTTATAATAGCGTTCAATGGAGATAAATGGTTGACCGAAATTTCGAAAAACAACAAAAAAGAAAGAATAAAAAAGAATACAGTACATGGCGAATCATATAACGTCCTACATTAGCCCAATAATGCGTATTTCGCGACAGTTCCACCTATAGTCGTTATAATAGCATGAATGGAGAGAATTTTACAAACCAAGTTTCCGAAAAAATATAAAAAAAACACGAAAAATGGCGAATTGTATAACGCCCTGCATTTTTACAATTAGGCAGATTTGGCGCAAGTGACACCTGTAATCCTTATAGTAGCGTGAATGGATATAATTGGTCGGGGCAGGATTTAGAAAACCAAAAACTTTGGCTGCAAAGAACTGACGCTCATGACAAGCGGCATAGAATTTCAATGAATTAGTAGGCAATTCTCGGAAATTCTGCAGACTTTTTTCCTATGCGCGGCTTACGTGAGTTGTATTTGTTTTGTTAGAATAAAGCTTCTAACGTTTGCACACACGTGTTTCCGTAATGAACAAAAATATACAGCTGCGTCTGCCTTGAGCGTGAGTCGTTCCGAGCATATTTGTAAGAGCGTAAATTGTTAATTATAAATGGAGCATTACTCCGCTCATTCTCTGTTTCGCCGATTGTGAATATTCTGCAAACATTCTCTTTTTATCTTCTCTTTCCTCGCACCAATTTTTGAACACGACGTTGTTTCTGGAGAAATATTAAAGCATCAACATCGACTTCTGTTTAACATTGCGCGTATAATAGGTCTCGACATACCCCTCCTTCTCCCCCCTTTCTCTTTTCTCGCAGTACAGGGACAATGGAGTGAACATGTGCAAGTCTTAGATCTGGCTGCATTGTGCACTCGAACCAGCCCAATCAAAAGTTGGCCAAGAGAAAATTAAATTGCTCTCCTGCAGAAATGCGAATGCCGTGCAATGGCGCCAGAGAACTAGCGCGCTCCTCAATTGCGCAGTTCTGCTGCTGAGGTCAGGTGACTTTTGGTACAATTCGTATTGACGCGGCCGACGACGGACGACGCCGTTCACTTTTCCCGATAACCTTTCACGTCTGATGAGAACTATCAGAATTTCTCCCTTAGCAATTCTGGATATTTAGAGATATTCTAGAGCCTTAATTTATTTATACAGGGCGGCCGAAGAAACAGCACTACGTGCTGCTCGCGGACTGCGCATCGATGACCGCAATGACGTCACATTGGTTTGCAATGCCTTTTCACGCTATCGCGGCCTTCAAATTTGCCTTGCCCAATTTCCCGTTAAATATCGACTACTTTAAATTTGGCGCCATGGACTTGCCACTGTGTTGTCACAGCTGCCGTCATCAGTCGCCCGTGTCTATGAGGGCACATTCGAACGAACTGTCTGGTTTAAAAATCCGCGTACGCTGGCTTAAGATACTGAATATATGTCACTAAAATTCTAGAACTCCCGATGTTGTAAATTTCGACAGCGTCTAATTGCAAATTCAATTCAATATCCATGTAAGAAAAATTGCCCGCGTATCTGCTCCTTTCGTTGCAAACGTCGACAAAAGACGAGAGTCTTTGTCGACATTTGCTAAGTAAATTCCTCCCTTCGCTTTTCTACTCACCTCTCATGCTGTTCCTATCCCGTCTCGTTCCTCCCAACATAACACGCTAAAGGTTCGCTCAAGTCAATTTAAATTTACTGTGTTCCAATACTCCAGGCCGGGTGCCTCGATGCCAGCGCTGCCGTGCGGCAGAGACGCGCGTTAATCGAGGCGCATGATTTTAACGTTTTAGAACCAGGTTGCCCTACTCTATGTGCGTTCCAAGCAGAACGTGAAACCTGTCCATTGAAACATATCGCAACTCTGGCCGCTTGATTTATTAAAATGCCTCCAGAAGCAATAGTGGGGCGGCCGAGAGCAGGCGATAAGTGAATTTTTTTTCTGTCGGGGATGTAGTATTTTCTTTCGCACAAATCAAGCATCTATGTTTTTTTTATGAAGGAACACTGTAAATATCACTCATGTACTAATTTTAGGTCTTATATTTTGGTAATATCTTGTTCTTGTTCAACAATGCTGACAAGTATGAACATTAAACCGGACTTGGACGTTTAGATTTTGCATTGAGTATATAAGACTGTTGCGCAGGTTTTACTTTTCTTTGGCCGGTTGTCTGATTCGAGTCACAGACCGACAGACAGACCAAAGTTTGTGAGTTTAAGTACCCCAACACAGACAATCGTTTTTAAAAATGAATTAAATGAGATCAAAGAAAATATCCCATTGTGACCGTTACTCAACGGTGGTATAGAAGCAAGGGTCACTTACTCCACGGTCGTAGCAGTAAGGCACGAATCCCCGTTTGGGTGTGCTCTGTCTTCGTTGTAACTTACACTTATTGTGTTAGCACGCATTGAATCTCAATTCACTGAACTCTGCCGTCTATAGTATCATAATGCTGAGCACACCTGTATTTACCTTTTCCCTTCTTTTTCGGTTTTCTTCTTTTTAACGCGAAAGTGTTTTATACCCGGATACACGAAGATTTCACTGACGTCATATCCGTCACGGAAATGACGCCAGTACACCTTTGCCAACGCGACCCATCAGCAGGATGTCGCTCGCCAAGCACACCCACAAGACAGCCACCGACCCGCAAATCATGCTCAGCTTCAGATTTTGCTGCACATTTCACTTTCGTGCTTCACCGATTCCTATGGCAGAGGAGCCAACCACATTTTTATCCCATTGTGCCCTTTATAGCAAGCTAGCAGGTCCAAGATAGAAAACTAGGCCATAGCGTGGTTAACATTCCTGCCTTACATCTACCTTTATTCCGTCCTTCCCGTATTCAAGGTTCGTGTTTTCTCGCTTTCAGTTTGTTCGTTGCCGCATAAACATATTGCAACAGTGTCGACTTCCAGGCTGCCACGTTCTCAATTTTTTCGCAACCGTGACGACGGGGTTTTATTTTAGGCATTGATGGCAAGTAAATCGGGACTTCTTATGATAAATACAAATTCCACCACCATCTTCGCACTCGTGGGTACACTTGCTGCCATTTCTGCCGTCGCCGCATTGTTATTACATTGTCCAACAGAACAAGGTCGTAGGAAGACTAGGCGCGGGAAATATTACCTGGTCAAAAACAGTACACCACACATTTAGGGAACAAGTGGATAATCAGCAACCGCTTTCGCGTT